>OY979628.1:5885526-7135526 GCA_963855885.1 Coenonympha glycerion
TCAGGAATACAAGCTCTCTATAAAAGATGTCAAAGGTGCATTGAAGTCCAGGGGGACTATATTGAAAAATAAATTTTATTTAGATTTTTATCTAGACTTTTAATGGCCTAGGCTCAGAACTTTTCAGCCGCCCCTCGTACATACAGCATACTTAATATTATCTTCATAGTTCAGACTCATGCGATGAAGCAAGTTTACAGCTATTAGTGCAATAAAACAACAGTTAGGTTTAGGAGTATTTATTATTTACACTCTTACAATAAGGGAGAAAAGAAAGATAGGATACAATAAGACACGGTAGGTCTGTTACACTTTATTTAGTGGTGTACCATTCTGTTAAATAACATTCCCACAACGTTTAAATATTAACTACAAACTATCACTACGAACTAGGTTACACTAAAACGCTTAATTATTTGTTTATTAGATTAGAAGTACAATAAAATAATTAGGTAGTTAACTAGGTAATACAATTAAAAAAAGAAAAACAAATTGGAATAAAACTTATACAAAATAAAGGAATGCTCTTATATAATGTGAGTACTTAGTCCTTAAAGTATAAGTATTGACCGTAGTTATGCAGAAAACGACATAATATGCGAAAATAATAAGAAGGTTATTTTCCAAAAAAATTCTACTTTCTATCACGTGTATGAGTAGGTATCTACTGAAATCAGACATGCCAAAAATCTGGGTAAGGCAGTTTATGCCGAGTATCATGAATTAAGGAATATCTTGGTGCTTGACGACGATTTCAGGGGTCTATGTCCAGGGATAGTCTTCGATCGAAAGAGGTATTCTCTCAGATCACTCAAACACAGGGTATTCTAATTAACGTCATAAGAACATGGCAAGTTAAATACTAAAATCAGGCAACCTATTCGATTTAGTCTATTTCTTCCTTTCAACGTTAAATATTGTACACTGTTATTTATAGAATGATGATGTTGCCTTGTAATTTAACAGAGTTAAATAAAACCAAAAAATATATTAAAAAACTTGACGCTTTCCGTATAACTATGGTGAATTATGATACTGAATATTATCAAAACTTACAGGCACTGGTAAGGTTTGTTAAACTAGATGTACTAACTTAGTTGTACACAAATCTTGAAACTAAGTTTAACCCATCCTGGTTAAAAAAAACTAATAGAAGTCCTCAGAAGAACATCAGATTAAAGTTAATTTTAGTGTTAAAATATTTTAAATTACAGATTTGTGTGCATCAAAATTAGCGCGGTTATAAATACCTAATATAAAAAATAAATAATTCAAAACAATATCGCAATAAACGGAACGTCATTTTCATGATTACAAAAACAATATCACAGTGTTGCAATGCGAAAACAAGCATTTTCATCTTATTTTGAAAATTTTGATCACATTTCGGCGCTAAGTTAAAATAGTGATTGGAACATGATTAAAAAAGCTTACATATTTGTACTGTAGTGTGCGGTATTAGACAATTACCGTCAACAAATAAAGGTGGAATATCGGTGTAATAGTTATACTCTGCTTTATCCTTCTCTGTCATCAATATTATATTATGATATAATATGATATCAATATGATATTCGAAGAATAATGACAAAACAATAGTTATCAGCCTGTATTCCACGTTTATTTATAATGGGGATAATGTCTAAATTTTATCATAAAGTTATAAACTAATAAGGCATCTGTAAAAACCATTTGGACTACGGTTATATTACTTTTTAGTTTGTAAGTATAAAACACTCGATAAAGACAAAATAATGTCGTTGTACGTTTCCATTGTTACAACATACTTTGCGTCAACCGATTTCCTATTACATTTACTGTAACAGATTTTGTACGAAAACAATTTTCTATGATAGAAAGAGTTTCAGTGCAAAACCTGTATTATTTACGAATGTTTTGATAGAAAATCCGTCGATACACATTTTAAATGCATTATAACATGCTGACTTATCATCACAAAACTTCGATTCGTATAAAATTATGCTGCAGATGCAGTACGCTCAAATAATGGAAGCACACTATTGAAGTACGGTAGATTTTGTACGCGATCGTGTGTTAAACTTCGGAAACCTCAATTGCTGCACTATTCTTTAACAATAAATCCGCCTATTAGGCATCCCCTTTTGTGCTTTAAACAAGAAAAACTGAAAGGATTACTCGAAGACCTTATTTCCAAGAGTCTCTGGTATAAAAGTAAAACAATGGCACTTATTATTCTGCCGTATAGATCACCTCATAAAATAAAAACAAAATTCCCAATTTAGATTTTAGATATAGGAATTAGGAGTACAGTAGGTTAGGTAGCATTATTTTAAGGCTTGTCAATCAAGTTTTTTAAGCTACATAAGTACATAGCATGAGAATAATTTTTATTATAAATTGAATATGTGGGAACTGGGAGGTAAAATGTTAAAATTGATCACAATAATAAATAACGAAGAAAAAAAATTGTTCCCCCTTTATCGTACAACCACCATTGATATAAACTATAAAGATAAGATATTGTCAAGGCACAGTGGCAGCACAGTTCCCGAGGCGTGACACATGCGCGTGGTGTCTACCGCGCGGCGATAGTGGAGTACTGTACCTGCAACGCGTTCTTCGCCGACACTGGGGTTGACGACGCGCGTGGACCGGCCCGCTGTCGCGCGACGTGACGTGACGTGCGTGACGTGACGTGACGTGACGTTAGTGATCGTGCACATGCGCGCAAAACATGAAAACAACACACGTTAGCGCACTCAGTTCCGACCGCTTAGTATACGATACACGTTCGATGTGAAACTAAACTTTTGATGATCAAAGGAGAATGACCATAGGTGGTTTCCAGTTTTCACATGAACCAAAATCAAAATAGTCTAGGAAAATAAAATAGTGTTTTTAAGGCTCTAGGAAATTTAATTTTGCATACAAAAAGTTACTTACTTTTCGATGCACATTTCGTGTCTGAATACTGATCTTACTAAGAAGTACAACTTGTTTGTTTGCTTATAACCTTAGAATCTGGACGTTGATTAAAAAAGTAATAATTGTAGAAATTAATGTGGAAACCGTTAACTATAACAAATAAATTTTGTGTTTGATTCAGTTTGTTACGGGATGCCATACATCCATAGTCATTATCCTTTCCTTTTTTGATCAACTAAAGTTTTTTAAATGCACATGAACATCACAAATGTTAGCAACAAAAATGTCTACGGGAAATTAGTACACTGTGCGGTTTGAAAACTAAATGCACAAAATATAATTAAGCATGTACATTGTACAATGTACATTATATATAAATATTATAAATATCATAAAAATACTAAATCATTAGAAATTCTAACAGTCGGTTTCGAAAATCTATTTTTATGTACAATTTGAGTAAATGGACAGTCTTACAAGAAAGACTATAATATAAGTACACATCATTAATTGTATCTTGTGCCTCTATGAATAGTAATACAATAAGGCAAAAAGTATAGCATACATAATTATTATTCTATGTACTAAATGCATTTTTGATGTTAAAAAGAAAAAACACTAAATATTTATTAATATTAAAAGAAAACATTACTATAATTTATTTGGCAAAATATTAATTCCAAATATAACGACAACAAATTATTAAAAGCAACATAAAACTTGTTAGTAAAATAAATACTTTGTACATACTAAGGTAATATTTTAAAAATCCCTTACAGGGAAGCCTCTTATAGTAATATCACAGTTAAAATATAATAATCATAAGCCTACTGCAGTCTCATGAAGATTTTATCAAACTAAATGCTATGAAGCACCTTTAAAAAGCAATATCAAAACTATGAAATGAGGAACTATAATGAAATAATACATAACATGAAATTATAATTATTAAAAATCATTCGCGATTCACTGAATAAAGTATGAAGTGAATCGTTAATGATAATCAAAAGAAATTAACATAAGGGCCAAACCAAGGGAGTGCCAGCTACAGACCAAACAAAATTACTGCAACATGCAAACAAAAAGCTACTCCAACCTACCATCACTCTTGCATGTACCTGTCACTGAGAAGTTTGTCATTTAACAAAAGGACGAAAACAGAGTGATACTACAGGACGGAAATCTCTTAATAGATATTATGGCTTATCATCGTGAACCGAACTCAGGGAATCTTTAATCTGTAATAGCATGAATAGTATGTACTGTGTATATTTGTACTTCAGCGTTAAATACAGAGATAGCCACAGCCCTTTAAAATAAACAATGTTTTTTTAGGCACTAAAAGGAACGGTCGGCTCAAATGTAGACGACGTAGGGATATGTGAACTGGAAGGGGGACACGCAAGAGAAATGGTAGCTCTTTCCGAAGCCCGAGAAGTGAGTGCGCGACGGCGGCGGCAACTCCACGAACAGGTCCGTAGCCGGGCCCCGGCTGGCCCTCGTCACGGCTCCCGGCCGCCCGCCCCACCGCACCACCTCGCCGCCGCGCGACCCCGACCCCCCCGCGCTGCTGCCGCTGGACACGCTGCGCCGCGAGCGCTCCGAGCGCTCCACGCTCAGCACGCTCTCCGAGCAGCGCCACGACTTGGGCAGCGGCTCGCTCGCGCCGCGCGGCACCAGCGCGTCGCTGCGCGCGCTGCGGAACACTACGTCGTAGTACACGCGCGGCGGCGGCAGCGCGATCAGCGCGCAGCGGTCCAGCTCCACGTGCTTCACGAGCAGCGTCTTGTCCAGCAGGCTGGGCGCGCTGCGGTGGGGCCGCGCGAGCGGGCGCGGCGAGCGGGGCGCGGGCGGCTCCGCGGAGCGCGCGCGGGGCTAGCCTACCTGAGCACCCAGCGACGTCACCCCGAGTCTCACCCCCGCGCGGGAAGACGCGATCGAAGTTCCGAGCGAGGTCAGCGATTCGCGCGAGTTGGAACGCCGCAGCGGCGTCGCGCGCCCGTTGCTGTGGATGGCGCACGCTCCGGGCTTGCGGTTCGACGGCGACCGCGACACCTTCGCGAGCGGCGCGAACAGACCGAAACGAGGGGCGCACTCAAAGTATCTGCAAAAGAGCCGCACGTCACACAATTGCCCATGTTCCTATCGAATAAATCGAGAACCATCCATGTCTCACCTCTTTCCGTCGACGGAACCGTCGTTTTTCCCTAGAGGGTCATCCAACTCGACACCCGCCCAGACGCCAGAAGCAAATTCGGTAACACCGACGTACCGCAGAGTACCGGCCTTGCTGCCCCTGCTGCTAGATACTATTACTCGATCTCCGATGCGAAGGTCGCCGTTGGTAGTGGTCGAAATGGAAGCATCTACGAAAACAAAATTGAATTAACTGATCGATAGCAGGAAACTCTTTTCAAAGTCAAAAAATCAACAGTCTACAATTTTACATACTCATCTTACTGCTGACGACGCTTCGTACGCTGCCACTCGGCGAGAGTGTACGCCTGGGCCTCGCTGAACCCGAAGGAGGGCGTTCGAAAACGCTTCCGGCGTCAGAAATCGGCGAAGCATCGTGTGGTGCGTGGCTTATGATCGGTTCTCTCGTTAATCTAGTGAGCCGAGAAAACACTCCTCTTTTTTCAGGACATTGGAAATAACGGAAACCAGCCACTGAACCGTCATTTTTACCTGCAAAAGGCCAATAAGTTAAAATATGCATCCTTAAATCTTAATAAAAGTATCCTATTGAAAAACTATACTATGATGTATACCTATTGGGTCATCGAGAACAATGCCGGCCCAATCACCTGGGGCGAACTGTGTTTCGCCGATGTAAGCTATCTGACCGGCTTTAGTGCCACCCACCCATACTCGTTCGCCGATTATAAAACTGTCAGTGTCCTCAGTCAGCACCACGCTGTGATCTGTAATTCCAGTATTGCAAAAGATTAGACATAACTCCAACCAATTATGTAAATCGCCGAGATCTTACGATATGGAGAAAACATTTCAAAGAAAGTGACTTTCTTTACAAGGACCGAAGTTTATAGTCAGTTGAATATGGATACCCCTTACATTCTCCACTCTTGGCGCATATTTACGATGCACACATGACTCGAATACTACTAATGCAAGCGCGAGAGTCATTACGGAACTATTTGCATTCCCGTTTACATATTATATAGCTACGATAGCAGCTTGTAATGTAACGTGTGCACCTGTGAACTTTCGCCCGTCGTGGTAACAGAAGTAACAAACTGCAGTTGACATTGAAGTGTGGGAAAACCATCGAGCCACAAATGACATAAGTGTTTGCAATCACCAAGCATATACCTCTAGCATAATATACCATACAAAGTGAATTGTACCTACACTTGCATATAAAACCCATAGAATGTGTATAATTTTTGCGATGTAAAACAGTGCAAAACAAATTGTGAAAATGAACACATATTTTAATGAATAACCAAACTGTTCCATAACAATTAACAAAAATTTAAACGTTACATCACGCAGTGTAACGTTGATAAGGCTTTGTTGAATATTAATCTGAACTAATGAAACAATGTTGTAGAATGTGAAGACGTAAAACGCTTTTAAAGGGTTTGATATATTCTAAGTAATAATAAAAAGAAGCTCAATTGAAAACTCAAGATGAAATCTATATAGAATGGCTTATTGCTACATCTTTTGAGATGCCTGATTTGCCTGGAGACTTGCAATGGCACAATTTGGAATTGATTAGACCGGAGATTGGCAAAGGCAAAATTCGGTATTGATTTGCCCAGAGAATGACGGAAAAATTTGGTATTGATTAGCCCGGAGATTGGCAATGGCATAATTTGTTATTGATTAGCCCGGAGAATGGCAATGGCACAATCTGGTATTGATTAGCCCGGAGATTGGCAAACGCACAATTCGGTATTGATTTTCCCGGAGATTGGCAAAGGCACGATTTGGTACTGATTAGCCCAGAGATTGGCAAAGGCACAATTTGGTATTTATTTGCCCGGAGATTTGTTATGGAACAATTAGGTGATGCCGGTGGGGTGGTTCTCTTACCCGAGCAGCGCCTCAAGCCGGCCTCGCTGAGTCGTCGCGGGTATTTCTCCCACAGCGCGTCCATGGAGGTGACACTCGAGCGGCTGCTGGCTGCGACGCACACAAGTGACACACACGTGCATTAGCCACTACTACCATATCAGCACACTGCACAAGTGCACACACTAGCACACCATGCTTCACTACACCTACTTTTCATTCTTAGGCCTACGCTTGACCGGAATGTCACCTGGATCCTGTTGTCACACGACTGCCCAAAAAAGGAGTGTAATGTTTTTAGGGTTCATGTATGTATGTATGTGAGTTTCTTTATTCCACCATAACTTTCGAACGGCTGAATTGGGGTATCGTTAGAATCATTCCAAATAACAAAGGCTATAATTTTTTTTGAAAAAGTCGTTTTACCACAGGACAATCGTGTTTTTTAATTATTTACTTGTTCTATATGATATTGATAAAATCGATATCCATCACTGCTGTATGTGATCACGACTAATTTATAGGTTACACCACACGAGTCTTTACACGTTACAATTATTACTATCTGTGAAGTCACCATAGGTATTTTGTGAGACAAACAATTTTATAGGCAATATCATAAGTTATATTCTAGAAGTGTTAGTCTAGACGATTGATTTCTATTGATACAAATATAAATATGACGCATTTTTTATTTCTTTTTATAACACGAGAATATATGTGGCAGAAGTATGAAAAGTTATCTTCAGTAAAGACAAAGGATAAATAATCTTGACAAGGAAGTTTAAATCAGTCGGGTATTACTTATTTGTTACTATTCTTAAATACAATAGAGTTAATTGCAGGCAATTAATTTATTGGGACAAAATACTGTAGGCGGACTACTGTTATTGTTTATCATGTATTAATGTTTTAAACTACGTAGGTAGTTCTTACGGGTTTTTATTTTCTAGGAATTTACCACATGCTCTGTTTATTTTTTATTCATACGTGTACATATACATATCAATGTAGATTAGAATTATTGATTCATGCAAGGTTCGCTATCACGAGGATTTATTTACTTCACCTAGCTACTTTAATTATTGTAGATTTATACAACGGAGTGAACAATTCGTGCGGTGCTGATAATAGTTATAGTGGTTGATTACGTGTTACAAGCTATTCTTTACCTCAACCTTTGCTATTAGATTACAACGGAATGTCCCACCACCTTTGTAAGTATATCACCGGTAATGCTAGCGAGACGATAAGTGTATTGATTCTGAGGCTTGTCATCCTGAACTTTTCCTATGATTTCATTAGTGTCACCAAATAGAACAACTTACTGGATGCCTTGCGATGCGACCGCGGTCTGTCAGGCAACCTGCTGCTCACTTCGTCTTCTTCTGCTTCGATTAGGTCTGTTCCGCAATCGACGTGCAGAAGCATGATAATAATGAAAATGACATTTGTAAATACTATGTAAACGGAGACAGGCTATGGAGTGACGAAACAATGTTTTATGCACTCGTAAATAACAAAACCAAAGCACATATCCATGCTTGGTATGGGCATGTTTTCATGCAATGTTAACTAGGAAAGAATTCAGTTCTTCAATTAATGTTCAAACATTTAATGAAACTCACCTGATAAATATTTTCTAGATGAATCTTCGCTTAACTTTCGCACAGAGTCCGACGTACTGCCGTCTACGACAACAAAAACAAATACACGTAAAGCAAACAAAACAAAACTCATGCAAAACAAAATGTTACAGATAATGTATGTCTCTATACATAGAGTTTAAAACGATACGAATTCACAATATAGCATAACAATATGGAAATTGAATGACAAATACAATTTGATACCAAACAAGTTATCCTTGAATTGTATCTATTTAAAAAATATACTAAAACTCGATGAAAAATCTTAAATTATAAACGATTTCCTACAAAAAAAAGTCAAGATGTTTAGTAAAGTTGATTTCTAATCTAAAAATAATAGTTAGTTTGTTATTTATTTGAATGATGTTCTTAGAATTGAATTTTAGTGATAATGGACGTAAAAGGTGAATTCATTGGGGAATCCCTTTCTTTTACGCCGGATGCAGTTCTTGGTGTGAAGTGTGAACTACATGGTCAAAACTGCAATAATGATGAGACTTACAGGTGTGTTAATGTGGGAATATTGGTAAACGAAGTGTGACGGTCCAGCCGGTCGAGACGCGTGTCCGGCACTGATTGCCCGAAGTCTGATTAATCATCTACGACAACTGCGCAACGGGCCGGCCTTGTTAGAACGCGTGGGTTCGATAATCATAATTCTTATGTTAAGCTTTTAGAATCATCATATTCCCTATTCGCCTACACGTTTACTTCACTTATGCGGTAGAAAGGTACTAGGTTAAGGAAGAGGTAAAGTAAGGAAAATCTTAGCTTTGATGTTATTAATATCTGAAGCATATTACGGTGTCGGGTACAGGCCTCTATCAGGCTCAGGCAGCAAAAGGATTTTTTAAAGAAGTTCATTTACGAACATACTAATCACATATTTCTAACATTAGTGTTTAAAGTGTAAGCTTCATTGTTTTTAACACGCCTTATAACGTTCATGATACGACTGGCTAGCTTTTTCTGGTAAATATCTATAATATACTTAGTTTGACTTCCGTGACAATCGTTATTACCACTTTATTTAAGTATGTTTCTACCTTCTCTTCGTAAAGTATAATCTGGTAAGTCGTAACACTCATAGTCATAACAATATCTATAAAAATCCTCTAGTCTAGACCATTCGTATTGGTTTAAAAGACAAGATGTCGATAAATTGCAACTTTAAGTAAATTATGGTTACGTAAATCTTCTACAAACGTAGCAATGGGATGTTTTTCCTTGAAGTTCAAGGTTGAATGAATATCATTGTTGTTTTATTTTTAATACAACAGCAATGAAGTCACAGTTTATCGTTTGCTATGACATATCAATGGACAATGTTCATAAACTGTACTGAAATTGTCCAATCTTATATTTATCGCATGAAATTTTCTGATTTCCTCTTTCTATTTAAGTGTTATGCAGTTCATCTAGAGTTCTTCATGTCATTAATATTGCACACATCATTATTCTCATAGGTTTAACGGTCCGACCTGTTAAAAACTATGGGAAACGCGAGGTAATTGTATGTGAATAATTAAATAATTATTATTGTTTAGCGGTAATAACAGAAATTCCTGAAGAACATGAGTTTAAACGAACGGGATTTACATCACAATGAGCATTTTTCACGTACAGCATCTGATTAATTATTATGGAAATGATGTTCGTCGAATACAATATGAGTCAAATACTAACAAATTTAAAGTAACAATAAACTGTCATAGTTACCATATTTTTATAATAATAACAAACGGTGGATTTTTTTGAATACCTGCGAAATAAGTAATGTGAGACTGTCTAGAAGCCTAAAAGGTCCTTGAATATTAAAACAAAACAAATCATATCACGCTAGACTTCCTAGAAGATTAAAACAATATAAATATTAAGAAATTTCATCATTACAGGTTAAAAGTTTCTAGATTATTGGAACCTAATTAAATGAGGACTTGTGTATGACGCTATTGCTAACAAAATTGTAATCCTGTACTATTACAAGCACTCGAGTAGGTGTATTGTAAGATATGGTTGTACAAATATTGATGAACGAAGATGATGTAATTTGCTTTACTGTAGGTATGTGCGAATTTTATTTGACCATTTCATTAACGAGATTGCTTGACAACAGCCGACGCTCGTATTCAAAAACACGATTTGCATGACATTGATGTTGTGGTCAAGTTCATGAATGCAATGACATCCTCGTGCGCTACTAAATTAAACTGAAGGCACATTTACATTGGGAAAGTTACTGACTTCAAATTCGATGTAAGTCAGTGCTGACTCTGTATTGTCATGTCTGCAAATTAACATTTTGAAGTTAATACAGCGTTATCGCGTCAGTGCTGATCTTTTTTATATTGGAGTCACTCCGCTCCCTCGACAAACGACGAAGTCGGTAGTAAGTCAGTCACTGACACTGTGTCCAGTGACCATCATGTCGGAAAAAGCGAAAATATCGTGAACTACGTGCTTCAATTCCCTATTAACTTGAATAACGTGTGTACACCACAAATAAATAACCAAGACTATAATAATATATAAATAACTAATAATACCAAGACTGCATGTAAACAGTGTTAATCAATTCTTGGCGTCAGCGCGGACGCCGAGGACTGACACAATGTAAATCGGACATAACACAAAAAAAGCTTAATTACATGATCACAGGAGTTTTTGCTTCAACTGCACTTCATCTCTAGAATAATTAGTGTTTTTTAGAATATTGCAATAAAGACACTCATGCTTAACAAATGTTCATTTATGAGCTATACGAATTGTATATTCTATTCAGTTTAGTATTTTCAAAAACGGGACTCAAACAGTAGATCATGCAACAAAAATAAATTATTTATGAAAAGATTTTGACTAGCGAAAGTTAGCACGTCATTTTTGGGAAACTGTATCCGCTACTATAATAAAATTCCTTCCAATGTGCTGCTTCTACCTGAAGGGCGGTTTAAACGCCACATTAAAGAGAGCCTTTTGAAGAAAGGATACTATACCTTAGACGAGTACATGTCTGACAAAGACGCTTGGACAGCTCTATAAGTTTTACATATTTTTACTGGTTGTTTTTGTATTTTTTTTATGTAAAATTTGTAATTCCTTACTTTCAATAAGTGTGCAATGGTACCTACATTGAATAAAATATTTGACTTTGACTTTTGACTTTGAGTATCAAGGGTTTAGTACTTTGGTGCTCGTTTTCACCAACAAGACACCTAAGCCCTTAGGTGACTGTTGTTGTAAGTGAAAACAGTCACCTTGGTGAAAACGAGCATAAGGACAATTCGAATAACAAAACAGACTCAGCACAACTACAGCGTCAATTTAGTCAGTCTGTTGATGTATCACATCACATCACACACGGCACTTTCCCGGCGGTGCCACGCCGCACAGATGGTAATTTGTCAATTAAGGACAATTACGCGCTTCGTTCTCGTGTCATCCGTGTAGGTTTGTCGGCAATTGATTGCAGTTTACTTAGCAGCTGCACGGCGAATGCAATTCCCAACGGTAATTAATTGCAATTTGGAGCAATTATTATTAGCCAGTGATTAATTATAGTACAAAATTGACGTGTCACAGTTTTTGTAACCTAACTCCTCAATTAATAACCGATTTTCATGAATTTTGTTTGTCTACATTCGTGAGGTCTGAGAATAGGTCGTAAAGTATTTTCATACCCCTAAATGCCAGAACAACGTTAGCCAGTTCAGCTAGTCTCATATATAAAACGCTTATTAAGTCACAGTACGAGTATTTGTAGTTCGTATCCAAAGTCCTCCGAAACGTTTCTTCCAATTTTTACAGATTTTTATATTTATTTTGTCCACATTCGGTAGGTCTGAGATTAGGTCGTAAGCTATTTCATACTCCCAAATAGCAACACAAAGTTTGCCCAGTAAGCTAGTACTAATTTATAACTGAACTGAAAGAATTAAGTGCATAAGATTGCTGATTCCTAAGCGCATCGTATTGGTGAATCGAGGAAGTGTTACATCATGGTCGGTTAATCATCATTTAGCTCTAGACCTACTAACTGTGGACAAAAATACACCCGAGTCTGCAGTCTGACCGAGTTGGCCGCCATATTGCTACCGCGATCCTATCAAAGGTAACTCGATTCACCTATAAATTGCCTACAGGAATCGATAACATCGAAGCTATTGGTAACTCAACGATGTATAAGTATTATGTACTTATGATTATATCTAGGCACTGTTCGTTTTAAAATCCATTGTGTATGAAATGTTTATACAAGTGTACGTAAAAGTACATTTCAATGTTTATAATAAATGTTCTTTAAAATGTTGAATCACGAATTTGGAGACGATTGCACAAATATAGTGTGTTGAGGTAAACAATAATATCCTATAATTCGTATGCCAGATGACAGATGACGTCGTCTGACAGATGATAATAAATATCCATAAAACCATATGTGTAATCTTTCCACTCAGAATGGTCATAATTTTGTGGAATGTATAAACAGGAAAGTAATTGATGTTTACAAAATAACTTGAAAAACTTGTAAAGTATCAAAAAACTACCAAATAATGATACCTGACTGATAAATATTAAATACATCGTAGACTTTTGGGAAACGGTAATCTGAAACATGTCTATAAATAAAGTGATCAAAGCTGCAACAATTTTAATTTCGTACACAATATTTAATCATTATAATTGACATAATTTTATTAACTGCATTAAAGATTAAGGCTAAATTATGGGGACATAAATCATTGAGGCTAACAGTACATAATTGCGGTGTTTGAATAATTCAATTGATAATCCACTGCACCCTTAAGGGTCCGTATGGAGTGAATAGCGATTGTCAATCAAAACACGGTCGCTCCCGCTACGATAATGGAACCTAATGAGCCGCAGTAAAGCCTGACTGGCATACTAATTGGAGACTTCCCCTAACGTTTAGCGTTACAAATTAATGGAAAATATTTATATTTATATTTTAATACTTACTAATAATATTTTAATAAAAACTTTAATAATTAAGAATAATATTTTTATATGAAAAAAAAATATTTTTATTTTCAATCTTAAATTCGATATTAGTGATATTACGTTTCGACTAGCTTTAACTTCAATGGCTCTACCTTTTATTTCCTCTTCCATCGAATATCCATTTCCATCAAAATGCCGATGAGTTAACTAATTAAGAATACATAAATTTTTAATACATTTTTTATGCGAAGAATACTGAAATTTTAATAGATAGGTAACAACCAATACAAAAAACCAGAATGAGGGATCGGAAAATATTGAACAATAAATTAGTATTATTCCAACGTTAATAAAAGTGAAAGTAGAAAAACAAGGAAAACGGAACTGGAAGCTAAGGAGAGATCTGTCGTAATGAAATTCTTCGCCCGAGTGATTGAGGGTATCGGATCGCATATTAGAAATTGCTTATTGTTGCGAACGAGTCCTATTTATGCGGGAATTTCTGTTATTCCGAAACAGAACACGAAATTTGCGAACGCTCTAGACTCAATAATTCAGTCTTGCCAAATGGATTTACATGACATATTCAAAAATATACAAGAAAAGTAGGGCTGCGAGCATTCGCGAATCAGATTTTATGAACAGAGTTATATGAATCTGGGGACACGGTAGTGTCCCCGCCAAGACGAGCCAAGCGAAGCGCGAGGGCACTACCTATCTTTTCTCGAAGTGTTTCGCCGTATTTTTAAACCCTTATAACTTAGGCCTGAATTATTTCAGATAATCAAAATTCTCGGAAAATGATGTCGCCAGTGAACTTATTAAACCTATAAAGTTTCAATTTTATAGGTCTTATACTTTAGATTTTATTGACGTCTAAAAAACCCAAATTTCGTCACTGACTGACTGACTGACTGACTGACTCACTGATGATCATCAGAATTCCTAGGTACTTCCTGAAGACCTAGAAAGCTGAAATTTGGTATATAAGCTAGTATTAGCACACAACCAACAAAAAAATTCCAAAAGTTGGAAATTTAACCCCCCAACCCCTTAAAATAGGGGATGGAAGTTTGTATGAAATTACCGCAAATATTGATGCTAGAGGTCTCAAAATTGATATAGGGACTCTTTGTAATAAACAATTAAATACGTGTTTCAGGATTTTTAGTTAATCACCCCACATCCATAAAATTAGGGGGTTGGAAGTTCGTATGGGGTTTCCCATAAGTATATAGGTATAATAAAAACTTAATTTCTGAAATTTGGTATATAAGCTAGTATTAGCACACAACCAACAAAAAAATTCCAAAAGTTGGAAATTTAACCCCCCAACCCCTTAAAATAGGGGATGGAAGTTTGTATGAAATTACCGCAAATATTGATGCTAGAGGTCTCAAAATTGATATAGGGACTCTTTGTAATAAACAATTAAATACGTGTTTCAGGATTTTTAGTTAATCACCCCACATCCATAAAATTAGGGGGTTGGAAGTTCGTATGGGGTTTCCCATTAGTATATAGGTATAATAAAAACTTAATTTCATGTTAGATATCTGCTAGTAATGCTAGTAAACATATGGAAAACACGTAAATTTTTCCACTGATTCCAGTGCCCAAGCGGCCAAGCGTCCAAGTGCCCAGTGCCACGTGCCCAGTAATATTACAAGTTTCAAGCCCAAGTTCCAAGCATTTCATGTTTAACGAGCCGAGTTTCACTGCACGTCGAGTGACCATGATCCAGTGCTCAGTGACAAAAACCCACATTGAGCCGAGTGCCCAGTGCCCAGCGTGAGCTGTCGAACGTGCCAAGCGTCAAATCTGATTTTGAATAGCGTTATATAGCGCTCAAATACCTGCTTAGTGCCCAAACGCACGCATTTAATTTAATCCGATGCTTAAAAGTGGGTTAAAATCACGTTCAAAAATTTCGTTACATACCTACCTACGTAGAACTACAAGAACCAAGTAGGCAGGTACTAAGTTCTCTCATTTAAATGGCAGACTGCACTCGGACAAAACTTAAGTATCGTCTAGTGACGACCCTGTGGAAACGCACGTGTGGATTATTAAAAAAAATCGTCCAGTGACTTAGCGCAAGCGAGTAGGTATTTTCAAAAATGATATTAATTATGCCCAATGCCCATGCCCGTATAGAAAGACTTGCAAGTTCAGAGCTGGGAATTTTGTTCTTGAAATATTGCTCCGGGTGATTTTGCAATGACCTTGGGCCATTAACGCCGACATCTATTTCCATGTAGATAGCGTAAGTAGGTAGGTAGTTGCTGAAATATTCTATTGTTTGTGATAGACGGACGGACGGACGGACGGACGGAGGAAGTCTCAACATAAAGTTTGCATTTTTAACATTTTAATATACGAGTAGAACTCTAAAAAAGGGGCCACGCGCAGTCATACATTATAAAGTATAAATAATAGACACTGTAGGTATGCATCTTGTATTTGATAAATATTTTCCATGGAATTATAACGAAATTCTTACTATTTTCAAGTATATTTTATAAGTTAAGGCCAATACTCGTTAACTCGTTACTTAACCGTGATAGTTTTCCTTTTAGACTTCATTAATTTATGCTAATTATTGCTTTGATTTTGTTTGCTTGAGCCCGTGCGCATTCCTCTACCGTTCGACAGATGGCGCTGTACGGAGTTAACTCGCGCTGTAAGTTCTCATTTTACAGAATGTATATACGATGAACTTAAAGTCCTTTACGCGGATGTGGTTTACGTCACATGTAAATCGATTGATAGTTTTGTCTTGTGCTTGTCTGGTCTTGTATTGTCTTGCTCTATGTCTGATTATGTACCTACTTACTGCAAACTTACAAAAAGAAGTGAAATCCCAGCAAAAACATTTTCATGTAAAATGTTGCCAAGACGAGAACATGTGGCTCACACTATCAAAAAGTTATCAGATCTCATGTAGAGCAAGACTTCTAACTCTACACGCCCTAACTCTATAAATCCTAACTTTATAAACTCTACACTTTAGTCATAATATATTATGTCTTGGCTGTTTCGTTACTGTCACATGGGTGTAAAGTAAAAATATTATTCAATGACTTTGTACTTTTCTGATATACAATACCTAGTTTCTGTAGTAATGATTATTTATTAGATAGGTATTGAGTCTCCTCAGAAACTGCACTTAGGTTTTACTAACTGCATTGGTTTCAAATACTTCATCACACTTTGCAAAAGTGTGTTCCTTTGCTTTAGAGGATATTTTTTAATAAATGGAAGTTTTTTCCCATAACAATGGTGATACCATTTAATTTTAATGTGAAATTTCTTGAATTTTGCATGGTCCATTATGCCACTTGCAAAACTCTATTAGAAAAGTACTGAACAGTGAATAAATTCTTCACTTTACGCCCATGTGACGGTACCGAAACAGCCAAGACATAATATATTTTGACTAAAGTGTAGAGTTTATAAAGTTGGGATTTATAGAGTTAGGGCGTGTAGAGTTAGAAGTCTTGCTCTACATGAGATCTGATAACTTTTTGATAGTGTGAGCCACATGTTCTCGTCTTGGCAACATTTTACATGAAAATGTTTTTGCTGGGTCATTTATATTCCGAAATATTTCAAAATTTCGGCCGAAGTGTTGCCCTGCATGATTATCTTTTTACAATGAGACTTAAATAATATTAAAACAAGAAACGTAAGATTGAAAGAGTAGCCTTTCGTAATGAAAATAAAATGCCTTGAAATCAAAAAATATTTTAAATAAACGAGTAAGTACATAAATATAAAATTTAGTATTTAAAGAACTCAATCAACATTATTATAGTTCTTCTTGAACTATATTACTATACCAATACATATAAGGTATATAATATGACAAAGTCTCAGAACTATGACAGTCACGAAGTTAGAGATAAGCACTAAGTCGTCTTTGTTCATTTCTCACGCCTAGCCTGCGAGTTTCAGTTTAGATTGTTATCATAGAGTCGAGGCAATGATAAATGCATACAACTACAAATCAGACTAGAGCGAAACCTTGACTTATACCACATAAAGCATTATAATATGGAAATGGATTCGCAATTTGATCTGGGACATTTGTTAATACATATATACTGAACGGTCAAACAATATTGTTAATAACAAAGTACTAATACTATGTGTTGTAACTACCTTATTACTGAATGCTGTTTGTGATGGCCTAAATCTGTGGATACTTTCAGTAAAGCTGATAAACATTGAGGTCGCATTGAGCAACATCTTAAGATATACCTCGCGCAATTTCATTAAAGGTTTACATGGTATCACCTACATGGTATCACCTCGGTTCACAGTCTTTTGTTTACTTAAGCAGATAAACAAAGTGACTCAGCCCTTACTTCATACTGGACTAAATACATACATTGCTTAAATAGGAAAGGGTAGGTATATGAATTGTATAACCATACAATTTACGTGTATTTATATGCATACATGATGACATAACACAGCCACATAACTTGTGACGGACAAAACTGCATTGTAGGTGTAAACATACCGTTATTGCATTCTAGAATAATCCTTTAAGTATTATCCTTATCTGAAGAGATAAAACTGATTAATAAGGAAAATAATGTTGAATTACACGACAGTGATTAAATGGATAATAATGTAATTGTCTAGTTACTAGTCGGTACTTATATTAAAGGTGCAGCAGACCATAATGATGCGTACAGTGGAAAAATGTAATAACAAAAATGTGGAGAATCCCCAAAAGCCTGAGCCAGGCTGCCACCTTGAACTTGCAAACATCTTGACTTGAAGCGACAATGACGTAAGTGTTTAGTCAATAATGTGATTTCCACTTAACACTTGAAAACAGACGCCTCCGTATAACTACTAAGCATGTAACATCGTTTCATCAATTTCTGTTTTGTTATTGTTATTCTATACTTAAATTTTGTTCATTCCACATTTAAGCATTTGGACAAACTGATTAAATACTAATTTTATGACTATTTTATTGCAATTCTACAAGTAATATTTAGTTTATAACATACAAATTACAAGTATTTTAGTAAGATTATTTGGTACCTATGTTTTATGAATAGAGATGACTCTACTTTTGAGGTAATTATTGACGTCTACTTGCGAACTTAGGTTTCTATTTTACTAGAGTTGTGATAAAAACATAAGTGCCTACCTATAGCTTAAATTTACTACTAATTATTTATACCTGAGAAGAAATATTTTCAACAAGGCTTTCTGCTAGTAATTTTTTACAAATGGGACGGATCTAAAATCAGCACCGGATGAATTAATCGCATTCAGAGGTTTTGTTCAAGAACCAATGATTCAGTTTTTTGGATTTCAATTACTACAGGATTTCGAGCAGTCAATGACCTTAGATGACGAAGCGATAGCTAATAAGGTAATTTCTAATCCTATCAACAACATTATACAAGCATTATGGTAGTATCATGCGAAGGCGGAATGTTACTTCTATAAACAGTTCATATAATGAATGTGAACACGTATAATAGTGATATATTTATTTGAGTATGTTACATAACGCCTCCACCCTACGCAAAGTAAGGACTGTGGTGAACTCAGAAGATGCATTTTTTACTTGAATAAAAAAATTGAAATAAAAGACATGGTGGACATATCAAGTGAGCTAACTGAAGGCAGCTCACGGCTCGCGCTAAAGAGTTCAATACAAAATCTACATTGCATGTGTGCCTATTTAATTGACTAGTAAGAGCAACGTTCATTCTAGTATTTGGAAGATTTTCACAGATTTTTCCTGTTAGGATTTTCGTCACGCAAAAAATCCATTTTCTTCTCCCCTAGCGTCGGAAA
The DNA here is from genome assembly GCA_963855885.1 of Coenonympha glycerion. NCBI lineage: Eukaryota > Metazoa > Arthropoda > Insecta > Lepidoptera > Nymphalidae > Coenonympha > Coenonympha glycerion. The sequence continues at coordinate 5,904,915 of OY979628.1, forward strand.
GAAACTATGTTTCAATAAATGAATATTATTGAAATTGACGTATTTTTATTGATTTCTCAATACATGTCTTGACTGCTACCAGTTACCACTAACCTAATTGTTTACGATTTGCCGTACTAGAAATAAGCTTCAAACAAGTTAGGTATTAATATCACTACTTGGGGGCAAACCATCACATATATGGTTCGGAACAAATGTTAGTAAATAAGATACTACAATAGATTCCTTAAGAGGAAAGGTAGAAAGTACACACAGATAGTAACAGAACAACACAGCAACAGACAATTTCACGTTTCAAGTCTCACATATGTTACTGTTTATGAACACTGCAAAGTTCAGAGCACTATTACAAGCAAGCACTAGTGAGCTTCTCATAAACTAAAGTTCCTGCTCGAGCCCCCGAGCTTAGACCTAGATAGATCGCATCGCAAGGCTGAAAGAGCGTAATAAATCAAATCCAACTGTTATTTGATAGGTAATCTCGATAACTCGATCCAATAGATTAGTTGTAAACTGTTCGGAAAATCTGATATTATGGATTTTGTTTTAAGTCCTGACTCTCGAAAGGGCATGCTTTGTACGCCTAGTTGATACTGTTTTCTTCAACTTTCTAGAATAAACCTTTGAATGCTACATTTTAGTTTTGTTCTGGCATTGCCTTGTGTTTTGATAAATATGAAAAGCTTAGTAGATGTTCGAATATTTGCACATAATTAGTAACTAACTGAGATGTGTGAAAGGTTAGTAGTTAATGGTTATGCAAATTGAATTACTCAACGCAGACAAGTTATCGCGACCAATAGTTACTATGTACATTACCCTGACATATATTTCAATGCTTTGTTGATTACCGCTAAGATTTAAAATTTTCAGTAATATTTTTATAGTATAAAAATGAGATTTATCAATGAGTCTTGCTCTAGATCCGTAAGTTAAAAAAAACTTTTTTATTGAATACGCCGTATCAATATAATACATACAATCATTTATCAAGCAATTATGTTTAGGATTCAAAGTTAAACAAAAACCGTCTTCACTATGTGATGATATGTAAAACTCAAATGACTTGTAAGAAACTGATAAATGTAAAATCAGATAAGAACAGAGAATAAACTTCATAAATATTAGCTTCACAACATGTAGATTAAAGGAGATTAATTCTGAATGGATATGCATTGTAAGCTAATTACATACCTAGTTGTAGTACGTACGGCTGATTATACACGCGGAAGTAAAAAGCAATAGATGGGCGGGTCACAGGGAATATTCAATAAAGTTCGTCTAGACATCACGGCGACAACGCAAACCGTTATACAAGTAGCGTAAAACTGTATCAAGTATTGGATGAACTCTCAAATGGACGTGAAGCGACATATTTGGCGAATTTCCAGAAAATAAACTTAAAAAGATTCACTTCAAGCCAAAAATATAGACCACTTACTTGACAAGATTTGAGTTACAAAAAGTAGATACGCAAAATAGGTAGGGGCAAAATACGAGTATATTATTTATGAAGTAGCAGGCACTATTCTATTCAATACCAACTCTATGTAATCGTATTAGATCCAATGATTGAAACTGATAACATTATAGAAACTTCTGGTACGTAACAATAACATCCCAAAGGATTGTATGAATACAACATCCAGTCCAGAGATATTCAAATGTCAGGCATTGTACGTAACTCCGTGGTGAATTCATTTTCCGAAGGTCTTTGCGTAACACTAGGCTGAAATCTAGCTATTCTAGGTACCTAATGTTTATTTGTATCCAGAGTTAATGCATCATTGATATAATATGTCACTATTGGTGGTCAAGAAAATATATCAAGCCTTAGTTGATATGCCACCAGTCAGGACCACTCATTACGATACGATTCGCAAACGAAACCTGGTTATTCAAAAAGGTAAGCAGGATTCGTCGTCTCAAACACATAAAATTGGAGCCTTGGAGATATACTGTACGATCCTATAAAGCAGACTATAATATACATATAATACATGTGCAACTGAGAAAATAACAAAATATAATCGTAACTGTAAGTAAAACACATTAATGACGAGAATAGGATGGGAAAATCTGCCCGCTGTTTTACCATATAAGACGACAACTTCCAATCAAGAGAAACAAGTTTCTTGTCGGCTCCACATGGCGCCGAGCACAAAAAATGCTAAAATTATGCACGTGGCACGTATAATCAATAGTAATGTTGAGTAATGGGCAGGCATGAGTAAGAGGCATTATGGCAACAATTGCACAAAATGACTTATATTTATTGCGTGACCTGTCCCAGTGTCTCTGCAGCGATTTCTCGTTACATCACTACTGCGTTTAGAAAATTATGAAGTTCTTTAACACAGTTTTTCTGATTTTAAGGTATAAAAAATGGGAAATGCTTTCCAAAAAACCAACTTCAAATGCCACTACAAAGAGTGAAATAATTTTTATTTAAATTTTAGGTACCTACACCAATTCGAAGTCGGGCAATGTTTCATACAATCCCTAATAGTCCTTCTTACTTACTTGATGTGCGAAGAAATGACGAAGTCATAGACAATCGCCCGACTTCGAATTGGTGTAGGTACCTAAAATTTAAATAAAAATTATTTCACTCTTTGTAGTGGCATTTGAAGTTGGTTTTTTGGAAAGCATTTCCCATTTTTATTTTATACTTTTTAGTGGAAAACAATAAAATGCACAAGGCGTTGTAAAATACCCAAATTGCTTGAGGTGTGTTCATAAAATCAGAAGAGATACCTCAAATTCACCAAGATCCCATCATCAGACCCTGACTTGATGACTTTAGTCATCAAATCAGTATCTGCTAGCAAATGCACCAGTAACTATAAAAAATACCCAACTCGCTTCAAGTATACTAGCAAAATTTGAAGAGTTCCCTCGATTTCACCAAGATCCCATCATCAGACCCTGACTTGATGACTTTAGTCATCAAATCAGTATCTGGTAGCATATGCACCAGTAACTATAAAAAATACCCAACTCGCTTTAAGTATACTAGCAAAATTTGAAGAGTTCCCTCGATTTCACCAAGATCCCATGATCAGATCCTGACCTGATGACCATAGGACAACTTGGAAAATATTACTCTTTCTAATAATACTCAAATAGTTTCATGTGTCCATACAAAATTTGAAGAGTTCCCTCGATTTCTCCAGGATCCCATCATCAGATCCTGACCTGATTAAAATGGGACCATCTGGAAACAAAACCCTCTTAAACAAAAAAAGAATTTTTCAAATCGGTCCACGCGTCTTCGAGTAATCGGTGAACATACATAGATAAAAAAAAAAAAAAAAAAAAAGATTCCGACGAATTGAGAACCTCCTCCTTTTTTTGAAGTCGGTTAAAAACCTAAGGAGAGGCAGTCGGTGGCAGGATGCAAAAGTTCAGGGACAGATGAAACGTGTCGTCTAAATGTGCAAGTCCAAAATATTTTGGTGTAAATGGTATTCAGCACGGAGACAAAGACATTTATTAAGTGCCTAAATTAAATAGTCAGCTAATTTCTTTTGACCAAAAAAAGATCATCTAGAGAAGTAGAGCTTATGTTGAATATTATTTTAAATAACAATCACGATTTATGATAGTGATAAGTTATAACGATAATTAGACAGATTAAATTGTTGAGTGTATTGATTGTTATCTTGCAATATTACTCACTCAATTCAATGTTTGGTCATCGCATTTTAAATGGTCTGTACAACAATAGAAAGCTAATCTCATCATTTATCTTTCATGGTTTATCTATCTACTAGTGATACTTTGACTATCGAATTCTTGAAAGAAATTTAAAACAAAAATAAGTAAGTTTGTAAAATTTATTCCATACGAACTATTTCGGTCATTTTCCCCTAATGTCTTTAAAAACAAGTAGAGCCGCTTCATTGCCTTTATTGGCCCGTGATTATCCTTTGCTTTGTCATCTCTGCTGTCGAAAATAGATTACCCACGAAGCATAATCGTAGCTTGCTAAAGATATCTATGTAATGCAAGTTTACAAAAATAACTCAGGTTTCTGTTAGGTAGTAAGATTTAACTTTTTATTTCTGGATACTTATTATTATTAATTTCTTTTACATTTGACATATTTTCTTTATCGTTAATTGACAATGTCTTCATCTTCAGTTCAATTATTATTAACATTATTGGTTCAAAGACAGTTTCGCTAAAAATTTGTAGGAATTTCAGTTTAGACGCATAAAAATGTTTTTGTTTGGTAACTAAATTCACATGTAAAATGATATGCTGATTGGCGTTTGATCCCTGATATTGTACATATTATTTGGTTTGGTCCGATACGCTCGAGGTGAATCGATGTCGCTACACTGAATGAAATCGAAACCATAATTCAAGGCAGTTCTTACTTCTTTGCGAATTATTATTTTGAACTGAGAACAGTATTTAGAAGCGTTATTTAATATTTATGTTATTTAGCAACATTGGTATGTTACTAAAGATTAAAGTAAGATCTTGTGTTACATTCTTCTCGAACCAGACTCGATCTTTCAAAACAAGACAACCACCTTTTTTACAACAAGAGAACCTATGGCAAGTCTTCTGATGTTACTTAACACATAACAGCCAAGACAAGAACGTGCACACTTAAGTTTTGTGATGTTAGTCTCAACAATGACAGCCATAGCGAAATCTTGCAGTGTTCGAGGACTGATAGCCCAAAGATTATATCTCAGCGTTATAAAGCATTACATACATAATGAGCCGATTGATGACACTAATGATACATGTTCACATCAGGCAAGTAAGTCACGTAGTTCGTGCGCAGGTTACACCTGCTCACTGCTCAGTTTCGCCACGGCTGACCGACAACAATGCCACGCTCGCGTAATCGAGCAATTTCGACGCAAACGGCGCATCTCCGTTAAGGTTTAAGGATACAGACTTAAGAGTCACATCCACAGCCACAGCAGAGCCACAGGAAATCATCTGCTCGTATGTGAATGTTTATACTAGTACCAGAGCGGAAAAGTCACGATAACACGTTTTTTGTAATCCTCAGGTCATCTCCTATAGCCATGAGTTTTATGTGAGAACCTGGACATACTACTGATTCTAATGAATTAATCATTTTTTGTGGCACTGACGAAATGATCTCCAGTCAAGTGGGAGGACTCCCGCCTACCACATATTAAAGGGCTCGGCTATGGCTGCCCACTACCACATTCGTTATTGAATAATTGATTGTTTTCATTAATTTTAACCAACAATCATTTAAATCTGCTCATTCTGAGATGTTAACTCTTTTATATTTTCACTGCCCCTACAGATTTTACGTGCCCCACGTTGGGACAAATAGGTACCTAAGTTCGGTTTTACTCGTACCCCAATGCGCAGCAATAATTTAAAAGTTTGGAAAGGTCCTTGGAAAGAATTCGACTGTTACTGTCAAGGACAGCCTGCCCCTTTGTAAACTTGGCCTCAAAAGAGTCGTTTGATGTTTATCATGCCAGTTAGTTTTAACCAACTTTTCATTGTATTAACCCACGCAGCTTATCGCTATAATAAGAAATGTTCAACTGTGTGGATGCAAAAAGTATGAAAAACCCTTAGCAACTTTATTCAACAAAAATGAAAATGGATAGTTGGATACGATGGCGTGTCACATAATTGGTTTCAAAGTAATCATGCGACATAGACAAATGAACGGATATAATAGATATTGTGAATCGTGAATAAACGAGCAACAATTTTGCTGATAAAATATTTTTTATCACTTAAATCCGTCCCTCATAAATCGTAACGTTTTATTGCAAAAAAAAAGTGCTAGGAAATCCTAACCAATTTCTAATGTCATTGCTGTTTGTTTGCAAAATTATTCTGTTGGTTTTTATTTTGATCAGAGTTCAATCCATCTCTTAGGCCTTCAAGAGAACAACGGGTAGGAATTTTCTAGGCAAGCGAGCTCTATCCTAGACCTCATCATTGCTTTCTCACAGGCATGATTATTATCGCGAAGCGCAGGCGTATCTTAGTATAAAAAAGTTTCAGCAAATAAAAATTTGACGTGATGAAGGGAAAGAAACGTGTAATTTAGGTCAACATTCCTGACATAATGTTTCCCGCGGGAGTGGCTTGGGCCCGGTTGCTTGACTTGACGTTAACCAAAACGTTATAGTTAAATCAAGTCAAGCAACCGAGCCTTAGTAGAGCAAATATCGATTGTCTTTTTTCATGTTTATACATGTATACTACGTATATTATAGATCACTATAATATACATATACCTACACGTTTGATAGGACTATTGGAGATGAAGAGAGATACACGCAAATCATTCATGTGAGCTGAATTCAAAAACAAAATTGAAGATTTTCAGAACATTTTCAGCGAATTTCACTTTATGTCCAATGTTTATTTTGATTGACAGCAACATTGCCTCTCGCAAACACCACAAACACGTGAATTGGTTGCCAGTTGCCACACCTCATTGTTCATCCTCTCTTTTAGTCCGACAAGGTTGAGATGCAGTTACACTTACGGTCCGTGGCATGACAATCGTCCAAACAAGGTTAAGTGACTCGAAGATTACTAATGTCGGCAATAGTAAAAAACTCCTAAGCCGATTAAGTATTATAAATGCACCTGAGCAGGGGTCACGGCAATCCGCTCACGATAATGGGTTGAAAAACTGATAAACTTAAGCCTGTCATAATTAAGCGCTTGAAAGTTAGATGACATTTGACTTGATAAGTAGTAGCGACTGACAACAATATTTTGTTGAATTTATTCAATACAATATTTTACCGGTGTGTTTGAATCGTTCATGTGTTAATAAGGTTAAAAAGGATTAGCTGTTGTTCGCCAGCACGTATTCCGGTTTTTAACATAAATCCCGTAGTCGTAATAGTAGTCAATCTTAAAAGAAAGGCATGTGGTGTCGCTAACTTTTTAGAACTTTTAAAAGAGAACAATTCCATCACACTTAATTTTATTGTAACTACAAACGTTTTTACGCAGCGCACGCAATGGAAACTCTCCAAAAGGCTTAAATTTTGCCCGTTTTTTAAACATTTTTCTTTGATGTTCCGCTGCGTAATGTTATATCTTAGCCTTCCTCGATTAATAGACTAGGTATCCAACACAAAAATAATTTTTCAAATTGGTCCAGTAGAATCTGAGATTAGCGCGTGAAACAAACAAACAAACAAACTCTTCAGCTTTAATAACATGGAAACGCAGAGTAACAGATAAACAATATGTTTAGGTCAACTCTCTAAATAAAAGTAATGAAGAATATAACTAAGTGGAAAGAAAGCATTTTCAGATACGCTAAAAAGAAGTTAAAGGACACGAGAGTCCCTTCGCAAGTTATCTAAAGCAATATAAAATACTGTATTTATAGACGCCCTCGAATAAATTTTAATGCAAAGCAAGAGGGCCGGGCGTGTAGAGGCTAAATGAAAAGGGGATCCAACTTCCAAGGCGAAGTTCAAGGAGAGGGAGTCGCACAGGGGAGGCTTGCCGGCACACCTAAATCACACTACCATTTCAGGTTATAAATTATAATTAATATAGAACATGAAACGTTAAACACCGTACGTGGATAACGTAGCTGAGATTATTTAAATATTAGCATAATATTGATTTTTCGATGCGGGCTTGGCGTTAGGTGTTCATAAAAACGTTTTTATATGCGTTTAAATAGAAAAGCCTTTTGGTTTTATTAATTGCCGTGTATGATATAGGCGTAGAATTTTCTGGTAAGATAGCCAATAAACTTTTTTGATCTTGTTATTACAAATAATTATACAAGTAGGTAAGGACGACGCAGTAAGAGTCGAATTGCTTTATAATTGAAAACTTTTCGTCAACGCTGTCGATTCGGATTTTTTGTTCGAATGTTGTAATGTTATAGCCGTAAGCCAAATGTAATGAGATTACGTTTTTTGTGGCTGTGACAAAAAAGGGATTCCTGCATTGTAGTTAAATTCGTTATAGAGTATGAGCACTCTGCCGGTGGGAGTGTAAAAACTTTTAAATTTATTATACCTGCATATTACATTACACCAACTAACTAAAAAGCATATACTATACATATGGCTATCTACTTTAATTCTGCTAAACATTTGTCAGGTGTACAGATAAATGCACGATAAATTACATTGCATTGAAAATTGTATCATTGAAAAATGTTGATTTTCCACAGCTTTTCTGCTTTTCAAATAACGTGTCATTTCGCTTTTGACGAATTATATAGTCATTTAAATATGCTTTTTGTCATTGAAGTATTATTTTACACATTGTTAGCAGATGTGAGACGTCAGTCACGATTTAGTAAATATGCAAATATATGTCGTGAATGTCATATAAACCAGTGAACAAGAATTGTTTTTGTAACAAAAGTTTGCATATCAGCAACAAAATAATGTATAGGTAGCTTTATCTTCTAGAAATGTGTTCCCATTATGGTGTAGTTATTGTTAGAGTGCCAAGCAAATAAATATGAAAGGATAAAAATACATTAAATTAATACAATATACAAAGCCATTAATAAACTGTCTACGTTACCCAACAATAGCTATGTATAGGTTCTAAAAACTCTTTGTGCATCTACTCTATTACCATATAATTGTATGTAGGACCATTTAGGTGTTTCAATTATTCAAAATTGTGTGCATCTGAAATGAAGCACTCTGCACTCCTTTTCTTCAATATGCATATCATTAAACTATGTTACTATACTCTTCAATGCTCTTATTTCACAACAATTAACACTAGAAGTGTTAATTCTGCTAACACCATGTTAACAAGAAGAGCTCAAGACTGTTTATGCTATTGTTAGGTAAAGTATGGTCTTAAAGATGACTATTTTAGTTTTGCAAGTCTATCAATGATCCATGAAACATTGTTTATGTACACATTGCATTTTAAATAGGAGTACAACTGATTAATAGGACAGATTAATTTGTTTTGGCTTATTTGATCCGCTACATGGTAAAATTCTGTATGGTACAGTATGCAGGAACACTGCCCAAATGAAATGTCCACACACAATTTTCCAACACTTTCTTCGACGCAAATTTCGTCCCGATACCCGGGTCCGGGACATCATCAGGAGATGTTGACTAATTCACAATGCGAAATCGTAGAGATACTCTAAATCATACAAGACAACTTATAAAAGCAACATAGAGCAAAACAATTTCATCTGTCCTACTAATTATGGATTTCTGCAAAATAACGCTTGCTTCCATTCAAAACTGATTAAATACGTTAAAAAATAAAATGTCAAAACTTGATAAAAAAAACTCACCGGAAAAGCTAATTTTCGTTTCAACCGGCATCTTGGAGCCTAATGTCCTAATTATAAATTAGGTAATTTATGGTTTTTTCTCAAGTACTAGGCTCTCCTTTATGTTTTCCTGTCTTGGTACTAAGGGTTTGTTTGTCTGTGGGTCCGTGGAGCGCGACTGTCACACGCGTGTTTCCCCCGCCTGCCGAGTGCAAACTGGCGGCCTGCTCTTTCACGTGCGCGCGTCCGCCTCACGTCCCTGATACGGGGCCACTATGTATTTTCAGCAAAACATTTCCCGAATATGAAAGGAGTGAAGAAGATATGGAAACATGAGAAAAATTTAGAGGAAAAAATGGTTTATTGTTATCTTTGTTACAATACACAACAGTAAGTGAGGACGTACATTTATGCATAGAAAACCTGTAGGTATCTGGAAGTATTGCCCCGGGATAGAAGGATATAGAAGACTACATGATATAAAAAAAATCGTACAAAGATGGTGATTTAAACGCAATGCCAATTGGGGAACATTAATTACTAATTATAATTTTTCTAAACAATGCACGTGAAAGTTGTGATACTCGCTCATCAAAATCATAATGATTTCAAAATTTCATTTAGGTTAGTTCTAACAGGCATCTATGAAGAGTTAGTAAGTGTATAAAATTATTTAAAGGCATAAAATATTATACGGCTTAAAACAAACTTTACAAAGGGTTTCACATTTCAACGTGTCTTTAACTGTGAAGAAACTCACAACAGACTCAGCGTGATGTGTGAGAGAATTTTTTTTTATTAAGCATTTTGGGAAGGATGTGAGACTGTCTTCATTAAAACTCATAAGTCATAATATAGAGGTGTACAAAGTAATTTACAACCAAGAACGGATTTGAGCGACCTTATCATATCATAAAAAATAGAACAAAAATAATAATTTTCAAAAATAAACATTTGTTCAAACGATTGCTGCAAGTCATACGATTCTAAGAATGTGAATACAAAGTAAGTTACTAATAATAACGTAACCGCAAAATCAATAACTACTTATAGCTGATCGACTTTGCATGAATGATAGAATTAAATTAAAACACTATAATATGTCAGATAAGGAAATATTAAGTATAGCGTGTAGGTCATTGATAACATTCCGCAGATCATTGCTATATATATTGAACACTGCATGCCTTTCGCTACTAAAATAATGTCACATCGGCATTTAAATACAAAGCACTTTATAGACCATAGAGATACAGTACGTAATTATAATGTTAAAGTTAATGGACCTGTTACTAATACCGTTATTTTTTCTAAGGACTAGGTAACAATATAGGTCAACAAATATAACCATTGATTAATAAGGATTGACATTGTTTGTTAACCTAGTGTGATAAAAATGAAATTGTAACCAGTTTCTCGTTTTGAACACGTATTAAAAAAAACATAGTAATTTCACCATCCCACAATAAAACATAAATGCACGCACTTTAAGCATATAGATAGCGTGATTCAGCAATATAAAATTTGTTCTGGAGTATTTTGAAATCATTGAACTTTACACCGTGGCGCATGGCATTGCGAATAAGTTAGAACTTTAGAACTTAGAAAGCTGGTTGGTTAAGGCCCCTGTATTAGCCAACGACCTTGAAGTTCCGGGCGGAGCTAGAAATTTTCCCCGCGCCGACCGCCTTACCCCCGCTACAATATTTCGCAACTGCGGTGTGCATGCGGGATAGTGTTGCCGAACTATCGATATTTTGGACATCGGCAGTTGGCATTGAAATTCGTCTATTACATCGATATTTCATTGAATATTGAAGTTCAACGATTATTATAGATGTTAGGTATTATTTGTGTATCAAAAAAAAATTTTGAAAGCCACTTTCGCCTCAACTATCAATTGAGGATTATCGATCGGAAATCATAAATTCGAGCCATGGGTTTCATTTTCAACCCCTAGGGCCTAGGCAAAAACAGAGATTTTTTTATTTGAATGCTATAGTTTCCGTGCAGTTGTTCTTAGCTACGTTTGGTTAATATCGGTCCAGCAATGTAAAAGTATCAGCTCTTTTCCGAAATGATGTAAAGCATTTTTTTTACCACTCCTTCAATATAAGTATCAAATGAAAGAGCTTGACTGTTAGAATACTATACTATGACAAAGGAGACAATTTTTTAGGCCCTGTAGAAATTGCACGTTTGTACTTTGTTCTAAGAAAATTAAACCACAAGTATGTATGTTGGAAAATGATTCTAGACTTTTATTTCACACCATTTTGATTTTTGCACACCGATCAAAAGACATGAGTAATGACGGACATTGGACATTATTACAACCATAGATTACACAGATGTCAGAACCTAAGTTTTTTTTTTTGATACATGATGTTTGGATTCCTGCATTTTTATAATTCACTAGCAAACCCGGCGAACTCCGTTTCGCCACCAGATGGCTTTCCCGCTAAAAAGATTTTCCCGCTTTTCTGTTGAAATTTTTCCTGAATTTTCTTTGCTATAAACCTCACGCAGCCCGAGACCTTTCCAACGAATGCAAAACCGTAGAAATCGGTTCGTGCGTTCTGGAGTTATAGCGTCAGGAAGGAAAACCCGACTTATTTTTATATAATTCATAAACAGGCCCATTGGGAATGAGAGCGTTTATTAATCAAATCATACTTAAAATAAGTAACAGATTTATCATAGTAAACGGTGTTGATTTCATATAAAAATCTAACCGGATTAATTAAGTCATAAAAAAGAGGTAATGTTTTGATATTCAATGTTCCTGTTCATCAGTTCTTGGTTCTTGGTTCTTGTCATTTCCAGTTACTTGATATTACCTATACAAAAAAAGCCTAGGTATATCGAAACGTTTTATTATTTTTCGTTGTCAAAGATAACTGCATTCATCTCTGGGACTTCCGGTAGAAAGTCTTCTCAATATTTCTTCGAAAAGAGTTCGAGTTCCCTGTCCCACAGCTCCTGATTTTTATTTATTAGATTTTTTCAAGATTTAATCATGAAACGAAATTAGAAGTTTATTGACTTATTGACCTAATACCTAACTACCCTTTTATGTTATTCCCGTTTTAAGTATCAAGATCATAAGAATTAAATTGTATCGGTCTTCGATAGCTAACGACAGATGGCGTAACTAGCGCAATAGCACACGCTGACAGAGCATTCGACGAGCGTTCTATAAATACAACTTCTGACGTCACACGCATGGATCACAAGCGGTCCCCAGGCACAACACCTGCCTGGAGGAAAATTTCCCTATTGCCCTCTGCACCGCTAAAAAATCAACATAAGTTTTACTAATATACGTGACAATTTTTGGTGGGACTAATCCCCATACAAAAAGTAATTGACTTCTTTCAATCCCAAGGTTGCCGTCGACACCACAAAATAGCGAATAGTGATAAAACAAGAATTTTTCATTCATTACATAATAAATAGGTATATAATAACTTATTATAAAGAAGTGTCACGTAAAACGTGTAAAGCGAGATGCAAATCCCAGCACTATTAAATTTACTTCAGAATAATCGATATGAATTAATAAACGGCTCCAGAGTAACAAGAAGCGTGACCTTCCCGTCCAACAGTCCGAATCACACTGCCGTGAGTGCCGCCCGTCGCCCGCGCACCGATTCGTCCGTTGATATTTACGTAGAAAACTAAGAAAATTATTTTTAGCCTTATTTTTCATTATTTTGACAAGCCAAACGTACCAATTCTGGAAAAAGTCTCGTTAAATATTTGTGCGAAAGCCAAATACTAAAAATCACTGCCGTTTAGAAGTAGTTACAAGAATTCTAACAAAAAGGACTTCACTTTGAAAATTTTTTTCATTCACTAATAATGTATTGAGAATAATTTCAAACGTTCCAATTAAAGATAAAGGTTCAATATATATCATATATTTTTTCTGTAATTTTACATTCACTCAGTAAGGAAGAGTTACAAGGAGAAAACCGGAGAAAACCTCTTGTTTGCTAGTAGACAAGCCTTAACAAACTTTTCAGCGCAAACGATAAATCTTAAACATTTTTTATCTTGGTGCTATTCTTATTTTAATCAAGATGATTAATTACGAATTTACATCATCATTTTTTACGCTTTCACTCGCGATAACAATATTAATTGTTATTGGTCTGACAAAGTTTATAATTAGGTCCATACCCGAGACTCTAGCGAAAGATAACGAACGATCATTATTATGTAATAAACTTCAATAAGATCAAAATTGCATTCACTCGAGCGCCTACGTACGATGAGAGGTTAGGAAATTAATGATGTATTGTTTTTATACGGGTCTACTCGAGAGTATAATACTTTCGAAATTTTTATAGATATTGTTCATGTATTGTAAGATTGAGTAGCCATAAAAGAAATAGATTTTGGCTACAGTAATCAAGCCTTTTTCTGCTCTCGAGATAGAGTATGGAGAGGTTTGTTCAATCAATTTGTAATAACTCCGTCAAATCTTGATACATATGTACTTGACTAGATTATTATCTTAGATTTTTTTAATATGTTTTTATATATTTTACGGAATTAGTTTAAAATGTTGAAACGTATATCTAGATGACTCGGTCAAAAAAGAAAAAGGTATTAAAATAAACGGCGTGCCTATTTGAAATAACAACGCCGCCAATAAAATTCGATGCAGAAGCCAAAAAAAAATCTGCAGCAAAATAAGACAAATACATAATGTTAACTAAAGAATATTAATTAATTATTATTGACATAACTCAGACTCAGAGCAGTGACCGACGGATCGCCATTCAAACAATCCTTGAGTTCGCAACGGAAGGCACGTTTGTAACAGTTTTAACTCTTCGAGGGTTCAATATGTCTCAGAGGAAATGCCGATTTCATAAAACTTATTGCGGTCAAGTAGCGTAATCTACGACTGGGTAATCGGTATGGTAAAAATATTCACTAATGGCATTTCGTTAACTGTTACAGTTATGCTGAGTAACAAATGGTACACAAGAGACGTTTGAGTAACTGCACAAGGACTTTTTCTAATTCTGATGCCATTATGTCTATAGATTTTTAAATATACACCTGATCAAAAGTTATGACTGGTGAGCGAAGAATGATGTTACTTAGGGCTCCATTATTGCCTTGACGAAGATGCACTTTCTAAGATTTCTATTCTTGATTTTATTGAAAAGAGGCACTTGGGTTTGTTGGGAAGTAGCCTCCACTTTGATACTGTTACTGTGGGAAATAAAAAAAAACCTTTCTGAACAGCTTTCCAGGACCATTGGTTTATGTGCGACCAGTGAGTCAGTAACTTATTGAAAGAGTTAATTTTGTAAAAATAATAAGTTCTGAATGGATTCTAAACAAATATTAAGATAAAAAATTTAATGTAGACGAAAAGAAAAAGACATACTTAAATAAACAAAAAAATATGACAGTATAGTACTGTTGTTGTTATGCATTCTCCATAAAACTATCAGCTTAAAGTCAATACTAAAGTCGAGAGTAAAGAGTAAGGCCGCGTCAGACCGGTTTAAAATCTGGATTAAAAGTTATAAGATACATTATTACGAGTTAACTAAATCCAGCTCGGAGACGTTGCTCTGTTGCGAATATAGAAGACCAGTTTTAAATTGGGTATGTACCGCAGGCCCACATTTTTATGGTCTCTTTACGTTTTTGAAGTTTTCGTCAAAAGTTTCTTTAAAACACCTTTTTCTATTAATTCTAAGCCTACAACGCAATAATAAGTAGGACAGGCATGTTTGGTGTGTTTTCTCTTCTTTCCATAATCCATATAAAGATAAACAGGAGGATTTCGTAAGATTTCTCCAAAAGGCGTTCTCTTTGAAATGTGCGAATTATGAACCTTTTATTGTTCGATTGCATGTTGTGAAATCACTCGATTGTTTTAAAAAAGTCACGTCATGTTGTTTGACAAACTAAGCACTATAAGTTCAGGCAGGGTCGATTCGAAGAAGAAGGCTGCGGAGAGTCCCTCGAATCCCTCTCGCAGACGCCGCGCCGTAGTTAACAATGTCAGGCCCTCTTAATAGCCTGGGACCTTGGGGCAGACCCTGACCTTCCCTGAAAGTGGCTAATGTTAAGGGTCAGCCAGAGGCGAGCCCAACGGGCGTTGCTCAAGGGAGCCTCCGAGATTCGGTGCGTTCGTATAAGATCCCCGAGGCTTCCAACATGAGCAATGAGGATGTCCGAGATGATGCTGATGACTCACAGATTGGATATCTCAATGGAGATTTCCCCTCCCATGATAAAAAAGGGTACCGTGAGACCGTGTGATAAAAAAATCTGAGTTTCTGTTTTAACTGCGAGGCACTGTGGCATGGCTGGAACGCTGAATAAAACGTGCCGCATGAATCCGGAGGCACGTAGTTCTTGTAAATGATATACTGTTTTTGGTACTGCTTTGAAAGTATAAACATTCTTGATTGCAAATGCTGCAACCGTACAAGCTCAAGATGACTCATGAGTCATAACTCATATGCCTTAAAAAGTTACAAATTGTTTTCATTGCTGTGATATGACTTTGTTGATATATTTTGTAAAGTAAATTTTAGATAACTATCCATTTTGGTATGACACTTTTACATATACTCGTTTAAGAAAACATTACGTAGGTACAAACTACAAACCAACTATCCAGTACCTTATATTTTGTAAATAGTTTCAAATGATATAATATTTATTAAATAAATGAGAAAGTTTGTTTGTTTATTACTCGATCATGAGACTACTTTTTATCTCCAGTATTTGACGGATTTGGACAAAATATTTTGTAAAAAACTGAAATCTGCGCGGAAAATTCGCGGTTAAAATCCAGTAAATGATGAATGATATTGAAGTGAAATAAGAAATTAGCAATAAAGTTTAAATTAGTAAACACTACACACGTGCCTATTGCCTACATATCACATAATATTACCAGTCATGTCAAAGTAGTTATGATATTTCAATCCACGAAGACGCACCCTGCTCTGTCAAAATCGCTTGTTTCATTCAATTCTCATGGAGTTTGACAGAGTGGGGCGCGTCAACGTGGATTGGAATATCTAGATATAACATGGTAAGAGCTCAATAAGATGAAATGTCTTATAAGTACAACAAATTCTGTTTAAATCACGTAAACTCTCTTAGAAAACGGATGGTATTGCGTGTAGTAAAATATGAATTGTATGAATAATGTTTTAGAGATAAGTGTAAACGATATCACTTGAACGATGTTTATAAAGAAACCAAACCTTGAATTATTATTTGCGACGCAAATTTAAAATTCGCTTTGCGGTTTAGCTCTTTATTTTAGGAGTATTCCACTGAAACTTACCTACTGTTATCAGCTGACATGTTTTAAATTATTCCAAATCAAATATTATTCTGAAACAATTCGATTCAAGGAAAGTATTCGTATGCAATTTTGCTGGTTATGTTTAAACAAAGTATAGGTATATTATTATATATTACCTTTACATGTATCTATAAATATCTTCAGTAAAGATTGCGTAAACGAAGATGTAATTTATTGATTTGTTGTCAATGATGATTTTGATTGTCAAATATTTAATAACAATACCGTTTTAACCTTTGGTTTTAACCGTTAACTTGAACAACCTTCTAAGACATTGAAAGTGGGAACGGAAAGTCTAAGAACAAAAGAACCTGGGGCCGTGGCCGTGGAACAAAAGAACGTGGGAAACCACCTCTTATAGCAGTATTATAGTAATATTGTTTTAAAATTGTCATACTGGCACTGTATGAAAATGTCAAAACAATATTACAATAATACTGCTATAAGAGATGGTGGTACGGCCCCTGAACCGGAAAAGAACCTGAAGAGAAATTTTGAAACTAAATTATTTAATTTTCTTTTCTACAAAAATAGCGATTATAGTTTATTAATAATTGTTTATACAGCCAAACCTAATTGAGAGCTCAAGGGATCGAGATGTCTTTAATTCTCTACTTCCACTTGCGCGAAACAGGAGTTAAATATTTACATTTTTAACCCTAGAGTCAACGTCTCTCATTGGACAATTTTGACAACTTACTCTGGGTTAGTGTGCTAACTCTGAGTTAAAACACTAACCCAGGCCGACGCAAGTGGGCCTTCTGACTAACCCAAGTTTCAGAGTTACGAGGGCAAAATGTCAGGACCTGTAAAATACTCTCATTGACAGAGTTTTCTCGATAACCCAGCTCTTACTAACTCATGGTTTGACTGTATTAGCAATTTTCAAAGAAATGTACATGTATACCTAAGGTATCTATTTGTTTTTAAGAATAAAATAACGGTAGAAATTCGAAGTCAATAAATCATTACACCACGGGTAAATAATTGCGTACTAAATAGATCCACTGAAACGAGGTCATGATATTATCAAATCCTAGTGGAATCCGCCCCGTGAGATCAAGTGGGCTTTCCCTGACTATTTGTGATGCAACTGTACCTATTCTGACATGAATAAAATAATGATCGAGTTATTATGAACACAAATGATTTTATACTAAACAATTTTTTTTGATTACTCATCATTAGTTATTAGTTAAGTCACTAATCACTAAATTTTTTATTGAAAGTAATAAAATATGTCTGTGAATATTGAATTCGCATATCACAGAATGTATTTATTGCACATTCTGCGCAACAGTCCTGATTAGCAAAATTCAAGGAAACTAAATGTAGCAAAGAGGAGTAATTATTTAACGAACTGAATATAAAGAAACCCGATGGCCGATTTATTCGTAGCAGGTAAAGATGTCGAAATATTTTGTTTGGGGCAAATTAATTCAAGAAACTTCAGACCTTCAGACGGGTTGCGCCGCCAATTAAAGGATAAGGAAAAGGCTTTGAAAAAATAATGAATATGTTAACTACAAGTAACCACAGAGAAAGACTACAGAAAGTAACCAAGAAGGCGCAATTGTGCAACAATATCTTATAAGGATTAGAATACCGGTCACTCTAAGAATAAGAAAAGTCCATCATTAAATTTCAATGCCAACGATGACAAACTAGCTTGAAACAGCAAATAAACAATTATTGCGCCCTGAGCAAATACTCAAGTTACCAGTAATTATCAGTAACTTACTGACTATAATAGTAATACTAGTTGTAACTATGGTAGCTGTCAATTCAGACAACTCCCCAGCAAGTGACAGGTTTGTTAATTTTCTGGTCACGAATCACATCTGCAAGCGCATTGGGAATAGGGATTTAATGATACATCATTTAATCTAAGGTACGTCTCCGAGCAAAAAGCTGTAAATTAGCAATATACAAATAAACTAGACGTTCTTAAAGGGTCATTAGATGATGAGAGAATCTTAAAGTTTCTATAGATTTGGCGTGAACTTATATTGTTGTCGCTAGGAAATATTTGTCGCAGATTACCTCTGTATAGTTTGTACTGTGTAGTGTCTGTAACATAAAACTCTGTGAACTATACTTTGAAATCGAATGTCACGATTTAAACTAATCTAATACCCCTGCTAGGAACAGGCATTCCATTAAAAAAGAACGGCAATGCAACGCCAGTCACGAGTCACGACGACTTTGAAGCGAATCGTTTCAATTAATTTGTCGTACGCTCGAACTTACAAAATTCACTAACTGCCTCGTTAACTTTTATTGCTCTCCTTGTCAAATTAACGATTTCATGCAGCTCCGATAAATAATTTAATCCTTTCAATAAAAGTCACCATTTTTAAGTAGTAGAATTGAAGTTGCTCATTTAAGCTTTTATTTGTCTTGCATTGTATTCGTATTGTGATAATAATTAACTTCCGAGGAAAATACATTTTTATGATAAGCATGACCAGCCCCTTGATTGTCTAAGAAAAACGTATTCATCATTATCGTAATAGTTTAATACTTCTACCCGCTGATTCCGTTCCTGTTTTTCATCAGCTAATCACGGGGCAAAATTCGCTTACGATTACGATAACGATGAATACGTTTTCCTTACGCAAATTCCTGAGTTTACATTCAAAATTAGCTCCAGTTAGAGGAAATCTTCGACATTTACGTACAGCACAGACGCGAACTTTTTAAAAATGTCTTTGAAATGATAAAATAATAATAAGGTATTTTTAAATTTTAATTCTGAAGATAAACATTTGTTTAAAAATTGTAAAGAATGTGGTTTGAGGGTTTCCGAACATATTTAATCCTGGCTGTGTTAAGAATATATAAGATGTTTACGTTGTAAAAATATTATACAGTAACAAAAAGTAAAGCGTAATATAGGTATGCGAAGTTATCTGTTCACAAACAAAGTCATAAACGAGGAATTAATCGTGTCAACGTGACGACCATGAACTTAAATAGGTACAACTTCATTCCTTTCGAAATATTTGAACACAAAACAAAATCAAATTCTGTACACAAAATACTAAAATAACGATTTTATTAGATTGATCACCATTTAATAGGCAGACGGTCCGTATGGTAAGGTGACAATCATCACCCAAGCTCGACAATGTTTGGAATTGAATGGCTTGTAATTAAATAATGCCTTAAGTAATATGAAGGTCAATATATGAATAGATTTAGCTATGTGGGTAGAGAATACATAGTATTAAGTAAGTTATGAATTTAATTAGTGTTTTCAAATAAGTTTCTTAGTTTACATTCAATTTAATTTGAAAAGTTGGATTTTGCACTTAATTTAAAATAATTACCACTTTAAGAAATAAATGTTCGATTTTCTTATCGAGTTACGGGTCTCTCGAAACGGGATCTCTTTCCCCAAAATAATCGCAGACCCAAGATAAAGCGATGTTTCCCTGCCTTATTTATTATGGCTAAGAATCAATTTGCATTTAGCCTTTACGATTGTAAAGGTTGAGTTTAAATCGCCAGTGTAATTAATATTAGAATTACAATGTTTCAAGGTAAAATTGGGATATATTAACTTTGCATTCCGTTCATAGTTTAACACGTTACATTCGATTTTAGCAAAATTAAAGGGCACCTATCTCAAATTAAGATTTTGCCAATTTCCACTAGAGTAAACCGTTTACCCCCGTCTTTCTGTGTCTTTTTATATCTAAATTTCCTTGGAATGCTCTAGATGCTCGTATTACGAGTATCTACATAATGCTCCGTTCTGTACCTACACAGGTTTGTCTTTACAAGCATTATCAAAGATTAGTGAAGTAACTATTAGAGGATTTAAATTAAAATGGGTCGCAGCCCGGTTACATAGATAACTGAGGTGCATTTGCATAAAAGTAGATGTTCTGACTCGTAGCGTTAATACTAAGAAAGTAGAATCGGATTGAATAACAACGCCCACATTACAAATTGAGTGAATGACAGACATGCATCAGAAAGCCGGAAGCAGTGAGGTCTACACGAATTGTCGCTTAAAGCTGTGCAGTAAGTAAGAACTTAATTAACGAGTTCCAAATTTTAAACTTACATCTTGTTGTACTTCCTACTTACTAACAGCAACTAACAGATACCAGCGCCAATTTTTCCTTGGGAATGCTATTTCCAAACAGACTCTTCTCAACATGTAGATACTCCGTTGGTTTAAAGATCACGTTTATTCATATAAGTTTCGTAAGTGAATAAAGGTAATTCAAGTTTTAAGTGAGTGATATCCACTGTGTACTGTATGTATGAAGTCTATAATTAAGTACTTCAGGGGTTATAGTTGTATCTGTAGTACTATCTTATTTCATTTTGAAAGAATATTCCCGTTAACGTGTATAATATGTAAAGATCATGAAAATTTTGCTGGCACGTCTGCCTCTGCATATAAAATGGGTATCTGTAGACGAATGGAAGCCTTTTCGATAGCCCTCATTACATACAATAATGTATTCATTTACATTCGCAGTAACACCTCATTGATTAAGGAAACCTAATCATTTAGCAGTCGCTAACTTATGGGTTTTCAGCAAGCAGCGTCTGGCTCATAAATAACAACCTACTTAGCTTTTAAGAAGATTAATTAATTTAATATGTCTAATAACAACGTGTAATATCGTCAGACTGTGTGAAACCATGACCACTCATTATTAGCTAGGTTGTTATTAAGTATAGTTAATTCATGCATGCTTGCTGTTTTGGTATTTTTTTATTAATCCAAATAGGTATAATATGCGTAACGTAGGTCGACCTCCTGCCGGCTGGACCGACGACCTGAAAAAGGTCGCTTGTAGCGTAAGGATGAGGAAGACGGAGGACCATGTGTGGTGGCGCGCTCGCGGAATGGCCTATGTCCAGCAGTGGACGTCCATAGGTAAGTTAAGTAAGTAATATGCGTAAAGGTTGCTTGTTGCTAGTCATAGATGAAAATGACCCCAAGCCAATAAGTAGTTACTTAGGCTTCCCAGAATTTTAATCCGTAAGTTTATTTTTGCAGCCTGAAGCTAAGATTAATTAATGCGGGTAATTTGGTTAAACAAAAAAAACGATAACCACGTAATATAAGTACTTGGTTACTCATTAGTGGTAGATACATACTTGTAGCTACATTAATTTGATGTGGAATTCTCCTATATTACAGAAACTCATTATATTATGAGAAAGTTTTATAAATGACTCTACGAATACAAGAGGTTGCACAGCTCCAAACCTAAAATACATCATTTTAGTGACATTGTTGTCATGTAACTTTGCATAACTATCACAAGAATTATTTTGAAACCTTCCGTTCTTTTGTTGGCGTGTCTATCAATTCGCATAATTAGATTGCCTTTGTTGTCTGTATTGATAATATATTATTAACTGTTGATATAGAAGAAAGTAGTTGATGCAATATTGACATCGATAAATAGAATGGGCTCAAAATATTTTCACTTTTTTGGCTGTTTGCACAGAGAAAGGCTCATAAAAATCATAATTATGAAGCTCTCTATTATTAAGCTTTTAATTAAATCTGATTATAATTTTGTTAAGCCTAGGATTTGTTAAGATAAATATTTCAGAGACACTACGTTTGTGTTGTCACTAAAAGGCACAGAGATAACTAAACTATGGAGATGTTCCATTCATTATTTCTAGCCTAGGGATGCGTGAGCGTGACATGTGGCGCTATGATGAGCGCCAAGATTTGTAGCCAAATGTTCATGTACTGAGCTCCTAGTTCCTACCATAAGGGGACTTCGCTGGACAGGTTAAAAATAGTCACCCTAATTTTGTAGACGGGGCCAGTCAATATCGTTTCCTAGGTCTGTGCTAACAGGCCGGTTTGCTCGTTAGACAGTTAAATTGTAAGGTTACTTTTGTAAAGTTTGTCAACCAAACACATAATTAGCGAACCGTCAGAGCATGACAACACTAGGTACTCAGTAACGTTTACAGTGGAGCAATAACTACTTGAGTCACCTGCCTAAACTACATTCAGCCCGAAGATATACTTAGTTCTTCTTTCCCTAGACATAAAAAGTGTGACATAATAAGTAAATTTTTTGGCAGTGGTAATAGCTCATTGATTAAACATATAAAGCATCAGCACTTAGTGACGTCACGCATGTATTTTTTAGGCTCCGCCCTGAAGCCGAATTTTTAATTTGTCAAAACTGTAAAATGGTGCTAATGTAAGCGACCGATATGTGCTGTCAGCGTTACCGAAATGTACGACGCGCGGCGCCATATTTGAGAAATTTTTGGCTTCAACATGCGTCATATTTTTCCCGTCCTCTTAGCGTAGCGTATTTCGTCATTGTAATAGTAACAGAGGACGCGAAGAATCTCACAGCCACGTTGCGCGACCTACTTGTGAAAGGAACTGTATTACTACACTAGCTGGGCGGATCCGGATCAATATAACGACGTCCTGTACAAGACGCAATGGAACACTAATTACTTGACAACACAGTAGGTACTTAATCTCATTATTACGTATGTACCCTACCACCATAACACCACTCTACATCTTATTTGGAACGATTTTTTGGTCGATTAATTATATCAATATGATATTAATAATCTTTTTGCTGAACAACTTGGGCTCACAATATTTACGCCTCGAGCACTACAACTTGGTATACTAATTTTACTTACTGGCCTCAGGTCTGCTGACTACTCCAATGGCATAAAAGTAGGGAAATATCCTCTCATCATGAGTAAGGATAAGACCATACTCTCAGCAGGTTTTACACAATTTAGATAACGTGATGCATCGAAAGGACTTATTACCAGACAGATACGACATATAAACTCCATAAGAGACTCAATGCAGCTGCGTTTCATAACTAGGTCCATAATCGAGTAAAAAAAAAAGACAGATAACGAGAGTGACGTTACGACGTTTTAGTTTTAAAAGCCTTTGTGAAGTGGTGATAACAGAAAACAAAACCCGGCTGAGTTTGTTGTGGGCTTCTTCTTAGTGCAGGGCGCGTTGGAACCCTCGTAAACTTAGTTTTAAGTCGACTTGGAGTTATCGCCATACAAATGTGACAAATATCATATTGACCTATTACAAGAGCCTGTATATTAGGCCTATGTGAAATAAAGATATTTTGAATTTTTTGAATTTTTGACATTAGTGTGAAGTTACGTCAATAGGATTCTTGTACCCTTGAGGTGCGGGTCCCTGTCTTGTTTTCTGTCATCAGAAAAAGTAACTGCACTATTGTATCGTTTATGACAATAACACGTCGATGAATGAAACGATACAGTACGATGAGATAGGTAACTTTTAAAATGCTCATCTCCTATTGTCTTGCCAACAATGGAGCCTAACAAGCGCATGTGTTTTCGCACCAAATTATCTCTTTATGCATTTCCCGAATCATTGACCAGCCAGCCACATTGTAGGACGAAATTTTACAGACTTGCAAACGAGACTTGTAAATCGAGTGGAAGAACTAAATTACAACACGGATGAGGGCGGATCCGGGAAACATAAGGACGTCCTGTACGACAAGCAATTCATTACTAACTGGTGATTGCTTAACAATGGAGCATAAAAGCTTACACGTGAACTCTAATGCTAGCTCTACACGTTGGCCGAGGCAAGGCGAGTGACTGCGAGTGGGAATTAGAGGTTAGTATTAATTCCTCACTCGCACTCGCAGCCACTCGCCTCGCCTCGGCCAACGTGTAGAGCTAGAGTAAAAATTTACGTATACAGGTTGTATACTTCGTTATCACCAACATTTCCGAATTGTAAAAGCTTTTTCAAGCTTTTGCCTTTTACAAATGGTCACTTGTAAAATTCTCAACGTCATGCTAGATGACGGAGAAAGTGATCTATGCACATTGAATGTACTAATAACAATTGGAGATAAACGGAATTCATGGATGCAAAGCATTACTTTAATGATTTTCTAACGTAGGTAGTTTAAATAATATGTTTCGAGCAATTGTTGGCAAACTTACTTTTGATATTAAGATATTATTTACCAGTGAGTTATGATACTTTATTCTACTTACTAATGATATTATAAACGCTAACGCCGCCTTTACACCTCGCGAAGTTCCTCGACGAAGTACTCAGAAAGTTTACCGAAGTACTAAGAAAAGTTGGCGAAGTTAGACGACGTGCCCCTCCACACTGCTCGCTTCGTCAATTTCGCGAGTAGTGTAGAGCGCGGGTAAAGTTTGTATTCACCTACGGACGCATGGATGTTTGTTACATTTTTATGCAAAAACTACTGAACCGATTTGGTTGAAATTTGGAATGGGGATAGACACTAATACTATGGATTAACACATAAGCTACTTTTCATTCCCGAAAAGCCCAAAACTCAAGCGGGATAGGGACGCGTACCCTAATGATACTACCTTTAGTACGGCTCCGTGAACTTGGCACCCGACTTCTAAAATTGTTAAATTTTTTTGTGTATGGATAGCCTAAGGTATGTAGTGGATGTACGAAAATAGTTTCACTACAATCCACTACATACTTTAGGCTATCCATACACATAAAAAAATTTAACAATTTTATAAGTCGGGTCCCAAGTTCACGGAGCCCTTTAGTACTATTATGTATTCCGTGGTGATACTGATAAGTGATAACGAAAACCAAAAGAAAACCTCTTGTTACGTGTGTAGTTGTTACATATCTATAAATAAAACTAGGTAAGTATGTCCAATATCTTGATGTTTGTTCTTGATCTACTTTCATTTAAAACAGATAATAATTTACTATAATGATACTTATTAACACACTGATAAAACATTTAGTCCTATGTTTTAAACATAAATCGTTAATACACCTATAATAATATGTATATTATGTTTAAGTATAGCCCAATTAATTAGAATAATAGCTGCTTAATTAAACAATCCCCCGGCTTCCTATTAGCTGAGATGGAGTAACAGTATCGTTACGACTTTATCAGTTATGTAAATCTACAGATGAAGGTCGGCCCGCGAAACCGGTAAAATCTGTAACTAGGTATAGCATAACAGGATGTAATTTTTTGCCTGCGCCAGTGCTGTTGATCTGGCCTACAAAAAACAGTAAACAGCGAGTGCTTACTTACTTTCATTTCAAACTGGATCACTATCTTGGTGTGTAAAAATAAAAGTGATGTCAAAACTGAGCGGATTATACTCGTCGCAAAAACTTGTCGAACATTTGCGATAAGTAAGTACTTACTTATTCAAAATGTTAGAACGCGGAAAATGTTAATACATTTAAGTACCTACCTACCTGAAACAACGTCAAAAAGGAAGAAAATGTAATGTAAATGTACCATCCAGTAAAGGAGAATGCCAATTTTTGTATGAAAATTGGGCTATACCTTGCGTCTCAACCAAACCATCGGTAAAACATTAGAAATATTCTCAATATTATGTAAAAAAAGATTAGTAAGATATTAACAAGGAAATTGTAATAATCTGATTTTCTAAGTGGTTAATTTTCTAAATTTTATAAGTGGCATGGCGGTTCCACATGTTTCGAAACGTTGAATTACTTTTTTTTTACTTTTGAACCCCTTTTCACATTTCACTTACATAAATATATGCAATATTAAAATTGTCTAATTTGTGCCTCTGTAATTTCTACCAGAGCATTCTACCAAGACCTAAAATTGAATTGCGGTCAGTACTCAGTGGATTTTTTAATCTAAAAACCGCAACTTTACAGTTTTCTTTTTTCAAGCTATTTATAAAATGTCATCAATGCAGATTCATAACCGTTGGATAGTTTTACAACAGACTTTGTCCTTCAGAACTCCTATATTTAGACGCCATTCATGTTGTGTGAACAGTGAATGTCTTCTAAGAATAACTGACGCTCTGAAGTTATTCTGGTGTCCGCACGGTTGTGCCTAATATATTCCTCTAAATGTATATACAATAAGTATATATATGGACATATCAGGAGCCAAAAACGGAGGCCAAAGACCGAAGACTTCCCAATATTGCATGCTAATTTAAAAAAAGGTTAACAAACTTGTACACCCTTGACTTTACGCCCGTAATCCGCATACTGCAAACGTTTTTAGTGTCGCTATCACGCAAGTAAGAGAGAAATCGTCGATTAGCCACGAATCGACGCCTTCGATCGATGCTTACCTACACGCCGGAGCAAATTGAAGTCAATTTCAGGTGAAACTCAATGGGAACCATGATTTGTATTGTTAAAAATTGACATTCTAAAATCTAACACTTTCTCTAAAGAAACGAGCCATTCTCGGATTAAGAAGTGAATTCTGAATTACGTTCCATTCATCGCATTATTTGATTGATGGTGTGGCGATATAGTATACCAACATGGCTATTTTGATATAATGGGAGTTCATTAGTTTGTAGTCGAGACTCCACAATAAGATGACAATGATACGTAACTTACTCACTATATATGTCTTTAGATTCTAGAATATGCCAGGAACAGTTACAAATGTAAACTTTAATGGCCTTAGATGGAAATGTGCCCAAACAAAATCCGCAACTGGTTTATCCTTTTTCGCCAGTGGTTGCGAAAGTCTGATGTCAATCGATTCGTGTAAAATGCAATAAAATGTGACTTGCGACAACTTGTAACCTCTGACCTGGTCACGACATATAGCATAAAAGCACATAATATAATATTATTATGAACATACCCATAGCTTAAAAGGCAAGCCATCAGTATTTTTATTTTAGTATTTCTGGAGAACATACAACGAGTTTGAATATAGGCGTCACAGAGCTAAAGTCGACTTATTCTGAACTGGAAAAACTTACTTACTCAGCCGCGCCTACTTTTAGGAAACCAATTAATTTTGTGTGTTTTTGCAAAAGAAGGATATTGCATAATACTCACCTAATGGGCAATTAGAAAAAAAACAGTAGGTGGCGTTACAGTCTTTCGTATATCAAATAACTAATTAAAATACAACTGCAATAAATTTTGGCCATTAACCAACCGGTTTATCCCTTGTCGGATCACGGTGACGGTAGTGGCGATGGCGTCGTGTTTTGATGAGATTTGCGTCCAACGCAACGACAACGCGAGGTCTAATGAGCTGAGGTCACCGTGTAGGTATACCTCATAGATATAAATAAGTTGACATTATAAATGACCTAATGCGATACTGTTCATAGTCGTACTCATTGAAACTACGAATTTAATTATAAACTCGAGGAGACCTCAAACTCAAAGGCTGAGATTTGTACAAAGTCTGAAGTCTAAGCACTGTACGTACAGACACGGAATACCTAGTAGTACCTGACGGTACAGAAGGCTCACCTGGCCACGCCTCCGAAAAGAACTTCTCTTTCTATCACGTAACTCTATCGCATTCGACGTTCTAGGTCTACCTTGTCTTCGGGCGTACGTGAAATAGACCGTACCCGAACTAACGAGAGTAAAGTATCCAGCGCATGGCGACCGTCTGAAATTAGTACGTCGAGACGCCTTGCGCCTACCTGTAATTTCTCGCTCACGAGATAAGTGGACCTGGCCTGGTACAGATAAGAATAAGCTACCTTTTGAGAGGAGTAACAAGAGACAGAGAAACTTCTGGGAACTTGTTTGTTTGAACACAGTAGATTATGTATTATGAGACTAGTGAAAATGGCGACATATCTTACGTGTACATGCCCAGTCTTTTTACCTTATGCAGCATAATCAACTGAAGTATCAAGTATTGTTGACTTGTGTTTTCACTAATTGCTATTTGATTCAGACATCTGGCTATCAGAGGATCAGGGGTTCTCATGCCGAGCAAATATCTTTGTTGTTTCAGAGTAATGTGTGTGGACACTAAACAGCACTAGCTTAATAGTGAAGAAAAAAATATTGAGGAAATCTACGTGACTGAGAGCTCTACAATATTCTGATAAGTGTTCGTAGCCTGCCAACCCAAAGTTGACCAAAGTGATGGACTATGGTTATGCCTCATTCTGGGAGAAGATCTTTGCCCAGCAGTTGAGACAGTGATATTTCAGATGCCTGCAAATACAGGGCAAGGTTTTGACTTAGTGTGAGTAAGTTTGCACTTAGTGCAACAATAATATGTTACTTTTATTGCTTGCCATTATTTTGAGTTATTGCCATAATTTAAAGAAAGGAGAGTAACAACTCACAGCTTTTGCCAGAAAATACACTAGAGCCAGTGGTCTGTATTAGTTATGGTCAATCTGTACATTAATGAAGTCAAAAAAAAACTTCATCAAAAATTAGAAGGTAGTACATTAATGAAGTAAAAAAAAACTTCACCAAAAATTAGACGGTAGATTACTTTGTCAAACATAGTACGCAATCAGAAGTAATAAAACACATTAAGAGTACAATTCTTTTTACTCCTAACGCAAACATCTTGACTTGTGTTCTTGGCTTTTTGGATAATATTGATATCTTTATACATAAGTATGTATATGAAATGACCTTAATGCAGTTTATAAATTGATTAGTCCTTAACTGAAGCTCTAACTACTCAGTGAACCTAATACCAAAGATTGATTGGATGTAGTGAGATTGGCAGTAGCAATGAGTAAAGTCAAATCCATTACTTGTTCAGAAGTGAATGGATTGATTAGCCAATTTCAACTCCATTGATTGACTAATGATTGGAAACTAATTAACGATAAAATAAATACTTAACATAGAGCATTCTCATAAACTCTAGTACTTAATGATATCTGTCAATTGCAGTTTGTGATTAATAATACATATTATAAGCATAAATGGGTTGGCATTAGAAATACGCATCCCGAATTTAGGGGGGGAATTAGGGGGGAGGGGTAGGGGTGGGGTAGGGGAGTCACCCCCAACAACCCCCAGCGCGCGGAAGTCAATAGTTTTTTTTATACGAATTTTTGAAATTTGAATACAACGCTCGTGTTTCCTACTGATATAAGAATGTATTATTAATACGCATCCGGAATTTAGTGAGAATAGGGGTAACGTTATTATTATTATATTTCATAATGAAATTATCATTTTGTAGGTGAAACCCGCTCTGAAGGTGACCAGCCGACTGGTGATCCTTGATTTTTATAGGGGTAGGTTACCCCTTTCAATCGACACCCCCCCATCCCGCGGAGATGCGTGGTTTTTCTTTCACGTGTTTGAAGTTACGTGTAACGGAACGTTATTTTGCGTTATAGTAATTACTTTTATGTTGTTTTAACCCTTATTTTAAGTAGTAATTTTCTTTATTTATTTTTATTTTTAATAGGTAAATATAATGTAAAAAAGTAACGTATAAAAAAAAAAATGTAAATATTTGTTATATTATTTTACTATCTCAGAACCAACCAACAAGGTGCACCTATAGGTAATTAGGTTAAGGTTATTTTCCTTTTTTGACCACCCAGAAATAGGAGCCCCGCGAAGCGGGGCTCCGTCGACATGCTCTTGGAGGGGAAGAGGGTGACGGCTAAGGAGTTTTCCTAGGTCTCCCCCTTTTTTTAGGCTATAGTCGTAAATTCTTATATAAAGTTAACACATAACCTAAAAAAATAAAAAAAAAAATAAAAAAAAATTATAGGTTTCCGCGCCGCGGGGGATGGTGGGGAGGGTTTCTACCCTCCCTCCTCACCCCCCCCTCCACTCCCACCCCATAAATCTAGATGCGTATTTCAAATGCAACCCCGCATAAATTAATTATTAATTATGTAGAGTTTGAACTCAGGTTCTGCATTCTGATATTAGTTATGTTATTTAAACCACTAAATTGTTTGTGGTCAATCAATTAGTAATTTAATTGATAATTAAGAATTCGCAATAAATGTAAAACAATTTCTCTAAAACATAGAATAGGTACTTTTGAGTGCAAAATATTGTACCTAATAAAGTTTTTGTGTACAATAAAAATATGGTGAAAGTTGAAAAAAAATAACTCACCGCTTCTTGGAGAGATGGGCACTGCAGGTTTCGGTGCTGAGTTGGAACATAGTCTCCCAATCTTGGTAGGTGGCTTGAGTCCTGAAGGCTTCGTGAAGGTTGTAGGTCTTGAGACTTCAGATCGCGGTACTGTGGATGCTGTGGTGCTGACTGAAGCTGCATCAGATGATGTTGATGATGGTGCAGGAGGATGTGTTGTTGCTTCAACAGCTGTATCCACTTTCTCACTCATCTTGATGCACTTTTTTTTCACTTCTTATTTACTCAAAATAAGTCTCGTTCCCATACTTAGTTTAAAATCGAGATAACTGTTTCACGGCCTTTGCAAAAATAATAAGTTATAAGAGTGAAAACAAAACGACGCGTCTCAAAGACTCTTGCCGCTAATAAACTAAAAATACCGCAAGTTCCCGCGCAATAACAGAACACGCAATCTGGATCACGGCCATAATGCTAGCGTAAATAAATTGTGTTTACGATTTAGCAATTTCATTGTTACTATAAAGATAATAATCTGAAATATTCACGTGGTATATTTCAAACGGTACCTAACTGAAAGATACTTTTTTTTTAAGCCTCTCAATACAGAGACCCGTGCTCTCTCGGAAATCAATGATAAGAAAAATATAACTGCATACCTTAGATGAGGAAATAGAGCACAAAATGTGCTATCCGTGACTAAAGAAAAACTCGCAAAATTTTTACCGCTCCTCTCCTTCAACCAGCTGAGCTTGACAACGTTATCACTAGCACAATAAATTGGCACAAACTCACAAATATTGTATATTCTACTGACACACCACTAAATAGTATTTAAAACAATAATTTAAAAACACGAAACCGTTTATAATAAATTATTTTACTGATATTTACAATCACAAGAGAAACGCGAAAGATGCTCACGCAGCACAAAAATTGCCAGTTGACCAGTTTTGCATACATTGCTCTCCGACGTGGAAACCTCAACGCGAAAGTCATTGGGAATTTCACTTTTTGCTTTACATTGCTTGTTTACATCTAGAATTACTGTCTTCTGTGTTCAGAAACTCAGGATTTTTATAAAAAATTCATTATATCGAGACGATTATACTAAAATGTATTTAAACTTTTTAGATATAAAAATAATTCTTTTATAATTAAATTTTTCAATATAAATAACTGTTTGTATTTCTATAAGATTTCTCAACGATATTATATTTTGACCGTAGCAGTTGGCACTATTGGTCCATGCTATTGGTTGTTTTGTTGTTTTCTGTCAAGACAGCTGTCACGTGGAGTCTTGACAATCTTGACAAATGACATTAGCAAACAATTTTGAAATGCCAACAATTGTCATTGGCAAAAAAAAACGGAGACGATTTTACGTGAAAAAATAAACTTTTGATTGAATGAAAATGGTGTTCAATAACTCATAAATTCACGTGCTTACTTATAAAATGAAGCTTGTATTCAAAAATATCGATAAAGATGGCAGTGGGTAAGATCGGTTTGCTTATTGTATGAAATTATGTTCGATACTTCTGGTAGAGTTTGTTTTTTAAATCTCCAAAATTTCTTATTTTTATCGTATTTACAGGTGCATCGGACTTATTCCCGAGGAACCGGAGGATATGTGGCACGCCTATAACCTGATTGCCGAAGGAGATGCAGTTACAGCTTCGACGGTGCGAAAAGTGCAAACCGAATCCTCCACTGGGTCTTCAACCAGCAGCAGAGTGCGTACGACACTCACCATCAGAGTAGAGAACATCGATTTCGATACCCAGGCTTGTGTGTTGCGGTTAAAGGGCAGGAATATTGTTGAGAATCAATATGTTAAGGTCAGTAGTAAATAAGCGCTTATTTATTATGACAGAGTGTAAATCGAGTTTATCCTATGCTCCAGGAATCTCATACCTCTTTACACACTACACACTTTGTCAATTAAACACATGATGTTGATCTGGTGTTAGTGTAAAACAATGTTTTCATGATAATCAAGGATGTTTACATTGTTCCTCCAAATAGCTGGTTCGCATGTGCTTCTTTTGGTTTTTGAAAGGTGCTTGGCTCGAATCTGTTCAAGGCGCACTATATATATTTCTTTTCTTTAACAGTTTTGTATGTATATGTTAGCACTAAAATTGTTATTTGTTACACCATCCTAAATGAGACAGCTACTTATAATTTTTTTTTTAAAGAGTAGTTAGTTATTCTGGTTTTTTATTAATTCCCCTTGTTCTAGATAGATGGGAGCATATCACACTCTAGATTTAGAGTTAAATAGGAAATTTACATTGCAAAAGATACTATGGGACTCTGTGGCATTGGAACGAGTGGAGATGGCATGCGACCCGGCTGCCTCTGCAGATGTGGCAGCTGTGGTGATGCAGGAGGGCCTGGCTCACGTCTGTCTGATCACTCCATCTATGACACTAGTGAGGTCCAAGATAGATGTTACAATTCCTAGAAAGCGGAAAGGATTTACACAGCAGCATGAAAAGGTGAGCTTGTAACATTAATTTCTATTCTGACATTTTTCTCATAATAATCAATGGGCAGGTGTATCACATGGTTAAAGCATATGGGGGACAGCATGGCAAGGGATTTCAAGTTTTTACCAATGAACTTTCTACACAGCGTCGCAAACTTTGGGAATATCACATTTACAGTAATACTGATAATATTGAGCACTAATATTTTTTCTTTCAGGGCTTAAATAAATTTTACGAAGCAGTCATGCAAGGGATTTTGAGGCACATTGATTTTAATGTTGTGAAATGTGTGATCCTTGCCTCACCTGGTTTTGTCAAAGATCAGTTCTTTGACTACATGATGCAGCAAGCCATCAAAACTGACAACAAGTTGCTGATTGAAAACAAATCAAAGTTTTTGCTTGTCAAAGCCTCTTCTGGGTTCAAGCATTCTTTGAAAGGTAAGCTAGTGAATTCAAAATAGGACCATGTTTAATGCTATAGTTTGTTTTACAACCTCTTTAGTCTTTGGTGCAGTTGGCACAGTATGATTCCAAGTTCAATTCTTCGATTTAATTGTTCCTAAATGGACTCAGGTGTTGTCAATAACTAAATAATAATAAGTCATCAACTTAAACTACAATATTGAAAATCTGGTATTTGTCACCAGCCGGGCTAGCATGCGCTCGTAGAGATAATGTCTCTCTACTTTTGTGGCTCTCTTTTCTCTTTCTGATCCATATTGATAGACAGAGAAAAGAGAGCGACAAAAGTAGAGAGACATATCTCTACGTGCGCATGCTGGGCTAGCAGATATCAAATTATAATACTATATTTTATCTTTGAATGAATGAAATGAATGAATGAATGAAATGAATTTATTTGCATAAAAACACGTAAATACAGGTGGAATACAAACAACAAAGGAGTCAATGTGTTTTTACCCACAGAGGGGTGTGCAAATATTAATTGTGTTTATAAATAAACCTAGATTTAACAATAATAATAATTTTACATTTTTCAAAATATAATGTACAAAAAGTTCCAGGATGGTGTGTGTGGTGTTTAAATCCATTCTGTATGTCAGCCAAATCAATTCAATAGTTGCATGATTAAGTACCATATTGTAAACTGACAAACATTTGTACATAACTAGCTGACCTGGTAAATGTTGTTCTGCCATTAGGGATATAAAAAGTAGATAAATCGAGATTTAAGCTATCCTATCTTTTATGTTAGATCAAACTGTACACAGTCTGCAAATTTGATTAAAATCGGTTAAGTAGTTTAGGAGTCCATCGCGGACAAACAACGTGACGCGTAATATATATATATACTTATTAGAAATTAGAAATTAGAATATATTAATATGACAGTAATATAATTACAGAGGTTCTACAAGAGCCGGCTGTGATGGCAAAAATCTCAGACACCAAAGCGGCGAGTGAAGTGAAGCTGCTGGAAAGTTTCTACACCATGCTGCAGCTAGAACCCGCCAAAGCCTTCTACGGGAAGAAGCACGTGGAGCGCGCCAACGAGGCCATGGCCATTGAGACGCTTATGATTTCTGACAAGTTGTTCAGGTGATTAGCTTAGAACATTTCATCACATCAAGTTCATTCTAATTTGAGGCCCGGTTGCCACCAAAGCAGAGATGAGAGGAGACAAGCTGAGATGTGAGAGGAGATGCGTAGCGTAGAAGAGATGTGAGCTGTGCGTAGCGTCAATCGAATAATGTTTTTGGTTGTGCGAGGCGCGGGGAGAAGGTAGGCGGCGCCGACGAACCACGCGAGGGCCAGCGGCGCAAATCGACCGCCGGCGGCCCTCGACTATAGATCTCCGCTCTGCCGCCCCATAGTATTTTATAGAAAAAAAGTAATCTTCGCTCCATCCATTTCCACCGAAGCTAAGAGGAGAGATGTGCAAATAACGAAATCGGATTGGTTATTCAAAACACACCGCTTTGGTGGAAAGCAGGCCTGATTTTTTTGGCTTTTCTGCAAATAATAATGAAAAAACATTATTGGAATGCGTCCTTAATCCATTCTCATGGAGTTCGCTTTGTATTTTTAATACATTTTATGAGCCCTGATTATGTGTACAAAAAGTCTTGACTGGACGGCCTTTACAAGTAAAAGCAAAATAATATTATGGTATGGTATATTGCTTGTATTTATAAAATGCATATTTTATTTATAGGTGTCAGGATGTAGCGAAGCGAAAAGAATATGTTGGACTTGTCGATTCTGCAAGAGAAAATGGCAGTGATGTACGGATATTTTCGAGTATGCATGTTTCTGGGGAACGTAAGTGAATACTTATTATATTGTAGTAAGTAAAATTCGGTTCAATATTTTGTTACTGAACCGAATTTTACTGTTCTCAGTTCAAAATGACAGGCGTTTTTAGGGTTTCATACCAATTTGGTAAAAATGGAACCCTTATGGTGAGACTTTCTCCGTCCGTCCGTCCGTCCGTCTGTCACACTCGATTATTTCAGTAACTGTTCAAGCTATCGACCTGAAATTTAGAATAGTTATAGATAATAGTGACGCGACGTCATAGCAATCGTAAAATTCTGAAAATTGTTTTTATTTTTATTTAAAAAGGGGGGAAAACCGGGTCGCCGAAATTTTAAAATGAGATAACAATATTGAGTGGGGTATCATATGAAAGGGCGTTACTTCTATATTCTAAAACAAATTTTTATTTATTTTTATGCCTGATACTTTTTGATTTATTGGGCAAACTGTCGAAAAAAATACCGTTCCTCCCCCTTATCTCCGAAGTTTACCATTCGAAAAATCTGAAATAAATATGATCAATAGAAGTTAACGTATATTTTACAGAAAAAATAATATCAACCCTCTAATTTTCTTTGGTCGTCTGACCAGCGCTTTCTCTGCTTTCCTTTTTTACGGCAGCCATCTCTGACGACCCATTCGGTTATAGCTTTGTCCATTTATTTTCTTTTTGTGGATCATGTGACCAGTCTATCGCAATTTCCTAAGCTTTTTAATATATTTTAATTCCTTGTTACAGAATTAGACCAACTAACAGGCATTGCCGCAATTTTACGTTTCCCGATGCCCGAGCTCGAAGACAGCGATGGAGATGAAGAAAATGACTCCGATTCAGATTAGATTAATAATAATAATTTTTGTATTGTAGATATTCGATTGTTTTTATTACGCCACGTAGGTGTTGCTTTTCATTGTATAATATTTCTCCACTTCACAACATTGTTATTTGTAATTTGAATGTTGACTTGTTGAATAATAATCTAGATTCTAGAATAATTTTATATAGAAAATTGTCTGTTTAATCATAATAAGTGCTGGTTCATATTATTTTATTTCTTCCATAAGATTCTTGTAATTTATTGTATTTATTGATAATAATAGGATTAAAGAAAATACCAATACTAAACATTTCCAAAAAAAAAAAATAGTGAGGGCGAAATAAAACACTACAATTTGCAATAAAGTTTATTTTATTTCTTTCAGACGGTTAAGCTAACGCCGCTTCTAGTGCCTGCGTTTTTTGTTTTCTCTTCTCGGCCTTTTTCTCCTCTTTGACCTTTTCGTCGTGGAGACGCCTCTTCTTCCTGAGCAGCCATATTTCCTTCTTCCTCTGTTCCTGACCAGCTTTCATGCTCTTGTACAGGTTCCTGTGCTTCTTGCGCACGAGTTTCTCTCGCAGTCGGAACGCTTGCTTATCTTCTATCTCCTTCTGGTAGGGGTGTTCTTTATGAGGAACTCCTGGTTTGACAGCCATTGCTTTTTTCTGAAAGACAAAGGTAAAAAATTAGAATCATAAAGAAAATCCAGGGGGCCATGAGTGACGGCCTATTGGGTGACGGGTATAAGAGGTTTTGGCGTCCATCACCCGAATTGCACTGACAGACAGAAGATGGTGTGCCCTGTTCGAAATTCGTTCATCAGGAGGAGTGTTTTGGCAAAAGAATATGTAACTTAATTCTTACATAGAATTAAGTTAGTTTTGAAATTTGACCCTGGGCCACTAACACACCCTTAGCGTCGGTTGTTTCAAACCGTTCGTTAACGTTACATACATTCGGTAACTTTTTTTTATATTGACATAATGTTCTGAGCCGCCATGTTTAACAGTTACGTGTCTGTCAAAATTTATTGATGCAACCGGGCCTTAATCTTAATAACGGCCCTTTAAAATTTCAGTTGACACCCCCGGTCTATGGTTTATTTTACATGACCGACTGACAATGATGATCATCACTGACAGAATGATAGGCACTAAGTTCCAGAGGCTTTGATTCAGAAAATGACGATCATTGAGCACATGACCTTTATGGTTTAGAAGTACACGCATACACTACATAAAATGTTTACCTTTTCTTTAGCTATTTTCTTCTTCTCAGGATCCATGTCATCATCGTCGTCCTCCTCCTCGGAAGGCGAGTCCTGTTCTACTTCCTGCTGGTACTGTTTCGTCAGGGCCTCCTCTGCATCCTCTGGTTCACTCTGCTCTTCTTTATCCTCATCACTCGCTTCTTCAATCTCTTCATCTGATGGTTCATCATCACCTGCAAAGTTGTATTAAATAAATATACATTTATATATGTATTTCAAAATCAATTTTGAAAACTTTATAATTTATGAGAAGAGCAATTTAAATACTCTGCTTGAAACAGCCTACAAAATAGCCAATGAGAGCTGCATACTGATTACCTATACATACTTTTTGGGTATGATTTTAGGGCTGCAGTCTTAAGAGGCTTAAAAATGGCTTTACATGATGTGTGTATCCATGTTACAGTATTTCTAAGAGTTGAAGTAATAAATGAGTTCATAACCAGACCAGAACATTCAGTTTTGGATAAAAATCTAAGTTTTTTCTACTGGCACTTAATTGGTTAAGTTCCTGGATTAAAAAATAAATAAAACGTTACTTACTTAGTGGTTTGAAGTTAGGATCATTTAGTGCCTTTTGCTCAGGTGGCATGTAAACTTGGTCCTTAGTTTTGTCAACAAACGGTGACAGGTGGGGTGGCAAGGTGGCCCCCATCAAATATTTGTTGATCGGCAGCAATGTCCTTGCATTCACACTGTCAAACACCCATTGTGGCTGGACATAGTACCGGGACAGATATTGTTTCTCCATACTCGGTCTGTCCACAATTTGATAGGCAATGGACTCATCTGATTCATCGAACGTGGCTCCTACAAAATGGTCTCGATCCCAAGAAACTTCTCCGCCGAAACAACGAATGATAAAGACCAGAGGTTCTCTGGGGACTTCTCTGTTTATGAAGAATTTGATTCCCTTGAACATTGTTTTAAGTTTTTTGACATTTTCAGCCTCCAATTTAGCTTCCTCGAGTTTTTGGGGATCTTTATCCTCCATGTCAAAGATATCAATCTCTGGCAGTTCCTCAGCTTCGTTGGACCCTGCTACTCTAGCTAGCGACAAATTCATTGCAGCTATTCTTTCAGCTACATATGCATGTTCATCAATAAGGTCTTTTTCTGCATCAGAGTTGAATGCAGCTGTCAATTTAGGTGGATACACCAGGTTCAGAGAGTGATATAGTTTGAAGTTTACAAATCCCAGCATCATTATGTAGAATTCAACAAATGTTGACATGATTTTGAAGTCAACTTCATCTTTACTTTGAGGCTGAAAGGAAATTGATATGCATTGAAAATTCGCCTTTTTTATTCAACTGTTTACATATGGAGGTAACAGTATTAAACTGAATATTATGGTCTTTTCTTGCTAGTAGTATGCTAGCAGGAGAAATGCCAGTGACCAGACCAAATTAATAAACTAAATTTTAATCTTTAGCTCATGATGTAAATCAAACTAGGGACTACCACAAGGCTTCTAACTGTATTGGGCCTAATTACCTCATATTACAGATATTAAAAATAAAGAAAAATATTATGAAACTTACTTGGAATGAAAAGTGATGTGGTACAATCCAAGTTATAGTCTGCCCCTCCAGTTCACATTGATAGTAATAACCTTTGACTGAAACAAACACCTTGCGCAGAGCTTTAGCAGCAATTACCGCATGCATGAACTCCACAGTCAGACGTCTGCACAACAGGGACTGGTCTCTGGGGACCTTCTTCAAGGACGGGAAGGTGCTGAATAAGAAACAAAGTGTGAGGCAGTCATCAAGATCTCTCAAAGCGTCTACGAATGTAGGATATCTTTCTTTCACTATATGGTCTATGTTTATTTCTGGATAGTCACGGAAATACAGTCTCATCTTTCGATATTCTCGTTGAGCGCGCGCTTTACGTATTTTTTGCTGGTAGACCTGAAACATCAAACCAATGTTTCGTTAGTATAACATTAAACAAATAGCACCACTTCTTGAAATGTGCTATCTAAATGTGGCAGTAGAGTCTAAACTTTTTATTGCCTTTTGAGGAAAATAAGGATGTTCGCAAATAGGGATGATTATATAAGCAAAAATCTGGTTTCTTATTGTTACAGTTGGACAGCGTCCTAATAAATTTTTAATTAGTAAAACTAAATGTTGTTTTTAATTATATTTTATAGGTAGTTTTTATATTTATCTTCAGTTTTCTGTCTAAGTATTAGTAGAGTTAGTATATTTATAAATAGTGAAAAAAAACGGTTGAATATACTAGTTATGCTACAGTACATACTTACTTTTAACTCTCGCAGTTTCCATATGATTGGTTCATGCAACAGGAACTTTATGTCCTTTGTATGATACAGTGTTTTGATGCCGCCGGCTCCTTTTTGAGCCCTCTTCCTGTTTCGTGGCTCGCGGGGGTAAATACCTTTCAGGATGCATATCCGCCTAAAGTCCTTCAGGGACAACTGAAGCTTTTTCAGTGCGGCTTTTCTGGTCATAAACTGTGCTCCCTCGCCCGTGGAATACTAAAAATAAATGAGTAAACTTGTTGATAAACACGTGTGTTTAGGTTAGTTTATTAGATGTTAAAATACGTACCTTCTTCTTTTTCTTGGATACCATTTTAATCGATTTATATGGAGATAGGACAACGAAAGGAACTCAGTACTTCTAATAACAAATTCTTGCCGTAAATATTTAATTAACTTTATTATTTTAGAAATTCTCGCATTTTCACTCTGCGTAGTGCTTTTAATTTTCAAAAGACATCTGTGAAAGACATTGACACAATATGTCACTGTCAATGTCAATTGTCAAACAATGCACAGAATTTAAAACCACAGAGATACCAAAACTATTCGTACCTAGGTCTGTGATAAAAAAAAGGTTCTAATAGTTCTATAGTACCGCAAACTGGTATCTTAGATACTAAGGCTTATTTTATGTTGATTTTAAGTTTATTTTTTATACCCCAGGAAATGGCTGACGGTTTTTAGGGTTCCGTAGCCAAATGGCAAAAAAACGGAACCCTTATAGATTCGTCATGTCTGTCTGTCTGTCTGTCCGTCCGTATGTCACAGCCACATTTTTCCGAAACTATAAGGACTATACTGTTGAAACTTGGTAAGTAGATGTATTCTGTGAACCGCATTAAGGTTTTAACAAAAAACTAGAAAAAAATAATAAATTTTTGGGGTTCCCCATACTTAGAACTGAAACTCAAAATTTTTTTTTTCATCAAACCTATAAGTATGGGGTATCTATAGATAGGTCTTCAAAAATGATATTGAGGTTTCTAATATCATTTTATTCTAAATTGAATAGTTTGCGCGAGAGACACTTTCAAAGTGGTAAAATGTGTGACCCCCCCTCTAATTTCTAAAATAAGAGAATGATAAAACTAAAAAAAAATACATGATGTACCATTACCATGTAAACTTCCACCGAAAATTGGTTTGAACCATATCTAATCAATAGTTTTTTCTTTAGGAGTCATTTAAGCTATTTTCCCATACAAAAGTGATTTTTTTTTCATTGTTCCAGCTATTCCGGAAAAACTAAAAGTCGCAGAAATCTGAAATTTGGTACCTAGATCTATATAAGGTCATGAAGGTGCACTAAGAACGGGATTTCCGAAATTCACATTTTAAAGGGTAAAAATCATACATTTAAGGGATTTTCCCATACAAAATTAAAATTTTCTTCGTTGTTCCAGCTACTCCGGAAAAACTTAATGTCGTAGAGATCTGAAATTTGGTACCAAGGTTGATATTAAGTCATGAAGGTGCACTAAGAACGGGATTTCCGAAATTCACATTTTAAAGGGTAAAAATCATACATTTAAAAGATTTTCCCATACAAAAGTTAAATTTTCTTCGTTGTTCCAGCTACTCCGGAAGAACTAAAAGTCGTAGAGATCTGAAATTTGGTACCTAGGTTGATATTACGTCATGAAGGTGCACTAAGAACGGGATTTCCGAAATTCACATTTAAAAGGGTAAAAATTATACATTTAAGGGATTTTCCCACTAACTACAAGAACTTTTCTATTATTATGTTACTTGCTGCTACGGAACCCTTCATGGGCGAGTCCGACTCGCACTTGGCTGCCTTTTTTTTTTTTGTTTTTTTCTACAACTTCGTCAGGGGTCACGGAATACAATCATTATGGTCAGGGGAAAAGAAAGAATTATGTGACTTGTTGGGCTTGCAGTTTGCACTCAATTAAAAACTGGGTTTTGCCACGACGGACTACAATAGCGGGAGTACGGGATTCACTTATGTATTCATCGCGTTCTTTTTCGGTCTCTACGCTCCATCAGAGCAGCAGGTCCCTCTGCCAACCCTCCTGATGAGCGCGTCCCGAACAGGTTGCACCACCTACTCATATTTATGATTTCAAAAGTATTAAATTAATGATGTACCACCGTAGGTACAATATAAATCGGTGGATGTACCTAATACTTGATCATATAATATAAACACAAAAGTTCTCCCAAAAACAAAAAAATTTAACCATTTTAAGACGTTTTCTCCAAGCTTTCTTTTTATGGTTACAACTGTGGTTACAACAGACACTGGGCCTCTCCAAGGCATTCGATTGTGTAGATCATCAGATTCTCCTTCTTAAACTACAATATTATGGGATTAAAGATCAGGCGCGAGATCTGATTCAGTCATATCTCCTCAACAGAATGCAAAAGGTGGACATAGGTGGTGTGAAATCACAGGGATCCTTTGTGAAAATAGGAGTACCACAGGGTTCCATATTGGGCCCATTTTTATTCTTGGTGTACGTAAACGATTTGCCTCACATGGTGGAAAATATTGCAAATATAGTGATGTTTGCTGATGACACGTCCCTCATATTTAAAACAAAAAGACAGTCCAAAAATATGGACGAAGTTAACATTGCTCTAACCGAGGTTTTAAACTGGTTTACAGTAAATAATTTGCTTTTGAACTCTAAAAAAACTAAATGCATTAAATTCACCCTTCCTAATGTACGACAGGTAGATAATGAAATCTTTCTAGGCGGGGACAGACTGAATATGGTAGAAGAAACAGTATTTCTAGGAATTGGTATTGACTACAAGCTTCAGTGGGGCGGTCATATCCGTAAATTAGCCAAAAAATTAAGTTCAGCTGCTTATGCTATTCGAAAACTAAGACAACTTACTGATGTAGCCACTGCAAAAATTGTTTATTTCAGTTATTTCCATAGTGTGATGTCTTATGGCATTTTGCTTTGGGGCCGAGCCGCTGACATTCAAACCATATTTCTCCTACAAAAACGTGCAATTCGCGCCATCTACAATCTAGGTCCACGTGAGTCATTACGACAAGTATTCAAAGAAAGTAAGATCATGACAGTAGCTAGTCAATACATATATGAAAATATAATGCATGTTCGCAAAAATATAGATAATTTTCAAAAACGGGACTCAAACAGTACTGCCCTCGTAATTGAAAACACAGTAAGTCGAGTTACTGTGTTTTTGCTTTGGATAGCTTTTTAGAATCGCGCGATTGCGCTCTGTCTGGGAAACTTTTCGATTTTTCTGTAGCGTGTATAGTTACTGAGATACGAAAAGTAAAAACACAGTAACTCGAAAAAAAAAATTACTTTTTTAATAATAAACACAGTAACTTAAAATTTTTAGGTTTGAACACAGTAATTTTTAGTTTACTGTGTTTAAATGTATGTCTATCGATTTTATTTTAATAAATTTTCCTTGGCTACAACACGGCATCTTCAAATACTGTGTTTATTTGTAAACATTTCGTGGAATCTTTTAATGCTTTACATAAATTAAACACAGTATCTGAATTACTGTGATTTAAGTGTCTGCAGTTTGAATATTAACTTCAGTAAATACTTAGCTTGAACCCAGTAACTATCGACTTACTGTGTTTTAAACTAACTTTTCGTGGAGCGAGGTTAGAGGGGAAGGTACTTCTAAATCGTGCGCACTGCGCGCTTGGAAGTTTTTGGCGGCTTTTACGGAAATATTTCTGTTAAAACCATATCGATGACTGAAATATAATTAACTAGCAGAAACCCGCGACATCGCTCAAGTACATTTTAGTTTTCCCTACAACCATCGAATTTTTGGAATAAAAAGTAGCCTTTGTGTTTTTTTAGGATGGAATCTGTTTCCAGACCAATCTTCAGCCAAAAATTTTCATTAGTTACGGTGTGAAGGAGTATATCTCCCGCATAAATATCTGATATAGATACTCTATTCCCGCAGAAATCATGGATTTCCAGGATATCTAGTAATCCAGGATACAATTATCGCCGTTCCAAATTTCAGCCAAATCGGTTCCATAGCTGAAGTTGCGGTGTGAAGAATTTTCCATATGAATTGGGAATTTTCCGTGTGAATCGGGATAAAAAGTAGCCTATGTATTAAGCCAGAGCCAGCCTTCATTCCAAATTTTAGCCGAATTAGTTAAGTAGTTGCGTAAAGGAGTATTTAAACTTGGTAAAATACAAACTTCGGATCCCTGTTTTAGCCCCTTAGAGGGTGGATTTTGAAAAATACTTTCTTAGTGAACCCCTAGACCTCACAAGGAATCTGTGTACCAAATTCGGTGTCTCTAGACCTAGCGGTTTGTGCTGTGCGTTGATATGTCAGTCAGTCAGTTCCTTCTTTTATATATTTAAAGATGTAAGTAAAGTTTATTTTTAAAATTATTAATTACTTATATAATGTTAGCTAAATTGCACTTTTCAAGCATTCATTAAGCTATGCAATTTATTAATTCAAACAGAAAGTAATTTTACATATAAATAATAATAAACTACGAAATAATAGTTTACCTACAACATCAGCTTCAGAAATCAGCATATTTTGTTACACTCTTTTACTTGAAATTCCCGTGATAACCCTTTACAAAGAAGTAGCCTCGATTACAATCTCTAACTAGACTGTATAAGTCCTAATAATTTATTATTCAGCAGTTCCAAACTCAAACTCGAAATATCTTTATTTCACATAGGCCTAACGTACGGGTTCTTGTAAAACGTCAATATGATATTTGTCACATATTATAATATATGGTGATAACTACAAGTCGACTTAAAGTTAAGTTTACGCGAGGGTTCAACACGCCCTGCACTGAGAAGAAGCCCACTACAAACACAGCTGGGTTTTGTTTCCTGTTATCACCACATCTCACAATGACACTTAAAAACAAATTGAGCTAGCATAATTACGTAAGCTGATTTTG
The DNA here is from genome assembly GCA_963855885.1 of Coenonympha glycerion. NCBI lineage: Eukaryota > Metazoa > Arthropoda > Insecta > Lepidoptera > Nymphalidae > Coenonympha > Coenonympha glycerion. The sequence continues at coordinate 5,949,504 of OY979628.1, forward strand.
GAGATTTTTCGACTTTACCCCCTGAAAAGATTTAATGAAAATTTCATAAACCCAACTCTCAGACTCTCACTTATCCAATAATTTAAGTTAGTTAATCTAACGGAATAATCAGGACTTTAGACGAAATTATAAGCATTCATTGAAAAATCACAGACATAACTAATTTCTTCTATTTGTATGGATGTCTTAATGATATCTATGTTATACATACCTAAAAATTAAAGACTACCGAAATAGGAACGAATAAAAATTCGGAATCAGATACGAATATAAATATAAAGTACAGCAGCACAAATAAATTCATTATCAGCTGGGATATCTGAAAAATCTGAGGAGGAGAAGCAAAATTCTACACACAGGGTGTTTTTACACATATGAAAAAAAGGTTAACTTAAAACACAGTTTCTTTAGATGCTATAACGGAAACTAAGAGTTAACATATTGCAAAATTAATCTTAAACACAGTATCTTACTTACTAGAAATCCATCTAGTAAATAAATGTTAGGTATTGTTACCTTACAACACAGTATATGTATAGTTACTGTGTTGTGTAATCACGAGTGTTTGTATCTTTACATGGTTAAAACACAGTATTAAATAAAAGTACGTTAGAACGCAGTAACTATCAAGTTACTGGGTTTAAGCGTAAAATAAATTTACTTTAAAAAATTATATTACTATGTTAAAACACATTATCTAATTTGATTAATTAAAGAACAATAATAAAAGAGCTTCATGTACATATAATGAAAGCTTTATTTATTCTTCGTAGTTTAAAAAAACCCCTATCACGCTAACGTATATAGTTGGTTCATAACATATCAATTTATCTTTTAAACTTTAAACGCGTTTTTCTCGAAACGCAATTTTTGGAGATACTGTGTTTTCAATTACGAGGGCAGAGTAGATCATGCAACAAAAATAAATTATTTATGAAAAGATTTTGACTAGCGAAAGTTAGCACGTCATTTTTGGGAAACTGTATCCGCTACTATAATAAAATTCCTTCCAATGTGCTGCTTCTACCTGAAGGGCGGTTTAAACGCCACATTAAAGAGAGCATTTTGAAGAAAGGATACTATACCTTAGACGAGTACATGTCTGACAAAGACGCTTGGACAGCTCTATAAGTTTTACATATTTTTACTGGTTGTTTTTGTATTTTTTTTTTATGTAAAATTTGTAATTCCTGACTTTCAATAAGTGTGCAATGGTACCAACATTGAATAAAATATTTGACTTTGACTTTGACTTTGACTTTGACTTTGACTGACGAAAGTCTATAGAGTAGGTACCTATGTACTTTATAAGTAAGCCTCAAAGGGTGAAAAAATTGTGGTTACCTACATCGGTAGGTACTCGTATATTATTATTAAAAAAATGTTTTTATTTCAATTCAATCAAAGAATTCGCGTAAACATTTCTCTATAAGTAGGAGTAAAACTAATTTGTTAGTTTCCAATTCATCTTAAACTATTTTTACATTCTGAATTCGATAACAAATTTTCAATAAGTTATTAATAAATAAAATAATTTAAGACTGAGGTTCTACAGCGAACTATGCTCCTTCACTGCTGCTAGAAGGTGCTAGACCTTCAGATGGATTAGCTTGGCTTTGGGCCCAAGCATTGGGGTCTACGAAGACGTACTGATAGGGGTACCCATAAGCTTGAGGCCAATATGGAGTGGGGGCAGCAACCGGGGTCTTCTCTTCGTTGCTTTCGCTGTCTTTATAAGAACTCACGGCGTTTGCAATTGCTGACATCATGTGAGGGTAGAAATATTGATACGGGTATGGCTGAATTGGAATGTCTGAAGAACAAGGTGGAATGACCGATCCTTCTGCTGTTGCGGCCATTGCAGCAGTTGGGATGGCATACGGGTATGTGGCTACATTTCCCTCAGCGCCTGGTACCGGAAGGGCGTACGCGTACTTCACCGCGGGGCTGGTTAATATAGCCCTTTTCTGATTTGTGGTTTTATCTTCTTGCGTCTTGGTAAGGCTCGATGACAGAGGCACAGTTTTAGGTTGGAGGCTTGTCGCTGCTGACAGAAAGTTGACGGGTTGATCGGTTAGCCACTGCGTTTGTACTCCGTTTTCTTCTGTGGCTGCCACGTAGAGGTCTCCAGTGGTGCCGTCGCTCGAAGGTTTTACGTAAAGCCCATGAACTGGGTGCAGCTCCCCAGGAGCCTCCCAAATCGCATGGCTCCGACAACACGAAAATGCCGCCGCAAAAATTAAGACTTCAAGTACCCCATACATTGTGGTGGGCTGAACTATGATATACTTAGTGGTGATTTGGGATTTAGCTGTTATTTATATAGTTTTAATTTTAACTACTTAATGATATCAAATAATAATTTACGATAATGGTAATACGGATAAGTCATGACCTGAGATCAATAGATAACAATCTCGTTGGTGATAACTTTTAGGGTTCCCACACAAAATGTCCTTTAATTTTGTTCAAACTAATGTGCTTAATAAGTAAGTAGGTAAGTAATAACATGATCCCAAAATCAGCCTTTATCCCTGCACACATTAAAGTATGCACCTAATCGGTTAAAACTTGCTATGTATTTTAGACAGAGCGCCAGCGACGACGTTGATATAAATCTATGATACTTAATTTTAAAGTACCAAGATTTTTAGGTAGAATTAGATATAAGCTTTGGTGTGCTAATGAGATATCATAATTAATCAAATACTGTACCTACCAACTCGTAATTAAAATAATATGTACGAACAATTATTAATAAACTTGTCACGTTGAGACTTGAGAGGAGCAAGTATCGAGTTCCTTGGAAGTTCTTCTCGGTATAAACCGAACTTGGCAACTGATTTTCATATTATGTCCTTTGTGAAAAATAAAGATTTTCGTTTTCATTTTGTTTTCACACGAAAATCTTTATTGTACCAACTAGACCTACTATTTGGTGATTTTTGGCACGATCTATGTACCTAGATGTGGAAAATACCAACTCTATGAATCGCTACACAATACACATGCATAATGTTTTAAAAATTACGAAAAGTTAAATAGATGATTATATACTGTAAAATAGGGAGGAAAATTCTAAAAAACTCAGGGTAAAACTGTGTTAAAAACTTAAAACTAAGAAAGAACTCTTTCCAAGGTAATAATGTAGCATAATATAAGTACGATAATCATTTTATTAATCCTAATATAATAGATTTTTGGTCAACCCACTGTGACGGTAGAGAACCCTCGGAACGATTATTCGACTCACACTTGGTCGATTTAATTGTTTGAATTAATACACGTTTTCTAGATCTGCATTGATGCATATCATCACGTTTTAGTTAAGACATGAGCATCTGTAAAGAAATTTTGAAACTTTGGATAATACTTATTTATTGATAAATAAGGTACCTACCTACTTAGGTATATAGGGTAGGTATAGGTTTACTAACTTTCTAGCCGACAAATATAGTTTTTCCGCTTACGAATGCATCATGTTTATTTACCCGTTAACCTACATAACAATATTCTTTTTGTATTACACGTATTTTATGTACTCAACTAAAATGTCTTATATATTCGTAATACTATTTAATACCTACCGTAACAATATATTTTTCAAGGCATAAGTTCTGGGTCTGACCTCGATCTTCTAGCAGAGGGGCCAGGATCTTCAAGCAGTCCCTGCACTTACCAAAAACATATACCTAGGTACCTATTATTTGCTTTACGATTGGAATATGTGGTGAGGTATGTCATAGGTATGTGATGCCTGCCAGTGCCACGTGGTAAGTTATGATAAATATCGTCAAGCATATCCTATAGGTACTTAGAGAAGACCCGTGCCTAATTCAGTGGATCCCAAAAATCATAAAGGAATCCTATACCTTTAAACGAGCAATTCTTGTATATATATTCCTATATAATCTGGATCTCGGAAACGGCTCGAACGATTTTCATGAAATTTAGTACACAGGGGGTTTTGGGGGCGATAAATTGATCTAGCTAGGATTCATTCTTAGAAAATGTCGAATTTAGCAAAAAAAAATGACCCCTGCTGCTATCTATTGGCCACCGAGCGAAGCTCGGTCACCCAGATATTACTGATTTAAGCATTAGGAATGCTTACAGTTTAGGTAAATTATCAGCAATAATGTTTCTCATAAAATATAATATTTTTACTAATTCATTTCATAAAATATGTTTTAAAACCAGAATCACACTAATATGAGGTAGGTATAAGGCGAAAGGTTGTATGTGTGTATTTATACACTTACGACTGACGCGGACGCTGCAACTACTGAATCGGGGAGATCTCAGGTGGAAATAGATTATTATGTCCAGATGAACACAAACTTATCCCGCGGAATAAGTAATCCCGGAATTTATTCCGCGAACAACCGAATTTCCCGCGAGGAGACGCGTGTAAAGTCTAGTTTTTACATATGTATACCCAGATAAAAGTAATGTTACTGATAAGGCAAAACTAACTCAATACTTCGCTATGTTCGCTGAAATAGTATTTGGCGTAACAATTTTGATAAGGGTGGCATTAGTTTTCAAAACTTCCGCCTGCTTGCGTGACAATGAAGAATTTTCTCTATGTGGGTGGAAATGCCCTCCTACTTGCATCAACTTGAGGCTGGTGGCTAGGAGTGAACGGCTTTGCCCTCTAAGATGGGAGTGCCGGGTTGGGTGTCGCTGCTCGGCCGGGTACATTAGGGATGAGTACAGTAAACACTGTGTCCCCGTGAGCGATTGTCCTGGTAAGTAAAGTCAGATTGGGTAATCTCTAGAGGAGTCCAGCTCTTTGCAGAGTGCATATACGAGTACACCCCTTTAAATTACCCCTTTAGATTTTAAACCACGAAGAAGAAGTTCAGATGTTATATCTCAGATGCAGTGCGATCTATATCATACATGCACTGCTCTGCTCTCATCAATTTGAGAGACTTCCTGGCGAAATGTGCCTAGTATATGTTTCAGGGGCCCTACCACCATCTCTTATAGCAGTAATGCTGCAGTATTGTTTACAAATAAAGTATGAAAATGTCAAAACAATACTGCAGCATTACCGCTATAAGAGATGGTGGTAAGGCCCCCAGTTCTTATCTGCTCAGAAAACAGCAAAATACCTTCACTGACCGGACTGCAGAAAGCAGTTACCATCGTAATGATTTGGCAGATGCCGTGACATTATTCGATTTTCAAACAGAAGTTCGTTTCTCATAGTAATGATATCTCATTCTCAATCCCCAGACCGATTTTTCCACGGTGGTTAATCTCCACGGAGATTAAGCCCGGTTATCAGGAGATATTATAGTGCACAATTTAGTTATTAGTTTCGCAGTTGGAGTGCAGTCCCGGGTTCGATTTAGGCACTTTCAATTAAAATCTGTGCTTTCAATTCATTCGATTTGGCTTAGGTGTGGTTTGGGTTAGGTGGTTTTGGCCACGGCAGGCACGCATATTATCGCCGGACTTAATGTTCCATTTAGGTGTTTTACTCGTAAATCACTGTGTCTCTACGGTCCTTCCAAGTTAAGCTAGCCAAATGACTTCCACCTACTATCATAGATAAGATCGTACTAAAACAAGTACTAACTTGTAATAAATGGACTTTCGAAAAAGTGATCTGGACCTAAACATGGCATTCCCATATGAGCTCTTAATAAAATAAGAGGTTTCACTGTAAAAGCTAATCATGACGCAACTTAAATGTACTTTGATATTTTCGTTTGCAATGAATGCTTGGACAGCAAATAAATAATTGCGGTCAAATATCTTCTTACTAATAAGGTGTATTATTGTTGGGCTGTAAGAAATGCATGCATCGATATTTGTTTGTGTTCACCGAAGAATTAATGTTGCCTAAACTCGTATAAATATAGCCCAAGTTACAAACGCAACCTTCATTTATCATAAGCATCTTGAGACCTTGACATCATGTTTGTAGTTTGGGCGTACGTTTGTGCCAGTATCCTAAGAATCTATGCTGTATCCTCGGCCCCCATTGCCGAGGATGGAGAACAGAACCCCGGGTATACTGATCCGGGCTACATGGAGTATCTGCGAGGAAAGAGGCTCAACAACAACGTGTACACGGTGATACCGCCATGCGCCGCCGCAGCAGCCGCCGCCGCCAACTTAGCAGCAGCAAGAACCCCAGAAGCGTTCACTAACATCGCACCAGAAGCTAGATACTACATGCCCAGCGCGTATGACTTCGCTAGTTCGGGATACGCGGAAAACATGTACAGGATGGAAGACCCTTACAGTGACAGCAGGGAGACGATGAGATATTCGGACACCAATTTCGTGGATCAGATACCAGCTGCCAGATTTGCTTTGAGAACTGCTCCGGCTTCCTACGGTTTAAATGGCCAGTACAATTCGCCAGGGTATTCGGGGCCGGCGTACGGTATATTCCCGAATGCTAATACGAAGCCCTGCAATGTTCCGTTGCTGTTCACATGTTCACCGTCAGTGGTCACTGGGCACATAGTGAGGCCTGGGACCCAAGGGTACGCGAGTCCAGTCTCCATCTCTTCTGGGATTCCAGGACTCACTTCGCATCCTGAAGCCTATCGAGGAGTGGATGAGCTGAACGTCCAACGGATTCACGCCGATCAGGAGCAAGCCATGAACGTGAATTTAACTCCAGCTAACAAAGTTACCGCTGCTCATTCGAATGAAAAATCGACGTAAATTGAGTTTTCGTGAATTTTTTGTGATGGAAACTGGGTTTAAAAAATTATGTGTGGTTGCGTTACATTAATTTAGTTACCTTAGTTTGTCTCATGAGAAATGTATCATTTATATAGCACGTCAGTTTCATTAGAGCGACTGAAAATTTTGAAGGACTGAATGTAAAATGTTAAATTTTAGATTAGCTTTAGGTAATTGTGAAGATTTGTATGTAATTGTTTGTTTATGACGTACTTACTAATAATAGATTGTTAAGTTTAGGTACCTAAATGAAACATTGTGTAATAATATAAGTGCTTATTTAATAAAGTTTATAACTGTTTCTGGTTAATTATTTTATTTTTTATGCACTTTACTCTAAATAAAAGTTTCTAATTATAGAAATACTAAATTCGTTACAAATACAAATAAGAAAAACTAAATTCGTTTACAATTTCGTTTAACAAAAGTATTTCTGAACCAAATATGGCCAGGAGCATAGATTATTAGGTACTATATGAATCCGAATAACACCACAACATGATCGTAAAATGCACGAATTACAAATGATTTGGTATTTTGAATGAATGGAGACATCGTAGTTCACAGCAGTGCTATTCTACGTAATGAAACAGCTGCCAGCCAGCTGCCAAGCCAAAGAAGGCATGCCAAATTGTATTCTGAAATTAATTTCAGTTCGCTCGACAACCATCCATGCGACACTAGCGCTGCATTGGCGGTAACGGGAGATGTAGAAAACTTCAACTTGTCTTATATGTATGAAAAATGGTATTCTGAAATTCTAATGTCCATCCCTGACACAGCTGTCATACCGAAGATGCAATGTCAAATTGTATCTCGACTACCACCTAAGCGACACTAGCGCTACATTAGCGGTAACGGGAGATGTAGAAAACTTAAGCATTTCTTATTTGTGTGAAAAATGGTATTCTGGAACTTCTGATGACATACCATCGACGGTACATCCGCATCGCAGCCTTAGACTTTATCTGTCAAACTAAAAGCTAGTAAAAGTAGAGGTTTTCGTGGATGTTTGGTGGTTTCGTCCTGGAAAATGCTGAAATTAGTGTTTGAGTAACAAATTTAAGTGTTTTTCTTGAGGATAATGTTATTTTAGATACCTAAAGTGTGAATACAATTGCGAGTGAAGATAAAAAATTTACATAGAGGTCCGTAAGCGACGACCTATTTTATAAATCTATGAGTTTTTACGAATTCATAGTTTTTATCTATACACTCGAAATATGAAGAGTAGCTTATTACGGAAATAAAAATATTTAAACGCTCCCTGAACGTCTCGCAAAATGGTTTGAACATTATATCTTGCTACCATAGGAACGACTCCGTCTATACTTACAACAAAGATTTTGGTAGACACGCTCCCTGGTGATTTCATCTCAGCTCATCTTAAGCAGACCTACTACGAAGTACGAGACTCTCTCATAATTGGAAGGACATAAAGTCATAGCCGATACCATCCCTAGCCAAGTGTGGGCTGTCAGCTTCACAAACCTTTGAGTACCTAGGCATATCGAGCCTAAAGCTTAGCTTAAAGAGCTTTTATTCATGACTTCCTTCACCATTTAGGCATAATGTGCTCACATAAATACTGCTGCCAAGATATACCTAGGTACCAAGGGTACCATTGTAGGAAGTTTAAAGGTAGGGGAAAATTGTATAATGAAATGTATAATGAAATTTACATATTATATCATTTATTTAATTCTGTAATTTTAGAAAGAAATAAAATTTATTCAAACATAATTAATATTTTTTCTTTCCCTTTACTTACTTATTCTAAATACAGAAAGATCTTTAAACATATCTAATATCTATAGACACAAGACTTATAAAATTGGTGTCCTATAATAATTATTTGGCAAAGTTATAGAGCTTCATGTAATACTTGTTTTGTAAGGAAACAATCTATCGCAGAGGTAGCTTAGGTCTCCTTAGGGCAATTCTGGGTCCATATTGCTGAATATCTTGATTTTACTCTGCCACCGGACCTTGCTGGACCAACTGCAATAATTAAATTTTTATTAAGGTAGTGATTTATTGTAAATTCAACTAGGTATGGACCAGAATATATGGTAAGTTCCAGAATACCATTATTTTAATAATGCACATGCATTATTTTAATTACGTAAGTTGATACCTTTATGAAACTTACCATTATTTTATCAAAAACCAAATAAGTATGACTTGGGGGCCTTGGCAGTAACTTTGTAGTTTGTACTTTCTATAAAAGCATTTCACAATCTACTTCCGTGGTTCAATCCAGGTGGTGGTTCCAGGTGGTACCATCTTGAGCGCAGATAGGTCGAATCTTATAGCTTTGCACGATACCCAATCCATAGGACACCCAATGAATGTACGAATTTTGAGGCTTTTCCTAGTTGCTACTAATAAGTGGCATGAACCAATTAATTTTAAAAATAATACTATATAACTATGTAAGTATGTAAATACGATAACTATTGACTTGACAGACTTACATACGTCTAATTTGGTGTATGTGACAGACCATTGACAATTTTTTTTTAAGACAGGAAGGTAATGGATTCCTAGCTTTCTGCCTTCATAGGATACGCAACTTTAAATACGTATTTTTAAATATCGTTCAGTTTCACATTGAAACATATATTTTAATGGTAAAATATATAATAATTTGTTCGAAGAACTATTAATGAGCCTACATTTTGGAATCGAAATATTTTACCGGCATTCAATCTATATTTTGTGTCCATCACTAGTAACAGCGCCGATACCGCGATTGGCATCAATTCGCCAACAAGACAGCTATGATGTTTAAGACTTGTAGAATCCGATGCAATCATGAAATATTGCAGCGATGTTACACCTGGCGAATTCTTCGCTGCTTTTTTAGGGTTCCGAACCCATAGGATAAAAACGGTACCAAATTACTACGACTTCGCTGTCTGACCGTCCGTTCGTCCGTCTGTCACCAGGTTGTATCTCGTGAAACGCGATAACTACAGACTTGAAATTTTCACAGATGATGTATTTCCGTTGCCGCTATAAAAACAAATATTAAAAAATGGAATAAAATAAATATTTTAAGGGGGCTCCCATACAAAACTTTTGTGATTTTTTTGCTTGTTTTTGCTCAATATTAATAACGGTACAGGTAGACGCATCAAATGTTCACAGAATATTGAACAATATAGGTATTCACTTTAAAAATAAATAGTTATTTTATTCAAATAAAACACATATTATATTTAATGGGGTCTCCATACAACAACAGGGGTCAACATACGTACGTACGTAATTTTTTGCTTGTGTTTGAATTGAGGTAATCCTCAATAGTATTAAAGTAAACTAAACTATAATGATAGTACGGAACCCTCAGTACGCGAGCCCGACTCGCACTTGAACAGTGTAAATATTATGTAAATACGATTATGATTGACAGCTACTTATTATTTTTTCTGTGATTGACAGCATTACATTATTTCGTCGATGCCATTGACATATAAATCTATGGACCCCAGGTGTAATACGAAATTCACGAAATAAGTGTCTATAAAAATAAAACTGCAACCTTCTTGTTGGTTCAACCTGCCATTATTATTTCTGTTAGAACTATTGTCAATCGGTCAGTCGTCATTGCAAAATATCATAATTTCTCCTTTTATTTTATAATTATTTTATAATGCCACGACGAAGTGTTGAAGAAAGAGCAGCAATTATTGCTGAACGTGAAACTGGCTACAACATTTCTAATTGTGACCAGAGATAGTGTGGAATTCTGGATAAGAAGACATAGCGACGATACGACGATGGTGCACTAGTCGATCATCGTCACAATAATTCTAGTCGCCGTCCTATCCTTAACGCCGCACAAAAATCAGGCATGAGAAGGCAATAATATGAAGAAAACGGCTTTTTGTCAGCGAATCATTTCGCCCAAATATATGATGTTTGTCCAAGAGTGATAAGAAATAAATTACATTCAATGGCATTATAGGAAAGACACTAGAGGCACGGATCTATGCTCTCGTAGGTTCCATGAGAAATAGGTTATAATGTGTGATTGAAGCTAAATATGGTGTATAATATGGTGTATAATATGGTGGTTATACCCGTTACTAAAAATTAATGTCATTAAACTTATTCGTACTTTTCACTTACTTTTTCTTCTGTAATTTTATTGCTGTTTTAATCAGTTTAATACATTTTATAACATTGCATTGATGCATTGATTAAACGTATTAAAGTATCAGCACTTACTGACGTCACGCATACAATTTTAGGCTCCTCCCTGAAGCCGGATTTTTAATTTGTCAAAACTGCATATTTGAGAAATTTTTGGCTTGAACATACGTCACATCTTTCCTGTCCTCTGAGCGTAGCGTATTTCGTCATTGCATTGATGGGAAGAAAAACAAGCAAAACCTTATTTGATAGCAAACGTCATATTTATTTAAATGTTAGCAGCATTGTTTCTTGCACTGGTATGTTGGCATAATGGACTCTTGCAGTATAGTAGTGGAAGCGGAACCTTTTCATTCCCCGACTGTACATTATAATAAAGTTAAGTTATAACTTTGTTATAACTAATAGTAAAAAATTGCTACATTATGTTTGGGAGGTGGGTGTGATAACTGTAATGCATTTCATACCTACTTTTACAGTTGTCATCGTTCTTGATAAACTGTGTTCAGTTGTTAATGTTCCAATAAATAAATAAATAAATAAATAAATAAATTTCATTTTTATAAACAAACTAAAACATTGTAATTTATGTCTTAAACCATTATTATACATCCTAATTTTGCTTAAATGCGATTGGAACTCTTTTCGAGTTTTGGATTTCATTAGGTTCTGACACTTTTTAGCGCTGACCCGAAATCCTTATTATTATATATCAATGGTCGATGCATAATGTCTAACAGTGAGTCGATGTGACACACCATTGACATTATTTTTTAAGACAAGAAGATAATAAAGATAATAATGGATTTCTAGCCATAGATTTATAAACGTCGTCGCTGGTGTTTCTAGCATTCTGCCTTCATAGTGCATAATTTATGTCACTTTTACGTGTATTTAGAATATTAACATTTAAACATATGTTATAATGATAAAATATATATTAATATCATCGAAGAACTATTCAAAGGCCTAAATTTTGGAATCGAAATAGTTTACCGGCATTCAATCTATATTTGTGTCCATCACTAATAACAGCGCCGATACCGCGGTTGGCTTCAATTCGCCAACAAAACAGCTATGATTTGTAGAATCCGATGCAACATGACGTATTGCCTCGCTGTTACACCTGACGAATTCATAGATGCAGAGATGTCAGCCCGTCGCTGTTTTAAGTATTTTCGCAGAATAGCACAGCAGGATAAGAGTCCTGTAAAACGAGAGAGAAGTAAAACGAGATTAAAGTAGATTAAAAGGGGTTTTTGAATTTACTCATTTACTTACCTACTATACACATTGTTTCCTAGTAACTTGATCTAACCAAATGGCTCTATCTCTTAAAGTCTTTCCCGGCTTGGCTTTGGACTCCTTAGATGACCTATTCTTCTTCCTTTGTCAGATAGCAGAAAAGGCTGAAAGACTTATTACGTCAAGAGGACATTTTTACTTTCACCTTGGGACCCTCGACACTCAAAGCGGGTCGGTCATCAGGCATTAGCAGAAATGGATCCCCTAGACAAAATTCGACTCTAGGTCGCCTAGAAGATGGCGTCTAGAATATGACAAGGACCTTGAGATCCTGTCTGAAATGCTCAACTACTGGACCAAGTAAAACACCTGAAATTAAATTTCATAATATACCGTAAGAATATTTTCAGGAACATAAGAATTTTCCTATTAAATACATTGTCCTATATTAGAAATGTAGAAGTCACAAACTGATTTCTCCTTAATTTCCCTATATTTAATTATTTCCCTATATTTAATATACAGAGGGAGTAGAGATGGATGGCGAAACCTTCTTAGACGGACTCGGGCCCATAATTATTGATAATGTTGATGATTATGAGAATTTCTTAGTGTGGATTAGCGTTGCCAGACGTCCCGATTTTGGCAGGAAGTCCCGATTTTTAATACAGAAAAATTAAATGCACCGCACGGGACATGCTCAGTCCCGCTTTTTGGGGATAACTCGACTGTACTTGCAGCGAACTGAGGAAGCGTGGGCGGATGAAACAGACGAGTGTGGACTGGCCGAATTGTTTTTTTTTTCAGAACACAAATAAGATTACAATATTTAACGTTAGGGTTATATATTATTTAACCTTAATAAACCTAAATCTAATTTAAAATATACCTGAATTACTCGTAAATGAACGGTTTTTACTGGAAAAAAGATAGTAACATTTGCTATAATTATGTACCCTAATTGTGAAGGCCATAAAGACTTGAAAACAAAACCCTTGGTTTCATTGTCGGTTAAATTTGTTATAAAGCATAAAATTCCTAGCGTTTACATTCCACATTCTGCAAGTTTTGCTGAAACCGCGATTTTGAAACCTTCACGGAATAACGTCGATGTATTTTGCTGCGTCCAAAATACGTGCGACCTCGTTTAATTAGAAAATCATAAAATTATTAACTCTTTGAATACGTATTTGCATTTACTGACGAAAATGATATTTTTACATTATTATATACTAGCTGTTACCAGCCGCTTCGCTCGCATGAATTTCAGATTTAACATAATCCGTTATAGTTAGTCAACCTTAAAAGAGAGACATAATATGCAGGGTGTCACGATTTTTTTTAACTTTTAAAGGTAAACAATTCCATGACACCATTAATTTAACCATTAAGGTGTTTAGGCCCTACCAGCCGGCGAAATTTTTTAGTTTTTCGCAAATATTAGACTAACTACACATTTTAGGTATATATCGCAATGAGTTTTGTGAGCATAATTAACCTTTTTTAACCGACTTCAAAAAAAGGAGGAGGTTCTCAATTCGTCGGAATCATTTTTTTTTGTTTTTTTTTTTTTTTGTTTTTATCTATGTATGTTCACCGATTACTCGAAGATTTGAAAAATTCTTTTTTTGTTAAAAAGGGTATAGTTTCCAGATGGTCCCATTTTAATCAGGTCAGGATCTGTTGATGGGATCCTGGAGAAATAGAGGGAACTCTTCAAATTTTATATGGACACTTGAAACTATTTGGGTATTATTTGAAAAATTAATATTTTCCAAGTTGTCCTATGGTCATCATTTCAGGGGATGATCTGATCATGGGATCTTGGTGAAATCGAGGGAACTCTTCAAATTTTACTAGTATACTTGAAGCGAGTTGGGTATTTTTTATAGTTACTGGTGTATTTGCTAGCTGATACTGATTTGATGACTAAAGTCATCAAGTCAGAGTCTGATGATGGGATCTTGGTAAAATCGAGGGAACTCTTCAAATTTTGCTAGTATACTTGAAGCGAGTTGGGTATTTTGTATAGTTACTGGTGCATTTGCTAGCAGATACTGATTTGATGACTAAAGTCATCAAGTCAGGGTCTGATGATGGGATCTTGGTGAAATTGAGGGATCTCTTCAGATTTTATGAACACACCTCAAGCGATTTGGGTATTTTTACAACGCCTTGTGCATTTTATTGTTTTCCACTAAAAAGTAAAAAATAAAAATGGGAAATGCTTTCCAAAAAACCAACTTCAAATGCCACTACAAAGAGTGAAATAATTTTTAATGTAGGTACCTACACCAATTCGAAGTCGGGCGATTGTCTATGACTTCGTCATTTCTTCGCACTTCAAGTAAGTAAGAAGGACTATTAGGGATTGTATGAAACATAGGACTTATAGAAAAATAAGTTTTCTACATTGTCTCGGGTCTGGGTGTTGTGGTACCTTCGTTGTTTCTGATTTCCTTAACACAAGTGCATAAGCTACTTACTAAGGGATCGGAGCAATGTATGTGATGTTGTTCACTATTTATACACAGGTTCAGAACTCAAAGGTCGGTGCTCTTGTTTTTTTTTTTTCGAAAAATGTTTGTGTGACGATCACCAGTGTCTGGGTGTTTTTCTATTTTATTTATATAAAAAATATATACTTATTATGAATATTTATCAGTTATCTAGGGTCCGTAGCACAAGCTATCGGTCAATTTAATGGTATTTTTTTTAGAAATCGCTCAACAATATGTCTTTTACACGACTGCCCAAAAAAGGAGTGTAATGTTTTTAGGGTTCATGTATATGTATGTGAGCTCAGATCACTTTTGAGTTATCTGTGTATGTCTGTGTATGTGAGTTTCTTTATTCCACCATAACTTCAGAACGGCTGATTGATTTGGACATGTGGGGTATCGTTAGAGTCCTTACGTCATTTCGAGTAACATAGGTGATATCTTTTTTGGAAAAAGTCGCCTTACCACAGGGCAGTCGTGTTTTTAAATTTTTATAAAAATCTCGTGCCAATTTTTATAACAAAACTCCTCCAAAACGGCTCGACCCATTGTTACGAAGTTTTCTGTGTTTGTTCGGTAAGTCTGAGAGTAAGTTAAGCTAAGTAAGGTTGTAAGCTATTTTTTTTATCTACTCTACTATATGTATAATAATAAGTCGGGTTTTCCTTCCTGACGCTATAACTCCAGAACGCACGAACCGATTTCCACGGTTTTACATTCGTTGGAAAGGTCTCGGGCTCCGTGAGGTTTATAGAAAAGAAAATTCAGGAAAAATTAAAAATAAAGAAATTAAAAATTAAAAAATGTTACATAAAAGGAAGCCATCTGGTGGCGAAACGGAGTTAGCCGGGTTTGCTATAGTTGTAATATAACACCCCTTTTGCGTCGGGGGTTTTTCGAAATGTCTGGCGGACCGCGGCGAATATCACAATCAACCGGATCCGGCCCGCGGGCTGGTTATTACCCTCTTCTCTCTATATGCTCTAAACTTCCTTAACGGTTCAAAGGGTTGTTAGGAGGTAAAAAATAATTACCTATTGAAAAAGCTATCAGTTCATTATTTGAATATCATTATATTTATCCCCTTTGAATATTGTATTTTAAGTAAAATATGATAAGATATTCCTTTTATAATATAAATATGAAATTCTGTTTGTTTGTTTGTTATCTATTTTAATCTTCCCATATTTTAACTCATTAAATGATTTTTAGGACCGGGCCTGCAGAGATGCTTCCGGAATCTTCAAAGGCTTGACATATTAAAAAAAAAAAGATTCCGACGAATTAAGAACCTCCTCCTTTTTTTGAAGTCGGTTAAAAATTCTTTTTATCCATTAAAACAGAGAGTTCCTTAGTGTCTTGCATCCACTAAGGAAATCAAAAACTATACGGGTGCAAATCTACGACTAACATATACAGTTTTGTGTAAAGTTTGTTAATTAAAAATAAATAAATACGTTATAACTATATACATAAAATTGAATTTGTGAAGAGACGAATCCGGGAAAAAGGCTAGTTTCTTTAATCGATCGCTTTCGTGCTCTCCTTGGTTTAGGAGTTCGCTTCCGATGTGCAGAAACTGTCAACACAGCGTTTACCGTATCAATACAATATCACGTTTTGTTTTATGACGCCTTGTGTAGGGGTAAATATTTTTTGTATAAATGCCCTAAAGACGTGTGTCTCAACATCATACCAATATCTTCACCATGAAGATAACTATACTGCTCTGTGCTCTGGCAAGTATAGCTGCGGCTGTGCCGACTAATCTCCACGAAAATCTTCAAGAGCACGAGTCCGCGGTCGACGATCTCTCCGATACTACTCTGCGAGAGAAAAAATCACCACTCCACGATCACCATGCCGACGCTGAAGCAGAGACGACCTCCACTTCGGCTCACATTAAGTCATCGACCACGGAAGGAAGACACTTCAAGAAACCAATAATCGTCAAAAAGAAAATTGGTTACCACGTCTACCGCGACTCCGATGAAGAAATGGCACATGCTGACCCACACGAAAAATGTAGGGAGCAAGTCAAAGTGAAGCTGTGCGACGACGAACCCGGTTCACAGAAGTCGATCGGAAGCTGTCTCACATCAGAATTATTGAATGAAGAAAAGGAGATAGAAAACAGTATCAAAACGGCAAAGGAAGCTGTTGAAAACTTGCAACGCGGTTTCGATAGAATGGAGCATCATACCGGAAAACTGGCAAACACCGAAGATAAAGAATTCGAAGACCATGTAGCAGTGCATCAGCACATAGAAGCAGCAAGGAAGGCACTAGAACAAGTCCAGCAAAATTTTGGGCATCTTGATTCACTACATTCCAAGCCATCTGAAGAACAGAGACTAGCGCAATGGAAAGAAGCGATGGACAATATTCAAAAAAACTTTGAAACTGCCAGGAACATAGAAGACAGCTTCAAGACTGAATCCGAACAAAAAAACTTACAATCAATTCCACTACTTCAACAGCTAGGCGAACCAGTGAAAATAAGAGAAAGTGAGCATACAGAATCAAAGGTGGATTCTAAACAAAACAAGGAAGAATTAATATTGAATCCATCAAGTGGATTACAAAAGCAAAGAGAAAATTCTGATCTTGATATGTATACCGCCCCAACAGAGCAAAAAGAATTAAAAATTAAACTACATAGTGATAGCTTGAAGACTGAAAAAATAAGTGACGAATCTGAAGTTGATCAGGAAAGTAAAGCTAAAAATACAGAAAAAGTTATGGATCATGTGCCAAGAATGAAAAATTCAGAAATAACACCAACGGTTGGCGAATCTATGAAAACAGAAGGAGTTATGTCCGCAAAACCTCAAGAAACTACTGACAAAATTCATCAACATGAACTAAAGGCTGCAAGTGATATTGACATGGAAAAAGAAAACTTGAAAACCTTAGAAAGCAATACTCAAGATAAAACATTTAAAATGGAGAAAAGTTCTATATCGGAGGCTGAAGATATGACGCCATTTGTAAAGGGCAAATCAAAAGACGATCAATTAAACTTAGTGAAATCCGCTCAAGAAGAAAGTTTAGACCAGACAATGAAAAATCATGATATGTCAGTGGGATCCAGCAATATTGTCAACCACCAAAGTCACTTAGAGATGAAACATACTTTAAACAACGAAGATGACAAACTGACTAATAAAGAAAACACTATTGTTACAAAAACGTCGATTACTGAGGGACAAATGTTTGATCATCCAATGAAATCGAAAGCAGTTCCAGACATGGATGAACACCACGAGCGTATGAATGGACCTCTTCAAGAAAAGGAGGACAATATGTTAGCCCAGATGCAAATAAACGCTATTAATAATATGCGTTCGGCACAACAAAGCCACACTGAATCTATACCGACTACAGGATTCAATAATGGCCAACAAAATATGAATACTCATCCTCTTATGAGAACCATCGAAGGTCAAAGCATGGCACATTTAGAAGAAACACCCGATTTCCATAATCTGAATGATAACTCAGTTATGCAAATAGCTGAAGATCAAGTTAAATTGCACGACTTTTTGATGCGTTGGGCTCATGAAAATCAACAACTTGTTCCAGAATCACCATTAACCGAAGATGTCATGAGATCTACTAAAATGGGAGGGTCAAATAATGGACAGCATGTTCACAATGAACAGATGGGTATGCCGAGTCAAGATCTCAACACAGTAAATCATTTAAGTGATAACAACGAACACGATCGTTTCATGCAATGGGCTCAAGAGAATAATCAGCATCAGACCATGCGAAACCCAGTAAGTGATGGCCAAAACTTACACGAACTTTTCATGACTCGGTTCGCCCAGGAGAAGCAACAACAAGATCACCTGAAAACTGCTCCTGAATTCCATAACGGCCATTCACATGAAGCTGTAGCTCAAAACAAGTTCGCTATGGCTAATAATCAAGATTTGTCGCAACTTGGGCCGAGGATGCATGAGAATTGGCATATAATGAAGCATGCGATGCCATCGGATATGGACAGCACGATGCAGCCGAGCATGCACATGAGTATGAGGGACGCGATGGGGAAACCGGGATTTGAGCATAACGATATGCACTGGAACCACCATCATCATGCCATGGCGAGGTACGGTTCAGGCTCAGGGTTGCCGATCAGTGGAGTTGGCGGCGGTGCAGTTGGTCTGTTCCCTAATGCCAATACAGGCAGTTGCGGAATCCCGTTGATGTTGAGCTGCTCACCGTCCGTGGTGTCCGGCACTCTGGCGAAAGCTCAAACCCATCCCACCGCCATCACAGCTCCAGCCTACAGATCCCGTGACGACCTCATGTATTACATGAAGCGAGACGCCAAGGACAGCGAAGACTTGCCAGCGCTTAAGATCCAGAAGTCCTCAATACCGTTTACGCACAAACCTGAATTGATTTATGATAAATCGCAATAATTGTAATTATTCTATGTTCGGACGATAATATTATAAGACAAATGGCCTCATTCTTATTTATAAGTTTTGTACTAAATACATCACAAGGGTTTAAATAAAGCAAAGAGTTTATAAGTTCAATTTTTATTTTTTTCTATTTAAATCATCATCATTGAAAACCATTGTCAATTCATGGTATAGTCAACGATAGTGGTGGTATAGTGTCACTCCCACTCCTTCACAACTGCTTATGTTTCATGCGATTTGGAAGGAGTCAGAAAGGAGTGGGGCCCGTCTTTCTGAATTAAACATGGGTTCAATCAACGAAAACGCGCCCCATTCTTTTTTATTTAAATCATGAGATTTATCTTAGAATGAGAAAGTTTAACGCCAAAGCCCTTAACCACAGATTTTATCCTTAACCCACCCATAACACTGGCCATGTGTGGATTGGTAGGACTGGGCTTATCACGCCGTTGAAAACTTTAAAAACAGGTTTATACCTACAGTTTAACTCATGAGTTAAGTACACCTATAGCTAAAGGAAATTTTCCTAAAGTGTGACTTCGTATAATTCACAAACTTCAAAAAGTCAGAGATGTGCCTTCACAGATTTTATGTGCCTCGTGTTCGAATTCTGAATCCCAGGACCCTCATATGGATGCCAAAGTCATAATCACTAGGCTGCTTACCATTGCAAAAGCATAATATTACCTATACGTCGTGTTAGTCACTTTGTTACGATTTCTAATACAATTTTTTCATAATACGACTTAACTAGCGGACGCTCACGGATTCACTCGCGTGTTTTCTATATTTTCTATACGGGGTTTAATTTTCTCAATAATCATCAATAAACTCAATAAAAATGGTCAAATTATAGCGCGATCTGTCCTGTAGTTTGGGCTGTTCGTAGAAAGATCGGTCAGTAAATTTTCCTGAGAAGTTAATGATTAAAAAAATGGGTATACCATCATACTATTTTTGGCGACTTTTTATACTAACCCAACGGTCTACCGATCAATCATAAGTCTATATTCATAAGTTCAATTTAATAATAATAATTCTTTATAACATATTTGTACTGGATTTGTATCAATGATGTAATATGAGCCGCACTAAAAATGTGGTGTGAATGCGAAATTTGATCATCGCTAACGAGACACATACTTACTTGAATTATTTTAATGACAATCCTTGAAACAAACATTGAATTAAATAAGTAGTTTTATAAATGCTGCTAACCATGGCGCACTATTCGATCTTACTTCTTTGTATAATTATTACGCTGAAAAGTTCTTTGGGCAATCAAAATGTGTACTTTGATAAACCTGAAACTGCGATCATAGAAGCCTTCCCCAGTGACAATACAATAAGCAGCAACGAAAGAGGAGATCAGGATTCATCCCAAGTTCCCTCGGGAAAATGTTCGATCAGTGAAAATCTTAAAAACCCTACATCAGTTAACAACATTCTTTTACCAGAATTTGTCTCGCCGAATCATCTGAATACACCCAACGCTGATCCATATCTCCGTGCAACATTCCGCAATGGATATTACTATCCGTACAGTGATTATACGTATTATAGCGACTCTTCAAGAGATTTACCACGAAGAGGTTTTAACAACGAGTACAATGACGTATGGTACCCTTACACGCATCCAGACGTGTATGCACCGTACTCCAACATCCCTCCAGTGAAGTCTCTACCACCAGTTTACGCAAGATTTTACGGAAACTCGTTACCCGTTGAAGAACCATGGATCCCAAAGGTTCGACGTCAAATAAGGCTTGACGATGAAGATTTTATAAAACAGCTCGAATACGAATCTATGATGAAAAACATTTTGCCAACGATGCCTATTCCTTTGGCACGCGATGCGCCTCTGCAATCTATAGGAGTTCCATACACATACGCATCTTTTCCACATGGGATGAGTGACTGTGGGATACCGTTTCTTCTAGGATGTAGACCGACAGTTACGTATGGAAGTTTGGCAAATTCTATACCAGTTCCATACGTCCATGCGTACAGAAATTTGGAAAGTGACCAAGTTCATGATCATCTCGATATAAGTGACGACAAGGGTGTGAAGGAGATTAAAGATAAAGTTATTAATAAATAATAATTTGTAATGCTCGTGTTTATTAAATGAGTATCATTTAAGTTAAGCTGTGTATATTATTTCAGTTTCCTATTAAAAAAAAACGTTTTCTAGAGTTTGAGTGTTAACATTAGTGCTTTTGCTGTTCGTCTTAATTTACTCAAACAGTATTTGTAATTCAATCCTGTCATGCCCTGCTAAATAGTGTTTTAGTAATAAAGCTAAGTCATGGAATTAATAAGTACTTCGTAGTACTTATTAATTCCATGAGCTAAGTAGACTCATTCTTTGTTCTGTGCTTTTGTACTTTGTTAGCTGAAATCTGTAACTTTGACTTACTACCAGAGGCTTACCCTAACAAACAAGCAGTTAGAAGGGGATAGGCTGTAACAACAGTCACAAACAGGATAAACTGTCCATTGCCCTTAACGGCGTAGAAGCCGTATTTAAGCTATTTTTAGTGAAGTTTTGTTTAAAAACTATAAAGACAATTAGTTTTAAATTTAAACGTCATGTATTTTGGGTCTTTAATCTAAAATCGTTGAGAAGCAGAAACACGATTGGAAAAAATTTTCTCGATAGAAAGTTCTCCCAAAAGTTGCTCCAAAATCTCAGTTTTTCTCAGTTTTATCGGAAACTACAACGGATGTAATTGTAATTTTAGTTTTAATGTATCGGTAATAATAATATATTAAAAACGTTAAGAAACAGATTTTTGATAACTGGCTTAGTTTTTGAGTAATTAGGTAAAAAGTCGTTTTTCTGTTATATTCTTCCGCGACGCTGCATGTCGCACCCATCAACGTATCCGTGAGAGTGACAAAGACAAAAATAAATTCAATAAAGCCCCTCGTGGCATGTTTCATGTACACAACTGCGCACCTCTAATATGACACGTGTTAGTAAACGTAGCTATTTCATATCAAGCAAGTCATACTTATAATAGTGAATAATAGCCACATAATAGCAGTGGTACTGGAAACCAATAGTAAAGCAACTCATAGTTGATATTATTCGCTATTACTATTGCGTCAGCTTCCGTTCTAATTTGAAAATGAATTTTTCTTATCTCCTTATATAAAAAATTTGAAACTTTAAGAAATATCTATACTTATAATAAAACTGTAAAGGGTCGAATTCTGTACATTGAAGATATTTTGAAAATTTTTGTTGGAGGACACTATTTAGTCGATACTGAAGCCAAAACTGTAATTTGTTTAATTTTTGTCTGTCTGTCTGTCTGTCTGTCTGTCTGTCTGTCTGTCTGTCTGTTTCACGACCGGGCATCACGGCTAATCCGCTGGATGGATTTAAATGAAACTTGACATGATTATAGTTCATACCCCGAGGTAGGACATAGGATACTTTTTGTCCCGAAATTCATCATGGTTTCCCTGGAAGACGGCATCAAAGTACAAACGTTTTTTAGTTATAATTCATTAACGCGTTTTCCGATTCCATTCATTCTTTTTTTGTTAGAAAGGAGGTTCTTTAAAGATTATTCCATACAAATCTTATCATCATCACTTTTGTAGTTCAGGAATTACAGACATCAGAACCTTTAAGTTCAAGTATGTAGGTGACTTGAAACTTGGAATGCACAAAAAACCTAGGGCTAGGACGTAGGGCTCAAGTATGGAGTACCCTTACAGCCGTAAATAAATAGGCTTAGCAGGAGATTTTGTATGGTTTAAAATTTTTCACTTTTAGGGTTAACAAAAATCATGTAACTGGCGTCATCGCTACGTTATACCGTATAGCGCCATCTCTACAATTTATGTGGAACTTGAATGTAAAACTCTGAGATAGGTGCTACCGAATTTTTTTTAAATAAAAATTAACTGTCATGTTATTTACTGTTTCCTGACTTTATATTAAGATGGCACTGTTAACACATGAACAGATTTAAACTTTATCATCCGCAATATGGAAAGGGTAAGATAATGGGGTTCACAAATATTTTTAACTCTTAGGTCTTATCGATCCTAACCGACTGACTGTCATCTAAGGTCTTTTTATACGTAAAGAAACATATAGCCATTGTCCATTCTGATGTTTTGGATTGTATTGAAATGAAGCAAAGATTTTTAAAAGACTCTTATATTATGTTGGGCTGGGGAATATTGTTAGTAGAGTAATTTATCCCAGTGGTACCTACCCGGCCGAACTCTGAAAGAAGAGTTCTACCACCAGTACAACTTTTCACATGGTTTAATAATTTTTGACATATTTCGTGGTTTCAGAATAAAAATCACAATGAAAAGGACGATTTTAACTGTCGATATTTCGATACATTGGTACAAGTCGTGGTCACGTAGTGACCACGACCTGTGCCACTGGGTCGAAATATCGACAGTTAAAATCGCTTTTTTGATCTTTCAACTACGTATTAATGAAACTTTATATTATTATTAAGAAAAAGGAGTTTTCAAAATCACCACAAGATAACCCGTGCAAAGTAAGAACAGGTTTCTGTACAACATCACACCAGAATCCCGCGAAAAATCAAGGAATTCCAGTAGGAAGGTATATTATGTAAAAAAATTGTAATTCACGCGGGCGGAGCCGCGGGCAACAGCTAGTTTATTAACTATAGTCAAAGCTGGTTAAGTGAGAGCTCAAAGGACCGAGATTTCTTATCTCTTATAGAGGTTTCTCACTAACCCTAGTTTCAGAGTTAAAAGGACAAAATGACGGGACCTGGCACCAGTTCTCACTTACTCAGATTCGACAGTATGTATTTTGCTTAAATCAGAAGTCAACAGTCAGCCACAGCAACCATCGTCCATCCATGAGTTATGGACGATGGTAGGTCAGTAGATAGGTTAAGTAAGCCCTTTGAAACGTATTCGTTTTTAACCGACTTCAAAAAAAGGAGGAGGTTCTCAATTCTCAAGCGATTTGGGAATTTTTACAACGCCTTGTTCATTTTATTGTTTTCCACTAAAAAGTATAAAATAAAAATGGGAAATGCTTTCCAAAAAACCAACTTCAAATGCCAATACAAAGAGTGAAATAATTTTTATTTAAATTTAAGGTACCTACACCAATTCGAAGTCGGGCGATTGTCTATGACTTCGTCATTTCTTCGCACATCAAGTAAGTAAGAAGGACTATTAGGGATTGTACATGAAACATTGCCCGACTTCGAATCGGTGTAGGTACCTTAAATTTAAATAAAAATTATTTCACTCTTTGTATTGGCTTAGTGGCATTTGAAGTTGGTTTTTTGGAAAGCATTTCCCATTTTGTAAAGTAGGCTAGCAAAAATTAAGGTGAGGCGCGGGCGTGGTGTTTTTATCGTTCACTTAAATACCAAGTAAATACAGACCATGCTCACGTAAAACACTCATAATAAATAGCTATGGATTGGTGTGATTTTTTTGTAAGCAAATGTAATGGCATAGGCAATAGTCTCCAATCAACGGTAAAGAGCTTAACTTGAGATAAGCCTGTTAAAAATAGGAATGTTGCATAGGTAGGTAGGTACTATAGAAACATATTTTCTGGATATCGTGTGTCTTGAAAGTAGTATTCTGAATTCCAGATAAAGACGAATGTCCACCGGGGGAGGTGATGGGAACAAACCTGCAATGCGTAGCCCAACCGCGCACCACGAGATACAATGAGTCGTTGTGGCAATACTATGGAGAGTAATTAAATTGGGTTTCATAATTTCCTTTCTTATAATTTAAATGAATTAATAATCCCAACACTGTGAGTTTTATTGAATCGGCTAGTAAGGGGGATGCAATCCATCCGGTCGTAAAAATTCAAATTGTATTTATTAGTTTCTATATAAAATTTGAATATAATAAAGGCATATTAATGAAGGCAGTGTCTTTAAACTTAATTTGAATTTTGCAGGCTAGTAGGGCATAAACACTTTAAGCTCTCCGGTGTAATGTAAAGTTTAGCAAAAATCTCTCTTAGGCCAGTAGTAAGTGAAACAAATGAAACTTTACTAGCCAAAGAAAAGGTTACAATTTCGAACAATCCCTGACTCCCAAACTAGGCAAAACCCGTGTCTTGGGACTCAGTGTTTACAAATACGATGGTACAAGCATGGCAAACAAGAGAGTATGGCAAGCAGAAATAAAACTACAAACTAGAATCATGCAAAGAAAAGATTGAGAAATATGTGTGTAAGAATATATGTTTAATGTATGAAAGTGTATGTGTGTATGTTGTATGGACTTATTTCACAAACAAAGATTCTACATCTTGATATTCATATTTAAATTCAGTGTAAAATTAACTTTTTAAAATTGAAGTTATTCAATCTTTTGGCGTCGCGTTTGTAACTTAAACTTAAATTATAAGTAAAGACACGGCGCGAGATTAGTATGTAACTTACTGGAATAAAAGCCTCTCACAAGTGGGATGGTACATTTATCTCTTCTTGAGGTTGAAATGGGAATGGTAGGAACGATTATACGATGTTAATTATTTAAGCATTGGTATACAAATAGTTTCCTAACACTCAGCACCTTAGCTTGCCTGTACAGATCAGTTGTTGGATAGCGAAACGGTAAGGACAAACACACTTTTAAAACTGCATGTTGAGACCTCTCAATTTTTAACATATTAGTTACATAGTATGTTTATACTTTCAGCTGCATCGTCGTTTTAAGCACTATAGGTGAGATTGCGTTCAATACGAAATTTTTGTGCCCATGTCGACCTAATTCTATTCAGATTTTTGCAATTTGTACTTAAGCTATTACCGTAAAACTTGCGAAAAAAAAAACCCGAACTAAGGCTGACACGTGGAGTTCGCCTTAAACAATCTTTTTATTGCTTTATGTGTAAAAATAGATATAACTTATTAGTTATTACCTAATACCTACGTTATCATTTTATGAAACATAATCATATTTTTATCGAACGATTTCTGCGAGACAATCCTTTATTATTCTGATAAGGCCGGATTACGCGGAACATGGTGATTATGTATTAGGAATTGATTGGTAATTTAGTCAAATAAAACGCATTTTGTAGCATTGTTTGTTTTCTGTTGTTTACTCTGTATTCTGTGAAGTGTATTCTGCGAAAGTTCTAAAAGTACTTAGGCACGTGATTTTATGTCATTAACAAACAATGAGTTTATTATTATTTATGAGATCTTTTACTAAAATGCCGTTTTCATTAGATGTTGCGAGTAGGTACCTATTTTCGTGGCTTAGGCTTTAGGAACAAATAACGAGGAGTTTTTCTATCATCACCGAAATTCTTCATCTTGACATTATCTTCGTTTTTGACTATGATCAAAGTTAAATGAAACCAACGAAACGCAAATAACCCTTTGAAATTAAAAAGTAATCATTAAATTGTTGAAAAGCTGACGAAATTATGAGCTAGGTAGGTACGTTGAAACGCTAGAGTAGAATTGATAGATAACTTTAGCCTACTTCTTCTACTCTTTCTCAATTTGGAACCTGTGTTTGGCACGTTATTTACCTACTTGAATAAGTTTTTCATTAATTTTCTTTCATAGTAATGACTTCACTTCTTCGATCCTTATACATTTCTGTATCTCCTACCTACTGTAAAAACTTTGTCTCGTCATCGCTGCAAAAAATAAAACCCTGTATAAACTAAAGTATAATTCATTCCTACAGTACAAGCAAGTACACTGTTTATACGATGTAAGTAAATAAAAGAATACGTCAACTTCGTACCAAGAACCCATTGCGTAAACCACATACAAGTGTGGTAAGTTCATGTGAATACCTATTGCGTCACTAACTCACAATTAAAATGAATGACGAAACGGGACATCGGCTCTAATATAAGGTGGAAGTATAAAGAGACTGCGTGGCTCTAGGATTCAGGACACGAGTAAATAATAATAAACAAACAAACTACGTGACGTATCCAACGCAGTCGGCGATAAGGATAACCACGATCGTATATTTAAATAAAAATCGCAAACGAATCCTATCAGTAAAGGAAGTAAACGCCAGATTGGAAGACGTTACCAAAATTATTACGAGTTTGCCTACGTAGCCATGAAACTTTTGATCGTTGTTTTGATATTGGTCGTGGTTTACCTCAGCCAAGCACGACATATCCACCCAGGATTCTATGATCCGGATAAACTCATGTTCGAGCAAATTGAAGGAGAGAAGCCGGATATACCCATTGTAAGTGTCTTTTTCTTAATCTTAGGGTTTGTTTCAGGACCCAGAGGGTAAAAAAGTACTGAGACTTCGCCGTCCATCCATCCGACCGTCCGTTCGTCTGTCACCAGTCTGTTTCTCTAGAACCGTGATAGTTAGATAATTGAATTTTTCAGAGGTGATGTATTTCTGGCTCGCGTAGCTCAGAGGAAGAGCACTCAGCCGCGATAGCTGAGGGACGTGGGTTCGAGTCCCACCGCGAGTGAAATGATGCATATTTAAAAGAACATGGCAGAAATTTACGCAAATAAAGTTTAGCGTCTAGATGTAATATTTATTACAAGACGATTCTAATAAATAACAGAATTTTTTCAAGGTATCACCAGTTATTGTAAAGGACGGATCAAAAAATAAAATATTCAAAGAAATATAATTGATTACTGATAGGTTCCGTTTCCACATTCCTGACAGCTAGTGTTTCCGGATGCCAAACTTTTCCACTTTTATGCTCCATCTTTTTGACGATCGGTCCACTTTTGTACGAGAACAACATGTAACAGACTATAGTAAAGAAAAACCTATTTTCAAGTACTACGTTAATTCTTAGATCAGAATGTAGAATACAAGACAATAACTGTGTCGATTTCAATCGTTCTTTTTTGCATTTTATTTTACTCGAATATCTTAATATATATAAATCTCGTGTCACAATGTTTGTCCTCAATGGACTCCTAAACCACTTAACCGATTATAATAAAATTCGCACACCATATGCAGTTCGATCCAACTTGAGAGATAGGATAGTTTAAATCTCAATTTATCTATTTTTTACTACCCTTAAGGGCAAAACAACGTTTGCCAGGTCAGCTAGTCTATTATAGGTTGCATGTTGATGGTATGTTTAAAGGAGGAATTGGGTCAAAAAGATTATTTGTAGACAGTTTATTTAAGGCTTGTTTTGTTAATGATAAACAATTATACCAGCTGCAGCATCTCGCTGTACCCAGTGCAATAAAATAAGAAAACAAAATGCGCCCAATATCTGGCGGGCCTCCAGTAAAGCCCGTGAGAGTAACAGAAAACGGAACAGATAGTTTTTTCCCCCATTTTAATACCAAGTGTGCAGCGAGAAAAAAATGGTTTAACGTTAAAGAAAGGCGTTAGTACTTCGCAAATACTTCAAGTAGAGTAATTACATATTTATGCAAAACATAGTTTAATAATAATTCAGGTTTATGATAATTCTCACGGTTCCATTTCTAAAATTGAAGACCAAATAAAAGATTACACATTAAATCATATTAGTTTCCAATGGTACCAAATCTGAGTAAGTGTAAAGTAAAATGGGATGAGTGAGGATTTTCCCTAATTTGTATCATTTTGCGTTGAACCATTTGCACACAAAATTTGTTTGTAATTTGTTGGCTTGTAGGTATACGACTCGTATAGTGTAGTACTATAATAGATACAAATAGTCAAGATAGGCCCATCCGAACATTTTACGTAAACGTTCTTCATACAAGAAAATGTAGCGCCATCTGTCGAAACTCCTGCAAAATACATGTTTATTTTTTATATTTTTTTTTAATATATATAAATCTCGTGTCACAATGTTTGTCCTCAATGGACTCCTAAACCACTTAACCGATTATAATAAAATTCGCACACCATGTGCAGTTCGATCCAACTTGAGAGATAGGATAGTTTAAATCTCAATTTATCTATTTTTTACTACCCTTAAGGGCAAAACAACGTTTGCCAGGTCAGCTAGTATTTACATAAAAAGATTAAATTATTTTAGGGTTTTCCATTGCGTTGGAGTAAAACTGAATATTATTTTTCCGTTTGAACCAGTCTCACTTAAACAAACTGTTTGAATATTTGTGATTAAGTATTTGTCAGAAAACTACACCTATTAATAATACTGAAATCTATTACAACCGATTATTTTGAGCATAGATTATTTTGTCTTGGTAGTTTAACGTTTCCGAAATACCCTTGTAATTCAATATTAATTTATTAACTTAATTAAGTAGATTTTTCTTTCAGTCGATTGGGGTTTTTTAATTCCGGCATCTCGCAACATTGTCCGACAACTACATGGCTACTATTAAGGAGCACACCACGGGTGTGCCCGCGAAATTCAAATTTTTTGTGGTTTTTCGCGATTTTAAAGCTAATAAAACATAATAGGCTTATGGCCGTCAAATTGCGATAATCCCAATATCTTCTTCACGTGTTTATATAAAAATCTCTGCTCGAAAGTGTCGAGTTAAAGAAATTAGTCCGAGATTTGCGAGTTACTGACATAAAACTCGATACTCGGACTAATTTCCTAGGATACATATTTTTATGCAAAGATTTTGATATAATCATGTAAAGATGATACTGCCATTCTCGCAAATTGATTGCCATAAGCCTATCATGTCTAATTAGCGTACAAATTGCAAAAAACCACGAAAATTTTGGATTTCGCGGGCAGAGCCGTTGATTTCACGTTAAGTCTCAACTGTCAACAGTGACAAATTCAGGGACAAGTGACAAGTATTTATCAAAGAGTATATAGTGTATTGTCTATGCTCTCAGATGCTTCATGGCGGAGGTCGCAATTGTTATAATACTCAGATACAATATTTTGAAAATAAATATTAATTTTTCTCCACTTTTTTGTAAGAAAATTCTTTTAGCATTGAGTTCAGGCTTGCAGGCCCAACCAAAAAAATATTTTTTCATTTAAAGTTGCAATAGCGTAACGTGACCGAAAGCGATGTATGGGCCCGCACCATTGTTCTTTATAGGAATAATTTCCTAAGTGTGTAAAAACACTATAATATAAAAATATAAGTAGTAAATAAAAAAGAAGTCTTCAGTTTTGAAATTTGACATTGGCATGACACGTAATACGAGTTCGACTTTGGTAATGCTTTCCGGGCCTAGGGCCGGAAAGGATTTTCATACTACTTTGTCTCCCTTGGTAAAAATGAAAATGCTTTGACGGCCTAGGGAATATAATAGCATTTCCCGCCCGCATTTGGGGCATTAAAAGTCGCTTTTCCGAGCGGGTGAGATGAAAAATATTTTACTTATTACACCCCATCCCTAGCAAGATGACTGTTGTATGCGCCACGACAAGTATTTTCCCGTAAAATCAACCATTTCCAAAAATATCTGTAACTTTTAATATATTACTTAGAACCCCGTGCGACTGCAGCTGTGTATACACAAGGATGTATCCTATTGATTGGTACAACAAAAAAAGACAGATGTGGACTTTCCATGTCTCTGTGGAGGTTTGAAGTCAGGACTACGTACGGGAAAATAGACGTCGTAACGCATATCAGGCATTCTTGATACGGGAAGTATCTGGCTTGTACAGCACTGGAAGCAAGTTTTAATGTA
Organism: Coenonympha glycerion; assembly: GCA_963855885.1. Classification (NCBI taxonomy): domain Eukaryota; kingdom Metazoa; phylum Arthropoda; class Insecta; order Lepidoptera; family Nymphalidae; genus Coenonympha; species Coenonympha glycerion. The sequence continues at coordinate 5,980,165 of OY979628.1, forward strand.
GCGCAGCCGCAGTGAATGTGTTAATGGGGCTCCCATTATACAACAATGTTTTTGCTAGTTTTTTAATTTGGTGGGCAGGGGGTTAATAAAGTTTTTCATATTTTACTAAACCACTAATAGGACGATTTTCAGGTTAATTTATTTTGTATCCCGATAAACTAACGATATACTTAGTAGCTTCTTTTCCTGGACGACCTTCTATCTGCTACACAGTCGAGTTGGAGAAAGTTGCTGATGGTAAATGAAGAAAGCCTATGCATAAATATGTCAGCTGGGGACCTCTGTAATACCAAGTTTAGTTAGTTAATACTTTAGTTCTATAAAAAGTTTGTCTATTTTCAGGATGTTCTGCGCAACTTCAAGCAGTCTCGATTCGTGCCTCTGAACAGCGTCATATTCTTCAAGTCTTTCGAGCCTTGCCCAGACGGGTTCAAACGGGATGTCTTGGGCATTTGTAGAGAAGTCTGGGATTAAGTGAATTTTATTAAAAAACTAGCAAACCCGGCGAACTCCGTTTCGCCACCAGATGGCTTTCCCGCTAAAAAGATTTTCCTGCTTTTCTGTTGAAATTTTTCCTGAATTTTCTTTGCTATAAACCTCACGGAGCCCGAGACCTTTACAATGAATGAAAAACCGTGGAAATCGGTTCGTGCGTTCTGGAGTTATAGCGTCAGAAGGGAAAACCCGACTTATTTTTATATAGTTTTCCTGAATTTTCTTTGCTATAAACCTCACGGAGCCCGAGACCTTTCCAACGAATGCAAAACCGTGGAAATCAGTTCGTGCGTTCTGGAGTTATAGCGTCAGGAAGGAAAACCCGACTTATTTTTATATAGTACTTAGACTTAGATTAGATTAGATTAGATTAGATAGACTTAGATAAAAAAGATCTCGCTTTCTCAAGTATGTACCTAAATAGGAACGGAATTCCAATAGCCATAGTTGACAATCGCTAACGTTGATCTATTTATCTAATTTATCTTTATAACCTAAAGAATATGAAATCCGTGACCTAAGATTCACCACGTGACTTATCTATACTGTCATATGACTATCGAAGATAGGCTATTGATGTGCTATTGTCACTTCTTAGTTTTATCCAATGTTTTAACTAACAAATTAGCGTTTTTTACGATTTTCGTGTATAAAATCGTTCGACTATAGATACGAGTACATTCTGCAATGTACATTGTATACAATCAACATTTGTTTAAATTTAATTTATACTTAACATTAATTTTAATATTATTGTGATATTAGATTTATTTTTTAATTATATATTTATGTAAGTTGTAGTTAATAGGCATAGATAAAAATAATGTATTCGAGTGATTAATTATTCGAATAAAAAGTTTCAGGAGGTGCTAATAAAATAAACAACCTAAAATTTTTCTGTAACAATTTAATTACAACAATTTACACATTTTACAACACAACTTAAAAGAAAAACAATAACAAAACTTTTACAATTTAGGTTTTTCATCACAAAACCGCGATTCACCATTATTAATTTAATACTTATTTCTATTAATGAAAAAAAAAACGTTTGTTTAAAAATTTGTACGGTTTGAGACCAAAATCCAAATTTTCCTCATCTAACTCTAAGTAGGTAATTATGAAGAGCTCTTCATTTAGTAGGTTTTTCGTAAATTTGGATGAGAATTTTTAATTCTTTTCGTTTCTCCTTGTGAATGTTATTGTCTTTTCTTCACTTACTGGGAGAGGCAGAAAGAAATTTGAATCGCGTAACAAAAGTGTCTTTACACAATACTTAGTCCTTCTGCTTCCCGATTAGGTATACATAAGAAAAACGCCAAGCATCCTAACTTGTTACTTTATCTACTTTATTTCAACGATTGCTATTGGATCGAAATTTAAAAATAAATGGAAAATATGACATATCCGAACGAAAAAATTATCACGTGATTCATCGATGACAGCTGTCCGTCTCAATGTTCCCTTCGAGTGAAAGGGAACTATTATACTAAGACTCCGATCCGATGTCCATCTGCCTCTCTGTTTGTCATCAGGCTGTATGTCATGGACCGAAATAGTCAGACAGTTGAAATTTTCACTGATGATCCGTTTCCGTTACCACTTATAAAAAAAAATTTTTTTTGCTACTTTCGAATTTGGCGGGCAAAGATGTTTAGTTTACTTTAATACTAATGAGAATTTGTCATGATACTAAAGAACTCAAGCGCGAGCGAGACTCGCATTCAATTTTTTTTTTAAACGATCCAACAGCAACCGTCGAAACAGAATAGACGAGGTAACATAGCTCTGGCTACAGGGGACTGGAGCCGTACCACCATCTCGTATAGCAGTATTATTGTAATATTGTTTGACATTTTCATATAGTGCCAGTATGAAAATTTTAAAACAATATTACAATAATACTGCTTTAAGAGATGGTGGTAGGGCCCCTGATCGGGTGTCACATGAGCGAGGCTGGCGGCAGGGTGACAGCGCCGTGGCCCGACAGGGGAGTCGGCAGGGTCGCCACGCCTCGGATCCAGGCGCCGCGCTCGCAGCAGAAAGATTCAACGTTGCTGAGAGCGCGCATGTAGATTGTTGTCACGCCACCTTTACAAGGAAAAAATTGACAATGGAAACAGGCGTTATTTCGCACATTTTACCCACGACCTCCTACTCTAATCCGAGCTCATACCATTGCGCCGGGGAAGCCAGGGGAAAAAAAGTTCTAAGTATAAGAGATTAATATAGAGAAAATTTTCTAGAATGGGGAAAGATAGCGGCATTGACGTATACTCTAGACGGGGCGGAAAATGTCGCCAGTTTATGGGAGCAAAACCCACTCCGGCGTCAGTAGTAAGCTGTAAGCCTACGCAGTATTTCGTAGGAGTTTCGACACATGGCGCTACATTTTCTTGTATGAAGAAGGTTTACGTAAAATGTTCGGATGCCTATCTTGACTATTATTATCAATGGATAGCGGATAAAATTTTATATGGAAGCTGGCTTTCTTTTATGGAAAACAATAATAATTAGCAGGATGGATTAAATTGTTCTGTTATAACACGTTCCTTGAAAGGAATCTGTATGGTCCAATTGGCAGGAACACCGCCCACATGAAACACCATAATTTAGTCTCCCAACACTTTCTTCGACGCATGTTTCGTTCCGATACCGGGAAATACTCAGGTGATGTTGGCTTCGCAATGCTAATTCGTAGAGACGCAACGGGTAGCGGATTATAGCGAAACAATTTAATCTATCCTGCTAAGATAAAGTTTATCTTAGATCCTTGATCTCTATTCTCTGTCTTTAAAAGATCATTGTAGCGGTACTTAAGGCATCTATATCGCTATAACTAGGTACTTCTATGTGTCAAATATCTCAAAAAATCAATCATCCATCGAAGATAAGCTTGATTACACGTTGCTTTGTGTTTATCCAGGATAGATGTTTAGGTACAAGCTATATAACCTAGGTATCTCCATTGAAAATATTATATTAATTATGATATTTATTATTGCCGTTTCCCAATATTCTACAATTTCTATTTGCCCTACTAGAGATATCAATGTGACATAAGCTCCATACAAATTATATCAAATTTCTATCGATACTACCTAACAGTTTAGTGAGGTTAACCATAAAGGGCACTTTCCAAAAATTTCCACACTAGTTTTAAGCAAAGTTTCGTGTCACAATATTTGTAACAAAACTCTTTCGACCGATTTTAATGATTTTTTTTGTATTTATTCGGAAGGTCTGAGAATAGGACGTATAAACTAATTATCTATGTTAGAAATGAGGAATTTAGCTGGCAAATAAAACAACGTTTGCCGGTCCAGTTTGTTAGTAATAGAAGGGTGATTGATCGGAGTAGAAAAGTTTGGTACCACTAAAATAAGTAGGTGAGTGATGTGTCCCAAAATTTCAAAACATACATAAGAATGTTTTAGTGTACAAGAATTGTATAAGTAGGTAATTGTATAAGTAGGTATCGTTCAGGCCACATGTTTCCAAGAAAGCAGCTGAGTCGATTGCTTTTAATAAAAATATTTAATATTACTGACAACAATCCGGTTGTGCGACGTGCGACCTTGATCCGAAATAAAAAGATGCATTCAAACACGTAACAGTTTACGTTTAACGGAATTTGTATCTAACCAAGTATCTGTATGATTAACAAGAAGTAAAAATTCAGCATATCATTCTGACTGATGAGCACTCACTCTTTTTATTTATATAAAATTTTTATCAAATTTGGCCCGCGAATGGCTAAGCAATACAGAAGTTCAACTTTGGGAGTCTATCTCCCAATTCTATGTATAAAAGTTGTGTGAAACCTATCAACTCGCACTTTGCCAGCGTTGTGATGTGGGTTATGCATAACGTGACCATAACCTTACGTCCCGCTTTGGGCGGGACTGTCCCGCATTCAGAATGAATGTCCCGCTTTACCAAACTTAAACCTTTGTATATAATCAGTTTATGTATAACAATCGCCCGAGCCGTATCGGAGGCGTTCGGTAACAAAGATTGGCGAGAGAATTTTATACGTTAGATATTAGAAAGATTTGTTGTACGTTTTTGTCACGAGACCAAGGCATTACCGATAATGATGAGTTGCGTGCCGAGGTAGGCCAGCGCGTGACCGTGGCGCGGGATGGACATCTCTGTCTCCAGCCGCCACTGGCGCTGCTTCCAGTCCCACACGTCGACCGCGCCCACGCTGCTCGGCGTTTTATCCTGCAACCACCACGAAAGGGTGACAGGCAACAGCGAGAAATCTTGAAACTACTAGAGCCTGATAGTTTCCTCATCATGTACCTCGTCATGTATAAATCTCATTTTTGAAACTGAAAAATCTAGTGATATTTAATTTATATTTTAATCTCATTGCTTTCCTAGTAAATGTAAACTAGAACAGATTTATATTTTTATATACTTTACTATAAGCGATTTTCGCAACAACCTTATTCGATCGTTCAAATGGAACAAAATTAAAAATGTATGGAAATGAAATTTCGGTCGCTAAATTACGTGACTTATCGAAGCCAACTGTCATTCTTATACTTTTTTAGGGTTCCGTACCAAAAAGATAAAAACAGGAACCTAAACCTACCTAAACCGTCATAGTTTGACAATAGACACTTGAAATTTTCACAGATGATGATGATGATGATGATTCTTGTTGCCGGTATAACAACAAATACTAAAAGAGACAATAAAATAAATAAGTATTTTAGGGGACTCCCATACAACAAACGTGATTTTTTTGCTCGATATTTAGAACACAGAAGTCAGGCATTTCATCGTTGCTAATTGCTCTTAAAGAAATCTATCCAGTTTTAGATTTTATTACGTAACAGATTAGATATTTCAATCCAAGAAGACGCGCAAAACTTTGTATAAATCGTTTATGTTTCATTCGATTCGTATGGAGTTTGACAAAGTGGGGCGCGTCGTCGTGAATTGAAATATCTATACCCCATACATAACCTATCGTTATCCGAATAAACGCAGTTCGGTCAGTAGGTATAAAAATTAATATTTATTTACTAGACATAATACCTTATCGGACATTTTTCCAGCGCCGCCGATAATGTAGAGCTTGTCATTCATGGAAAACAGTGTAGAAAAACATCTCGGAAACCGTAGGCTGTGTATCTCCGTCCACCTTCGAAACAAGATTTCCTTATTAATGAAAACACACAATCTATATTACTTATCGATTCTATTTCTTTAATCGCCAACGCTTTTGAAAAAGAAAAGCGTATACAAATGACATCAGATGACGTAATCCAGTTTTTCATAGCGTTTTCAATGTTATCCTTTTCACAATTCACACATAATGGGAAGTAATTACAGGCTATGATAGAAAGCGCCTATAGGAGATGGCTGAAGGCATCTAAGTTGTAGACGTTGGGTAAGAAGGAGGTCGCGAGGGCATTCTAGACTTCAGCGATGAATCTAATTGCCTCGTACATGTCATAAGTTCCTACGTGAATCATTAAAGATTATTTGATATCCTTGCGATGCCTTGCATTTCAACAATTTAAGTCGATGGGGACATGTCAAGAAACAAATAGGTATATCAGGACAAACATCGGAATCTAGCCCCAAAGTAAGATATAGCTTGTGTTATGGGTATTAGATATTTTTATATACATACATTATTTTTATATACATATATATATTTTATATAAAACATCCAGACACTGGGAAACATAAATGATGATGATGATGACAGTGATGAAGTTTGTATGGCAGCGATCATTTCCGCCATTTTGAAAATGTTTTCAGCTCACTGTCAATTGGATGACGTTTCGAATGAATTTGGTCGAGCACCTATATCTTCAAAACCCTACCCGTGTTCTTCACCCGTCTCCGAAATCCTCAATCATCAACTCTCTCCGTATTTCATCAGCTATAATAGAACAACACCCAGACACTAGAAAATATTTTCTCCACACACGATTTCCAGCTGTGGGAATTGAACCCACGACCTCGTACGTAGAGGGCAGGACCCACTACCGCGGCGCCATAGATAGTCGTCTAATCCGGAATCCTAGAGTATCTACGTCTAACAATAATAATAATTAATTAATCAATTAAACTAACTCATTAGTTCTTGAATTGTAACATTCCACGATATCGCAGACTGGTCGTCTCTTGTCGCCGGTCATCCCGCCGGCCACCCAGATGTAGTCGCGGTATTTGGTGGTCGCCATCGCCATGCGCGCACTCGACATCGCCCGCACTTCGCTCCAACATCCAGATTTTGGGTCGAACCTCTCCACTGATCGCAGAACTCTGTGAAACATGGGAGTTAGGTGTTTCCAGTGGCTATGGACGCGGTATATTGTACCATATCCCATTACTATTCGCACTCCTATTTTTAATTTCAGAGGAATAGATAAAATATTTGTTTTTTTTTTAACTCCTGCGTTCCCGAATAAGTTTTTTTTCGGGATTAAATGTAGCCTGCAAACATCCACATTTCACACAACAACATTAAAAAATCAAACGTATTTAAATTTTAATATTGTTTATAATGGATAGGTATCTCTAGCTTGCAAAATTTAATCAATTAGGCGTATTAATCTAATCCTAAAAAAGTTAATACTTAGGTTTTCAAGTGCCAGCTGGGTTAAGGCTAAGCTATTCAAAGATTTACGAGCATACATCCAAGGGTGGATAGACTTTCTCGTAGTACCTATCAATTTCAATTATTTATCTCAAACCGTTCCATTCCTGAGAATAATTATTTTTAGGTATTATTGATATCATTAAAATCAAATTGAGCTTGGTATTTCAAGTTTCTTTGGTAAGCAATTCTATACCGTACGTGCTGTAGCCAGTAACCTCGAATATACACGTTTCATTTCAAATTCAATGACTATTTTCATTTTTTATGCATAAGTATTATTAGGTGTCACATTTCAACTAATAATTTTTAATCTTAAATCTGGATGATGCAGAAGTTTTGGTTCATTGGGGCGCAAAATACTATACCGGCCCTTTTTATCTTGACCCCCAATCGCATACAAAGCCATGCGATGCACGACCAGCCCAAAGTTCTTCCTGGGTACGGCCAAGCCTGACTCGCTGTACCACGACCTGGTGACCGGCTCGAAGCTCCACACTGTCGACACCACTACGGACTTGCCACGAAGGTCATCTTCCCGTGGGTCTGCACCTCCTGCCAGTAACAATTTACTGTGTACTAGCTTTTGTTTCACTCATGTTTATTTAGGTTTTTACAAATCCTGCAGAATCTGTAGATTTTTCCGACATAAAAAGTAGTCTTTAGCAGGACAGATTATTTTGTTGTTTTCATATAATCCACTACTTGAATGAATCTGTATGGTACAATATGAAACACCACACACAATTCTTCCAACACTCTTCGACGCATGTTTCGTTCCGATACCGGGACATTTTCAGGAGGCTTCACAATGCGAAATCGTAGAGTTTGTTAATAGTACGCCCTGCATAATCTGTTTCAATTCCCGGTCAAATAGTTCAATAATTGCGGCGGGAAGGAGCAACAAACATACACGTACACACACCACTGATCAATTGTATATTAGACTATCCTACCTAGAAGAAAAAAAAGTACCTAATAAAGGTAAACAAACCACTGTAACAGGAACGCGATAAACTGCCTTAAGTTTCATGGAATCATAAGAATTAGGTGTTAAAAATAATACACAAAGAAAAATTAACTTGAAAGCCAAGTAAAATAGCTTCCTTCACCTACGTAAAAATAAAAACACAACTTTAAATTTCAGATGATAACTTAGATCTAATGTTTAGCTGAAGAAAGGGTGTAAAAGGGGAAATGTTATCCAGGTAACGTGCTTACCGACAAGAAAGACTCGTCCACGTAAAAAGGCAACAGAATGGTGGTGCCTCGGTTCAGGAAGTTCGCCAACTAAGTCCCAAGAATTGGTCACAGGATCAAACCTTAAAGTTACATAAAGGTTTCAGCTATATTCAAGGGTAGCAGAATTTAATAAACATATTTGCAAAGATTCCATACCGATAAATATCTTTGCCAGAATTTCCAGAGACCCCGTATGAGGTGTGGGGGTCGATACCGCCAAAAACTAAAACGGTTTCTCTATCCCAGTTGAATAACGACCCATCTGTGATGTAGTTTTTGTTTGAGGGTCCGAGGATAGAGGCAGAGAGCTTATTCCTGAAACATTCACACTTACTTTGATCGTTTTATAGGAACGTAGTTCCCAAAAGATATAAGTTTTAATGATGCCTTCTATAAATTTTTACTTCGGACTCATAATACAGGCAATTATAGTACCCTTTATTAGAAAAGGTGTCAAAAGTAACTGACTGAATGTGTCTGGACGATAAAGTCCAACGTTTCTTCACTGGTTTGGACTCTTAAACAATTGTTACTTAGGTCCAACATGCCACACCGTTGCGAAAGGTATAGAAGCACGGAATACCTAATAGTACCTAAAGGACAGAAGTTCTTTGCGGGGTTGAGTGTGCGTTTCTAAAATATTATGGAACCCGAGCTCTGTTTTTAACCGACATCAAAAAAAGGAGGAGGTTCTCAATTCGTCGGAATCTTTTTTTTTATCTATGTATGTTCACCGATTACTCGAAGACGCGTGAACCGATTTGAAAAATTCTTTTTTCTTTTAAAAGGGTTTTGTTTCCAGATGGTCCCATTTTAATCAGGTCAGGATCTGATGATGGGATCCTGGAGAAATAGAGGGAACTCTTCAAATTTTATATGGACACATGAAACAATTTGGGTATAAATTGAAAGAGTAATATTTTCCAAGTTGTCCTATGGTCATCAGATCGGGATCTGACCATGGGATCTTAGTGAAATCAAGGAAACTCTTCAAATTTTGCTAGTACACTTGAAGCGATTTGGGTATTTTTTATAAGTTACTGATGCATTTGCTAGCCGATACTGATTTGATGACTATAGTCATCAAGTCAGGATCTGATGATGGGATCTTGGTGAAATTGAGGGAACTTTTCAGATTTTATAAACACACCTCAAGCGATTCGGGTATTTTTACAACGCCTTGTGCATTTTGTTTCTTTCCACTAAAAAGTAAAAAATAAAAATGGGAAATGCTTTCCAAAAAACCAACTTCAAATGCCACTACAAAGAGTGAAATAAATTTTAATGTACACCAATTCGAAGTCGGGCAATGTTTCGTACAATCACTAATAGTCCTTCTTACTTACTAGATGTGCGAAGAAACGACAAAGTTATAGACAATCGCCCGATTTCGAATTGGTGTACATTAAAATTTATTTCACTCTTTGTAGTGGCATTTGAAGTTGGTTTTTTGGAGAGCATATCCCATTTTTTGGACTTACCTTTTTTAAATAACTTTACCTTACAGGTTTAAAATAGCTGTCAAAACTAATTAATGAATAAATCCTTAGGTGTACTATTGAAAAATTTCTAAATGACAAGGACCCTTGGAATGATAGGGATATATGCTTTCGTCTCGTCACGAGCTATCGCAAGTATCATAAAATAATTCTGGAAAAGAGCAAGTGCCGAGTTCCTTGCCACTTCCTCTCGGTGCAAACCTGTTTTCCGAATTGACAGTAGAGTTATACCTTTTTCATAACAGCGGTAAATTAGGCCTATGTGAAAAATAAAGATTTTCCGTGGCGAATCGGTGACGGTTGAATGGCGGTGGACAATAATTACCCAGGTAATATTGTGATCATCATAAATTGTACATACATATTTATTCTAGCTAACGATTCCTTGGACTGGTTGAACATGGAGGTTTGCGGACTGCGGGCTTTGTTAATTGGTGCGTTGGCTTGAGATTGTGTAGTACGAGCGTCGCTGGTCATTTGTGCCCGTGTGCTTGGAGAATCCCTAAAGTAAAAGTTAGTAGTTAATAGTAGTAAAAAAGGTGATCGTTAGTAGTAGTAGTCAGTTTAAAATCAGTTGTATTAAAATACTTATTACTCGCAAATTGTTCAAGCAACAATCACACTATTATAAGTACCTATGACATACCTAAGACATCGTCTTTTACGCTCTTTAAGGTAGTACTTGACTGTGCGATCTCAGAGTGACGATGCAGCCCAAGATGTTATCGTTTTTGGAACGGGTATGAAACTCCTAACGGTTTCTACATAACATCACGCCGGAACGCTATATCGCTAAGTGGCGCGTCTTAGCTAGTAGGGTGGTAACTAACCGCGACCGAAGCATCCACTTGACCAGACCTGAGCTAAGTTTATAACTTACATACAAATGTTAAAATTCCAATCAATTTCCAACCTCCCAACTCGACTCCGACCACACGTCAACCTTCCTAGTGAGGATGTCAAAGAGATTGGAGCAAACTTTACCTTCTGCCACCAGATAATGCAGCTGTTGCAGCAGCCAAATAACTAGCAGCTACACTGTGTCTTCTTTCATTATTTTGTCTCGCATGCTGCAAAAGACGGTAACATTATCACGATTGTTATAGAGCTAAAACATAGGCTTTGAAGTTACTTTTCGTACGTTGTCTGTAGTGCTCGTAGCGACGGCTTCGCTGCTCGTTTCGCTGGTGGTGTTCATATCCTCAGAGTCCTTTTCTGGTGGATCATAATATGCTGGAGAAGAATGTGGCAGCTGCAAATCAGAATAATATTAGTCTTTATCAAGCTTATAGCCTATTTTCTTATACCGTAGAGCTACACCAATGAAGACAATGGTGGTATAGCGGGTTCTTTAAAAAAATTCAACCCCCTACCTTAAAAAATAAAAGATTCTAAAAAAGATCTTTATCTCGGTACCTAAATGATCGTTATGGTCAAGTTTTCATGCGTAATATAGAAATCATAAAAAAATGAATTGGTGGTGGTGCGATTAGGGGAAGTGGGGTTAAAAAAAGAAAACAAAATTTACATGGTCCGGTTTGAGTTTGCACATGTGTATTTGCTGTATTTGTTTACAGTGGGGGTTTACCGGCTGCTGGCATGGGCGTTGTTCCTGCAACTGAAATAGCAATCTCGCAGATATAAACATGTGGAAAAAATTATGCATAAACAAATTAAACGTAATTAACGTTTATTCATTCCTACATCCTACAGGTTAATTTTAATTAGTGTGAGTGCCACGTCCATATAAATCTGAATTAATCTTTAAGGCATAGGTTCGAAAACGTACACATGATTGCAATGAATAAATAAATAAATAAAAGTAATTTCTTAACCAATTAATTATTATTATAGAAACTTCAAATTCTTTTGATGATTCCTTAATAAATAATTAAAGAAAGGAATTATTTGAATTTGAATTTAAAATATTTGAATTTGTCTGAAATTCCAAGTTTCTCTTGTACCACCAGGAGGCAGGTACGTAGGTACGTATATGAATTGAAGCAGTACCTAGGTACTTGTACTAGAGTCTGGAAGACTACTAGGACTGGACTTTTACAGTATCTAACTGTATTGGAAATCTCCATGAATTAAAAAAAAAAACTGAAAACCATGAAGATGAAGTCGTGAGCAAAGTCTACCCTTCAGTAATATTTTAATATGAATTAATTAAAAATCCCAAATTACAAAAATCAACATTCCGAAATTCCTTATATTATAAGGAATAACTTAAATAAAAACTTAGTGCTGCTCCGTATAAATTATGTTACATAAAACACTAGGCACCTCTTGTTTCTTTTCCAAAATTGGACTTTTCTTGGATTCTGGCGGTGAATTCTTAGTTTTTTCAATTAGCGTCGGCGACAGACCTGGTGAACGACTATCTTCGTTTGTCTAGGATCAAACAACTTGTTTTTAATAAACCGTGGATTTAACTAGCTCCTATTCACCTAATAATGTTTACATTGTACTTTACCTTATTTCTGGACTCGAGAAATTCACTCATTATTGGAAACTTATCTCCTGGCATTCCTTTTAGTGTAGCAGGTAATGGAAAGTCTATCTTGGGTCTTCTCATTTCCATTTTGTCATCCATGCCTCGGAAACTACCTGATCGTAAACATATCAACAACATTGTGAAAATGGTATTTGCTATTTAATGAAATGGGCACCCACATAGTAAGACTTCTACAATTTATTAATAATTATAATATGTAGTATCACCAAGGAACTTTTAATCACTTAACATTAACTGCACCGCGAACGTCTTGTGTTATGATTATTTGGTTTAAAAAAGGACTTGTCAGAATGTTTACAGGAAAAATATTTTGTAGACATATTCATGCACCTGGACCGTCATCAGATCGTCTCGCGGGCTGCATCATTGCAATCTGTTGATACATCTGCTCTCTCGGGACCAGGAACTGTTCGAGATACTTCAAGAAATCCTTGTATGTGACGTGATTCTGAAAGAAACAGATTTAGAGTAAAAAAGTTGATTCAATGTTAAACGTTTATTTAGGTTTAAGCTAGAACAAGCGAGGCTTTTTTGATCAGGCTATTTTCTTGTAACTCGTCCTTATTCTTTGTAGAAGTGAGTTCAATGGCTCATTTTTGTCAAAATTACATGTAAAACTTATCTTTCGATATTTAAATCTGGGTATACTGTACAGACTATTAAAATTACCTTTTCTTCACCGATCCAATTCCTCTCGGCGGGCTCGGTCAAACCCAAAACATCTATCCAGTGATAATAGTTCTTAGAGTTGTTCCCATACCAATATTTTATTATAACGTATCTGTAAAATGGTGCCTGTACAATAATTTGGTGTGCCTTGAACCTCGGGTTCCTTGATAACCGGTTGGGTCACTTTAGGATCTGATTTCTTTTATTTTTGTCTGGAGGTTAGCTGATGTTTTCTTTTTCGGCTGTCCCTTTAAATTTTAAAGCTACGGTCCGGTCCATAGGCAAAGTACCTGCTCGTTTATTACCTACATATAAGAGCTGAAGAAAATGGAAATCTTTAGTTTTCACATACGAGGTAGGTCGTCTAAATTACAGGCTCTAATGAAAAGACTAATCTCTACTACCATGTTCAGAAAGCAAGATTGCACAGAGAAGAACTGGCTAGAAGCTAGACACTTGCTCAGCTTTCTCTTGCTCGCATTTCAAAATGTTTTCTTACGAAAGTATATATATTTAAATCCACGATGATGCGCCCCATTCTGTCAGATTCCATAGGAATCGAATGAAACATGAGCGATTTTGACAGAGTGGGCGCGACTCCTTGGATTGAAATGTCTATGAACGACATGATTTTAATGATATCTAGAGATCAAACGGAAGCTCGTCCACATAATATTGTAGCGTGGAATGAAATAAACACATTCTTGACTTGGAAAATCGTTTGAAGATTTCATATTCATTTTCACGCATATCCATTTTTCAAGGTAGTATAAAAGCTATCCCCTATAAGTTGTATTAAGATTATTATTTTTCCCATGACGAGCCCTATTTTTTCCACGTAGCTAATCTAGTTCTGTCTGGTAATTTTTCAAGTATCCAAAGGCAGGTCGGTAATTTCTAGTTGAACAGAAATTCTCGAACACAAGTGTCAAAACAATCTTAAGTGGACTACTCACAAGTACTGGTATACAATTATTATAATTCTGGTAGGTATCTGTTTCTACATTAACAATAAAAAGTATAAATCTTTTTCCTATATTATATTCATTTTAATATAAATAAATGTAGGTACCATTTATCCATATTCGCTCTAGACATTCGATTCTTAGGTTCTAAGGATTCCGGATATCCATATAGACCGATTCTCTGAGCTCGTCGAATGTTTTAACAAACATTTTAAGACTAGGTACAGTTTAGGAATGTAATATTTATGTTACAAAATCTTACGCCAGTCCATCATCTACCATTTGTTGTATCTCAGACTCGTTGACAATCTCCAATATTTCTGCGTTTTCAGGGTTCCTCTTGATGTCCACCAATTGCCAAGGCGAGATTAGACCAAACCGGACGCATCTCATAATCTCCACAGCTAATGTACTTCTGCTTGGCCAATCTCCGTACAACCACCTTACTCCGGCCATTAGGACTTCTATTTCACTAAATATAAGGACAAGATAAACAGAATAGGTTTTTCATTTGTATTATAGCAAAAAGATGTATCACCTACTCAAGAAATTGCCATCAAGTATTTAATCTTTATTAGCAATTTTACTGTAACTGTATTCTAAATCACTAATTTATTAAAAATCTTACAAGTTATTGCCCAATGTATATGCATTTCCATTTTAGAAATCAATTGTTTTTTGGAATGAGTGCCTATGTCACATGCCGAGTCTTCATTCAACAGTCAAATAGATCCTTGCAAAAATTACGTTACTTGTCTTCTGCACTTGTGAGTTGTGGATTTAAAATGTTAATGATAATTTGATGTACCTCGTGACGCAGATATAATTGGACCTAAGAAATGTCATAACTTCCTCGGGTTCAAGCTCCAAAAAATCCTTAGACGCAACTAGCGGTAGAAAAAATCTCATTACTCGAGGAACCTAAAATTAATTTATCTTTATTAAAATCATCTCTTTTTCTAATCTAGCAACGTGAGTCCTTACCATTAATTCCACAACAGGTGTAATCCCTTTTACTCTCGCCTCTCTAAATAAAGCAAAAGCAGTGTCTTCGTTGAAGAGATTTTCATTGACTATGAATGACCAGCACTGCTCTTCTAAATCTGTGTCAAATTATATTATAATCCCTAAATGGAACCCCTATCAACATGAACGTAATAACAACTAATTACTAAATAATACTATTATAATTCTTTGGAAAATAATCGAAGAAATAATAATAATAATTTACCTTTTATACCAAGATACTGAGCAGCACAAAATATACTCAGCACATTATTCCTTTTCAGAATTTTGTTGCTCTCTGGACCACTAAAAATCATCCATTCATATATGGTGTGAAAAGCTTCTGGAGTTACATTTTCCTGAGCAAAAATTCCAAATTGTGAGGTTTTAAGTTATTGTACACAATATAGTCAAATCAAAAAGTCATCATATTATAGTCTGATCAAAAAGTAATTTACTTACACTTGATAATTCTATTTCACGTTGCGTGTTCCTTTCAAAGAATGATGAATAAATTTCAAGTACTAAATGATGACAATGGAATTCTTCTCGGCCAATGTGGACAATGATATCTGTGTTTCTGGTGGAAAGACAAAAGTATAATTATTACAGTAATCGAAACCAAATATTTTTACAGTTCCCTCCAAAAAAAAACAATGTTGTCATACGTAAAATTGTGTATCCTTCGGTGAAACTCTTGAAACAAATCCTGTTTCTTGGGCAGTTGTATCCTCATCCAGTCAACTGGTTCTACTGATGCATATCCAAGATTGCTCAAATATTCTTCTTTATCTTCTTTTGAACTATGTGGTATTGTTTTAGAATTCCTTTCAATCGTTTGTTTTAAGTTTTTGGCTTGTAGATAAACACTTTCTTCTCTAGGCCCATATTGAAGTTGTAATTTAGGATCATTGCTGTTGTCCTATCAACGAAAAATATAGTTATCATGTTATCGATGTTAGGGTGTAATAATTATTTTTTAAAGTGAAACTTTTATTACATCGTCTCAAACTTTTTCGTCTGTGTGTTGCATGTCACGTGACGGTCGGCCGCGGAGTAGGGATAAAGTGAAAGGCGCTCGTCAGAGTAGCCACAAAAGTTTCACTTTTACCGTGGTTTCATAAAACCGCACAATTCTTTTTTAAATTTTACTCACATTATTTTCACTATCTTCTGGTTCACCTGTCGCCTTTCCTTCAAACTTTACTTTTACTTTAGCCTGAGTAGGATCCGCCAAAAGAACTCCAACTGTAGATGATTGAAATACGACCTTGAAAGGGCAGAGTCCTTGTAGAGTAGACACATTAACTTAAACTAGAAACGTTTGATGCAACGTTGCCACTGACCTGATTCGATTGAACTTTCAAGTTACCACTAGGCGTTGGCTTGAAGGGAAATGCTGCCATTTTTTGTGAATTTAGTTCGTCGATACTATTCATACTGAAAAAAAGATTACATTGGTGCTTGGCAAGAATAACACTTAATAACATATAATAAAAATTAGATACAATACCTCGAGTTATCTGCACATGATGAAACATTTCGATCATTTTGTATATATTCGCTGGCAAATTTGGATGCGTATGTGGCAGTTCGCCCCTGACATTTCTTTTTTGATTTTCTGTTTACAATTTCAAAGCATTTTATATTTCTCAATGTTATTATTTTCGCTTTAACATAAAAAGTAAAGATACGAATAATACTTACATTCCTTTGAAGTTCCACGACATATATGGCGCCTCTATAAAATGTCTGGACCAATATCTTTCTAACGTATCGCCTGATATGTCATACAGCGTATTATTGTAATTACGGTCGTATAAATAATGTTTTGTTCTCCTGAGAAAGTCGAGTGCTGTAATTGTTATCTTTTGATACTCATGTAATTTTCATATGACTAGATAATACATGAGTTTTTATTTTCTGGACTATGTTGTACAGTATCAACCCAATTAATTATTTCTAAGATAATCATAGAAAGGCTTAAACTTCTGTTACTCACAATTGTTGCTAGTTTTTTGGGAGAGATCGGAGAGAGAGCTACTCTTATGAATTTTAGGCTTAATAGTAATATGATATCGTTCGAGAATACTTCTGCAACTATTCTTCTTTGATCTTCTTTTTACGGTTTTATTTCTGCAATTCGACATTGGAATGCATCTATAAATTGTATTGTAACTATTGTACCTTTAGTATGTTTTCTACCTGTATGTAGGAAACGCATTGATTAAAGGAGATCAGGGGCCGTACCACCATCTCCTAAAGCAGTATTATTGTATTATTGTTTTGACATTTTCATACAGTGCCAGTATGAAAAATTTAAAACAATATTACAATAATACTGCTATTTAAGAGTTGGTGGTACGGCCCCAGGTAGGTATAGGTACTCACCCTGAGTTGGTTTTTAAAATTGTCGTATTCGTTGCATCTGATTCTTCTTCTCTGTTATGCTACATTGGAGGAACTTTGTAATGAAAACTTTTTATAATACGACATAAAATAACAGTTAATAAAAAATCAAATGATAGAAAATTTTCTCTAAAATGTTTTAAGTGGTGTTATACCAGTTGGTTTTTGGCACATATATGAATTTTTGTCTATATCATGAGGTACAACCAAAATCTTTGGGTACAACTTACTGATTTACTTATAACCAATGCTTATAACTTACTTTTTCTAGACTGTTACTTCTTAACATTTCAAATTCATCGAAGGAATAATAAAGAAACATAAAACATATTGCACAAAGTACTGTTTTTGCAGTATTTAGAAACGACCAAAACTCCTCAAATATTTTTGACAGTTTCAATTCGCTTATGTCTACCTGAGGTCTATGGTGGATTGTCAAAAATTTTTTTGTTTTAGGAAAATGTGATTTTTTATAATAAGGTTGTAAAGTGATGAATAATAATATTAATTTGACTTTAAAAGAGTAGAGTTGGAGTTCATTCTCAAGTCGTCTGATTTTCAAGTACCTTTACACTACGTATTTGGACAATAACAGTACGGTCTACGTATAATAATAACTATGAGATAATAAAAAAATAATTTATGGTACATATGCACGCTACCGTGTATGTACCATAATTTCCCATTTTATTTCTAAAATGATAATCAAAATTGGTTAGTAGCTCCTTATACTATTTGGTCGACATCATCCTCAGCAGCCTTAGCGGTATTGCAAAATATATGGCTTGTCGCGATCGTTCAAATGGAACGCAAGTCATAAAAATATAATATGAGAACGCGTTTTCGATAATTCACGTTATCAATTTAGTGTTAATATTGTCGTTCCCATGCATTTTATGAATCTTTTCCATTTGAGTTATCGATAGTCTTCGACGACGATAGCAGATAAGTCATAATATGGCAAAGATTTATATCGCTTAATATAGCTAAGGCTAGTCAATGGTTATCTTATTTAAAATGGATGCTTTTGAAGTGGGGAACATTCACTCATTTAATATCTCGGTTTCTGCTGGATTACAGATATTTCCTTAAATTGACGCGAAAATACTCTAAACACTTCGGTTAATTGAATTCTTGTAAAATGTGATGTTTCATAAGAATTATAATATCTGGCTCTTAGACCATAGCGTTAGGTATAGCATAACGCTACGAAATTAGCGAAAACGCCGAACTTTCAAAATTTGTAGTGTATCCTGAGGATAGTAAATTTCTTATAACCAAGCTATTCCTGTTGACAAGCTATTCCTGGAACTGTAACTGTCACAATAGATCAGAAGCGATCAAAGAAATTCTCCTTCCGCTGACTGAGGAGAGGACGTAATCAGAAAAGAATTGTTGACATTTAAGTATAGGTATTAGGTAATGCTCGGGGATCCGGTCATAGAAATACATAGTTATAGATAGCAAGTTCTGAATGAAAAAATTACTGATGACGCAAGGTGGAAAATTGAATTTTCTAAAGTTACATTCATTTGCGCCCTACTATTTTGTTACTTCGTTATAACTTTGTGATTTTCTGGAATCGAGGTATAAGTACTTGGACGGTTTTATTATAGTAAGTACGAGTACCTATAGGTACGCGATAACAGAACTACAGGGTAAATGAACACGATGACAATAAATGATAAACTGTATTTACGAAGTTACTCATATATTCAGGAATCAATAGCCGAGGGCGTTTCAGACTCGATAAAAACCTCGTCATCGATAGTGGAAAAAATGTATCACTTGATAAAAACTTCGGGTAAATAAATACCTGTAAGTACCTAATTGAAGGAGTGTTCAGTGAATAAGGATGACGCTATATTCGTTTGCACAGTTCTCTAAGATAAACTAGCGTCTGGATTTTCGATATAAACAGACGGTCAACAGGAAATATTTACCATACGTAGCTTTGAGAACGGACAGTGAAGTAGTGTTCAACTTTCGAGAGGACTATTCTACGCTTATATAAAGACTAATTGTAAGTGTCTCTTCCTTTACCTTCGCAATAATGAGTGTGAAATTAACTTGTGCAATATTTATACTGTTGTCTACGCAATCGTATGTAACTTTTCCATCTGCATGGGCTGTCCAAAGTGAATGTTGATAATAATAGTTCATCAGCATCATTTTCGTGTGCTGTGAAATGGTTTGTTTGTTTTCATGACGATTAATGTAGTAACACTTTTTTCACAAATATCATTGTGATAACGATAATTCTTTACGTAATTCATAATTCTTCAACATTTTTCGTGTGATGTGAAACCATTAAATTTTTTGTTTTCATCAAGTAAAATTTATACTTTATCTTTTTTTTCATGACGATCATGTAGGTCATACCTATTTTTTCACAAGAATTTTGTGATCATGCTTAATGTGATCACGATGATTGATTCTTCTTTTTTAATTCATGAAATTTGGATATTATTTATGTTAATTTGGAAACTTTCTGAGGATACCTATGTTCAACTAATTCTGCTCACCTGGTTAAATCTTGATCAACTTTAAAAAATACCTATACAAAGTCTAGAGTCGTTAGGTAGGTACCTAAGTATTCCTAATTAACTTAAATATTTAAATTATTTGCGGTCTGCTGATATTTATTTTCTTTGTCTTGCTCTCACACCTCTTAATCGTGAAGTCTTCCAATGAAATTAGAGATTTCCAATAAAAAAACCCTAAGTAACTATAAACACTAGATATTTTACGAGTAATATAACCTGATATGGAAGGACTTTTGAAACAAAAACTCAAGAGTCTATAAGGACACACCCGGATCTTAATCATAATTATCTATGAACTCATAGACCATATTCGTGGTACAAGGTAGATATGAAGAATGCAGATGCTATTAATTATCTACATTTGTTTATCTAGATGTGGAAGACTTAAGGTGTGAACTTCTTTGGAACTGCATGTGAGCACTGAAAAATTTAGGTACCTACACAGATACTATCTAATATCTACCTATTGCTTGCGTGGGATTCTGTTTATTGAAAACTTCGAGGAAATCGTTAGTTTTCCCAGCATTCAAAGTAGGCCCTGGGTCCTATATAGATTGATGGACAGACAGAAGAAAAACCTTCCGGTATCTTTTATTTTCATAATCAGCTTAATATTCTATTTTAAAGACACTAGATATTCCATACTTTAAATTTCGATATCCTCTGTATTTAGGTAATATTATAAAAATCCATCCCATTATCATTGTTAGGATGTATATTCTGTTTGATGATTAGTCATAGTAGGTAAGTTTCGTTGTGGAACATGTTAAATCGAAATCGGGTTGGTAGAGAACACCATGAGGCCAATGTTGTTATTACTCGTATTTAGACAATGTCTGTTTTATTTATTTCCAAAAAACCATCCACCAGCAACATGATTCAATTTAACAAATTGGTACCAAATCCGGGATTTTTTTAACAACCGCATAGAGCTACGTCAAAACTAATCGTCAAGACCTCGCTAATCAGTAGATACTTCGGTACTATTTTTTGCACAATCGAATCTAGTTCTAAGAAAAAAATTGCAGTTCGACAAGGTTTTTATTGCGGTGGTACTTTTTGTATCTTCTAGTAATGATTGATCAACAGCAACGTTGTAGGCAAAAGAATAGATAGATATAAGAAGTGTCTACGGTATATATAAGTTACCTCCTTCTACCTCCTTAACTATCTAAGTCATCTTAAAGTTTCCAACCTTGAGTTGGTTTTGACAAATTTAAAAATATTTAATTACTTAAATCATGTTACTTACAAGAAAAATCAAAAGCAAGTCCTGCGATTTATTTATTGAATTTGTTTCGAACAACTCAAGGAAAAAACACAATGCCAGAAATCGAGTTTTTGTACCTAATAAGTCAAAGATTTTGGTAGGAATATATTAAGGCTCTCATTAGTCGAAAATATTGTTTTATGTAGTAAGCAATAATAAAATTTGACAACCGAATGGCGTAGCGGTAGTGATCCTGCCGCCTGCGTCGGGGGTCGTTGGTTCGATTCCCACAAATGGAAAATGATTGTGTAATGCTCAGACTACATTAAATAAAGGGTGTAATGAGCATGAATTGAATGAAAGTTTTCCTGTGTCTGGGTGTTTTTCAATACATATTATATTTATGTATATTCAAAATAATGTATATTTATCAGTTATCTAGTACCCATAACTCAAGCATCGCTTACTTCGGGGCTAGATTGCGACGTGTCTAATGTCCAAAAAATATATACTCATTAGAATACTTTTAATTTCTTTCAGAGCTATGGCTGACAAGGATCGTGTAGTGTTCCCCGATGAAGTGGAAAATGTGAAAGCTAAGGTTAGCGAGGAGACCAAAGAGACTACGACCAATACCGTCGAAGAGCCGGCACCCATAGAAGAGGAACCAAGCGTCGAACTAAGAAACATGATCCAAGTGCCACCTAACTGCCCGCCAGGTTACAAAATGGGCGCCGACGGAGTTTGCCGCGAAATATTCTAAAATTAAACTTTTCTATTAATTTTAGGTTAAGTTTGAATCAATCTTGAATCTGAATAAGTTAATGCAAATATTTTTATAGCAAATTTCGAATCCATGTTTCATTAATTTATTTATCGTTCTTGGATTTTATAAGCTCTTGAAGCAAGATGGGTTTTAACAAAAAAAACAATAGATCATACTTATTTAGCTTACAGTTAATTCATGATAGTTATAAAAGATTTAGGCATAACTGACACTTGACAGTATTATTTGTTTGGATTATTTAAATTATTATGTGTTGTGTGACTTGTGATTGGTACCAATTATTATTTTTTACATGATGTAGTTTACGTCGGACAACTACCTACTTATTAGGTTCATCAACTATCTTATCTCAATAGTTGAAACTTGAAACAATTGATTGCGTAGGAATTCCCTGTAAATATGTATAACAGTATGAGTAATATTTGCGATCGTCGCAGAAACCAGCCGATAGCTCAAATGGAATAAACTTTAAAATTAAATCCGGCCAAGTGCGAGTCGTACTCGCGCACCGAGGGTTCCATACTACTATAAGTATTCCGTGCTACTATAAAAACCGTAAGAATCTTTTTCCTTACCGAACCAAAAACTTAAGTTTGGTTTTTGAGGTAAATTTTATTTTCGCAAATTATATAAGACTAACATTGTAGGCTTAGGTATGGCAATGAGTTTTGCGGGCATAACGTTTATGCATTTACATGTTTAGAATATAAACTTTGCTCGAAAATACCCATTCACCTCAATATTGGTTCCCAAATGATTATTTTTTGCCGTTTCCAAGATTTTGAGCTATGAGTATTTTTTAAGCATTTTTAGGGTTCCATACCAAAATAGTAAAGATGGAACCCTTATGGTGAGACTTTCTCCGTCCGTCCGTCCGTCTGACACACTCCAAATTATTTCAGTAACTATTCAAGCTATCGACTTGAAAGAACATGGGCAGAAATTTACACAAATAAAGTTTAGCGTCTAGATGTAACATTTATTACAAGACGATAACTGAATTTTTTGCAAGTTATCACCAGTTATTGTAAAGGACGGGTAAAAAAATAAAATATTAGAAGAAATTCAATTGATTACTGATAGGTTCCGTTTCCACATTCCTGACAGCTAGTGTTGCCGGATGCCAAACTTTTCCACTTTTATACTCCATCTTATTGACGATCGGTCCACTTTTGTACGAGAACAACATGTAACAGATACCTACTAAAGAACTACCTATACCTACTATATAGTGTATTGTTTATGCTCTCTGATGCTTCATGGCGGAGGTCGCTGTTGTTATAATACTCAGATACTTACAATATTTTGAAAAGAAATATTAATTTTTCTCCACTTCTTTTGTAAGTAAAAACTTTCAGCATTGAGTTCAGGCTTGCAGGCCCAATCAAAAAAATATTTTTTCATTTATAGTTGCATTCATGTTGCATTAGCGTAACCGATATATGGGCCCGCACCATTGTTCTTTAGAATAGTTATAGATAATAGTGACCCGACGTCATAACAATCGTAAAAATTTTAAAATTGTTTTTATTTTTATTTGAAAAGGAGGGAAAACCGGGTCGACAAAATTTCAAAATGAGATAACAATATTGAGTGGGGTACCTATCATATATGAAAGGGCGTTTCTTGTGTATTCTGAAACTAATTTTTATTTATTTTTATGCCTGATAGTTTTTTTTATTAAACACAGATGCATTTAAATGTTATGCCCGCGAAACGCATTGCCTTAAGTTTACGATGTATTTAAATTAGCCCAATATTAGCGAAAACTATATAAAATTTGAATTTCCGCGCATGGTAGGTACCTACCCATCCCTAATAATTGATGAATTTCGTTCTAATTGAGCAATTGACTGGTTTCTGCTTTCTGCTCGATGCAAATAACAGCTGCTGATTTTCCATTTTGATAGCGGACCTAGAATGCATCATCGTCGCTTCAGTCTACATAGAATCTATTCAAGTCTGTAGGTATAAAGGTCAATAAAACACATAATTCTAATAATAATTAACGATCATTTACTTCAAAATATTCATATAATTACACAATACTGAACTAACTCTGTGACAATCGAAACATAGGGTCTAAGATAAAAAATTATTTCTTTTTTTTTTCTATAACCCTGACATCATAAAATATTCTCGTCGTTCGCCTACGTAAATTATAAGTAACCGAGCGTTGCGTAAGTTTTAACAAAGGGGGCGTCACTTTCGCACGAGTTCCTGTAAAAGAAAACGTCTTTTTACTATCGTTGGGAGCAACATAAGGGGATATAATGGAACCATATTAGTAGTTGCCTTTGAATAACGTCTGTTAGAGTTGTAAAACTCGTGCGCGATAAGTTGAGACCTGCGTATAAGGCTCGGTTTCCACCAATCAGTTTCGCCCCTCAGTTTAGGAGATGTCAAAACAAGGAAATTTGATTGATTAGGTACTCAAACACAGCTCCGCTTTGGTGGAAACCGGGCCTAATGCGGACTCGCCGTCCGCTTCCCCCTGTACACTGTACCTACATCCGCGATGGCGCCCGCATAGTACCGTTCGACGCACCAACATGAGACTGTGACGTCACGCGCTCAGTTCCCAACTTATCGCGCTCGAGTTGTACTTGGAAAATACTGAGAAATATCATATTTAAAGATACGCTAATCCGTCAAATATCCGGTATTAACAATTAACCTCAAAAAACAAACGTAAGTTTGCGGTTCGGCACGGAATACATAACACTCAGACTACATTCAGTACTAAAGGTAGGTAAGAAAAGTGATTGTTTATGGTTCTAATTAGTGGAAACTCACTTTGTTCGTGTATGAATCTTAATTGCCGATTTAATCTAGATCACTTTATGCGAAAAAATAAACAAATATTAAGGAAGTTTTTGAGGATATGCTTCAAAATGCATTAGGTATAATATTTGTGGATGATATAAGAAGAATCGTGTAAGCGTTAGCCTTTATAATGCCTGGGATGCCTGGGGAGCCGGCGCTCCAATTTTAACATAATCTATAAAAAATAATAATGTGTGTTTTTTCGCGATTTATTTTCTTCGGGCCTCACGTTGGGCGCCACTATGAGCGATGAGGACATTGGTTAAACATTTAAAGGATCAGCACTTACTGACATGTATTTTTGGGCTCCGCCCTGAAGCGTCCTTTTTAATTTGTCAAAACTGTAAAATGGCGCTAATGTATAAGTGACTCAGGTAAGCGATCAAGAATTATGTGCTGTCAGCGGTACTATACTGTTGTGGGCGGTAACGACGTCATATTTGAAAAATTTTTGGCTTCAACATACGTCACATATTTCTTGTCCTCTTAGCGTAGCGTACTTCATTGGACGAGGCCCACAAAATAATACGTGGAAAACCACTTGTGCGTTTATCATAGAGGTTGAGCATTTCCACTTTTGATAAGAGTAACACCACAGCGACCATTAGCCGAAAAAACAACACACTTCAGATTTTATTAAAATCGGGAGCCACACCTTGCGGCCGCGTAGTCACATTACATTTGTAATTCGTGCATATTTCGATCATGTTGTGGTTTTATTCGGATTCATATAGTAATAATCTATGCTCCTGGCCACATTTGGTTCGGAAATACTTCTTTAAAACGAAACAATTATACTATACTATATACTATAGGTATACTAACTATAGGTATACCTACTATAGGTATACTGCTATAGGTATACTAACTACTCAGTGTTTATATGAGATAATATATGTATATATTTATTTTTATAATATGTATTTGTATTTACTATGTATGTATATGTATCTATATACTTATAATAAAACTGTAAAGGGTCGAATTCTGTACATTGAAGATATTTTTAAAATTTTTGTTGGAGGACACTATTTAGTCGATACTGAAGCCAAAACTGTAATTTGTTTAATTTTTGTCTGTCTGTCTGTCTGTCTGTCTGTCTGTCTGTCTGTCTGTCTGTCTGTCTGTTTCACGACCGGGCATCACGGCTAATCCGCTGGATGGATTTAAATGAAACTTGACATGATTATAGTTCATACCCCGAGGTAGGACATAGGATACTTTTTGTCCCGAAATTCATCATGGTTTCCCTGGAAGACGGCATCAAAGTCAAAATGTGTATTTAGTTATAATTCAGTAACGCGTTGTCCGATTTCATTCATTCTTTCTTTGTTAAAAAGAAGGTTCTTTAAAGATTATTCCATACAAATTTTATCATCATCACTTTTGTAGTTCAGAAATTACAGACATCAGAACCTTTAAATTCAAGTAGGTAGGTGACTTGAAACTCGGAATGCACAAAGAACCTAGGGCTAGGACGTAGGGCTCAAGTAAGACTGGAGTACCCTTACAGCCGTAAATAAATAGGCTTAGCAGGAGATTTTGTATGGTTTAAAATTTTTCACTTTTAGGGTGAACAAAAATCATGTAACTGGCGTTATCGCTACGTTATACCGTATAGCGCCATCTCTACAATTTATGTGGAACTTGAATGTAAAACTCTGAGATAGGTACCTACTACCGAATTTTTTTAAATAAAAATTAACTGTCATGTTATTTACTGTTTCCTGACTTTATATTAAGATGGCACTGTTAAGAGTTAAGACATGAACAGATTTAAACTTTATCATCCGCAATATGGAAAGGGTAAGATAATGGTTCACAAATATTTTTAACTCTTAGGTCTTATCGATCCTAACCGACTGACTGTCATCTAAGGTCTTTTTATACGTAAGGAAATATATAGCCATTGTCCATTCCGATGTTTTGGATTGTATTGAGATGAAGCAAAGATTTTTAAAAGACTCTTATATTATGTTGGGCTGGGGAATATTGTTAGTAGAGTAATTTATCCCAGTGTTACCTACCCGGCCGAACTCTGAAAGAAGAGTTCTACGACCAGTACAACTTTTCACATGGTTTAATAATTTTTGACATAAATATTTCGTGGTTTCAGAATAAAAATCACAATGAAAAGGACGATTTTAACTGTCGATATTTCGATACATTGGTACAAGTCGTGGTCACGTAGTGACCACGGCCTGTGCCACTGGGTCGAAATATCGACAGTTAAAATCGTCCTTTTGATCTTTCAACTACGTATTAATGAAACTTTATATTATTATTAAGAAAAAGGAGTTTTCAAAATCACCCCAAGATAACCCGTGCAAAGTAAGAACAGGTTTCTGTACAACATCACACCAGAATCCCGCGAAAAATCAAGGAATTCCAGTAGGAAGGTATATTATGTAAAAAAATCGTAATTCACGCGGGCGGAGCCGCGGGCAACAGCTAGTTAGTATATATTATTATGTATATTTTGTAAAACTATATTAATTGGTATAATATTTATTATTCTCCACACAATGTGCACTAGCCCACACTAATTACACTATATTCATTTATCTCTCACCAGAAGGAAAAGGTTGTCTGGAAGAGATTGCCTATGGCAATAAGACCGCCTTTTGCGCATCACGTGTCTTATATATAGTATATGTTTCTTATAATTATGTTTCTTTGGGCAATAAAGTATAAATAAATAAATAAATAAAAATAATTATCAATTTTGATCAAATTTTTTATAACTTTGGTCGAGTTCCGTAATACCAAAAATTATGAATGAAAACTTGTAACTTTCTTTATTAAGTGGTTTTTTCTTTAGCTGGACAAAAAAACTGTGCTCTTAAACTAATGCGACGTGAGATAGTGTTGTTTTTATTACAAAAAAAAATTGTATGTTCTTTTTGACGCAAAAATGAGCACATCGAAATTCATTTATATTTCGTTTTAGAAGTATTTCCGAAACAAATATGGCCAGGAGCATAGGTTTTTACTATATGAACCCGAATAACACCACAACATGATCGAAATATGCACGAATTACAAATGATTTTGGTATTACGATGCGCGATAGGCTAACGCTTACTATGGTACTTAAAAAGTCCATAAATTAATGAAAACAAAACAACAAATAAATAAAATCTTTATATACAGCCACATACAACTCATAAATCATAATACAACACATTTTGTGATAATAAGTAGTTAAAAGCATCAACAATGGACTGTCTAATTTAAATGCATTATAAGCAGGCATAGCCTGAAAAATTGTAAAAAAGTAAAATATGTATTTACAAAAATTAAAATTGCTAAGAGAAGCTAATTAAATGCTTAAAAGTAATATACAAACTAAATATACAAATAACTATAACATGTGCTAAGTGATTATACCACAAAACTAAAAATATGGTATTTTAACATTCCTTGAAGTAAGATTCTAAAACTGCCAGATGTAGGTACATTATCATAGCGTTTTTCACGGGAAAGTGAGAATTTATTTTTGTTTATTTATTACAAGAAGGTAATAATAGTAAGATTTGAATGTTAATCTTCGTAGAGATCTTAGCGGGTGATATTAATTATAACTTTTAAAAATATTAAATTCAACATCATTCATCCCATCAAATATTTTCTAACATGTTCAATATTAGTTTGAACATGATGATTGATATGAACGTTGATAATTACAACTCTAAACTTCGTCGAGTGTCTGGTAGTTCTAGGATCTCCGCATGTAAACTAATTTGCGTTCAAAAATCTTTATATTACCTACGTGAATGAGCAAACCAGTGGCATAAAGACACTGCTACAGCTAGTGAACATGAACGAACTACGGTGCTACTACACTACACGCCACACAGCACTGTCTAGTGACTACATCCACTACCCAGTCCTACGAAGGAATATCGGATCAGCTCGAGTACTTACTCGTCCTCCCAGGGACAAATGTCGTTTCGCTGTTTGCGTTCACTGACTCCGCTTTTACTATCACGCTTAACAAAATCAGATTCAGAAACCGACGACAGTTCGTCTCTATGAGCAATTTTTTTCAACGCGTCAGACTCGGACGCCGCCTCAGAATCCCCGGAGACTCTCTGCGGTGGCAGCGAAGGCACTTTGTCGTTATCGTCGTCGACGCCGATGTCTTCGCACACCGCGAGCGGCGCCACGGTCGCGACCGGCGCGCGCGCCTCCCGGCCGCCGCTCGTCGTGGCCGTCGTCTCCGGCAGGCTCGCAGCGCTCGGCTCCGGGGCCGCTTCTTCTGCGCGCTGGGCGGTCGCCGCCTCTTCTATTCTCTTCACGTCTGCGACCTCTCTGCTCGGGGTCGACCTGTGCTCCGAGGACACGGACGCTTCTCGGGACGGCGGACCCCGCACGGACGCAGGCTCGTCCTCGGAAGATTTCGTCAAATCCTCCTTGGAATCCGCTCGAGATACCTCTCTCGAATCGACGTGCGAATCTTCCTTCGATTCCGTACGGGAATCGTCGCAGGACCCGATAGACGCGGCAGCGGTCGCTGAGTCGTCCGATACTGTTTTTAATTTTACTTCGCGTGCTTCAGTTTTCGCATCTCCGACGTCACTCGCAGCGTCAGCGTCGAGGACCGTCGTACACCTATCGGCGAAGACGCGGGCCGGCTCCGTGGGCGTCGCGTCCGCCGACGCGAACACCGAGGACGGCTCTTCGGAGTGCGCCAGGGAGCGGCGATCGTCGGGCGAAGCGGCGCGCGAGGGCGACTCCTCGTCGGGCGCCGAGCTGACGCTGATGGTGGGCGTGGGGTGGTGGCTCGCCGCGGGCGCCGGAGGCACGGGCGGCGCGGGCGCGACGCGCGGCTGGCGCGGGGAGTGCGGCGGCGAGGCGAGCGGCGCCAGGTGGCGCGGCTCCACGGCGGACAGGCGGCGCAGCGGCGGCGCGGCCCCGCGCAGGCCGCCGTCCAGCGTGCTCTGCTGCGGCAGCCGCTTGATGCGCTCGCTGCTCGCCACCGCCGCGCTCACGTCCGACGACGAGCTCCCGGAGTCGGCGGTGGAGTCCTGCCGCCTTCTCGTCGCCCCGTACGCGTACTCTCGCGAGGAACTCTCCCACGGAAGCGCGTCCGCGGTGTCATCCTCAACCGGATCCCTGTAACCGTTGACGATATCATTTTTTCAAGTACAAACTTTATTCGAAGCGGTCATCAGGTGAATACGTGTCACTCGAGCAAAAGAAACTCTGATTCCCGTGGCCGCTCACCTGAAGGGTATGTCGCACAGGTTGGACTGCGAGTGGCTGTGCGGCGGCGGCTCGGGCGCGCGCGGCGGCTGCGCGGCGCACACGGCCAGCTCGTGCGCGGAGCCCGACAGCGAGCGGTCGGAGCCGCGGCGCCGCGTCAGCGCCACCGCGCCGCCGCCGCCGCCGCCACCCGCGCCGCCGCTCGTCGAGCCGGGCTTCTTCTTTACTTGACCGCCGAAATTGAAAAATCTACAAAATAAATGGAAACATTTTGAATTGCTCCTTAGGATTACGGATATCTTTAGGATTAGGGTTCGGTCAGAATGAGAAGTCCACCACGCGCTAGTCGAGTGCGGGTTGGCCGGCGGCAGAGTACAACCAGAATAGAATCGTAGCAGCGATAAGTTGAGTTATGAGTAGCGATGTGAGAGTGAACGCACTTGGCTTTCTTCTGGTGCACGTTGCGGCCCTCGGCCAGCAGGCGCTGGAAGTGGTCGGAGCGCACGAAGCGCGGGTAGCAGTCCTTCTTGAGCAGCAGCCCGTACACGTGGTCGGCGGCGTGGTCCAGCGCGTACCGCGAGCCGCTGCGGATGCCCTCCGCCACGCGCTCCGCCGTCGCGCCGTCGATGTTGATCTCGCACGGCGCGCCCGGCTTTAGGAACTCCCTGCAAGATGACGTTTATATTTATAATGGAAACTTTAAATATTTATTTCCAAGCAATGAAAGCTTGCACCTGCCGTGTAACGGACTTAAGACATCGGATCTCATGCATAGCATCCATAACTTGTTCGAAGTTATATAATATGTAGGAAGATTTTAATTGAAATTTTTTTGAATAAAAATTTCTGACCACTGGAGGACGTTTTGCTATGTTCATACTTTGACCAGATTTTTTTTTTAAGTTGACGATTATAAAAATGACTTAAAAATGGTACTGTGGTGTCTCATCTGTAGTTTTTAAGATCGTGATAAACAATTTTTAAAAGTTATACTACCACAATAATATAATCATCGCCCGATTCAGGTACTCACTCGTAAATTTCTTCAAGTTTTTTTGGTATTTGTTTGGTACTACTCCGCCGCAAGTCCATAACCGCGAGCCAGAAACGTATATTTTCATGTGAATACTCTTTTCGAAGAAAACTAGTGAACTCTTGAAGGCCAGTGGGATCGGACACCAATTCCTCAATTGAAAGGGCCCATCGCTGTACCCGCTTTTCGCTGGGCACTTCGACTCTGTAAAAATAGAGCGTAAATAAGCAGAATATCTATAAAATATAAAAAATCAAGCCATAGTCATTTTAGTGTTATTCCAGAAAATATTTGGTAAATATTTGACTACTTACATTGGACTATTGATCTGCCAAAAGAGCGTGTCTTCGCTGATCCAAGGGTTGGAAGGTTGAGGTGGCGTGAGCCAGGGATCGTACGCGGCGAAGGTCTCCGAGTAGGCCATAAGGGCCTCGAGGGCAATTGAAGTCTTCACTCTCGTGCGGTCCAGGCTCAATTTTAGGTGCTCAATCTGTAATAGTAATAATTCATTTGCTAATCGTATTTTTAAGTTTGTTCTGGCAGAACGCGGAGGAAGGAGATCATCAAAAGATCACCAACTTGTCGAAATAATCTGTCATGACTCATGACTGACATGACATAAAAGAGAAGTTGCAAAAACTACTTTTTATCTTTTGAAGGGGAAAAATCCTCGTTGACTGAGAATTGGACGTTGTGCCGGACACTTTCTCAAAAAAAAACTATCAAAGTGGCCACAGTGGGCCACAACGATGTTGCGGTTTGATTGGGGAATGTAATGTACGTACCTCTCTTTTAACTTGTTCTATTGTACGTTTCTTAGGCTTAGGTTGCCTCGTCCTCACAGGTACGGGGCAGTGCTCCAGCGCGCTGGGGACGCCGGGCGGCGGCCGAGCGACCCTCCAGTAGGCCCGCTCTTGGCTGTCACTCACGATTTTGTCACCCTTCTTCCGCTCTTTCGCTAACCGCACCTGATGAGCAACATGACACGAGAATGAAGAACGTGATTCTTTGTTCGGTATCTTTTGTCTGGTTTTGCAAACTTTAATTTATTTCTCGGACCATATTCTGGCACATTTCACTTGGGACCTTGACTTGGCTTTCCCTGACTTTTTCTGGTCCCTGGTCTGTCCCAGGGTCTGAGGCGTTATGCAATGGAAACGGTGCGTTTGTATGACATCCCGGAGGCTTCCAACATAAAAAATAAAAATCCCACATATAGCCCAACCTACCTATAGCTTGGATATCTCACTGGAGATTTTCCTCCGTAGTAATAAAGGTATACCTGCTCTTCAGCCTGCATGGTAATGAAGTCCCACTTGGCGGCGAGGTTCTTCTTGAGGTTGGCGAGCGCTTCCTGCTCGTACTCCTCCAGGCCGTGGCGCTGCTTGTTGCGCAGCGTGCGCTTCACGAGGTAGATGGCGTACTCCACGTTGTCGGGGCCCAGGGTCGGCGCGCAGGACCCTGCGCCCGCCACGCGCGGCACTTGCCACGGCCAGTAGTAAGGGCTCTGCGACACAAATTACGTTACGTTATTGACTATATTATTTCACTTCCACATACTCAAAGCACATATATGTCCGCTGTATACAATTAGTTTCAGAAGCCATCCATTGATCTACAGCCAGCGTCTGAAACGGAAACATTGTCCGCTTGGGGCCGGGCGCTTGGCTGTAAATGTATGGAGAAATCCGTTCCGTTTATTCGAAGTGAGTCGACTCGATTGTTCTACGAAAACTTGTACTAACCCCACAGAATTAATTTGGGACCTCCTCAAATCTTGTAGAAGGCACGCGTTAATGTTGGCAATTTTTTTTTCATTCTGATACTGTTCCATTTTTGAATAAGCAAGTACAGCAATTATGAAATATTCAGTAGCTGTATCCACACGTAAATAACACACGATTGAGTTCACGATACAGTCAGCGGCTAATATTTTCAAGATTCTTTGGTTTCACTTGCCTACCCATAATCATGAAAACCTAACTTTGCATTATGGCAAAATTTACAAGATCAATTAAAATACTTATTTTTTTTGTCTGAAAGTAGGTATAGTTATTTTGAACTGCATGCCAAGTGCAAACGAAAAGAGGTAGGTACGAGTGCCTATAGTGATTTAGTGAGGTGTCAGGTAAAGCATCCTTAGATTGATTGAGTCGAAATCATCATGCATTTCAAAGTGTTTAACTTCTACAAGGTAACGTTGGTTTGGCTCATACTCACTTGAAATCTATAAAGAGAAGAATCATCCTTTAACACAAGGTTTTTCGAATCGTTGACAGGAAAGAAGTAACCATATTGGCAGAGTTGATTGGCTAAATTTATTGCGTCAACTGAAAAGGAATAAAAAAAAGTTATTTAGGACCATTTTGCACTACTCACGTTATCTAAAGTAACATCAAAAAGTGTCGAAGCGGGAAGAGTTCAGCGAATGTTACGAGAATCTAATAGGTGAAGACTAGTAAGTATAAAAATGTGTGTGCTTACGTTTTAACTCACCATTGGCCGTTTCATCGTGACCAAACCGATCCATTAGCCATTCGATAAGATCGTATCCTGAAAAAATGGCAAGAAAACATATCGAGATTAGGATATGAAATAATATAATAAAAATTTCTCGAATATGTTTCACGGTTTCAAATAAATGGTAAAAACGGAACTTATGCTAGAACTCTCGAATATAGGCTTAATCGGATTCGATTAAAAGGTGCATGTAAAGATATTCCGATCGAAGCAATCAACGATAACAAATCGCTATTAAAGTGGTGAAAGTCTGCTTTAGAATGTACTCAATGTGGACTGCTCTATTGATTTTACAATTAGTTGGCAAACGCATTGCAACTCGCAAATCCAAATCGTTTCTAAACGCGGGTATCCGTATAAATTGGTGCAAATTATTAATATTCAAGAATAGTAGTAGTATTTTCATTATCGTTCGAAAGTTCCTAACTATAGATTGGAGCTTCAGTTACCAGTAGGTACATAATCACGGGCACTTTAGATTTTTCGGAGTTATGTGCGCTTATGATGTCAGCAAGTGATGATAAAACATCAGGAGGAGCGTACACTGGACATTAATTGACTCTACACTAGCACCTCTGGCGGCAAAAAAACTAAAATATTCAAGTTTATGAGCGAATGTGTATTGTGTACTGCTTACTGCTAGGATTCGTTATTAAGAGTCATCTGACCCACGGTGTCTCCCATACAAACGTAATACCAAAATCATTTGTAATTCGTGCAATTTTCGATCATGTTGTGGTGTTATTCGGGTTCATATAGTAATGATCTATGCTCCTGGCCATATTTGGTTCCGAAATACTTTTGTTAAACGAAAATGTAAACGAATTTAGTTTTGCTTATTTTTATGTCAAAGAGGACATGTTTTCTACTTATTTGTTTTGTAATAAAAACAACACTATCTCACGTCGCATTAGTTCAGGAGCACAGTTTTTATTGTCCAGCTAAAGAAAAACAGCAGTTAATAAAGAAAGTTACAAGTTTTCATTCATAATTTTTGGTATTACGGAACTCGACCAAAGTTATAAACATTTTGATCAAAAATGATTATTATTTCGTTTTAAAGAAGTATTTCCGAACCAAATATGGCTAGGAGCATAGATTATTACTATATGAATCCGAATAACACCACAACATGATCCAAATATGCACGAATTA
Organism: Coenonympha glycerion; assembly: GCA_963855885.1. Lineage (NCBI taxonomy): Eukaryota > Metazoa > Arthropoda > Insecta > Lepidoptera > Nymphalidae > Coenonympha > Coenonympha glycerion. The sequence goes on from OY979628.1 coordinate 6,014,880, forward strand.
CTAATGATTTGTTATTTTGAATAAATGGAGACATTGTAGTTCACAGACCCCTTAAGTACAATATTAGTTTTGCCATTTACGGGTATGAACATTTCTCGCTGACCTACTGAACGTAGAAAAAAATTTCATAGACAACGGTCAAGCCGTTTTGGAGGAATTTGATTATAAACACGACGAGAATTTTATACAAGTATATGTTTAAAAGAAGAAAGTATCTGCAACAAATGTTAAACACAAAGTAACTTTAGTCTGTAAACTAACTGGGACTGCCTCCTCCTACTGATATGTTCTTTGATTTTCATTTAAGGAAATGTAAATTAAAAATACCTACTATATTATTTAATGTGTATTGTATGAAGAGCAGTGTACTTCCCTAGCAATAGTAATAGTCGTACGCTATCTCAGACCTTAGTGCTCACTGCTCGGTGTACGGACTACGGTATCGATTTTACAATTAGACGCTCCGTTGCTTGCTGCTAGCTAGCCGCGAAAGACGGGGTTGGCGACTTATACGATACGTTATGAACATTTTATTGTTTCAAAACTACCACCAACCAATAGATTATGTTCGATCTATGTAGATAAAGTTAACGTAGCTGCACACGGATTTAAAAACCCTAATGCGCGTTTTCACCAACATTTTAAGAGACACCTAAGCCCCCTGAGGTGACAGTTGTTGTAAGTGAAAACTGTTGGTGAAAACAAGCATAAAAAAACAACTGTCACCTAAGGACTTAAATGTCTCTTAAAATGTTGGTGAAAACCCATGGTGAAAACGAGCATTTCACAACTAGATAATTGCACCCGTATCTATGTATAGTTATTTAAGAGGGGACTTATATCATAACCACAATAAATACTTCGACAGCCTAAGCTTAAAGGTGAATGGCTTAATGATGGCGAATGCCTTCTTAGTACATATGAATGAAACTCGTGATGTATATGAAAATAATGATGGTTGTGATAGGTAAGCATAATATGACTAGAATCAAGCAAAAACGCACCCATAAAAGCAGAAGGTATGATACTAAGAAATACTTTTTGACTCCGCACTCGTACACCGGTTTCTGGATCTTGCATTTCTTTTATCAAAGCTTCCATCTGCAACAAAATTATATAATGAAATAACAACTTTGATTCTATTGAAAACGGGAAGACCTTTAGTTTGAGACGCCATTTGCTTTGGTCTTAGAACCCAAAGTAAGGAATCCGCAAATATAATATCTGAAAGCATAAACATGTCAATTCCTGCGAAAACATTTTTAAACCTTTTCATGATCAACATAAAATCAGATTAAAATATTTGAATGATACTAATAATAATGACTTACTTATTATGTAATAATTTTTGAAAACATCTAAAAACGCTATTAAATCGCTAACAATAAAACTTAGGTAAATCTTAAACTTGATAGCTGATTTAGCGCCTGTAGCTCGTAAATTTATATATCACGGAGGCGAAGGCCTGGAGGGTCTCAGAGACAGACCCTTCTGATGCCAAGAGGCACTCGAATAATAAAGCTTCTTTCAGCGTAAAGTGAGGACTGAGGACAATGATGCATTGCTCTTCGTTCTATTAATACTTGGAGGGCCTATCATTATTTGTTATTAAGTGATTCATCAGCAATCAAGATGTGTTTTTGCCGTGCCCAGATTTTAGAATTGATCATTTCATGAAATGGCACCTATTTCTAATTTTCTAGAAAAACTTTCCATCACAGTAATGGAATATCTATACTTATAATAAAACTGTAAAGGGTCGAATTCTGTACATTGAAGATATTTTGAAAATTTTTGTTGGAGGACACTATTTAGTCGATACTGAAGCCAAAACTGTAATTTGCTTAATTTTTGTCTGTCTGTCTGTCTGTCTGTCTGTCTGTCTGTCTGTCTGTCTGTTTCACGACCGGGCATCACGGCTAATCCGCTGGATGGATTTAAATGAAACTTGACATGATTATAGTTCATACCCCGAGGTAGGACATAGGATACTTTTTGTCCCGAAATTCATCATGGTTTCCCTGGAAGACTGCATCAAAGTCCAAACGTTTTTTAGTTATAATTCATTAACGCGTTTTCCGATTCCATTCATTCTTTTTTTGTTAGAAAGGAGGTTCTTTAAAGATTATTCCATACAAATCTTATCATCATCACTTTTGTAGTTCAGAAATTACAGACATCAGAACCTGTAAGTTCAAGTAGGTAGGTGACTTGAAACTCGGAATGCACAAAGAACCTAGGGCTAGGACGTAGGGCTCAAGTAAGACTGGAGTACCCTTACAGCCGTAAATAAAAAGGGTTAGCAGGAGATTTTGTATGGTTTAAAATTTTTCACTTTTATTGTGAACAAAAATCATGTAACTGGCGTTATCGCTACGTTATACCGTATAGCGCCATCTCTACAATTTATGTGGAACTTGAATGTAAAACTCTGAGATAGGTACTACCGAAAGGGTAAGATAATGGTTCACAAATATTTTTAACTCTTAGGTCTTATCGATCCTAATACCGACTGACTGTCATCTAAGGTCTTTTTATACGTAAAGAAATATATAGCCTTTGTCCATGCTGATGTTTTGGACTGTATTGAGATGAAGCAAAGATTTTTAAAAGACTCTTATATTATGTTGGGCTGAGGAATAATGTTAGTAATATTTATCCCAGTGGTACCTACCCGGCCGAACTCTGAAAGAAGAGTTCTACCACCAGCACAACTTTTCACATGGTTTAATAATTTTTGACATATTTCGTGATTTTAGAATAAAAATCACAATCTCGATACATTGGTACAAGTACGACCTGTGCGACTGGGTCGAAATATCGACAGTTAAAATCGTCCTTTTGATCTTTCAACTACGTATTAATGAAACTTTATATTATTATTAAGAAAAAGGAGTTTTCAAAATCACCACAAGATAACCCGTGCAAAGTAAGAACAGGTTTCTGTACAACATCACACCAGAATCCCGCGAAAAATCAAGGAATTCCAGTAGGAAGGTATATTATGTAAAAAAACCGTAATGCACGCGGGCGGAGCCGCGGGCAACAGCTAGTATTTTAATATGTCTATTAAAATGTGTGGATAACTTAACCTTGAAAAATGTTTATATAAACATTTTCGTCAAAATAACCATTTTATGAAATGATTCTAAGATCTTTATATCCACTTTCTTTCCACTTTTTCTTTGTATTTTGCAGTAAAAAATGCAGTATGCCTAAACCACCTTTTCAGAAATTTTCTTCTCAGACAAATAATATCTCCGCACTGTTTTTATTGGAAAAAAATGTAGGTGTGACTTACGTGTTTTACGTTATGATTGATTGATTCTTCTAACTATCGAGATTTGAGGGGTGACCCCAAATTTTACCCTCTCGACTTTAGTGAATTGCCTTCCACTATGGAAGCTTTAAAGAAATGGGTAGGTACTCATTCAAAAATTTTTGATCACTGGCTTAGTTTTTTTGTATTAGCTAAATCGTCGTTTTCCAGTGATATGCTATTCTCGCAATGCTGTCTGATGCACCCACAAACGTATCTATTCGGAAGAGCGAAAACCGTCTTGGTCCTTAAATTCTTGATGAATCTCGATAAAATTATACTTCGGCGGATTAACACGTTCTTCCCCCCGGTGCTAAGGCTCATTCGTTCGTTCGTTCGTTAGTTTCAGCCGACGGACGTCCTCTGCTGGACGAAGGCCTCTTCTCTTGCAAATATTTCCTGCGCGACTTGCATCCAGCGCCTTGCCGAGACTTTTTTAATGCCGTCAGTCCATCTATTCAGAGGTCTGCCAACACTGCGCTTTCAGTGCGGGGAAATTAGCCAGCCTATTGGGTCCCCAACGTCCGTCGATTCTACGAGCTATGTGCTCCCGCCCATTGCCACTTCAGTAGATCGCGATACGTTGAGCTATGTCAGTGACTCTGGTTCCTCTATGGATCTCCTCATTTCTGATTTGGGAGAATCTCCGAGCATAGCTCTCTCCATCGCAGGTAGATTTTTTAAATTCTCGAGTACATAAGCGTATGTACCTCAAAAAGTGGCCTTAGGAAGAATGGTCCACAGGGACGCGACCCGACAGCTGCGAACGCGGTGACGTCACGCGCCAGGGCCCAGGGGCCCGATCAATAGCGGCTTACGAGCTGCTTGGCTCATTAGATCGTCACGTCGGGAACATTGTTTGTTTATCAGCTGCTTCATACACTTGTTTACCAAAGCTATCTATGTAGTATCCTACTTGTTTGCGCTCATTTGAGAGATGCTGTGGTAATTAAGTTTTGGAAAACTGGGATGCAACAATAGACAAGTACACAGGACCCGGCAAACAGCGAAAAAAATGTCACCAGTTTACTGGTGTCCAAAATATTTGTTTTGACACCAACGCCTTCAGTAGTAAAGCTGATCGGAGTAGGTACTGCCGTGCTATTCTGTCAAAATACATAAAGCAGCGACGAGCTTACATCTATGCATGTATGAATTTGTCAGTGTACAATTTTGCATGTCATCTTCGGCTTGGCAGCTGTCTGGCAGCGGTTTCAGAGATGGACATTTTGTGGAATAGCACTGCTGTTTCCAGAATTAGACCGCACACGCGTTTCCATAATTACGGCTACCGCCACTATATTTTAGGATATTAGCGGGAAATTTGACAGATGGCGTAACTTTTTTCTTCTATGAAGAATGTTTACACAAAATGATCAGATAGGCTTATCCTTTCGTTCATATCGGTGGGAGCAACCATTACCTTGTCAGTATTCCTCGGTCGAAATGTATTTCTTTACAAATGGATTTAACCTGACAATACGTGGCCTCCTATCCACTCAGGTGAATGAACTTCAGTATTCTGAAATTGTTTAGCATTTTTGCTTGTTATTGACAAAAACGTTTTTAATTAACACATCTACTTAGAAATATAAAGAATTCGGTACCTCTACTGAATACAGAAACATAATAGGTATCTTACCTATCTATGCTACCGACGTTTAATAAGAAACTTGGCAGCTTTACTTCTCCAACGATGAACACTCCGACAATGGTAAGCAATTATTATAAGAAAGAAGAATACAAAAGAATATAAAAAGCCAAAGAGGCGTATCTTTATACAAACGCTAAAGCTGAGCAAATAAAATATGTATTATACATCAGAATAAATTAATAAATCAGGGTTCCCGGGATACACGACTGACAACACACCGTGCGTATTGTTCTCATTGTATCGCTGATACGAGTGTATCCCGCATCCCGATTCCCGACCGCAACAAAAGGAGTAAGGGCACCGAACATTGAACAATGATGGTACAAATTACAATGCCAAAAAGAATGTACCTATACGTAGAATGTATGTAGACAGCAATAATGGATAAAGGGTTATTAAGAAATATGCGCTGATTACACCTGTTTCCGACCTCGGTATAATACCATTGAATGCCAAAGATCCGAACGGATAGACCATCCCTATTGTACAACAAAATGTATATTTTTAACCCAGGGTGAGCAGCAATGCTTGAATTTAGAAGAGTCAAGAGTTCTTTAATTGGCTACGATGACAACGGCTTTTTTACTGAAAATTACGTTGAACTGAATCAAAACTATGCATAGTTCCATATTCGTAAGTCTGTAACTGTAAGTTACACCTACGTGAAATAAAGAATCTTTTTCAAAAATAGAAATAGTAAGAGCCATGGGAAATAAAGAATATTTTCAATATAGAAAAACCGGCCAAGTGCGAGTCGGACTCGCGCACCGAGGGTTCCATACCATAAAAGAAGTTAAACATTAAAAGAATCACTTTGATTCATGAATTTACGAGTATAATTTACATGTAGGTACTTTTGTTGGCAAACCGCAAACATAACTTTGTTTTTTCCGGTTTATTGTTATTATCTATAAAAAAGTATAATAGTTACAGAGTTGATTTTATTTTTCCTTTAAAATATACGTTAATGCCTATTGATCGTAATTATTTCAGATTTTTCGGCCGATAAACTTCGGAGATAAGGGAGGGGAACGGTATTTTTTTTGACAGTTTGCCCAATAAATCAAAAACTATTGAACATAAAAATAAATAAAAATATGTTTTAGACTACACAAGTAACGCCCTTTCTTATGATACCCCACTCAATATTGTTAGCTCATTATGAAATTTCAATACCCCCGTTTTCCCCCCTTTTTAAATAAAAATAAAAACAATTTTTAAATTTTTACGATTGCTATGACGTCGCGTACTATTTCCTATAACTATTCTAAATTTCAGGTCGATAGCTTGAATAGTTACTGAAATAATCGAGTGTGACAGACGGACGGACGGACGGACGGACGGAGAAAGTCTCACCATAAGGGTTCCATTTTTACCATTTTGGTATGGAACCCTAAAAATGGTACCGCCACTACAAAAATAGAATATCTTTAAACTGTTACAATACTCATATTATAGACGATTGAATATCACATTGCCTGAATGATGGAAATCAAATAAATCTGTTCCATTTTAAGACGTTTTTGCCAATCCACTCAAGGAAATGTTTCAGCTTAGTACGAAGGTTATACTTAATTGTTTTCAGAAATTCATCTGTCTATAAATTATTTCTCACTAGACCTAATCACCTAAGATTTAGCTAAGATTTTGTTTAGTCATACGCATTGTACGTATAAGTAAGTAATAGCATAACGTCACCATCTCGTTTTGGTACTGTCAGCACGGATTAGGAATAGAAGGCCATTCACGCCGCACGTCTTGACGCATACCCTTGGTTTTATTACTGCTTTACATTACCGCACGCGTTTATTGGTATGAATAGAATTGCTTATCAAGCGTTGAGTGACTTAATGATTATTGTCGTTTTAACAGATCATCGTTGGTATCACTATCAAGACGTATCAACTCGTAAAACGTCACGGTATTTCCAGTGCACTAAACTTAAGTGTCCCGTAAACTATAGACCCCGCCAAGGCCATTCACTTATCCCAAACATGTTCCTGACATATGCAGAGAATGTATACACTTGAATTAAGACAAACCGATTTCAAAGTGGGTCAAAGAATCTAAATCCTAATGTAGTTGACGATAAAATAAACAAAAAATATTGTGGACTTACGGAAATCTGATGAAAGCCACTCAAATTGGACGATGAACTTTCGCTTTTTGTCGTCATTTTTCTCATAATATGAAATCCCCTAGATTCACAAAATAATTCAGAAAATATTAATTCGTGACAAATTGACAATACAAATAAGTAAGATATTTACGAGAAATACCTTAGTTAGGTAACATCAATAATAATAATCACATGCTTTTATTTGGCAATAGACAGGCGTTTAACTGAAAAGCCGTAATTAACTGAAAAACTGTATTGACCGATCAAGTAACATATTCAATTATGATTCACGGAGATATGACGCAATGATATGCATGCTTAGATCTTACATCATAGTAAATATGCAAACTACCAATAGGTAAGCAAACACAAAAAAAAACTAGTGTGAAACTACTTTTACACTATAATAGTTACTATAGCTATAACTATGCGCTTAACTACAAATAATTAGGTATACAAACAAAATTAGGTGATCGATTGTTACCCATATCCTTCCCATCCAATACTTAACTGGTTCCGGAAGAGACCTTGACGCGCTATTGTGCGTTCGTTCCTCTTTAGGTTATCACAATTAGTAGAATCAGATAGACAAAGTGGATTGCGAAAGATTTCTTTAAATAAAAAAAGATTCCGACGAATTGAGAACCTCCTCCTTTTTTGGAAGTCGGTTAAAAATGAATGCATTTTGCAATTAGTACTGCTAAAAAGTTTCTTCGTTAAGGAGTTAAAGAATTAATTATTATCTAAGCTCCTGTAAACTATGTCCGAGATTTCAATGGTCTTCACTCTTCAACGTAGTTTGATCATTCTAATTAATAGTAAGTAGTACTTATCATCACACGAAGCTGTCCATCGTTTAAACGGAATAAAATGAAAAAAAAAAATACATGGAAATGGTAGTTGTCTGCGTTGAAATTACTTCACCAACTTAGCAGTGGGATTATTATAATTGGGATTATTAGTCAGACTCACTCACGTCAGAAAGGTTAAAAAAGGAACCCATTTTGCATGCCATCTTCGGCTTAGCAGCTGTCTGGCAGCTGTTTCAGAGATGGACATTTTGTAGAATAGCAATGCTTGTCTCGCTTATACTTATACCTATCTACGGAGTACGGAACCATGAGCGCGAGCCCGACTTTTTCTGTTAGTCTGATTTTAATTTCCAAATCACGGCGACTGTGATTGTGAAGTTCAAGTTAATAAGTATGTGAGAGTTACCTTATCGAAGGCGAGTGGTCGGTGGCGGGGCACAGTGGCGAGGTCCATGTCGTCTGCGAGGCGGGGCGGCGCGGGGCGCGGGGGCTGCGCGCGCGCCGCTATCCGACCTCCATGGGCGTCTGCCGCAGGGGCCGCATGCCGCTCGCGCCCGCGCTGCGCCCCCGACACCTGCAACACGTCACTTGTTGAACCGCGGGAACATCGCTGCGACGTCAGTAGTCAGTAGTCAGTACCAACTACCAAGCGTATTCATTTTCATTTTCATTTTTCAATATTGCTGGGCGAACATAGAAGTCTTTAGGGCGAACCGCACGAGTTTTGCAGCGCGCTCCTAAAATGTATGTGCCACGTGTCAGTGGCCACGCAGCTGAGCAGGAGCTTTAGCCAACATAATATGAGAATGTTTGTGTACGGGCATGTACGGGTCAATTTACACCGCCGCCATGGAATGGAATGGAAGCGACATTTTGCAAAGAATTTGTACATAGAATAATGAAATTTATGTAAATTGTACATTTGTATTATTTAAGTAATACAAATTACTTAAATAACAGCTAAAAAAGAATCCTCGATTTAGATATGGAATTAGCAATTCGCAAGTTTTTAGTTTCCCATGGCCAGGTCACCTGCTAGGAACAGACAGGCACAATACTCTAATGACAAGGTGTGTCCCTAACACCAATGAATTGTTAAAGGAGGTGTCGTGGGACGTGGGATCACCAATTCACCACTATAAATTATTGTCATAAGAGTTCCATTATGGGTATAAATTATAGCCTTTTTATAAAAACATAAATTAGGTAAACAGAATGTAAGTGACCTGATAATTTAAGATCTGTAAAAATTAGTGCTCGCTATTTTAAACTGTTTTCAACCGGACAAACTGTTAATTCTGTGTATACCTATAAGTAATACTCGTAGTTATTGTACTCGAACTAAAACGATTTACCGAATATACATCTGAATACTTCAATGTTCAGGATCTAAGATAATATTCTGCATGACACAGATATACCTAACTCACATACTCAAAGGGGGCAAAAGGTGTATATATTATGTGCACGGCCCAGTATACATATAAAATTCAAATGCACAAGCATATTCAAAAAGATAAGCACTTACTGATATGAAAATGATGCCAATTTTCCTGCACAACAATTCTATGGACATTACAGTATTGTAATTTTACGGTCATTGATCTCACAATTTACAAAGAAGCCTTTACAGATCAACGGTTAGATGCGAAAGACAGTTTTAATATGAACGTAATAAAATACGATGATGCAAATTCATCTCGTGTGTCATAGGTCGTGAATGTGATTCATGTATAAATGTTAATGATTTGACTCATCAGTGACCCAGAGAAAGAAAATTTGTGTTATTATAATAAGCATTAGTATTAAGTGTAGGAGCTCTTCGATTAATCATCGTATTAAGTAGGTACCTAAGTCAGTTTGAGGATATTATGTTCCCAGAATTTTTCACGACGCTTAGGTACTTCAACCGGACGTAAACAATACCTAAGTATCATTAGGTACGTTATTATAGGTAATCCATAACTGAGAAAGTTCTCAATAATATTCTTAAAAGATTTTGTAGCGGTCAATCTGCAATTGGGCTAAGGTAACTGTACCATATTACGGTATATTAAGGCATTTTCAACTTTGTGGGTGATTTTAAGAAAAAGTACGAATGTGCTAGAACTGTAAACTGTTTTATTTTGTAGACAAGTTTTATCAGATGAATGTGGAATATTATTTTGCGCCGTAGCCTTTAAATTATATAAATAATCGTTATTTTGCGGAACCTCGTTTTTGTCTATAATTCCGTACTAAAAATTTGCCTCATGACATAATTCCGGTAATCTTTGTCCATAATTCCGTTATATTTTTATTTTATTTTTATAACGCATTACAAGTAAGTACTTGATTGCCATCTCACCTGATGGTAAGTGTGAATACAGTCGTGAATCCAAACGTACTAACTTGGAAGTGATAAGTAAGCCCCAACGGTTCCTACACGGCATCGTACCGGAAAGCTAAATTGCTTGGGCTTACGTCTATGCTGGTAGTGTGGTTACCACTGGCCTTTTGTTAATTTGTGTCAATTTAATAACCCCCTTTATTTTTTTTATTTTTTTTTATTTTACTAAGTATTACTTTCTACAGTAAATAAAAAATTATGTATTCTGTGAATTTTTTTAACCTGTTACCGTTATCAATATCGAGCAAAAACAAGCAAAAAAATTAAGTACGTTAATTGCATGGGAGCCCCCTTAATTTTCTTTTGTATTTGTTGTTATAGCGGCAACAGAAAAAATACATCATCTGTGAAAATTTTAAGTGTCTATTATCATTAAACGCCATATCTATCATGGTTCAAGAGATACAGCCTGGTGACAGACGGACGGACGGTCGGACAGACGTATGGACGGACGGAAGGACGGACGGACGGACAGCGAAGTCTTAGCAATAGGGTCCCGTTTTTACCTTTTGGGTACGGAACCCTAAAAAGATATTGCATGGCCCCCTCCTAAACTTAGTTTTATTACTTATTAGTCAAAGATAAGTCAGAAAACGTTTCATTTTCTCTCCGAATGCTATATTTCGGGTATACCAGAATAAGGGACATAAGTAGAAAATACGTGCACCTTATTGCGGTAGTCCAAAAAATGGTCTCTATTTCATATTTTTAATAAAAAAATTAAGTGAACTACAAGCTAATGTAGTTTTTATATGCTACGTATGGATATAATTGGTTATTATATGATTTAGAAAATAATATTCAAGTAATTATGTTGACGTACTAGTCTATTAATTCGAAAGTATGGCATAAAGTGTAATCATTTCAGACTCGATTATAGCAGATAACATATATAAACTCATATACCGCAATTAGGTCACTGTAATCTGCAGTCATTACTAAACTTATTTACATTAAATATATACATGAATTTAACCCAAGTGAGAAAAAAAAGACGGAAACATTTCGAAAAGATTTTTCTTTATTGCGTGATACGCACGCAATTAGATTCACGGGCTCAGAACTGGGAACATAATTACGGTAGTGATAAAATTCACAAATTTTTTAAAAATATACTTTATAACAACTCGAATTTAATATAAAACATACTATTGATAACTGCTAAGCAATAATTTCATAAATTTCGATAAATTTAACTTACCGGCATCACATCATATCCTTATGAAAATTCCACTGTTGCCTTACGCTCACTAAGAACAGAAACGTATGAAACTACTAAGATACCGACTTGATGCGTTCAGAAGCTCGGTAAGGTTTTTAGAACTATTTTTGTCTAAGTAAATCATGTTTTTTTGGTTGAACACAAACTATAGTTTATGTAGCATTTTATAAAATTACGATCTTACTGATTGTTTTCTTATTTTCCGGCGAAAATCAAAATGTCACGGCATAATGTACTATACCGGAATAGTGTACAGTTACCTTACTGCCAACAAGCTCAACTCATTCTATACAGTAGGCCTTTAAAGCGGTTGAGTAGAAAAAGACCACAGATTTCAATAAAGACTAATACAAAAATAATACGGTAGATATATCCAATGAGGAAGTAGGTACGCTACGCTAAGAGGACGAGAAATAATTGACGTATTTTGAAGCCAAAAACTCAAATATGGCGTCGTTCCCTGCCACCCACAATAGTACGGTATTCTTACCTAATCAAAAGACAGCACGTAATTTGCTTGCGATAGCGCTATTTTACAGTTTTGACAAATTAAAAAGGATGCTTCACGGCGGAGCATTTTTAAAAATACATGCGTGTAGTCAGTCAGTGCTGATACTTTATATTAGCCTAGGATCCCGCTATACAACGACCTTCACCGAGCTGCTTATTGGATGAAAACTATTTTATATCCAATTAAATATGTCAATAAATATATCGCAAGTGGGTTGCCTAAAAAATTTCAGTCCAGGGTATGATTAATTAAGAATTAAAAAAAAACCATTGTAACATGGACTCCTATTTGTTACAGTTTAGTTGACATCGTAGTTCAAATTAGATTGGATGTTATAAATAGTGCTTTTTGCCAGAAATACTTTCCTGGCTGAGGAAAGTATTTCTGTTCTATATTTTTTGGCAAAAGAAAGTTAACGGATTAAAAAATCGTAGGTTTTATGCACAATTATGCACAATTGCAATTTGCGACCTGAATCGCTCATCCAATCTAATTTGAACTAAAATGTCAACGGAACTCTAACAAATAGGAGTTCATGTTACAATGGATTTTTTTTAAATTCTTAATTAATCATATCCTGGACTGAAATTTTTTAGGCAACCCACTTGCGATATATTTATTGACATATTTAATTGGATATAAAATAGTTTTCATCCAATAAGCAGCTCGGTGAAGGTCGTTGTATAGCGGGATCCTAGACCATATGTTTAGTCAATGGGTATATCTAATATTTTATCATTTACCCATCGTGAAAGAAAATTAACACAGCTTATAGATCCACATCAGTAACTGTTTAGAACTGAAAACGCTTTTGTGCTGAAGATAGTCATCGATTAGTTGGATGTACCAATAACTGGTTTCATTTTTTAACAGCAATTTTAGCATTAGTAACGATCGAATTGATCCAACGCAGTTAATGGTCGTTAACGGTAGGTATATAGAGGTAAATAATTCAGAACAATACCAGCTTTCCCTTCGACAACGATAAACTACGGTAGGCATTTTCTCAAAATAGAATAGACTTACCCGATGAGGCTATTAAAATTGATACGAGCATCAAGATTCAAGAGGTTGCCACCATTGTTGTTGGTTAGACCATTCATTAGTCACTCAATAATTTAATGTATCGATTTTCCGCTACAGCCTAAGTTACCGGCACGATCAATTTACTTATTTGTTGTAGCATCTTTACAGAGAGTATAGAGAAATAGACAATTCTGCATTAAATATATAATATTCACTTACGGAATTAGGAGTATGAAAATTGATGAACTTTATTCAAATAATGGTCTAAGATGCCGCCATACAACGACCTTCACCGAGCTGCTTATTGGATGAAAACTATTTTATATCCAATAAAATATGTCAATAAATATATCGCAAGTAGGTTGCCTAAAAAATTTCAGTCCAGGGTATGATTAATTAAGAATTAAAAAAAAAAACCATTGTAACATGGACTCCTATTTGTTACAGTTTAGTTGACATCGTAGTTCAAATTAGATTGGATGTAATAAATAGTGCTTTTTGCCAGAAATAATTTCCTGGCTGAGGAAAGTATTTCTGCTCTAGGTATATTTTTTGGCAAAAGAAAGTTAACGGATAATAAAATCGTAGGTAAATAAGCACAATTGCAATTTGCGACCTGCATCGCTCATCCAATCTAATTTGAACTAAGATGTCAACGGAACTCTAACAAATAGGCGTTCATGTTACAATGGATTTTTTTTAAATTCTTTATTAATCATACCCTGGACTGAAATTTTTTAGGCAACCCACTTGCAATTTATTTATTGACATATTTAATTGGATATAAAATAGTTTTCATCCAATAAGGAGCTCGGTGAAGGTCGACCTTACTTGGGATCCCCTACTATAAGATTAGAAAAAAATAGAGTTAATGTTTTGATATAGAGTTTAGTTTACCTATCGAATTCCAATGTCCAATTTATATTAAAACAAAAGAAGAGTTTAAAACAAAACATTAGCTAAGCTAGCAGATTACTGGCCGAAAGAAGTCGTCGTTACCTCTACCTACTTCCTGGTAAATTTGGTTAAATCGGCGAGATAATCTTGCCTAATAAGGTATCTATAACAATTAGTATTCGCTGCGTGATTGGGCAACGATCTGCCTATTTCCTGCGTTCCTAACTAAGTACATTAAATCCCGTAATAAAGATTACGACTAAAAATAGAGTGCGATTATTCTAAGATCTGAAAAATAAAATATTGTCAACATTAAAACAGATGGTTGGGAAAATTTATAAAACAAAACGAAACTCAATAGGTACACATCTTCGTAGAATGTAGATTGGTACTATTGTATAGTTAGTGGTACCTACTTAATTTGTAATAACATATTGAACTTCATGTCCATGAATTGAAAATTACGAAACCATACGTAAACCAAGGAATTTTTCCGTATTTCTCAATAAGAAGTACAATGTTGTTGGTGTGTCCAGCCTTGTAGGCACCCAGTACAATCTGGGTGCCTTCAAGAGAAGAGTGAATACCTAGGCATTTTCTGGGCAAGTGCGTTCCAACCTAGACCTCATCATTGCTTTCCATCAGGCATGATTGTCGTCAAGCGCAAGCCTATTAACAGTAAAAAAAAATTATAATAAAAAAAACTTTAATGTGACCAACTACTTAAACGCTGTTTTAAGTTATTATAGGATTTCTGTAGAAATAATTGACCACCGTAATCACTGACGGAGTTTTTATCGCGTGGACGCTCATTCAAAATTAATCCAGGTTTTTAAATCGTTACACCCAATTTTACAACCAACACGGCGGTGTTTGCAAACTGGGCGAATGGCACGTTTTATTACGTTACGGGTTTATTTATGTAGTAAAGCCAATGTTTACGAGTGCATCTAAACATGACTGTTTCCAAACAGATACCCACTCTATGTAGCGGCTGTACGGAACTATCAATCCGGTAACATGTGGCGATCAAAGAATACGTTACTTACATGAATTAAACTATTGAATCATTACAGTTTAAAGAGATATGTACACTGATTTTATTTTTGTCCTTCTCACTCTTCGTTAACAACCAGGCTTTCGAGTGGTTAGTGATTTTATTTATCGATCTCTGAAAATACAGAGGGATTTTGTTGACCGTTTGTTTGCCAAAATAAAATGTCGGTAAAGTATCCTTACACTTATTGACGTGGGGATTGCCCCAGAATGCAATATACCATCAATATACAGTAAAAATGGGTTTCCTAGATGATGAAGATATAATATGTAGATAGGTAGATACAGTCTTGCAACGTTTTAAATGGTGTTAAACAAATAGGACTGCACAATTGATTAGTTCCCAAAACCTAAACAAACAATAAATTGATCCCGTCAGTACCTTCACAAGCCATGCGGATGAATTCACGAATTCATCTACAGATGTCATTACTCATTTGAATGTATCTGAAAGAAATAAAAGAATCTGGATCAAGTATACCTACTCATTCATTCATTTTAATTATTATAGGTATATAGCTAGGGTATTTTCCTTGTTTACAAATCCATGTTCCATTCAAAGTCTTGAACTTTTAATAAAATAGAAATCTAAGTAAGTAAACATTATTGATTTTCACCTACATTTACCTTACCTTTTTAGACCTGCCTCAAAATATCACTTATTTAAACGAAGGAAAAGAAACGTGCGTGAACAAAAGCTATCGTCTGATATCTAAATGATAAGAGCACGTGAAAATCTCGTCTAGTGTCATAAATTTTAGAATTAAAAGAGAATTTTGGGGCTTAACCACCTTAGATAATATTTGAGATAAGTAAAGTAACACGAAGTGGCACCCCGCGGAACGATTCTCGTTAGTAAAATTGTACATCGCCAATAACATCGCTGGTAAGCAACGCAACCCATCACCAGCCAATCGGTGCTTTGGCTGCGCAGCCTGCACAAAATATGCAGTGCCTTCGATGCTTTACCTATTATTGTAGAATCACACAGCTGATAATGTTAATAATTAACGCAGAATGACCTCGTTGCTGCGTCGCATAATACTCTAATACCTAAGCTATCGTGATCTACTAACAGCCTACAGGGCTATTCACAAAATAGCCAACTCGATAGGTAACAGGTTAAATTGAGAATAATTGACTGGATAGTGTATTTGAATTTCGAAACACTGTTGATTTACAATACAACATGCGTTATACAAAATGCAAGAGCTTTATTTACTTGTTGCGGCGTCATCTTTTGATTGCATAAAACGATTAGCGTTGAAAATAATGCTCATGCTCTTTGTGATCGCATTGATATCTAGGTAGATACCAGCTAGACGATTATGTAAGAAATATGTATTCATCGTTATCGTAATCGTAAACAAATTCTGCCCGATGATTGGTTTCCGATTGGTTCTTATAAGTACCACAAATTCATTAATAAAAATCGGTCAAACGTTTCAGAGGACTTTTGTAAGTGTAATAAACACTGCGAAACGAGAATTTTATGTAGTAGGTAATACTAGCTGACCGAACAAACGTTGTTTTGCCATCAGATGATGTCTCAGATCTACCAAACATTAGTAGTACACAGAAAACTTCATCAGCCGTTGAGGAGGAGTTTGGTAACATAAACTAGCATGAGAATTTTATATATTAGAAAGATAAAGAATAAGATATGAATGTAGGAAAATGGCATTAGAGATGCCACACATGTCACTTCATATTATATGCGACCTGAAAAAGATAAGCATAATAACGCAAACGTAAATATCGTCACAAATCCGCCCCTCTCGGGAGCTCTACATTTTTGCCTTTTGCAGTTAAAAGCGGCTAAGAGCCCACAACCACAGCCGGAAGCGCTGCAAAAAATATCTTAAACGACATAACACCACGCTCGTCGCTTGAAAGCATCACATAATTGCCTCTTCTGCTCGAGAGCGACACTCATTCATTTCGCAGAGCAAAGAATCAGTTCAAACACATTCAGAACCCCAGCGCTAGAGCGGGGTGATTCGAGATACCGACAAAAATAACATTAATATTGGTTGTACTCAGTGGTAAAATGTGTTATCTAAGATCATCCGAGGGGTTAAAAGACCTCAAGTGATGCAAAAAATGATATCTGTGCAAATTCCTTAAATTGAATCAAATGGAATTGGTAGACTTGGTTTCAATGTGGCAATCCTTATTTCCACGTGGTCATGATTAGGGCCTAAATTTTTAGTTGCCTAAATCTTAGGCAACTTAAAAGAAGATCCCACTAAGCGATTGCACCTTCTTCAAAAAAAAAACAACGCCAAATGCTTGACTTATATCGATGAAACTTTGATTGTATGGATCAAAAAGGATTTTATTTCGGTAGTCGGTGCCTTTAGTACCTACTTGCCTATATGATTTTTTTAAATAACACAAAATACAAAAACAAAGACTTATTAATTTATAATACTTAATTAATTATTATTATTAACCATTCGGTATCCAATAACCACAGATTTTACCAATAACCAGTGCTCGAATTGGACCGGAACGCACCGGAACGGCGTTCCGGTTCGTGAAATCACCGTTCCGGTTCGTGAAATCAGCGTTCCGTTTCGTGAAAATTATTCTCAGATCGTTCATAACTCTGTTTTTTAAATAATTGAGATCTTCTTGGCAGGACCACTACTAAAAATGTATCTGTACCCTCAGAATTGAATATGAGTAGGTACTGTGAAGGCATAGCGTTCCGGTTCGTAAAAAAGTCCAAAAAAATAATAGAAGCACTGAAGGTACAGCGTTCCGGTTCGTGAAAAAGTTCAATTCGACCACTGCCAATAACACGCACCTCACTGTAACCAAAGATTAAGTATTAATATTTGCTAGGGATGAACAGAAACCTCGTCCTGCTATTTATTTATTCGTTTTATTATTACTTCAATGTTCAACTGTCTATAAAAATACTCTCCAGTGCTCAAATACATGTCGTACCTATCTACCTAGCTTACGACTGCAATATTTACGTAGATGGTACTATCTCACGCGTTCTGTTTATTTGCCAAGAATTCAGTTAGTCATAAGTACATACCGATACAACAGTTGCAGGGTAAAACTTGAGACAATCTAAAATAGTTGAACACTGAAGTGACTCATTCCACGAATGTATTATTTGTTATGTAACATACGAGTAAGTGTACTTCATAAATTAATATAAAGTACTGATACCTGCCTATTTTCAGAGGCCTTAGAGAGTTGGAAGGTCAGGTGTCCCTATGCCCACATTCCAGAGGAACGTACTCCACAAAAACTTTGGGATGTGCCGTTGGTTCGGCTGACACACACAACTTTGGTACAAAATCTTACAAGTGCTCGAGATTGTGCAAGGTTTTTAGCTTTGTCTGAAAAACAATCTGGCTATTGGCTCCATGCTCTGCCATCTAGAAATCTCGGCACTCTTCTCGAAAATGAAAGTTTCCGTGTAGCTGTAGGACTCAGGTTGGGTGCACCACTGTGCCACGAGCACAGGTGTCCGTGTGGAAAAGAGGTAGATAAGTTTGGAACTCACGGACTGTAGATTTCAGGGATTTTCTAGGCAAGCGCGCTCCAACCTAGACTTCATCATTGCTTTCCATCAGGCATGATTGTCGTCAAGCGCAAGCCTATTTACAATATAAAAAAAAAAACTCTCTTGCCACAGGAGCGCCGGTAGGCTTTTTCGGCATGGTTCCCTCAACGATGTTATTAAAAGGGCTCTTGCCACTATAATTGATATTCCTGCCCTATTGGAACCAGCAGGAATTAGTCGTGATGATGGCAAGAGACCTGATGGATTGACGCTGGTTCCCTGGGAACGGGGTCGGGCGCTGATGAGGGACGCAGCAACATGCGTTAACACATTGGCTTCGATTCATATCAGGAAGACAGAATCAAAGCCGGGAGCAGCAGCTGAAACTGCTGAATCCGGTAAGCGTCGCAAATATGCCTCTCTATTAGAGAGTTACATATTTGTCCCGTTTGCCGTAGAGACCCTGGGGCCATGGAGTCATAGTGCCAAAAAAATCCTTCGAGAGCTTTCCCCGCGGTTAATACCCTCAAATGGTGACAGAAGGGCTGGCTCATTGTTTGCGCAACGTATCAGCCTAGGTGTTCAACGCGGAAATGCAGCCAGTATTCTTGGCACCATTCCACGCGGGCAAGATTTGTATAGTAATTAGAATAAGATAATAAGAAGATTTATTGTAAAACTAGCTGTTGCCCGCGGCTCCGCCCGCGTGCTGTTCGTTTTTTTTACAAAAATGTTTCCCGTGGAATTTCTTAATTTTTCCCAAGATAAATGAGTGGTCCCTGGGTTCGATGGACCCGTAAAGGAGTCTTCTTCCAATCTCTCCTGTCAACGTGCTATCTTCTTTCACACAATTTACCTATATGTTCTTTGGTCTTCCTCTACTTATACACTCTGTCGAAATCGCTTATGTTACTCAATTCGCATGGAGTAAGACAGAGTGGGGCGTGTCATCGTGGATTGTAATATCTATACTAACCAAACTTATCTTATTCTGAGATGATACCAACGCCCAGATATTGTAATTAAGCATTCTGATGCGCTGCTGTGTACGTAGCAACCCGTTCCTGCTACGTACGGGTTATCTTGTCTAGTTATACCTAGTTGCACGATCAAAAAGACGATTTAAACTGTCGATATTTCAACCCCGTTTTGATTGTGCTACGTAGATAAGTAGCTATAGGTTTTTTTAAACATCCCACGGGTGCTCTCAAATTTTTCAGGATGAAAAGTATCTTAAATGTTGACCGGACAGATATATAAAGTAGGATCATAAAATTTCATTTTAATCCGTTACTTGAAAGACGCCTGCTTTCCCTGTTTTTGTAATGTTTTCTTTCCCGCGGGAACTCGATTGGATTAATAAGTTTTACTATACAGGGTTATAGAAAAAATATCGGAAACCTGTCGACACCTAAATGATATCATTAAAAGTAACACCTTTTGTTCTACAACTTTTGTTTTAACTCGATATTTTGAGAAATATCACTTATTCAATATTTTGCATACATTCTTTCTTTGTAACTACTCTGTAGCGAAATCAGCGATTATGACTATCCCTGTTGCGTTTGGCAACAGGGATAGTCATAATCGCTGATTACCTGTATTTCGTTTCACAGTGTAATGTCACTTTATAGAAATAACATAATTTATTAAATTTTTGTATGCCACAAATTAATACGAAATTTTGGAAAGTTATAGAACAAAAGTTTTTAGTTATAATGATATCATTTAGGTGCCGAGAGGTTTCCGATATTTTTTCTATAACCCTGTATATATATTTTGTTAAAGAGGCAACATAAGGTATCAGCATGACAAATTTTACTAAATTAAGTTCATTAGTTGTTGTTTACAAAGCTGTTAAATTAATTGCAGTTTTTTAACTATCCCACGGGAACTCTTTATTTTACCGGGATGAAAAGTATCCTATATGTTGACCAGGGACATAAGCTATCACCACACAAAATTTCATTGGAATCGGTCCAGCCGTTCCAAAGATTAGCCCGTACAAACAGACAGACAAACAGACAAACAGAGAAACAAAAAATTTGAAAAAAATTTAAATTAGTTCTATTTCACTTCTTACATCCCTCTGACTCCGTTTTTAGCATTTTTTTTATTTGTACAGAAATTCGACCTCTACAGATTTATTATATGTATTGATTGATTGATTGATGATGATTGATGATGTATTGATGATTTTCCGTGGAATTTCTTAATTTTTCCCAAGATAAATGAGTGGTCCCTGGGTTCGATGGACCCGTAAAGGAGTCTTCCTCCAATCTCTCCTGTCAACGTGCTATCTTCTTTCACACAATTTACCTATATCTTCTTTGGTCTTCCTCTACTTATACACTCTGTCTAAATCGCTTATGTTACTCAATTCGATGGAGTAAGACAGAGTGGGGCGTGTCATCGTGGATTGTAATATCTATACTAACCAAACTTATCTTATTCTGAGATGATACCAACGCCCAGATATTGTAATTAAGCATTCTGATGCGCTGCTGTGTACGTAGCAACCCGTTCCTGCTACGTACGGGTTATCTTGTATAGTTATACCTAGTTGCACGATCAAAAGGACGATTTAAACTGTCGATATTTCAACCCCGTTTTGATTGTGCTACGTAGATAAGTAGCTATAGGTTTTTTTAAACATCCCACGGGTGCTCTCAAATTTTTCAGGATGAAAAGTATCTTAAATGTTGAACGGGCATATATATAAAGTAGGATCATAAAATTGCATTTAAATCCGTTAAGTACTTGAAAGACGCCTGCTTTTCCTGTTTTTGTAATGTTTTCTTTCCCGCGGGAACTCGATTGGATTAATAAGTTTTACTATATATATATTTTGTTAAAGAGGCAACATAAGGTATCAGCATGACAAATTTTACTAAATTAAGTTCATTAGTTGTTGTTTACAAAGCTGTTAAATTAATTGCAGTTTTTTAACTATCCCACGGGAACTTTTTATTTTACCGGGATGAAAAGTATCCTATATGTTGACCAGGGACATAAGCTACCACCACACAAAATTTCATTGGAATCGGTCCAGCCGTTCCAAAGATTAGCCCGTACAAACAGACAGACAAACAGACAAACAGACAAACAGAGAAACAAAAAATTTGAAAAAAAATTAAATTAGTTCTTTTTCACTTCTTACATCCCCCTGACTCCGTTTTTAGCATTTTTTTTATTTGTACAGAAATTCGACCTCTTCAGATTTATTATATGTATTGATTTAAAATAATCTAATTAAGTATGTACAGGATTGGGCTAATAAATTCGGTTCAAATAACGAAAGAAACTGGCTTTTGTGATACATATTTGCTTTTCCGAATTAATACCTAAGGTATAATATATTATGGTGAATGACATGTTTTCACATAACTAAGGTTATGTAAAAACATGTCATTTTCTTGTTGCATACCCACATACCCTACCATTAAATATCTGGCTGGTCCCATTCCCATTAATCTGTACCGTCGAAAAAATTCGCCCTGCGTAGGTACCATCAACGCACAAAATAATACCTATCTACTCAAAAATATAATACCTGTATCCAAGTGCAGGTTAGTTGATAATACATAATTTAACTCCAAATCATATGTACCTACAAATACGAACGTGAAGTCAAATAAGTCAATTAGCATCAATTTCAATTGGCCTGTATTTGACCCTCCGCAAAAAAGGAAGACGATGACCTCTTGTATTGTTAATAAACATAATATTATTATTTAGTGAATAGTTAAGTACTGTAGAGTATTTTTAGGGTTCCATACCAATTTGGTAAAAATGGAACCCTTATGGTGAGACTTTCTCCGTCCGTCCGTCCGTCCTTCCGTCCGTCTGTCACACTCGATTATTTCAGTACCTAACTATCAAAGCTATCGACTTGAAATTTGGAATAGTTTTAGGAAATAGTGACCCATCGCCATTGCAATCATAAAACATTGAAAATTGTTTTTATTTTTATTTAAAAAGGGGGGAAAACCGGGGCTTCGAATTTTCAAAATGAGATAACAATATTGAATGGGGTATCATATGAAAGGGCGTTACTTATGTTTCTAAAACTGATTTTTATTTATTTTTATGTCCAATAGTTTTTGATTTATTGAGCAAACTGTCGAAAAAAATACCGTTCTTATTATTATACCCTTATCTCCGAAGTTTATCGATCGAAAATTCTGAAATAATTATGATAAATAAACATTAATGTATATTTTACAGGAAAAATAAAATCAACTTCCTAACTTTTATACTTTTTTTGATAATAACAATAAACCACCAAAAACAAAGTTAGGTTTGCGGTTCGCCAACAAAAGTACCTACATGTAAATTATACTCATAAATTCATGAAAAAAAGTGATTCTTTTAATTTTTTACTTCTTTTATAGTATGGAACCCTCGGTGCGCGAGTCCGACTCGCACTTGGCCGGTTTTTTGAGATAAAGAAGGATAATATGAACAATGTTATTGATCAAAATAGTGAATGTGCGAAAAAGTGAAGGCAACCCGTACCGATTAATTGTGCCTCATTTTAGAGTTTTGTACCCAAAGAGTAAAACGGGACCCTATTTCTAGGACGTACCCAAAGGGTAAAGCTGTCCTTCTGTTCGTCCGTCCGTCCGTCCATCCGTCCGTTTGTCACCAGGGTGTATCTCTGGAACCGTGATAGCTACAGACTTGAACATTTTACGCTTTGGATACGGAACCCTAAAAAAAGATTCAAAGTTTTCTACCATTTCTACGATTTGGCTACGCTACGACCACCGGCTACGTAGCGAGTACACAGTACACACTAGCTCTTGGACTTGAAAATCTCGGAAAGCGTGCGTGGCGCATGTCCGCCACAGGGAATTCTGAAACGTAGTGGTCGGTACTATACTGGGAGATATTATACTCGGATGCTTTTGTTGTGGGCGCCATTGATTTATAAAAAAATTAGGATTTGGGGTCAGCGCGTTAAAAGTGTCCGAACCGAATGACATACAAAACGCGAAAAGACATACAATCGCACTTCAGTCTCGTGTTTTAAAATTAGGGTGTATAGTAATGGTATAAGACATAAATTACAATGTTTTAGTTTGTTTATAAAAATACCCATGTACCCTCGTTTATATAGGTTTTCTCGGGACACTTTTTTCGTGAATTTTGTATTACACCCGTCGTCCATAGAATTATAAGCCTATGGTGGGCGAGCACCCACTCTTCGCGGCGAATACTTATGCTTTAACTCATTAGGCTCTTGCAGCCATTGTGCCTTTCAGAGCTGACGAAAAGAGGCCACCCCGCCATTGTGGATGGGAAAACGCAATTTGCTTTTTATTTATACAATTCGTACTAGCAGATATAACCATAACTTCCTCTACGATTTCTATTAAGTATATTTAATCCGTGCATA
The DNA here is from genome assembly GCA_963855885.1 of Coenonympha glycerion. NCBI lineage: Eukaryota > Metazoa > Arthropoda > Insecta > Lepidoptera > Nymphalidae > Coenonympha > Coenonympha glycerion. The sequence goes on from OY979628.1 coordinate 6,038,815, forward strand.
TTGTGTACCATATAGCAAAATTAATGAAATAACGAAATAAAATGTTTTAGATACCTTTTGCTGTTATCATTTAGATAGATATTTTTATAGCGCAGTTTTAGGTACAAAGTACTTTGTTGGAGGCAAATCAAAAGTGCAGCTTAAAGTTATCTTAGCGATTAGATTATGTCAAGCTTTTGAAAATAGGTAGGTTACCTATTTACCTAAGTAACAAGATAGGTATCCCAATAAATAACAGAAATCGAATTCACTCTGCTTCCCTTAGTAATAAAGGTTAAAACATTGTTTTCAGTTACGTATTACAAGCAATGTTATATTATAAATACTCGGAGAATGAATCTAAGACCTAAAATTAAATGGTTATTAAGAAAATAAAATCAGGTAATGTAGTACCTAATTTATTTATTACTATTAGGTAAAGTAAATTATTATTAAATTATTAAAAATCGATTCCCAAATACCTAAGTATTGGCTATTTAATGGAGGTGTTAAGTTACGTATGACCTCCACTCAAAGGTCAAACACAGGATAAGAGTCCTTAAAGGCGAAGCGAAAAATCCTTGAAAGTTGTTATTGACAAAAAAAACCCTACAGCGAACTGATAACGTCTGAAGCGTTGGACAATTTGTATATACCATGCACTAAGGATTTGATTACGCCTGAAAATTATACAATTTATTGTACGTATAATTTTTATGTACATTAAGTAAGTGCATCAAAATTAGGTATACGTACAATAAATTGTATAAATTCAATCGTTATACAGATTTGGTGTTGCCCTCGGCTTTCGATAGAGCTCGAAACGAGTAAATCACCCATTATGTAACGCCTCGTCGTCGTCGAGAACTACTCGCAACTGTATAAGGCAAAGAGAGCTGCTTAATTCACTGAATTAATGAAGCGGCGGCTGCTTGTTGCGAGCGTACACCAAACACTAACCAACAGAGCATGAGAGCAGTCGAGGGTAGAGCACACGGTGGTTACGATCTCTGCCGCCGAGCACCAGCACTAGAGCACGTCGCACCTGCCCGGGAGCCGCGGCCGGCGGCGGAGAGGAACTCGGGAGGCGGGAGTGCTCGTACGTTACCTAGCGGCGGCGCGGCTCGGTCGGCTGGCGAGGGCTGGTCGCGCGCGGCGCGTCGGGCGCGGTCGGCTCAGCGGGCGCGCGGCGCGGCCATGGCGCGCGACAGGCGGCGGCACCTCGCGCACTGCCGGCCGCGCCGCCCGCCGCCGCCGCGCCGCCGCCGCGCACGCGCTCCGCCCGCCGCCCGCCGCCCGCCCGGATTGATCAGCCGGATTCTCGATGCCGATGAAATTTATGATAGGTCGCGGATCCATTATCGACGGAATACCGCCACCGACTGCTTCACCAACTCTTTCACGCTCGCGCGCGGCTCAGGACGCTTTTCAAATCTTCGTAGCTTATTCGTAGCACATTCGTAGAACAATCGCCATTTGATATAGGTATTATTATGAAAGATGTCTGACCCTTTTATTAGATTTTATTTAGGTACCAATTGTTTTAGAAAAAATTAAACCTAGGTATGTACCTACTTTATTTTCGATATACATACTCATTACTCGTATACGCACTTTATAAGTATGGACAGATGGTTATTCCACGGTCACGTGTTCTAAAATCTATAAAAGTCTGCAATACTCTTAGCTGCAAGCTCAATATTTATTTCTTTGTTATTTCATGCCAATCCATTGCTACAAAGTAAAAGGAAAATCTGATTATACGTAATATCTCAAATAATATGAGCTAAATACCGGCCTATTGCTTATGCAAAAAGATTTAATCATAACCCTGTCCTGACGTATACTCGTATAAACATAATTAAGTAATTAGATACGTAAAAAATAAGTATGAAATGACTGAAAAAAATAAGTAAGTATGAAAATTATTATGCCCTAGGATAGAGATAGAGTAAACCTACTACCTAGGTAAGCTAGGTATCTGAGGAATTTATAATAATAGGCCGTCGCTCGCGCTCCGACTAGATATAGAGCCCTACCCAACGACAGCTTCATGAGTTCGGCAATTTGAAAGGAGAATGCCGATTTTTGTATGAAAATTGGGCTATATTTTGCGTCTTAACCAAATCATAGGTAAAACATTAGAAATATTCTCAATATTATGTAAAAAAAGATTGGTAAGATATTAACAGTTTCCACATATTTCGAAACGTTTAATTACTTTTTTTCATAATACTTTTGAACCCCTTTTTACATTTCACTAACATAAATATACGCAATATTAAAATTTGAAAGAAGATAGTACTTACGTAAAAATTGTGAAGCGAGTAGCGACGCGAAGCGGCTCGGTTTGCCAATTTGGGCAAAGTATTATTATTTGAAGTCGAGGGCTTCCTCTTGGACCTCTATGGTTGGTTATATGACCGATGTAAGAAAAGTTATTTTTATAATCATTCTTGTATAAAATCTGAATCTCGGAAACGGCTCGTACGATTTTCATAAATTTAGTATGCAGGGGGTTTTGTGGGCGATAAATCGATCAAGTTAGGATTCATTTTTAGAATGTCTAATTTACCAAAAAAAATAAAAATCCTCCTGCTGCCATCTATTAATACCTACTACCAGTCACCCAGATATTAACATTTAACATAACATTTCAAAACAAATGAAAAGGAAAATAAACCCTCATTTTTGAAAACAGCAATAGTGGTTTGTTTCACGCCAGTTCTCTCGATGCAAACCTGCTTTCTGAAATTGGCGACTTTTCATAATATTGGGCCTATGTGAAAAATAAACATTCATTTTTAGACCTCTGCAGTCCATCCAAGTCCAACCGTCATGCAGTTCGTCTACTATACACGGTGAAAAATAAATGGTTTTAGATGTGAAGCGAGGTGAATCGTTATTCGCAGTACTTTAAATTTTTGCAATTTATTTTGACCCCAGTAGCAAAATAAAATTTTTTTTTTCGAGATATTTTGTTTTCAAAAATTCGCAATCCAGTAGTAGTGACTAGAGGTACGCGCTCGCGGCGTACGGTACCTACTACTCTACCTACCTACGCGCGGCGCGGCGCGGCAATCAGCTGTGTACCTACGCTACCGCGTCACTACTATTGGTTATCACATTTTCGAGTTTATCTCGATTATTTTTTTTGCAATAAAAATAAAAATGCTTACTTTTCCGAAACAGTGTAGGTAATTCGATAGTACTGCTGATAATGATTCACCCTGCTTAACATCAAAAACCATTAATTTTTCACCTTGTATAATAGCAGAGCATGCAATATCGTTATATCGTTATCTACCGCAAGTTCGCTAATTTCTCAGTAGGTACCGTAAAATCAAGACTACAAATCGTGAACGTCTTGCTCATCTCGTAACGGTAAAAAAAACAATTTAGCAATTTCTTAGCTGGCTGGTGGTTCTCAAGTCACAGCCGATTAAAACTTCACAAAACCCCGTCACGCGATATCCTCGTTCCTCCATTCGAGTCGTAATTTATTTGATCGATACAATCTAGTCGCCCGTCCGTGCGTTGGTCATTCGCTCTAGAAACGGGTTCAAGTCAGTTGGGTACCTACTGCGTGGTTGGGTATGATATTGTTGGACAACGAATCACTCGAGGTTATCTAGGTACTTTAGTAGCTGTTACTTAACTGCATCTTTATGGTAATAAGTAATGACGTAATGACTACCGTGATTAGTGATATAATATAATTTTCAACACACTTACTCATAGAGTGGCATTAATTTCACCGCAATTAGGCACTTAATGACACCTATAATCACTAGTGAGTTAGACAGTTTTTCCAACACAATTGCTCATCGCAAACTGTGACTTTTACACTACTATTATTCACTAGTGAGTTACACAGTTTTTTAGGGTTCCATACCTAAATGAAAAAATGGAAAAATAAAAATGGAACCCTTATGGTGAGACTTTCTCCGTCCGTCCGTCCGTCTGTCACACTCGATTATTCCACAAACTATTAAAGCTATCGACCTGAGAATAGTTGTATGAAATAGCGGCGCGCCGTCATTGCAATCATAGAAAATTTAAAATGTCAAAATTTCAATAGTACATTGTGATACAAGGGTGGAAAGTAGGTTTTTGACCTATACACCCGTGTATCACACGACGTTTTTCAATACAGTTGTGAGAATTAGTAAAAAAACAAACCAAAGAGATAATATGTTTGCTCAAGATTTTGGGGGCCAATTTCCATTTTCCATCTTGTTTGGCTTTTACCTTAAATAAAATATCGAAGATCGAAATCGAAGGCGACTTCGAATTCGCAATCGAAAAGATAAAAGATAAAAGATAAAATATAAAAGATAAAAGATAAAAGATGAATTCGCAATCGAAAAGATAAAAAATAAAAATATAAAAGATAAAAAGATAAAAAGATAAAAAGATAAAAAGATAAAAAGATAAAAAGATAAAAAGATAAAAGATAAAAAGATAAAAAAATATAAAGATAGAAATATAAAAGATAAAAGATAAATGATAAAAGAAAACGAAAAAAAATTTCCTTCTGTGTCCATCCCATCCCAATGTCCATCCCATTTTATTGTACAATGAAAACTCCTTGGTATCAAACGTTTTGCAAAAGTAATGATCGAGCTTGTAAAAGTAAGTTACGACCACGAAAAAGAAAGATGCCTGTGCGTAAGATTTAACTTTCGAATACTAATGACAGCCTCTGAAAGTGCGCCATACCATACAACTGTATTGAAAAATAACAATATTGAGTGGGGTATCCATATAAAAGGGCGTAACTTGTGTATTCTAAAACCAAATTTTATTAATTTTTATGTCTGATAGTTTTTGATTTATTGGGCAAACTGTCGATAAAAATACCGTTCCCCCCCCTTATCTCCGAAGTTTACCAAACGTTTACAAAAACGTTTACATAGTGTGACAAGTCAGCTAGTATAAAAATAAAATAACCCGCTCTGGAGCCCTGTACTTATTTGCTCACTCAGATATAGTAAAGACTAAAGACTTGAAGTATTCTCGTAAGTAGAAATTACGAACATAGCGAGTTTGTTTTTATTATTTTATATTATGTTCGTCCAGAAAATAAAACAAACAACCTCCGAAACAATATTTATATTTACTTTCAATACAAAATAATACACATGAACTAATACTTAAAGAAAAATTTAAAAATAATTTCTTAGGTACTATGGGAATGATACAAGTAAACTTCCACCATGCTTAACATCACCTTACTCAGTTACATAATACAATCCTATACCTTTAAACGAGCAATTTTTGTACATATATATATACAATATATTTCTATATAATCTGGATCTCGGAAACGGCTCGAACGATTTTTATGAAATTTAGTATATAGGGAGTTTTGGGGGCGATAAATTGTAACTAGGATTCATTTTTAGAAAATGTCGAATTTACCAAAAAAAAGAATATGACTCCTGCAGCCATCTATTAGCCAGTAGTTAAACTACCGAGCAAAGCTCGGTCACCCAGATATTACACGAGTTTCTCTTACACAATCTAAGGGTAGTTTATTGATTAGATGGCATTCTCATTACCATACATTTCTTGACGATTAATATTCTTTTCAACAGCATTGACGCTCTAAAACAGTTACGTTATTTAAGCGATTTTTTGTGACCTGCAGGTTAAAACCTGTGAAGGGAACTTTAAAATTTAAACGTGATGGGTACCTATATCAAATTCGCTTTGGATCAGAAAAACGATTTGGCAAAAATAACTTTTTCTTTTTAAATCTCAACCTAGTCAATATTTTAATTACGTAAAATCTCGTTTTCTGTGAAATTCTCCCGCAAAGCTGCCTGTCGCACCCAACAATGTATTCGTAAGAATGAGGACAAAAATACAGGGTTCTAGAACAAAAGTTGTTCTTTTTAATTTAAACAAAAACAGACCGAGAGCGATTTGGTGTTTTTATATAACCCTGTTTACAATCTACGGCTTTAATACACTTATGCCGAGTTGGACGAAACAAATTCAAAATTTTAAATAGCAATCAATATGAAAACATTATGAAAATTTGACATTTCTCGCCTCAATTAGTTTAAGTAGCACTAACATATTTAAATTTATTTCGTGTAAATCGGAACAAAACATTTTGTACGCTTTATCGTATAATGACACAAGTATGTAGGTAGTTTTCCGATGCTATCACAAGACACCACTGCACTCTATCTTTGGGACTTTGGATTAATTATTCTATACATCTGACAGTTCCTTTTTGTGCCGATTTGAAGCGCCACCCCCGAACGTCCACAGCACTAAATTGACATTTATTGCTAGTGGACCGTCGTTTTGAATGTCATTTTATTTCAGTTCCATAAACACTCACGCTAGGTTACAAAAATCAGCTCCAAAATGGCGGATAAAATCATGTCTTCATTTTTGCGTTGACAGTCAGCAATCCAGAGATAGAGATCAGTGCGAAGTTAGGGATTGCGGCGATTAGGCGCGGGATTTGTCGGACTTGATAAACTTGTCCAGATCGGCGTCGCTGGCGGGGTCCACTTGCGACAGCTGGCGGAAGCTCTCGTCGTCCACGAAGCAGATCTCGTGGTCGTCCGGGTCCGCGAGGATGATGACCCGCACGGTGGCCTTCCCGGGAGTATCGAGCGATATGAGCGGGGTCAGGATCTTCTGCTTGGCCTCCTGGATCTTCTGGTCGATGAGCGGCTGCTGCTCGAACGGGCACGAGAACGCGATGCGTCCGTAGGCCTTCGCTCGGTTCACCGGCTCACCTGTATAATGTTTACAACTCATTGTTTGTCATCCTTCTCTAAATGTTTTCTATATGTTAAATATCATACTAGGATTTGTATAAAACAACAAATCTTTACAGTTATCATATTTGAATATTACGTACTTCCTTGTTAAGGGAAGAAGGGTTTACTGAAAAAAAAAATCCTTACCAATATCAACCAATTCAAGTTTGGCTTGATCCTCACTGAATCCCAGGAGCACAGACTTGTCGGTCTTGTCAAAGATCTTAAGCGTCAGCAGACCGTTCCAGTAATCAATGGATCTCGCTAAATTTGAACTTGCCAGTGACACTTTTACAACTGGATCTGAAATATAATATGTATTATAGACACTTTGAATAAGTTTCTTTATGTGTGCTATCAAAATAAGAAGATAAAAAAGACGGTAAGGTAAGGGATCTAAGTATAGGAGAAAATGTATAGCTTTCACATAGGGAATAAGGAGTAATAAGCTGCCAAGTACGAGTCAGTCTTGTGCCCGAAGGGTTCTGCACCATTATCTAGAAAAACACCAAAAAAATCATGTTTGTTGAATAGGAGGCCCGCTTTATATATATATTTTATTATGTTATTTAGTATTTGTCGTTATAACTGCAGTAGAAAAACAACATCTGTGAAAATTGCAACAGTCTTACTATCATGTTTCAAAAGATACAGATTAGTGACAGAAGAACAGATGGTTGAAAGAAACGACGGTGGAGTCTCAGTAATAGGGTCCGGTTTTACCCTTTTGGTACGGAACCCTAAAAGTGTAATTTAATATTAGGTTTATAACTATACTAGCAAACGATGGAATTTTCTGGGAAAACAAGTAGCCAATGTGTGTTTGTCAAGGGTATAATCTGCATTCCAAAGCCTTTGTCAACCTTATCAGTGCAGTAGTTTTTGTATGAAAGAGGGAAACATACACCCACCCATACATCCTTACAAACTTGCATTTATAAATAGTAGTAGAATGTATATTACCATGTCTCTAAGTCTGAACACCTCATATTTCACAACAATTCTAATTCAAGAACAATCACATGATAAAAGACAATGGGAATTGATAAAAAGAGATCATATTATCAATGAATATTAGACACTTATTCTTATCTGCAATCAGATAATATTTCCTACACTGTGCCGCATGTAATTGCATATATGTAAACTGTCAAATACTTATGAACTGATGAGGATAAATATAACAAAATCTTGATTGTACAAAAAAAAATACTAGGTGTATGTTATTAACATAGTTTTAAATGAATTTTAATGATACCTGTTATTTTAATTACTTGACCAACTGCAAAACTCAAGTCGTAAACACTATTTAAACATATTTGTAGACCTACCACCATGATATGCTAGATACCACCATCGGATTTTGTATCATAAATAAAAGTGAAGCTTACCAGTTATTAAAGAAGTCTTTAAAATTCATTTATGAAACTGAATTAACCAAGTTAAATGATGAAAAATCTAATGAAATCAATCAAAAAGTTATAAAGATTTTATATTTGTGGTTAGACAGAGTCAGAGATTAAGCTATATTATTGAATTGTGACGTCACGCGCAAATAACACCATAGTAGATTTGTGTGGCTTTGTACTTTCGAAGAGAAGGGGATAGAAGAACTTTCCACTTCAAAATTTAAATGCCTGTGACTTTGTAAAACTTTTTGGATTTCAATATTTTGTTTCAGTCGTGATTATTCATTTATATTTTTATCCTAGATAAGTATTTTCAAAAGTAGTAATATACAATTCAACCTACCCTTATCAACAGGTTGTGGTTTATCGATTATGTAGAATTTGTAACCCCCCGGAGCTTCCACATACTTCAAACCATTCTGTTCTTTAACTGGCCAGTTCATTGCTGCAGCCCTCTTCAAGCTCTCACTGGACTGTATAGTCAAGCCGAGGAAATCGTTCCCCATTTCGTAATGTGTTATACCGTAATTGTAAGTCAGCTCCACAACAAAATGGGTATCCTCTGGACCATAACCTATCATGGTTTTACTCCATCTGTTAGCGTAGGGGCTGTAAAAGAAATGTTTCGACTTTTATCTAAAAGTGTTTTATAATTTAAATTTTAGTACTGTGTCTGAGTATTTTATTGTAAGTTAACTACTTTTTATCAGTAAATAAAAGAGGTTTCACCCAGCCCTGATAGGGGATGCAGACTCAAGTCCTGCCAGGGACTAGAATTTTGATACATATTGAACTAGCAGACGCCGGCAACTTCGTCCTCATTTAATTTATTATAGATATAAACCTTCCTCTTAAATCATTTTATCTAGTAAAAGAAACCACATAATAATCCATTGCATAATTTTAAAAATCTAAGCATACATAGACAGCTGGAAGCGACTTTGTTTTGTTCTATGTAGTGATATTTTATAGGAAAATTGTAAGTTATCAATACCTACCCATTGCAAGCTGCTTCACAACCTTCACTGAACTCTTCATGACGAAGTACCTTCAAGGAAAAATAAATTATGATAGAAATTGTGAATAAGAGTTAAATTACTACTATTTCCTTCCTACATACATTTTAATATTATTGTGCTTGATGTTGTGGTAATATTTCTTCTGTGCAGACTGAATAAATGCAACTCTTCAGAGTGCTTTGCGCACCTATGTTCCCTCAAACTGTAAAACTCCTGCTAATCTACTCTAGGCCACATTGCTTGGCCAGAAGAAAAGATCATGGTATTAGGCCAGAAATGGTCTGGGATTATAATATTCCTGACAATAGTTTAGAGGTATATATTGACTTTTATGCTTGAATGCTTTGACAATGATTTACGTGCAATTTGTGAGTTGTTGATCGGCGTCTCGTCTCGGCAATTATCTGAGCAATAGCATGACCTTGCATGCTATACACCGCAAGTCAACCTGAGACGTTGCTTATGTACTTCCCACATGACTAAGCAGTAAAACTGTTGTGAAATATAACACGCATTGTAGTTAATTACCATAAAAACAGATATTCTTACCTTCATTCCGAGAACTTCACGGTAAAATTTAGCCGTGAGGGTCCTATCGGCAACTTTGAAAACAAAATGCAATGCTCGTCCACTAATCATGGTTATAATAGGTGTTTACTGTGCTAATTACGCAGAAACTTTTAATTATTCGTACTTAATATGAAGGAAAAGTATTCAGTACTTAACTGCAGATATTATAATTGTTTTATAAACTTGAAGTTTGAACTGCTCACTGCTGGCACTTTCAAAAATCCTCAATCCCTCAAAAGTCAAAAGTCAAATGACAAATCTCAATTCTCAAATGAAATGAATGATTGCAGAAAATTGAAATGACAATAGTAAGACAAATCCTTGTCATGGTCAAATCTCAAATGGTTTATTGTCAATGTCGAAGTGACATTTGACGTTCATGATCATCGTCTGAGTGTGTTTATATAGTACCGCAATTGGTAAATTAGCACTTAAGCCGTAATTGCTAAAACTCACTGCTCTCTATTAAAATCTTAAATCCCCCGTTCATACAAACTAAGTTTTCCCGCACATGGGCTTATCTCGATGGGCTAGCTACAATCACAAAACAAGCACCCCTACTACGAGCTATACTTGGAAGCAAGAGCACGTACGTATAATCTTGAAAATATGCTAACAATCAAACATGGAGGTCATTTATAATTATTTCTGTATGAGGAAGACCGAAGAATTAAATACCGAATAAGTAAAATATATCAAATGTCCCGGCCAATATTCACAAGATGACCGTTTTCAAGAAACTAATTTGACTGTAACTTTTTCAACTCATAAACTCTGCTACCTCATAGGCTATAGAGATTGTGTAAGTCAAAGAATGGATGGCACTATGGGATGGCAGCATTAAAGAACCTCAATGGGTCAATATTATATTGAATATTCGGTGTGAATTATATGGGCTAACTCATAGAGTATATTGAATACATGGGCTAACTTCACGTCTGTGGCAGGCACCGGATAAGGCTACGACCGCTGACTTCACTTCCGAGTGCGACACACTGCTCCCGCCATGGAATTAATTTATTAATTCCATGGCTCCCGCGTACAACAGCTATAGAGATTGGAATATTATTTTTGTAATAATGAAATATGATATATTAAGTAAAGTAAAAGCCTTTGTATGTAGTAACAAATTAATTATTATACTCTAATTTCATAATCTGCCCGCGATATATTGACTGGCTGTTGCCCGCGACTCCACTCGCGTGAATTATGGTTTCGTAAAATAATTAAAAATCTCTAACCCTAGGTTAACCTTAGATCCTTATTAAAGCTATAGCAATATCTTATATCAAGTTGCGAAGCGCTTTTGGAAGTCAATACATAAATGACGAATCATTAAATTGGTATAATACTTACCTCAGAGAAATCCTGCCACTTTTTTGCCTTATCAACTATTGCTCCGAATGGCTGGTTTGTTGGAAAAATACTTGGCATTTTTTGCTTAACCTTTTTGATCTATAAATATACCATTAGAGAAAGGAAGGAATAAGGACCGTTTTTCCTAAAATGTTTTAATAGGTAATCAAATCCACCATTCAATCATTCACATAAAAACTACATATAATTTCATACAGAAATACAGGTTAAATATATTTTCTCTTAATACTAAACTACAATATTTTTTTATGTTAAGTATTTTTTTCTTTTTTTCCTTATTATGCTTCAAATATAATAACTTTATATATATTACACGACAAGTAGGTACTACGATTTCTATTGTTTCTGCTAGTCTGTAAATATTAATCTCATTTATCTGATTAGTTTATCAGGTATACCGTTTTTCGGGATATGATTTGGCATAGCCGTTGTTTTTAAATTTTTCTTCCTCGATTCATTAAGTTCAGTTTTCATTTTTTATAAAAATAACAGCAACTATAGATGCTTAGGTTTATGTTTTTAGGTAAAAGACGTCCTATAGATTTAAAATTAGTGTTCGTTTTACAAATATACCTATATATTATAGATGTAGGTACGTATTTCATTTGTAACAACAAAAAATTAATTAATAGTATAATAATTAAGTAATTTGAAGAAACGCAATCTCGGTGTAAAATTTTTGTATACGTCAACAAATTCCATAAGAATACTGTAATACTAAATGTATTATATCGGTAGGTATAAAGATTGAACTTATTAAGTACCTAAGTTACATTAAACTTATTAAAAAAAAAAAATGTTATTATAATATATTTTACGATTAACATGATTAGACCGTCATAGTTTCTAAAATAATAGCAATAACTTACAAAATAAATAAAATTTTAAAGCTTAATTTAACTCATGAATTGTAAATACCAAATTAGTCATTTTGTGACATATTTTGATAAATTGACTAGAATGATCCCTAAATATTATTTTGTCAATTTTATGGTCAGTATTTAAATTATTTATTATTAGTACATCAACAGATTCACTAGCTGATTTTATGAAAATACTTTAATCTTGCAAGTTTTAAGAAATGTATATAATTAACTGTACCGTATAATAATATATCATTGGCTCCATTACAAAACAGCCTAACAAAATTTAATGAAAATACGAGTAAATTCTTGTTATGTAAGACAGAAAAATATAACATCTTTAAAAATAGAATTTATAATTTATATTATAAACATTTTGTTAAAAAAGGAAGTTCAAGCTTTAAGCGAAACACTCAATTTATTCATAATAAATTATTTCAGTAAATGATTATCCTAAGTTGAGAATATAGCTTTAAGAAAATCATAATATTTTATTTTGGTACCAAACAATCCAATCAAGAGATTTAGTCAATGCCTTTGTAAATAGTTCAGACCAAGCTGTGTTATTAAAATAGCAGTTCAGTAGCAGTAGTAGCGGCAATGTTAAATAAAAATCCCAAGCGCTATTCTCAACCTGGGACGAATTAAAAATATTTATATAATTAATTTAACATATTTTATATTATTTTTTCAAACCAGCGTCGGCTCTAGTGCTGCTGCAATCCAAGTAAACAAAATATGTACCAGTTTGTAATAATATGTAGGTACATATTCAAGTAATCATGTTTTATCACATTTGTAAAAAATCATTACTAAGATTTAATTACTTTGCACTAGATCCAGCGCTAATTTTTCCTAAATAACAAAGTCGTGTCGGCAAAAGCGGTGCGTCTAATTTGGTTTCTCCTTTTCAGAGCCTTCCTTGTCCTTTTCTTTCTCTTTTTCCTTCTTCTCTTGCAGTTGTTGCAAATGCGCGGGTAAAGCCTTAAGTATCGCATGTACCTGTGTAAAAATATACTATTTTTAGATATTTATTGAGCGTCCGTATATTTTTAGATTTGTAAGCTAAATGCTTATACCAACGAATATATAATATTACTAACGTAAAGAAGGGACATTCACACCCTCCCGTCAATGTATTACCCCAGAGCGCCGGGCGCGACGCGTCGGGTGGTACTCGTGGGCGCTGTCTCGCGAGTGCGTTATTTCAATAGGTTTGCCACAAATTCATAACTTTATCATCATAGGGCTACTGATTGTAAATAAAAGCATAACTTTTTTGAAGACAATTTTTTATTACTAAAATTTATGAAAAACCGGAGGATTAATAAAGTTTTCTCAGATTGTGCTTGACAAATTAGAAAAATCATATGGGCAAGGAACGGTAATTAATTATTTTTGCAGTGATTTTTATAAGTATCCCATTATAATATCCTATTGTTTAATGAATATGAATTATATGAAAGCTTGTGGGTTTGGATGTTTGTAACTCTTTCATGCCGCAACTACTATACTGTACCGATTTGGCTGAAAATTGGAATGAAGATATATTAACTTTCATTAACACATTACCTACTATCTTTTTATCCCTAAAAATCCATAGTCCATACGTAATTTGTGAAACTCTAAAATTCAGGTCAGTGAAGCCGCGGAAAAAAGCTATGTACCTACTTATGAAAATAAATACTTAAATATTTTTAATTATATCCTTAGAAATTAATAAAATTAAAGATAAACACACTGAAGTATAATTAGTTTTCATGAAATAACTAAACAAATTATTGCATTTGTACCGCAATTCTAATGTTTTACAGCGGGCTGCAAGTTGTCACCGTGGCATTGTGCATCGGTCGCGTCGTCGCCACGTACACGTCGAGTTGCCAGCCCTAACGGGCTATGATATTTTAAAATAGTATAATAAAAATCTAATAAAAATATATATATTTTTGTAATAGTAAGTGTTAAGGAGACTTTATATGTAATCTAAGAATTAAACAAAACATTTGTGTATATTTTGTAAGATACCCTGTTGAAATCCTTTATTAAAATAAAGAAAATAAACCAGCTGCAGTAGAGATTAGTTACAAATTAGTTAGGTTAGCCAGGTAAACCCACCCACACAGACTCGAAAGGTGATGGATAACAGAAAGAATTGGTATGCGGAATTAAAGTGCGAGAGGCATTAAAGCGAGAACTTGTATGGAAGAGTAGATCATGAATAACATAGGCTCCGATGACGTTGGAGGATAGGTAAAAAAAAAAAAAAAAACGGGCTACGATGACATTTACTCACACATAGAAATGAATACTTATAGGGCCGGCATTTTTGTAGTAGTGTAGGTAGTTAAGTTATGTTATTTGTACTGAGTGTCACGGGCCTGCTTATACAGTCCAAGGTACGAAATCATTCAACACTATGTACATATTCGTAATTGATGTATTACGTAAAATAGTATATATATTATAAAATTTGTACCTTACTATTTTCAAAATTACCCATGTTACTTCAAGGCAACTTCGATTTAATACATTTAGTAAAATATTATATGCAAATTCAAGGGTATAATTCTGTTAATTCTAATCTGTATACTCTTAATTTTATCGAGCGAAGGCTGCTCTGCACAAAGCACTGACTCCTTACTAATTTATAAAATCCTGTACTTGTTCGAAACTCAAAGTGAAAAGAACAACAATAAACAAGGCATATTGTTGTTTAACAAAAAAACAATATACCTTTCCTTCATAACAGTGTGTCACAACTACAATATCCACAGATAATAATATTATACTATACTCCGAGTCGGAGTTCCGACTTTTGCGAATAATTGTAACTTTCCTAACCGACCGACAGATTTTTTAACTGTCATTTGGTGTATTAAATAAACAAAATAAAATAAGTATATAGTTAAAGTATTTCACATTGAAATATTTTGCTTTTGAAAGTCACTTCTCACGTGTTATAATATTTTAAGTTATTTTGGTGAAATATTTGAGGATTAATGGAGTTCAGTAAGAAACGTCACCAAAAAACAGAAAAACGTTTTGTGACCGTTATGCAACTTTTTTACATATACCTAGGTATAAATTTACTATTTTGCCACATCAATTATTTCTCGGGAATATGAAGCATAGTTTACGTCATTCTCAAAGCTACTGAAAATACACCAAAAGAAAATCGTAGAAATTGGTCAAGTCTAGCTGTTTCAAAGAAGTTTTTTTATACACAATATGACACAAGAATTTAATATTATATGTATTATACGTATTATCCGTACACCGAAGGTTCGCTGATCGCTCTTACCCACACTCGTCTCAGAGACGAGCGTGGAGGTGGACGCGGTCGTCTGAAGTGGCAGGGAAAGTTATTGGCAAACTTTCTAAGCGCTTTCGGTTATATAAGAAAATATACTCGTGTTATAATTTTTTTTCCAACGTTCTTATTATTACTTTTCCAAATTAAATACTTATTTATACCTCCTCAGCGACAGCCATCAAGACGAACTCAAACTGTTGTTTTGTGGCTACGGTGCGTGGTCGTTGGTCGCGGATGTGCTCCAGTGTGGCGGCGATGTCGATCTCTTTAGCGCCTTTGGCCATGCGGTTCAGCACCATGTCGATCAGGCAGTACGTGCCTGTACGACCGGCGCCGTCACTGAAATGCATAGGGGTTTCCTTAATCACCGATATATGTATAAATGTAATTTTGTTGGTTACTTTGTCCTTCATTCACGCAACAAACCGGCAGATCAACGTGATTTTTTTAAAAAAGGTTTTTTTTATCCATAAGTAATAACCCTCAAGGCATTCGTGAAAGACGGAAAATAACCTTTGCTTTTACGTATCTTGTTCTCACATTCACGTACAAACAAACATATCTAACTGCCCTTTCGGATTTTTAGTTTCTATTTTATTGTTTCAACTTCTTGTTTTAATGAACAGTGGATCGCTAAGTTACCGATTCACGGCAATTTAGACACTTTTTACTTTCTTTTCTCACGTTAGCTGGCAAGTTGTGACATTTCAAACTAACAGTCCGACAAGGCTCTCTTGGCCCTTTAATGACTTTGTCAGGAGGGCGTTGTTATAGAACAAAGGCAGTCAGAAAATAAAATTTCCTTAATTTTACTTTAATATAAGTTTCATTTTAGTTAATATTAAGCAAAAATAGCACACATACAATAGCGATCGATTCCAACAGAGTGAACTATCAAACAATATCGCAAGAGAGCGGTATTAGTTCCGATTTTGGCCGCTGTATCTGATCTGTGGTTTCAGTCGGTTTAACTTTATTAAAGTTGTCGCCCACTAAAGTGGTCTTTATGGTGATCCTTGAGAGTGAATGTACTCCCGCTACAAAAGTTCAGATAGCGGGAATTTCACTATTACCAACCTTTATCAAATAGTTCATGAAAAATGATTTTAAAAAAAATTATCTGTATTATAATAATAATTATGTTTAGTTTGTAATTTGACTGACGTTACTCACCTGCAATGGACTACAATCGGGCAAGACCTTCCACGGTATGATTTATTCACTTTTCTGCAATGAAAAAATATGTACTTGAGTACCTAGGTATATGTTGACTTTTATATTTATTCTAGGTATTTCAATAACTATTATATTATTTCTAATAAACATATTTTACTTTTAAAGTCGGAATGAAATTTAAATAATTTATACAAGTATAAGCTATAAATATATTATAATTCTTAAATGACCCTATACCTTTAAACGAGCAATTCTTGTATATATATCTATTTCTATATAATCTGAATCTCGGAAACGGCTCGAAGGATTTTCATGAAATTTAGTATACAGAGGGTTTTGGGGGGCGATAAATCGATCTAGCTCGGATTCATTTTTAGAAAATGTCAAATTTACGAAAAAAAAATAAAAATATGACTCCTGCTGCCATCTATCGGCCAGTAGTCATACAACCGAGCGAAGCTCGGTCACCCAGATATTATATTATAATCTAAGGAGCCTAATGCTTACCTCCTAAATTCAAGCAAAGCCTTAGTGGATGACGGCACGCCGTTCTCTGGCCAGGATAAGAAATGAAACTGAGTAACAGTTCGGGTTTCGCCTGTGCGTTGATTCTTCAGGTAGAAACTTCGAACCAAATAGTCATCACACCAGATATGCTCGCTGACTAAATGCACCTAGAAAATTAGTAGTCACGTGTAATGAAACGAGCATGAGCCAGTCAATAGGTAAACCTGTTTGCTAATTTCGTTTTCAATGCCAAAGTTCAATGTTAGAAACCTGTACCTGGAGATTGAGAGTTTAAGAAATTTACATTGTCAAGGTAAATTCTTGTTAGGTTAACTTACAAACCTCATAGATATGATACAATTCAGATCCCTCTTCAGGCCAATATCGGTGGCAAAGTTGTTGACCGTTCTCAGTGAGGCGAGTAAGCATGACCATCACGACGCTGCCTTGTTCCCAGACCATTTGCCAGAAGTCGGGGGCGGTATGAGCGAGGGGTCCAGCGGCCGCGATGTATGCGGGGTTGCGAGGATCGTGGTCGGTCTGACGAAAACACGATATTTTCGAACATTAGAAATTAATATACATTGTTATTTTTATAAACTTAAATATCAAATTAAAACAATCTGCGTTAGATTGTTCGTGGGTTTTAGTGAAATATTTTATATTTTAGGCTAAGTAGAGCACTAGAGTTACATATTTTACAACTAGATATAAGTATCAGCAAATACAACTTACGATAGTAGAAGCATTAATGTAATCAGAACCGAGATGGTTGGATAGCGTATTGAGGGTGACCCGGGAATGGTCATAGGGCAGCACATCAGCGTAGCGATTCTTTCCATTGTTCTCCGGCTTTAAAGCAGCAGCCGTCGCACAGGGCTCAGCCTCATATGCGCACAGAGCCCGCCATTCTTGCTCAAGACGGTCCTTGTTGCGAAGATGGTCTTCCATGTACGCCTAAGAATTAAACAAAAATGATTAATGCATCTAACGAATATAGAGCCAAAATTTTATGAATAAGTCTTACCAAAACCATGTGTCCAGTCGAAATATCCATGTTAGTAAGGGCCGGTTCTTCACTCCTGCGTTAGAAAAAATTGGTCAGATAGGTACATACCGTTTTAAAGTAAATATAATTAACTAGTTTTGAAGTACTCTAGTTTTCTGTTACTGATTTATTTTGAGATCTGAACGAAACTATTGTTTTTATTATTTTTTTGTTATAAAAATACTTAAATTAATAAATTGAAATCTTTTATAAACTGCTTCTCAACAAGTAAATTTTGAAAAATATGAAACAATTTTTGTAAGATTCGTGTGTTCCTTTCTTATGACGTAAACTCACCAAGAAGAAGTGCTGGAGCGTGTAGAGGGAGAATTTCCATCAGGTTCCCGTGAAAGAGACGCGATACGTTGCGGCGGGTCGGCTGGGTGCGGAGGCGTGGCTGTTGTCTGCTGTCCCGACCATTTGCCCGACATTCGGGCACGACAAAGTTCCTAATTATTCGTGTCAGTTTATAGTTATTTTTATTATAGCCTAACCGCTTGTAATTATAATCTTTATTAACCCAAATACTTACGTACTAATACAAATCATCTGCTTGTAAGATTTACTCATATATTAATCTTAAAATACTATTAAATACAAATGTGCCAGAAGCAGGTGAGAAACTGCCCCTAAACTAGGTGGACACCTGTGTCTTAGGTGGCAGTGTTTCCTCCAATCTAGAGGGTCAGTTAAGAACAATAGGTACTTAGGCTGTTTACTATAAAAATACACTTATGGTGAATAAGTATACAAGTAACAAAAGATAAATTTTTACACTAGAATTGCTACAATGTTGGTATTAAATAATGTGTGTGTGTGTGTGTGTGTGTGTGTGTGTGTGTGTGTGTGTGTGTGTGTGTGTGTGTGTGTGTGTGTGTGTGTGTGTGTGTGTGTGTGTGTGTGTGTGTGTCTGTGTCTGTGCCATAACGTATTATTATTTTAAGGTTTTAATCATGTTTTCAGTTTCTTCGTAGGTAAGTTTATTTAGCCATTCAAATAGAATAGTTTTGCATTTATAAATATTGAGATTATGTATGTTTAGAATTTTGTTCACTTTGTTATACAGATAGCTTCCTAGAAAACATGGAAATTTATTTATAAAGGATTTTTTAAACTTGATTGAATAAAAGATTCTGTTATTACGTCTTGTTCCTACGTTAATTATTCTACCTTCCTTACGGTGGAATTTTAGTATTAGTTTGTAAATATATATTTGTCTTACAGAAAGCACCTTGCATTCACTGTATAGTCTCGCTGTAGGGTTGCAATTAATACCTTCTCGCTTGTAATTAATACCTTAAAACCTTATGTATTTAACAGAAATCTAATTTCATACTTAAGAAATTTTTAATTAATAAAGGGAAATACCTGATAATCTCTGGTGGCTTCAGCATCTATCTCAGCAGCCGAAGCGAGTCCTTGCATTTTATTTTTGGATCGATTAATATCACGCCTCAGCATTACCGCAACGATCACCCCGGTCATGATGAGTACGGACATGCTTCCAATGAGACCGAAAAGAAGAGGCATTGACAAGCCGAATAATCGCGGCTCTTGGACCATTGGGTGACTAATGACAGGGTGTTTACTCTATAAAGAGAATATGCTGTGAGTTAAGGGACATTTTTTAAACACAGTGTTTGTATCTGGTTAAATATTTTAATGAAAAATGTGGGAAATCAAGTACTCACCCGGTCTCCAATCCCAATTGTATCAATTTGTGCTCCTGTTTCCACTTGAATCTGATCTTTTATAGCATCTGGAGTTGAAAGATTATCATTAATGATTTGTTGTTTATAATAGTTTGAAATGGCATATTATAAAATATAACAAAAATACCTATTTTCTTTCCAACTTCGGCGGCATCGTAACCTTTACTATTCTTTTCTACTTTAAACGTCACTTCGTTCGGAGCGACCCTATAAATAAGAATTGTGTTAAATTTGAAATTGTGTTAATTTTGATATTTTATGAAACATGCAACCAAGAACGAACAACAATGAAGAAAAATTACCGAGGGTTCGTAAAAGTATTTTTCTCTAAGCCCAGCATCTGTTCAAGTCTTGCGATAAATGACATTCCCTTCGCCCAGTCGGTAAGGAATCTGAGGCAAAGTTTACAGCTTTAAATAATAGTGGCAAGCGATATCTAAAGCTTATTTATGAAGTTTATTTATGTATTTTACAAATTAACATGAAAAGGAATAAATTATACCTGTTATGAAAGGTTACGAATGCGTACGATGGGTCATAATCATAATCATTGTGGTTATGAGTTGGCTTATTGGCATGCAGACTCGTCGATTTTTGCGCTGAAAATGTAAAAAAAAACATCAAAAATTATCATCAAGATTGTTTGAGCTCATTTATACATCGACAGAAAAGTCATGCATGATTTAGCTGTAGATGTTGCGTAATGCGTTTGAGAACAAGTCTCAACTCAAACAGCACCGTGTTAAATAAAGATAATATTACTGCTTCGTATTTTTAACAGACTTAGAAAAAAAGTAGGAGGTTCTCAATTCGTCGGAATTTTTGTTTTTATGAACTATTTTAAAAGAAGGTAATTTTTTTATTACTTGCTGATAAAGTTCCATGATAAACAACACTTTAATAAAATTGTAAGTATTTGATTGAAACATTTAAATTACAAAAATAAAAATAATAAAATACACAATATCGTCAATAAAACATCACTTAATTAAATACAATTTTTGGGTTCAAAATGGAGATAGAGTTTCATGCGTATTTTGTGTTATAAAAGTGTGCGACTTAGGGACATAGAAACACTTAGTGCAGACATTCTAGGTACGACGTGGCAGTGCAATCAATTGAGAAATTAAAAGGAATATTTATTTGACCCAAGATCAGCTCAAATTGGATTCTATTAGGGCACATCGAGAAAGAATCTAAAACAAACATTTTAGGCCGCTGCCGTGACACTAACCTGTCACTGATTTATTGTTGTATAATAACATTAATGTTTTTGCGTCCAGGCGCGGCCCAGGCTTTTTAACATCATCTCTTTCCCTACGTTTAAAGCCCCATTCTCTATTAAGTAAATCTTGAAAATCTTCCGATAAATAAAAATTTTTATTTTCACCTGAAAC
This sequence comes from Coenonympha glycerion, assembly GCA_963855885.1. Lineage (NCBI taxonomy): Eukaryota > Metazoa > Arthropoda > Insecta > Lepidoptera > Nymphalidae > Coenonympha > Coenonympha glycerion. Next base: position 6,059,973 of record OY979628.1, read on the forward strand.
ATCGTCAGCATTTGTAACAGTTTCAGTCTAATAATTGGATTGTCTTAAACCTGGGAGGAAAAAGGAGAATAGGCAGACCCAAAACCCGATGGTGTGATGACCTGATTGCAATAGCCGGAAAGAAATGGACTGAAAAAGCACAGTATAAAAACGAATGGCAAAATCTGGGAGAGGCCTTTACCCAAATAGGGATCCATATCAAATCATAAATAAAGATCAATCAATCAACATAATAAAAGCTGATATGGAATTAAAAGGCTGTAATAATAATAATAATTGGATTGTCTTTGTTGGGCAAAATTTTAGGATAAATGTTTAAGTAACGAAATGTGGGAAAAAACAATAAGGAAATACCGTTAAACTGAAACTTTATATTTAATCTAAAACTGTATATATTTTATCGACAAGTCGTGACTTTTCATAGTGTTTTGTTCTATAATTGTGCCTATAAAAATAAAATTTAACAAAATTAGATTAAGTCAAATATTATCTTTTAAGGTAAAACTGAGTGTGGTTACCTTGTAATTCGTCAGGTTTTAAAGGTCCTCCTTCTGCATACATGTCCTCTTTAGCATTTAGCTTGGCTGCGGTTATTTCTCGCCAGTAGTTCATTAAATATTCCATGTATTTTGGATTCCGAATTTTAGTATTTGATTCTATAAAAGCATATGAACATTATAAATAACAAAAACGTAATTAATCATGATATTGAATGAGAAATGAATAAGCATCATAAGCAACCTTGTCTATGATGAGGGTCCGATTCACCACTACCAGCATCAAAAGGAAATTCATCATCTTCTTCGTAATAGACTCTTGGCTCTTGAATATCACCTGGATTTTCATATTCGAACGGGAAATTCTTTTCGGCAAAGCTTTGTTTGTATTTTTCCAATGCGTTTGATCGTACCTCGGCATCTAATGGTGAAAATTTGTTGCCAACAACGTATTCTGCAGTGTTTGGTTGAAGTTTGGTCTTGAACTGCCTAAAATGGGCTCCTAAGCGTTCTTCGTCCTTGAAATCATTATCACTACTTGGTCGTTCAATCTTCGTATCTGCTAAGGACTTTTTCTCTTTATCAACAAAATCATTAGGGACCGAACCACTCAAATCATGTTGTTTCGCTGATTCTTCAGCTTGTATTCGTTCTCTGAAGCCTTCAAATGGCATTATGACGGGTGATTCTTCTATACCAGTCATTAGCATTAGGTCTCGTAACTTGTCACTTGGATTTTCATCTCCCGCTTCCAATTCTTCACTAACTATTGGAATTGGTTCTGTAAAATAGAGTATTTATATAATTATTTAGTTAATAATAACATCGAATGTTAAAGATTTTGAAATAGTTACCTTGTTCCAAATATGTAGCAGGGTCTTCATCTGGAGGATTGTACACCTCATTTGCATAGTCTGATAATTGAGAGTTTGGCGTAAATCGTACGTAGGCCGTTTCGTCAGGTTCCATCTTAAATTGACATTATGTTTTTATCATTAATAAAATATTGATCCTCGAATAAAACAGGTGCTGTTCTTGTTATTTATCAATAATTATCACTTACTTCCAGGGTATCCTCGCCTTCACCTGGCGGTGCAGTATTCAGTTTGGGATCAGTAAAATGGTCGCATAGTTTTGGATTCACATTCACCGGATTCCTGGATGCAAAAATTCATAATAAATACGTTTAAGTCGACTTGTAATGATCACAATATATATGTGATTTGCCATTTTACAAGAGTCTGTTTTGCAAGAGAAGAAATTGAGATTTTTTGAGTTTTCAGTTTTAGTGGACGGATTTCGGTAGAAAAAGCGCAAACTCACAGGTGCCGGCGAAGTGCAAACAACATGCTCTGCAGCACGCACTGCGTGTAGGCGTGCTCCCAGCGGTAGCCGCGCGCCGCCAGCTGCTGGAGCTCCCTCTCGAACCATTGCAGCTGGGACGAGCTCATGTCATATCTGTTCGTTTTATAAATTATTGGTCAAGTGATAGTCGGGCTCGCGCACTGTTCCATACCATTTATATCAAGACCAATTCCAACCAAAGCAAAAATGATAAAAAGTCACGTTTGTTGTATGGGGATAATGCTAATGCTCCTCTTAAATATTTATTTTATTCTACTTTTTAATATTTGTTGTTATAGCGGCAATAGAAATACATCATCTGTGGAATTTCAAGTATCACGGTTCAAGAGATACAGCTGGGTGACACACGGATGGAAGGACGGACAGAGAAGTTTATAACAGGGAACGTTTTTATCCTTTGAGTACGAAACCCTTAAAAATATCATGGTACATGAAGATTAAATACCTATTTAATTTTATTAATTTATTTATAACGTTTACAGAGAAACTCACTCTCGTACTTATTTATTTATGTTTTCACTCATATTTGCTACTGAAGTTTTTGGAAATTAAAAAAGGAATATTTTACTTACTGATAAAGTGCCCCTTCTTCGGGGTCGCCGTCGTAGACTGGTATGCATTTTCCAAATGCATAGTCTAAAAAACATTATAGTTGTAAATAATTGGTGTAATACGTTGGTGTAATAATTGGTGTACACTTTCCATTTAAAAACTCATAAGAGTTTATGACTGCATCTTTTTAACTATAATATAACTGTATGTAAAGTTTGTTTAAATGCTAATGTTTAAATAAATTAATAATGTATTGGTGTAATAATTGGTGTACACTTTCCATTTAAAAACTCATAAGAGTTTATGACTGCATCTTTTTAACTATAATATAACTGTATGTAAAGTTTGTTTAAATGCTAATGTTTAAATAAATTTTAAAAAAACACTATCAACTATGTAAAAAACTTGCACGTAGTAAATATATAAAATTACATTGATACTAGAAAAAATATATTATACATTATACAATACAAAATGTACAGTTAATAATATTCCACTTACCGTCATAGCACCACTCCACTCCCTCTGTGCAGAGAGACGAGCTGAACAAACACCCTGTATAAAAAAATTCACAGCAATTAATATATTATTTTTATTTCGATATTAGGTATACATATATTTTATTATATTAACGACCATTATTGCAATCGGGGATCAATGGGGATATTGAACGGTGCTAGCAAGTGCGTGTCAACCTCTACATTACTTGTGAGTATTGTAGCGTATTGTGATCATTGTAGCGTATCGTAGCATACAGGTAAGTATACTTTGTTGTTTGTTAAAACCTATGTTAAAACGTACTTTTACTTTTTTCATTTCATACTTATTTTAAAAAGCTTAAAAGTTTCATTGTACTTAAAGGTTTAAATACTGGATTTAAACTGTGGCTCCGCCCAAACGTTCGTGCAAATCCCGATTCGTTCTAGTACCGTTCGTATATTTTTTTTCGAAATCGCTTTGGTGAATGTAGCGTGATAATAATACTCGTAGAAGATATATGATTTAAGTACGGGAAACAGCTAATTGTACGTATTTATATGTACACAGGACCCAGCGAACCGCGCCCAAAAATGTTGCATTTTAACTGGTGTCAAAAATATTTGCTTTGACACCAACTGCATCAGAGTAAGCCGACCGCAGCATTGTTTATGGACCGAGGTCCACGCCACAGATCACCACCATATTGTGGACCCATTGGAGTGCCTAAAAATTTGACAGATGTAGGTACTTTTTTCTTGTATGAAGGTTTACGTAAAATGTTCAGATAGGCTTACCTTAGGTTCATATCGGTGAGGTACTCACATACCCCTATATTCAATATACCTTATGCTTACACTCTACAGGTAGCTACGCTCAGGGTAGGTAAAGGTGAGTTTTACCTATGTTACCATCGGCGTGCGAGGGCGCCAGCGCACAGAACCACACCAGCGCCCACAAAGCCTCCCGCCAACACAAGCGGCCCATTACATCTGAAACAAGGAAACCCTTCTTCTGAAATAAATAAGTATATAATAATCATTATATTTTTACCTATTTTAGAGTTTCTCCATATATGAACAGTTATCTTAGACCTAACTTAGTACCTATACTGCTTTAAAGGGGTTCCGCGGTCTGTGGGTTAATTAAATAATAGCGTATTTCGTCATTGGTCAGTACTAATTCCAATACCTACCGAGTATAATTCGCCTCCTACTCAGTGCTGGCATGCGTGGCAAAAACAGACAATTCGCGTCGGAAAAGGTGAAACGTTTCATGCAGGCAGGCTAGCACTTGTACGACGTGCGAGCGTACAATGTTTATAGACGTATTAGGAGCATATAATTTTTAAGATAAACCAAATAAATAATTGTTCCCCGGGAGGTCGGGAGATCAAACATTATTACCAGAGTCTCCCGGGCAATACGGGAGGGTTGGGATTTGGAAACCTTAGCGGTGACTACTCGCTCGCCTCGGAAAGCACGTTAACTATGGGAGTGTGCTAATAGAGACTAAGTAGCTAGAACTGTTTTTGCTCACACGAATTGTGCACTACATTATGTCCCGCATCCTGCAGACACCTGGGAAATCGTCCATCGTTGCTACGGTGCCGATTCTGCTAATCAGCCTGGAGAACATTATACTTTGGTACCTACCCTACCAGGCCATGGTCACTTTTCACGTGATCAACACCGCTACAGGTAGCCGTTAAGACGGACCTATTTTAGACGGCCGCCGCGAACTAAATTGCACTTTTTTGGGTCAGCGTTAGGGTCGCTATTTCTTTAGATCCGTGCCGTTAGGCACTATTATTATTATCTATTGTATTCCGTGACCCTACCTAGGTTACCTATGTTGGCTTGCCATATGAATTACAAGCAGTAAGTAGATTAGCTTATACGCGAAGCTCATTATTTTAAACTCACGCCCTTTTTCCTTTTCCACAACCTTGCCCTAGAATGCCACAAACTCACAAGAAGGTTTACGAAATAAGAATAGGCTATTTGACTAAATTTTGAAAATGATTTTAAAGAATTTATTACTACCTATTAAGCACATTACATTGATATTTCGCGGAAATTTAATGTAATTCCCTTTAAAAACCACTTTTAAAATTTCAATTTTCAAAACCGCGCCAAAAACGCCAATTTTGTAATGGCGCTTGTCATCTGACTCGTGACGTCACACATTGTCAAACGCATATAAACAGACTACAGTACCGTACAGTTTAGTTGAATTTCTTCGCTTTTCTTTAAATTTAATAAAAATTAATATATTTTAACAGAAAGAATGGTGTACAAATGCTGTGTAGTACCATTATGTACAAATACCTCCATAAATTGCCCTCAAAAAGTGTTTGTGTCTGTACCAGATAAAAGGCGAAAAAAATAGTTACAGTTAGCTCGAAGAGATCCAAAGGCCTTTTTATCGCATTCAAATGTTTTTATGTGTGAAGATCACTTTGATGTAAGTACCTACCTAATAATTACCTTTTAATTTAATATTCAAGCTAAATATAATATCGGTTCTTATTAAAAAATAAGTTATATAACCTAACATCTAAAACTAACCCCAATTTAGGTAATATGGGTCTAGCATTTAGAGTCTCTTTGTGTATTTTAACTACCTAATATAATATATTCATAGCTGTTATCTCTTAAGTTTATTATCTCAAGTTTATTATGTTTCTTGGAACATAATAGGTATGTCTTCACTTGCTAATATCGGTGCTGTTGAATTGCAGATGAAAAAAGTAAATAAAGGAAGGACTAATATGTTCGACGCGGTAGGTACTTACATTGCTGTTTTTATGTTTTTCAGTTCCGCGCCATAATAATCAGCATTATTCTTAAAGTAAAGTGCAACCATAAAAGCATCTACCTTAGGTAGGTTGCTATTATCAGCTCGCACAAAATTTGATTCCATTCTGCGATTTGAAATACTTAATTATTTATCTCCTTAGTATGTTTAGTTATAAAGTTAACCAGAAAATTACTGTTTAAATAGCTAAAAGATAAAATAAAACGCCCGCCAAACAAAACACTCAGAAAAATCAGTACAAAAAGCTGTTGTTTTCCCGCAAATTTTCGAGTGTGACGTCACCAGAGTTGCAACCAATCACAGGGCGTTCCTGTCACAGGTAAAATATCAAAAATTATAACATTTTTAAACTCTTATTTTGCTGAAAAATATACATATATTTGATTAAAATAAAGTGAAATATGCTTATTTACGTTGTTATTAGTGAGATTTACCACAATTTCAGGTATATTTTCATTGTTGTCAAATAGCCTATTACGAAACATTTTTCCTGCGACATTTACTATGTTTTTATCTACCTACTAGCTGTTGCCCGCGGCTCCGCCCGCGTGAATTACGATTTTTTTGCATAATATAAGTACCTTCCTATTGGAATTCCTTGATTTTCTCGGGATTCTGGTGTGATGTTGTACAGAAGCCTGTTCTTACTTTGCACAGGTTATCTTGTGGTGATTTTGAAAACTCCTTTTTCTTAATAATAATATAAAGTTTCATTAATACGTAGTTGAAAGATCAAAAGGACGATTTTAACTGTCGATATTTCGACCCAGTGGCACAGGTCGTGGTCACTACGTGACCACGACTTGTACCAATGTATCGAAATATCGCCAGTTAAAATCGTCCTTTTCATTGTGATTTTTATTCTGAAACCACGAAATATGTCAAAAATTATTAAACCATGTGAAAAGTTGTACTGGTGGTAGAACTCTTCTTTCAGAGTTCGGCCGGGTAGGTACCACTGGGATAAATTACTCTACTAACAATATTCCCCAGCCCTTTGATAATTTTTCCTTCTCCGCTTTCATGAGAAAGCGGAGAAGGAAAAATTATCAAAGTACTTAGACCTTGCTCATAAGATTACCGCCATGTGGAGTGTGAACTCGACGATTATTGTTCCGATAGTCGTTTCAGTTAACGGTCTTATAGCGAAAAACTTCGACCAACATTTTAAGAAGCTTTCGCTCAACTGTTGGATCAAGGGCCGTATACAGAAAGCAGTGGTCCTGGAAACGGCACGCATTGTGAGGAGGTTCCTCACTCTTGAACCCTGACCACTGGTAGCTTGGGTCGTTAAGGCTCCGCGATCAGTGGTGGACTCAATTTTTTAATATTTTTAAACATGTTTTTTAATTTTTTTAAGAACATTGTTAAAAATATTATTTAATTGTAATAAAAATAAATGATAAAAATTCCCCAGCCCAACATAATATAAGTCTTTTAAAAATCTTTGCTTCAAAACATCAGAATGGACAATGGCCATATATTTCTTTACGTATAAAAAGACCTTAGATGACAGTCAGTCGGTTAGGATCGATAAGACCTAAGAGTTAAAAATATTTGTGAACCATTATCTTACCCTTTCCATATTGCGGATGATAAAGTTTAAATCTGTTCATGTGTTAACAATGCCATCTTAATATAAAGTCAGGAAACAGTAAATAACATGACAGTTAATTTTTATTTAAAAAAATTCGGTAGTACCTATCTCAGAGTTTTACATTCAAGTTCCACATAAATTGTAGAGATGGCGCTATACGGTATAACGTAGCGATAACGCCAGTTACATGATTTTTGTTCACCCTAAAAGTGAAAAATTTTAAACCATACAAAATCTCCTGCTAAGCCTATTTATTTACGGCTGTAAGGGTACTTCAGGCTTACTTGAGCCCTACGTCCTAGCCCTAGGTTCTTTGTGCATTCCGAGTTTCAAGTCACCTACCTACTTGAACTTAAAGGTTCTGATGTCTGTAATTTCTGAACTACAAAAGTGATGATGATAAGATTTGTATGGAATAATCTTTAAAGAACCTCCTTTCTAACAAAAAAAGAATGAATGGAATCGGACAGCGCGTTAATGAATTATAACTAAAAAACGTTTGTACTTTGATGCCGTCTTCCAGGGAAACCATGATGAATTTCGGGACAAAAAGTATCCTATGTCCTACCTCGGGGTATGAACTATAATCATGTCAAGTTTCATTTAAATCCATTCAGCGGATTAGCCGTGATGCCCGGTCGTGAAACAGACAGACAGACAGACAGACAGACAGACAAAAATTAAACAAATTACAGTTTTGGCTTCAGTATCGACTAAATAGTGTCCTCCAACAAAAATTTTCGAAATATCTTCAATGTACAGAATTCGACCCTTTACAGTTTTATTATAAGTATAGATTAGTATAATCTCTCCTAATTATTTTGGCTTATAATGAAATGATTGATATTAAAAAATATATAACTATAAGTATATATATTCGGACGAAAACAGAATCCCCTCTATTTTGGAATCGGTTAAAAATCAAAGAATTTGGCCTGAACCTACCGCGAACCATCATTAGTTTGGTTATCTTCTTAGTGGTTTGATGATTATTTTTTACTGCCGGGATCTTAATTATAAATAATTTATTTATTTACGGTATTATGTAAGGTAGGTTCTACCTAACCTTTTCCTTAGTTAACCTTTCTATTAGGATCTAGGTACATTATCGTCCTAAGTATTTCTTTCTCACTACATCATGTGATTTATGCAAAAAGGACCTACCTGAAATTTTAAATTATAATTAGAAAAATTATAGAGATTCTCATGTTCCTGAAGACCTGAACGCAGCATCCAGGTTTTGAACCGATTTGTTAGATAAGTAAGGAACCATCCTAATTATTATATTTATTGATAATAACACGTATTATAATAACGATAATAAGTATTTTCCAATAATAATAATGTTTATTACTTATTATTTATTGGAAAATACTAAGTGAAATTCTATGATCTCTGCAAAGGCAATGAGATCAAATGAAAAGCTCTACTTTGAATGCCAAAGCCCGAGCTTATAGACTTATCTATAAGCTGCCTTTAACATCGAATCTATTTATAACTGCAGCCCCGGGAGTTTAAAATATCAATAACGTAACGTTCTATAAAGCTTCTGAAATGCGTGGGTTGAGCGACGGTTCAATATGAAATACTTTTCACTTAAATGCCTAAGTATGGAATAAGTGGATACAGCGTAAAAGATATCTACTTAGATCATGTGAATCTATATAATTTTCCATGTTCGGTTCTGACGTAGGCCCCCGAGCCCTTTAGGTATCGGCGGCCCACGCAACTGCCCGACTAAAACCGTTTTATCTCCGTTTGTTTAATTGTATCAGCTACACAATTTAGTTAATTGTAACGTTAATTAAATTTTAATTAAATGAAGATAATATCTAATTGGGATTATTAGAAATCACATGTCTGTAATTTAATTTAGAACACGTCTCGATAAGTTTTTTTAACGCCACTTGTTTCGCGCAGAATATATAAGGATTACTTACTTGTGAAGATGCTTGACACTGAAGGAAATTTCCTTTTTTTTAGATGCGATAAAGGCACGTTCCACGCGTATACAAACAAATAAGCAATAAAATTTTACTGTTGCGACATTCGATCTCACCTACAACTTGAAGTGTTAGGGTGGGAACAGAGCTGGTTTCGCGAGCGTGATTATGAGCTATTACAACTTACAAGGTTAATACGCACCGTCTAGAGCCGCCAATAAGACCGGAGCATCTTAGCGTTGAAATTGATCACTTGGGTCCCTCGGTAGGCACTGAGTCCCGGTTGTCGGAGCGGTGTTCGCGGAAGGATGCAAAGCCAGCTGTATGCCGCTTGCCGGAGCAGACCTGCGCACTCCGCTATATCGATCTTGCGCCCGTCCATTCACACGGTACCACTTCGCCGCCTACATAGCCCACTATCCGAATAGGTACATGTTAAGTAATACCCCAATCATCATTAGATAACGCGATATTGCTGTAGGAGTCGTTCTCAAAGCCTCCGCACTCAGCCACTCAAGCGGGCAAGGAATTGGATTGGTAAATACGAAAGTCAATTTGGGGAAGCTATATTCGCGTATGAATACCGAGTGTATTATTTATCCGAACGCGTATCAAATATGTAGGTACTGAAATGTATGTTTGTGGTATCGGAGACGCGTCTGTCATGGCGCCCACTGGGAAGTTATCGGGGAACATCGCTTTGCATACTAATGACGTTAGGTTGGGGTGATAACGCGAACGGTCGGAGTCAATGTTTCCTATACCTACCAGCAGCCAGTAACTATACCTAATACTAGACTTAGTATAATATTATTTCCTTAGGTACTTATTTGCCATCGGAGGGCCGGGGTTCGAAACCCTGTGTGACGTGTGTATTCCAGAGATTTTCCCGAGGGAACTTGGTGAGCTTTTAGTGACTATAAGCTGGTATGTCACCTGGTCGATGGTATAGGAATTTCAATCGAGGTAACCTGGATGAAAAGTTCTCAATGTTTTTTCTAAGATGGCCGAACTTCGCAAATCTTCACAAAATCAATACTGGGAGAACCTTATAATACCTATTAGGCTGTTGAAAAGGGGTTGAGGATTACCCCTCAAGGTGTTAGAATCGCGACCATGCACCAGAAAACGTAGCGTTGGCTCTCCCCACTGGAACCCGAAAACGCAGGTGGACACGCGACATAATATCACATAACTCGTCGAGTACGACGCTACATACTTAGTCGGTGACTTAAGGCGGTGGTGGGGACGTCTCAAATTATGGTGTTTGGCGATAATTTCAGCATACCTTTTTGATGTCATTTTAATATAATTTTAACAGGTGTAATATGTAAGTTCTATTCTATGTAAATCAATGGTCCCAACTCCTTTCCTTAATAAAAGGCATAAAAATAATTTGCAACAATTTTCACCTTTCTCCGTAACGAAGTGTAAAGTTCAGTGATTTAATAAATTCACCGCTGTTTCCATGCCACGCGCGGAGTCTACAGCAATTCTACAGCCCGCCTACGCGAACGACACTACCTACGGAAGCTACGACGCAGGGGTAAAATACAATACGGATATTAATTTGTATAGACGTGGTATAAACTCATCTTGTCAACTTCGCTTACAGATACCCTTTAAAAGCGCCTGTTTTCCTTATCCGGAATTTTCCTCAAGGTTATATTGATGTAGGTATATGTTATCTATCTACCCCTAACCACTCTGCCATTTCTGTAGGAGCTTCTTACGTTAATTTCTGCTTTACACAATTTAGTTAACAAGAAAATCGAATTTGACAATTTTTTTGTGTCTGATGACCATGGACCTAAGGAGTCTCAAATAAAAGCACCGCAAAAATCCTTGGTGATCGACGTATCGCCGCAGGTCGCATCCCACACCAAGGCACGTCCCATCGAACACGGTGTAATGGTCATCCCGTCTGGCCTCTTGCCATCATCCCTGAATAAACCGGATGGCTCTAATTGCGCAGGGAATAGGGATAGAAGCAATGACCTGAGCACGGCGTACCAAATCATTAATATAAGTACCGTGGCGATAGAGGCGGCTTGCAGCTACAGTGCAGGTGCAGCTCAGGCCACGGTAACCATTGATTAAACATATAAAGGATCAGCACTTAGTAACCCATATTTTATTTTTAGGCGCCGCCCTGAAGCCGGCTTTTTAATTTGTCAAAACTGTAAAATGGCGCTAATGAGCTACAACATTATGTGCTGTCAGCGACCCCGTACTGTCGTGTGCGGTATAGACGCGAAATTTTTGGCTTCAACATACGTCACATATTTTTCGTCATTGATGGTAATAAGATGGTAACCAAGTTGACAAACCCAACTGCCACACAGACTACATACCAACAGTTCTTATATATAGGTAGTTTCGGAAAAAAGTGGCTGTTACAAACGGACGGACAGACAAACAGACGTGACGAATCCATATATAGGGTTCCCTTTTTGCCATTTGGCTACGGAACCCTAAAGACTATCATGCAGCTACACTGCCAAGGCCATTGATGCCCCTGTTAAGTCGAAGTCACATGCAGGCACAGCTGAATCATCCTTTTATATCAAAAACTAGCTGTTGCCCGCGGCTCCGCCCGCGTGAATTACGATTTTTTTACATAATACTTATACCTTCCTACTGGAATTCCTTGATTTTTCGCGGGATTCTGGTGTGATGTTGTACAGAAACCTGTTCTTTGCACGGGTTATCTTTTTGTGATTTTGAAAACTCCTTTTTCTTAATCTTAATATATATAAATCTCGTGTCACAATGTTTGTCCTCAATGGACTCCTAAAATAAAATTCGCACACCATGTGCAGTTCGATCCAACTTGAGAGATAGGATAGTTTAAATCTCAATTCAACTATTTTTTAAATCCCCAAGGGCAAAACAACGTTTGCCAGGTCAGCTAGTAATAATATAAAGTTTCATTAATACGTAGTTGAAAAATCAAAAGGACGATTTTAACTGTCGATATTTCGATACATTGGTACAAGTCGTGGTCACATAGTGACCACGACCTGTGCCACTGGGTCGTCCTTTTCATTGTGATTTTTATTCTGAAACCACGAAATATGTCAAAAATTATTAAACCATGTAAAAAGTTGTACTGGTGGTAGAACTCTTCTTTCAGAGTTCGGCCGGGTAGGTACCACTGGGATAAATTACTCTACTAACAATATTCCCCAGCCCAACATAATATAAGAGTCTTTTAAAAATCTTTGCTTCATCTCAATACAATCCAAAACATCAGAATGGACAATGGCTATATATATATATATCTTTACGTATAAAAAGACCTTAGATGACAGTCAGTCGGTTAGGATCGATAAAAATATTTGTGAACCATTATCTTACTCTTTCCATATTGCGGATGATAAAGTTTAAATCTGTTCATGTGTTAACAGTGCCATCAGTCAGGAAACAGTAAATAGCATGACAGTTAATTTTTATTTTAAAAAAAAATTCGGTAGTACCTATCTCAGAGTTTTACATTCAAGTTCCACATAAATAGTAGAGATGGCGCTATACGGTATAACGTAGCGATGACGCCAGTTACATGATTTTTGTTCACCCTAAAAGTGAAAAATTTTAAACCATACAAAATCTCCTGCTAAGCCTATTTATTTACGGCTGTAAGGGTACTCCAGTCTTACTTGAGCCCTACGTCCTAGCCCTAGGTTCTTTGTGCATTCCGAGTTTCAAGTCACCTACCTACTTGAACTTAAAGGTTCTGATGTCTGTAATTTCTGAACCACAAAAGTGATGATGATAAGATTTGTATGGAATAATCTTTAAAGAACCTCCTTTCTAACAAAAAAAGAATGAATGGAATCGGACAACGCGTTAATGAATTATAACTAAAAAACGTTTGAACTTTGATGCCGTCTTCCAGGGAAACCATGATGAATTTCGGGACAAAAAGTATCCTATGTCCTACCTCGGGGTATGAACTATAATCATGTCAAGTTTCATTTAAATCCATCCAGCGGATTAGCCGTGATGCCGTGGTCGTGAAACAGACAGACAGACAGACAGACAGACAGACAAAAATTAAACAAATTACAGTTTTGGCTTCAGTATCGACTAAATAGTGTCCTCCAACAAAAATTTTCAAAATATCTTCAATGTACAGAATTCGACCCTTTACAGTTTTATTATAAGTAAGTATAGAAGTATAGATATTCACAACCTTATCGATCTTCTTGTAACTTCGTTGTGGATAAAGCTAATTTTATTTACACCTTATCAAGATATTATGTTTATCGTAGGGTCCCTTGGAGACATTCAATTATTTTGCGAAGTGCTGCCAGATTTGCCCTTGAATTTGTAATAGGATTAAGTGTGAGCACCTACTAACAACTAGTCCATCAGAATAAGTTACCTAAGCCTAGGGTCAATTTACACCGCGGCGGAAAGGAATGGAAGCTACTTTTTTTACAAAGCATAATGCCTTATGAAATGAAACTTTGTCAATTGTTTAAGATACAAAATGGATACAAACTAAATAGGAGCCAAAAAAGTCGTGCGTCTTCCGGGGAATCCTAGCGCATTCTCAAGAATTGGGTCTTACACTACTTCTGAATTTGATAAAAAATATTACTTTATTATAAACTAGGATAAAAATAATAACGTGCAGTGAAAGAAATATTAAAATCCAACGAAGATTTACAAAGTTACAGGCGTTTAAACTTTGGAGTGGGGGGATCTTCTATCCCTTTCTCGCAAAACGAAAATTTGTATGAAGCCGCACGAAGCTACTATGGCATTGGTAAGGTGTGACGTCACAATTTCATGTTGCTATCTCTGTCTAATCACAAATCTTTAAATGCTTATAACTTTTTTGTTATTTGATCGATTTAATTAGTTCTTTCAGTGCACGTTATTATTTTAATTCTACTTTATAATAAAGTAATAAAAAAATTGGAGTCAAATACCCAATTATTTATTTTGTATGTTATACTTAAACAATGGACACGTGAATTTCGTGTCGAGCGACAGAGTCGCGCATCAAAATATATCCCCTAGTGAAAATGCGGCTCTACTTGGCTGCGATTTCATGTGATGGTAAGTGACGACTCAGCCGAAGATGTAACCTCCATGGTTTCTACATAGCATCGCACCGGAATGTTAAATCGCTTGGCCGTGTGTCTTTGCTGGTAAGGTGATAACTAGCCTCGGCCAAAGCCCACCAGACCCAGACCTGAGTGTAATTAGAAATTATATAAAATTCCAAGAACACGTGGCGGGAATCGGGAAAAAATAAGAAGGCATAAGGGGGTGGTCCACCAAGATCCCCTAGATAAGAAATAAAGAAATACACAGTCATGTCACATCAATGCGTTTATTGTGATAGTACTTGTGATACAAAATAGCCTACAACTTAAATTTCACTGTACAACTGTACATATACAAATTGGGATTCGTACAATATTTTTACTATAAGTAAGTATCATAAAATAATTATTCGAATACAAACATTAGAATTAAGAGTATTAACATTTTATATACAAATAATATATTTTCTTTAAAACACGAGTCACACTTTTGTACAACAATCCGAAAAAACCCACAACTTACAAGTAACTATAGTATCGAATGAGTAACAAGAAAACCCTTAAATAGTGCGACAAACATTTTGACCCGGTGGCCAAAACTGGAAATAACGTCGCAGCGGTACTTTATATCAAAAAAACATAAAATCCTACGGATACAGCGACCGGGCCAGATTAGTTTGTCGCACTATAAATAATTTTTATTTTTCCAAACAAAAAGAAAATACCGTTTCTGTAAAATGTATAAAAGTATCTCCTAATACAAAAATCTCAAACGCAAATGTTCTATTTAACAAAATCCGGCTCTGAGTTACTCAATTAAAAAGGTAATAAAATAAGTAATTTAACTATTACTGTAGTTGGTTTGTATTAATTATACACACATTGGTAGCGGTTCTGTTTAGCTTCTAGCGCGTCTAAAGATATTCTATCCCTTTTAGAATATTATCTTTGGAAAGTCTTCCTGGTTCTACAGTATACTAGTCTTTAGAAAGGAGACTGGCAAACTCCCATACATTTCCTGGCCCAGACTAAAATCCACTCCAATCCACGTTCAGTTATGAAACTTCTGATACTTGTAGTACTCAACCTGACTTACAAAACTGTCATACAAAGTCAATCAAATAAAGTAGGGAAAAAGTAGATATTCACATTATTGTCAAAAGTGAGGTTAGGTTTAGATATATTTCATTGTTTCCAAATTCCAAGTGAATAATTTTACTGCAGATCAAAGATAAAAAAGTCAAGATAGGCCCATCCGAACATTTTACGTAAACGTTCTTCATACAAGAAAATGCATAGCGGCATCTGTCGAAACTCCTGCAAAATAAATGTTTATTTTTTTATATTTTTTTTATCTATGTGTCTGTGGTCACCTTGCCTGCAATATTATTATTAATTCAAAAAAAAAAGTAGATCTTCACCTATCTACCTATACTGACTACAGCCGGGGGGGTGCAAAATAGTCATTCTTGCTCCCTTAAACTGGCGACATTTTTTCGCGCTGTTCGCCCTGTCCTTAGTATACAAGTCTGTGCTGCAGATTATCTGAAAAAGCCAGAAAAATCCATTCTCATTCTGAAAGGCCCGCGTCTAGTAGTGGGTCGGTGATAAGTTGACTTTTTGTTGCCATATTAAAAAAAAAATTGTATTTTATTTTTGATTCCCTACTTCTAAAAATATGGTATTTACACAAAAAAATCTATGAAAAATAGCAATCCAAAATAAATCATTCCAGAATCTGAACGGTCTCTGGGTTATTTTTGTTAGAGCTGGGCCAATTTTCGCCATTCTCCTTTCAACCGAAACATTGAGATAGGGATAGTAGATTTTTCGTCGCACCAAATTTACACACTCTAAACTGAATCTCTTCTATTACCAATCTATGACAGTACGATCAAATTAAGCCGAATATGGGCGATCAGGGGAAATAATTCGTGTAGTTTTGTAAATTGGTACAGTTATACCTTGCGGTATCCAGATGGACATACTAAAAGTCCTCAAGGGTGGGGGGTGTGCTGAGGGTGTAGGGGGGGGGGGGGGTTGAAGGTACCTTTTTTCAGATTTTTGCTCATATCTCGAATATCTGAACGAATAGCGTTATGATTACTTGTGATAAAAGTTTCAACATAAAATTGTCTACAAATTTGGTCATATTTATTTTTGCTTTACGATCAATACTTTAGGAGCTACAGGGTGTGTAAGTTTTAACAGAGAGATAAAAAATAGACAATTTAAGAAAACATTTTTAGTTTACAATAAGCAAGCTTAGTCATCTGCCAACCCAATATAATAAAAAACCCCATCAATAGATATTGATCATTCTAAAAATCTAAACAAAAAAAGGCGATCATATAAACAAGGGCCGAGCGTACTACCTATATATACCCCCTACTAAAGGGTCAGCAAAATATCACGCATTACGAGTATTCCATCAAGTACAAGAGTGGCTGGGTAACAAAATGCCTCCTGAAATGTGGGGTTGGAAGCGAGCAGCTGATGGTACCCTCGTACCAATCACTACTACTGATCCTCCAGCTCCTGATGCTGTGCTGAGTTCAATTTTTTGTCGCTGCAATAGTAGGGGGTTAAAGGTAACTATTTTCAGATTTTTTCAGATCTGAACGAATAGCGTTATGATTATTTCTGGCAAAAGTTTTAACATAAAATTTTCTACAAATTTAGTCATATTTATTTTTACTCTACGGCCAATACTTTAGGAGCTACAGGGTGTTTAAGTTAACAAGGAGATTAAATATAGACGATTTAAAAACTAAAAACAAAGTAGGATTTAAGATTTTATTTAAAAATAGAAAAAGCAAATCAGTTTGTCTTTATTATGTTAATCATCGTCTTCTACATTGTCATTTTCGTCATCATCTATGAAATCTCCCGGTACACCGTTTGTACATGAGCCCAAGCAGCCGAAGCATACTAAACTGCATGAAATACCGGCTTTTCGACATCCGCATTTTCCAGTACAACTACTGAGTGAGTACACAGTGAATGAGTATTTTAACTTCTCTCACATGATCTGAGCCATTTGCAGATCAGATCAGCCTCCTGATTGCGTAAGAAAAACGTATTCATCGTTATCGTAAACGCTAGCTAATTCTGCCCGCTGAGTGGGTTTTAGCGAATTCTGCGCCTGACTTGCGTCAGTCAATCACGGCGCAGAATTCGCTAGCGTTTACGATAACGATGAATACGTTTTTCTTACGCAAACAGGGGGCTGATCCTGTCGATTGCATTGTTCTTCCATATCTTAAGAGCGCGTACAAACTGATTATAGCAGGAAGAGATTTGATTTTTATAGTAGTAGATCAAGTCTTAACGACCTGAAATAAAACACACGAATTTTACATCTTATTGTCGAGAAACTGTACTATTATAAACATAAAAGGATAAACTTTTGTCGATAAAAAAAAATCTTGAAGTTGCATCCAATTTTTTACAATTTTCAATTTATTTCCAATGTTATACGCCCTAGAGCGCCAAGATTTAGGATTATAATTCCAATAAATATTACGAAGTGCATTTACTATTGATTCCTTTTTAAATTATGTATTTTAAAAGTTATTACTGTAAATTATAAATGGCGTTTATTACGTTCTTATTTCGCGTAATACGCTATGCTGTTCTGTACCAAAATGATGTTTTGCGCATGACAATCAGTCACAATCGCTCCATTGAGACGTGAAGACTGTATTTCTGTGCTCCAGGCCGAAAAAATAGTTCTTTGTATGTTTAATATATAAATTATGAATTATAAATGATTGTATGCGTATCGATAAATTATTTGGAGGTGTTAATAATATAATTGTAAGTATGGCCAACAAAAACAATGAGTTTCAAGTTTATAAAAGCATAAACCTTTCATTCAAATATCGACTTTCACTCTTTATTTTAAAGCACATAATTAACTAGCACTGTATTCCTTCAAGCAGTGACGGCAGGAGGAAGTATATGCAAAAAAAGACGATCCCGATGAATTATGAGATGAGGGAATAGAGAGTGCAACATTTTAAATATTTTGATACTTTAGTTTGCAAATATATATAATATATATTTACAAACTAAAGCATATAATATATATAATATAGCATCATAAACGACTTATTAATGATAGTATGTTAATTATTTCTAAGTAAATAAATTTCAAGTTATAATGTGCAATAATAATATGTCAAAATATGAAAAATGATAACATTTCAAATTCATTGTGATACAATGTCAAAAGGAATTATATACTTTATTTGTGAGTAATGAATTCTGTGAACGAGACTCCGCATAAATATTTTTGCTGGCTTATTTTTTGGGTTCCTTGCCCAAAAGGTAAAAGCGGGACCTATTAACAACGTTCATCTGTCCGTTTGCCTGTCACCAGGCTGTATCTCTTGAACCGTGATTGTTAAAATTGTTAAAACTAGGAGGATCTCAAGTCGTCGCAATCATATTTTTTTAGGGTTCTATACCAAAATGATAAAAATGGAACCCTTTTAGTGAGACTTTCTCCGTCCGTCCGTCCGTCTGTCACACTCGATTATTTCAGTAAGCTATCGAAGCTATCGACTTGAAATTTGGAATAGTTTTAAGTAATAGTGACCCAACGTCATTGCAATCATAAAAATTTGAAAATCATTTTTATTTTTATTTAAAAGGGGGGTAAATCGGATTGTTGTAATTTCAAAATAAGATAACAATATTGAGTGGGGTATCATATGAAAGGGCGTCACTTGTGTATTCTAATACCTATTTTTATTTATTTTTGTGCTCGATAGTTTTTTATTTGTTAGGCAAACTGTTGAAAAAATATCGTCCCCCCTCCCCTTATCTCCGAAGTTTATCGTTCAAAAAATCTAAAATAATTATCATCAATAGAAGTAAACGTATATTTTTACAGAAAAAATAAAATCATCTTTCTAACTTTTATACATTTTTTGAACCACCAAAAACAAAGTTAGGTTTGTGGTTAGCCAACAAAAGTAAATTAGGAAAAAAAAGATGTAAATTAAACTCGTAAATTCATGAACTAAAGTGATAATTTTAATGTTTTACTTCTTTCATAGTATGGAACAGATGTGCAAAGAAACGACGATCTTATAGACAATCGTCCAATTTTCAATTGGAGTACATTAAAACACACTTTGTAGTGACATTAGAAGTCGGTTTTATGAAAACAATTTTTCATTTTTTATTTTATTAAAATAGATAAATAGAAATGTCATAAAGAAAAAAACTCCTTACGCTTCGTTGAAAAGATCGCAACTGGCTGTACCCAGCCAAAAATACCCATCAGACTAGCG
Organism: Coenonympha glycerion; assembly: GCA_963855885.1. Classification (NCBI taxonomy): domain Eukaryota; kingdom Metazoa; phylum Arthropoda; class Insecta; order Lepidoptera; family Nymphalidae; genus Coenonympha; species Coenonympha glycerion. The sequence goes on from OY979628.1 coordinate 6,079,587, forward strand.
CCATTGCTCCGCTGTATTGGGCCAGGAAGGTCCCAAATTGCGGACTGAGATTGAGAATTCGTTTTTATAGTAAGGAGCCCTCAGTGCTCGAGCCCGCACGTACTTGACCAATTTTATTTATTCATTATTTAAAAATTCATCCAATTTGTTATAATTTTGAATGCATGAAGCATTAAACAGGGTCATCGTGTTTTTAATAGTAGGGAATCCCAAGTAAGGTCGACCTTCACCGAGCTGTTTATTGGATGAAAACTATTTTATATCCAATTTAATACGTCAATAAATATATCGCAAGTGGGTTGCCTAAAAAATTTCAGTCCAGGATATGATTAACTAAGAATTAAAAAAAACCATTGTAACATGGACTCCTATTTGTTACAGTTTAGTTGACATCTTAGTTCAAATTAGATTGGATTAGCGATTCAGGTCGCAAATTGCAATTGTGCTTATTTACCTATGATTTTATTATCCGTTAACTTTCTTTTGCCAAAAATATAGAGCAGAAATACTTTCCTCAGCCAGGAAAGTATTTCTGGCAAAAAGCACTATTTATAACATCCAATCTAATTTGAACTACGACGTCAACTAAACTGTAACAAATAGGAGTCCATGTTACAATGTTTTTTTTTTAATTCTTAATTTATCCTATCCTGGACTGAAATTTTTTAAGCAACCCGCATCGTGTTTTAATTAATAATTTGCATAATCGTGTTTTAGGAATTAAATTGCATATAAAATAGTTTTCATCCAATAAACAGTTCGGTGAAGGTCGTTGTATAGCGGGATCCTAGACTATAATTTTTTCACTTTTCATGCATTTTTTTTTAAATTTATATTAACAAATAAATTGTCCTAACCAGTCAACTCTTTTTGTCAAAGATTTGTTGACTTCAGATTATAATAACTGCCAATTTTTGCATGGGATAATTACTGTCGTATCGTTGAATATGAAAATAATAGATGGGTATTTTCATACTCTATGGGTATTTTATGGGTACGATACGTTTGCAAAGAGGACGTCAATATATAATTAACGTTAGACGTTAATTGTATATTGACGTCCCAAGAAGACCTAAAAGGCTTCTCTGAGGAATACTGTAGCTATTAGATTCATGATCGGATTCAAACATCCCAATGTCTTTTTTAATTTTTGTCATGTTTGAATCCGATCATGAATCTATCATGATCGGATTCAAGCATCCCAATGACTTTTTTAATTTGTTTCATTTTTTAAAATACATACCAAAAAATAAAGTTTAATCGATTGCTTTATTCGCATTAAAAATGATTGAAAAAAGGTATTTAAAATTTTGTATAAAATGCCAAGAATCATTTTTCCAACAACTAGGTGATCTGCAATGCACCCGAATTTATCTGATTATCTTACCTATAGTGATCGCGGTTTTGTTGAGTTTTGTTGACAGTATTTGACAGTACACGACTTTTTTTTGCTTTCCGCCCCCTCTTAATGGAGCGAAATTCAAATTGATGAGCAACTTTGCCTCGACTTACATTAACACAGTAAAGTTTAATACAGTACAGTACAGGTTTTTATAACATTTCGAGTTGACTCGCTTCGCACAAACGAACTGAATTACTTTACATTTACAGCCAGCAACAACTATGGACAATTGCTGACATGCCGCGAGTTGTCTCGCAATTACAAAAACCTGTACTCACCCTACTTGGTGTAAGTAGACCACTTTCGAAAACATGGATCCGAAAACGCATTTTTTTTTTCAAAATAAAAAAAAAACTGTTAAATTTCAGTTCCCAATTACTGAAATAGAAGAGTTTTTGAAAAATAGAAATCAAGAATAGTTTATAAAAAATACAGCAAAATACCATATAATTTGACGATTTTAGCGTTTTTTATGTGTCTTGTTAGAGGATTATGGGTACTGATTACTGTCACCAGTCTTTGTTTTTTAAAGTGGTCTCCTTACACCCGGTATGTATTTTTCTAATCGATAGCACCACAATTATCAGTACCTAAGATGTATTTATTTTATTATAAAAAATATTTACTACAAAAATTTTGCATTAAAAGTTGCATTATAAATTATATTCTGAGAGCAACCAACATCACAATCGCTTTCAATTATTCATTAATACATAAAGATAGCTGTAAAACATACACAAAAATAAATAAAGCAATACACATTTCACTGGCTATATAATGGCATTATTATTGATTACTAATTTTAAATTATATTGTAGTAACAATTTTACAGCCTCAAAGTCTAATGAAAATTAATTATTTATGCCCTTTGAATATTCAAACTTGGAACAGTCAAAAATCTACTTACAATAACCATCTTTTGATATAGATGGAAAAAATTCATAATTGGTATAATATTTTTCTCTATATTTTTCTTTATTTTAATTCTCTTTATTTTATTATTTTAGGTTTTAGGAAGTTTTGGTTATAACTAAGGAGTTCATGCTATGTCAAAATGTTTTTGTAGGTACATATTTAGTAATATTTAAACAGGTACATTTTTTATTACAACATTTTTTTGTAGTATACATTGTATTTATATATTATTTTTATATATAAAGGTAAATTGTACAAAATAACTCCAATAAAGGCATGTTGCCTATTTACACTGAAGGAGAAAAATAGCTACGCTTATTCCGAAAATATAATGATAGATAGATGCATTTATTAAAAAAAAAAAATTACTGATTTTTGTCAGACTTGGCACCGTTTTTTTATACAAATCTATGACATAAGTACATAGTATTTTAAATATTTTTGAAATAGTGCCTGAGTTATAGTCAAAGTGCAACTGGTTTTTTTGTCAAGAATGTTTCTACACACTTTCAACACACAAAAATACAATTTCTAACTTGCAATATAATTTATATAAGGTACTTGTGATGAATTCGTTTTTATTTAACTACTAATATTAACTTAATTTATTTAGTTGTGATGTCTTTGAATTTAGCTACTTTTATTATCAGCCCCATGCCATTTCAAAATCGTTTATTCTGCTGACAGCCCAAGAGGATTTATTGACAGTACACCCTCATATAGCTTGATTTTGCTCAACCTTAAGACCACTGAAAACAATTAAATCAAACAATCTGTTGGGATTAAAATCATTAGGATTGAAATCATCTGTATTAACCACATGTCCAGCATGCAAAGAATATTTCGATGCGGATTTTTTTGATGATGAGTTTTAGTATTGCTATATTTTAACAAATATTCGCTTCAAAACGCCTGATGAAATAAAAAAGAACAGTTTGTTCAAACCATAAAAAGACTAGGCTCTCTGTTAAGCTGCCAAATAGCATAAGGAACATGTTAACAAAGACTGAAGTTAAACAATATGGCAACATTCACATTCAAATGTTTGAAGGTGGTTTTTAATATAATTCATGTTACTCAAATTGTATATTATTAAAGCTATAATCATATTAATAATGCTCATAGAAAATACTGGTTTCATAATAATTATTATTGATTTGACTCTACGCACCGTGGTGCCAAATTCAGTTGAGTGTTACCCAGCCTCTACACTACTCGCTAAGTTCCTCGGCGAAGTACTCAGAAAGTTTACCGAAGTACTAAGAAAAGTTGGCAAAGTTAGACGAAGTGCCCCTCCACACTGCTCACTTCGGTCAACTTCGGTCAACTTCGCGAGTAGTGTAGAGCGCGGGTTAGAGCTTGTCCAAGCCGAAATAACGCGCGCCACTACCGCACTTACGCAGACAAGTAAATTTAAAATACGGCCGCAATACACATATAGATGCCATTGTAATTGGTCATTCAGTTGCTTACTTGCTAAGAAGCGTTGTTCTCGGATTTGTTGTCAAACTAGTTACTAGACAATAGACATAAGTGATCTGAAAGCGCGCGAGAGCGGACGTATTATTTCAAACAACGCGCCAGCGCTGCTTCATACAGTGAGCGTTGTCGGATTTATCACGCGACTAGTCGACTGTGATGTACGCATACAGATCCTAATTCATGGAACAGTCGACGCTTCCACACAGATGAAGAGTCCTTATTAATATTTGCACTTACACACCTAAATCAACTAATAAAGTAGTGGGGCGCGTTATTTCGGCTTGGACAAACTCTACTATAGTGTAACCAACTTAATCATTTTACATTACTTGGGTTTATAAGGGCAAGGCGGCGCCGGCCGATGCGGCCTCGGCACAGGTTCATACACCTCGTCGTACAGACACGTGTTAGAATAATTCGCACTAGAATACACATCGCGTCTCGGTTCATTTACACTTGAATACACATCGCGTCCCGGTCCATTTACACTTGAATACACATCGCGTCCCGGTCCATTTACACTTGAATACACATCACGTCCCGGTCCATTTACACTTGAATACACATCACTTGTAAGTTCTCCAATCTCACTATAAATATTACTAGCTGTATCATTCACTTCGTCGTACACAGCTCGAGACGTCGATGCTCCATACGTAGAATAACCATAAGCATAATCCACATTTTGATACTTTAAAGCAGAGTAATTCTTCGAGTTCTCTAGAGATTCACTAAAATTCTTCAACTTTTCACCTTCCTCCTCGTACTTTGGTACATAAATATTCTTCTCATAATTCGTCTGGCTAGCAGACGGTGTGGAAAACTTCGTATAGTAATCCTTTTCAAGTACAAATTGTTGTTGATTTGGACTGACATCGAAATTACTATATATCGGAAAATCATTTTCGTTGCACCTCGTATTCGTTTGACTCTGATTGTCGTTTAAATTTTGTAAGTTCGTGTTGCTATAACTCGAAGTTGCTAGAGCGACATCTTGTGATTGATTAGCGTAAATATTTTCGCTATTAGTGTTCTTCGATCTGAGATTCAATGACTCTGAAATTCTGTCGTCTAACGACATTTGTTGTAATGACTTCACCATGTTAGTTTCGTTCACATCAGCGGAGAGAGCACTATTTGTATTTGAGAGTGTATTATTCGAAATTATTCCAAAATACGGAGTTTGATTTGTGATATTGTTCATTGGGGTCACATTGTTATAGAGAGTAGTTTCTGTATTTGTGCTTGGTGTAACATTATTAAAGTCGGTTGTAGTTTGTCTGTCTAAGTTGAAGGTATGGCATAAGTCTAAGTGGCAGTTTGGTGGTACTCTGGGAGATTCTTTCTTGTATGAAGACCATGAGGCGTAGAATTCGAGGGGTTGGCTTGAGTACGTGAGAGAGCTTGTGTTGTTCAATCCGTCCAGAGATTTAGCACCATAGAGATTCGTGTGTATTCGGTTTTGCGGTTCTGTGTTGAAGGTTGGCAAGCTTTCTATGCTTTGCTGTCCCCAGTCTGATTCTGTACCTGTTTATAAAAAATACCATTATTACTAATAATATTATTAATACCATTATTATCACACTTTTTAAAATGCACTTCTAGCTGTTATGCTTTGAAACACAAGGCGAACCTTTCTACCGTACAAGGCATCAACATTAGCTTTTGAAACGAAGCTAACTCGACACAGGCCACACACACGGCCATCTATCGTAGGGTGGGTGATATTTGTTACAAACTAGGGTTCCACGACACTCGTGTATTCTTTGTTTTGCTATCATAACTAATCAAACGGATTTGCATTAATAATACGTATACTCACATCAGGGGCCGTACCACCATCTCTTATAGCAGTATTATTGTAATATTGTTTTAAAATTTTCATACTGACATTGCATGAAAATGACGAAACAATATTACAATAATACTGCTATAAGAGATGGTGGTAGGGCCCCTGGTATTAAGTATTATTATTATCAAACAATAAGTAACTTTATCATACAAGTATGGATTAGTAAGGATTAAAGTAATCATTATACAAGTAGTTTACCTATTTCGGGCACGTCGATGGGCTCGTCCAGCAGCGAGATGTGCTGCGCGTCAGGTCTCTTGGTGGGCGTAGTTTTCATCGTGCACGGCGGCAAGTCTATGTCTATCAGCAAATCTTCTTTTACTGAAATAGAAAAATATGAATATAATTTCATTATTACATTATAACGTTCATTGTACTTATCTTCTAAACACGTATAGTATATTTGGTATTCTATGGTAATGTCTAGTTAGTTTGTAAATTGTCACCTTGATTCAAGCTCCTGGAGTACTGGTCCCGCTCGGCCCTGTTCTTGCGCTCTGCGAGGTTGGTCCGATCGTTGATGAGCTTGCTGTAGTTGAAGTGCTTGCTGGCCGTGTTGCCGGCGCGCGTGCTCGTCGGCTGAGTCGACTCGATCGTGCGACGCTTGCGCAGCACCACTTCGGGATCCTCTTGGACACCGTTCGCTGGTTGGTTCGAGGCTGGAGAAGTTAAGGTTGTTCTTAGGAGATAAATGATCAGATATTATTTCCAAGTGCTACATTACTTTATGAAACAACTTTATTGTGAAAGAGCATGCTTAATAAGTCGGTCATTATTCGATAGTACGTGATTGCAACGCTTTATATTATAATGAAAAGTACTGGATAAAATAAAATAGGTAGGGGAAAAATGCTTCATAGGTATAGGTAGGATAACTTCTTGCAATTTAAAAATATACTTAATAATAATATGTACATTATTGTAGTACATGTAGATTATAGATTAACATACTTGTAGGTGTGAATTGCCTGCAGTACCTATGTTCTATGACGTGTGTTAGATCGGTCTCACTCGTGATAAACCCATTTAGTCATAGATTAGTTATTTCCAATGCTAATGCGATATTGCGTCTTATTTAATAGCAATCGGTTTTAACAAACACATAAACACGGGTATTATAACACACTAAAATTTAAAACACTAAAAAAACTTACTGTTTCAGACTTAGGAAAACCAATGTTGCTCGATATTTAACGTGGAATCGTTAGATATAACTTATTACTAATTATGACTTTCTATAAGTTTTTTTTTACATTTCTCTCGATAAAAAATCTTGAAGGAATCCTATTAGTTATTTATTACCTACTAGAGATTTTTTTTTAATTTTAATCAAAAAATTTAACTATATAATTATGAATGCTAGAATGGCAGGTATCATATTCACACGTTTGTATTAAAATCTTTGCTAAAAACTAAAACTTTCAGAAAAATATTATCGTCCTTAGACTACAATGACTTTTAATTTACAAATTACGAAAAATCAAATAAAATTTGCTTGAATTTGGCGTATAAATCGCCTGTTGGTTCGCCTTAATTAAGAAACATGTCGATATTTTCTGAACGTCAGTTGTTATTTACATTAAACTTTCGTTTTCGTTTATATGAAAGCGATACTTGTTCTTCCTTTCCCGTGTTTGGTAAACGAGTCAACTGTGGCAGTCTCTATATATGGATGAATGAGTCAATACATAATGTATGTGTATTGTATCTCCGATGTCAAACAACGTAAGAAGTAAATGTTAAAAATAATATCAATTGGCAAAGATGTACTAAGCATTTTAACGTTCTGGCGTGATGCTGCATAGAAATCGTTAAGGGCTGTTTTACTTACAAGGATAAGTTAAACAACCCTTAACATTGAAAATTTCAAGTGTCTAACTATAACGGTTCAAGAGATACAGTCTCGTGACACACGGACGGACGGCGAAGTCTTAGTAATAGTGTCCCGTTTACCCAAAGGGTAAAAACCCTTTGGGTACGAAAGCCTAAAAATGATACCAATAAACCATCAATATTACCTTTTCGGCTTGGTGACATGGTTTGAGACTTCTTGGGTGTAGCTTCTGAACTTTTCTTGGGCCTTATTATTGTTACCAGCGTACTGTTGAATAAAAACATTCAAGTATGAATATTTACTTAACGAATAATTCAAGATTATGTACTGGGACCTGTTTGGCGAGACTTAAAAAGTCTTACCTACCTTGGGAACAGGCCTATCTCCAGCGTTCTCTGGTTCTGCCCCTTCCACCAGTGCAGTTCGCTCCTCTTGTCTATGCACACTATGGTGTCCCCCGCCTCTATGCTCAGCTGTCCGTGTTTCCTGTAGCTGTAACAACGGATTTTGATGTTCTATCATCAGTTGCAATAATGTTTGGCTGCTACACGGCCTCGCAAAGGCAAGTTTGCGGTACTGAAGCCTTCTACTACATTTGTTCTGTTGTAATCTCTATACTATAACTCATTGAAGGTAAAACATTTCTCTGGGGGGACATATAATAGTGCACAAGTATGTGCGCAGACATAGGTGCACTCTTTATTCGATTATGACAGACATAATCTGATGGGACGACTGCTCCTACACGACTGGAGAGAGATTAGGACCGACGGATTAACGTGTAACATTATTAGAAATTATAAAATCCTGCTGTACGCTCCGGGAATTGAACCCGGTACAACCTGCCTAAAGCCGACTGCGCGCCAACAGCACTAGGGAGTTCGTCAACACCACACTCACCAAAGATTAGCGACCGCAGCGTCAAACTTGTTGGTCTCCATGAAGCGCTGTATCCCGGCGAAGGACGGGCGCTCCTTGGGGTTCAGGTCCCAGCACTGCATCATCAGCATGTACACGTCGGGCGGGCAGGCGTTCGGCGCCGACAGCCGCTGCCCTTCGCGCATTATGAGCCGCAGAATCTCCGACCCATTCAGACCTGCCAATCAAATAGGTTGAATCAAAATCAAAATATTGTTTATTCTTTCACATAGGCCTAACTTACAGACATTATGTCAGAACACTACTGCACTTATAATTGTCTTATTATTATTAATTCGCACACTAATGGCTCTGTATCCTCACTCTAAAATGTGAACCCGACTCCTTAAGAACACATCCACAATTTCTTGGCCTTGACATAATGATAAGTCTGAATTGGTAAGTACTAGTAGTACTATATAAGTAAGAATAAGATGTAGATTGTTGGTAGACTATTATTACAATTTAGGTAGGTACTATTATTATTATTATTTAGTCACTGGTACTTTAGTATTTTCTCTACCCACGAAACTACTCAATAAAGCTTGTATTTAGATCCTTAAAAGCTGAACGTTAAAAATTGTTGGCATTATTAATGTATTTATAAATTCCACAACCATTAATTCTAAAGATCTCACTAGTAGACCAGTAACTGCTTTGCTAGTTCATCCTATGAGTTCCCTTTAGCAGAAAAACTCTTTCTTATCCCTTTTCTCCATTTTAAAAGACACCTCTATGCAAAATTTCAGCCTATTAGGTTCAGGAGTTAGGAATGTGCGATCATGAGTAAGGTTTTCCATGTATTTGTAGGTACACTACATAGATAATGGCTGACGAATTGATAATGGTTGAAAGGTAAATAGGACCCATCGGCATGAAAAATTCAAGGCACACCCGTGCGCTGCCGCCGTAACATTATGTTGTTTGCATAATATCAACTACGTAACAAGCATGTGCCATTCATACTAATGTATTTAACACGCCCATACTGACGAAGGTAAGGTGTAGTCAAGGCCACATTTTATGATAATTTCATATTATAGTGTAGTTCCCATCTTATCGCCCTATCACCATAACTGTACACAATAGATATTTAAGTTTCCATACCTGAAATAATTTAACTCTGAGTAATTTCCTTTTAATAATGGCAGTAAGTATTTGGTTAAGACGTCAGATAGCATTTGAGGAGAACTGCTAGGAAATTGTGCAAAACGCATTCAACGCTATTGAACTTATTTTTAAACAACATCTGCCCACGGTTTGGCTGGAAAAAATGCGTATTTGACCAATCAGCGGGCAGAATTTGTTTACGATTACAATAGCGATGAATCCGTTTTTCTTGTTGCCCTCCTGGGTTTAAATTTCTGACTATCCCATATTTTTGAAAGATCAATCATACAAAAATAAATAATAATTAATTATTATAATGTGACAGTTCAAACCTTCTAATCTAATCTTGCTAATGGTTTTTATGGTTTTATACTGCAGTTGAAAGGGTGAAGGAGTGACACTCTGATGTCTGTCTGTCTGTTTGTCACCCCAGATACTGTGAGCAACAGCTCGAACATAAAGAGCTATATATATATTTGGTTGACATGTTGATCAAAAGATGCGTTAAATCCTCTACACAAGCAAATAATAAAAATATAAAAAAATATCTTCAATGGATGGGAAAGTTTTTCTGTTGAGAAGAGACTTTTATGCCTGTGAGGTGTCTCTAAAATCTAAATGTTCTCAAAGATAATATGGCTTATTGCTCCGCTTGACGTAGATCTTTCTCATAAGATGGTGATTGTTGAACTGAACTGAACCTACCCATCCAAGGATCTTCCCCAAAGGAGTACATCTCCCACAAGGCAACCGCAAACATCCAGACGTCGGAGGCGTGTGAGAACTGCCTAGACCGCAGCGACTCGGGCGCACACCACGGGAACGGAACCTTGCGACGTTCGCTCATCACGTAGCAATCATCGGCGTCCGGCAGCGCACGCATCAGACCGAAATCACCTATTTTTACCTATTGAATAAATAAACTACTTTAGCACATGAATATTAATCAGGTGATTTTGAATTGAGAATTAGTGTAGAAATACATAAATATGAAAATTTGTATTCACTGAATACATTTTTCAGATTGGTGCGTAACATCCGGGCACAATAATCCAAATTTTATTTAGATTTTTGCAAAAAGTGGACTAATTATACATTGTAGACTTATGGCAATAAGTTTTTCAAGCATAACATTCATACATCTAAGTACATGTTTTTCTTAAAAACTGGTCAAAATACTCATTTACTTCATATTGATTCTCAATAGCTTCAAATCTGGAAAACAAATAGGGGGTGGAAGTTCATTTACAACAGCTGTTACAGTAATCAAATCACTTACCAATTCCAGATTGGATAATAATATGTTCCTGCATGCCAAGTCTCTGTGTAGGAATCTATTCTTCTCCAAATGGGCCATCCCTGCTGCAACTTGCTGTGACCACTTTGATATATAATTCAAAGAGACTTTGCCATTCTGCGCTCTTATATAGTCCAGTAAAGCTCCCATCGGTGCTAGTTCACACACCATCATTAAAGGATAGAACACAACACCATGGAGTTTGATTAAATTGGGGTGTTTCAAACTGTGCATGGCCTCCACCTCTCTCTGAAAGTCTTCGTAGACTCCCGGTTGGGAGAACGCGTCATCTTTCAACACTTTCACAGCCACCGGCACCGTCACTTGATCAGACACACGCCATTCTCCTCTTTTCACTACACCAAATGATCCGTTCCCTAATTCATTGTGCAACCTATGAAAATAATTGCTATAATAAGTATAATCAAATCAATAGATATGAAACTTCTTTTATAGGTCCTAATTCAAGATTGCCTAAGAAAATCATATTCTTCATAATCGTAATCAACAGCAGTCTGTCCTGTAAACACATAAAAAAAATTTAAGGCAGGCAATGAAGAGATTTTTTTGTGATAGTAAGATTTCTATCAGATTTTTTTTACTATACAAGAAGAGCTTTACTACTAGTTAAAGTAGTGGTTATGTTTGATTTGTTTTGTTGTTCTGGATGTGTTCTTAGTATTTTTTTTGGTAAACTTTGATTTATTGACTATAACTACATTATTACTTACACAACATCTTTCTCTAATATAATACATGTGGCTCTATTGTCAGTGAGTGCCTGCGGCCTTGCTATTTCAGTCTTCTCCCGAGGAGTGCTGGAAGTACCGAACAATTTGTTCCAAAACTTTCTGTTCCAAAGCTGCAGCTTCTTTTTCCTAACAGCATCTTGCAGTCTTCGGATACCCGGCTTGCTGATGCCAATCTTCTCAAGGTCATCTGCATGCACATAGTCAAAATGTGCTAATCTTGTGATCTATAAACAAGTGTTATAACTTCAAAGTTGGTCCATATGTATAAGGAGGAATTGCATGCCTTTCTGTTATCTCACAATCCAGATTCAGGTCATGAAGCTTGTGAAATGAACATTAAAAATACATGCCATTCTTACTGTGGGAAAAAATCTACTTTACAGATGCATAATACATTGAAAAGTCACATACAATCTCTGCAGAATAAATTAATGTATATAATAATAAAATATATTGAAAATTAAAAAAAGAATTTTTTTAAGACCGGTTTCAAGTAAAGTGTGTTCATTTTGGTGAGTGTTTTGGTTCAGTGTGTGAGTGGGAAGTTTATATAATGCTATAAAGACTTTGATTAATTAAAAGTAAAAACATTATTTTATTTTACCTGAAGTTGATCCCTAATAGGGAGATAAAACTGTTCAAGTTGCACATTTTGCAGGATCTCATACAACCAATCCGGGTTAGAATCCATTGTCAATAACGCGTTTTATCCTAGCTCAAGCATATAATTGCTAGAAATCTTCGCAGAAACAACATTTCAAACAGGAAGTAGAAATTACTACTTGTGGGAATGGTGCGTCCAGTTTGTCTCAAAACCACGGAATATATCGCAACTACATAAGATATGTATCACCGTAATCATGTTTCAAAAACAGTACACCTTAATGTTTAAATTACCACACAACAAAACAAACACGAGATTCATATTTTTATTTTGTATCACGAATGACGAAAGCTGCCACAAATTATCTACCACAAGGAATCAACCAAAAACAGGGTTGCCAGATATTTGCCATTTGAATTCGCCCAATTTTGCCTGCTGAGTAGCCTAAATTCGCCCAATATTTTTTTTTTGCACAAGTAGCCTAATTCGCCTAAATCTTTGCATCTAACAGACCTATATTTTAGACCCAAATAAAGAACACACGTAAAAAAAACCGGCCAAGTGTAAGTTGGACTCGCGCACGAGGGTTCCATACTATAAAAGGAGTAAAACATTAAAAGAATCGCTTTTGTTCACGAATTTACGAGTATAATTTACATGTAGGGATTTTGTTGGCGAACCGCAAACGTAACTTTGTTTTTGGTGGTTTATTGTTATTATCAAAAAAAGTATAATAGTAAGAGAGTTGATTTTATTTTTATTGTAAAATATACATTAAGTAATGTCTATTGATCTTAATTATTTCAGATTTTTCAATTGATAAACTTCGGAGATAAGGGGGGAACGGTATTTTTTTCGACAGTTTGCTCAATAAATCAAAAACTATCAGGCAAAAAAATAAATAAAAATCGGTTTTAGAATACACAAGTATCGCCCTTTCATATGATACCCCATTCAATATTGCTATTTCAGTTAAAAAATTCGAAGCCCCGATTTTCCCCCCTTTTTAAATAAAAATAAAAACAATTTTCAATCTTTTATGATTTTAATGGCGTTGGGTCACTATTACCTAAAACTATTCTAAATTTCAAGTCGATAGCTTCGATAGTTACTGAAATAATCGAGTGTGACAGACGGACGGACGGAGAAAGTCTCACCATCAGGGTTTCATCTTTACCAAATTGGTATGGAACCCAAAAAAAAACAATGTGAAGTGAAAAGTAATATCCTATACCTTTAAACGAGCAATTCTTGTATATATATTTTTCTATATAATCTGAATCTCGAATGATTCTCATGAAAGTTAGTGTACGGGGGGTTTTGGGGGCGATGAATCGATCTAGCTAGGATTTATTTTTAGAAAATGTCGTATTTACAAAAAAAAATATATGACTCCTGCTGCCCTCTATTGGCCAGTAGTAATACTGCCGAGCGAAGCTCGGTCACCCAGATATTATTTATTTATTTATCATAGATAGGTACAAATTATCAAACTATAACCTATGGTGGGGTCATGTTCTGTATTTACACTTGCAGTAATAATAACTGTTTTCTATAGTTCGTTATACATTGCTACTTTAATTTATCATTCAAATAAAATTTTGTGGAAAATCTTTCAATTGATAAAAAAAATATGTTTTATACATAGAGATACTATGTACTAACGGTTTTATAATAAAAAAGCTTAATGAAGATCATTGAGATACAGAATACCATAGAAAACATCCAGGCGCAAAAATTCAAATTTTATTCAAATTTTATTATTATTACCCACACGAATGAAATTGATACGTGACGTAACTTTCCGTCGCTCTGGGCAAGGGCGGATTTAGGGGTGGGGCACGGGGGCACGTGCCCCCCCCAGATGGTATTTTTGTTTACTATGGAGATCCCATCACAGTACATACTTAGTATACAAGACCTTCCTTGTTTGTAAGCTTTGAAGGGAGAGCTAAAAATTTGGCAACAGATGAGGGAAAATATCCCAGTATCTCCAGCAGATGCCTACAAAAGAGCAACGGTGCTGCCAAATATTAGAACTCTGTCAATTGCTGTTTACGTTTCCAGTGACTACTAGCACTGCCGAGCGATCTTTCTCCACCTTACGCAGATTAAAGTCTTATCTTCGCAACAGGATGGGTGAAGAGCGATTGAATGGATTGGCTTTAATGCATATCCATCAAGACGTTGCGGCGAAAATGGGCGCTAATGAAGTGCTGGACATATTTAGCAGGAAACATAAAAGAAAACTTTCTTTAACAAACTTTTAACAATAATTAAAAATAAAAAACATTTATTTTTTTTCTATTACTTTGATACTCTCATAAATCTTTCTATAGACATACTTGAACTTGTAGAAATAAACTATAAATATAAAAAATAAAGGTTATTTCTAACAATAATAATTTTTTTGCCCGTCCGCCCCTTGTGCCCCTCCCAGAAAAATATCCTGTATCCGCCCTTGGCTCTGGGCATTGTGTCTTATCGAAGTGTCACTTCATTTGTCCGGCCAATATAAAGTATAGTAAAAGATTAGTGTCAGACGCACTCATGTATCTCTATCTCATTCCTACAAATAGTAATTGCAATACGTGTGAGAAAGCAAACAGCATGGAAAGTCAAAAAACCTGATATTACATACGTTTGTAACGAAACGTTCGTTACAAACGTATGTAAAAGAAATTATTAGATAACTTTTGGTCAGGTAGCCTAAAATCGCCCGTTTCTATTTTCCAGGTAGCCTAAATGGCTACCGGTAGCCAATCGGGATTTTTGGTCGCCGATTGACCCCCCGAGGTAGCCTAAATGGCGATAATTCGCCTAATCTGGCACCACTGACCAAAAATCAACAAGGAGCAAAGAATAAAAACAATCAGGGTGACCACTTTTTGAAAACGAAACCAACTGAAATTGTTGTCAAAATCTACCAAAGATTATGTTTTAAAATCTGCTGTAAATGTACTGACAAGTGACATGAGACATCTTCTACTATTGTCAATTACCTATTCCAGGTGATATGCAAAATAAAGCATGTTTCCACCAATTTTAATTACCTATATAATTAATTAATAGTAATATAAACTGTAGAAATAATAGAAAAGTTTCAAAGTTTGTGAATTGTTCGTTTTGGTAAATCCTTTGATTATGTATATACATAATCAAAGGGTAAATCATAAAAAAGCAATTTTTTTCTACCATTTCTACCAATATTTATTGAGATGGCAAGATGTTAAACAAGGACACAGTACCAGAGGGATCGTTCTCGCCCAGGACCGCTTTTAGCTAGCCACCACTTGTAAGAGATTAGCTACTCTAAGTTAAAATAAAATAGGTCTCATTTTAGCTAGTAGTAGTAGCAAAAATAGTAGTCTATGGTCTATGATGCAGTGTGCCAGTGCAACGATCACAGATTGACAAAATGTTGTCTGTGACACTCATAAACACAGACCAGTGCTCATAGAGATAGCGGCTCCACCGATTTTCATGAAATTTTGTGAACAGGTTTATATAATTATTATATCGTATTTACCAAAACTTCGGTATAGCTGGAGGTTTATATATTCACCCAGATATTTAGTTATTATTCAATTAAAAGAGCATAGTCACACAGTTGAAACAGAATTTTTTTATTCTCATTAAAATCAATATATACAATTTTTACAGGTAAGTAGTGCAAAGACAAAACTTCTGTTTGAGAAGTTATATGAAGAAAAGAAAAAAACAGAATGTTTGCACAGTACTTAATAGGTTATAATATATTAGATTCTCATGTCAGTGTTTGTAACAAAATTTTTATAAAAAGGGCTTGAACGATTCTCATGAAATTTACACAAATATTTAGTAGCGCTAAGCTGAGCTCTGAGCTATGTAACTATTTTTCATACTACGTGAAAAATAAATTATGGCAAAAAAAAGTTTGTTGGGTCAGCTCATATGAATATGATTATCTACATTCTGTGTGATAAAATTTTATTGAATGGAAGCACACGTTATTTCGCGGAAATCCATAATTAGCAAGACAGATGAATTTGTTTTGCTATACTTAACCTGCTACTTAAAAGAAGCTGTATGCTCCAATATGCAGGATTTGCAGGAATACTGCCTACATAAAATAATTCAACCTATAGTTGACTAGTTCATGATAATTGTAGTTCAGTCAACTATTTTCTTCCTAGGTGTCCTCCTGCCAGCCGCCAGGCTCATCTATACTACTTTGTACTGTTCCCTTTGCTCAGTAATAAGAATCTTTCTTCCATAGTGCATTTGTACATACAAATATTATTATGCTGTCTAGCAAAAACAAGTGCATATGACTTATTTAAAATATTGAAACAACTAGTTGCATCACTCTATTCCACCAATTCACTATTTAGTCCCTACATAATCTATTATTTAAAATGCATCTTGATTTTATGTCTCACTAGAGCATGTTTCCGTGTAGTTTTATATTCACAGTAGTCGCATGAGAAAGGTTTTTCTCCAGTGTGAATCATCATGTGAATTCTCAGACTACTGGATTGTGCACATTTGTGGTCACAAAGTTGACATGAATATGGCTTCTCACCTGTGTGAGTCCTGATATGGTTTTTCAGGTTTGTGGGGTGTGAACTTCTGTATTCACAATGCTTACAACGATAACACTTTTCTCCGGTGTGAATTGACATATGGTGTTTTAAAGAACTAGAATATCCACATTTAAAGTCACAGAGTTTACAAGAATAAGGTTTTTCTCCGGTGTGAGTTGTCAAGTGGCCTTTTAGAGTACTGAGCATTGAACATTTGAAGTCACAATATTTACATGTGAAAGGTTTCTCCCCAGTATGAGCCTTCATGTGAATTCTGAGACTACCTTTGTAATAAGTTTTGTAGTCGCAATGTTTACAGGCAATAGGTTCATCTCCATTATGAGCCTTCATGTGGGTGCGGAGACTGCCTTTGTAGCTACATTTGTAGCCGCAATGATCACAAACAAAGTTAAGTTTCTTATCACTGTGAACCTTCATGTGGGTTTTTAAAAGACGTGCTGTCGAACACTTATAGTCACAAAAACTGCAATAAACAGTCTTCCTTCTTGTTTGAGTTTTTATATTCTTCTTTAAACCCCTTCTACATTTTTTGATTGCTGAAGTATTGCTTTCAATGAGAAGGCTGTTGTGTGTGTTCAGTGTTTCTGTGGGCAGACTGGCTTCAGGTTGAGAAGGCTCCAACTGAAAACACAAAATATATTATCATACTGACTGAATTTGCCATGCTTTGCTTGATTAATCTTGTGGAAAATTAAAAAAAAGGCATGATTAATGATGGAAATAAGATTTAATGATATTAGGAAATGTATACACTATAAAAAAACCTAGGAAATGCGTTTATTAATAATTTAAGAATTCTCATTTCACACATTTCCTAAATAAGCCAGGAATTCTATAGATTTCCTAGGAATTTTTATACCTACATATTTACTAAATATTTCCATTTTTGAAACTTCCTAGGTGCAAGTACATTGTACATTATGGCAGATGATTCCTATAAACTGGAATATGATAGATCATGGGTTCTTTGACACCTAATTCAAGTCGAATTAGGTGCCAAAGAACCCATGATCTATCATTATGAATAAGCTTTAACTTGTAGACTGATTGATAAAACTCACTTTTATATGAACCACACTTATCTCTGTGACCATAGCTGGAGCATTATTTAAAGGTTCCACTTTTAGGCCACCAGTGTCACTGTACACCTCTTGCTTGACTGGGACAAAATGGTAACTGTAGACATTGTCACTAGGCTCAGTCCAATTTCCATCTAAAGGCTCCTGTTTGATTACCTTTTCGAGAACGACTGTACTGTCAGTAACTTTGGAATTTTCCATATTACAGTCCGCATATCCATGTCCAATGTCAGTTATTGTATGCCTGTCCATCATGTTCCATTATCTGCTTACTTCTATTGCTTCTGATTTTATCAAATTACTTTTACTTACGTAGGTATCAGAATTTAATAAGTTATTCTGCAACTTCATTTGTAATTAAAGAACCAAACGGCAAACAACATTTTTATTTTTTGTTAATATTCATATTGTGATCTCTGTGTTTTGTTCACATCATCATCATCATGATTCATGATGCTTCATTTGGATCACAGAACATGGATTCTTGATCATAATTCAATATACATGCTACTCTATGCTAATCACCAAAGATTTATATCGTTGCTAATCACTAATCAGCTGATCGGTGATAGGGTGATTGACTGATAGACACGTATTTAGCTTACACCAAAGAGTACCTATATTTATAATCACTACGTTTACACGATCACAAAGAAAATTCCATTGATCAAAAAAAAATACAATGCAAAATCAATGATACAATCTGAAAAATCAAAATAGGTACAATCAAATGCAAAAATCTTTGATCAGGTATTTATAGCAAAAATCTATGGCAAAAATCCAAGGAGTCAAGACAAAAAGGAAGCAGTAAAAAGTAAAATTACTTTACTCTATGGCAGTAAATCAAAGAGGATATAATCACTAGGTACCTACCATTCAATAAAGAGAGAATATTAAGGAGCACACCACGGGTGTGCCCGCGAAATTAATTTTTTTTTTGTGGTTTTTCGCAATTTTTAAGCTAATAAGACATAAAAGGCTTATGGCAGTCAAATTGCGGGAATTCCAGTATCGTCTTCACGTGTTCATACATAAATCTCTGCTAGAAAGTGTCGAGTTAAATAAATTAATCCGACTCTTTACTCGGACTAATTTCCTAGCATAGACATTTTTACCACGGAACAGAAAAAACCAGTGGAAGTGCTAAGTAGGCGTGGCACGCGTGCCACAATTAAGCGTCGCTACGCTTAACCACCTGCAGTCGCGTTCTAACATCGCTTGGTGTTGGTAGTCTCGCGACAAATTCATATCGCTCTAGCAATGCCGTAGTTCCGTTTTGGAGTGTAAAAATGATAGTAGGAGAAAAAAATCTTAAAAATGGAGGTGTTTCGTATCATCGATAAGTACGATTTTCATTGTTTTCTAATAAATCTTAAATATCTGGGTGACCGAGCTTCGCTCGGTAGTTTAAGGTGTTGCGGCCCTACCAGCCCGCGAAATTCAAATTTTATTTAGTATTTCGCAAATCTTAGACAAACTACACATTGAAGATTTATGACTATGCATTTTGCGGGCCTACTTTTAATGCATCTACATGATTTTAATAGAAACTTTGCTCGAAAGTTCCCACTCATCTCATATTGGTTCCCGAAAGATAATTTTTTGCAGTTTCAAAGATTTCGAGCTATCGGGAACCAATATGAAGTAAATGAGTATTTTTGAGCAGAGTTTTTGTTAAAAACATGTAGATGCATAAACGTTGTGCCCGCAAAACACATTGCCATTAGCCTTGAATTAGCCCACTATGAGCGAAAAACTAAATAAAATTTGAATTTTCGCGCCCAGATGGTACCCATCGCCCTTAACTACTGGCTAATAGATGGCAGCTGCAGGAGTGCTTCGCTCGGTAGTTTAACTACTGGCTAATAGATGGCAGCTGCAGGAGTGCTTCGCTCGGTAGTGTAACTACTGGCTAATAGATGGCAGCAGAAATAATATTTTATTATTTTTTTGGTAAATTCGACATTTTATAAAAATGAATCCTAGCTAGATCGATTTATCGCCCCCAAAACCCCCTGTATACTAAATTTCATGAAAATCGTTGAAGCCGTTGCCGAGATCCAGATTATATAGAAATATATATATATACAAGAATTGCTCGTTTAAAGGTATAGGATTAATTTCAATTTACTAATATTTAATAGAACGGTTTGTCAAAATCAACCTTAAACAATGAAGATAAAGTTTATTTTAGATTGACTCTATTCAATAGAACATTCCGGAAGTACTTAGCTCCGTGTTCGCTACTCAAGTAGTGATGTAGCCAAGTCGAATATTGAATTTATCGATTGATATCGATACAAGGAAATAAATAAATAGTAACGTAATAATTATAATTTATTAATGAGTGAGATGTCGCATTGATCACTAAATAGATATCAGTAGTTACTTTAACCTTCATTTAAAATATTTTTATGTTTCCCAAAGATGCAAGCATCAAGGAGAAATGAATAGATGCAACGGGTAGAGTTAATTGGATGCCAACCAAATCAAGCACAATATGCTTTGAACATTATTTAGAAGTTGATTTTATAATATCCAATAAAGGATATAGATATATGAAACCTACTGCGAACCGCAAACGTAACTTTGTTTTTGGTGGTTTATTGTTATTATCAAGAAAAGTATAATAGTTAGGGAGTTTATTTTATTTTTCCTGTAAAATATACATTAATGTATATTGATAATAATTATTTCAGATTTTTCGATTGATAAACTTCGGAGATAAGGGGGGGAACGGTATTTTTTTCGACAGTTTGCTCAATAAATCAAAAACTATCAAGCATAAAAATAAATAAAATCGGTTTTAGAATACACAAGTAACGCCCTTTCATATGATACCCCACACAATATTGTTATTTTATTTTGAAAATTCGAAACCACCATTTATTAAAATTAAAAATAAGACTTTCGAAACGCCAGTTTCTCAAATATGTTTTATTTCAAGGGCAATAAATAAAATTTAACTATTTTCATACATTGCATTATTTATTGTGCATACTTGTAAAAGGCATGCATACGTACCAGCACTTTTATTCAATTTTTAATTACCTGTTTTAATTTTATCTTTGAGAATGAACAAAATACCGAGTATCTATCGATATCGATAGATAATTCAATGAGCCACGTGGTGCGGCCTTGGCTGAGTAGCAATAGAAATTGACCGATCACGCAAATGTCAACATTATGAGTAACGAAATTAAGTTGATAATTGCTACCACTTAGAATACCGCCATCTATGGTCAAGTAGCGGAATTATTTGGACAATCGGATCTAGTGTGATTATAGCTCGTAAATATGTTCTTCCGTTAAAGCAAAATAAATCTTATTTCTAGTACGTCAGGGTTTGTTTCCAAATCACCAAATCAGGATCATATACAGGCTGCGGAGGAGTTACTCACCATTGGTAACTATAATATGGCCCGATTAGACTCATTAGTAGACCGATGTCAGTGCTCAGATCTTACTCCGGAGGTTGATCCTATAGTATATAAATGCAAGGAAGCGGCCTCAGAGATAGGAAAAACCAATACAAGTCTTTCATATACTGAACAGAGGAAAACTTTTGTAGTCTCAGATAGCATGGGCAGAGGATTTGGTGACTTACTCCGTAAAAAGCTGAATCAAAATGTAATCAATTTATGTTTCCCTGGTGCCTCATATGAATACATAATAGAAAACATTAGAGAAGACCTATTGGACTCCTTTTCTACTGTTATATTGTTAATTGGAAATAGTCTCTATGTAAATAAAAAACATATCTTAAAAAGCTTTGACCACTTGCTTGGCATACAAAAAAAGACTGGGTATAAGTTTATCTTTTGTTCATTTCCATATTCAGAATTTTTCACCCAAGTACAAAATAAGCACATACATAATCTAAATGAAACATTATTTAATATAACTTTTACACATAGAGATTATTTTCATATATTCGATACAAATAGATTTGTTAAAAAGTTTAGATTGACAGATGGTACAATGTACCTACCTTTATTTTATAGGAAAAAAATAGCTACTCTAGTAGCCTGTAATATAAATGACTCAGCTATATTTAGCACAAAGTCAATGAGTACATGTTGTACTAATAGTAGTGACGAAGTTAGTAATTTTACTAATCAGCCTATTTTTACATTAACAAATAGTAATAATACTATGAAAGATTGTAATAAAAATTTAAACTAAATTATAAGACAACGGATAAGCTCTGTAAAATCTGTCTTGTACATCAAAATATTCAGGGCTTACCCGGCAAGGAACACGAAATAGAGATGTTTTTAAATCAATTCAAAATCGACATTCTCTGTCTTACGGAACATTGGCTAAACCAAAGTCAATTGTTGTTGAACCTAAATAATTACTCATTGTCAAGTGCGTTCTCAAGAAGGACAGCAATCAGAGGTGGTTCCTTGATAATAACACGAGACAACTTAAATTGTAAGGAACGAAAAGATATTGTCAGTCTTTCCAGTGAACGCACTGCAGAACTGTCTTGTGTTGAGATGGAAAGATATATTGTAGTTTGTGTTTACCGACCCCCCTCAGGTGACCTTAAACAATTTCAGGATATAATGGAGGAAGTACTTAAACGACTGTCAGTTTCGACTAAAAAAATATTAGTATGTGGCGATTTTAATGTTGATATCTTATTGAGTAATTCAAATACTGTTCAGTTACTCAATTTATTTAAATGCTTTGATTTAAATAATGTGTTTAGAGAGCCCACTAGAATAACACAAACCTCGGCCTCCTGCATTGACAATATATTTTGCAACTGTGAGATTTTGGATAAGGCTATAATAAATAAGCTTAGGTCTGATCACTGTGGTCAACAAATTTATGTCTTAAATAGTGTCGTCAAACTGAAGCATATAGTTAAATGCAGACCCATAACAAAAAATAAGCTAATGCGGTTTAAAGATAAAATATCTACTACAGTTCCTGCCCTAGTCTTTGAACATGAGCATCCTGATAGCATTTATGGAACCTTATTCAAAGCTCTAGATACGGAGTTTAATAATATATTTAAATTGAAAAATATAGATGTTATGAATAATAAATTAAAGTTCAGCGATTGGGCAACTCCCGGGATTCATAAAAGTAGAAAAAAATTGTATGAGCTTTATGAGGAAAGACAGTTTAATCAATCTGCAATTTTCCGAGATCGGGTTAAAACTTATTCAAAAATCTTTAAAAATGTTTGTATGCAAGCGAAATCTCTGCATTTTAAAGAAAAAATAACTCAATCCGATAACAAGATAAAAACAACATGGAATGTAGTTAATAGAGAAGCAGGAAAAACCAAATCTCGCAACTCCAAGATCGAAATAGTTGCTAATGGTAATAAATTAACATCAGACATAGAGGTCGCGAATACCTTTGAAAACTACTTCCAGAATGTTCCTGTTTTGTTAACGGATTCTTTAAAGTCCTCACCAACAACAGCTCAAAAACTTTTAAGGGACAACGTGAAAGAGTGCTCTATCGTATTTAAATTTGAACATATCACTGCAGCAGACATAAAGAAAACCTCCCGGTCGATAAAAATTAAAAGAACTGGCGACCTTTGGGGAATGTCTGTGCAAGTGGTTTTCAACATAATCGACACTATTGCCCCATGTTTGGCTATAATATTTAACCAATGTGTTGATTTAGGTATTTTTCCAAATTTAATGAAACATAGTAAATTGATACCGCTATTTAAATCTGGGGATAAACAAGATCTTAATAACTATAGACCAATTTCAATCTTACCAACACTTAGCAAGATATTTGAAAAAATCATACTGGACCAACTCCTAAGTCATTTTAACTCAAATAAAATTCTTCATTCCGAGCAGTATGGTTTTACTAAAGGCAGGAACACCACTGATGCAGGTGCCAAGTTATTAAGTCATATCTATGATGCCTGGGGACAGTCTCAGAATGCTATCGGAGTCTTCTGTGACCTGTCCAAGGCTTTTGATTGCGTTGAACATCAAACGCTACTATGTAAACTAAGCCATTACGGTATCAAAGACAGAGCTCTTGATTTCGTTGCCTCTTATTTAAGTGATCGAACACAAAGGGTATGCATAAATGACACAAAATCACAGGGTTGTTCCCCCATTATGGGTGTGCCACAAGGTTCAATATTAGGCCCTTTTCTATTTTTAGTGTATATAAATGATTTGCCACACCATGTAAATGGTATTTGCGAGATAGTATTGTTTGCTGATGACACTTCCCTAGTTTTTAAAATAGATAAAAGTAAAGAAAATTATGACGATGTAAATTGTGCTATCGCGCACGTATCGCACTGGTTCACAGTTAACAATTTGGTTTTAAATTCAAAAAAGACTAAGTGCATTGAGTTCGCACTTCCAAACGTAAAAAAATTAGTTAGCAACAAAAAGGTGATTGTGAATGGAGAAACACTAAAAATGGAGAACTCTACAGTATTTCTGGGGGTAACCTTAGATGATAAACTACAATGGGGCGCTCATATTGAGACTCTGGCAGGTAAACTTAGTTCAGCTGCCTATGCTGTGAGAAAAATTAGACAATTTACAGACATTGATACAGCCAAGCTTGTTTACTACGCCTACTTCCACAGTGTTATGTCCTATGGTATTCTATTATGGGGCAAAGCTGCTGATATTCAAACTATATTTGTATTGCAAAAGAGAGCTATTAGATCCATATACAAAATGAAGCCACGCGAATCTCTTCGCCAAAAATTTAAAGAAATAGGCATTCTTACAGTGGCGTGTCAATACATTTATAATTGTCTACTGTTTGTACGTCAAAATATTAATAATTACAATAAACGGATAGATATAAGTAACCGTCCAATTAGAAGTGGAGCACATAAGTTAGTTGTAGTGCCACACCGTTTGCGTAAGGTACAAAAGTCCTTTGTGGGGTTGAGTGTACGCTTCTACAATATGATCCCGAAGTCTGTCTTGGACTTACCTTTGCACCGGTTTAAAGATACTGTCAAAAAACATCTAATAAATCAGGGTTACTACACCATTGAAGAATTTTTAAATAACAAAGATTCTTGGAACGATAGTGATATGCTTCCATCTCCTCACGAGATATCTTAAAAATATTGTTTCATACTAAGTACTAAAAATTGTATATTGAGACATTTTTTTTTTTAAAAGAGCAAGTACCGAGTTTCTTGCCAGTTCTTCTCGGTGCAATCCTGCTTTCCGAACCTGGCGGTAGAGTCTCGACATTTTCATGAGAGCTTATATCTAAGCCTATGTGAAATAAAGAATTTCATTTCATTTCATTTCATTTCAAATCTGTGACGTAGGCTAGTTTTGATTAAACTTAAAACGACAAATCAAACTATTTGTTTCTTTGTAGTGCAATATATGATTATCGGTATATTTGTGTGAGTTTGGCGACAGCGGTTCCCATAGTAATTTTGGTGAATTGCACTTCCACTGGTTTTTTCTGTTCCGTGATTTTTACGCAAAAATTTTGAATTTCGCGGGCAGACCTGTTGAGTTCGCCTTAATTTTGGACTTTGCAGTACTCACCATAGACTACTAATACTATGGGTAGACTGAGTACCATTGATCTATAATATCTATGACGTAACAGCTTGCGCTACGCTAATGGATGACGGTTCCGTTTGAATTACCTACGTGGCAGAATTTAAACTACCTAACTAAACAAAATAATCGAAACTATTATATTAGTTTGTTTATTTCCTCTTGCGTTTAATTTATTTTGATAAATTACCTAAACAACTGAATTAAACAATTTAAAATATGTAGGTAAATATATTCGTAATGTGGTTTTGAGGCGTTGACAACAATCATCCGATATTATAAAGTACCTATTAGGTATAAAATGGGAAACTTTTCAATTGAAAGCGAAAATAAAATAATTAATTTTGACTGTATTCCTGTTGATACAGTCGCTGAGGAATTAATATCAATACAAAATACATCAGACGTAAGTAATTTTTAATAGTATTGTGTCGGTGTAGTACTTGCTTATAGACGTTTACTCTATGAGACGTTAGCACTCCACTACGGGGCATGTCTGACCATAAATACTAAAACAAACTTACGCCACGCTTGAAACGGCGGAGGTGTTTTTGTTGCGATAGAAATCTCCATTGAGATTTCCAACCTAAGACTACTTACTTATGTTGGATTTGTGGATTTTTACCAGCAACAGCGTAGCAATATTTCCAGCAGTTTAGGTCTCCACTCCACAAAGTCGATCAGACAATCTACGAAGTATGTACCCTGGCCCCTGCCCATTTCCACGGGCCACCTATGTCTGCTTGGCATATTGTCAATTCAGTTGAACTGAAATGTGTTCTTTCAAGGATCCTCGTGAGGTCCGTAGTCGGAGTTCATGTTTCACATCACGTCTGGCGATGCGAACTGTATAGTCTTCAGGCACACCGCACATGATAGAGAGAAATGTGGTTGAGCTACTTTATGTTAGCCTTAAAATGATATAAGTAGTATGTCTATTATAACTTTCAGGAATACCTCACATATCGAGTATCATTACTATACGTCATCAATAACATCGACCAAGTGTTTAAATTGTCAATCACATCCGCTCCCGTAAAATCACTTGAATGGGCTGAAGTGAAAGTCGTTTTCCATCCCAGAATAGCTGGTCAATCGTACACCGAGTTTTACATGGTAGATGATACGGCCGGTAATACTTATAGATTGACGGTTACGGGAAAGTGTTTTGGTAAGGTCACTGTTTTTCTCTAATTTTCTGGATTTTGCTGCATCTTTACTAGCGTAAAAAGTAGCCTATTCATAGTTTAGGGTATGTCTGCCGGCAAATGTTTCAGGTCCCAAAGTAACATTGACAAAGAAGAAGATCGTGTTTAGAATTTGCAAGACCGTCAGCGAGCAAAGACAGGAAAATATAAATATCATAAATAAATCGAAGATAGATGCTACTTACCAGTGGCTCTTTCCAACCGGTGGTCAAGGATATTTTCAAGTACGTCGGTTAAACTACGTTAAATGCACAATCCTGCTCAAGTAAAATGATTTTCGTATTAATATGTGTGCTGGTCTTTTTATGTAGATTTTAACTGGCAATTGTGGCGTTATTCGAGCATTTGAAAATATAACTACGTCAGTTGTATTCTTGGGAATAGCACTAGGGGTTTATACTTCGGAAATCGTTTGTTTAGTGCTGAATCAGGTATGATATACTTTAACTAGAATGTATAGTCATTCAAAAGTGTTCGTTCGTTTCAGCTCATGAACGATTATTGCTGGGAGTGCTGGACATAGGCCTCCTGAAATGACAGCCAAACACCATGATCTTGCGCCGCCTGCCGCCAGCGACTCCCTGCGACTTTCTTTATGGCGTCCGTCCACCTGGTGTGGGGCCTGACGACACTGCGCATGCGACCAAAAAAGTATAATTAATCAACTAGGCCCATTACAAGATAATACATTCTGTTAACATTACAAGATAAGCCATCTTTTTAATTACATTGGCGCCCAACATGGAAACCGAAGATGAGATTTAAAAGTTTCAATTTATCTGCAGGAGCCGTTATATTTACACTTGATAGCGTCAGTTGTATTGCCCGGGAATCCAATGTACAACATACAGGATCATGGGTTCGAAAGGAATTGGAATCGCAAAAGTCGATCAGCCCACTTGGTGGAGAACAGTCTGACTTGCTTGAGTCATATACCATCAGCGTCTGTCTATGAGAGGTTCTTAGACTTCGGCAAGGGAAGTGTTTCCGATGTCACCTTGAATATATCGCAAACTTTAAGTGTTACTAACCACGAAATGGACGTTGGATGTATTCAGTGGCTTCCTGGTAAAAATTATTATCATTAAACTATATTTTTCCCGTCGGCTGCGTCAAGTGTTTATGCACTAAGTAAATTTGAAAACTAGTCGTATTATGAAAATACTGTTAATTAATATTACTACTAAATTACATATTTACTTTTTATACTTAGATCCAGACAACGTATTCATAATTGATCCCATTTCCTGTGTCATTCCTCCGAATGAATCAAGATTGTTTACTATTAGATTCAGGTGAATAAATTGAGTTTTGTATCTTTTTCAGCTTTATGCATTAACTTTTGGTTTTTAGTTTAATTGTACAAAACTCAAGCTACTCCGTACTCTGTTTGTAGGCCAAAGGTGGATAACGAAGTGTTTGGCTATTTACTATGTGGAGACTATCAGTATACAAAATACGTGATGAATAATGATTTTGTCGCTGTACCTAAAATTAAACACACCTGGTTCAGGATCCCCTGTATCGGTAATACTTGGCTACCTTGCACTGAATGGAAAACAGAATGGGATTGTCCTATTGAGGTATTATATCATTAGCTTAAACTCGGTCGTAATTTAAATATAGGTACATTTAGATAAAAATATTTTGATACAATTTTAAGGTTGTTTTACCACCAACCGTACCAGCTAGAACAACGTTTACAAACTTCATGTTGTCAAATAAATTGGGAATTCCTATGCATTTTAAATTAACGGCTCCACACAATACGTAAGAATTCAATTTAATATTATTTTCTATTTTATCTCTATCGTTGTTTAGTAATTTTAAAGAACCTAATTTCGTTCAAAATTTTCTTAGGAATTTTATAGCTTTTCCAATGTGTGGCATTGTACCAGGAAGAGGCTGGCAAATAATAACCGTAGCTTTGGAGTCAAAACTGTTAGGTGAATATGTCGAAAATTGGGACATTATCATAAACAAAGAGCATAAAGTGAGTTTGCAAAGTGTTTCTCATATAATTGCAAAATCTGTAAGTAAATATAAGTGAAAAATGGCCTCGCTCACTAGAAACTATTTAATTATACATGTTTAAAATATAAAGAAATTATTGATTTAGAATTTGGTGAAGTTTGATTGATTTTATTTAGTATATCCAAAATACGAAATTAAAGCATACTGTAACTTACAAACCACAATGTCATTTGCTAGGACTTCTCCAGGATTCTGGACTTCTAGGATTGTGAAAGCCGCAGGCAAATTAATGTAAGGAGGTTTGATTGAGGAGGCTATGTTATCGCTTTCCGATTGATTATACCAAAGTATTTAATAGCCTTTAGCGCGATTGGTTGAAACAAACTGTTTCGGGCAGGTCTATGACGATGATATATTACGTTTGACACGAACTGCCCGTCAGTTTATTACTCATTAGCAAGCTATTGGATATCTCTTAAATTGGTGACCCCGACGTTATGAAGTCGCTCACTGAAGACTACAAAGCGTTCCATTTCCCTAAGGTTTCGTATCCGAATTCCGAATGGCATGGATCCATACACTTACAAATAGGTTAGGGGATATTACAAGGATGACTAATAGGGACAATTTTGTGAAGGTTCGCGTATCTTTCTGTGGTAACGCGGAAGTCAGTAAAGTGGAGATGATGTCGCATGGCTACAACCCGCACAACACGCACGCGATGTACGAGTTTCAGCCGACCATCACCGGCTGCACCAACTATTGCACGGCTTACCTGCACAATCTCACTAGGATGGAGACACAGTGCGTACTAATCAGTTAGACCACGACTGATCGCATCATTATGTTGTTGATATTCAACAAACTTACAGGAAACTTTTTCTTAAACATTTCTAATATAAGCCGCTAAGGTGTGGAACTTCCTTCAACGTCATTCAAGTACAATCGGGGTGCGTTTAAGAGAAGAGTGAATATGAATTTTCATAGCATTTCATGATTGACGTCAAGCGCAACTTCAACATAAAAAATACATTTTTGCTTCAATAGCTGGGACTAATTTTATAATGGCCACCGGTTATTGCCATCTGAACGTGAGAGTAAAACACCACAAAATTTTAACAAAATTTTAAGCTTGATTTGCAATGATTGCTAACACGCTAGTTAAACGTTGTAACCATAAGATTATAATATGTAATTTTAAACCGTATAAAACGTTGGCGTTAATGGTATTTCTCATTTTAAAAGTGTTATATGAAATTATTTCATATTGCTATTTCAGCTTGAGAGTCCTAAGCAACGTGACATGGCTTGGAGCTGATAATAATGGGACTATAGTGTTACCACCTAAAGAAATAGTTCGATTCCACTGGTGGTTTTTCCCCAAAGTGGCTGATAAAGTTTATCAAACCACCGTTACTTGCTCCTGTATCTGTTTGATTAATGGCAAGTAAGTGAATCAACGATTTACTTCTCTGTAGTACCTACCTATTTTAGAATAGACGCTAAACTTCTTTCTATTTTGGAAAAGAATGAACACAATGCTATTTACTTTATCAGTTTTTAGGTTTATTTCTTGAAGCAGTAATATTGTACAATTTAATGATGTCTTAAACTTCCGCAGGCCTGTGGGAGAACCAACAGAAGTGTTTATTAGTTTAAATGGATTTTCTGAATTGCCGGATTTAAGGGTAATTTATGTTCGGCCAATTTCGTTTCTATTTTCCGGATGAAAAAGTTAAAAAAATATGAAAATTGTTTACAAATACTGAATAATAAAAAAAATAAGAAACTAGTTTTGTATATACATAGGTATTTACTGTCAAACTGGTGTCCTTTATCACAAATCAGTTTTTTGGGTCATCCTAATTTTCAGGTATTGCCAAAAACATTGAACATTCACGACACAGTGGTAGGCGAAAGTGTCACATTTCCGATTACTCTTTACAACTATGGGTCTTGTTTCTTTACATCAAAGTTGTATCACCTTATTGATGGTACGGGTGATGATGTTAGCGACGACAAATTGGATATTGATTCATCTGTGGTAAGTTTGTGAAATATTATAGTTACAATGCGCATGCATATCATAGATGTCTTTATATGAAATAAATTTTATTCTTGTGCAGAACAGTTTGAAGCCCTCCAGCCACTGCGAAGTGAATATGACAGTCACAGCAGATGGGGCGGGTTCACGACAGTTAAATATGAAATATACAGTTCTATTTCGCAACGAGTTTGATGAGGTGGAAGAGATACAGCCCATCCAGAAGACTATATGCATTGTTTGGTACGATGGGATATACCCAACAATCAAGGTACGATGGTACTTAAAAAGGAAGGTAGGTAACTGAGAATTAGGTATACTTTACTATCAGTTTGAGTAATGTTAATAAAAACGACTACTGTAGAAATGCTGCTGATGATTTTTAATAGTTATGTTATGAAAATTTACAGGTCAAACGGACCATAGCAGTTAGAAGTCCTGTTATTTTAAGCAATCACTGCGTCTGGAATATGATTAACATCAACGAGTGAGCCTAATACCGACAGCTAGTTTCTTGATTTTATAACCTGTTTTCGTACTTAGACTGCCATCAATGTTTTTAGGTTCAATAAAGCCCTAGAAGACTGTCGACCCAAGAAACTTGTTAATGTCAACCTCTACGCACCGGATCTTTGCGTTAGACACGACGAAGAAGAACTTATTTTTGTATTGGGCTGTGTGTATAATGTGCCAGTTCCGTTTAACCTTCGGAGGGAAAAGCTATGTGATTGCGAAATGGTAGAAGTCCAAGTGGGCATTTCGACTTACGAAATGCGGCACACCTGCCTTCACAGACCTCTGATAGAAGTGTTTCCAATGAATGGAATCGTGACAGTAAGTTTTTAAGTGTTGTATTCGTCCCTGGCGCAGGTCGCCGGTTTGGTTCCCGCCACGAACCACTTTAGAATTTTATAATTATTTTAAATTGGCTCAGGTCTGGTCTGGTGGGAGGCGTCGGCCGTGGCTAGTTATCACCCCACCAGCAAAGACGCACCGCCAACCGATTAAGTGTTCCGGTACGATGCCGTGTAGAAACCGTAAGGGGTTAGCTTATTTATCTCTTTTCAAGTTACGTAACATCTTCGTACGATAACATCTTCGGCTGCATCATCAATTACCATCAACTGAGATCGCATTCAATTACTAACTTGTAATCTAAAAAAACAGAAATTGGATAAGTGTGAGTCGGGCTCGCGCATTAATAGTTCCGTACTATCAAGACCAACTTTCAATCGTAATAAAGTAAACACCTCTGCCCGCCAAATTCAAAAACGACCAAATATTTACGTTTGTTGTATGGAGCGGTGAACACTGAGAGATCCGCCGCGCATTTTTAGTCCTTAAGTAATTCTTAATTATAAGAATTAAAGAATACCTTTTACCCTTTCAGCCAGAAAACCCAGTGCTACTACACCTAAAGTTTAAATACACATCTGAAGGCCGGAACACTCTTTGTTTCGTAATGACGATGCCCAACCATCGTACGCTTAACGTTTTCATGCATATCAACGCCTTTGCAAATTCAAAGGGCTTGCTGACACCTCTGCGGAGACTTGTGGGTGTGGAGGAATATCTTACGGTGATGGATTGCGGAAGAGTACCTATTAACAATCTGGACCCTGTTATACGGGTACGTGCAGAAGTTTCAAGAATGTAACGTTTAATAAAACATTCTATTATGAGGCTGCAGATTCTAGTGTGGCTAAAGTTTAAAGGGGCAGTCAATTGCAAAACTAGGTAAGTACTTCAAAAACGCAAAAAAAAATCCGTTCCTTCCTCCCTTCTCTTCTTTGGTCGTATTCTTCATTTCTGAAGGTCGTGTACGCACTGATATGCCTTCGATGCGTTCTTGATGAAATCCGCAAGAAAGTCCGTTTACTTATTCAAACCAAATTAGTATTCCCAGGCCTGGGGCCGTACCACTATCTCTTATAGCATTGTTATTGTAATATTGTTTTGACTAACTTATTTTTATAGATTGTTTGGCTCTATAACCCTACTGATGTGTTTACGACGTGGCGTCTTCTTCGTGGGAATAATATAAAACAAGACACTGTCATAAGATGCTTGCAGTATTTTGCGGAGGTACCGCCAAATGACAAATTGGCTATTCCTTTCGCTTTCCTGCCCACGGAAATGATGGATAACGAGGTAAGCGTAAGCTGTACAAGATTTACGTTGGAGTCTTAGACCACTCCAACTTCCTCCCTAAAGTCATCTTGTATTTATAAATCTTATACAGTCAAACCTGAGTAAGAGAGAGAGAGAGGTAAGAGGGAGAAAACTCTATCTTGGGCCCCCCTAACTCTGAAACTCGGATCAGTGAGAAACTTCTATAGAGAAAAAGAGATGTCAGTCTCCTGAGCTCTCATTTAACCAAGCTTTAAAACAGTTGTCTTCAGTATCTTTGGGTTTTTAGTCAACTGCCAAACTGAATTATGATCGCAGATAAAAAACAGTATGAATTGTAAAATTCAATTGGTAGGATAATTATAAGAATTATAAGAAACATTTCAGGTGGTATTCTATTGTTCGTTTGGATACGATATAATCAAGATCCTCGTAAAAGGACAAGGTGGCCTTCCAAATTGTATCGAAACAAGGCTCGATATGCCGTTGTATATCGAAAGGATCATCAGAGCTGCGTATAGGCAAAACGTTGTACGTACTTTTCTTGATGATGTTGAAGTCATGTTTTTAAAAAGAATTCAAGTATATTTGATCTAAACAGTTTCCCTTATAACCGACAGGTATATTTGTCGAAGGAGCACATGACGTTGCCAATTATGCTAACGCATTCCCTTTCGAGGGACATCATAGCCATTACCAATGATACGGAACATGTTATGAGATTTATTTGGCTGCCGTTAGTTTGATCATTCTTTATCATCCTATTTTACATAGCTTGCTTTGATCTTAAACAGCTTTGCATTTTATCACATGAAAAACTTTTTGTTTAGCTTTTAACAGCACTTTTGCGATATCTTAGCCATCAAAAATATTTCATATCTCCATCATTAATTCTTCAACACTTCAGTCATATAGCAGCTACTGGTCATTGCCATAGTTTTCATAAACGTAACTTAAAAACTTTTCATTACATAGTGAGCGAATCCCGAATATTGTCAACATAGTGATGACCCCTTGGTGGGGTGTAATTCAGCCCAAAAGTACCCAGTGGATTACTATGACGGTTTATACTCTACAAGAACCTGCCACCTTTACGTAAGATTTTCTTTTCTTACCCTTACTCAAAGCATAATGACCATGGATGTATGGAATCCCGTACTAAGCTGATTCAAATCCATTTAATAGATTACAGTCTCCACATTAACTCGTACAATAATATTATTATTTGCTTAATTAAAACCCGGATGGATTCCAAAGTTATAGGCAAATAAACAAGTGGAAAACTGTATGATAGATGAATATTAGTTTAGATGGATATTAGTTTTGTTTTGCATAGATAATATTGAAAGATATGTTATCAATGTTAACTGTAATCTAAACAGTTAGTAATTATAAGTGGTGAAGAGAAGGATATTTTTAAAAGGGTATCTCATTGAAAGTTCTTTTTTATGGCATTCAACTTTGACTTTTGGTCGCCAGCCATGAACCATTTATGGGATAGGAAATATGCATTGAAAAGAAAGTAACTTTTTGTATGCAAAATTAAATTCCGGAGATGAAAAACCTAATTTCTAGTGCCAATGGTTATATTCTTAAAAAACACTATTTTATTTTCCCAGAATATTTTAATTTTGGTTCATAAGAAAACTTGATACCACATTCGGTCATTCTTCTTTCCTTGAATCTCTCAAGTTTTGCAATGTCTCTATTTCCAAACAGGACGACTGTAGCTTGTGAAATTCTCGATCTTACCGAGCGGAGGCAATATCAAAAGAACGAGATCTTGAGAAAAACTAAAACCGAAAAATGCAACCAAGAGTTTATTATAATAGAAGATGGTACGTTTTATCCAGTAAGTATCCACTTGTGGTTAAGCAGTCGCGTTGTTAATATCAAAAGAATAATATAGAAATCACAGAGATCAGAATTTTTTCTCTTTGTGTACCACGAAGAAAAGGGTCTTCGATAGCTGACGATAGATGGCATAAGTCCTTTAGCATACGTTCTATAAATACAACTTCCGACGTCATGCGCTTGGATGCGTTCCCCAGGCATATTACCTGCCTGAAGGGAAATTTCCCTATAGCCTAAACAACCGGCAAATGCAAATTTAATCATATTCCAGGACATCAATGATTGCCCGCCTTATGTTTTGGATATAAAGAAGCCACAACCCTCGTACCTTGCCATGTCGGTCTCTATATCATCAAGGGGTCAACGCGATGGATATCCTCGAATGCTTTTAAAGCAAATGTGGGAACAGGTTAAGTTTTAAATTAGTTCTTTAAATTCTACGTGGTAACTTACGAATTTTACAAGAGATTCGTCTGCTTTTGGTTGGTTTCCTCTTTATAATATTTTGGTCTTACTAGGCTTATTCTCGCAATCGAAAAAGGAAGTAATAGATACCGCCTACTAAGCCGTTTAGATAAAAGGTTTGCAGGATTTTTTCATAATATTTATCAAGAAAATATAGTCGAGTAAAATATAGCGTTTTTTTTTACAGACGCCAACATACGATCTATTGTCGTCAGATTTGAATTACGGAAATCTGGAAGCCACTTGCGGGAATAACATGACTACGACTGATATATCAAACATTATAGACGCTTTGCTCTGGTAATATGTTACTTTCTACAGTTTTAATGTATTAGTTATTGAAAAGCGATAGCTGCAAAAAGTTGCAATAACAGGCGCGTTAGGCATGCATTTTTGATATGGAAAAACACATTGAACTCGCTTAACACTGTTACCGTAACCGACGCCTCTTTTTGAGTTTTCTTCTGCCGGCAGTCCCGCAACGTCATTGCTAAAATCAATTTATTTTCTTGTGTTACTGGAAGCCTAACCCTCTTATTCATAAAGGTACAATAGCAGTGGAATAGTTATATACTGTTTTGTCTTTGTTTGTCAACAGTATTTTGACTTGCGAAGGAAAGAGAAAAAACATAGAATAACTATTCCACCGG
Organism: Coenonympha glycerion; assembly: GCA_963855885.1. Lineage (NCBI taxonomy): Eukaryota > Metazoa > Arthropoda > Insecta > Lepidoptera > Nymphalidae > Coenonympha > Coenonympha glycerion. The sequence continues at coordinate 6,115,290 of OY979628.1, forward strand.
TATTTCACGTTTATGAATAAGGGGGTTAGAGTTTATCTGGTCATTAAGTTATTCACTATTGCAATTTAAGGGACGCAATGCATAGCAAGATGTTCAGAACGCATGTGGAGTTCTACGCGAAGGAAGATCTCCCTACATACACTCAGTTGGTCAAAGTGACCGAAACCGACACCAAGTCGAAGTTGAGTAGACGGTAAGTATTTGTGTTTGGATTCAATTGCGCCTGAATAGGCGGCATTTTTGAAGATATTTTCCATTTTGGGATCTAAACTCTAGGGACATTTACATATAAAAAAATAATTAAATAATTAAAATAGGTGAATGATAGCGATTAGCGTAGCCCTCTATGATGAAAACAAAAATATACAATTTCATGCTGGATGATATTATGATCGATTAGGAACTTATTTTTTATTTTTTTATTCTTTTTTAGAGTAACGTCCGGAATATGTGACGCTATTGTAAACAAAGCGATGTTCCACGTTTACAACCTTAATTGCAAGCAAGAAAGCAACATTTTGGAGGCAGAATAAGGTTTTACTTATAAACAAGTTATTTCACTATTTTAATGTTATTTCTGTTATTAAAATAAAATAAATAATGAAATATGAAAAAGTTTCATTGTTTTAATTTTCAATATGTTTTTTTGTCCTTTCAGCCGGATATGAATACATATGAATATGTCTATTTTATATAATATGTCTATTCTGTAACTAGATTCACATACACTACTCGACTTAAGTTCTATTCTCCACATATTGACAAATAAGTAAAAATCGCGCCTAAACTTTACAAACCTACAAGAAAAAATATTTTTAAGAAAGAGAAAGTGCATTAGTCCTTTCTTCTCGGTGCAAAACTTCCGAACGTGGTGTGGTATAAAAAACATTTTGATTTCAGTCACATTTATTCTTTGAAACACCTTATTATTTAATATCACGTAAAATCAATCAATTAATAAAAAATACACTTACAAGTAAATTAAATATCACAGTACAGTACGTACTCGTACAAGTATCAGTCAAGTATTTTGTCCAGTTTCAACTGTAACTTCTTCGGCCTGGGAGTTGAGATCACGGTTACAGCCACTCTGTCGCCAAGCTTGAGATTCGCGTTGCCCAAATTGCTCGTGTGTATGAGGCCGTTGTCACCCACGCCGCAATCTACGAAACAGCCGAACGGGACCACGTTTCTAACAACACCTGGAAAAATGAGAATATTTTTAAAGTTTTTTTTTTACGCTATACAAGTTAGTACTTGACTGCGATCTCACCTGATGGTAAGTGATGATGCATCCGAAGATGTTAGCGTACTAACTTGGAAGGGGTAAGTTATGTCACCCCAACGGTTTCTACACAGCATCGTACCGGAACGCTAAATCGCTTGGCGGTACGTCTTTGCTGGTAGGGTGGTAACTAGCCACGGCCAAAGTCTCCCACCAGACCAGACCAGTGTGCTGATTCTGTATCGTTCACTTAGTTAGTTAGTAACCCAAACTGGGTTATTAACTAAGAAAACTGAGGCAAAAATCCTATTTTTGTATTCTTTTTGTACAAGATAGCAACTAGCATGGTATACTGATATGATACCATACCGACCTAGGTTGGTAATTTGGGCAAAATAGGATTTTTGCCTTCGTTTTCTTAGTTAATAACCCAGTTAGGGTTACTAACTAACTAAGTGAACGATACAGAATAAGGCCGCTGAGCCAATTTAGAAATTATAAAATTCCAGTGGCCCGTGGCGGGAATCAAACCCGCGACTCCGAAGCGCTCCGAAACTCGAATCCGAGCGCGCGTCCCCTGCGCCAGGGAGGTCGTCAAAAGTGAAACTTTTATTGTATCTACTAAAAAAAGGTTTTCTCTTCTTCAGCTTTGTCTACTCTCTAAGCACAAGTACAATGCTTGTAGTTACAGAGTAGAGTGCTTGCACACAAGTGGATATAAAAATCCGTTGTGAATAAAACTATCGAAAACACTATTCCTTCTTTCATTTGCAGTGCTATAGCCAGTGGAAAAAGAAATTTAATCCCCTGTAAGAGCTTTCTAAGGGGGAGAGGGATAAAATTTTTAGTTCCCATGCAAGCCTCATTCCCATTTACCATATTTTCAAGAAAAAAAATTATTACCTGTCAACGACATGCCTTTTTCCAATTGGTCGCTGGCTTGCACTGCCATAGAGTACACAGGCCGGCAGAATGTGATCATGTTATCTTCATACGCTTTCTGTTTGAATGCGTTTACTATGAGCTCCAAAGTACTAACATCTGTGTCTAAATCTTTGCTCATAGCTACATAGTCCATGTTGGAAGTTTTGATTTCTATTTGTTGAGGAAAATGCGGTTGGGTCAGCTCCTTTATGTTGACGCCGATCTTTTTGGCAAAACTGCAATTGAAGCAAACATTATACGATACCACTTTAAACAGCGTAAGGTTATACTTGTCTACTAGAGATGCGTTAAGGGGTTATACGCCACAATATACTTGTCTACTAGATATGCGTTGAGGGATAACGGCCAGTAGCCCGCAAAATTAAAATTTTATTTTTCCAAATAATAGGCTAATTATACATTGTAGGCTTATGGCAATGAGTTTTGCGAGCATAACCTTTATCCATCTACATGATTTTCATAAAAATTTTTTCGGAAATTCCCATTCACCCCATATTGGTTCCCGAAAGATTATAATTTTCTGCAGATTCCCAGATTTGGAAATAATATCGGGAACCAATATGAAGTATATGTGTATTTTTGACCAGTTTAAATAATTAATGGAGATGAATTATACACGTTATGCTCGCAAAACTTATTGCCATAAACCTACAATGTATAGTTGGTTTATTGTTTGCGAAAAACCAAATACCAAAGCCAATTTTGAAGTAATAAAATTCTAATATAGCCGTGATAAATCAAACCTGGCTTAAATCCAATTGCGCGCCAACTATGCGAAGTAGGTCGTCAAAATATGTAAAAAATGACAACATAAAACACCAACGAAGTAGGAACTAGAATTTAAAATGAGTACTCACGCTTTTGCAATGGAGTAGCTCTCAGGGTGTATGACGGTGGTATCCAGGGGCTCGGAGCCACCCAGCACTTTGAGGAAGCCAGCGCATTGCTGGTAAGTAATCTTCCCGATTCCGGCCACTTTTAATATCTCCGCTCTTGACTTGAAGCCGCCATTTTCTTGTCGGTAGGCTATGATTTTTTTTGCACGACCTTCATTTAATCCGGAAATTCGTCTGAAATCCCAAATTAAAGGGTCTTAAATTAATTTTGATAAAATTGATAAATTATCTACTTCTAATCAATGAGACTTGATCTGCCCTCCTAGCATGGGCATGGGATAAAAAATATTATTCCACGATTATATTCTGATAGGGAACTTAATTATTTTCTTCACTGGATAAAGCACAGCTAAATAATAAAAAAGAAATCTTTTTGTTTTATCAATGGGGATTATATTATTATCTCTACTTATACACCAAGCTCAGAGAGATAGAGAGTGAGTGAGAGTTAGTATGTGAGAAATTACCTTAACATGGCCTGAGACGCTGTATTAAGGTCCACTCCGACAAGACTCACAACCTTTTCCACCGTAGCGTCTAGAGCAGTTTCTAACATTTTTGGCGGGATGTCATGTTGATAAAGTCCTACACCCAAATTTTTGGGATCAACCTGAGCAACAAAAGGAGTATTATTGAGTATTTAATCTTAGCAAAACGAATTAATATAATGCAATTAATGATAATGAATAGTGCAGATATCTCATAATAATTTTAGCCTGCCAAAGCTTGCACTGGAAAAACTTAGTGTGAAAGCTCTATCTGTATCTTTCTCACCTTTGAGAGGGATGTAAATTTTCAGGTGATGACGATTTAGGCAATTATTTATTTGGAACTAAAATTCACTTTTAATAGCTTAGCATTTTATTGTACTGAGTCACTTACTTTTATTAGCTCTCCTAAAGGGTCCAATACTCTTCTTGCGATCGATAAAGCTGATATTAAATTAGGATCCATATTTGGATGTTCCTGAAAATAAAAACAATTAATAATTTATTCCAAACTACACAGAAAAATAAAATACATTCTAAAACAACCCCAAATAAATATATAATGTGAGGATAAAAAACTATCGCACATCATTTTTGATCTACCAATTCTCTTTATTGATTCGATTGAGCCTGGAACTGATTCCATACATCTTTGAAAATTGATAGTTTTAATGTAAACAAGTACAGGCAGAGAGCGATATGGTATTTTTTATACCAAAAAATAATTTATTAACGTAATTTTAATATTTAATTGATAATCTCATATTTTTAGACTATGTACTAAAGTCGTAGTACATATAAATTTTTAGGTGATGACGATTTAGGCAATTATTTATTTGGAACTAAAATTCACTAAATAATAAAATAAACTAAAATTACTTATAAATTGTATGGTATAAGTACCTTCTGCGCCTCTTTGCTGCAGGAGTAGATGGAGGCGCCCTGTTCGGGCACTATTATGACGGGTATGTTCTCGGACACGCGATGCTTCTGCAGCCACGACTCAGTTTGCCGACACGCGGTCCCGTTGCCTAAGCCGATGAGTTCCACTCTGAGTACAAATATATCAAGCATAATACAAAATACCGCCTCTACAGCATACACTCTCTAAAAAAGAGCCCATGGAACTCTTATTGATCATATTTTATGTCGGGACCCTTTACTATATTCTATTTTAATAACTGAAGCGTTTACATACGAGTACGACCGAGGCTCGAACAAAGGGCCGAAATTATAAAAAAGCACACGTATTGTGACGAAGAAATATCATCCCAGGTAACAAGGTGTTGTAGGCCCAGTAACGTCATTATGAATTCAGTAGAATATGACGTCTCTGTAACGTTTCTAAACCTTTGATTAAACATATTAAAGGATCAGCACTTACTGACGTCACGCATACATTTTTAGGCTCCGCCCTGAAGCCGAATTTTTAAGTTGTCAAAAATGTAAGATGACGCTAATGTATGCGACCGACAGCGGTATGTGCTGTCAGCGGTACTGAAATTGTATGATGCGCAACGCCATATTTGAGAAATATTTGGCTTCAACATACGTCACATCTTTCCAGTCCTCTTAGCGTAGCGTATTTCGTCATTGCTCTAAACCAATGACGAACTAAACTGACATCTTGAAGCTGTGAAAAATTGACGTCATCTGATGAGACCCCACAACAGTACCGACATAATGACGTAAAAATGCTACCTGGGATGCGACGTGGAGTAAATGTTCCCTAAGAACGTTTCATTTCACCCTCGGACTGATCGCGGAGCCCCTGTGAACCTTCTAAGAAACCATTTAGAAATCGCTGCTCTAGAAAACCCGCCGTTTGAGTCCTTTGCAAGAGCCTATGTGTACAAATATTATTTTTGTAGTTACCTAGAAAATATGAATTTTCTTAGTTCAATTTTATAACCACATTATAATACCTGTGTTTCATTAGTAGGTTACTCAGTTGACGAGCCGCAGGATCATTATTGTTATGAAAGTTCGGATGAATGTTGCAAGCCTCTAATTTTTCGCCTGTCGAGTCTATAATACCCACCTGAAAGAAAATATTTAAGTAAAACTTGACAGTTTAATGTTGGTTCTGGTGATATGTGAGCACGGGGGTAAGAGGAGAGATATGGCGGAGCGTGGTGAACACGAAAGTGAATCCCGTAGTTCAGCCAGCAGGGCTGGGCCATCGAAGAAACAGACTTTTTTAGTGGGTGCAAGCCCAAACATAGCACATATATTTCTCCTAGCGCTAAAAGAACTACAAAACTATTTAGAGACTAAAACAGAAACACACCCTTGTACATATTTATTTTATTTTTATTTATTTACTTAAATTCATATATTACACTAACAATATACTGTATACAACAGTATACAACTCAGTCTCAAATCTTCAGCACTAACAGAACTGTCCATGAGGATTTCTCCTCTGAAGGAAAACAAACTCTCAAATCTCACCTTGCAACCAGCTTTGAATCCAGGATCCAAGCCAGCGATCCTTCTATTCTTAATGGGTTCAGTCAGTAGATACTTCTCTAAGTTGGCAGTGAATGTTTTGACTGCCTCCTTTTGAGCAGCATTGGTTAGGTCTGATCTGACTTTTCTAGAGAGCCAAGGTTTAATAAGCCGGTTGTATGCATCTCCTAGACCTTTACGCACCCAGTGGCTGCTTTTCCAAAGAGTTAGGCAATACCTGGCACAGAAAGAGATGAAAACCATTTTAATGGTCCTATCTTCTAACAGAAAAATGATGATTTCAGAACATAATTAAATAGCTCTAGAAATTAGCTATTATATTTAAAGTCATTTAGTAGTCTAAATATTGATCTTGAAATTGAAAATTTTATGAATCACAGGCAGCTTAACATAAATGACATTAGAAAGCTAATTGTTACAATGTAAAAAGCTGCTGAAAATATGTTTTTGGATGTTGAAGTATGAGGCTGTAAGTTTCAGTTCATTGAAAATATTCAATTTGATGGAAAACATATTTGATATACATAATGCATAACCTCATGTTAAACATTGCCCGCTGGACTCTGTTAAGTTTTTGCATTCAGTCAGATAACTGAAATAACTTTACCTTTCAAGTTTATTGTAGAACCAATCAGGTACAATCACTTTCACAGAAAGTATCTTCTCATCCTCGCCTCTGTTCACCGCCAATGTTTGATAACACTTTACAAAATTCACTGGACACTTCCAGTCAAAATACAACTTGTATGTTTCAGGATCAGTCTTGGTATCAGGCTTTTTATTCTCACTCTCTTGTTTTACTTTAGTTGAACTTTTAGTTCTGCTACTTTGGAGAATAAATCTGGTCTGTTCTTTTCTGTAAAGTGCAATACATAATTTGAAACTGTTTAAAAATTCTAGTATTTGTTATCTGTTTGACATGATTTAGGGAAATGCAGCTTTGTATTTCAGGTCATATTTTTAGCCAAACCAAATACCAAGGGTTTTTTAGGTTCATTTCAGTTTTTCACAAATCCTGAGCAAGCTGTTCTTGCTCCCACATCCTTACCCAACCTTTATTTTGATATGATATAGCAATCTAAAAATCTACAGCTGTAAAGCCATGGTAATTTCGGTTTTTCCAAGAGCCTACAAGAATAAAATAGCTACATAAACCTATTCCTATCAAAGAATACTCAGAAATTCTATGGTTATCTGAATTTAACAAAATTTTAGATGTTATTTTAGATAGTAAGTAGCAAATGATTTCTGCATGGATTTACTTACAATGTCCTCATTTCTTCAAGAACTCTTGTGTCCTTATATATTATATCTGCTACAATGTGTGTCATATGACCTTCAACTTTATCAAAACTGGACAACTCTTCTGAATCGCTACACAGTTTGTTGAGATCCACAAATGCACCATTCAAAGCATTCACAGCATGGGGTTGTAGGCCTAAGTTACGGGCTCTCTCCGCCAATGATAGGGAATTGGATTTTAATGGACTATACTGCAAAATATATCACGGAATTATTTAATATACCATTTAAAGTTGATTAATAATTTATTAACTTATATTATAATACACAACCCTACCTTAATACAAAATTTCAACCACATCATTAGACCTGTTTTAAAAATACTCAAAATAAAGGAATGAACAAGAATTTCTCGTTAAAATTAATCATAACAAGAGAAACAAAAACAGTGATATTCTTTACAATAAAATTGTCTTACCACTAAATCCACTTCTGATAAATTTTTTGCATTCAAAATACTCTGTTCAATTTCTGGTGTTAGCTTATTTGATTTCTTCAATGTTTCCAAAACTGATTTCACTTTCTTTTTTAGTTGAATAACATTTTGGTAACTGTCATATAGCTCTTGAAGCCTGAAATCCATTTGATGAAATTTAAAATCTATAAACATTTTAAGTAAAAGCTTACTTAACTTAGAGACTCTCTTCTATGGTCATCTTCCCATAGAAGAGAGTCTCTATTTACACATCAGAGATTTATGGCATTCAATTTGCGGGAATGGCAGTATCATCTTTACATGATTATAAATCTTTGCATTAAAATGTGTATCCCAGGAAATTAGTCCGAGTATCAAGTTTTATGTGAGTAACTCGCAAATCTTGGACTAATTTCTTTAACTTTCACTTTCGAGCAGAGATAAACACGTAAAGATGATATTGGGATAATCGCAATTTGACTGCCATAAGCCGATTATGTCTTATCAGCTTAAAAATCGCGGGCACACCAGTTGTGTAAATACCACTGCACTTACCGATCAGGCATTAAATAGCCCACAGCTTCCTTCCTGTATCTGGCAATGAAAGGCAATGTGCAACCATCAGAAAGTAAACTTATAAACTTCTGAGCTAGAATCGGTGGGATCTTTTCAAAATACGACAGCATATCAGCTTCATTTAAATAATTATTATATTCATCACTTTTCGTGCCTTGGCCCTCGTTTCCATTGCAAGACTCATTTTCTTTCGATTCTTTTCTTAAAGTTCTTTTCTTCGGTTCGCTCTTTTTAACTACATTTTTCTTAAGTTTGTTTTGAACAGCTGCAGATCCAGATGGTTTATCTGAATCCCTAACAGTTCTTGTAGCGACCCTTTTTTTCGGAGCTGGTTTCTCGATGGCATCGTTTGATTCGTCTACTTTTCTTTTTCTAGATTTTTTCTCTGCTTTTTCCATGTTTAATAGGTTAAACAAATATTAGAAAACTTTTGGAAAACTGTTAAGGCGCATTTAGACCAAGCGAACAACGAGCTAGAACCAGAGCAAGAGCATTCTTTCTTGATCTTTTGGTATAAACGAAGCGTTTACACCAAAAAAACAACGAGCAAGAATGTCACATCAAGAATGCTTGCGTAGATGTTTAGACCAGCCGAATATTTAGCCCGAACGCGCAACGAACAGCGGCAAGAATGCTCCAATGCTCATTTGATACCTACTATAGTTATTTGCACAGACCACAAACAAAAGTTATTTGCGAGTATTTATATTCTTTGGTTATTTGCTTTTGATTGTTTTGAGTCAAGTCAATCAAAGGTGTTTTAATTTTATTTTCTATCAACATTACGTAATACTTAATAAAGTAGCACAGGGTAGTAGTGCTTCATGCTTCGCCAGACGGTGTTCGCTAAATAAAAAAGTACCTACTCAGTGTTCCCAAATCACAAAGCTCGGAGTCGGTATGTCCGACGACATTTTAGCTGCTAGTGCGGCATTTATTATTTTGTCTCACAAAAAGAAAAGAAAGAAGAGACGTTGGTGGGTGACAAATTTAATGAAAAGAAGGTTAATGGATAATGTAGGCGCAACAATGAGGGATATGCAAGTACAAGAGCACAGTGGCCAATTCCAAAGCTTTTGTAGAATGGCCTCAGAGGACTTTGACCATTTATTATCCCTGATCGGTGATAAAATTCGAAAGTCTAACACGAATTATAGAAACTCTATACCTGCATATGACAGGCTAGCAGTAACTCTACGATATTTGGCAACCGGAGATTCGTACGCAAGTCTCATGTATTTTTCAAAAATGTCAAAATCGACTATTTGTAATACCATATCTGAAGTATGTGCTGCAATAAATGAATCATTGCATGACTATGCCAAGGTAAGTAAACAGAATAAATTATTCTCACTAGGTACGTAAATATTTTTCAACATGATATTGCTCTTGTTCCTTGTCTTTGATTCATAATGTTAGGTATCTCTTAAAATAAGGTAGAAGGCGTAGAAGCTACATAAAATTCTTCAGGTTTAGAATTTTTGGTACTATGGTGCGGCCAGAAAGTAGTAAGTACTCTCAGGAGCAACAATTTAAATCGTTGCTCAGGGGAGTTTTTTTTTTTTTTTTTTTTCTCTCTTTGGCTTTACACAGATAAGCCAATGTCAGGTTATAGGATAATAAAAGTTAGGGAAACTATATTTATTTTAAAAAATCAAGCAGGATTCAAATTGGAATTCCAAAGGAAAAGGATAGGGTTTTTTAAATATGTATACAAATATTATTTACAACTTTTTTTACATATATATACATTGAGCTATAACTTTAAATTATTTGTTTCTAGGAACAAAGACAAAATTTTATAAACATCATAACAATTAGTATATAATAAACAAATTATAGAGGTAGGAAATGGAATGTGCAATGATTCAAGATTATCAAGAAAGGCAAATCGGTCATACAAAGTGCATGCAAAGAAAATATGGTTTAAGTCCCCATACTCTCCACAGGAACAAAGGGGGTCGGGGACAATTTTTAGTCTGTGCAAATGCGCCGGGGTACAAACATGACCTAAGCGCATTCTACACAAAACAGAAGTGACCGTTTTAGAAAATACTAGTCGGCTAAACCATGGTTTTCTTGGAATGAATGGCTGAATTTTTCTATAATGTTTACCCACTGAACCATCATTATGCCATATCACATCCCACGCTTCATACAAATATGTTTTAGCTAAATGTACCAGATCAGTACAATAATTAGTGTACGGTACAGTATCTCCTACACGTACAGCCTCTTTTGCCAGTTGATCGGCTCTTACGTTTCCGGGAATGCCCACATGGCTTGGAACCCAAGCCAACACAACATCACAATTCTTCTGAGAGCATTTATATAAAAGATCTCTGATGTCGAAAATAATTGAAGACTGTTTATGAACTTTAAATGGGAATCTCATAATAGCTTCTAAAGCACTGCGGGAATCCGAAAAAATTATTGTTTTTGATATCTTTAAAATTAAAATATATTCTAGAGCTTTAAGTAATCCGTAACATTCACCGGTATAAATGGAAGTTTCAGGTGGAAGTTTAGTTTGTTGTATACATTTATATTGTGAATGATAGACCCCAACGCCAACGCAACTGTTATCTTGATCTTTAGAGGCATCCGTAAATATGCAATGCCAGTCGGACCAGTCATTATTAATAATGCTGTTGAATTCTTGTTTTGAGTTGGGATTATTTTTTAATAATCCTATATCCAATTTAATTTGCGGAACAGCAACAAGACTTTCATAGTTGTATTGGTATAAAGGAAGAGTAATATTTCGATATGTGGGAGCTCCTAAGCTTTCATATTTTCTATGACTTTTTACAAGACATGGAGAATCTTTATGAAACCAGTAGTTACAGGCATCAACCTGCTCTGCCAGTTGTTGTACTTTTAAAAATAATGGATGTGAACTTATCTGTAGCGTTCGGAAGAAGAATTTGTCACAGAGGAACTGCCTTCTTAAATATAAGGGTGGATCGCAACATTCGACCTGCAGACAATTTATGGGACTCGATTTCATTGCACCTGTTACTAATCTCAAAGCCTTAGACTGAACAGAATCCAGCTTTTTAACTGCACTTGTATTACCTGGGTGTAATAAGAATGTTCCATAGTCCAAAACACTCCTTATCAAAGCATTATATAACAGTCTCATTGAAAAAGGATGTGCACCCCACCATACACCTGTGAGACACCTTAAAATGTTTAAATTTCTCTCACACCTTAGTAAAATATATTCATAGTGAGGAACTCCAGTAAGCTTAGTATCTAATATTACACCCAAAAATTTTGCCTTCTCTTTAATTTCTAGCGGTACACTATTGTAATTAATATTAATAGGTGGGAGATTTCGCTTTCGGGAGAATATCACAACAGAACTTTTGGATGGTGACAAATCTAAACCATTAGTATCTAACCAACCCTTTAAGGCATTTAATGCTAAGGTTAATAACTGACTAATATTATGTATGGATGGTCCAGCAACATATAAAAGCAAATCATCTGCATATTGCAGAACATTTGCATACTTCTCAATAGATGTGTCCAAATCGTAAGTATAAATGTTATATAAAATAGGACTCAAAACAGAACCTTGTGGCAAACCTTTCCACACAGTTCTAATGAATTTATCATTTTCAGACGAATCTAATGAATACTTGATGTATCTTTCATACAACATATTTACAATAAAATTAATTAGTAAAATAGGAACATTTAAGGCTAACAACTTATTTTTTAAAATTGAAATATTAACATTATCATAAGCAGCATTTATGTCTAGGAAAGCAGCAACCAGTGACTCATTTTTAGAAAAACTCAGTCTTATGTCTGTGGTAAATATGCTCAAACTGTCAAGAGTAGATTTACCTCTCCTGAAGCCAAACTGAGTTCTTGATAATAATGTATTATGTTCTAAGAACCATTCCAGCCTAATTTTAATAAGATGTTCAGCAGTTTTAGCCAATACCGATGACAATGCAATCGGTCTATAGGATGTTGGATCTGCACTAGGTTTATTCGGCTTCTGTATAAGGATCAATGTTTGGGACCTCCAGGAATCGGGCACGATGCCCGTAATCATAACATTGTTTATCAAGGACAGATAGTAACTGAGACTATTATCATCGAGATTCGACAAGAAGGAATAAGGAATCCCGTCTTCACCTGGTGCAGAATCTTTGGTAGATGAAAGTACGCCTTTTAATTCAATAAGTGTAAACGGCGAATTTAAAGCGTTATTACAATAATTAAAAGATATATGGGGCGTTATAACCATGGGACATTCAGGTACATAAGGAGGAGCTAAGCGATCCATGACTTGTTCTGCAAGTTCTGATGAAATTTTATTTTGTTGAGTATCTTTAAATGCAGATCTGAACCTTCTAATGTTTTGCCAAACCAAAGACGGTGAAACATGGGGATTTAAAGATAAACAAAACCTTTGCCACCCTTCATACTTCTTTACCCTAAGTAGCTCCTTAGTAGTATTAGCAATTTGCAAATAATGATCAAAATTTTCATCAGTCATATTCTGACAATATTGTTTCTCAGCTTGCTTTCTCTGTTTAACTGCATTAGTACACTCTGCATCCCACCATGGTGGAGATGGAATAAATCCCAAACCACACCTTTTTAACGGAAAGCATTCATTTGCAGCTTCAGTTACTGCTGTAGCTAATGCTTGTGAGCATTCTAATAAATTAGAGTGACTTATTTTAGGTAGATTTTTAATTTTTTGTTCTACAGCTACTCTATACAGACTCCAGTTGGCATCTGTTAGTTTATGTTTTATACGTGGTTGTCTTACTTGCTTTGGAGGATTTTTAAAGGTGAAGGTAATTATTATGGGATAGTGATCACTACCATAAGTAGATTCAGCAGGTGACCAAGTGAGAGAAGAAGCGAGATCAGGAGTGCAAATTGACAAATCTAGAGCACTAGGTGTTCGAGCGAGCCGTGTTGGAGATCCAGTATTTAAAATGCACAGGTTATGGGAGCTAATTAAATCTAACAACTTTTCGCCGTAGTAAGTTGATGTGGAACAACCCCATAACTCATGATGAGAATTAAAATCTCCTAAACATAAAAATGGTTTCGGTAAAAAATTCAATATTTCATTAATTTCATTAAATATATCATTGTTAGGACGGGAGAAATATAAAGATACATAACATATACTATTTACAATAACTGCAATAACAGATAAGTCATCGCTATGTACAGGTAGAGTGATAGGAGTAAATGCCAGAGTATTTTTGATGAGTATTGCCACTCCACCATACCCATCAAGTCTGTCTTCTCTGAGACAAACAAACCCTGGCATTTTAAACAATGATTCCTTTCTCAACCATGTCTCTTGGAGACAGATGAGAAAAGGATCTTGATTATTTATTAATTGAATTAGGTCAGGTTTCCTAATGTTGAGACTTAGGCAATTCCATTGAATCACTCTGGCTTTGTGATCCATTATTAATATTTTGAATTTGGCATAATGCTTCTATTACTGAGGCGACGTGGGACGGTGAAACTAAATTTGATTGTGATAGTAATTGGATGAGAAATTTAATTATATCAGCAATTTTCATAGTGTTTTCATTATGATTGTTATTAATTGGTTTTTCTGCAGGTAACACAGGATCTTTTATTATATTTGAGTGAGCAAAGCGGTCATATCCTTTGCTCAGCTTTGCGGGAGATCTTGGCTTTGCAAACACAGTTTTTTTATATGACTGTGAAACAGAATTGGAAGTTGCTGGATTAGAATCTGAAGTAGACGGATTATATTTTGAGGATGAAGACATGGGCGTTGAAAATAAAGCTTCTGCATAAGATAATTTTGAAACAGGTGGATGCATTTTAATAGCTTCCATATATGAAATGCAGCTTTTACTCATAGTTTCTTTTATTGCTCTCTGCCTACTATGTTCTAAACATTTCTTATTCACAGCTTGGTGTGAACCTTTGCATAAACAGCACCGGTAATCCTCCTCTTCTACCTGACAAGTGTCCCCAGAATGGCCTTGCCCACACTTGTAACATTTTGGCATTGATCGGCATTGATTTTTTACATGGCCAAAACGGCAACATTGGTAGCACTGCACTGTTGGATAGATGTACAATTCAACTGGCAAAGCAGTATAACACATGTAAACTCTGGTAGGTAATACTTGTCCATCAAAAGTAATAATTACTGTTCCAGTATTAATAAATTGACTTGCATTATTTACAATTACTTTTCTTTTAATACGCCTAATTTTAATTATTGGTCCACAACCAAGTGGCACAGTCATGCTTGACAAAATCTCATCGTCAGACCAATCAAGAGGTACACCTTTCACTACACCCATGCGAGTAACATTAAACGTCGGGATAAATGCTTTGAATTTGGCTGTTTCAAGATTTTTGTTTTGTAAAAAGTTATTAGCATCTATGTACGAAGAAAACGATATGCTTATTCTATTCCTGCCAACTCGTTTGAGACTACCATTCACAATACCAACTAAATTATTTTGTTTCAAAAAGCGGCCAAATGTTATAGGGTGCAGTGATGTAGTGCTATCAACTTCACCTTCTTTTTGAACATGTACAATAAATGGGGCATTATCAGAGACTTGATATTGAGCACGACCAACCGGCACTCGAGTTGTAGTATTAGGATTTGGGGTTACATTTGAAATTTGATCAGTAGTTGTTTTAAGTGAATTTTCAAGATTGGTTTTTGCATCGCACTTGCAATCACAATTATACCTTGCTTTTCCATCGGGTGTTTTTGTTTTTTTCTTTCGCTTATTACATGCCACACATACGCGTGAAAATATTTTTCTTTTGAGTGTTTGGTCGACATTAGATATAATAGAAGTATCAGTATCCATTGACGACTCGACCGCCGAAATTAATATGTCCATCTTAGATGGAATATGTGGTATATTCACTGATCCTGGAGGAATTGTTCCCCCAGGATCAGGGGGCTCCTCCATGAGTTAGAGTGCTAATAAACTATATTTTCTAAAACTTACCTATATATACAGCTAACTACTATGAATATACACTTATAATACACTATTTATAATATAAACAACACCAATCCTTTTCTAAATAAGATATCAAATTAAAAGAAAAACAGAAACGAAAAAAACCGCGTCCGCCGTGTCCGAAGTTTCCCGCCCTTTTCTCCTCAGGGGAGTTAAAGGTTGTGATTGTGTTGACATGTTGCCTGATTTTACTGTCTGTGGGTTTGGGATATTATGTTGAGTGAGACTGTGGGCCATTAGGATATTGCCGCAGCTCCATAATTCACTCATTCATCAGCCTTAAAGAGCAGCTTCTGCATAATATGCACCCTAAAGTAAAGTTTTTATTAATTTCAGACACCATCAACAGAAGATGAATGGCTAGCAATTGCTAAGGAATTTAATGAGAAGTGGAATTTTCCTAATTGTGTTGGTGCTATAGATGGAAAGCACTGCATCATACAAGCACCTATTAAAAGCGGAAGCGACTTTTACAATTATAAATCCACATTTAGTGTGGTATTAATGGCCATAGTAGATGCCAACTATAACTTTATATTTGCTGATGTTGGTTGTCAGGGGAGAATTTCAGATGGCGGAGTTTTCAAAAACACTAATTTTTATCAGAAACTTCAAAATGATGAATTAAATTTGCCTCAAGATCAAAGCCTTCCACAAAGACAACAGAAAGTGCCATTTGTATTTATAGCAGATGATGCATTTCCACTACAAAGTCACATAATGAAGCCATATCCTGGCACTCATGCCAAAGGGTCTGAAAAACGAATTTATAATTATCGTTTGTCAAGAGGAAGACGAATAGTGGAAAATGCGTTTGGTATACTTTCAGCAGTTTTTCGTGTATTGCGAAAACCTATGTTATTGCAACCAGATAAAGCTTCGGTTATCATTATGGCCTGCGTTCATTTACACAATTATTTAATGAAAAGAAAAGCATCAAGGAGGCTCTATAATTCACCAGGCATGATGGACAGCATTGATAATGGTGTCGTTACTTCAGGCCAGTGGAGAAACATGGACCAGATTACATCATTTCTCCCATTACCCAACACTGGACGAAGACATGCATTACGATGCGAAAACATAAGGCATGAATTTGTAGAATATTTTAATACCATTGATATTTTGCCATGGCAAAACAATATTGCATAACTTTTTATCTACACTCATTGCCTAAAGTTCAAATTATGAAACCAAAATGTGTCACATATTGACGTACTTTATTCAGACTTCTATAATAATAATAATAATAGTACATTACTGCAGTGGCCAGCAAAAGAGGCATTGATGGATGAACATGTCAGGGTTCAAGGATATAATATATCAAGCTGAGTTTGAGATATATATCCAACTAGTACACACACACGGCACACACGCGCCCTCCTCGCTACACACACGCGTACGCCTCACTAGGTACGTAAAAAATATTTACGTACCTAGTGAGAATAATTTATTCTGTTTACTTACCTTGGCATAGTCATGCAATGATTCATTTATTGCAGCACATACTTCAGATATGGTATTACAAATAGTCGATTTTGACATTTTTGAAAAATACATGAGACTTGCGTACGAATCTCCGGTTGCCAAATATCGTAGAGTTACTGCTAGCCTGTCATATGCAGGTATAGAGTTTCTATAATTCGTGTTAGACTTTCGAATTTTATCACCGATCAGGGATAATAAATGGTCAAAGTCCTTTGAGGCCATTCTACAAAAGCTTTGGAATTGGCCACTGTGCTCTTGTACTTGCATATCCCTCATTGTTGCGCCTACATTATCCATTAACCTTCTTTTCATTAAATTTGTCACCCACCAACGTCTCTTCTTTCTTTTCTTTTTGTGAGACAAAATAATAAATGCCGCACTAGCAGCTAAAATGTCGTCGGACATACCGACTCCGAGCTTTGTGATTAGGGAACACTGAGTACTTTTTTATTTAGCGAACACCGTCTGGCGAAGCATGAAGCACCATGAAGCACTACTACCCTGTGCTACTAAGGCTTCATCATGTCTAGCAGAATATTTTAAAATTAACAGAAATAATCTTTTACCTACTAAGTCAAAGGTTTACTACAAATATACTTAACCAAAATTTTATGCTTTCGAATTTAAGTCAATATGAGTGTAGATAAATAAGTGTATGAAACTCTACATAATACCCCCATTATGCAACTAAATAATTAATGTACCAAGAATTTAATCTATACATTATAATAAACTTGAAGTGTCTGTTTGTAATATTGAAATAACCGTCTTTTACTACATGTATCTGAATATAAATACGGTACATACACCAAAATAACAATTTTTGTCTGTCTGTCTGTTTGTTCCAGCTAATCTCTGAAACGGCTGGACCGATTTTGACGGGACTTTTTTTGTACTAAGGAGTAACTTAGGCTACGTTTATTTTAGAAAGTTGACCTGGCAACCGTTGTTTTGCCATATAAACTCTTGAAATGGCTGGATCAATTTAAATGGAACTTTTTGGCGGGTAGCTGATGTAATAAGGAGTAACTTAGGTTACGTTTATTTTAGAAAGCTGACCTGGCAACCGTTGTTTTGCCATATAAATTATTACTATTGGTCATAGCGTGACGTTTATCCTAGTTTTAGTTTAGCCTTCCTCGATAAATGTACTATTCAACACGTTGAATATTTTTGTACGAGATGACCTTAGACTTAAGCTTTTGTAAGCTTAGGCTACACAGTTAGGCTACGTTTATTTTTGAAAACTTAATTCTTTTATTTTAGAAAAATAATTATTTGTCCAATATCAAACTTAGCTCTGGATAATCAACAGATGGCGCTGTTTGAAATTAGCTAAGTAGGCGGAACGAAGTTCGCCGGGTCAGCTAGTGTAAAATAAAATACTTTACACTAGCTGACTATATATCTGCTGATATAATATCGCTGTACGGACATATGTGTATTTTGAAAATAAAAATTGTATTCTGTTCTATTTTTATTGACTAATATCTTCTTTTTGACTGATTTTAAAATAAAAACACTATTATACATGATAAAAACAATTTTAATTTTCCTACAATTATGTAATTGTGTAATCACAGCACAATATCTTTAATACCCAATATATAAATAACGTAATGATATTATAATTACATAATACAATATGTCTTTAAGATAAATCGTTAAAAATAAATTCAACTTCTAAGTTCTAAGTTCAATCACAGAGTAAAATATCTTTAAAAAAATAAAGTTAACTATACTTTGTATATCTGTTACTGGAAATGTGTGAAAACCAGGAATTGTACACAATTCCTGCCTTATTTAGGAAATGAGTGAAAGAAGAACTTTAACATCAAGCAATAAACATTGAACAAACACATTTCCTAAATAAATACCGAAATTTTATAGATTTCCTAGGAATTGTATAAAATTCCTGATTTCATACATTTCCTGTGACATATCTATGAAATAAATAAATTCTGAACTGAAGAGAACTGTTTAAATGTAATAAATTAAATGTATTGAATTAAGAACTGTTTTTATTTGTATCCACCAAGTATCCACAAAACTAGGTTCAATCCACAGAAGTCAGAACACATATACTCTCTATGGTTCAATCTCTATGGTAGAACACAAGAACGCTTTGAAGAGACCGCTCCGGGGAGCGAGCGCGCCAGAACACAAAAAACGGTCTAGAACAACTGATCGACGTTTTATAGCCATTTACACCAAGCGAAAGAGCATTCTAGGAATGATCGTCAGTTCTTTGCGAAAGCTGAAGGAAGTAGAGTGGGGATAGAAAGAGCGATACATTCGTCTGGTGTAAATGGGATTTCGAGACCAATCCGGGGCCGAACGCGCAATAATGCTCTAGAGCAACTGTTCGCGCGCTCTAGTGCCGTTTAGATGAAGCGAGCGAAATTTCCAAGAATGCTCTACCGTCTGTTTACACCAAAAGAATTTAGTAGAGTGGGGGTAGAACGGGCGAACATTCGTTTGGTCTAAATGCGGCTTAAAAAATTGAATTGAAAAACAGTGGATTTGATTTGAAGATTGACACCAAAGAGTATATAATGACACCATAGACATAAAACACTGACACTTGACCTACTTGACTTGACAGGACTATTGACACCACAGAGTAGGTACTTTTTTATATACCTAGGGGCAGCATAGCCAGCTATTAATATCCAACGAGCTAAAGATCAATGATTATATCTCGCTAGCCAGCGGTACCTAAAATGTAGTGATTATATACTCTTGGACTTTGATTTACACTGATGATAGGTAGTCATGACTACAATAATATGATAGGTAATTGGTATAGTCCTTTTCATAAAAGAAGTCCCGCAGATGCGGCGCTGTAATCACATTATTAAATATTGCCCTCTCACTCGCACTCGTAATTCGTAAACAGCTGTCAATTTTAGTTCGTTTTTGCCGCGGGACTTATTTCATGAAAAGGACTTTACATTTTTTGTGAAAAACACCAGAAAAACAACATTTCGATAGGTACACGAAAGTGCATCGAAAGTGTTTATTTATCCGTAAATTTAAATTTCAAATGAGAAAAACTGGAATTTGACAAGATTGATTCGATTTGTTGATATTTTTAGGGTTCCATACCAAAATGGTAAAAATGGAACCCTTATGGTGAGACTTTCTCAGTCCGTCCGCCTGTCACACTCGATTATTTTATTTTTATGCCTGAAAGTTTTCGATTTATTGGGCAAACTTTCAAAAAAAATACCGTTCCACCCCCTTATCTCCGAAGTTTACCAATCGAAAAATCTGAAATAATTATGATCAATAGAAGTTAACGTATATTTTACAGGAAAAATAAAATCAACTCTTTAACTATTATACTTTTTTTGATAATAACAATAAACCGACAAAAACAATGTTATGTTTGCGGTTTGCCAACAAAAGTACCTACGTGTAAATTTTACTCGTAAATTCATGAACCAAAGTGATTCTTTTAATGCTTAACTTCTTTTATGGTATGGAACCCTCGGTGCGCGAGTCTGACTCGCACTTGGTCGGTTTTTTTTCATAACAACGCCATCTGTTAGTGCCTTTTGTTACTAAATGTGGGTGTTTTGTTCTAGACTCGACCCTGGAATGTACAGTGTACACATTTATTTTATATGGATAATGGTTTGGATGGTTTTCAGAATATTAAAAATAAAACTTAGTAAGATTATGAACTTTTATTTATCCTTAATAAGCACTTTTCCATATTTTCATTCCATTCAACATGTACACTTTGTGTTAGTGGTAGAATTGTATGCTTGAATTTAGACATCTCTGAAAATAAAAAAATTAAACCAAATTATTGATGTGTATTTGGATTCTGAGATAGTGATAATAGCCACGCTCGTATTGTCATCTGTGCATCTGGTTGGGGTAAACAGTGTTTTTTTGGTTCGAGGATATGTTAATATTATGTGCCCTGCCCATTGTCACTATGACTATCCCCTTGTTTTGTCTAAGGATCTCTTTGTCAGAGCAGAGCTCTCTACATTACCTGCTGAGTGACTGAGTGAGCCTCATCAGGCTCATAGGCAATGATCATGTCAATGATTAAGAGCCACTTGCACCAGTGCGAAGCGGAGCGGAGCTGTGTTTGAGTAACCAATCAGATTTCGTCATTTCGACATCTCTTCTCCCCTTAGCTTCGGAGACGACATAATGACAAAATCTGATTGGTTACTCAAACACAGCTCCGCTCCCCTCCACACTGGTGAAAACTGGGCCTTATAAGTTAGTCTTCAGGAACCAAGAAGATATCACAAAGCTTCCTGAATGCTGCCTCATTAATCAGTATTTGGCAGTTTACTTCTTTCTTGTAATTGGACTTGTTCATTGACATTATTGGATTGGATCTAACATTCAAAAGTATGAAAATAAGATCAAAGAATATTTACCCAAAATGTCGAGAAACTTGTTGAAAGTATCAACATTTCGTATCACACTGGAAATGTATATATCTAAATCCTTATTTCGGTTTTGGAAAAACTCAAAAACTTTTATCAATGGTTGCAGTATTGATGGATCATACACAATGTCAGCACCAATAATAACATCTGGCTTTAAATTCTGTAGTAGATTGTTATCAATATCATTCCAGTCCAATTTCATAACACCTGTAAAAATATAGGGTTCAATATAAAATATCAGAATTCTCTCAATGCACATCATGAACTTAACTTACTAACAATTTGTTATTTATGGATGACTGTACCCTTGACTTTCTTCATCCATTTTACAATCTAATAAGACTGGTGTACCTACATAAATCAGACAAACTCACCTATATTTTTGTCATCAATCTTGTAAATAGTTGAATTACTGTTAAGTTCTGATTTTGAGGTAGGAAAATTAATTTGAATATTTGTGTTAATTGTCTCTAATACTTCATCATGAAAATCTGACATTATCATAGATTTGACATCACAGTGCTTCAATATTGTTATACCAGTGAAGCCAACGCCTGAGCCAAGTTCCAGTACAAATTTGTTTGAAAATATTTCTTTGTTACATAGGGCCCAATCGGTTAACATGAAAGCTGCCTGAAAATAAATTCAATTTTGAGAAATACCTATTATATTACTTATTTATACTACCTATTATATAAATAAAGGTAAATAAGGTTTCATAATACCTTTATTTTCTGCAGTTTTTTTAGATTTTGAGCTATCAGAATCAATATGAGGTGAATGGGGATTTGTTAAGCAAAGTTAAGGCTAGTTGGGCCAAAACCCCTTTATGCTTTCTAAATTATCATTACCTACAAAAAATTAACAACTAAAATTTGTATGTATATTATAGTTGTAAATTTCTTATTAAAACTATAACATATAAATAGATTTTAAGTACTTAAATTACTATATATACCTCCCATGTCCGCAAACCAGTAGTACCATTTAGAACTAAATTTTTGGTTTCTCTTACAGTCACCACATCATGCAAACTGTTATTTATCAAATAGTGACGATAGCTGAAGTTGTCTCCATGCATCTCCATCATACAGCACAAATGTTTATAAATATCATCGTGAACTTCCTGCTCCAGCTCCAAAGATTTTATTAACTTTTTAAAAAATAATCTGCTAAAGCTTGGACTCCCTGGATATTTTTTATAACGTGGGCTTCTTATTGTCTGGTCCAAAAATTTTTCTTGTGCTTCCCATGTCATAGTTTTAATATATTCTTGCTGCAACAGAAAATGAGTACATTTTCAATTTACTAGAAACCATTAATTATTATTATTATCCGTTGACATAAGACAATTAACATGAAAACGAACTCACTTTAAAATCAGGCAAAGACCCCTTGAAAAATAATTTTACAAGGGTCTCGATTATAGTATCATTACTTTCATCGTGTTTTATTTTTTTGTTCGAAATCATATTTAAATAAAAGAAGTTATTCCAATCAAGAAATATCAAATAAAACTTAATAGTACTTTGTTTTGGTCATTATGCTTGTTGAGTATGGATTATGGAGCACGTATGGCAATGGTATGGCACAGAACATTATTACTGACGTATGGAGTTTGAAGCACAGTTTGAAGACAGGTTATATTTTTGTTTTGATTGGTACCTAATTATAATAAATAATTGTTGTATAATTCAATATAGGTACCTACTCTATGTCTAAACCACAGACCCAGGAACCGAAAGAAACTCTAAATTCCTAAATTCAAATTTCAAAATGTCAGTCAAGACTAGAGGTGTGTAGCTCCGGACTAAGTGACTAAAAGGAATAAGATCCGCAGCCGGAGCCGAAATTCTTAACGACTCCGAGCTCACACTAACGATTCCAACTCCGCTTAATTATTCCCTACTCCTGGACTCGTTTGCGGTTCGAGGTGCAATCTGTTTCGCGGCACGTCGTGTCACGAGTATGACTCCGTTTGTTTTCGGTACCATCGGGCGAACGAGACAGCTACAAGCTGTCTCGTTCGCACTTATGTATTGCGAGTGGATAATGGATATTAGCCTTTATGAGAACCTAACAAAATTTAAAATCGTTTAACTTTACTCGTACATATTGTGTTATTATAGTTTATTGTTTATTTTTACGAAGAATTTAAAATTACGTACCTAAGTAATTATGCAACTTATATTAAAAGTTAGGTCCATTTTTAGAAAAAATACAAGTTCAAAAACAGACATTATAATTTTAATAACTAATAGGTACTTAAAATAAAGTCCTATCTAAAAACTTTGTCATTTAATTTAAAGATATTATAAGGCAGTTTAACTTAAGTATAAATTTTGTAGAAGTATTTTCAATGTAGGAATTATTCGGAAGCAATAGTTAAGTAGTTCAGTTAGTGTTTTTAAAGTCGTCTCTCGCGATTCGACAAAACGTTCCTCCGAGAGTCTAAAAGGTTCGGTGAATAAAGGTATCGTTAGGACTAATTCAGTCTTTGGATTAAAGGAGCCGCACGGGAGTTGGAATCATTAGGAGGATTCGGAATCAATAGGACTAATTCAGTCTTTGGACTAAAGGAGTCGCACGGGAGCTGGAATCATTAAGAGGAGTCGGAATCGATAAGAGGAATCAGATTCGAAAGTGGATTCGGACTAAGTGAGCTGGATCTTTTAGAGGACTACATAGTACCCACGACTAGTCAAGACCCAAGATCATGACCCCATATGACCCCATATATGCCCTCGAGCACAGCCACAGACCTAAAAACAATCTAGACATGCCTTGTCTACAAAATTAGGGTGACTATTTTTAATCTGTAAAGTGGCGCATAAGACGGCGTCACCTAGGGTAGTGACACGAACATAATATGAAACGAGATGAAATGAGAGAAAGAAAAAAAAATGAACATTGAAAAATTTACTTTAAGGTGCACACCACAGGTGTGCCCGCGAAATTCAAATTTTTTGTGGTTTTTCGCGATTTTTAAGCTGATAAGACGTAATAGGCTTATGGCAGTCAAATTGCGATAATCCCAAAATCATCTTCACGTATTTATATAAAAATCTCTGCTTGAAAGTGTCGAGTTAAAGAAATTAATCCGAGATTTGGGGCATTTCACGTGAAGCGGACAGGGAAAAAAAGTGAGGTTCTGAAAATCGATCATATTCGGTCCATTTATACTTCTAATAGATATGGATGTGAACACAAAATATTTTTTTTGTATAATGTATATTTCACAAGTTATGGGTTTCTAAAGAATTGTCGAAATTGTAATATGTATTTTAAGAAAGTGGTTTTTCGGATTTAACAAATTTACAATAAAATATTTAACATAGCGATACATATTGGAAAAATACTGCTCTTTTTAACAATAAAGTAAAATTAAAAAAAAAAAAAATTTTTTCATGTCCAAAACCGGAAGTAAACTTTTCAAACGTGAATTTCAGTCACTTCGACCAATTTTTTTTTTAATTTTTTTATTTCAAAATATAGCTTAAAGTGTCTTAAAAATATCCTAGAAAATTCATAGTGGGATCTCTATTAGTTTAGGAGTTACAATGATTAATGTACATTGGGGTGGTTCGCGCTTGTATGGAGATTATTTTTTTTGAGATTTTCTGTAGGGCTGGGTGTGGAAAAGATGCTCCAAGAGGCCACAATTAAAAACTTATGGGAGTCTTGTGATATTTTAAGTGTAAGTACTGACCCAAGAACGATGAATATTTGAAAAATCGCCTGAATTTAGGAGTTATTCCGGACGTAATTAAAAAAAAAATTATTAACTCTATAACACGTTTTATCAATTAATAATTATAAATATTAACTTATAATAAATAATTAATTAATAATAACGAATATTAATTTATAATAAATAATTAATTTACTATCTCTATATATATTATATAGCTATACCTATAACATATAGTAATAAAAATCAATTGCTTTTCGTTAGTCTCGTTAAAACTCGAGAACGGCTGAACGGATTTATATTATCTTAGTTTTGAAATGTTCCTGGAAGTCTAAGGAAGGTTTAAAAGTCGATAACAAAAAATAAACGGAAAACCCCTAAACAGCCCTTTTCTTTTTCCCACACAAACGTTTTCTAACTAAAACGTAGAGTTAAAGATGAGATGTCGAAACGACGCAATCTGATTGGTTACTCAAACACAGGTCTGCTTTGCACCGCTTTGGTGGAAACCAGGCCTTACGCAGGACAAACGGGCCGGGACAAAAATATTTCTAAAGCGGAACGGAGTCTGCAGGCACTGCTAGTATTATATAAACTTAAGATTAAAACGAGCCCTAATATAGAAACATGGAAATAACGGAGTTAGATAGTAATAAATATTAAAAAATCTTAAAATTAAAATAATTAATTTATATTTAAATATTCGATACTTTTCGTACGTTTTTAATCATAATTTTGCTCCAACACAGCAAGACTGGATAGAAATTTGAGCTAAATTATTAAAAAAAAAACACGAAAAGTGTATGAAGCAAGGTATATTGGTATAGCCATCTCATTTTCTGATTGATAAACGTTTTTCTATCGAATAAGTAAATAGTACCTATAATTCAATTAAACCTTAATAGTAATATTCTTCAATTTTTAAAATTTTCTGACATTGTGGCACTGACCTTTAGTTCTGTTTATTTGTGGATTCCACCATTGTGGATTTAGTTCTGATTATTAATTTTATAGAATATTTTATAGTTATAATAAATAGCCAATAGCCCTGTTCTGCATTTAATTAACCAGAAAGGCATGAAATTTCAGTAAGGAATAAATTTGAGTCACATCTTGTCAATGTTAATAAAAAAAGTACCTTTTTCATTAAGTTTTTTTAATATTTGTTAGTATCTAACTCCGTTTTTTGCATCTTAGTCTTAATCTAAAGTTTATTACAAATTAATAAAACGTGTTATAGAGTCAATATTTTTTTTTAATTACGTTCTGAATAACCCCTAAATTCAGGTGATTTTTTAAATATTCACCGTTCTTGGGTCAGTACTTACACTTAAAATATCACAAGACTCCCATAAGTTTATAATTTTCGCCTCTTGGAGCATCTTTTCCTTACCCAGCCCTAAAGAAAATCTCAAAAAAAAAAAATCTCCATACAAGCGCGAACCACCCTAATGTACATTAATCATTCTAACTCCTAAACTAATAGAGATCCCACTATGAATTTTCTAGGATATTTTTAAGACACTTTAAGCTATATTTTGAAATAAAAAAATTAAAAAAAAAATTGGTCGAAGTGACTGAAATTCAGGTTTGAAAAGTTTACTTGCAGTTTTGGACATGAAAAAATTTTACTTTATTGTTAAAAAGAGCAGTTATTTTCCAATATGTATCGCTATGTTAAATATTTTATTGTAAATTTGTTAAATTCGAAAAACGACTTTTTTAAAATACATATTATAATTACGACAATTCTTTAGAAACCCATAACTTGTGAAATATACATTATACAAAAAAAATATTTTGTGTTCACATCCATACTTATTAGAAGTATAAATGGACCGAATATGATCGATTTTCAGAACCTCACTTTTTTTCCCTGTCCGCTTCACGTGAAATGCCCCATTTGCGAGTTGCTCACTTAAAACTCTTTACTCGGACTAATTTCCTAGGATAGACATTTTTATGCAAAAAATCAATCAATCATCAATACATATAATAAATCTGTAGAGGTCGAATTTCTGTACAAATAAAAAAATGCTAAAAACCGAGTCAGGGGGATGTAAGAAGTGAAATAGAACTAATTTAATTTTTTTTCAAATTTTTTGTTTCTCTGTTTGTCTGTTTGTCTGTTTGTCTGTCTGTTTGTACGGGCTAATCTTTGGAACGGCTGGACCGATTCCAATGAAATTTTGTGTGGTGGTAGCTTATGTCCCTGGTCAACATATAGGATACTTTTGATCCCGGTAAAATAAGGAGTTCCCGTGGGATAGTTAAAAAACTGTAATTAATTTAAAAGCTTTGTAAACAACAACTTAAGAACTTAATTTAGTAAAATTTGTTATGCTGATACCTTATGATGCCTCTTTAAAGAAAAAAAAATGTATATATATATATATATATATATATAGTCAAACTTATTAATCCAATCGAGTTCCCGCGGGAAAGTAAAACATTACAAAAACAGTTAGCAGGCGTCTTTCAAGTAATGGATTTAAATGAAATTTTATGATCGTACTTTATATGCCCGGTCAACATTTAAGATACTTTTCATTCTGAAAAATTAGAGAGCTCCCGTGGGATAGTTAAAAAAAAACTATAGCTACTTATCTACGTAGCACAATCAAAAGTCCGTTTGATCGTGCAACTAGGTATAACTATACAAGATAACCCTTGCGAAGCAGGAACGGGTTGCTACACAGCAGCGCACCAGAATGCTTAATCCCTTTCAAAGGATCAGACCTAATTAAATTTCTTCTCAAGCTCAACCTTACAATAGGGCTTTGGTATGCTCTCAGAGTAAGATGAGTTTGGTTAGTATAGATATTTTAATCCACTGACACGCCCCACTCTGTCTAACTCCATGCAAATCGAATAACATAAGCGATTTTGACAGAGTGTATAAGTAGAGTTAGACCAAAGAAGATATAGGTGAATTGTGTGAAAGAAGATAGCACGTTGACAGGAGAGATTGGAAGAAGACTCCTTTACGGGTCCATCGAACCCAGGGACCACTCATTTATCTTGGGAAAAATTAAGAAATTCCACGGGAAACATTTTTGTAAAAGAAAAACAAACTGCACGCGGGCGGAGCCGCGGGCAACAGCTAGTTTGATATAAACATGTAAAAAAGTAACTGCCATTCTCGCAAAATGACTGCCATAAGCCTATTATGAGTAATTAGAGTACAAATTGCAAAAAACCACGAAAATTTTGAATTTCGCGGGCAGACCTGTTGAGTTCGTCTAGAGTGTAAAGAATGTCTAAAGAATGATCATAGGAAATACGGTGCTCGACTTTTATGCACTTAAGGGCGATGGGTACCATCCGGGCGCGAAAATTCAAATTTTATTTAGTTTTTCGCTCATAGTGGGCTAATTATACATCGAAGGATAATGGCAATGTATTTTGCGGGCACAAAATTTATGCATCTACATGTTTTTAATAAGAACTCTGCTCAACAATACTCATTTACTTCATATTGGTTCCCGATAGCTCGAAATCTGGGAAACTGCAAAAAATTATCTTTCGGGAACCAATATGAGATGAGTGGGAACTTTCGAGCAAAGTTTCTATTAAAAACATGTAGATGCATAAAAAGTAGGCCCGCAAAATGCATTGCCATAAATCTACAATGTGTAGTTCGTCTAATATTTGCGAAAAACTAAATAAAATTTGAATTTCGCGGGCTGGTAGGGCCACACCTTAAGTAAATTTATTTACACAGTTATCCTATCGATCATGTTGCTTTTAACATTTAGAGCTTTTTAAACTACATTCAATTTATTGCTCTATGTTAATAATAGTAAAATTAATATCATCTGCTCATATGTCAAAAAAAAATCACTTATCGAAACGAAGCCGACGCGTTACGAGAATATGAACTAAGAAGGCATGGAAGGCTGTTACTCTGTGGGTCGAGTATAGAACGTTTTTACGGAAAGTTTTACGGAGTACCTACGTTTTTACGGAAAGTTTTACGGAAATTCCGTAAAATCATAGTACCTATATCATTATCTATGTTCACAATGAGTCAAAGTCAAAATGACTCATGATATTTTCCTCGGAGCAATTAGTTAATTGCTCCGAGATATTTTCTAATCTTGAATGTCAAAAAAATTGACAGTCGACAGATCTAAGCGACAGATGCATCAATATACTCTATGACTTTGACTTTTCAAATTTTTTGAGGTTATATTTTGGTGAAACTAAAAGAAAGATTCCAATATTTTTCATCATTTTCATGTTAGATATTAAGGGTCACACCCAGGCTAGATGTCTAACGATAAAGCTAATGCGAAAGCAGACAATGGGGGAGACAGTACGCCTAAAAATGAGAAAAGTACTAAAGAAGAGTCTTGGGGCTATGATTTGTATCCAGAGAGAAGAGGAACTTTTAAACCAAAAATTACTAATGTTTTACTAGGCAGAGAGGGCAAAGAAGGTATAGAGAAAGTGAAATGTGAAAAAAATGTGTATGATTGTGTTAAGAACAGTAAGTATTGCAAGTTCTCTGAGTTTTATCAAGGGTGTACAGAACGCGCGGCGAGAGTTTGGCTTTGACCTTCGGGTGGAGGGGATTACTGCGCATGGGTACTGTCACGCACACAATACTTTTCCTTTTTTATGTACCAGGTTGGATATTTGAGTGGGTCAAAATTCATGTACAGTGGTAATAATGCTAGAAAATAATACGAAATAGATAAACTTCTAATTACTGACTACACAATTTAATTCAGAAACAGTTTCCGTTTTCATTACCTGCATAGTTTGTATAGTTTGGTTATTCTCCGACTGACTGAGTAAAGAAGCAACTTCCTCAATCTGACTTCCAATTTGCTTCAATGAATCGACACATTCGTCAGCTTCTTTCTTTAAAAAGCAATTCACGTCATATATCATTTTCCGTGCTTGCCTTTTTGAAACAATGTTTTTTTTACGCATTTTCAAATCACTTTTTAATATTTAACAAAAAAAACTTAACTGACAAACTTAAACAAACAAACTCAACAAATAATAACAATCGACAACAATAAACAATTAACGAAAATAGCAATTCACTTGTGAACGTGATTGTACAACAGGAGTGCGCGGTACGTCGTATCGATGCGAGAGGCAGGGAACGACTGGAGCGCCAATCAGAGCACCGCGTGCGCCTACACACCCGCCCCACACCCCGCTAATTGCCCGTTGATACCCAATTTCTGATTTCTGCGCAATAACGGTCAAAGCCAAACTTTCGCCGCGCGTACTGTAGGTTACCTTCAAGTGGGAGTGGGGGGAGGTAGTGTGTCCCACTAAGCCACTATTGAAAATCCTCTCTTAATTATTTAAATTACAAGATTTTTTAAATTACAAGTTTGATGTAAGGTTGTGAAACAATATTATATAAAAAAATCTTAAATTGTTAACTTATATTTGTTTTATTTCAGGTTCAATAGTAAAGCTCATGATAGCAGCACTCCGAAGCTCTGGTTGGTTAGTTTATAAGTATTATTTTAGTAAACAAAAATTGGTTTCTCCGTGCAATACGTAGATATATTATGTATTTAATGAGTATTATTTTGCAGCCCTGTTGATATTCGGAGACATATCTCATGTGAGGTCTGCGATTATTCTGTTAGTGGAGGCTACGACCCTCAGTTGAACCAGGTGAACATACAATTATTGTCCTTAATCATATATTTGCAAGACTTTGTGGAAGACTCCGGGTTGTTATTATTGAAGTCATTTAAATTTCGTCAGTCTATTAAAATATTTAAATCAAGATTTAAAGAAAAATATGTCGATTTTAATCAATACAGTTTTTAATGCATAACAATTAACATCAATCACAAACTGTGTGTTCCAGATAGTGGTTTGTCAAAATGTATCTACAAGGAAGGGCATGGTGCAGGGTGTGCTGACCCATGAAATGATCCACATGTTTGACTACTGCCGAAACAACTTGGACTTCCGAAACATGGAGCACCTTGCTTGCACAGAGATCCGAGCCGCTAACCTAACGCACTGTTCGTTCGTTAGCGCCTGGTCGCAGGGGGACGCCTCGTGGACTAAGATCAAACAAGCTCATCAGGTGGGCATACGCTCTACTTTGTATTGTTCCATCTCTGTACATGATAACTCAATGGTACATTTGGTACTAACAGTTTTGATGAATTTTGTGATTTTGTTTAAGATAGGATCAGTGGTCGAATTGAACTTTTTCACAAACCGGAACGCTGTACCTTCAGTGCTTCTATTATTTTTTTGGACTTTTTTACGAACTGGAACGCTATGCCTTCACATCAGTACCTACTACCTACTCATATTCAATTCTGAGGGTACAGATACATTTTTAGTAGTGCTCCTGCCAAGAAGATCTCAATTATTTAGAAACCAGAGTTTGAAACGCTCTGAGAATAATTTTCACGAAACGGAACGCTGATTTCACGAACCGGAACGGTGATTTCACGAACCGGAATGCTGTTCTGGTGCGTTCCGGTCCAATTCGAGCACTGGATAGTATCTCACGATACTGGAATCTTTCACTTTAGTTCCACCATAGCCTAGAATCTAGATTTTATTGTATATTATATTATGATAAATCTAAACTGAAAAAATTGAATCTCTGACCTCTTATTTACTGTCTTATGAAATCAGGGGCTTTATTGCGTAAGAAAAACGTATTCATCGTTATCGTAATCGCTAGGGAATACTGCCCCGTGATTGGCTGATGCAAATCAGGAACCCAAGCAGCAGGCAGAACTAGTGAACGATTACGATAACCATGAATAAGTTTTTCTTAGACAATCTAGGGGCTGATTCTATTAATTATTTCAGGATTGTGTTAAAACCAAAGCTCTGTACTCAGTACTGGCTGTACGTCAGATAGGGAAGGCTGAAGCTGTGGATGTGATAGAGAAAGTATTTCCCAAGTGCTACAATGACCTAGAACCCATTGGTAGACGAATCAGAAGGAACTCTGAAGATATGGACAGAGCATACCGGGAAGGGGCATATTATGGATATGAATAAAGGTAAACTTGTAAATAGAGTAGCAGAATTTAGATAAAAAGCCACAAAATATTATAATTAGGTACCTATTTGCCCAAACAAACTATTATTTTTAAATTATGTTGAGCATAAATAATATGTCTAGTATGTCTTATCATGTGCAATCTTAATATTTGTTTAGGCTTGGTTAATGGTTTGATATTTTGTGGCAAGGTTAGTAGAATATACTGGAAGTGTAGAAAAATATTGTAGATATTTTTGTTGTGACTTATGATTGTTATTGTGAATAATAAGCATAATCTTTTATACCTACTATTGAGGGAATAATAAAAGATGTATGAATTATTTAAAATAATGTCTTTTATTTCAACTATTTACATTTTATAATGAGTATCTGTCTAATTTATTTAAAAATATTAAATACTGGACCATAACAGTTTTGCCAAGATTTATTAAATATTTCATATTTCTTATGTAACAAGGCAATAGGCAAAATTTTATTTAAAAGCACTTTGAAAAGGCACAAAATTGATTAGCTTGTTTAAATTCGACGATCTCAGTATGGGTGGCTTTTTAAGTTAATGTAAGTGTAACAATCCAGACCAATTAGTTTTTATTAATGTTACAAGAAACAATATGGATAAAATATAATTTTGTGCATGAAAATGTTTGTGCATATATACTTTTTTATAACAATAAATAAAAAATGTCTTTATAACAGCAAACAATGTAATTGATCTTAGAAATAATTGAAACGTATCCCTAAATTATTGCTTAACTGCTAATTATATTACAGTACAGTAGATAAGTAGTGACTAGTTTAAGGTCAAACTGATTGATAGATAGTCAAGCAGTAGGACCAACGGGATGGTTCCCAGTAGTCATAGCCACACTCAATTATATTTTTACAATTATAATAAAATAATTAAAGTTGCAGTGAGAACGTGGCATCCTAATTTTACTTTGTTTTTCGCAATTTGTAAGCTAAGACACGGAATACATAATAGTACCTAACGGTACAGAACTAAGGTTCCCTCCGCAAGATCATTTATAGAAATTAGTTCGAGTATCGAAATAGTCGATTCTAATCTCCAAAAGTGAACACCTATGCAAATATTTTGATATGAGCACGTAATTATAATGCTGCAATTTTTAGATATAATTCAATCCACGAAGACGCGCCCCACTCTGTCAAAATCGCTTATTTTTCATTCGAATCGTATTGAATTTGATAGAGTGGGGCGCGTCGTCGTGGATTGAAGTATCTATACCTGTCATAAAAACGACAACATCCAGAATTGTGTTAAATTAGCTTAATTCATCTCAACCCCTTTTTATGTCCCATTGCTGGGCACGGGTCTCATCTCAGACTGAGAGGGGTTTGGCCATAGCCCACCACGCTGGCCAAGCGCAGGTTGGCGAGCTTCACGCAACTTCGAGAACATTTGCGTGAACTCTCAGGCATGCAGGTTTCCTCACGATGTTTTCCTTCACCGTTAAGCAAGTGATATTAACTATTTAGTTTCCTAAAAACGCACATAACCCATGAATCGAACCCGCGACCTTATGGGAGGCAGAGGTCTGCACTGAGCTATCACTGACTGTCAATTAGCTTACAATTACGAAAAACCAAACAATAATTATAATTTAGCGGGTCCTTAATGGGTCCCAACTCCCAAAGATACAGACATGGGGACTGGTGCCTTTTTGGGTTTAGGAGCAAAATTTCTCAAAACCGTTTCGAACATGGTGTCCCCTACGACAGGTAAGGTTGTACCAAAAGTAGTCATTCATCTCAGAAGCATTTCCATAGCGCGATATTGTACTTGATAAAATCGTGGATGCGATATCTATCGGGATTTTCCTACATTACCTATAACATACAGTTTCACAACGCCATCTGTCGTGATTTATTATCTAAGCCACAATTGAGTATTTTAGGTCTACGTGAATTCTTATGACTATAAGAAAAAATATACAACACTAAAAACTATTGGGTTTTAGGTTTCAGTATTTATATTTGGAGGATTAAATTAATAAGTATTTAAGTATAACGTGCTTTGAAAATCTGTAGGTGCGTACATTTATGCACAAGTTATTAAGGTAGAATATACTAGCCTAAATAATCAGCAAGTAACCAAATTGTAACCAATCATTATGTCTATTTATAAAAACGTGGCGAAAGGCACAGTAATAATATTTTCTAAGTAAGTAACCTACAGATCATGGTCCCATAGTCGTTCGCGACTGGACCGCGTTATCCGCAAATCGCAATCTCAAGCAACCAAATTCACAAAATGATTTAAGTACAGTATGTTGATGCTCCAAAGCATATCTACACCTACGAGTATATACCTAACTACCTGCGTATTATATTGTTATTGATTGCATACAAAATCAAAATCATAAAAATAGATATCGTAGATCATTGGCAATGGACCCCGGGTGTAATATAAAATTCACGAAAAAAGTGTCCCGAGTTATACCTATATAAACGAGGTACATGTGTATTTTTATAAACAAAGTAAAACATTGTATTTATGTCTTAAGTGCGATTGGAATTCTTTTCGCGTTTTGGCTTTCGTTAGGTTCGGACACTTTTAGCGCTGACCCGAAATCCTTAGTTTATATATTATCACAATGTCGGAGATAGAATTCATCGGGCGCGCTAATTTTAACTCGAAAATAAACGATTCCATGGAACTTCCGATTTGGCTGTTTTTGTCCTAGCACAGCACTACTGATAAATTTTTTTCGTTAAATAAAGATTTTCGTTTTCATTTCGGTAGGTAAATCTTACTAGGTACTCGCTACTCGGTAGGTACTTACCTAGTAATTGAAATTACATGGATAACAACTTGTGACTTCCCGTTGCTTGAGAGAGCGTTACTTAGCTATTATTATTTACTATTTTACATTTTGCACGTGAATGCGTACGTTCTCTAATATTATATGCAATTGATATTAGTAGTAGGACGGAAAAGTTAAATTTTAATAAGAATAGTATACAAGGTGTTGGTTAATGCGTAGGTATAATAGTGTGCCCGCAGCCAAAGATTTAAATCGCTAGATGAGCCCTAATCCTCCAAAAACATCCACGTTTTTGTCTTGTGTGCTACACGTTGTCATCCTCTCTGACAAGTGAAACTATAGCATTTTGAGAGCACCCACTCAACATGTTTGTGGATGTTTTTGATGCGCGCAGTGTAGGCTTAGAGAGCCCATCTTGCGATTTAAATCTTTGCCCGCAGCTAACTTTTATTTTCATTACAAAACTTAGTATTTAATTTAGAAAAATTGTTTTAGTAACCCTAACTGTTATGTCAACAAAGCGTAATACTTTTCATTATTTCCACTTCATCAATATTGAATGAACCGTTTTTAGGGATGTCACTTAAAATTTATGGTACATTTCTAAACTCCTTATATTCTCTCAGGATAAGAGATATACTTCTTGTGATATTTTTCAGACATCTATACGTCGTCTCCTACTACCTAAAGGCGTTCGACTAGTAATGGCAAGTAACCAACACGTTGTAAATTGTGGTTTAAGTCGTCATAAATGCACATAAATTATGAAAAGTAGCAGATTATTAATTTATAATATCTTATATTATGTCGTAATTTTGAAAAAAATAACAACATCTAAGGTAGGCATATCGGTCATATTAATAGTAGGTTAGGTTTATTCTATTTATGTGCACTTTATCAAGACTTGCACCAGTAAATATTATAGTGAGTAGCGACATACTCTAATAGGTATTGTTTTTTTTATGTAACACAGGCAGGTAAGTATCTACTTATGTAAAATTCTTGGTTTTCCTTAACAAATTTTACAGGAAAATAGGTAGTAATACAATAGAACCTTCACAATGTAGTATACTTATATCAAAATTATTATTAAAACCCTTATGTTAATATATTGTATTTCATAACACTAAGAAAATTAACAAGACCGATATTTAACAATATTTTTAGTCTTAGTAACAAAGACTTTTATGTAGGTACTAGATGCGCTGTGTGGTACTAAATAATTGCTCACTGATTTGCGGTGCATGTCCCGCAATTCGTTTAGTCCACTGCGAGCTAGCGAGGAGATCAATGCACTGTTATGTGAGCCGTGAACGTGGTTTTTACAGGGAGTGACCAATAAAACAGGGAATATTATTTATGTAAGTAGTTTTTCTACGTATTTTGAAGTTAAGTCAGTATAATTTATTTGGTTTTTGTCTAAAAATAAATATTATCGTAAATAAATACACAACTCCCGTCATGATTATCCATCACGCTTACTCGTTAGTAGAAATACGCGAGAGCGAACGGTACTACCGACACGTTGACAAAGATTATGAGAATTATTTGAACAGATATGTTAAGTGACAAAGGGTATATACCAGTAGGAAAATAATTTCGATTGGTTTTTTGTGTTTTAGATACATATTGGATGGACTTAAGAAAATGCCGAATTGCATACTAAGGTATAGCAAAAATTCTTCCAGAAAACTTAAAAAATCTGACGGCGTAACTTTTCATCGGTAAGTTTATATTACTTTTATATTTTTTATTATAATATAATTTTTCATGAGTATTTGTACGTAGCCTTATTTGAGACTTTATTGCACTGCCTTTTTATCCGATTGCGGCGAAATCCAAAAGGAAAGTTATTATATTATGCTATTAATTATTATTCAGGTTGTGTTTGACTTGTATGTGTGTATGTCACTTTGTATGTCACTCGTAAATTAGTAAGGACTAAGTTTTTGCGGCGTATGTCTATCTTTTCCTAATCTGATGGCTATCAGTGTATGTAAATAAAAATACCTAGACCAACAATAAGGTTTATGTAATAGATTAAAGAATTGGTTGATTTCAATGACAAGTTGTTTTAAGGTTCATACACACGCTGTGGCCTGTGACATATCGGCGTATAAGCGGGAATTAAGTAATTTTGTGAGTTTGTTTTTAGGGTTCCGTACCCAAAGGCAAAAAAACGGAACCCTATTACTAAGACTGCGCTGTCCGTCCGTCCGTCCGTCTGTCACCACGCTGTATCTCGCGGTCCGTGATAGCTGTAGACATGAAATTTTCACAGATGATGTATTTCTGTTTCCGTAATAACAAAAAATACTAAAAAATAGAATAAAATTACAATTTATGGGGGGCTCCCATACAACAAAACACGATTTTTGAGCTTGTTTTTGTGCGATGTTGCTAACGGTAACAGGCAGACGCTTAAAAATTTTTCACAGCATATTTTGTTATATATATATTTTGTAATAACCTACAGACAAAATGTTGGTGTGTTGTATCGCTTAACTCAAAAGCTATTGATTTAGTAAAATATTATGGTCTTAGCGATCCCGTTTCTGCAAAATTTACCAATAAATTCACGTTATAATTTTTTTATAATATTAGTATATAATATTAGTATCATCACTTATAGATTATCACGCACTGTCAAAACCGTATAGTTGTTTTTGTGTTATAGTTGTGTTTTTTGTTACCAGATGTTAATATATTTTATTATTAGATGTTAAGATGAATAAAAATAAATATAAACAATCAATGCAAGATTATCTGCGTTTAATTTAATACCTACTTACTTTATAATTTAACACTTCCTTCGTACACATTCATTCAATATTAAATGTTTTTAAGGGTTTTTGCTAAGTTCATAATAACTATAACATTCACATAAAAAATTAAGCAAATTCTGAGAAGTTATTGTCTAAAAATCGTAAAGACGTCAGCTCAGAAATGAAACAGTTTTTAATTTATTATTCAAGTTTCATTATGTCAAATATTAAAAACTATTTTAATTCTGGTAATTTATCCTTAAAATGTTATTTATCATAATTTAAAATAACATTGTTGAATGATGTGTAGGTATAAATTATTGCAAGCGACGGCCATATCTTTTGCAATTAATCTTTGACCATACGACCACTCATCGACGTGACGTCAATACTTTTGCAAGCAAGTTCCCGCTTTCCAGACTAGATGGCGTTATCAGATTTGGAGCACAGTTTTTGTTCAACATTACGTGTCTAGTAGGGATACCTACATAGAAGTCTTTGCTTAGTAATTTATTGATATAAACATTAATAAAACCTTTATAATTATTACTATAAATTGATAACTAGCAACCTCAGTTTTACCTATATAGTACACTGTTAAAATAGTCTTTGATGCCAAATGGGCATGATTAAGTACCTAAAGTATATTGAAACAACACAAAGTCAATCTTGCATCGCTCGATGCGCTTCACTAAGGTATGTAGTCCAGTAGATTATTGTGAACAGGGTGAAGCAAAGAGGGAACACCATGAGGGCGTATCGGTCTAGCGCCCCATGCTGCGCGCCACAGAACATGACCCCATGGTCGATCTTGGCTGCGAACTTAGTCAGGAAACTGTCCGACGCATCTCCGGGAATGTCCAAAATCGGCGAGTCCTACAAAACAGAAAGTTGATACAAAAATCTTACAACAATCATGTAGGTACCTACGAGTACCAGCTGTTTTTATTATTTACGCTTGACTATACCCATTCCTTTAAGATTACTTGTAGAGATACTGGCATATACACGAAAAAAGTAAGTACCTCCAATTGTTATTTGCTATGCAAGGCCGCAAAGTAAGTGTATTGTATGAATGCTGAGCTACGAAGGATGCTAGGGTTGAACCCTGAGCGCAGCGAATGATTTAAAGAATAGAATCCTGAGCGTAGCGAGGCATTCAACGACACGAGATGCAAAAAGTTTGCAGCCCTGCGCAACACACAATTTTTCATCTCAATACAGTGGGGAAAATCGAAAAATTTAAGATGCAACAAATTGTGCGAGATTTTCGTACCTAAGCATTTTACAATCTAGCATCTCGGTAGGAATTGCGAATGCATTGATTTCAAATTGATATGCCGATACTCTACTAGCATCTACTAATAGTAGCTTCAATATACCAAGTGCGATAAAAGCATCGGTGTAAGTAAATAACGTCAACATTTGTAACCTAAACATCAATATAACGCCGCAAGAGATTGAGGGTAGTTTAACGCATAGTTAAACTACGTGTACAAGAAACCATCGCACAATATAATGGAGCATTTTAATTCATTCCTGTATTCTATATTAACATGTATACTTATTAGGTATTTACGCCAAGTGATAGCCATTCAGACACTAAAGTTGAGAGAAAAAATAAAAAATTTCAACATTTTTCATATATCTCACGCTAGCAACACTGTGTCTGTCCTTTCATTAGCGTTCTAGTGCTCGGCCGTTCAACACAACATTATTAAACTCGTATAAAAAAAGTGAGTGATTATAAGTATTTCTTGCGGAAATCAAAGTATCCGAAAAGAAATATTCAAAATAATCGGATTCATCGTCAAAACGAATTGTGAAATCTACGGAATTGTTATTATTGGTTCAGAAAATCCATATTGCTCCAGTGTTGGGTACACCTCTTAGAGGGTGTTACGTTCACAGCAGTATACATTGAGGGTAGTTGGAAGGACTATCGCCTTTGTTTTAATTACTGCAAGAGGAGCTAATCAAGATGCATTCTTCGGTGATGGGTACACTTCATTTAGAGGGTGTGACCTTCACGACAACATACATTGAGGGTAGTTGGTAGGTGAAAAACCTGAGGACTATCGCCTTTGTATTAATAATTGCAAAAAATAATTGCAAAGCATCTATGTTGAGGACACTGCATAAAAGGGATGTGATCATCACGACGACATACATGAGGGTGAGTTAATAAGATTATCGTCTCTATATTAGGTAATAATTGCAAAAAAGTCAATCAACATAATATATTCTGCAGTCTATGCTTCAGTGTTGGGTACACTTCATTAGAGAGTGTGACCTTCACGACAATATACATTGAGGATGGTTATTAAGACAACGCCTATGGATTAATCATTCCCAAAAATGACAAGATTATCTTGTAAGCAACTTCCAAAATAGCAAATTGTTGCTTAAACGCCCCCATACCATGTTGAAAACACCGGTTGACGGTTCTCGTCCGATCACCGAAATCAAGCAACATCGGGCGCAGTTAATACTTGGATGGGTGACCACCTGGGAACACCGCGCGATGCTGTTTTTTTTATCACCAACCGCATTGGAATGATATAAAGGATAAAAACGATTACCTTTAGAAACTATTTCGATATACCCTCATATCAATATTTTCTTTTACTGTCTGCTAATTTAAATGAACCAAGATTACTTTACTAGACCAGGTCTGAAAAGTACCCGCAATCAAATGCACTATTTACAATTATTTTAGTCTTCCACACGAATCGTTTATTGTTGTGGTCATTATTTATAGATACATCAATAAAAAGTCCATTGACAACGTCTTACAAAATCAACTAGTAATACTACTCAAAATTTGAAATGTACGAGTGAGACACAAAAATTTTATTTGATAATATAATATTCTAATAACTTCTGTGTATATTGTCTTTTATCAATAATATGAAATACAGTTAATCAAGATCCAATATTAACTGGCACTGGAGGAATATCTGAGCAATCCACCTGTCGGTCCATGGTGGACCCACGGGCCAAATCGCAGGACAGCACTCGTCTCTTGCGACGACTTTTCTCGAAGATTTACCCAGGACAGAAGAGTCTTGATTTCCCCACAAGAGCAGCACCAGGAGCAAAACAGCCTTGCAAGTACTTATCGATGTCCTCTTTTGACATTTCCGTCGACCTGTCATGTCAGGCGCCGCGCGGCCGCCGATCGGAGTGCTGGCGGAGCGTTGCGCTGTTTCGAACCTCGTGCGGACTCGCGCATGTTCGCATATAGTCGGGTCGGGGTAAGAAGGCAACCCGTGGTACCCCGGGGGGACCATCGGGGGTACAACCGGCAATAAACGACACCTACTTACTCGTACGTTTGCCGTTTAGCTTATAGAATAACCGCATTCATAAAATATTCGAGCCTGATGATATTATTTTATCATGCTTAAATATGAGTGGAAAATTTATTTATTTTCTCTCTTTATGTTCTCAAAACTATGAACAGAATTTAATGTGTATTTTTTTTTCTCTTCTTTAGTTCGCATGTAGTGCAATGACACTTTAGATATCTAGGTACTATCCTAGTTTCATTCATAATAATTTACTTTTATACAAAAGGTTTTATATTATGAAGATTTATAAACTATTGAACCACTAATATTACAATTAATTTTCATGTTTAAGTAATTAAAAATGAAAATGATTTTTTTCAAATGGGCTTGATTTACAGGCTTTTATGAAAGCTTGAATCTGAAAAACGGGTTTGCGCTGAGAAGGTCTGGCAAAAAACTCGGCTATTATATTCTGTTCACATACAATTGAATATGAGACAACCTATTCGATAACATACTTAATATTTTTTTTTGTTATTCCATTACAAATACATGTTTTTAATACAACCATTCTTTCATCGTAACTCGATGTATTAGATATTACATCAAATTTATCAATGCTTTAACTGAGTTAGGATGCATGCTTTTAAAAGAATGCAATATTTTTGAATATCAAAGTTATTTATAGTTTCTAAAATTGACTATTTCTTAAATTTCTTAAATGAATATTAAATAATATGGAAACTGTAGAGTCCTTATAAAACAATCGATGATATGTTTATTTAAATTTATTTTAGGTATCCTTGTACCTGTATCTACAGGAATATCGGTATCCATACCTAGGAATAACGTAACGCAATGGAAAATATATTTAAAGACCAAAATTAATTTTTGCTAGATCAAATATTTTTATTTTCAGGCGATCGCGCCGCTAATTAACTAATGGTTATCTATGCATGAAATGTTAAAGGATTTGGAAATTACCAATAATTATAAGATCATAGAATCATTAAATACTTCATTGGATTTATGATAATATGAACAATGATGGTTCATAATTTTGGCTTGCATGTATCATATTTTTTTTTTTTTGTTCTTTTAGAGTTGATACATAGCCTACATTTTATTTTTTCTGTAGGTATTTAATCATTATTAAATAAGTCTAATATTTTGTTTAACTTTCATGCCGATGGATGACGCCGCTGCAAGGATTTAGCTCTCGATGATGACTGACCAAGGTCAAATGATAATTGAAAATTGGGTCATCACTGCTTCACTAGGAACTTGAATACCAGTACAGTAGTACTTCAGCTGTGGTATGTAATTAACTGATTATTATTAAACGAAGATTCAAGACTTTTATCTTCTGTGATGACAGTGGAATTATTGGGTAAGTGACAAAAAAAAAAAAAAAATTTTTTTTTTTCATCGTCGCAACAAGTCAACAAAGCATTAATCGCGAACAATCGCGAATAACATTTCGACATGTCTACCTATTAACATGTTATATTTGCTCGTTGATTTTTGCGATTATCAACTTGGAAAAATCAGATCACATTTTTCAACTGAAAGACTGCTAAATTAAAAAATGGTCTTGATGCAGAAACTGAAGAACTTAAAAAGTATTGTCTAATATTTGTATTCCAATTGTATATATGTGGTTTTTTGTTTACAACTAACCAGTACAACAGCGATAGTAGTGTTGGGGTGACTGTTAAAATAACAATTAATGATATTAAACAACATTATTATAACATGAATAAGAATAACAATTATGCCTTCAGTTAAAATTTTAATATTATGTGAAATGATAAACTCAACACGATTTTACATACTATAATATTGTATAAGAAGTTTACTGTCTGACAATATTAGAAAACATGCTTTTTTCAGACTATCTTAAGTTTCTATTATTATCACTTTATTAGAACTCAGGAATAAACAGTAGATACAGTTACTTCATCAGCCTTTGTCTCAGAATCAACTTTAAAATAGGCTTATAAGATGATTTATCTATGGCTTTTTTTTAAATCTCTTGAGAATATTCTTACTTCACCCTATTCAGTTAAAAATATAATTTAAGGTCACTTTAAATCTTAATGACCTTATTAAAGCTGTACCTACACCAAAACCCAAATAACAATATTATTATGGAAATTAAATAAAAATATCATTGTTAACTCCTTCAACAGAAATAACTCTAAAGAGCTATGAATAAAATTAAACAACACTTTACAAAAATACTAATGCCTACTCCTGTATTTTCGTAAAGTGAAGTCAAGATGAACAAAAATTTACGAACTAGTTCTCTGCAACCCATAGATTTATTAATCTTATATATTAATAAATTGATCTTATTTTTTTTTTTCTTTCCAAAAATATGTCTCGGTAATATTTATTCTACTCAAGTTTATAAAAATATATTCGTGATAAATTTACTGTTTAAAATATATATTTCATGGTTGCATATTAACAGCTCAATTTATTACGATTAATCAAGTGTTGCATTTAAAAGTTTAAACTGATACAAATATTTTCAAGCTTGTTGAAAGAGGTTTAAAACCTCTTTTAATCGTCAAGACTACATACGAGCAGTACTGCTAGAATATAGTCTTAATATACCCTTGGTATTCGCACATATAAAAATATATGTTTTTGTACATATATTATTATTAATATATTATACTAATAATATTGATTTACTATCTATCACAGTTTTAATATTTCTACAAAATTATGCCATTAATTATTAATTTGCTTTGAATATCAACTTAAGTTGTTATTTTTATTTTTTTGCTCAATATTAAGCGATTATGCTTATTATTCTATTAATTTAAAAGCATTTCTTATTTACAAATGTCATGGCTCTAAACATCTACCTAATAAGTATACATGTTAATATAGAATACAGGAATGAATTAAAATTGATGATTAAACGAACTTACCTTAAGTGAAGTTCTATCATAATTTTATGAATTCCTGTATGAAGATATTAACACCCTCCCGCCCCTGTTTTGTGGAAAAACCCATGTATGAATTTGTAAATAAAAAATGTACATATTACAATAATAATAAATATTTATTGAAGACAACATAACCCATATATATATATATATATTATATTTGCATATATATAATATTGTGTGGTTATGTATAATATTGTGTAGTTATGTATATATTATGTATATGATACATAATATTTGGGTGCTCTGTAGTGCTTCCTACCAAGACGAGCTTATCGAAGCACTAAGGCACTCTTATAATAATTACTCTGAACTAAATGAAAGGACAGACACAGTGTTGCTAGCGTGAGATATATGAAAAATGTTGAAATTTTTTATTT
The DNA here is from genome assembly GCA_963855885.1 of Coenonympha glycerion. Classification (NCBI taxonomy): domain Eukaryota; kingdom Metazoa; phylum Arthropoda; class Insecta; order Lepidoptera; family Nymphalidae; genus Coenonympha; species Coenonympha glycerion. Next base: position 6,159,436 of record OY979628.1, read on the forward strand.
TTTCTCTCAACTTTAGTGTCTGAATGGCTATCACTTGGCGTAAATACCTAATAAGTATACATGTTAATATCTTCATACAGGAATTCATAAAATTATGATAGAACTTCACTTAAGGTAAGTTCGTTTAATCATCAATTATATCGTTAGGTAGGTACCTATATAGTCTAAAACAACATTGCTTGCTTCCAAATAAATGCTCTACTTATGTGTAAAAATCAAACTATTTGAAAAATTGATGCAATTTACCTAATTGTTTGAGGAGTTTTTCTAAGGACGTGTTTCTAGCGCTTCAACTTTGCTTTATTGCATTTGCGCACCACCTATAATTACTTTGGGATTTCTACGAGGGATCAAAATATTTATTCACGTCAACTATTCGACTATTACGAGGTGTCAGGAACTCCCTAAGCTATGCGTGGCGCACTCCGTGCTGTGTTCTTTCAGCGATGTTACCTTACTAACTGTCCTCGTCTCACATCCGACTTTATTGTCCCTTCGAAGCCTTCTCTCCGAAGACGTTAACTAAAAATTGTTTGTCGAATATAAAACTTCGCCTTCACGTTATCTACTTACCTACGAGTATGTGAAACAGCAATATTTTTATGTGCTGTTGGTGATAATGCAACCATCGCACTATGCACTATGAACATCGATTACGCCTAACATTACACAACATACATACGAGTACCTACTTACCTACCTACTTTTACTTTTGACGTGATAACGTCTTAAAAATCTATGAACGCTGGCTGCATGCACGAAAAACCATGACCATAGCCTTCTTTATTGTATTTAAGACAATAAAAAAAGGCTATGCCATGACTCATTGTCACGTTACGCCTGAACCGAGCGTGCAAGCGAGAGCGCTGGACAAGCGATAGAGAAGCAAGATTGGCCTAAACGTTCGGCTAATGACGTATCTATCTCTCTTCCACTCTATCGTTTTATGACGTCATCATGTATTGTCATCAAGTCCATATACCGACTTTCCAGACAACCAATTTTATTCTGAAACTTTCAGCTTGTATACCTACCCGTGTGAGCACCTACCTAATCGTCTAATCTAGAAACGTTTCTTTGTCGTTTATCGAGACAGGTACCAATTGACTGTCTGATTCTACAAGGAGTGATAAGTTGTGCTCCATGTAAGGGTGTTTAACTGTAAAAACACTAAAATATTTACCCTTTGTATCGTTTGGTGTGAGAATTGTTGTTTTAGGCCTTCGTCTTCTACGCTTAGTTGTGGGGAGAAAACGCCTCCCTGTGGCGAACCGGTTACCGGTGTGCTTAGCCTCTGCGAATTTGATATGATGGAAGTTATTATGGACTTTCATTTAGTTATGGACTCTATCACATGCTCTTACTTATTATTAGGAACTTATTGCCATTTATTATCAAATGGATTGTGACACATTTTAATGTCATAATATTATCTAATTCTTAGCTATACGTGGTCACAGTGCCTACACACCTACCTATCTACACAAGTTGTAAATATAATATCATAGGGACACTGCTGTTAAACATGGGTGATAAAATTTAACAACATTTAGGTCGTAATTTATCCAGACCCTGTAAGGTATGTGCTAATTTAAAATAAACTGAAGCAGAAGAATTTTTTTGAAGATCAAGCTAGAAAAAGTTCTACTAAAACGAACGAACGAACGAAATTAACGGTGGATAACATGCAAAAATAAAGTCTTCGTATAGGCGCTAAGTGGCGTTTAATGCGAACAAATCGGGCCTACCCGCGAAATTCAAATTTGTCGTAAAGTTAAAAACTGCGAAAAACCGCAAATACATTCGTGGGCAGACCCTTTTGCATTTTGCATTTGAGACTATACGATTCTCTGAGTCAGCGAAGCTTAAAAAGGAAGAAGCTGAGTAAATTGAGAGTAGACAAAAAAATTTCAAAGGGAAAAGCTAAGTAATGTCATAAAAATCGGACCAAATATCTTGTATCGGTTACCTGAGCATGGTTGATGTGCAATGGCGGAGCAAGCTGGGCCGCCGATGCCGCCCGGCGCAGGTCCTGCCGCCGCCGACTCCAGCTCTTGTCGTATCGGATGCCGAACAGCACCACGAAGTACTCCAGCAGAGCCAGGAACACGAATATAGTGCACGAGATCAGCCACACCTCGATGCACTTTAGCTCCAACGCGTCTGGGGAGTTAGAACTGCAAGAAAATATGCCGTTAGTTAATTCAATAGTATCTTTTTCGGGTTGCTCCCATTTCGCCCGGAGCGTCTGCCCGGTAACGGGCAGGATGGCACAAAAAATTCCCATCCTGCCCGTTGCGCACCGTGCAATCGTTTGCCGGGCAGGATGGGAATCTTTTCTGGAAAAAAAATCCCATCTGGCACGGTAACATTTAGTTATGAAAAAGAAGCCTTCGAATGAAATAAGGATAGTGTAACTTATTTGTATTTATTAATTATTTACCATTCAAAAGTACAGTTACCGAAAAGGAATGTCTAGAAATGAAAAGATTGTATAATTATCATAAAAAAATCCATTGATTAAACATATTAAATGATCATTACTTAGTGACGTCATTTTTAGGCTCCGCCTTGAAGCATAATTTTTCATTTGTCAAAACTGTAAAATGGCGCTAATGTATGCGACCGACAGTGATGGTACTGAAATGTATGTCAATAACATTTAAAATTTACTAATACAAAATAATTATAGCTGCAATGACAACAAAAACAGACTGGTGGATGGACAACTTAATGATCGTTTTTAATGTTTTAAGATATGGAGTCGTAAAAATATGAAGTTAATAGTGAAAAAGTCAATAACATTTAAAATTTACTAATACAAAATAATTATAGCTGCAATGACAAAAAAAACAGACTGGCGGATGGACAAACAAATGATCGTTTTTAATGTTTTAAGATATGGAGTCGTAAAAATATGAAGTTAATAGTGTTAAGTTAACACTTTATCCCCGGAAAATCTATGGCTTCCGCGTGGTTAGTGAAACACCCAATTCACTCAACTTTCAAGTTAAGTTCAAGTTTCAACTTTCAAGGTGGAGCCTAAAAATGACGTCACTAAGTAATGATCATTTAATATGTTTAATCAATGGATTTTTTTATGATAATTATACAATCTTTTCATTTCTAGACATTCCTTTTCGGTAACTTTACTTTTGAATGGTAAATAATTAATAAATACAAATAAGTTTCACTATCCCAGGTAGCAAGTGACGTCGGCGACTAAAAAATGACGTCATTCTTAAGTCAATTTAGGGTCAGTACAGAACGTCCTAGATAGAGACCTCGGAGACTGAAAAATGACGTCATTCTTAAGTCATTTTAGGGTCATTACAGTAACGTCATTGTTGTACGTCATACTTACGTACCATTATGGCACTATATTGTACGTACTGTATGCTTCATTAATAATACCTCCTAGCGACGTCATTTTACAGTCTATCCCTAAACTTAAATGTCCTCCGGTTGACGTCAATTGCATAGCGTATATAAGTGGTCTCAAAGAGCTAAAGAACATAATCCCAGGTAGCAGAGATGACCAGGGGTCAGTACAGTAACGTCATTATTGTACGTCATACTTACGTACCATTGTAGTACTGCTACTGTATTGTACAGCATAATTAAATATGTTTGTTACTCCACCACTAGATGGCGCTATACTGTTTAATGTACAAACTGTATTGCACTATGAAGATTGTGCGTCCGCCACTTATATAGTTTGAGGTTTGGTCAAATAAATCGGACGCTGCCACCACTCGCAGGCCTCCACACCTCCCGGCCTTCATCCAGGCGATGATTGAGGAGAAGAGGAAACTGCGACGGTAATGGCAAGTCCGGCGGTGCCCGATCATGAAGACGCGGCTCAACGCTCTGGCTGCCAAGATTTCGGAAGCGCTGGAAACAGTAGCTGTTGAGTCTTGGCATCGCACCATCGAGCGAGCCGGCGACGACTGGTCCGGCCTCCACCGCCTCTGCCGCCACCTCTCCGGGAAGCCTACTCCGATTAGGCCTCTTCTGGCCGGTGACGGAACCCCACGTTACCGTGCCGAAGACCGAGCGGAGATTTTCGCCGACTTCCTGGAGACGCAGTTTACACCGAATCCGACGAACGATGTGCAGCACGTTGACACCATCGAGCGACACTTGGAGACTTACTTCGAGACGCCGATAGCGCCGACGGAAGATCCCGTCGTGTTCTCCCCTGGGCAGGTCCACCGGATGATTCGGCGGACTAAACTACGGAAAGCGCCCGGTCCCGACCGCATCACCAATGAAGCTCTGCGCCATCTACCACAGCGATCCATCGCGGCGATGGCGCGGCTTTTCAACGGCATCCTCCGCACCGGGCACTTCCCGTGTTCGTGGAAGCTCGGCCGAGTCATCATGATACCGAAACAGGGGAAGAACATCCTGCTGCCTGGGAGCTACCGTCCCATCACGCTGCTGTCGACGATATCGAAAGTCTTCGAGAAGTTGCTGCTGCTGCACATCACGCCCCACCTTCAGCCACGCGACGAGCAGTTCGGCTTCCGTGCCGAACACTCCACCACGCTCCAAGTCACGAGAGTACTGCACCACCTCGCTGCCGCTTATAATAAGCGGGAGCACTCTGTTGCAGTATTCCTGGACATGGAGAAGGCGTTTGATCGCGTCTGGCATGCCGGCCTCGTTTACAAGCTGTCCACGTCTACTACTCCCCGTCGAGTAGTCAAGACTGTGGCCACCTTTCTGCAAGACAGACGTTTTCAAGTGGCGGTTGAAAGCGTGCTGTCCACGGAACGACCCATCCGTGCCGGCGTGCCCCAGGGAAGCTGCTTGTCGCCCGTCTGCTATAGCAGATACACGGACGACATCCCAGTGGTCGGCGACGCCATGCTGGCGCTCTACGCCGACGACGCTGCACTCATCACCACCTCGCTGAACGCCCCACACGCAGCCATCAAGATGCAGCGTGCACTGGACGCACTTCCCACATGGCTGAAGGACTGGAGACTGAAGGTCAACGTGGCGAAGACTCAGGCGATCTCCATCGGGCGGGCTGTCACCCTGCCGCCCCGGGTGTCGCTTCTGGGAGAGCTTGTCGAATGGACCCCGACGGCTAAATACCTCGGCGTGACCATCGACAAGAAGCTCTCGATGCGGCCCCACGTGAAGAACGTGGTCGCGCAGTCGCGCGCCGTGCGAGGCCTCCTGCGCCCCGTGCTGGCGTCCCACCTGCCTCTCCGTGCGAAGCTGTGCCTGTATAAGGCATACGTCCGCACGCGACTCACCTACGCGGCTCCAGCCTGGTTCGCGCTGGTCAGCGAGCCGGGCCGCAAGTCGCTGCGGGCGCAGCAGTCGCTCGCGCTCCGCACCATCACCGGAGCGCCACGCTTCGTACGGAACCAGGTCATCTCCAGGGACCTGCGCATGGAGAGCCTCGACGACCACGTTCGCCGCCTGAGCACCTCGATGTTCGCGCGCGCCGACGGAGCGCGGTCCCAGCATCTGCGGGGCATCGCGCCATACCATCGGCGGCCGCCGGATATCAGGGGTCTGCCACGTGACCTGACGTCGGATTGAGACCACAACGCTTCCTCGCCGCTGGCTGACGGGCGCCCACCGGGACATCACTGGCGGGCACGACCTCGCTGAGCGGCGGGTTGCAAGCTACAGCCAGGACTTACCTCCACTCCGCCGCGCTCGCAGATCGCTCGCGACTTCACGCGGGCTCGCATCGCAGCGCGGCGGAGTCACCGGATTTTACGCCCCGGACTAGACACCAAGGACCAGCAATGGTCCCACCCAGCGCCCCGCCTGTAGTTGCAGGCGGCGTTGCTACCATTGGAAGGGGCCATCGCCCCGAACAATTACCCCGGGACCCTTAGGGGTCCGCGTGGATGACCTGGATGTGAAATAAATCGACTTCGTTCTCTACGGGGTAGTTGTATAAATAAACCCCGAGAGGGAGAATAGCAGTATTTATGACGCCTGACGGGTAAAGTGAATAATATAACAAAATTTGCTGTTTTGTATCTTTTGCATGACGTCACATCAATGTCAGTCGCTGCCCTAATATTATGTAGTAATTACGGCCCAGCCCAGTAACGTCCCTATGAATTAAGTATATGACGTCACTCCAACGTCAGTGGCTGACCTAATATGTACGGCCCAGTAACGTCACTATGCATTTAGTATATGACGTCCCTGAAACGTCTGTAAACTGACGTCTTGAGGCTGTGACAAATTGACGTCATCTGAAGGGACCCGCGACGTCAAAACAGGACGTCTCTTACGTCGTGCAGGACCGTAAACTGACGACATAATGACGTAAAAATGCTACCTGGGATCCTTATTTCATTTAAAGGCTTTTTTTCATAACTAAATATTACCGGGCCAGATGGGAAATTTTTTTCAGAAAAGATTCCCATCCTGCCCGGCAATTTTTGTTACCAAACTCTTTCGAAACTTCTCGAATGATTGTTATGAAATATTCTGTGTAAGTGTGTTCGGTAAGTCAGATAAGCTATTTTCATACCCCTAAATGGTAAAACAACATTTGCCGCGTGCAATTTCATATTTGTACAAAGGAAAGTTGAAAAAAGTTAAAGATAAATCTATCAATAATAATAATCAATAATAGAATAGAATCCCCAATGGAATCCCCATTGAGACAGAGAATAAATACCTAATTGTCTTCTATACACAATACAATGAAGCTCAATATAACAGGATAAATTATGAGCAGCTGTGTTATAGGCAGGTATGTACTTTTTTTACACACTAAATTTTGGCTCTTGACTTCAACCTCGCCTGATGGTAAGGAACGATACAGCCGAAGATATTGTTATCGTAGTAACTATACGGTCTATAGTAACGTAGGATACTACATAGAAGTCTTTGATAGTAACCCTTTACGGTCATCGCTATCCCTTAACGGGATCGCTATTCCCAAGGGACATGGCTAAATCCCTTGGCATTGCATTTATCCCAGTGGGGTGATATGATTACTAGCCAAAGCTAAAAAAATAAAAGCTGAAACGTCAAAAGAAACGACTCTGGAGAGACCAGAAGACGTCCTGCGCAAGGGAGTTTGTCAAAATCTTAACAGTCAAGACGTCAAATACACACCTGACAGTATCGAACATGGTGACCAGCGACAGTAGCGTGGTCACCAAGAGGACCATGCGACCCGGCACGATCTCGGGGATGACGCAGAAGCTGCCCCAAGAGATGATCACGAACAGAGACGAAGGCAAGTAGCTTTCTAGAAGGTAACCGCGCAGTTCACGGGAAAGTTTGATTTGCAGTCTCGCTGCTGAATGTTCACCTGAGAACAAAGACAATTAAGTACATACCTAATATAGATGGTTATCTACTTACTTCTAGGAATAAAAAATACTCGATACTATCCTAGAGCTTGTCAGTTGAAATGACGCGCCGCACTACTTAATTAATTGATTTCATGTGAGAGTGCACATATGAATAACGGCAATTCAACTGTGTAGGAGTAACAGTGGAATAGTCACGTGATAAATCCGACAACGCTCACTGTATTGGATCAGTATTTTAATATTGCTCGTGTGTAAATGAGGTAGTGGAGCTTAGACAAGCTCTACCTAAGTATTTTTTGCCAGATTTAATTCCGTCTCTCAGGGGGCCTACCACCGTGACTTAAAGCAATATTATTGTAATATTGTTTTGACATTTTCATACAATGTCAGTATGGAAATTTTAAAACAATATTACAATAATATTGCTTTAGGTAACGGTGGTAGGCCCCCTGGACGGAAGCCGAGCAAGAAAAGGAAAAGACACTCCTAGTGAGAGCGAGTGAGAGTCTAATTACGGATGTATTGAACGATTTATTTTTTAGCAAAATCTACGGAAGGGTAAAGGATGTACCATACATTTTGACCCCGAGATATTGGATTTGTGGAGTAGGTAGATCTTGTAGAGATTGGCCTAGCCTCAAACGATATGATTCGTTTTTTGAAAATAAAATGTTATGCGCTCTCAAAATTACGTGAATAATGTTTTTTGATGATAAGGTAGGTATTAAATCGGCATCTTTAGGTACTTATCATTAACCGACAGACGCAATCTGTCGATTAATGAATGCATAAGTTCGCTTAAACCTCTATGGTTACAATTAAAACGAAGACAAACGAACGAGATCGAACGAGTAAGAATCTTGAAATGAAATCGATCAGCTTCTAAGTATGTGCTCACAAGATAACGCGCTCCAACCTAGACCTCATCATTGCCTTCCATCAGGCATGATTGTATAGGTAGTCAAGCGCAATTTCAGAAATGAAATACATAAGTAGAATTCTGAAATATTGTCATTATAATATACTTAGTAGCGATTCCGCTTTAAGGTAACACGTATTTTTGCCAGCCACTGAATTTATGTTAATGGCGACAATGGAGAGTCAGAAGTCTTGGCAAGGGAATGACTTGCACGCGATACAGGCGTGACTCGGGAATTTGTGGCCAGTTATTAATATTGATGTGATTTTGTCTTCTTTTTGGTGAAGAAAATAAGGTACACCTGTACATTTAAGAGTAGAATAAAAGGAGGCGCCAAGGTCTATGCAAAGTTGATTAAAATTTAAGTTATGTGGACCATTTAATGCAGAAATAATAATATTTAAGACTTCTAAAGAACAGAATCCTTGAGCTGAGTAAATGACAGTGTAACTCATTCAGAAAACAAAAACAATATATTTCCGTTTCAAGACGTTTTCTTGTGTTTCTATCTGTGATGATAATATTATTGTTGAATTTATCAGTATACAATAAGTAGGTACCATGTTGTCTGTAATACAAATACAATTAACTTTGAAATGAAATGAAATGAAATGAAATGAAATGAAAAAAATGAAATGAATTTTATTTGCAAGAAACATTGTACATAAGATGTTCACATATAATTAATAATTTCCAGTATGTTTCGTCAATTGACATGCAAAATATGTGTGTTATGAATTGTCTAAGTGATCATACTTTGAGGAACTAAATTCTATAAGCACCATACTAACTACTAATACTCAAAAATATTTTTACTTCTTACTCAAAAATATTACCTACTACTTACTATTACTAATTATTTAAAAACATTACTTTATTATTAGGTATATTTACTACTAAATATATATAAACTACTTTATATTTACTCAAAAATATTTTTGGATGGATCAATGAACAATTACATTTGACTCCTACATTTTTGTGATTTTACCTAATAGACCTTACTATAATGTATCAAATTTTTATTTTTATATTTTATCATAAATTGTAGTAGTAGCAGATACTACTACTAGAAAAAATAATGCACACATTCATAACAAAATTTAATGCATGAAAAGTGCATGATAAGTACCAAAAATATCAGTTTCGCCTATAATATGTATAATATTAAACTGATAACTGAAGTCATACGTAAACAATAAAATAAACATTTCAGCTAGAGTATAGAGTAGCTAGAGTTCATAAGATTAGATTTATAAATACACAAGCAGAAGGGCATGCTAACTAAGGAAGTGTACACGCAACATACAGAAAGGAAAGATAATATTGGTGCGAGAGACGAATGATATTTAACAAAACATTAAAGTTGTAACAACAATAAAATAAAATAGATTTTTATTTCATAAAACAAAACCAAGGAAAGAGGCATTGAAAATTTACGTTACGATTTTGATGAATAAATAATGAATACCTAACAATTTCTTTCTTTTGTGTTGGAAATTAATGTACCAATCGACAAAAATTGCACATGTTCTATCCTTTTTCATCCGTGTCTCACACAATCAGCAGCATGCAAGCGTACATCGCTGCGATAGCATTAGCAAAAATTACTTAGACACAGCAGGATGATTCCCTTCAGGAAATTAAAATGACAACGCCTCAACATCCCTGCGTAGGAACTAGCGATGAGAACGTTATACTTCTTTGAAAATCACCCCTCAGGTTAGTACCTACGAAGGCGCAAACATAAGCGCAAAGCGATAAATTTACATTTACCTTCACCAAAATTTCGAATATGATTACTTTTGTCCGTAACAAATGTGACCACGTATTTGGGGAGCCGGAACTCGCGGCGCTGCTCGCCGGTGATGCCGGACCACGGGGCCACCTCGCGCCACACGAAGCGGACGTCTTCTCGTGTGTATTTGTCTGTAAGATAAAAATAGTAGTAGGTATTACAGTAGTTAGATAGATAAACTGTTTATTGCACACCACAGAATAACAATATAAAAAAGAAATATGGAAAACACAGACGTTGCAAGTAGTTGCAGTAGAAGAAGAAATTGCCTTCATTGACATTATGGGTATAGCTTTTGTGATGGCATAGAATAGAATTTGATGCCACACACCTCCAGCGTATGAAAAATGGCTTGATGCTGTTATGGGACGTGAAATTACCGTCACGTTTTGTAAGTCACAGAGCACGAGATATGTGGGGAGATTTCCACGTGGAAAGAGCGCCACATTCCAGGGTCGTGAAAAGTATATGAGCTTGCAGGGTAAAATGAAGGCAAATTTGGCAAATACTCTCAGTAATATTATCACTAACTGAGGTTTGTAGTTTGTATTATTTATCCTACTTTCGACATTACTCATTTAGGCATGTATGGGTTTAGGCAATGGATGCAGTAAGTGATAATGTTGAAACTACATATTATGCAGATACGAGTGCATTAGAAACTGAATGATTAATAAATAACTGACTAAGAGGATCTTAGTTTCAATAATGCCGATCCCTAAAAGCAATACACTTTTTAATTACGTCAGCGCCTGATGGATGTAGTCAATGATGATAGTGCAAAAGTAAAGATTAGCTTTTAATAACAATTTATTATCGAACAGTATAATGAAATTTATTAATTACTTCATAGATTGCAACGACGAACGCTATTTTAGGTGTGTAACATATACTAACTACCTTTATTTTTAGTTTTGAGTGATATTATAAGAATGATACAATACTATAAATTATTTGTCTAAACAAAGTAGTTAGTGTTATCGCAGTAATTAACAACTTATTACTGATAATGTTTATAATGTATCATTTTCATGTTGAACTTGGAATTTGTTTAGCTTAGATCTCCGATAATGACAGATAGTAAAAAGTGGGACAAGTTTATTTATGACATTTCCGAGATAACTTGAATGTTTAAATATTAGCGAATATCTATAATGAAAAACCTTTTTTTTAAGAAATGTTATAGGTAGGTATTCTAATAACGCTGCGTCGATCACGATCATCAAATCACAAGTCTATTTACGTAAATTCGAAAAACCATTAAGGTTCAATAGACGTATACGCCAAAGATATTAAAAACATACTATACGGGAAAGCCCGTTACAATTTTTTTTTGTGTAACTTAACGGAGCTGAAATTTTGTTTGAATAGCAGAGAAGCCTCTAAAATAAGAATTTAAACCAAATCTAGTGTAGGACGAAAACAATGCAAATTATATTTTTAACGTTTAATTCTTATATTTCAAAATATACCTATCAAAATATTGATGGATGAATATCTGATGTATTTGCGGATTAGGATGCGTTTGCGTATTATGATTTATTATAAAAACGGATTGATCTGCAAGAAGAGCAAAATAATTGCAATGTTTTGCTTATAGGCAATTGTGGATTAAATGCGTGTTTTAGAATGACTTTTAGGAATGATTGATTAGTGGTTTAAGCTAAGCGCTAATCAAACTCGGTGTACTTACAACTGCTAAAATCAATAGCGCAGTTTTGTACGTCTAGTGGGTACAAGACGAAGTCCATTTCGCATTTTATTGTTATCGTGGCACTGAAATTTAAACACAGCGTCGTAAACGTAACCCTAAATTAAAAATAGTGGATAATAATTCATTTGATCTCATTAATATTTTTATTAACTTCTGGGGTTTTATGGTTTTATTCAATTTATGAGCACCGCAAGGTAAGCTTTATTTGGAAAGAAATAAATTAGCGAAAGTATCCATTCTGATCCATCATTAGATACTCGTACATATTAAAAGATCCATTGCAATACATTCAGAATAGATATTTTTATCTAAAGATTTATGTACACTATTTTATACAAAGTAAGTAAGTAAATGTATCTTCAAGTAGGTAAGTATCAGGTACTTGCTCGGTTGTTCACCATTAGTAGGTATTAAAAAAGTTGAATTAACATAAAAGTATAAATTGGACGAACCCAATACTGACTGAGACGGTGTGGTTGACATAGAGTCTGAGCGACGCCATCTCTTGTAGGACGGAAAGGATCTTCATAGTCTGCAGTTGCCATATGTACAGGTCGGGCATCCAGATGAGCTGACGGAACTCCCAGGGTAGGTCGATGTATGACTTGTTGTAGGGTACATTCAGTCTCATGTCCTCCCATGACACTTGTAGGAATACGTCGAGTGTGATCTCCTTGGACAGAAAACGGCAAGATTATCAACAGCAATTTCATGGTTACACAAGATTTTGTATTGTGATTATCCCAAGGTTTATTTAAGATCGGAACCTTGACAATATGTGTAAATATGCTATATGTAACTTACTTCTTTCTTTGTTGAATATTACAAAATTAATGTAAAAATGTTCTTTCAAAACTATTTTAGGTAAGTCTACACTGCGATAATCAAGAAATAACGTAAGAATAGTTAGTTAGTTACCTCTCTATTTTCATCGACTCCGGATACTCTGTTCACGTTGATCCCGATGTAAACTGTCGTGTTTTTATCTGCAAAAGTGAAATTAGAATTGGACGTTGGTATTTCAGGCTCGAGCATCATTGAAGAGCTATAAACTGTTGCATAGGTTGTCGGAATTATCAGAGGCTTGTCGGCGCCCCTCGGAGATATCACCGATACGCCGGTCTTTACTTTACTACCCCGACTCGTTCTAGTGTAATAAATTAAAACCACTTAAAGAAAATTAAAGACGTCATGGAACATTTTGATAGAGGCAATTTTAATCAATCCCCTAATTGCTCTACCGCCTAGAAGGTAAGTGAAAAGAAGAAGTTCAGAAAATTTATAAGTTGTTATTACAGAAGATAGTTTTCAGCATAGATAAGGTAAGGAAAGGGAAATAAGTCCTTTATTAATAGAGTGCTCAGCAATGTAATGATGACTTCTAGAAGAAGCAGATATAATATTTTTATACTGCTTTGTTAAAACGTATCCGGAAAATGAGGTAGATAAGTACCTAGCTTTTGTTGGTTCGTTCGTGATAGAAGACAATATCTCCTGTCAGTCGATAAGTTTATTCTTGAATTGAATGTTTATTTTGCGGTCGTTACGAGTTCCACATTCCATTTTAGGCATAAAAAGGCGAATCTAATGATACTTCAAATATGTTTACACGATCAAAGTATTATGTCCCGCAGTAGCAGCTATAATCAAGCCGCGACTTTGCCTGTCACTTCCAATGTGAAATTATCTTTCGCATAATGATTGGCGGCCAAGCGCCTCATGTTTTTTTTGCACAATCATCTCCGGTCCTAAGTGGATAGCTGTCTACTTTAGCCGCATCATCACCTGCGGTGAAAATGAAAAGTACTAAAAATAAACGGTGCTAAAAATAGCGAGGCTTTGCTTACAGGAACGATGGAAGCTTTGGACACTTAATGTTACGTTTATTGACTTTTGCAGGTTTTGGCAGGGTAGCCTAGTATTTACGTACCTAAGTTCTCGGTAGATACTAAGTGTATTTAATTAGTAGGACAGTATTGGATTGAATTTTTGGACCAGACTGGGATAAAACGGGCCCATTAGGAAAAGTTTAGGGGAGGCTTTATTTTTTTTATAGGATTTATTAAAAAAATACATACCGGGTGGAATGTTTCTACTGTAGTTCGTTGGAAGTTGATATGCTTCTTGATCCATATACAGGATCTGGCTGAAAAGAAGGTTAAAATATATAAATAACAAAATATATAATACACAGTTCTATAGGAATACAGCTTTTTTAATAGATAATCATGAAGGCACGAGCAAGACAAACACCTGATGTTGCGATGATCCTAGCCATGTGCATTATACTCGTGCAAATCATATTTTGTCTGCAGCTACGTTATGGGATCTAACGATATACCTTTTGAGTCTTTGAACATTATCGTAAAGATCTCTAGTTACGACTCGGAGATGAAACGCTATTGTTTGTTTTGCGTTCATTCGGTTTGTAACGACTGACCGTTGATGTTTCCTCAGATGCTCTCTGTTACTTATTTACAAGTATCGCCAAAGTTACTGCTCCCTTACTGACTAAACTTGTAATAAACGTGAAATCAGCGCCATTGTTACTTACTGAATTTACGTTAGTTTTACCATGGAAAAACTTTTGGTCTAACTGTAGCTAAATCTTCTGCTAAATTTAGCATTGCAGTCTAAAGTTCATTTGAGATTTCGATTACTATTTTTGGAATAATTTTATTTGCACCATAAAGAATAGATTGGTATTGGTATTTGCCAGAAGATTTAAAAGAAGTAGATATAAGTCGTTAATTTTTACCCTGTTTCCATTGTAGTCATTTTTTTTTTAATTCATATAGCTAGATAATATTACCCAATAACAGTTTTCATCAAATCATCGATTCATTAATATCTTATCTTTATTATGTTAGCCTTTATAGAATTTTAAACAGTATGGCTACTGTACATAAGTTTAAGTATGTGAGTTTATATTTGTAGATATTATGTATTTTTGTATGTGTACTTATACACGTATTTTTCGGAAAGCTGAATTTCAATGAAGTATTACATAAACTGGTAATATCTATTATTATCAATGTTGCCTTCGTTTTGTTCAATGTCATAATGTAGGTTATACGCGAGGGTTCGTGGAAGTTATACTTGTGGTGCATTCAGCCAGCCAAGTTCAGCTTGGATTACAAAAGACAATCCTGTTATACTTGTGACGTATGCTCCGACATCATAGATGTTGTTGAAGTGCAAGGTTTTACAAGCAAACTATAGCAAGTCAACTTCTTTTGATAATGTTTAGCAGTTGGAGCGAAACGTAGGTGAAAATAAGTTAAATTCGGACCAAAACTTTCAATAAAAAACTAAGTATACTTACTTTGACAGTATTTTCTTTAATTGCTCTTAGTCAACTTGCATATGCAGTGTTTAATTTGAATTAAAAACATACGAGTACATGCTTTATCGTTCTTTTTGGTTTAACCATTATGATTGTTATACACAACAAACGGTATTTTTGTGAACTAAATAATTTTGGTCGTTATTTTCTCGACTTTGTAAGCTCTTGGAGTCATGTAATGTGGCGATAATAATAATTCAAGGATATACAAACATTTCATATTTTCTGTTCATATTTTCTGATTCATGCACACCAAAGTGTAAAACTTAAAATTTCAAATTTGCGATTAAGAAGTCCTTTTATGGTAGGATTAAACTTTTGTGTAGTTAAAGTTAATCGCAAATTAGTGTGCGATTCCGTGTCACATAATGTGGCACATTATATTCCGTGTCATTAGTCGGAAAAGTTATTACCGCAGTCGACATTTGACGCAATAATTTTTCACGTCTTATGACTCGCATTAGTCTTCTTATGTACTACCTAATGGTGAAGCTTTTTTAGTTTATTTATTTATCAAGAGTCTAAATTTCCCTCTCCTTCTGAAATTTAAATTCAGAGTGAAGATACCTTTTGGTCATTTAACTCATAAGGTTTTTATAGATTTATGTTTGGATTTAGGTATGCTCAGTGATAATTTAATAAATCTTGTCTCTACTATTAGACGATACTGCATCGTTTGTTCGTTTCAGCTGATGGATTTCCACTGCCTCCTAAAGGGAACCTCCAGCCTGCATGGTTAGCTCAGCGAGTCTTGGGTCCAATGGTTCCCCGTGAATTTCTTTAAGTGCAGGATCGCAACTACATCCCTTTAGCTTACGTGCTGTGTGGTTCTTCCAATGCCACTAAGCTATAAGCACACGTTGAGCTATATAGGTGAATTTGGTTCATTTAGTAAACTCATTTCTGATTTGATCACGCAGAGCAGCGTTAACTCTTAAAAGCAACATTACGTGATTCTTGTTTGTCATTTACAGCATTGTTAGTAGTTTATTTTTATACGGTCGTTTACATCCTTTTGTTCCGACTAAACAAAATTTAGCACGCCGAATATACGTAAATGTTTGCAGTCAGGCCGTTTTAATACCCGTTTATGCTTCTCTCATATTTTATGCCTCTATTCTCCAAGTTTATAGTAACCCTCTGAAATGATTAAAATCATTATATTTGTTCGGGATCATTGCAAGACAGAAATATATTCATTGACGTAAACTCCGTCAGGCGGGTGCATGTGAACAAGGTTTTACGTTATTGATGGAAGATTGTTGCGATAGTATTTTGGCTGCATACAAGAGCGTTTGGTTATTAATTTAAAAGTACCTCTGTGTTTTGACAAAACGCAAGTTTTAAATCTAACCGAGTCTTTGCAGTGGCTGTGAATTTCTTACAAATAGACGATGTTAGACTAGAAAGACGATGTTTGATATGTTGGTTATATCTCGTTGTAGCCAAAGTGAGAGATTTGTGCGTTGGTTTCAATTATACCTAGACAAAACATTAGCTTACGTTAGATATATAAATTATTATTTAGCCTACAACCATAATGCAACTCTCTAATAAACTTCAGATTTAGTTGTAAAGGTTTTAACAATTGTCATTTCAACCCTTTTTAATGTTCCACTGTTGGTCAGGGTTCACGGGTCTCCTCTCGATATGAGAGAACATTCGTTTCAACCACCGAAAGATTTACGTAAACCTTTTTCGTACAAGCAAACAGTAGCGCCATCTGTCAAAATTCTGTAGGTGGCTTCTGAGAGAACTACAGCGTGGCTTTACTGTTGGTGGTAGAACAACCATTTTTTTTTCACAGTTTTAAGGATAAATAAATGATATTTATAATAGTTTTTACCAAACGAAATGTCAGAATGTGTGCCCAGGATTCGAATTCCCGACCTCTTGAAGAGAGAAAGATATCTGAACCAATGGATTTACCTTGGTTCATTTAACATTAGGATGTCTTAATCAATGTGTGACGTCTGACTTTACGCTTCTCCTTTATTATAATAGATGTAATGAATGCGTTTGATAGCGTGTCATTTGGGGCATGTGGTTGCTTGGCGAGAGGCCAACATGTCTGCGAGAGCTCGAGTAGTCTTGAGACATCAGAGACACCGGTCAACTCTGGTTGCCGATTGGTGGGGAACCAGAGACAAAACAGCTATACGTTGTTGTGACGGGTTTTATTTACTGTTGGGTGTTACAAAACATTTGCCGTTAATGCTGCCTAAGCCAGTTTGTCCACAAATCATAGGCCTCCTGAAGGAATCACCAACTAGCTACCATTATCCGTATGTTGCTTGAAATTAGCGCTTCTGTTGATTTCTTCTATCCGTCTGCCCAATGTTATTATAATAAGTATAGTTGCTATGACCAGAATATCACTCAAAAGACAAACAAGTCATATTATAGCTCCGGTGACCAACAATTAATAATGAATTAATAAACTCACCATGAGGATTGTATATGGCGAAAAATCTGATCATAGATGACTAAAGAGCTAGAATAAATAAAGTAGAAAGGTAAGTGTAGTATATTTTGGTGATTTGACTGTGATTCCAATAAACCAAATATTTCGGGTGTCTTGAATTTTGCATGACACATTTGAACCCTTATGCAGTTTGCTTTTAAGCGATTCATTCATGTGGACTAGTGGTAGTGGACCATACGTGTACCTAGTATGTGCCTTTGAGTACAAATATAAAGCCAATTTTGGAAAGTTTTTTGGCTTGCGTTTAATTTTTTATGATTTGTCAAAACAAACACGTTTGCGATAGCGCAAATCGAACGAAGGCTGAATCTAGATAAATTTTTCGCGCGTAATATTTTCAGTCTACGAATGCATTTGCTAGTACGACAGACGCACGGTGCAATGATAGGTATTTGGAGCAAGGGTTTATTTCTGTTGTCACAGTTAGCAGTTACAGCCGACCGCGGACCCGCCGCCGTTATATTTGGACTGATAGTGACGCAGATTCTAATCTTGATAGATAATTTTATCACCATTGAAAGGATATCTATTGTTGTTTGAACAACGTTCAGACTTTACCTTCACCGTTTAATAGTTAATGAAATTAGTAAAAATGATAAGAGTGTAATAGCAACCCGAACAGGGGGGCAATTTTGGAAAAAAAAAAACGTATTCATCGATACCGTAATCGTAAATAAATGCTGCCTCTTAAGAGGCCTGTGAACTACAATGTATATAATGTAATAATGGGACCATCTGGGTATAGTTCCCAGATGGTCCCATTATAATCTGGTCAGGATCTGATGATGGGATCCTGGAGAAATCGAGGGAACTCTTCAAATTTTATATGTCCATATATTTGAAACAATTTGGGTATTATTTGAAAGAGTAATATATTTTCCAACTATGGTCATCAGGTCAGGATCTGATCATGGGATTTTGGTGAAATCGAGGGAACTCTTCAAAATATGTTGCTAGTATACTTGAAGCGAGTTGGGTATTTTTTATAGTGACTGGTGCATTTGCTAGCAGATACTGATTTGATGGCTATAGTCATCAAGTCAGGATCTGGTGATGGGATCTTGGTGAAATTGAGGGAACTCTTCAGATTTTATAAACGCACCTCAAGCGATTTGGGTATTTTTATAACGCCTTGTGCATTTTGTTGCTTTCCACTAAAAAGTAAAAAATAAGAATGGGGTGTGCTTTCCAAAAAACCTACTTCAAATGCCACTACAAAGAGTGAAATAATTTTTAGTGTACACCAATTCGAAGTCGGGCAATGTTTCGTACAATCACTAATAGTTTTTCTTACTTAGGTCCTTGATGTGCGAAGAAACGACGAAGTTATAGACAATCGACTGACTTCGAATTGGTGTACATTAAAAATTATTTCACTCTTTGTAGTGGCATTTGAAGTTGGTTTTTTGGAAAGCAATTCCCATTATTACACCAACAAATATAAAAAATACACAAATCTTCATTGCAAGCTGCAATTTCCACTAAAATTTTTAAAAAAATTGGAGCAATGTTTGGGAAAACTATCTATCATTGATTAATAATAATAGGTCGTCGCTTGCGCTATGCTATCTACCATTTTTTCAATTTTTAGGGTTCCATACCAATTTGGTAAAAATGGAACCCTTATGGTGAGACTTTCTCCGTCCGTCCATCCGTCCGTCTGTCACACTCGATTATTTCTGTAACTATCAAAGCTATCGAATAGTTTTAGGTAATAGTGACCCAACGCCATTGCAATCATAAAACATTGAAAATTGTTTTTATTTTTATTTAAAAAGGGGGGAAAACCGGGGCTTCGAATTTTCAAAATGAGATAACAATATTGAGTGGGGTATCATGTGAAAGGGCATTACTTGTGTAGTCTAAAACCGACTTTTATTTATTTTATGCCCGATAGTTTTTGATTTATTGAGCAAACTGTCGAAAAAAATACCGCCCCCCCCTTTATCTCCGAAGTTTATCGATCGAAAAATCTGAATTAATTATGATCAATAGAAATTATTGTATATTTTACAGGAAATATAAAATCAACTCCCTAACTTTTATACTTTTTTTGATAATAACAATAAACCACCAAAAACAAAGTTAGGTTTGCGGTTCACCAACAAAAGTACCTACATGTAAATTATACTCGTAAATTCATGAACAAACAACACACATGAACAAATTTACTTCTTTTATAGTATGGAACCCTCGGTGCGCGAGTCCGACTCGCACTTGTCCGGTTTTTTCCGTCTCAATATGTAATTAAGTTTTTATAGAACTTATTTATTTTTATTTTACTTCAATCACTAAAATTCGCGTAGTGCGTCCTTTTAGCAAGTTAACTTCCAACTACTCGTAAGTAGGAGGAACAACTGCACCCTAATAAAACAATATAGGCAGCATTTAGTCTAAATATTAACTGGTATGTACCTTATTCACAACTACATAATAATGATCTATTAGCTGCTGTATAGCTTACTTAACTTGTAAACATCTATAGGTGACCGAGCTTCGCTCGGTAGTTTAACTACTGGTCAATAGATGGCAGCAGGAGTATATTTTTAATTTTTTGGTTAATTCGACATTTTATAAAAACGAATCCTAGCTAGATCGGCTAGGCACCAGTTTTGTCCAAGTAGCGGTATAAAATATATTTCTTTTAAATAACTTTTTTACTGAATCATTTTCAATTACTAATTTTCTTTAAAGAACTCTGAAGGCAAACGCCAAAAAGTATTTTTTAATACACTTATTTTTTCATGCCTTTGCCCATAATAATGGTGAATTATCGCACAAACGTGACCGTGATCGAAATAAATGAATCACCCATTTTATATTTCCAATAAACCAACGCACATACTGAAGCAGTCAAATATATTTATGACGGTTTTATTTCAATGCTTTAAGTTTTTCTTTATATTTAATTACGCACATTAATTCAATGTGAAAAAAATGAAACGTTTACCGTTTGGCACACCTGAAAGGCATTAACTAAAAGATATGATAAAACGCTTTGTTGTTGAAGTCACGTAAAAACCTTGTTAATTTTTTTTTTTGAGGCCAATGACACAGAAGTTAACAACGTAACTATCTGCCATTAGCAATATTTTCAACTTAATTTAATAGAATTAATGAATTGTTAATTTTATTGTTTTTACTATTTATGCTATAGCGGCCACAGAAAATATTTATCATACTAGCTGCTGCTCGCGGCTGCGCCCGCGTGAATCACGATTTTTTTAGATATATCTTGGAATTCCTTGATTTTTCGCGGGATTCTGGTTTTTTGTTGTACAGAAACCTTTTTTTTACTTCGCACTAAAACCACAAATTATCTCAAAAATCATTAAATCATGTGAAAAGTTGTACTGGTAGTAGAACTCTTCTTTCAGGGTTTGGTGGGGTAGGTACTAGGTACCACTGGGATAAAATACTCTACTAACAATATTGCCCAGCCCAACAAGAATCTTTTAAAAATCTTTGCTTCTGCTCAATACAATCTAAAATATCAGAATGGGCAATGGCTATACATTTATTTACGTATAAAAATACCTATGACGGTCAGTCGGTTAGGACCGTTTAGACCTAAGAGTTAAAAATATTTGTGAACCATTATTATACTCTTCCTATTTTGCGGATGATAAAAAAGACGTGGCACTCCGGGAATGTCGACATAAGTGAAAACTAATCTGTTCATGTCTTAAGAGGCCTGTGAACTACAATGTCTCCATTCATTCAAAATACCAAATCATTAGTAATTCATGCATATTTGGATCATGTTGTTGTGTTATTCGGATTCATATAGTAATAATCTATGCTCCTGGCCAGTTTTGGTTTGGAAATACTTCTATAAAACGAAATAATAATCAATTTTGATCAAAATTTTTATAACTTTGGTCGAGTTCCGTAATACCAAAAATTATGAATGAAAACTTGTAACTTTCTTTATTAACTGGTGTTTTTCTTTATCTGGACATTAAAAACTGTGCTCCTTAACTAATGCGACGTGAGATAGTGTTGTTTTTATTACAAAACAATTTCGTTTTACAAAAGTATTTCGGAACCAGATATGGCCAGGAGCATAGATTATTACTATAATATGAACCCGAATAACACCAGAACATGATCGAAATTTGCACGAATTACAAATGATTTTGGTATTACGTTTGTATGGGAGACATCGTGGGTCAGTTGACTCTTAACAGTAGATTGCAATGACAATTAATTATTATTTCACAAAAATTCGGTAGTACCTATCTCCTAGTTTTACATTCAAGTTCCACATAAATTGTAGAGATGGCGCTATACGGTATAACGTGGCATAACGCCAGTTATGCCACGTTCACCCTAAAAGTGAAAAATCTTACACCATACAAAACTTCTACTAAGCATATTTATTTACGGCTTAAAGGGTGCTCTAGTCTAATTTGAGCTCTACGTCCTAGCCCTTGGTTCTTTGTCCATTCCGAGTTTCAATTCACCTACTTGAACTTATCGCTAAAGGTTCTGATGTCTATAATTTCTGAACTACAAAAGTGATGATGATAAAATTTATATGGAATAATCTTTAAAGAACTTCCTTTCGAACAAAAAAAAAAGAATGAATGAAATCGGACAACGCGTTAATGAATTATAGCTAAATACACATTTTGACTTTGATGCCGTCTTCCAGAGAAACCATGATGAATTTCGGGATAGAAGGACTGACAGCGGAGTTTTAGTAATAGGGCCCCGTTTTACCCTTTGGGTGCGGATCCCTAAAACCTGTTGGCAATAATAAGTTTCGAAATTTATTAATTTTTCTGACCAGTGCGGTTAGTTACAAGTTGGATACATTTTGATTGGAACCATTTCGTTTTGCCGTGCAGTACCTAGGCGGGGAGACTCCGTAAACGTTTCATTATATCGAATGCTTCACAAATCACATTATTGTAGGTATCTTGTGTTAGCCCTGCTTTGCTATTAACAATATTATAAGGTGCTTATTTCCCACTATCTACGTGTAGAAGTTCAAGGTTTACTGCTCGACGCACTCGCTGCGTTTGTTTGGCTTTCTTGATAGGCTTCCATTCTCATCCCTTACCTACTCGTATCTTAAGGTTCTGCGTCACTCCATGGTTATAGGAATCCGCAATCATATAAATCAAACATCTTTGATCTAATAGCATGTTTTTATATTTGTTTTCATGAAGAGAATTTGACAAAAAATCTAGTCTAGCTTACAGCATAACATTTAGCCCTAGCTACAAACTGTCATTCTAAAACTGCTGAGAATAGCTATATAGAAATGGAAATAGCCCCGCCTGATTTTAATTTCTGGCCTAGTTTTGTTTATTACAAAAGTTTTAGTAGTGCATTTTTTACATATTTACCTAAGTGAAAATTTTTTTTTCTTTGCAAGTACAAATAATAATCTAAGTGACCTCCATCTCGATCGCGTGGTGTTTGTAATATTTAGTTAATACACGTTTTTAATATTTAGTTTATGATGATGTCACTGAAGAGCCAAAGTACTTAATTATATTATCATAATCGATGAAACTTAAGTAATATGTAGAGAATCAAAGCATTTCTTGATATTCTAACTAAGTTGTCTATAATGATTTAAAAGTAAAAGTTGTTAGCTAAATCCTCTATGGTCTGATCTGATATTGATCTAAAATCTGTCTGTTCTTTACACAGTTCTCTAAGTTAATTTCCCTTAAAAATTTTAGAGAAACTGGATGGTATAATCTTAGAGATGTTCAAATATCACCTATGTTTTGTATTTTAGTTTTCAGCAAAGTGTATTCTGTTAATTACCAGTCCTAAGAAACACAGTCCTGCGTCACGAGGGACTGTTAAGAGGTTCTAAATTAGACATTCAAAGTAGGACACGTCTGATAAATCAGTCGGATCGATGCACCTGGCCAAGCTCAGCCGGTCAGGTTCGTTATGTGGGGACGAAGATCTGTTTATGTCAACAACGGCTCTTGCCAAATCTCGCCCGCCCCGCACCGGGCGACATTTTGCGAATTCATATTTTACTTGCCTATTGCCAGATTATCATTTGTTACGCTACTTTAACACTGTTCACTCTACTGCTCTTGAGTGTTGCTGTTTTACGTGGTGGGTCCTGAGAATGGGTTTTTATCTAACTGTAATATGCAAGGATACATTAGCTCTACACGACATAGGTATAAACTTTCTCTAACAGGTCGTTTTTGGTACAATATATCTATCTAAAGGTGTTGTATTTGTTACTAAATAATAATATTAATGTGAACCGACACACAGTCAATGTTTCTTCTTACAACATAACGACTGATGAAAATAAATGAAAGCATGACTTCCTCGTCATTGTTTTCATCTATCGGATAAGTACCTCGTGTTGCGAAAACTTGTGTATTCAAATGTTTGATGTGGAAGCTTCTTAGTTCTGTAGCGTATAACTGGCCAACTGTCAATAAACTGCTGTACTTTGAGCTCGTAGAATGTAATCCCATCGCCGCCAGTCACGAACGACGCGATTTGTGAACCCAGACAGCCACGCTAATTCCACGACCCACGTCCCATAGTGACGTTGTATTTGCATCTGCATTGTAATTGGTATATCGCATTATCTATTGACGTAAAGACATTAGCTACTGATCGATCCAGAATTTAGATGTTTATTTTTTTATTTTAAAATAAGTCCTTGTTCGGCTGCTTTATACCTAGCGTGTTTGCGGCTCAAACGCACTCGTGTAGAGCTTTCACCTCGTTTCAAGACTAATTTTATTTTCGTAGCTCAGTCGAGGTCCCCGTGGCCACAGCCAGATTTTAAACTCCAAAAATGTGCTTTTAATAAAGTGGCGCGCGAATGTTTTTAAATAGTTCGAGCTCGGGAATTTACTGACATTCTGGTGGGGTTTATTTTCGTGTAAACGAACCTCGCGCACTCGAGGAAGCCCTTGGTGGGGCTCATGGAGTATCCGCCGCCGTGCGCCGGGCGCGCGTCCGTCGCGAGCAGCAGCAGCAGCGGCAGCAGCGTCCACATGGCGCGCTAGGGGCGCGCGGGGCTGCGTCGCTCACCACTCGCGCACTCTCTCACTGCACTCACTGGGCTGCACATCATCAGCTCCGAGGCACTACGCGGGGAGGCGCGGCCGCAAGCTCCGCGGGTCCGAGGGGCAGCGAGCGCGGCGCGATACTGCGCTACGGCGGGCGGGCGCGGGCGCGGTCACGGGCGCAACCTTCGCTCCCGCGAGATCTCACCCCGTGATGCGCGACGACGCGAGAACACCACACCGACACGCTACGAGATCGCTACGCAGCCGCCTGCGCGAGTGACGACCCTACAGTGATGCGATGATATACGCATACACTTATATCCAGTTAGCGACACGTGCGCAGCCTTCACGCGACCACAATTACCGGTTACGCTCTCAAACTGAGAATTTCTACTAACAGTGTTAAAACACCATGGCGACGGACGGGAGATTCGAAAAGCGTGTCTCGATCGCGTGCTGCGGCTGCCGTGCCCAATCAGTTGACAACTTTTAGCTTTCGCGAATTTGTACAGAATAAAATGGTAAAACAAAGACTGTTAACTGAAGACACGTTTATACCTACCTGAGCAACAAAGAACTTTGGAACGCTGAAGATTAGTACTATACATAAAACTTACCCTATATATTATAGAAATAGAACATTTAAACAAAAATAACTTCAGTAATTTCTAATCTGTTTATGTTATGTAAAATAAAATTGAGGATGAAACTCGCAGGAGGTAGCTTTAATAAAAGCCCACGAAACCGATTCGAAGCAAACAATCAATAAATACGAGTATATTACAATTTTGAATTTATACACATAGTACGTATAGAAATTCCATTTTGGACACCAGTGGTTCGCTCCGAATAAGACCTAAAAACTTAATGAGACCTAGCCGAGACAAGAATAGCGACTTTAAAAGCGCCATAAGCAATTGTTACTTTAAATTCTTCATTTCATATAGGCCTAGCATACAGAGGCTCTTATGATAAGTCATGTCATGTCATTACACGTGTAATAACCATTTCACGACTTACGAGGATTCACAAACTCGCCCTGCTGCTGAGAAGAAGCCCACAACAAACTCAGCCGGGCTTTTTTAAATTATTATTTTCAACCATTGACTTATTAATCTATTTCAACGCACATTTCCTGTCATAAAGATTTTATTGAGAGGCATAATATGTTCATTTGCCTATAACTTCCGGATCCGGATCCAGAATCCGGATGTTAATTTAAAAAATAATAATTGTAGGAGTTATTATGTGGAGACTAGTCTATAAAAAATAAAGTATGGATTCGAATCAGCTTGGTGCGGGATTCCATACATCCTTGGTCGTTATCCTTTCTATCTCAGATAGGATAGGTTATTAATTACTACCCTAATCTTCTCAATCTCACCCTACGAGACCATACGAGACCTATGTCTGCCATAATAACTAATTACGGTCAAATTTGTTAGCACATTTTTATATTTTTCAATTCGTTTGCATAATCGACTTTCATTCTTCCATAATCGACTATACCTTCTGTGCTAATAAGAGGTGTTGATACTCTGGCTTCTTATTTTCCACAACAATGTCAATAATTCCCTTAGAAGCTACGCAACACAATAACTGGATACTGTACTCTATGTATTATTAAACTAGCATTTCTCGGGATTCACTTTAACTCCGCAATGCTGATACCTAAACGCGTAGTCACGTTATAGGCGTATTATTCTCTATCGAGCAGTAGGTACTTAGTACTTACATCACTATTAGTATACTCGCAACTACCACAATAACTCTGCTGATTGGGAATCTGTTCCCAGTTTAAATAATTGCAGTACTGATGTTATCGCTCGCTTCTACCCACGATTCTAGCTTCGCGTACAGAGAAGGCTATTGGAATAGCTAGATTCGAAAATGGTGATGAAATGGTGATTCGATATGGTGAAAGTATTGACTTTATTGACAAAATGAGTCACTGGTCAAAAATCCTTTTAATCTCCAGTTCTCTAAGTCCATTAGATTAAATTTTAAGTGCTTTTAAAAATATTTGATGCTTATTGATAAAACTACACTAAAGTCTACGATGTTGCGGCATAGTTTGCGTATCAAACAACAAGCAATCGCGGATCTAACTATTAAGTAACTATAAACCAATGTAATTGCTCATTTTATAGGCTCTATCGGCTACTGAACTCTCGGAGTTTTGTTAAATAATCATCCTTATGTTATTCGAAATAAAGGATACGTGAGCTTGGTTGTTAAAGAGTAAATATTATGCCAGCGTGTCGGCGGGAGCCAGATATGAGCGTCCTATAAATAAGTACAAGCGTTGTTTTGTAAATGCGTGAAGTGCTGTTACGGGTTGGTATATTTTGCCCGGGATACTACGTCAGATTCACGTGGACTTTCCAACATAGGCATTTGGTAGCCCCTATAAATCAAAATAAATATTTTGCCATAAGCCCCAGGTGCTGGAATGATCTTATCCGAAAACGCTCTATTATTCTAATGATTAACAAGCAATTCGCGGGGATACTGGTTAAAAAAGGCCACTAGAGCTTTAAAAAGAAAACAAAAGCATAATATAATTGAACCGAACACATGATTGATCTAGCAGAGGATGGCCATCAATGTTACCGGAACCAAAAGTTCTTGATACATATTATGTCCCTTCCAGCGACTATATTTAGAAACACAAGCCTGAGACAAGGTTAACATAAAAACCGAAAATAATGGCCCATCTTGGAAATCACCCGGAATACACCCACTTTCGCTTTCCAAAAACTATTTGTGTTACGTCTAATGTGTAGCAAACAATTTGCAGGGAAACTGTATAGAAGGTAATGGAGTCTTTTAAAAGGGGACAAAAACATATGATTGAGAAAGAGCAGTAGACGCCCATCAATTGAGACAGCTTGGGGTTGTCACAATTGATGGGCATCTACTGCGCTTTCAGTCATCTTGGCTTACACAGAATAGATATGAACCGAAAGTTCTAGATACATATTACGGCCCTTGCAGCGATTATATATAGAACAAAAGCATGAGACATCGTTAACATAGAAACCAAAAATAATCGTGGAAATCCCCCAAAATTCACCCACTTTCGCTTTCCAAAAACTATTTGTGTTACGTCTAATGTGTAGCAAACAATTTGCAGGGATACTGTACAGAAGGTTAATGGAGTCTTTAGAAAGAGGGGAAAAAACATGATTGATCTCATAGTGAATGTCCATCAATTGAGACAACGCCAACGGTACACAGAATATGTTACTGGAACAAAAGTTCTTGATACATATGGATGGCTCTTTCAGCGACTATATTTAGAAAAGTCTCGTCGTGAGACATCGTTAACATAGAAACCAAAAATAATAATTGGAATTCCATCCTGATCGTGGAAATCATCCGGAATTCACCCACTTTCGCTTTCCGAGAGCTATTTCTGTAACGTCTAGAGCGGTCTCAGACCAATCGTTTGGAAACGTCACTGGTATTGTTCCACGTTCACGCGTAGGCCAATTTTTTCGGCTTGGCCGCCGGCCAGTTGTTTTGGCGGTCTTTGTCAATGTTGGATTTATTAATACACCGCATTGTGGCTCTTCTGGCTCGGATATAAGCGGCTGTCCTCTTGGCGAATTTCGTTTAGTGACGGTAATGATGACCTACAGTGGCACGATAAATAAAGTAAATATACGTATTAACTGATAACAGACGTTTCTCCTAAATAGATATTTATTTAATACTTTCAATATTAATATAATTCGAAACTCTACTTACAAATGTAATTATACTACTCTTAAAACAACTAAAACTAATTATTAAAACACCTATCAAAGTTTTGTACCCTAGGTAGAGTTCCCAAAGATATTTATTTCCGAAGAAATAATTATTATTGGTTAATTTTAATATTCAAGACTAATAGTTGTGTTAAAATAATAATAATCGATATTCCATTCATATTGCATTCATTCGTGCATTTCGAATACGCTGATTTTAGGGAGGTTTTCGGTCCATCGAGTATATGTATGTTTTTTGTGCACCCAAGAAACAATAAACAACAAAAATTAAAGTAGAAATAAAAAGAAGAAACAGGTTACAATGAGGCGGACTTATCGCTAATTAGCGATCTCTTCCAGACAACCTCAGACAGTGAATAATTTGGAAGTAGGAGTGTTTAGCGGGTCAAATTAAATTGCCCGATGTCGTCTGGTATTTGAAAAATATAATTATTTGTAGGAGCCGAAATTAACCGCGTGTGAGTGTCGGTGCCAGAATCCCGGCGCGTGCGCGTCAGCAGCGACACGACACCGGTGATAACTAGTGTGTATCACAACAGTTACAACAAAAACGTTTTCCAATTGTGTGAATCGAGAAGTACAACTTTTTTATTTGCCTATACTCGGTACTTTGGTTTACGTTTGGGATTCCATTGATCCATGGTCATTATCCTTTAACCTCTGTAGCGGGAAATAAGTAATGTATGTAAGCGGGTAATAAGTGAGTGAAAACGCGCCCGCCTCGGAAGTATTGGCATAATTATAAACTGCTCATAAAATAAGTAAGGCCGTCATAATAATGTAGTAACCTTGTGATCCCTCATGATTTTCTCCGCCACGATGTTAATTACGGTATTGCACTTGATAGTTTTATGCAAAACAGTGTAAGTATCACCTCGCGTGCATGTGTGATGCAGGCGAAGCAAATCTAAATATAATTTAGCATGCACTTTCTTATAATTGCTTCTCGTAAACTGCGTGAATTGGTTTCGTAGCGAACTGGATTGTTAATGCTCATTTGCGGTTTTTATAGGTTTACTAGCTGACCGGGTAGTTGTGGGTTAAGATTGTTTTGGCATTTAGGGGGTATCAATAATAGCATACGACCTAATTAGTTATTCTTAGACCTACAGAATGTAAACAAAAATTCCATAAAAATCTGTCAAGCCGTTTAGTTTAGTTTTGGTTGGACACTTGACACGAGAATTTTATAATATGGTAGAGATATAATTTACAACTTCAATAGAAAAAATAGTACGATTTAGTAATTTGGTGACTTCGGAACTAAACCAGAAAAATTTTAGCACTAGAGGAACTATTCTTTTTCTGTTCTCATCAAGATAGTAAAACCACCGGTAAAACCAAGTTATTCGAACCCACATAAAGTATAGTATCTACAACAAAGATTCGTATTTCGTATACGATCATGAATGATATTCGTTATCGATAAATAGTATGATCAACCCCTAAAAAGGAAGGTTAACCTATTTTAAAAAGCGTCAGCGATCGTAGAAAAAAAATCGTTTACTGCGAGCTCAATGGTTAGAGGGGATGGTTAACCATCCGAGTAGATGAAAAGAGCTTATTGACTTCGGGGTCGATAATAATGTAGGTACCAAGAAATTTTGTTTTAATAAGCTAAATGTCATGAAATATTAATCATCTCAGCCAGCGGCCGTCCACTGTTGGACTAAGATGTTTACGAGCCCGCGCCACCACACCCTATCCTCAGCCTTCCTCATCCAGACGCTTCCCGCCACCCGCTTTAGACCATGCTATAGGTCAGACATGGAGTCAAAGCGCGAAAATATAATTCCTTCGATAGATTTCGGCACGTTTAAGAATTGTAGATCTGTGACAGAAGTCTAGCTGTTCAGCAGGCTAGACAATGTAACATAAGCGCTAGTAGAAAAGCCACGTGACCTGCACCAGTACAAAACATATGAAAGCAGAATGTACTCCATGCGCAGCTTTGTTGCTGCTGCAGCTGCCGGTGTCGCTTGTCGCACGCGCAGTAGGTACGCTAAAGTTATCTACAAGTCTGCGAGAACGTCAAATTGTCGTACTTACTCGATTTTCAAAAACAGCGTCTTTCCGTGAACAAACCACGTGACTAGACAAACCACGTCATTGAATAGAGATTCAATGACGTTGTTTGTCTAGTCACGTGGTTTGTTCATACATTTTTGTCTACTGTCGTCAACGCTAAACGACTGCTACTTTGTCTAGCCCTGCTGAGCGGAAATGTAGCCAGTCACCATTCCACGGGAGCAAGATTTGTACAGGAATTGGTATAAGTTAACGTTAAGCTGGAATTGTAATATTATCAATTAAAAAAAATATCAACGAGAAGTAGGTAAGTAGAAGTTTAGCGTACAGTAGCTAAGGTAACTACTATTGTTTGTTGTTTCTTTTAATAATTATAATTAAATTTAATTGTGTACTGTTTTATTTTATTACCTAGAAAATTACTGTAATCACATTTGAATATCTCACATTGCTTTCAGGTTTCTTTGTAAGCTCAATATTAAAAGTCTTTCGTGACGTTTTTTTGTAGTGAAATTCATTACAAAGTTGTAACGATTAAGAAATTTCGCCAGGATGAAGTTGAGGCGACACGCTACTGTAAGCAAATATTGTAACTTGTCAAGGACACGGAAGTAAAGTTACATTGATTTACGAAAAATACGAGTTTGCGTTTTCCATGTTCGAGCTATATTTATCGTTTGTGATTAAGGAAATAGTAGCGTAAGTCCAGCGGTGCTTTCGATAAAAAGATTGTTTGAGATTTGAATGGTATTTTTTTGTTTTATCTTATCTTACTCCAAAGATCTAGCTTAGATCTTTTATATTGGTATTGGCTATAATAAAAAAAATTAACTGCAGTGATGTTCCGCCCTATCGTACAAGTAGACAACATATTTACAATAAATATGAGCTCTATAAAAATAGGAGAAATTGAAAACTAGCGAGGCATGTTACGTTACCTAAAAGGTTACAGGCAGCAAGTACACTCACTAAGATACTTGCTTAAAATAATAATCTGGTATTATAGCAAATATTGGAGGGTATAATTTAATATTGACTTCAAAATGCGAATTTGTAAAGTCTCTACGATTTCGCATCGTGAATTTAACA
Source organism: Coenonympha glycerion (assembly GCA_963855885.1). Classification (NCBI taxonomy): domain Eukaryota; kingdom Metazoa; phylum Arthropoda; class Insecta; order Lepidoptera; family Nymphalidae; genus Coenonympha; species Coenonympha glycerion. The sequence goes on from OY979628.1 coordinate 6,190,917, forward strand.
TATTTTGAGGATGTCCAGAGTTTCTGTATTTATTGTACCATACATAATCTTTTAAAGTAGCGGATTATAGCAAAACAAATTAATCTGTCCTACTTATGTTGGATTTCCGCGAAATAACGCCTGCTTCCATTCAATTACTAAAAATGTATTAAGTATTTTTTATTCTTCTGGGATAAAAGATAGCTGTAACTCATAGTTATATTCCTGCAAAATATGTTCTCTGAGACCTTTATGGGTACTTAAAAACCAACTATGCAGGGTACTTTAAAATTAAAAAAACCAACACCCTTGCAAGAAAAACCAGATATAAAGCTTCATCGAAAAAAAAAGAGCATCGTTTTATCATATAACTTTTATGCCAACTGTCGAAGACTGTACCGCACAGGGACCTTTCGTATTACTTCGAACTGACAGTCCCCTGTCTGCAACGTAAACAATCCAGAATTGGCTGACAGATTGACCTTTACAATTCTAGCTACGGGGTCCGCCGTGGCTCGTGTGCAATTGATATGAGATTGGATTATTGATATGTGTTGCCGGTTACACATAAACATTCTACATGTCCACATAGGATATAATATACTCGTAGGACTGCTCGAGGAACCAAATAAAATTTGAACTATCACGCCCGGATGTGTTATGTTTTGAAGTGTGTTTGATGCTTTGATGTTATCTGGATGTGTGTTATTTATCTTAGTGAATACCTAAATATTGCGTTTCGTCTTACGAGGCCTGTGATCTACAATGTCTCCATTAATTCAAAATACCAAATCATTAGTGATTAAGATTATTACTATATAACACCACAACATGATCGAAATTTGCACGAATTACAAATGATTTTGGAATTACGTTTGTATGGGAGACATCGTGGGTCAGTGGACTCTTAAGGGGGGATGAGTTTCATTTTTTATTTAGTTTTTCGCTAATAGTGGGCTAATTATACATCGAGGCATATAATATATGGCAATGAGTTTTGCGGGCACAACATTTATGCATCTTCATATTTTTAATACTCATTTACTTCATATTGGTTCAGATTGGTTGGTACAGTTCCCTGGAAACTGTAAAAAAAATTATCTTTCGGGAACCAATATGAGGTGATTGGAAATTTTTGAGCAAAATTTCTATTGAAAACGTAGATGTACAAATATTATGCCCGGAAAATTCATTGCCATAAAACTCCAAAGTGTAGTTAGTCTTAACTCTTAATATAAAAAAAAAACTAAATTTGAATTTCGCCGGCTGGTAGGGCCGAAACACCTTAAGCTTAGGAAGTGTGCGTAGACTCTACCAAAACAACATTAAAACTTTCATGCTAATCAAACATTTCGGAATTACATCGTGCCATGGCATGCGTGAGATGGTCGAACAGGGAGGCTATTCCTGTAACGCGTCAGCTAAATTTGTGAAGTGAAATGTTTAAAAAGGTCATATATTTACGCTTATAGACGATATTGAAAACAAAACATTTTTTGCGAACACTGAAATATAATTTTATAACTGTTGACATAGAACGTAAAATTGAAAGTAGTTCAAAATGCAAGATTGTTGACGATTGCGAAATTAAATTTGCGCTGTACGATAAGGTTCACTGTTGAGGCATTGTATTTTCTACGTTAAAGTACATTCCATTTCACACTCTAAACCAGAGACGTAAAGTAAATTTTTGAGTGTTAATTTTTTTTTTTATTTCTTGTTTCACATCACTGAGTGTGTGAAGAAGTTACGTGAATAACCTCCCTACAGAGCACGCTGGAGACGACACCGTCTGCGTGTCGCAAGGCTTTTTCTAACAAACATTCACAATTCTTAATGCCTGGAATTATTAATATTAATGGCTCTGAGAATTTTTTGTGAGTGCCGAAACATGACATGGAAATTTTGTTCAAAGTTGAAGCGAATAGTTGTTTACATTCTACAGTAGAATATGACTAATGATTTTATGATCGTTGATGCCGTGATGCGTAAAGGATATTCTGTTAAGAATACCTGTTAATTACGAGAAGTAGCGATAGACCAGCAGTGTTTCTTATTATAGGAGGTTCGAATCTGGAACTCTGATTTATAGGAGTTATATGCGTTTAAGGCAACTAAATATCACTTGCTTAGCGCTGTAGGTTAGGAAAACACTGGTGCCAATTCTGTTGTGCAAAATCTCTAAACTAACCTATTTTGACGCGTCTTAAATAGTGTTAACCCTTTCAAAATGCTCTCCATGGAAAAGTATAGCACTATTTTATGAAGCATTAAATTAGCTTAGTTTAGAGATTTTGTAGTAGGTACAGAATTGGCACTATTATGAGGAAATCTGCGTGCTAGGTCTCTGAAATGTTCTCAAGGGCGTGTGAAGCCTGATAAGCCGTATTTGAATAGCGTGATACTAGTAGGCCGTAATCAAACCCAATGAACATTATAATATAATAAAAGATACTCAAACTATAGTTAATTTTTGAACAGCGCCATCTAGTTTCAGGTAATGTAGACACGAGGTGAAATAGGAGAGCTGAAACAACGAACTGCACCTTAACTAGAACGCGGTTCAAACGTTTTCTCTGAAAACTAGACCTGGAAACTGATGAAACGTTTCAGTGGTAGGTACTGGGAAATAGAGGGCGGTACTGAGAAAATTTCACTAGCAAAAAAGCTAATGCAAGCATTCCAGTTGTAAGTAGAGGGCGGTACTGTATACAAAGGGATAACAAAGGGCGCAACAAGTATATCACGGTGACCTCGTTTGAAGACGGTGAATCTACAGGTAGGGAAGTATATTATGTAGGGTATATTGAGATCCTTTCCAAATGATTGCGAGCACAAGTGAGGCAGACTGACACCTCTGTTATCCAAATCTCTGAAGGACTTACAATTCGTGTTCTTCCTCACCTTTTGTCTTGTGTAAAATGAAGAAAGAATTTCGATAACGTTAGAACTTATACACTACTTTACTTTGATACATACTCGTACATATTTATTTATATGGTTATCCGTAATTTTACCGCATCCATTTTCTATCTTTTTTTCCAACAATTACTAATGAGTTCTTGAGTGCAGTATCTATACCTAAGTAATGGTAGGTACGTGCAGATGTATCCGAAGATGTTTTGTACTAATTTGTAAGTAACCCCTTAACCTGGTACGTTAAAAATCGCATCCGGCTCTCCAGCCAATTATATACGGCCCGCCCGCGCGCACCATCAGAATAATTCATCCAGTCAGGATTTTAGACGGCCGCACTTGATGCCACCACGCATGCTTACAATAGAGGACGATTTGCAAATTGCATTGCCGATAGGGTGGTAATCAAACCCGCGATCGAAGCCTCCTATCAGATCAGCAGCTTTATTCATAAGACGTATGACGTATCTACAAACGTCATAAGAACCTTTCGATTGCTCATTCCATAGTATCAAAATGGCACAAAGTGGATCATAATGGAGCAAAGATAAAACTAGTTTTGTTCTCCAATATTGCTCTTTGCACTTTGTAACATGAATAAACTACAGTCTAGAAAAGTTTATTAAACTAGTTTTCTTAACGTCAAAAGAATTTTAAATAACCCCGGAGAAAAAAGTGAAATCTCCACTTTAATGTGTTTAAGTCTTGGACTTTGCAGACTTTCTTGTTTCAATAAATCACCGTAACATCTACCTCTAAAGCTAAAAAGGTTTTATAGTAAGTACCTACTTGTATACTATTAGCTGTATTATATTACTATTTACTTGCAATAAGAAATTAATGTGTATGGATATGAATTTGTAAAGCTCTATTTATCCTCTTAGCTGATTGAATTTCATTTGAACCTTGTTTTTCATCGGATCTGCACCGAACTCAGGTAACTATTAAAATGTTTCTTAATAAGGCTACGTTCAGATGACAAGCGCTTAACGCGCGTTGTGATAACGCGCGTTTACAACTACATACATTTTATTCAGGCCGTACACATGCTAACGCGCGTTTTAACAAAGCGCGCGTTGAACGCTGCGCTAGCGCTCGACTGTTGTCAGCGCGCGTCAACGCGCGCTTTGAGATCATTGGATTTCTATGTTACCGTTCAGTTGAGCGCGCGCTTTCGACGCGGATTGACGTATTTTAGGGTTCAACCGTATTAGAAGTTATTCGAAATGGAAACCGAAGCTTTTAATACGGAATTATTTATAGATGAAGTAGAGAAACGTCCTGCGATATGGGATATGACAAGTAGCGATTATTCATATAGGAACTTAAAGAGACGAGCTTGGGAAGAACTCGTCCTCATATTCTGTGAAGGAGATGACAGTGAAAAAAAGAAGAAATTATTACGTGAGTACATAATATATTTATTTACATTTACAATTAGTTTGTGTTACAAATTAAATATGGTGATCCAGCCAATCAACTTTTCCTTCGTTGATGAAATAATTTGTTAAATGTACTCGAACATTATCCGCCTGTCGCACAGCACGGCCAGTATAATGTGAGGCTAGATTTTGCAGTGGTGGAGTATAAAGTGTATCTTCATAATTATAGCCATCCCTCATTCTGACATAATTGTGTAGTATACATATCGCTTTTACGATCTTTTCTGCAAAACCGATGTTAACATCTAATGGTCTATGTAAAATGCGCCATTTATTGCACATTATGCCAAAAGTACATTCAACATATCGGCGTGCTAATGTCAAACGGTTATTAAATACTTTTTTAGCATAAGTAAGTGACCTTCCCCCATATGGCCGCATTAAATTCTCCATCATGCCAAAAGCTTCATCAGCTACTATCACATATGGCAATATTGTCGGTCTATTTTGTATTAACAATGCCTGTGGCTCAGGTAGGTCAAATGACCTTTCTGTCAACTTTTTTTACAATGAAGAATTCTTGAATATACTCGATTCACTGTTTTTACCATAGGCACCTATGTCAACCCACACAAAACATTAGTTTGCATCCGCTAGCGCCATTAAAACTAGCGAAAAATATTTTTTGTAGTTATAGTACATGGAACCCGTGTGTTCAGGTTGGATTAACCGTATATGTTTCCCGTCCAAGGCTCCCAAACAATTGGGAAATTTTGAGTTCATTTCAAATATCCTGGATATTTCATACCACTTTTCCTTTGATGGTTCACTCATAACAATGGGTCTCAATATTTTCCAAATAGTTTCACAAACATGTGGTATTATAGTAGCCACAGTAGATTTGCCAATTCTATAATCGTAGCTTAATGTCCCAAGTGAACATCCTGTGGCCAAATATCTGAAAAAAAAAACAAACATAAACTATTACTAAATACTGTTTATTTTTCAGCGTCATCCCTGCAAAAGAAATGGAAGAGTTTAAGAGATAATTATATGAGAGAGGTGAAGAAAATGAAGACTGTTAAATCTGGATCAGGAGCTTCCAAAACTTCGTCATATATTCATTATAATAGACTACGATTTCTACAGGCATCTATAGCCAACAAAGATACAGAAAGTAGTTTTGAAGCAGATAATGCTTCACCATTGTCAGAAGTTGCTGAAGCAGAAGTAAGTTCTGCCTTTAAGAGTCCTAAACCTACTACAAGAAAAAAACAAAAAATAAGTTCTGCTGACGAAAGATTTGCAAGCATATTAGAGCAGAGTTTAGCACAGAAAAATGTTTCGCATCCAAAAGAAGATGATGATGAAGACAAGCTGTTTTGTTTATCACTCGTTAAAGAGATTAAAAAACGTAGCCTTATAAATAATTAATTCTTATAGATACAAATTAATGTCTTACCATTGCTATTCTATTTGTGACGCGCCCCTATCTGTCAAAATCGCAGAATCGCAGAATTCATACGAATTGAATGAATGACGCGTTATCGTGGATTGAAATATCTATAATCAAGACACGCGGCAGCGTGTCAAGCCAAGTTCAAGCAAAGGAACTGGCTAGCTAGCGCCAAGAGTAAGTTTACACGAACCACTTGGTACCACTTTTGACCCTTCTATAACTCAAAACCTATTAACGGAAACACATAAAACTACGTGTGTTTAATTACATCCATAAGATCATATAGAAGCCCAATTTTCATGAAGCTAGCTCAAACGGTTATAAAGATATGAAGGTCAAAAAGTCGTAAAAATTCATACTGACTGACATATAGTACAAAAACCTAACCTACTTCCAGATGACCTAGAAGGATGAAATTTGGAATCCAGCTCGGTAACTGTGTGTAAGCGTAGGAAAAAATCAAAAAATAAGGAAAAGTCAAAAAATAAAGGGTGCTCCCATACAAACTGACATATAGTACCTAAATCTAACCTATACTTCCAGATGACCTAGAAAGATGAAATTTGAAATCCAGCTTGGTAAGTGTGTGTAAGCGTAGGAAAAAATTAGAAAATAAAAAAAAGTCAAAAAATAAGGGGTGTCCCCATACAAACTAACATATAGTACAAAAACCTAACCTACTTCCGGATGACCTGGAAGGATGAAATTTGAAATCCAGCTCGGTAACTGTGTGTAAGCGCAGGAAAAAATCAAAAAATAAAGAAAAGTCAAAAAATAAGGGGTGTTCCCATACAAACTGAAATAAAGTACCTAAATCTAACCTATACTTCCAGATGACCTAGAAAGATGAAATTTGAAATCCAGCTTGGTAATTGGGTGTAAGCGTAGGAAAAAATTAGAAAATAAAAAAAAGTCAAAAAATAAGGGGTGTCCCCATACAAACTAACATATAGTACAAAAACCTAACCTACTTCCAGATGACCTGGAAGGATGAAATTTGGAATCCAGCTCGGAAACTGTGTGTAAAAGTAGGAAAAAATCAAAAAATAAAGAAAAGTCAAAAAATAAGGGGTGTTCCCATACAAACTGAAATATAGTACCTAAATTTAACCTATACTTCCAGATGACCTAGAAAGATGAAATTTTAAATCCAGCTTGGTAATTGTGTGTAAAAGTAGGAAAAAATCAGAAAATAAAAAAAAAGTCAAAATATAAGGGGTTTCCCCATACAAACTAACATAAAGTACAAAAACCTAACCTACTTCCAGATGACCTAGAAGGATGAAATTTGAAATCCAGCTCAGTAATTGTGTGTAAGCGTAGTAAAAAATCAGAAAATAAAAAAAAGTCAAAAAATAAGGGGTGTCCCCATACAAACTGACACATAGTACCTAAACCTAACCTTTTTCCAGATGACCTAGAAAGATGAAATTTGAAATCCAGCACGGTAATTGTGTGTAAATGTAGGAAAAAATCAGAAAATAAAAAAAAGTAAAAAACTAAGGGTGTCATATGCCATACAAACTGACATATGGAATGAAATGAAATGAAATTCTTTATTTCACATAGGCTTAGATATAAGCTCTCATGAAATGTCGAGAATATAGTACCTAAACCTAACCTACTTCCAGATGACCTAGAAAGATGAAATTTGAAATCCAGCACGGTAACTGTGAGTAAGCGTAGGAAAAAATCAAAAAATAAAGAAAAGTCAAAAAATAAGGGGTGTTCCCATACAAACTGAAATATAGTACCTAAATCTAACCTACTTCCAGATGACCTAGAAGGATGAAATTTGGAATCCAGCTCGGTAACTGTGTGTAAACGTAGAAAAAATCAAAAAATAAAGAAAATTCAGAAAATAAGGGGTGTCCCCATACAAACTGACATATAGTACCTAAATCTAACATACTTGCAGATGACCTAGAAAGATGAAATTTGAAATCCAGCTTGGTAATTGTGTGTAAACGTAGGAAAAAAATCAGAAGATAAAAAAAGTCAAAAAATAAGGGGTGTTCCCATACAAACTGACATATAGTACCTAAACCTAACCTACTTCCAGATGACCTAGAAAAATGAAATTTGAAATCCAGCTTTTTAATTGTGTGTAAGCGTAGGAAAAAATCAGAAAATAAAAAAAAGTCAAAAAATAAGGGGTGTCCCCATACAAACTGACACATAGTACCTAAACCTAACCTACTTCCAGATGACCTAGAAAGATGAAATTTGAAATCCAGCACGGTAATTGTGTGTAAATGTAGGAAAAAATCAGAAAATAAAAAAAAGTAAAAAAATAAGGGTGTCCCCATACAAACTGACATATGGAATGAAATGAAATGAAATAAAATTCTTTATTTCACATAGGCTTAGATATAAGCTCTCATGAAATGTCGAGAATATAGTACCTAAACCTAACCTACTTCCAGATGACCTAGAAAGATGAAATTTGAAATCCAGCACGGTGATTGTGTGTAAGCGTAGTAAAAAATCAGAAAATAAAAAAAAGTCAAAAAATAAGGGGTGTCCCCATACAAACTGACATATAGTACCTAAACTTAACCTACTTCCAGATGACCTAGAAGGATGAAATTTGGAATCCAGCTCGTTAATTGTGTGTAAACGTAGGAAAAAATCAAAAAATAAAAAAGTCAAAAAAATAAAAAATAAGCGGTGTCCTCATACAAAAAACTTGTAATACGCGCTAAAAAGCCAGGTTCTTCGTGCCTTAACCAATAATAGTATAAAAGTGAAGTACATATATGTGAGATTTGAATGAATAACTAAAAACTTTATACAACTCGTTCGCTATAAGTTTGCCGCTGTCAACTGTCACGCGTTTAGCGTTGTCTCAGCCACTCATTTCTAGTTCCAGTAAGAAAACGCTATACTGACATCATTTGACAGCAGCAAACTTATGTTGTACTAGCTGACCCGGCGAACTTCGTTCCGTCTAACAGTTGATTCTTTAATTTGGACATTGCAACATTAGGTACTTTATTTTTCTATTTTATTTATTATCACTATTATCTCTAACATTCAAGACAGTGTAGAAAATAGTATAAAAAAGAAAACCACGCAGCGGAAACGCAAGAAAAAGCTTTAAACTCAATACCTGCCTAGTTTTCTTTACAAAAAGTAATGATATCCCACCAAAAACATAAATGTAAAAAAGGAGAGCCAAGTTCGAGAGCCGCAAAAAGAATGGAGATCAAAATGAGTGCCAAGTTCTATGTAAAATCGAAATTTGTATTTATAGGAACAAAAAAACAATATGAACAATTATTAAACTCTATTTCTTTGCTTTATTGGATACCTATAACAATTGCTGTTATTCAAAAATGTGAGATCTTAAAATAGGTTAGATTTGACTTGGCGAGTTTTTATCTGAATTAAAATGTTGTACTCGTATAACTTTATAAAATGACTGATGTAATGAAAACTGGCCAAGTCAAATCTTACCTATTTTAAGATCTCACATTTTTGAATAACAACAATTGTTATAGGTATCCAATAAAGCAAAGAAATAGAGTTTAATAATTGTTCATATTGTTTTTTTGTTCCTATAAATACAAATTTCGATTTTACATAGAACTTGGCACTCATTTTGATCTCCATTCTTTTTGCGGCTCTCGAACTTGGCTCTCCTTTTTTACATTTATGTTTTTGGTGGGATAATAATTACGTAATTCGTCAGTAATAACACAGTATGTAAAACGCTGAGGCTTTCAAATGTCCCCTTTATTTTTAGTCTTTTTAAGAAATTAGAGGAACAATAACTTTTATCATCAAAAAAGAAACTTATAATGACGGAGAAAAAGGAAAACTGGGAAAAGTTATTAATTATGATTATTTTCTTTGCTAGCTCTAAGTGGCAAAGTTCTTTTGCAAATTCACGGTGCAATAAAGAGTGATTAATTATGTGGACGTGACAGAGTTTTTTTTAACTTGGTCTTATACTATTTCCTCTACTTATTTTGCATACTATTAAGTACTTCAATTAGATTTAATTTAAAAATTAAAACTATCGAGGAAGTTTTTAGGTCAAAATATTATGGTTATTTTTATTTAGACGCTAATAACTTTTAATGTTAGCCATAGTTCTTAAAAAGTAAAACATTCAAGAACAGTTCTTTATCTGCAACATTTCTAAAAATTATGAAAATCAGCTAAGTACATTTACGGTATAGGAGGACGCTTTTTGTATAGCTAGACGATGCTCTTAAATCTTATAATATGGCAATATAGCTCGATAGATAGCAATAACTCTATTTCCTCAAGATTGACCAAATAAAATGCAATAGATAGGATCATAGTGATGTATGCACGTCAGAAACCATTTATAATGTTGGGGAGGGTTTCAGAGGCTATTTATCTAGAGGCCCAGCGAGGGCAGTGCTCACATAGTAAATTGCTTTGATGTATTTTCCGCTAGTGTGGAATGACAGATAAGAAAATAATACGCCAAGCACACTCGTGTTACACAACACTCCAATCATGCCGCCTGTGTTGGATCAAATGGAATTTTGGTATTATATTTTCGTCTATTGTAAAAATACCTAATGTCGAGAAGATATTTTTGGATGGTATGTTTCTAGTTGTTCTACACAAAGGTTTAATTTGACTAGGTACTATCGCGGCTAGGATCCCGTACTCCCTCCCACCAACATGGGTCCGTCTTGACAGGTTTTAGTGGGTCCAAACTCCACATAACCCCTCCGTCTTCCCTGAATACCTGGGGTATGCATTTGGTAAAAAAAAGTGTCACGGTATGGTAATGGAAAAGTTATAAGTGTGTATACAGCTTAAAGAATTAAGCTTAATGTTGTGAGTTGTGACTATCGGGGTTTTAATTGTATTGGATAGAATAGACAACATCTCAATTTATACTCGTTATCACCAACACTTTAAGAAACGCCTAAGCTGATAGCTATAACAGTTTTCACTTACAACAACTGTCACCTAAGGACTTAGGTGTCTCTTAAAATGTTGATGAAAACAAGCATTACAGCCGTTTTCACTAAGCCTAGGAAACGCCTAAATCGAACGTTTAAATATTTAAGAGATACCTAGCGGAAAAAAACGTTTCACCAACCTTTAGGTCAACGACTTCAGTAGGTGTTAACATAAAGTGGGAAATTTAAAGAATACACAGACTTCGGACGTAGATTACTGGTTTAGGTATATGGTATACAGTTTGGTAAGATTTATAACTAAAAGCTATTATCGAGTTTCATCTATTCAGTCGAGCGCCTCATTAACAAAGACAATCGCTTTTCCCCATTCACCTGCAGGTAGGGTTACCATATCTCAGGATTTGTCCGGAGATTTCAGGATTTTTCGACTCTTCTCAGGATTCCGGCCGGATTTAGCAAATCTAGTGATAGCTCAGGATTTTCAATAAAACACAGGTTACATTTTAAAGATTTCTCTTATTAAACTACTAAAAATATTTTTTTTTGGTAACAATTGAACAGTTCAAATCAATACTTATATTTATCAAAGTGAAACAAACTAAAAATAATCTTCTTTTGGTAACAATTGCAGTTGCAGTTAAAATAAATCCTTATTTATCAAAGTAAAACAAACTAAAAATAATCATCTTCTGGTAACAATTGCAGGTAAAATCAATGCTTATTTATCCAAATAGGTACTTAATTAGTTTTGTCGTTTTTAATATTTGAAGAAACTTTTTTAAGTAAGTTCTTTTCTTTGATTATTGATTTATAAAATGCCTCACAAGTTAAACTCTTACAAGCTTGCAACGCGTCGCGTAAATCGCGTGCGCAAGATAATAATACGTTTTTGAGAGAAAATTCTCAAGCTGTAGAAAATCTCAGGACTTTTCCATGGAAATCAGGCCTTTTCTCCGGACTTTTGATTTTTTCATCTGGTAACCCTACCTGCAGGTCGCTTTGCGTGGCCTTTACCTATTAATCTTTGTACGTTCTTTGGCGCTAAAAATAATTAATCTTTGTGTTTTTCTTTTTTCTTTTGTGTATAAGGATAGATTCTAGACTATAGAAAAATAGGTCATATTAAAAAAAAAACTAAGCAAGTAAATTACTTACACTAAACTAATATCAACGTTAAAAACAAATGATAATAGAATAGAGCTTGAATATAGCTATTCTAGTATTTTGTCTTGTATGTGAACATGAAAATCTCTATTATTCACTTAGGACTAAATAATAGGCTCTTATGAAAAATCAAAACTCTACCATCAAGTTCGGAAAGCAGGTTTGCACCGAGAAGAAGTGGCAAGAAATTCGATGTTCTTTTCAAAAATATCATTATTTAATACAATTTTCCTTATTAATTAGATATCGAGGAGATGGAAGCATATTCCTTATTTAGCTTATTCATTCCAAGAATCCTTATCATTGAAAAATTCTTCAATGGTAGAATTGGAAGAATCGAACCGTATATCGTGACTGCTCGACAATTTGGTAGAATTTATCAAATCCCATTGGTTTTGCGAAGTGCCTGAAGCTACACTGGAGAAAATAAACGAGTGTGAGGGACGACCTGAAAATATATAAACGAAGTGAGCGCCGTGTCGCCTCGCAACATTGTTTCTTCTCAAAGGTGTCTGGATAAATTGAAACCGCAAGCGAGTTTTCTTATGTGGGTTCCCTTTCTTTGTTCTGTAATTTAAACTCCAGTGAAATATACTACAATTTCCACTCATCTGCAGTACCTGGTGTGATTTTATTATACTTGTGTTAAATTGCTTCTTCTTAGGTGCTATAATATCTATCTTCTCTTAAAAGTAATAATGGGTTTTACTGCACGAAACGAGAAGAAACAAAGTAAAATTACAAGATACTTAAGCAATGAAAAGTTGCCTGTCAACCTTTTTTAGGGTCGCTGATTACGTAACCCTATTTCTAAGACTCCACCGTCCATCTGTCCGTCCGTCTGTCACCAGGCTGTATCTTTCGAGCTCTGATAGATAGCTGAAATTTTCACGGATGATGTTTTTGCTTGATATTATAAGGGTTAATATTGGCGTTTCGGCATCATTTTTTTTTACTCAAAAATCTACGAATGCTGTTTAAATAATGAAGTCTTCATTCAGTAAAATGCTCTATCTACAATATTTAAGGTACTTCCCCTCCATGTGGCATCGCCGTGGGACACTCTGATAGGTGGTCTTTTTAGGGTTCCGTACCCAAAGGATAAAAACGGGACCATATTACCAAGACTTCACTGTCCGTCTGTCCGTCTGTCAGCAGGCTTAGGTAATCTCTTGAACCGTGATAGCTACAGGCCTAAAATTTTCACAGATGATGTATTTTTATATCCGCTCTACAACAACAAATACTAAAAAATAGAATGAAATAAATATTTAATTATTTAATGGGCTCCCATCCCATATTATTAATGAATAACATTTAATTTCCAAAAACGCACATACCTCCGGAAAATCAGAGGTGCATGCCCGGTAAATTCGAACTCCCGACACTGAAAAGTCTGAGCCAAGTTGCCAATGTATAGAAAATTAGAAATAATGCATATCAGCTGTAAGTAAAGATTACCTACTACTTAAGTACTCATGAAATAATATTATTTGATTTCAGTTTCACCAATACCATCGTGCTGTTATCGAAGGTTATTGACCATAAAAATCCACTTTGGATTGGATCAGAAATCCATTCCCTTGATTAACATAAAGGTGCCGCGATACGTGATTAGGTATTAGATACTGTAGAAAGGTACTTATCACTTTTTTTTTGTTTTGGCTATCAACGTGTTATACTATTGTTCACTTGACAGATCATTTATTATTAATTATAAAGCTTTTTTGAGAGTAGTGGTAAAAGTAAATAAATGAATAAAAATCATACTTAAGTAGCATATATATAAATAAGGCTCCTATAGTAAACCTCAATTGAACTTATAATACCTACAAGTAGGTACGTAGTACGTACCTACGAGGTCACAGGTCAATGGTCATGTGTGTTAGTACATCTCAATGACTTTAATCCGTTCTAAAGCTGTCTACACACCGAAGCCACCGGCCCGCCGGCATTAACCCGGAGTTCGTGCCTGCGCGCGGCGGGCCAGCGGCTTTAAAACGTTGCGAGCCAAACAATTTTCCCGGCAGCACGACAGTCACGGCATTCTGTTCACAATTAGAGTGACAACGAAGAGCGGAAAGGGCCACGGGGTAGATCGCACGGGCGCTAGCAACATCGTTAAAATCAGGCCACCGGCCTTGCTCGCCGGGTTCGTGCCGGCGTGCCGGCGTGCCGGCTGCTTCAGTGTGTAGAGAACTTTAGGAAACAGGTGTCTGATTGCGTTAAAAAAACGAATTCATCGTTATCATAATCGTTAGCAAACCTCCCTTCGGATTGGCTGACGTGAATCATGGAAGCAATCAGCGGGCAGAACTTGTCAACGATTAAGAGTATACGTTTATACGCCGGGGCACGAAAGTGTAGCGTTGACCGTTAATGCGCAGAAGTCAAAAATAAGGTATCTGAGGGGGCTGAGAGGGATAAAGGGCGGGCGTGCGTAGCGCCGATTGGCTCTCCAGTCGCTTTCCGTCCCTCGCACCGATACGACGCCCGCGCACTTCCAGTATACAGTCGCGTACACAATTGCTTGTTGTTTTGTTAGTTTTTGTTTATTGTTAAGTTTATTTTTTTAAAGATTATTTTCGTTAAGTTTGTTTGTAACTTTCAACAGTGAATATGCCTAGAACAAATACTGTTTTGAGAAGACAAGCGCGGAAAATGGTGTACGATGTGCATTGTTTTTTGAAAAAGGAAAGTAATGATTTGATTGATTCTTTAAAACAAATCAAACATGAGATTCACGAAGCTGCAAGTATATTACTTTGTAATTTGGACGCCAGCACTGAAGATGTAAGCCAGATTATACAGCAAACTCGACAAACTGCAGAAGTTTTTAAGGCAGAAAATTTAAAATTAGATGGTATTATTAGTCATTTGGGGAAAATCCAAAAACGAACAGCAGAGGCTACAAAAACCTCAATCGCAACGGTGAGGAAAATCTCCAAACAAGCTGATAGTACTGATTTAATCACTGTATTCAGAACACCTGGAAAAAAACGTCCGAGAACACGTCCAGTAACAGGTATTGATAACTTCGACCAAGGAGTAATAAAGAGGTGCATTCATAACTTCCATAAGACAAATAATGAACTTCCCACCGTCGGAAATCTGAAAAGGCAGCTAGAAGAAGATATAAATTTCAAAGGCTCAAAACGAAGTCTTAGGCGAATAATTAAGGATTTGGGGTTTCGGTGGAAAAATACCGAAAACAATCGGAAAGTGCTGATTAAAACTTCAAATATACGTTTGCAACGTATCGAATATTTGCAAAAAATTAAGAAATATCGCCAAGAGAGAAGGCCTATCGTATATACAGACGAATCTTACGTAGATTCTTCACACTCCACTCCAAAAGCCTGGACCGATGGTACTACTAAAGGCCTCAAAAAACCTATTTCGAAAGGACAGCGAGTTGTCATTGTCCACGCAGGGACTGAGACTGGGTTTATACCTAATGCGTTGCTAACTTTTAAAGCTGGTACCAAATCAGGCGACTACCACGACAATATGAACTATGAGAACTATACAAAATGGCTTAAAACACAGTTAATACCTAATTTACCACCCAATTCCGTCGTGGTAGTCGACAACGCGTCGTATCATAATAAACAGTGGGATCTCGCGCCATCTTCTAATTCTAAGAAAGCCGACATGCAGGCTTGGCTCACAGAAAAGGGCATTCAGTACGACGAGGCATTACTGAAACCTCAGCTATACAATTTAATTAAAGAAAACAAAGAAAATTTCAAAACATTTTCAATTGACCGAATCTTAGGTGAACAAGGCCATCAAGTGCTCAGACTACCACCATACCACCCAGACTTGAATCCAATCGAAATGGCATGGTCGGATATTAAACAATATGTAGGAAGCAAGAATGTGAAATGGAGTGTTACTAAATGTATAGAATTAATCCAAGAAAAAGTTTTACTGATGGGTGCATGGGATTGGGGAAAGTTATGTGAAAAGGTTAAGAAAATAGAAGATCAGTATGCAAAAAGTGACCATGTCGTAGATTTGGTGACAGAGGAATTTATTATTCGCGTTGATGCAGATAGCTCTGAGGATAGTCTTGGTGATTCGGATGACGATGCTAGTGCAGACGATCGAAGCAGCCCTGAGCCCGGGCCCTCAACGAACAAAAGGCCCCGTCGAGAGATCATAGAAGGCGTGGTACCATTTTCTGATTCAGATTAGGAACAAGCAAGCAGCGGCGGTACATAAATGTGTGTGATTGTCATATTGTCGATCTCTAACTTTTGAAAATAGTTTTTTTTTTATACTCATCTGAAATAAAAATTGTATATTTTGATAACGTTTTTATTATTCTAATCCTCGTAAACTTAAATAAATCTTGGGAATTGGAACTATTAACTTTAGGTAATAAATAATTACCAAGACATACACACACCCATGCACGTATGAACACACAAACTACGCAGTTTAGGTAAAGTTTCTATCTACCTATCTATAAGTTTCACTCGCTTAATACATTTATTACTTACCTACTCCTTAAGATTTAAATTTTAATACACATGACATTCATTAGGTACTTAAATACGATACCAACTATTTGACATAAAATTAAAACCATAAGTTATAAGTACCCGGTGCGACCGAGCTTCGCTCGGCGATTCTTTTTTGTGGCGTTTTTCCGGGAAATCTAACTATAAACTTACCAAGCCAAACTCTGTCTAAATACAAAATTTCATCCAAATCGTTAGAGTAGTCGTCGAGATCCGCCAAATATATATATATTATATAGGTACAATAACGACGGTAAGAATTGCTCGTTTAAAGTAATAAGATAGTATTTGCGTGCGCGACAGTACACATGCGCAGCTATCCCCTCCAAATTTCGCTCACCGCTACACTTTCGTGCCCCGACTTGTACGTATACTTGAATACGTTTTTCTTAGATAATCTAGGGGCTGGGCTGTAAGTGGCGGACCAATACTAACGAAAAAACCAGACGAATTAATAAAGCGATCTTTTAAGGTTTCCGTTTTTTTCTTTTGAGTAACGGGACTTTATGAACAACTTCGATTATTACGAAAGTTCGCCAAATCACTTGGAATTATTTTCTGTCCCCTCTTTTGTAGTCTTTATTTCGCGACAGAAACTGTGACTGGGAGATGTCACAAGAATGCGTAATTGAAAAAGAAACTTTCATTTATTGCTTCATCTAAATCCCCGTTGTATTTAAGCTTTCTTTAAATCTTTTATTTTTTGGGTACAAAAGGAAAAAACTGAACAATTATTTAGTATCACTTTGCTGGCAGTATGTCCGTCTGTTCATCGTCCATCGATCCGTAGATGTGTTTCTAACTATTAAAGCTACGTTATTGCAATTAAAAAAAAAAGATTCCGACGAATTGAGAACCTCCTCTTTTTTTGAAGTCGGTTAAAAATATTTAAAAAATATATATATTTTAAAGAGGGAAAAGCCAAGAAAACGTTATTGCAATTAAAAAAATATTTATAAAGGTTTATATTTTTATTTAAAAGAGGGAAGCCGGGGTGCCAAAATTTCAAATGAGATAACTATACTTATTGGGTACGATAGCATGAAAGGGCGTTACTTGTACATTCTAAAACATTTATAATTTATTTTTAAGCCTGATAATAAAACACTGTTCCCCCTTATCTTCGAAGTTTACCAATCAAAAAATCTAAAATATGATTATGATTAATAGGGATTAACGTATATTCTACTGGAAAAATAAAATCAACTCTGTCATATCTGTCAGTCTTTAATTTATTTATGTCTTTTTCAAGCATTGTTTTCAAGTGTCTTTAGCCTTGTAAAAGTAATTCATTAATTAGGTCAACAGTATCCCAATCCATGTAAATGTAAAGCGTCGCTTCATCAAAACAATTATGTATGTATTATAAAATATATTATATTTAAAGTATTATAATAAAGAATCGTATTTTTAACATTTACTTCATTTTTAAGACAAAAATCTTTTAAAGTGAATTCATATTTTTACTCTTGATTATGCCTATAATATTCATCATCATCATCCACAGACTTCTGAAGATTCAAAACTGAAAAACAATTAGGTAGTTATTAACCTAATGAGCTTGAACATTCTTTTTAAATTTTCAAGTAAGCAGTAGGCCTAGCTTACCTACCTACCTTATAAAATATTCCTTTGTCCATAAGTAATTAAAATAAATCAAACTTTTTACTATAAAGCTGACCTGCAGAAAAACGTAATTTAAGTAGATTTTAAGAATTAATTCAGTTTTCAGTAAGACAGAGATCGATGGGGGAACAGATTGCCTACGAAATTGGAAAACTCAGTGTTTCTAAGCGTGAGTTCATAAAAAGGAGACTTGTTAATAGAACTCTTTTAAATAACCAACTTCAAAAAAAAGGAGGTTCAGTACTCGACCCGTATGTTTGTATGTATGTATATGTATGTTTGTCCGCGATTATTTCGCGTTTAGCTGAGCCGATTATGATGCGGTTTTCAGCAAAGTACTTTTTACATTCTGGAGAAGGTTTTAGTATAATAACCGCCGACTTTAAAAAACAAGTGGTTCTCAGTTTAATCAATATGTTTACATTTAAGCCCGCGATTATTTCGGGTTCGGCGAAACCGATTTTGATGATTCTTTATTTGCTAGGTAGGCCATACATCAGAGGTAGTCTCATTTCAAATTTTTTAAGATCCAATAATTTTTAATATCTTCGGAGATGGAGAGCGGAACTCCTCAACGGAAAAGAGTAAATCGCTTGCAATCAGCCGTGCTATTCTGCAAAAATACTTAAAGCAGCGACGCGCGTACATCTCTGCATCTATGAATTTGTCAGTTGTAATGCAGTACAATTTTGCATGTCATCTTCGGCTTGGCAGCTGTCTGGCAGCTGTTTCAGAGATGGACATTTTGTAGACTAGCACTGCAGTATAATAGCTTACGATGTAGATTTTAACGGACTTAAAAAAAGATATTAAGTGAGTTTTAGATGAGAAAATTGAGAAACTAAAAATATAGTTATAACGTAACAGAAACAAAATGGATGACGCGTTTTACGTCATATCGGCACAATTCGATTGGCCGCTAATATCCTCGGGCTGCCTCACAAATAGAATCCAATCCTGGGGGAATCTCCGCATAAGCGTATTACGCTAAAGATTTTATCGGAGATAAAATTTTGTAAGCCAATTTTTTCGGGATTATTATTTTATCCATTGACGTTTAAAACATGAATCAATAAGATCCTTTATTTAAATACTAGCATTTACCCGCAGCTTCGCCCGCGTCATTTAAGAACAAAGTTAAATATTCAAGAATTAAACTACTCTGGATTAAAAGCGACAGACAATGACTTCTATGTATCCTACATAGTTTTTGGCGACAGATGTTAGAATTGTGTTAGATCCTGGCAATTTGTAACATGATTAAATATTATGTGGCAAGCAAACTGAGCGCATATTCTAAAGGAGTGGTATTTTACAGAAGACTTGCTGTTTTTACTGTGCCACTGTAAGTACTGAGTAATTTCTGTCGAAATGGTCCAAAAACATTCAGTCAGGCTGAGTATTGATGAGAACTTATTTTTATGACCTATTTACTGTTCTCAGTCTCGATTACAGTTTTCAGTGTCGATATGGAGTCTAGAGTATTTATGACCTACTATTACGGGTTTCAGTGGTATGTACTGACTATAGAGTCTAAAGTATTTATGACCTATTGACGGTTTCGAGTGTATGGAGTCTAGGGTTCAACATATATTGTGAGTAAAGTTACGTATACGTATATTGTGAAACAGTGAGAATTTACACTTCTAATGCAATCCCACAGGAATAGGTTTATTTTTCCGGGATAAAAGGTAGCCTATGTCACTCTCCGGGTCTTGAACTATATCTGTGCAAAAAATCAGGTCAATCCGTTGCGTGGCTGCGGCGTGATTGACGGACAAACAAACCAACAAACCAACAAACTCACTTTCACATTTATATATTAGTAGCGATAGGGATTGACGGTTTCGAGTGTATGGAGTCTAGGGTTCAACATATATTGTGAGTAAAGTTACGTATACGTATATTGTGAAACAGTAAGAATTTACACTTCTAATGCAATCCCACAGGAATAGGTTTATTTTTCCGGGATAAAAGGTAGCCTATGTCACTCTCCGGGTCTTGAACTATATCTGTGCAAAAAATCAGGTCGATCCGTTGTGTGGCTGCGGCGTGATTGACGGACAAACAAACCAACAAATCAACAAACCAACAAACCAACAAACTCACTTTCACATTTATATATTAGTAGGGATAAATAACTTAAATAATACTACACTTTTGAAATACTCAATTCAGCATTAAAATGGTCCTTGTTGGGCCCATACATAATAATTAATTACATATCTGGCTCTGGTAGCTTGGGAGGCTTCAGCCGTCACTGGTTTTCAGACCTTACCGTCAAAGACTCGCCTAATTCCAACGATTCAGAAACGATAATGTGTTGTTACCGCAGCGGTGCTAATACCCCTTCTAATACTTACCTAGTTTCTGCCTCTATATTCGACTGCAAACCGTTAAGTGGGACTGCAGACTTAAGGAGCACAACACGAGTGTGCCCGCGAAATTCAAATTTTTCGTGGTTTTTCGCGATTTTTAAGCTAATAAGACATAATAGGCTTATGGCCGTCAAATTGCGATAATCTCAATATCTTCTTCACGCGTTTATATAAAAATCTCTGCTCGAAAGTGTCGAGTTAAAGAAATTAGTCCGAGATTTGCGAGCTACTCACATAAAACTCGATACTCGGACTAATTTCCTAGGATACACATTTTTATGCAAAGATTTTGATATAATCATGTAAAGATGATACTGCCATTCTCGCAAATTGATTGCCATAAGCCTATCATGTCTAATTAGCGTACAAATTGCAAAAAACCACGAACATTTTGAATTTCGCGGGCAGACCCGTTGAGTTCACGTTAATGTTATGGTGCCGATGGTTTGGGCAAGTTTGGGTTATGTAAATTACCAGGTTCTACATTTTCAAAAGGGTAGCATTATTTTTAGACATTTCAAATTACGGATTCTATAAAATCGAATACATCGAATACAGCCCAGGAGTCCACGACGGCCAGACTTCGATATTTTATAAAAGCTGACGGTTTTCTGTGTATGTGGAGACATAGATACAGGTAAGAGCAACCCTATAGCGTTTCGATTGTGGGTTCTTGGGCTAGTAAAGGTGTATAAAATAGTACCTTACATTCTCTAAAGTATTAAGTTCAATTTTTTTAGTACTTTATTCAGAATATCTTCAGAAATCAGGTCATTCATTGCCGGACGATTTTAACAGGTTGCTACCCCCCTGCCAGGCGGGGTGTAAACTTTAATAATAATATAATTCTTATTATTGCAAATTGATCTCTATGTCTGTAGCAATATTGGTGCAATTTAGCATAAACAATCTCATGTTAACAGTGTAATGTTTCAAATAATAAAATCATACAAATATTTGTCACACTCATTTTCCCTTTTCTTACAAATCTCGCATTATTCACGCGAAGTCTTCTTATCAATACTTTCAAAGGAATTCCAATAAGCCATTTATAATGACACGGCGCGGCGCCAAAGATAAATGAGCTCCGAAAACAAGCTTACCGTCTTATAAGTTTGGGATGACATGCATCCTTTAACGGAGCGTTATCTATTTTTCAGAAGTTTGAGATTTTCACTAAGTATATCTACTAATCTATTACTTCGGTGAAATAGGAGTTTTTAAGGTTTTTGACAGGGTTTATAGGTCTTCTTTTACCAGGATTCTTTTGTTAATCGATCATATTCTTATAACTACAGGTTTATATATTTAAATACCAAATCGCTCTCGGCTAGTAGCTGTTTACATTAACAATAACAACTTTCGCTCTACGACTTTTCAAAATTCAGTATTAATTTATTTCATACACAATGTTACTTCTGTGACATTACACTGTTGCCGTTTCGCTACGCGAGTTCTCGCGCCACCACGCCGCGATCCGAGCCGTTGCCATTTGCCGATGTTACAGCTATAGGAACAAGTAGAGTATCCCTGTAAAATATAGAATATTTTATGTTTTTCAAAATATCGAGTAAAAAGAAGTAAGTCGAAAAACAAAAGTTAATAGTTTTAATATAAACAAATACAGGCCGAGAGCGATTTGGTATTATTTTATATAGCCCTGTATACAGGTACGATATAGTATTGTAGAAGCAGATATAGTATGGTAGAAGCTAACAGTTTATAATAATATCTGCTTTGCCGTTTTCTCGTAAGGGACATAAAATTTTATATTGTTTTGTTAATTATCCCTCGTAAATCTTCACTTTACGGTTTATGTTGGTGTTAACGCCATATGATGGAGGTATTAAAACTTTCTGCTAGACTACTTCTAATACCTTTACGTGCACTATACGTACCTATACGTATAGGAATCTACCATACTTACTATACATAATACTTTAGTTACCTTACAATTTATCGACTGGCATTACAAATAGACTTTATAAAATAAAAATTAAAACCGACAAAGAATCTTTTGAGATTTTCTTACTGGAGTTAATTTTTACAAAGCCTATGAAAAGAGATATTTTTTAAATTAGTAGCTAGAGACACAATTTTCTCGTACAACATGTACACATAATATATTTCTATATAAATTTTGTTTTTATTTCATATGGAAAAGTATATCTACCTACTAATTTTATTAGTGATGGCACTTACAAGTTATGGTCGCGTGGATTGTGACCAAGTCTATTACTTAGGATGCTCTAGTGCGCTACAAATATAAAGTGGAACTTATTTATTTCGACAATATTATCTACCTTATTTTTTCAACAACAGTCTGTCGCCAACTTTTTATCATAATGTAAGTATAATGTAAGCTTTTGTAACGCGCACCATTACTCTGTTCGAGCTGTGAATACAGGGCGTTTTCTTTTTTATTTTGTATTATAAACCTGGGACGCCTTACTGTATATCACAGAAACGGTGAGTTTTATTTTTCTTCGTGAATTGTGCCGTAGCTTTATTTCATTTACTTTGGGGCGGTAGGTTTTTATTATGTGCGAAGTCTGCAGTAGTCTTTTGAATATTGTTCTCGTAAACAAGAGTTTCCGTTTTTGTTAGGATTCTGTAGTACATTTTCTACTCTTCAAGCTTTGCCGAATACATGTTTCTGTACTCATTGGATTGCTTATCTACTGCTTCTGTCACCGGGCCGTCATCGACATCGAGGCGCCGATTTCTGTATGAGATCAAGAAAAGAAAACTGTCGCGCGGTGGACATTGTAACGTGTTCCTAGTTGGAAGGTAAAGGAAACCACGTTAACAATTAAAGATTATATTGATATACTTAGAATTTTTACAATTATTGGTCGTGGGTAGTGGCCGTCATATGCTTCACAAGTCCCGGTTTTGCGTAGGTACTGCCCTGGCTGCACGAAGCGCGGCGGAGAGCGGCGCTTAGGTCCCGAAGCCAGAGGTTGGTGGACGGTGGTTGGCCACGTGCTAGCAGGCGTCAAGAGCCCGGCACGGAAGAGGCGGCCGAGATGGCTGGCCCGCGTAGTGAAGCCGTCACGCAGGAGTGGCGTGACGTTCGGGTTGGCGGCTGACACGCAGAAGAAACGTGACGCGCCGGAAGGCTAGCCCGTATGTAGAAGCCGTCACGCAAAAGAAGCGTGACGCCTGGGTTGGCTATGCCGTAGCTTGAACCCTGGAATCAACCTCCAGCTCATAAGGGAGTGTCCTGATCACGTCGTCCGCTCGCGACCACGTGGTACCAAAAGCATACGTACGGAAAATGGCGTGGTACCTGGAGGCGAGCAGACGGCGTTTTACAGGGGAATAACGATTAAATAATGACACTCACCCAGTATTGGGGTTCCAGTAGGTTTAAAAATTCACCGGGCGAGAAGATCGCTACACTGGGTGAAGAGATTAAACTAAAAAAAATTAGACTGACTGACGCAGGCTATGCGCTCGAACTCGTAATTGCGACTGCCGAGCCGCGAGCTGCGTTGAACGGTCAACGCGCAGGTGCTCGCGCATGCGCTCGCGCATGCGCTGTCTCTTTTCTGCGCGCGCGATTAGGGGTCTGCAGTGGTTTTTAATTGCGAACCTAACCGACGCGCTCGAAAGATGTATGCTAAACGAAACAAAACGCGCACGCTGCGACCGTGAGAGTATATAATATTATGTTACAACATGCAGCATCTTTCTCGGCCGTAATGTATGAACCACTATTTCTGCGAAGTCAGCGTTTTCTCTGTAACAGACAGATACAGTGCACAAACGGCCTTACAGAATTTTCAAAAATCCTTTCATAACGATTAGTAGTTTTATTGGTCTCTTCTTATTTTCCTGATGAAGCGGCTATGCAGGGCTTCTTCGCTCCCAGTAGCACTTTGGCCATCTCCGATATAACCGATCTGTTTGCGCTTTACGCTAGCACTCTCCGGTTTATGCTAGACCGTATCGCGTCGATCGGCTATCACTGCACGCCCCTCTCCCGCGAGCGGTTTGCGTCCAGCGCCCGCGCGCGCCCCGGCGGCGTTCGCTCGCGCAGTCCGGTGCAAAATCCCGACGGAGTCGATTGACTGTGCGTGCCGCGTTCGCCCGCGTGAAGTCGCCCGCCACGCCGCATCTCGCCTTCTTACGAGCCCGATTTCTTGTGCTACTTCGTTTGCTGTGTTGTCCGCCGCGTCATTCTAACGCCGCGGGCCCCTTTGGCTATCCGGAATACTGTTTTTTGTGCTCCCGCGCCACCTGGAAATCACGCCGCCGCGGAGCCGCTTCGCTACCCGCGAATTCGTACCGCCGCCGCGAAAGATCCCTCAAGGAGGGCGAGTGTGTTCCTATTTGCATTTAACACAGCAGGCACCACACACCACATTTCATCCTACACGAACACACTCCCCGGATTCCACGTGCTGGCTGTCTCCATGCGCCGTGTCTTTGGCCTTCGGCTGGGGCTACCGCGCGTCGGACCAGCGGCGCTGGGCAGTGCTGCACCCCGCGTGCGGCGGGCGGCAGCAGTCGCCCGTCGCGCTGGCGGCGCGCCAAGCCATCCCCATCTCCATCCCCGCCATGGAGCTGATCGGCTACCAGAACCCGCTGCCCGGCCCGCTCACCACCACCAACAATGGACATTCAGTCGCCCTCACCATCCCGAAATACTCATCCGAGGAAGAGAAGAAAGGCTTCCGCCTGCCGTACATCTTCGGCGGGCCGCTGGACAACGAGTACGAGATCGAGGGCCTGCACTTCCACTGGGGCGACAAGAACAACCGCGGCTCCGAGCACACGCTCAACGACATGCGGCTGCCGCTCGAGATGCACATCATCCACCGGAACAAGAAGTACAGGCGCGGTGCGTAATCATTATTGGTAGCAGTGAGCGCGGTTTGTCTACACCTCGCTTTGCGTTTGCGCTGGTTTTGCCCGCCGCGCCGTTCATTTTCTGCGCCGCTGGCATAAATCCCGCTTTCCGCCACGCGCCGTGTCGTTCGCCGCGCTGTTAGCGGAAATTCCGCAATCGCCGCCAGTTCCGCTGCGTCAACGCCGCGTTTCGGCCGCGTTCCGCTTATTATAATTATAAGTTTAATTTTTATTTTAAGTTTTGCTTGCGTGCCGGTACCGCCCGCTCGCCGTAATTTAACACGCGTACCTACTACGGTCGCGCCGCTTTGTTCATTGCGACTACGGTACGACCGCGACCGCGATACGACTTGTTTACTATTGCTTTAATTTTATTATTGCTTGCACTCGCGCCGCCCGCCGACTTGCCGGCCGCCTTTTCAATTTATTATTACTTTATTTTTACATTTTGT
Source organism: Coenonympha glycerion (assembly GCA_963855885.1). Lineage (NCBI taxonomy): Eukaryota > Metazoa > Arthropoda > Insecta > Lepidoptera > Nymphalidae > Coenonympha > Coenonympha glycerion. Next base: position 6,216,572 of record OY979628.1, read on the forward strand.
TTACATTTAATTTGTTAGAATGTCCGCGAACATAAAAAGGCTAGCTGTACAGATACAGTCTGAGCTTCGCTGGGCGACGTCCGCCGCGGGTTTGATAGGCCGCGAAGATAGAACCGCCGCCCTATTACACCGAGCGGACCAGGTGCGGACTCGGCAGGCCTCCGTGGAGCAGGCCTTTCAAGACCTGCTCACCCTCGGTCCCGAACAGGAGGTACTGAGGACGGCTCAGGCCGATTACGACCAGTTCTTCGAACTGTTGGACTCGGTGGTGGAGGCCGCCCATGGGATCCGGACCGCCGCTGATGAAAGGCGTCGAAGTGGCGCTTTTAGGGACTCCCCCAGCCGACCGCCCACACAGCCGGCATTACTCGGGAAACTGCCCACGATCGAGCTGCCCAAATTCGGTGGGCAGCTTCAAGAGTGGATGGGCTTCCTGGCGTTATTTGACAGTCTGGTCCACGCCAGGAAGGACCTGTCCCCCACCCAGAAGCTGACATACTTACTGTCTTCGCTACAGGGCGAGGCCCTGGATTTGGTGCGGCACCTCGACCTCTCGGAGGAGAGCTACACCACGGCCCGGGAATTGCTGGCCAGGCGCTACGAAAATGTGCGCCGGTTGGCCGACGCACATGTAGCCCAGCTACTCGCCTTGCCCGCCGTCACCGGGGTGGCCGGCCTCAGAGAGGCCTTGCTAAACCCTTGCATTGTGGCCACCAATGCTCTCCGTCGATTGGATCTCCCCGTCGACCAGTGGTCCTTCTTGTTGTTGCACATAGTGCTCTCCCGCCTGCCGTCGGAGCTTAAGCTCCGCTTCGAGCAGCGCTTCGGAGGGGACGGTGCAACCTACCTGCCCCCTTTCTCCGACCTCCTGAAGTTTTTGGAGCAGGAGTGCCTCCAGGCCGATAACTCTGGAGTTACCGGCCCTCGAGTGGCCCCTGGGAGGTCCGAGCATGTCCGAGGGGGTGGGGCAAGGACTGGCCCTTCGGCGGGGACCGGCCCCAACCGGCGAGGCCGTGGAGCCGACGCCAGAGAAGGTCGCCGGGTGTCACAGTACAGCGGGGCCGTGGCAACGAAGCTCCCCCCCTGTGCCTATTGTCGGCACCCCGGCCACCAGGTCTCCTCGTGTCCGCACTTCCTGGCCAAACCGGTTGCGGCCCGGAGAGAATACGTGTCGACACGCCAGTGGTGCTTCTCGTGCCTGGGCCAGCATCTCGTAAGAGACTGCCCGCGCCAGCGGCCCTGCCCACATTGCGGCGGTGCCCATTCGGCCCTCTTGTGCGCTAACCGGAGTGGTTCCGGTCACCGGGACGTTGGGTCGCGCACCCCCCCCATGGGCGGGGGCGCTAGTCCTGGCCACCCGACCAGTCCCGTTAGGCGTTCTCCGGTGGACCACCAACCTCCTAGTGGAGGTAGGGGTTCCACCCCCCGGAGGAGGGCTTCACCCCCCCGCGGCATGTTCACATACCCCTCGCGTCATCACGACGGGGATATCGCGTCCGCCCCATTGGGCGTCGTCCCGCGTCGGTTCTCGCCGCCACTACACGAGTGGCCGCGACTGGAGCGCCATCCACCCACCATAGGTCGAGGCGATCCCTACCGGGTGCCGGACGTTAGCCGCATGGTGCGGCCCCAAATGGGTGAACGGTCCCCTGCTGATTACCAGCGCCCTAGGGGCGGTGGGGCTTCACCCCCCCAGGGGGGGGTCACACCCCCCCGGGGGAGGGTCACACCCCCCTCGCATTTTTATGACGGGGTCTGACGGCCGCTCAAATGAGCGTCGAACCGTCTAGGTTTTTGCCTCCCCTCCATGTGTGGACGCAACTGGAGCGCCATCCACCCGTGCTAGGTCGAGGCGCTCCCTACCACGCCCCGGATGCTAGCCGCATGGTGCGACCCCGGGTTGGTTATGCCGGATGGTCCCCACGTTGGGTACCCTCCCCCTCTCTAGCAGCGCCCCAGCCGGAGTACCCCCGTCAGTGGGCTCCCGCTGGTGAAGGCACGTCGCGCTAGGTGTCCGCCACCCTAGCTGCCACCTAGCCACCTCCCCTGAGACTTTGGATCTACAGCAGTCAGTATGCCAGACCATACTTTTGTCGACTGCCTCAGGGAGGTTAGGGTCTCAGGCTACAGGAGTGGCTCTCCCTTGTGGCCTCACTTCCGAATGTTAATCGGATTTCGATGCCTCGTTGCTTCCTACCGCCCGGAAGGTGCCACGCCAGTCTCCACGGCTTTTGTGATGCGTCCGAAAAAGGGTACGCAGCCGTGGTCTATTTGCGAACTGTCAGTGACACCGGCGAGGTCGCAACCCACCTTGTCTTGGCGAAAAGTAAAGTGGCCCCAATTCGGTCACGCTTGACGATACCCAAATTGGAGTTGTCTGGAGCCGCTCTTTTGGTGCGCCTTCTCAACCATGTGCGTACGTCCCTCCTATCGATCGTTGACCTGACGGACGTGTACGCCTGGTCGGACAGCGAAATTGTCCTTTGTTGGTTGCGAGCCGCTCCCCACAACTTGGAAGTCTTTGTTGCCAACCGGGTTTCCCAAATCCAGAATTCGGAAACCCCGTTGACCTGGAGACATGTGCCAGGGGACCTGAAGCCTGCAGATTGTGCTTCCCGCGGATGTGAAGCTTCCGACCTTGTCAACCACTCTCTTTGGTGGGGCCCTGACTGGCTGACTCGGAATGAGTCCGCCTGGCCTCAGAGTAGGTTCTCCGAGCCCGATGTGTTACCTGGCTTGCGAGTCGGAGTTGTGGAAGATAAGCCAGCCAATTCGCTGAGCTATCTTCAGGAACGCTACAGTTCCCTTGATAAATTGATTGGGGTGACGGCTTGGATTCAGCGCTTCACCCACAACGCTCGGAACCCACGCGACAAAATGTCGAACCCGGTTTTGTCGCCCCTGGAGAGACAGGAGGCCCGGACCTTTTGGATACGTTTGGTTCAACTGGAGCATTTTGAGTCCGCTATTGAGACACTGAAGCGAGGTTTACCTTTGAAAGGCTCGCTCGCCCGCTTAAACCTCTTCCTGGATGACGCCGGATTGATACGCGTCGGTGGACGCCTCCGGAATTCTGATTTACCCTATGGGGCACGTCATCCCTTGTTGCTTCCGAACAATAGCGCTTTTGTAAAATTGTTGGTGACGCATTACCACGTCAAAAATGCCCACGCTGGCTGCAACGCCCTTTCGGCCATATTGCAGCGCGAATTTTGGATTTTATCGGGACGACGCTCCATCCGAAGCGTCATTTTTAAGTGCATTCCGTGCTACCGCCTGAAGGCCAGCACCATGCAGCCCATTATGGGGGACCTCCCCACCGACCGTGTCGTGGCCTCGCGCCCTTTTTCGGCGGTCGGGACGGATTTTGCGGGGCCGTTCTTCGTCAAGAGCTCTAGCCTCCGCAATGCTCGTTCCCTCAAGGCCTACCTTTGCGTTTTTGTTTGCCTGGCTACCAAGGCCGTACACTTAGAACTGGTGAGTGCCCTCAGCACCGAAGCCTTTGTAGCCACGCTAGGCCGCTTCGTTTCACGCCGAGGTTATCCGCACCTGATCCGATCGGATTGTGGGACCAACTATAAAGGTGCCGATAGACATTTGAAGGAAGTCGTCCAATTTTTGAATGAAAATAAGATAGGCCTCGGCACGGCAATGTCCAAGATGGGGATAACTTGGACCTTTGACCCGCCAGCTTGTCCCCACTGGGGCGGGATCTTTGAAGCCGTCGTCAAGGTCTCAAAGACGCATCTCCGACGCGTGATAGGTGAAACCATTTTGACTTTTGAAGAGCTCGCTACCGTGTTTTGTAAGATTGAGGCTGTCCTCAATTCTCGGCCACTCTGCCCCTTATCGTCCGATCCCAATGACCTGGAAGTTTTAACCCCCGGTCATTTCCTAATTGGTGAACCCCTTAACGCCCTGCCCGAGTACCCCTTCAGGGACGTGAAGGTCTCACGGTTGTCTCGCTTCGAATTGCTACAGCAGATGACCCAAAATTTCTGGCATCGTTGGTATTTAGAATATTTGCATCTCTTGCAGCAGCGCGTTAAGTGGTCCGACAAGACCGACCCGCCTAAGGTTGGTGATCTTGTCCTAGTTAAGGAGTCTAATTTGTTGCCTTTGTGCTGGCGTCGTGGACGCATTCTTAAATTGATATATGGATCCGATGGGGTTCCCAGAGTTGCCGAGGTAATGGTCGGAGATTCGGTTTTGCAGCGAGCCGTCTCTTCCTTATCCCGCTTGCCCATTGGTTAGTGGACCCCAAATCCTTGGGTCCACTGGCGGGGGTGTTTGCGCTTTACGCTAGCACTCTCCGGTTTATGCTAGACCGTATCGCGTCGATCGGCTATCACTGCACGCCCCTCTCCCGCGAGCGGTTTGCGTCCAGCGCCCGCGCGCGCCCCGGCGGCGTTCGCTCGCGCAGTCCGGTGCAAAATCCCGACGGAGTCGATTGACTGTGCGTGCCGCGTTCGCCCGCGTGAAGTCGCCCGCCACGCCGCATCTCGCCTTCTTACGAGCCCGATTTCTTGTGCTACTTCGTTTGCTGTGTTGTCCGCCGCGTCATTCTAACGCCGCGGGCCCCTTTGGCTATCCGGAATACTGTTTTTTGTGCTCCCGCGCCACCTGGAAATCACGCCGCCGCGGAGCCGCTTCGCTACCCGCGAATTCGTACCGCCGCCGCGAAAGATCCCTCAAGGAGGGCGAGTGTGTTCCTATTTGCATTTAACACAGCAGGCACCACACACCACATTTCATCCTACACGAACACACTCCCCGGATTCCACGTGCTGGCTGTCTCCATGCGCCGTGTCTTTGGCCTTCGGCTGGGGCTACCGCGCGTCGGACCAGCGGCGCTGGGCAGTGCTGCACCCCGCGTGCGGCGGGCGGCAGCAGTCGCCCGTCGCGCTGGCGGCGCGCCAAGCCATCCCCATCTCCATCCCCGCCATGGAGCTGATCGGCTACCAGAACCCGCTGCCCGGCCCGCTCACCACCACCAACAATGGACATTCAGTCGCCCTCACCATCCCGAAATACTCATCCGAGGAAGAGAAGAAAGGCTTCCGCCTGCCGTACATCTTCGGCGGGCCGCTGGACAACGAGTACGAGATCGAGGGCCTGCACTTCCACTGGGGCGACAAGAACAACCGCGGCTCCGAGCACACGCTCAACGACATGCGGCTGCCGCTCGAGATGCACATCATCCACCGGAACAAGAAGTACAGGCGCGGTGCGTAATCACGATCTATTGTGGTCGTCGCTTCTTAGATATCCCAAGTCCAGTTCCCGCCAGGAAGATCAGCACATCCTTTGCAGGGGTATCGTCACTTCATAGATCTCCCCTTGAAGTCCAGTTGCCGCTAGGAAGAGCAGGGGTATATATTATGAATTTGAACTCCTTTGGGCGGAGAATATGTCGTCCCATGGATCGGTTACGCGTATAAATCAGGGCTGGTTTCCTCCTCTTAATTTTAGAGTCTGCACATGCCTGTGTCACGGAACTTTAGATATTGATGGTAGTTACGATTCCTCCAGTAGTTTGAACTCTGCATTGATCGATCACAAAGTAAGTCAGTCAATCAGTCAGTCACCCATACTTTCTTTTATAAATAGATTTCCATCCTATAGTCCGTGTCTGTCAGTGACTCTCTTCGACAATATCCCCCCATTATGTGTAGCCGTGTCCACATTCCGGGCCGCCTCGCCGATTCGTTTGCGGTCGCAATCGATAATGCCATCAGCTCATGCCTGCGGGAATCATGTTAATTAGCTACTATTAATTTACATACCTATTTCAGTTACCTTGCAATTATTGCCTAAACAAAGGGTTTTTGCAGCTGACATACTCGTAATATATTAATAACTTAACGGTTGAACGATTGTGCTAATTATACTCTAAAAGGAGTATCAATGACGTAGTATGATAAATAATCTATTAGGGCTTCCAAACAAATACACACAATTTTATGGATATATTTGTTTGTCAACGTATTTCTCTGAAACTACTTATCGGATTGTACGTAATCATCCTCTACATATTTTTTTTGGCTTATATAGGTATATTTAGGTACCTACCTCAATGTAGAGAAAATTGTAAGTTAAGTAATTTTCATGTTTTCAAAACGTTATTAGTGTGGGATGAAGTTTAAATCTGTTAAATCGGAAATTCTCTTTTTATTTTTAGACATAAAACATAACAACAAAAAAGTGAATTTGACGACCTCCGTGGCGCAGGGGACGCACGCTCGGATTCGAGTGGGAGGTCGCGGGTTCGATTCCCGCCACGGGCCTCTTTGGAATTTTATAATTTCGGCCGTGACTAGTTACCACCCTACCAGCAAAGACGTACCGCCAAGCGATTTAGCGTTCCGGTACCATGCTGTGTAGAAACTGTTGGGGTGACATAACTTACCCCTTCCAAGTTAGTACGCTAACACCTTAGACTGCATCATCACTTCCCATCAGGTGTGATCGCAGTCAAGTACTAACTTGTATAGCGTAAAAAAAAGTCTATCATGTAACTAAAAAAAATTGAACTCGCAGATAAATACCCACAAAAAGGAAAGAAATAAAATAAGGACAATTCAGTAGAGGCAGATGATAGATAGACATGGACAGATGAGCAATAGTGTGGCGATGCATTGGGGTCAAGTGCAGACTCTAGTCTGAACAATGTGCTCCGGATCAATAGGCTTATTGCTTTTCAAACACCACAAAAGGGACAAACGCTGAAGAACACTTCTACTCGTCAGTGAGGTTTTATTTTTCTGTCAAAGAATACTATATTAAACAGTAACAATTCCGTGTTACTTTTAACATTTAGATATTTTTTTAGAGAAATACAACACTAATATTAACGGGTAAAGGGGCGCATACCTTAAGGAAAAACGTTTGCGACCCAAAAGGCTGGAATGGCGACCTTGCACGGACGAGCGCATTGTTAGCATACCTCCGATCAGATGGACTGACGACATTTAAGTAAATCGCGGAATCCAAAGCGGGGTCCGTAACAGGACAGTGATGGCTGGAATCATTTCAAGAAGCTTTTTCCAGCAGTAACGTCCGGCTGAACGAACGAACACTAATATTTTAAATGAAATAGCGAATCGTTTCGCATTCACTTACTCTTTTGTATCTCGAATAATCCCTAACGCGGAAATTAGCGTACGTGAGAACCCAAGCAACTTGAAGGAATAAAGAGACCCTCCACAGATCAGTAGGTATGATGTACCTATGTGCCACCTATAATAGAGCACCCGAGCATACTAACTCTGTTAGTACAGGACAACTGCAGAACATTACATAAATAATTGTCATGGTTTGTATCTAGACTGATTTACCGGAAAAATAAAAGGAATTAAAAAGTCCAAGGAAGTCCTTAGAGATATTATTTAGATAGTCGTTTAATTTTTCTTTAGTCATTCATTTACAATGTAATATATTGTATGTATTGTATGTAATGTAGTATTCTTTTTATAATCAATTGAGCTTAATTGAACTAGTTTTGGGTAGAAATCTTAGTACCGTTCTAAATAAAAATCTAGCGCTGAATGGCTTACTCAATCTTTAGTCCATGCGTTTGTAATAAAGCTGGAAGAACTGGAATACGTTGAACCACAGTACACATTTTTTATATTCATTTCAATAGATGTTCATTTTGAGAAGTAATTTTATGAGGTTCGCATTACAAGCACTACATTTGCAAAGTGGAGGAAGCGTACACTGCGCTTTCAAACACAAAAATAATACTTATGCCATCGTCGACTTTAAATACTGTTCAGCCTTTTAGACGAGGAAAACTGTAATATTTTCAGTTTAACTTCCAAAAGCCATGCGAATTATATGATGCTGTGACAGTGCAAAACACTACCGAGTTGTATGAGATGACATAATTAAGAAACAAGCCGTATTTACTACTCCGTTTCTACTTATTAGCTATTGTCTGCGGCTTTGCTTCGCGTGATTTCCGAGTTTTTCATATCCCGCGTGAACCACGTTTTTCCAAGACAACAATGAGACGACAAAATAAAGTACTTGAAAATAAGTTTTTTACTCCTTCAAAGGTTTCATCTGCAATAGTTTTTCTGTTGCTTAAGAGGCCTCTGAACTACGATGTCTCCATTAATTCAAAATACCAAATCATTTGTAATTTGTAATTTGTGCATATTTCAATCATGTTGTGATGTTATTCGGATACATATATAGCAATAATCTATGCTCCTGGCCTTTTTTGGTTCGGAAATACTTCTTTAAATCGAAAAAATAATCAATTTTTATCAAAAGTTTTATAACTTTGGTCGTTTTCCGTAATACCAAAAAATATGAATGAAAACCTGTAACTTTCTTTATTACTTGGTGTTTTTCTTTAGATGGACAAGAAAAACTGTGCTCCTGAACTAATGCGACGTGAGGTAGTGTTGTTTTTATTACAAAACAAATAAGCAGAAAACATGTCCTCCTTGACATAAAAATAAGTAAAACTAAATTCGTTTACAATTTCGTTTAACAAAAGTATTTTGGAACCAGATATGGCCTGGAGCATAGATTATTACTATATGAACCCGAATAACACCACAACATGATCGAAATTTGCACGAATTACAAATGATTTTGGTATTACGAATGTATGGGAAACAGCGTGGGTTAGTGGACTCTTAAGTTTCCAATAAGCTACTACATACGGATGGATTTAGTTTTCCGCGGACTGTTTATCCCATTTTCACTGATTTGGAGTGTGCAATAGAATTTCTAGCACCTCAGTCTGAAGTCGATATGGTACTTAAGATAAAGTGCTCGTAATTGCGTAGTTGGAAGTTACACGAGGTACGAGTATCAATACAGGAACGTGGTTTGTTAACTGGATCCGCTAAGGCTTTGCTCACTGCTGCTCACATTTTGGCCACACAAATGCAGGAGCTTAGATGGATCAATTGGTTAACCTACATTCCGACATAATATTATTTATGCGTATATTTATCTAAATTAATTTCTATTAATTGATCTATTACACCAGATTTGTACAATTCGTGTAAAAATAATAATTGAGCAAAACCCAGTTGCACAGTACTTTTTGTTAGTATTTAAATTAAACTCTTATTTCTCTAATTTAAAGATAAAATGATTATTTTTAAGCTTTAAAATTTGCAGTAAATATTATTATATTAATTATCTTAAAGTGCTAAAGGGAGACGAAGCGTTCATTATGTAGTCTGTTCCTAATAGCGTCTAGTGTATTTAGGTGAGGCGTGTCTAAACAGCACAAAACATTCTCTTGAGATGCGTCAGTAAGCAGGTGATACTGAGACGTACTCGTAAGGTATACATATAAACTCGTTTACTCATCGACATTGTAGTGTGCGCAAGTACCTACTTTGTAATATTAGACCTAAGCAAAGACTTTGTAAGATTAGACCATAACAAAGTTATGATAATGTAAAACAAGTAATAAGAAAAGTAGGTCGGGAAATAGGTACTATACCTATTTCCGGATACACAATGAGGTTCAGGTATTAACGTGAAATCAACGGGTCTGCCCGCGAAATTCAAAATTTTCGTGGTTTTTTGCAATTTGTACGCTAATTAGACATGATAGGCTTATGGCAATCAATTTGCGAAATTGGCAGTATCATCTTTACATGATTATATCAAAATCTTTGCATAAAAATGTGTATCCTAGGAAATTAGTCCGAGTATCGAGTTTTATGTGAGTAACTCGCAAATCTCGGACTAATTTCTTTAACTCGACACTTTCGAGCAGAGATTTTTATATAAACACGTGAAGAAGAAATTGAGATTATCGCAATTTTACGGCCATAAGCCTATTATGTCTTATTAGCTTAAAAATCGCGAAAAACCACGAAAAAATTGAATTTCGCGGGCACACCCGTGGTGTGCTCCTTAAAGAATGTTTCGTACAAAAACTGTCTATAGATTCTCGTAGCCATTCCTAGGTTTAATCACTAATTTATCACGGTCATCACTTATCACGTGATAGAGACACTACAGGTAGGCATCTCGACGTACTAATTTCAGACGGCCGCCACGCGCCGGATACTTTGCTCGCGTTAGTTCTTGTACGGTCTATTGCACGCGCTGCGTGCGCCCGATGACGAGTTAGCCCTAGTACATCGAATGCGATAAAGTTACGCGATAGAAAGAGACCAAAATTTTGCGTTTGTTGCTTTTTATTTTCGGAGGCGTTGCCAGGCGCTATTGCGAACTGAATTGCACTTTTTGTGTCAGCGCTAGAGTCGCTATTTTAAATAATCTAGCCGAGTGAGCTCTCTGTACCGTTAGGTACTATTATGTATTCCTTGTCTGTGCCTCATCTGTGGAAGATATTATCTGCACGAAACGATTTGAGGAATGAAGAATCGCAGCTCTTTATCAGTAATATGCCAGCTACTGCAGATAATAATCATTACGAGTTTGAGCAGCTAATGAACGCGGAAAAATTAATAGGGTTGGCGCACGCGAGCACCAAGACAAAGTGAGTGTAGAAGAGCGATCGTCTTTCGCCTAGATAAATGAGTTTTGATACTGGGGAAAAGCTAAAGCGGTTCTTTGACGCTGCTTGGTTTATTTTTCTTCCAATCATTTAAGTATATGCTAGTATCTCAAGTACATATACCTATTTAGTGTTCGGCTGAATTTTTATGATTTTTTACGTTGATTTGATCGATCTAATTATTTTCTTTTCATCAATCATATAAATAATATGTTTGGATATTAAATAAAGTAAGCAGGCATTTTTATTTCGTTTGCACCTTATTTAACTTAATTTTTTGTAATTTTATACACATATTTTGTTTACGAACTAAAGCTCAAGTTGAGGATAATCTTCCTCACAAGATTGGTTGAAAACAGAGAGTTCTAAACTACTCATTGAAAATTGTGTTAACGAGTGTCAAGTCCTGTTTTGAACTAGATGCTGAAGCAGACTATTATTATTATAACGCGGACGCAGCGACTAAAGAGATGAGGTTAAGTGCAGCTCAGAGAAAAGGAATCGAACGATATGTTACTATAAAGTGTTAACTGTATGAAGCGATGAAAATTTTTGAGCAGTGTAAACGCAAACATGAGAAGAGAAAACTCAAATGCAAATTTTTTGTATCCCTTTAGAACAGATTAAATGCAGGGAGAATTGCAAAATTTTACGGTTTATATAGGGAAAGAGTGTAGAAAGTGGAAAACAAAATATATACTCGTACACATTCAAACTTTCGATAGTAATAATATTATGTATTAAAATGATGTTATAGTAATAGTAGTATATTGTAGTATTATAAGGTATGTATTTGACAATTATAATTGCCATGCTGGTTATGTCAGCCGCTACGCGCTACGGTGACCTACGCTACGTCTACGAGTAGAAGCGTAGCAGTAGTGTATGTGCGTCAGAGCGCCACGCGCGCCGTGCTGATATTCTAGAGAAGGTTTTACGTCATGATACTCGTACATTATAATATTACAGTCAATGATTACAGTCTTCTTGTTTCACTCGCTGCACTTGTAGTAGACTTTATCTACGCTCATTGCTTAAAGTTCGAATTATGAAATCAAAATGTGTCACATATTGACCTACTTTATTCACAGACTTCTATAATTATTAAAAAGTTATTCATTATAACATCGCTGTACTATGGAAATATCTCTAGATAATTGAATAATTTCCATTACGATACTCGGCTCTGGGTTCCTGTATTTTTATGTGTCGTCATCACAGACCAGGGAATAACTTCTTTTCTCTGTGGTCGTCATAGCCAAAAGAGAGAATCCTAAATTTTGTTTTTTATATATGGAGTCCACAGACAACATTTAGTTGGTAGTTATGGGATGCGCCATGATCGACCATAGACAACAATTATTTCACAGAAACAATAATTTTTCCCTGCCTTATATGACTGATTAAAAAGTGTGTTCATACAGAATATTTAAAAGAATTATGTTGAATTTTTGATTATTTCATTATCCACTAAAAATATACTTTATCTAACTTGTATAAATATTTTTCTACTCTTTTTTGTTTCATGACTTTTTTAACAGACTATACGCAGTTTACACCTGAATTTTGGCGCCATACCTAACTTTTACCATTTCAATGTGTTATTTTTGTTACTTAGTCAAAACTTAGCGCGGAAAAATGTCTAGCAGCGAAACCTACTACAGAAAATTTAACTCCACCTGACATTTTAGTAATTGCAACAAAAATGACCCACAATCTTTTACCAACAAAGTGAAGGATTTACGACAAACGTTAGCAAGATTTTATGGTTTGGATTTATGAAAATTTGAGCGTAGATAAAGTAGTGTATGAAACTCTACATAATTGGGTATTAAAACACTCGTGTGATACTATTAAAAAACTCGCCTGTGGCTCGTTTTTTAAACTCACACTCATGTTTTAATACCCCCCATTATGCATCCGTTTCATAAACTACTATTATTGTCGACTGATTATTATATTCGTAAACATAATTACTTATTCGAGTACAGATCACTGCAAATAAAGTTATGACGATGTTGATTATACATTTACATGATTTACATTCATTATTCATTATGGAAGTTAATGCATTTGGGACTTTACAATCTTTATTTCTATTCTTGTTGATAATAAAGTTTCTGTGTCTGTCAGTTTTTGATGCTCGCACTATGGATATGTAATACAGTGCGACAAGGCTATCTTGGCGCTTGGCCAAAATCGGTACTAACGCCGCTATCTTGTGATGCTGTTTGATAGTTCGCTCCGTCGATATATCGCTATTGTATGTTGTGTTGTTTTTTTCTTATTATTAACTATTTTAAACTAAAATTGAAGTTAAATTGAGGAGATTTTATTTTCTGGATGCTTTTGTTCAATAACAGCGCCCTCCTGTCAATGTCATTCAAGTGCCAAGAGAGCCTTGTTGGACAGTATGTAGGTATGACAATGTCTCGTTTAATGCTCTATTTATATATTTTATCTAATGTTCAGGTTTTTTTCATATTATAGAAGAAAGGGATTCAAAGCTTTCAAGTCGACGCTGCTCCAGCGCGTGTTGACGTGTTATGTAATATTCTAAACAACAAAGAAGGTATATTGTGGGATATGTAATAATCCAACGTGGACCCATAAATTACACTCTATCTTCATACCTGACTTGTTCCATCTCAACAATATTAAAGAAAAAATTATGCGAGGGAAAAATCGAACGGAAAAGGGATCTTTTCTATTACGACCCTTTACACGCTCGAAGAATATTGAAAAAGTATACTAATCATGATATAAACACTAACATAAAACACACCTGCTTTTCTTTACGGTTCCGTATCTCGCAAAAGATATATCTAATTAAGGGCCGTTTACGAGGCAAAAAACTCATACGTATCTCGTCACTCTCAGGAGTCATTTATTAACCTATGACTTTGAAAGGCAAGTAACATCGTCTTTTTCTACAATTTCAGGTAAAAATCTGAAAATATAGTAATATATATGTCACCTGAAATGTTTGAAATCAGGAAATGTATACATTTCCTAGGAAATCTATAGAAACCCTAAACGGCGTTAGGAAATGTGTAAAAGACGAGAGCATGGGAGTGCAGTGCTCAAATCAGATCTATGACAGCTCTAATATAGCGACCAATTCAGATCTGTGACGTTTCCGCCGATGCGGGAATTGCAGCCTTTCACTCTTACGTTGTAAAGATTGCACCCAGGCGAGCCGAAGAGGCCAAAGTTTCCTAGGAAATGTGTTTATCACTTGATGTTAAAATTCTTCTTATACACATTTCCTAAATAAGTCAGGAAATGTATACATTTCCTAGGAATTGCATACATTTCCTATTCACACATTTCCGATATCATATACATTTGAATTCAATTAACCACTGTGCCGGTCATCATCTACGGCGCTGAAGCGTGCACTTACAAGCGGTCTGGGGCCTTACCAACAACTCTTAAAGCAATGTTGCATGTTAATGTTTTGATATTTTTATACTATCTTTGTATGAAAAACATAAAACAGTACTGCAGCATTACAGCCGTGCTATTCTGCAAAAATACTTAAAGCAGCGACGAGCGTACATCTCTGCATCTATGAATTTGTCAGTTGTAATAGAGTACAATTTTGCATGCCATCTTCGGCTTGGCAGCTGTTACAGAGATGGACATTTTGTAGAATAGCACTGCAGATTTAAGAGTTGGTGGTACGACCCCTGATCCACAAATTCAAAGTCGCTCAACGTGCTATGTAGAGGACTATGTTAGGAGTTTCCCTGAGAGGTAAAAAAATGAAATGAGGGAATACGAAAGAGAATAAAAGTCACCGACATCGTCAAAAGCATTAGCAAGCTAAAGAAACAGTGAGCAGGGCACGCTTGTCGCAAGGGCGATGGCTGTTGAGGCCGGAAAGTCCTGGAGTGGAGACCGCGTACAAGTAAGCTTCAGTCCAACAGGCGATCTCCAGCCCGTTGGACCGTTCGGACCAACGTTGGCCGCATCCCGACCGATAAGTAGTGGGAAGCCGCTGAATGAGGAAGGCTCAAGGCTGAGGATAGAGTGTGGTGGCGCGATGCTTTAGAAGGCCTATGTCCAACAGTAGACGTCCGCAGGCTGAGATGATGATGATGATCAGGCTCTAGCTGACTCAAACCTTCTTCGCTTGAGTGATTTTGTGGGTATTATTCATTTATTATTATTAGGTTGATATTACGAGTATGTTATTCCGATAAATAAATTATATTATTTATTATTCCGGTTGTAAATTCCAGTTCTCTTGTCACAATTCACATACCAACCAAGTTGAAAGCTCTCAATAACAGAGCTACCCTAAAACAAAAGACGCATACATAAGCGGCCCGCGTCAACAATGGACAATAACAATACCGAAGCCTGCAGTTTGAAAATAAACGCAGTTTTCATTTCACGCTCTGCAAAATATGCGACCCGATTCGACAGGTCAACTCGGCACAGCCTTATAAATATTTGGATGTCCGCCATGTTTGCTATCCGTTTGGTATTTTTTTCTTGAAAAAGGGGAAACAGAAGCATCTGTTTCTTGTAATGTAGATATTTAAGGAACCCTTTAAAGCTTAAGGCACCCTCATACGCGACGGGCGGCGATTACTACGAGTACTTTTCCTGATGATATTCGCCCACTTCAGTCTGTCTCACTATTGACACTGGTATTTCAATTGGTATTGCATATGCCGGAAGCAGACTTCGTTATTTGTTATTTGTTATGCGGCTACGCTGTACTTGTCCAAATGTGTTTATGTGAGCACATAACAAACATGCTATCCACACTTGGTGCTATGTGCCAAATATTGCCAATACGTGTCCTTTGAAGTGTGCTAAAAACCGACAAGAGGACGGATATTCGCTATTCGCGCTTATGCGTTATTCGTGCAAATAAAGCAAATATAAACGAATGAACCGCCCAGACTTGGTCGTACCTATGCGATCGAATAAGGCGAATAACGAATAACAAATAACGAAGTGTGGTGGCGCTATAACGTTTCATACGTCGAAACAATGATCATAGTGTACCACTGTACACTATTACAACTGCAGTTGGTATGTAGGAGGAATATTCTCACCTCATATCTTGTAAAAAGACATTAAATTCACACGTTACAATAAAGTAGTGAAATATTACCTAACTTTTCTACCTATTATCAACCCGTAAAATTGTTATATTGTCTAACCACTGGCAGGCGGCAGCAGGATTTATTTCTCGAAGATAATTAACTTATCGTCCTCTTTTTAAAGAGAAGCAACCAGTAATTAAATAATATAATTTATGTAAATAATAAATCAACACTAATTAAATACTAGTTAGTGGCAATTTTTAATAATTTACTGAGTGTGTTTTTTCAATGACCAGGAACAGGTCTGTCACGAATTAGTATCAATCCAATTATAGAAAGGCTTTTACGCACATCTGTTAGGACTCTGATTTTTCTCACGTTCGCATTTAAATGGGGCAACTGAGAGGAAAATATTTTTTTCCATTAAAAGCTTTGAAATCGAAAAGCACAAGTATATTGAGTGCCTAGCGTTGGTGCCTCTGAGAAAGCTCTTTCTGATCTCAATAAAAACTGTCATAACTACAGCTGAGTTTTATAGACGGTTCAGTTATCTTGTTTCACAAACTAATAATAATTCAACGAATGAATTTCAAAGATATCGTATATTTTCTGTATGGCACGTGATGCTCAATATTAGGATTAATTCGATTTCATATAGGTTTTATTACGCCATAACATAATAATATCTTTGTATGCAACGGGCATTGGGCGCCTACTTCATTGGACCTACGAATATTATTTCGAAGTTCGGAAGTAGTCGGTAAATGAAAAGTTAAGTAAATAAAATACAAGCGTACCACCTCTATAATTATAAAGCTGATAAATTGTAACTAATGAAACTATTACTAGGTATGAGCGCGAGATTATTAACGCTTGGATATCTTTGGAACGCTTTGACGACCGATTGGCGTAGCGGTAGCGAACCTGCTTCTACGTCGGAGGTCGTGGGTTCGATTCCCACTACTGGACTAAATGTTTGAGTGATGAGCATGAATGTTTTCCAGTGTCTGGGTGTTTTTCATTATATTATATTTTTGTATATTAATAATATGTATGTATATTTATCAGCTATCTAGTACCCATAACACAAGCTATCGCTTACTTTGGGGCTAGATTGCGATGTGTACATAATGTCCTGATATTTATTTATTTATCTTGGAGGTATATCGACAAATTATAAGATTTAAGTGCGATATGTATTGAAGGACATAATTATAGCCTACAATGCATTTACAAGCAATAATTCTGTATTTCACACGTGGACATGGGTTCGACTGAGTAGGCGTTTGCAGATAGAAAATGAGAATAATGAAAATGATTGTGGCCGAATGATAAATTGCTTACCTGAGTAATAAAGTTACGAGTATTGTAGTACAAATAAAATCGCGTGGGTGTATCAATACTTCATATTGGTAAGTTATAATAGGAAAAAAAGCTGCTTAGAAATTGGAAAACTACTACGCAAGTGGTCAAAAATATATCTACCTACGCGTATTTCTTTTTGTTGTTTTATTTGTATTCAGTATAATGTAATTTTTTCTGTATTCTTAGTAGGTAAATAGTGATAGGGCAAAATATTTAGGATAATAAGAAGATTCCTTACTTTGTTACTATTATATTTACCAATAAGAAATGGAATTCTTTGAACTAGAAGATATTTTTTCCCCGATGTTCGACTTTAAAGGTTATCTCATTATGTAGTAAAAAATGATATCAAAGGCTTGTTGTAAAGCTATAAATCATGTAAGCCTTATGTTAAAATAATATTATAAACAACAGAGCAACTGTAGGTTGTATTAACATTATTATGGTATTTTCCGCAAGAAAGGATTTGCAACCTTGATATTTTAACAATATAAATTTAAAGGTAAAAAACGAACCCTTTTATTGTCTTACTTAATCCTGCCTCAAGCTTAACGCTTACTTGGGTAGCAATTATAGTCAGCGTTCATGTGTACGAAAATAGTTCCTGAATATGTCTTGTTTTAGTGCCGACCCCTTGTTAAGGTCGGCAATCTTCATAGCAATTTGTAACTTGGATATCGCTGCTCTGAATAATCCTCCATTCTCCTTCATTCGTACTCTGTTCTAAGCCAACATGTCCTTCTGCGGTCAGTAGAGTTAGTACAGGTTTTTGTACGAATTTCGAGTCGACTCGCATCGTGGAAACGAATCGAATTCTTCCATACATTTACAGCCAGCGCCATCTATTGACAGCATTGAACATGACAGAGACTGTCCATAGATGGCGCTGGCTGTAAATGTATGGAAGAATTCGATTCGTTTGTGTGATTCGAGTCGACTCGAAATTCATAACAAACCTGTACTAACCCTTCAGGCCTCACCTTCCCTTGGATGATTCATTGATAGAACTCATACTCCAGATTCCGCTTTATTGAGTAATTCCACACTTTTTCACAATTTTCTGCAGTACGGTGTTTTTCAGAAAGCGATATATCCAAGAAACTAACTGGGCGTTGTAATAAAGTCAAGGATTGACGAAGTTATGGTAGAAGACCGTTAAAACCAACTCGTAAACTTTAAGTCGTTGAATAGTTATCACTATTAATAGTATACCTACTTAATTATTTTTACTGACTATTCATAAGAGCTAACAAGTAAGGCCTATATGAAATAAATGATTTGACTTTGACTTTGACCATACATAGAGATATTTCAATTATTTTGTGTTTAAAAGTCAGTAAAAAAAATTGCGTTGATATCAAGCCAAAGTTTGAATTGTCTCGAGTGTCGACAGCAGCTGTATGAAGCTGAAAGTATAATAAATAGAAGGGCGGCACATTTGATTGATCCCGCCGGACTATTTCATAGTTCGTTAGCTTGAAATGTTCTCGGGTGAGCAGAGCCTTTCAACCCGCGGAGCGGCGCCTGGAATATTTTATCAGATACACACCCTTGTATCACCATGCCACGAAAAATAATCATAACATTTAAATTTAATTTCAGGCCATAATAATGTTATGATTCTCAACTTCATGACTCAACTTTACCTGATGCAGAATTCATATTGATATGACATATATATTGAACTTTATGAGGATACACTGAATTTATTTTTGTCCTTCTCACTCCTACGAATGTGTTGGTGGGTGCGACATGCAGCGCTGCGGAAAAATATACTAATTATAAAAGAAAAATTAAACGTCGAATTCGTACTGCAAACCGTAATTTACATGATAATAATTGAACTCAATACCCACAAAGCAAAAGTATTTGGTTCTGCTTTGAATAGTTTCACTCTAAAACGAAAAACAAATAGATTAAACAAAAAGTTATATGTTGTGTAAACATTCCCGGTGAGACTGTGGCATCTGTATGAAACTGCGACGCCATAAACGCCGAGATAAGGGAAATATTTTATCAGCGCCAGACGTGTTTTACTTGCACTTGACGCTTTTTTCATCAAATAATGTAGCGATAGTACAAGTGCCTCGCCAGACACCTAAAATTGAAGATTTTAGATTTAGATTAAATTAACATTTTCAAAATGTTTATAACATAACGTTATAAAAAATTATGATTTTTAGGGTTTTGTACTCGTACCAACATCGTTAAAACGAGACCCTAATGATGTTACTTTCTCCTCCCGTTTACAATTACCTAGTTGGGTTACCCAATTTGGCCAATAAAGTTTGCTATAGTTTTATACAATAGCTACAAATCGATTAAGATTCGCTTTTTCAAATTTTAGATTTTCCGGGTTAACCGAGTTAGTGCAATAACATTTTCGGTTGCATCGTGGCATATCATTAGGTGAGATTGCAGTAAAGTCTAACTAAAATACTTATTACAAAAATTGTATTGAGTACAAAAAAATCTTAATCTTTGCTGTTAAGGCGAAATCAACGACTCTGACCGCGAAATTAAAAATTTTCATGTTTTTTTTTGCAATTTGTACGCTAATTACACATCAGAGGTTTATGGCAGTCAATTTTCGGGAATGGTAGTATCATCTTTACATGATCATATCAAAAATTTGTATCTTAGTAAATTAGTCCGAGTATCGAGTTTTATGTAAGTAACTCGCAAATCTCGGACTAATTTCTTTAACTCGACACTTTCAAGCAGAGATTTTTATATAAACACGTGTAGACAATATTGGGATTCCCGAAATTTGACTGCCATAAGCCTATTATGTCTTATTAGCTTAAAAATCGCGAAAAACCACAAAAAAAATTGAATTTCGCGGGCACACCCGTGGTGTGCTCCTTAATTTTCCGTGGACAATTAAAATAGAGTGGTCTTATTGTCCGCCCGCTGCGACTGCGGCGTCTCTGTCGGTAGCATCAAAGTCACCTACGCCGTTACATCTCTAGTGTTGTAAGAGCGAGGTGACAGAGCGGTTCATGCTCGTCCCGGGTGCGAGGAGCTATCGATCGCCGCTCTGCGCAACAAGTGACGCCCACCGATACACACGGCCCGGCACCTTGACGAGCATTACCAATCGAAGAGTTTCAAATGGAGCTGGATTGTGTTAGAAAAACGTATTCATCGTGATCGTTATCGTAAACAAATTCAGCCAAATGATTGGCTGGCAAAAATGTAAACAACAAATTTAGCCAATGGTGGCAGAATTTATTTCCAATTCAGTTATTTTTAATTACGTTCGTGATTACCCAACGGATGATTCATAAAGCATTAACTGTAATTCATTAATTTCAGTTCTTTGCACTTCTATTTCACTAAAAATGATACCAAATCTAAATGTTGACTATCACATTTAGATTTTGTATCATTTTTAGTGAAGTACTTAGATTATAGAGATATAATTAATTGTATCTTGCAGTTTATAGAGAAGTATTTTACTAGGTAGGTACAACTTTTTTTCATTGATTGTTGTATCAGTGACGATTGAATATTTTTGGATAGCTTTCAAGAAAACTAAACTGTCCCATAATTATGCCTGAAAATTACGACTTGCATCTTAAGAAAATTATTTGATAACTTTCTTAGATATTTACTGTATCAAGGTTGGTTGGAATATTGAAAATTTAAATGCCAAAGACTTGCCATTCGACAAGGACAATACTCAAAGTACACAAGGACAATGCACAGTGCGCCGGCATAACATTACCGTCGTTAAAACCAGGCATCAGCTGATGATTTTGTTCCAAGCGCTTTCCATCATTATCCTGCATTGAGTCTGTAATGATCACAAATAGCATAATTTCAATACTAAAGGCTCACGAGTAATATTAACTAGTAGGTAATTATTATGTTGATTGTTATTGCCTGAATCCGAAGACAAAGAAAAAGGATTTTTGTTTCTTTATTACTGCATTTTTGATGTGCAGAGAAACAAAATAAAAGTTTGTAGTCGAAGGAAATATCTGCGACTTACGAGTATGTATTCATAATATGAGAAGGTTATAAGAAAGGTTCAAAATTGTAAACTTAATATAACCAACGTGTTGAAGGTTCAGGAAAGATATGTGTGCTACGTTACGACTTGAATACCATCGATAAGTGAATTGTCAGATTCTCATTGACAAGTTTATTTAACTTGGGTAGGTAAGGTACTGCTTCTTAAAACGCTTCCGGAGATGGAAGCTTTCATCTTGGGTTTGCACAGGCTTATGAAGTGTTAGTGACTAAGCACACCTAGTCGTATAGTCGTTTATTTAACTAAAATACAAAATTGTGTACAAATCTCATACAAGAATAAAGTTTTCAGTTTTCACCGTATATGTTATTATAGAGAATACAATATATTATTGTTAAAGTTGAATGCAAATATGAAAAATACTTACTAGTCACAGAATCCTTTTTTTTTACTGTACTGTACTTTATAGTACGGTTACAGGTACTCGTAAGCTCGTAACTGAGTTTTAGTATAGGAACGTATACCAGTAGGTACGTAGGGACACTTATAGGGTTTTGCCTATTGTGTGTTTACCTAATAGGTAGCAGTGATCTGCACAGATGTTAAGTAATGCTTGTTTGTAAAAATGACTGTATATAATGTATTAATTACCAATGCTTAATTCATCGTCACATGCTTTTTGCTAACAATGATAATCGAAGCCGTAATGTAAACAGTTTAAGTACCTAAATGATGTTGTTATGCGGTGTGTTTGTGATATAACAACAATGTGATATTATGTGTTTTCATCGGCGTTTAATAGTTATTTGGCCAATTGGCTATATTGTCGTTTGCATGCCACCATTTGTTTGGATGTAAATTGTTGACTCTTAATTCAGTCGCAAACAATTAGTAATAATTATGTTTAGGGTTTTATTTAATCGTGCCCATACAGTACAAAAATTAAAAAAATCGAAAAACGGTTAGTTGGTTTGTTCATTTGTGTGTCATTCAATCATGCAGCTATAGAACCAGAATATTAGAGATACACAGGCTTTCTATCTTAGGATGTAGGTACCTAAATATCTTTACGGATAAAATCCGAATGGATTTAAAGAGTTTTTTTTAGAAATTCCCTTTAAATGAGTAGACTGCTCACTGAGATGGTGACCGTTTAATATAAAATCGTTGAGAAGCAGAAACACGATTCTCGATTGAAAGTTCTCCCAAAAGTTGCTCCGAAATCTCAGTTTTCTATTTTTTACCGGAAACTAAAATGGATGTATGAATCTTTGTTTTAATGTGTCGGTAATGATTATATCTAAAAACGTTGAGAAACATATTTTTGATAACTGGCTTAGTTTTGAGTAATTAGGTAAAAGGTCGTTTTGTCGCACCCATCAACGTATCCGTGAGAGTGACAAAGACAAAAATAAATTCAATAAATCCCCTTAGCGAAGTATGCACAGTTCAAACATTGTTCCGCGTACATCGACGGTTTACTTACTCTTTTGAAAATAGTGGTCGTAGATATCGCCAGAATAAATAACCCAATGTTTGTTGGAATCTCTGTAGTTTGAATATAGACGAGAAAATACGAATTGCAATCTGTTTGTTGCATGTAGGTTGTGTTGTGGTACATTGTATGTATTTCGCTTAATGTGATACATCAGGTGGTACTGCCAAACAACTAATCATGTACTTATGTATTCTTTTACTTCAGATATATTTCTTTTTTTACAGCATACAAGTAAGTACTTGACTGCAATCTCATCTGATGGTGATGCAGCCGAAGATGTTATCGTACTAACTTGGAAGGGTCAAGTGAACTAACCTCGACGGTTTCTACACAGCATCGCACCGGAACGCTAAATCGCTTTGGCAGTGCGTCTTTGCTCGTAGGGTGGTAACTAGCCACGGCTGAAGCCTCCCTGCACTAGACCAAAACTGAGCCAATTTAGAAATAATAAAATTCCAAAATGGGCCGTGGAACCAGCGACCTTCTACTGCCATCCGAGCGCGCGCCACTGCGCAGTTAAAATTTTCACAGATGATATATTTCTGTAGCAATAAGTAAGTACTAAAAAACAGAATATAATAAATATTGTAGGAGGCTGCACCTTTGTTCCGTTTTTATAGATAACCATACGGAGCCCTTCGTGCGCGAGTCCTACTAATGAAAATTCATATTATTTCATTCGTAAGTTATCATTTTAACTTCTATATTGTACTTTGGGTATAGGTAAAGTGTCAGGTGAAAACATAGATAGTATTCAAGGTTATTAACACACTATTAAATATTAAAAAAAATAGGTATGAATATGTGTGTTGTGTTGCGGAAGAATCCGCAAACATTAAGAGCGGAGCAGTCACCCGTTTAATGTTTATACGCGCGCCGCCTCTGTGTAGACACAGCAAACAATGCCTAACGCCCTAATTAGTTTTCAATATCCAACCCTTGTATGTATGTACATTGTACACCCCGTTATGTTAAAAACAAATGTACGAATAATTTTAGCGTGGATTCATACCCAAAGTTTGGCAACAGGACCCACTGAAAATCCACTGACCATTAATTGTCTGTAAGCGGAAAGTTGAAATTTCCATAGAATGAATGTTAATTAATTATTATTATAATATGGTGTCTACAATGAACTTCATGTTCAATTTATGATCGATGGTATTATAAGAAACCCTTCGTTTGCGAATCTAACACGCATTTGGCCAGTTTTGTTTAATTAATCATTTTGATATTCAAGTATATATAGGTAGGTAAGTAATATAGGTAATACTTAATTCAGTTCAGTTTGTTTTTAGGTGAAAGACATGGAAATTTCTGTTTTCGTGCATTCCCAGTAGGATTTTAGGAGAAGAATCATCTCGAAAAGTCAAGGGTAACTGGAAGCCTTAACCCGTAGTAATGATACCTGATGGATTCCCCTGGATGGTTAAAACTCTTTCTCAAATATTCGCTCTTGTTATACATTCATTGCGTCCAAGTTCATACACATCTGTATTTTATTAATCAAATAAAAGAGCATTTATAAAATTAAAAGAAATTAGACACTAATTTTTCATGTTATTTTAATACTTACATTTTGATAATAGTTCTGTTGGTGAATTTCTCTCTCGATTAAGTTTTCCGACCATTGATTCAATACAACTCACTACAACGGCATAAACGAGTAAAAAAAAAACAACAAAGGTTAAGTATATAGTGATATAGTATAAGTACATAAATATCTGGGTGACCGAGCTTTGCTCAGTAATTGTTGGTATAGTAGTATCAAGTAGTATTAAAGTAAAAGTAGAAGTGTAGCATTTAATATTATAATACAGTCTCCGCTTTATGGTGGCGACGAGTATATGTTAGAAAAGTTGTACTGTAGTAATTAATCTTCAACTGCGCACCGACACCCTGTGGCTGTTTCTATTTGAACAATATGTCAAAACTTTGTATATGTCACTTTGGAATTACTTCGCAGCATTTATACTTACTCGAGTAATAGCTTTTATGTTGAGACGCGCCTAATTGCCCACTGTGTACGTAATTAATTTTGTAACACAAAGTTTTCCCGCGGCTGTGCGCCGTAGATAATAGATATAAATTATAAATATAATATAAATTATATGTATTTTATAAGGGGCTTGAAGAGGCACGATATAGTACGATTCTAAGTGAACTGTTAAGATAATTACTTTCAAATTAAAACATCTTTATTTTGGGGTTACAATCTAAATTTAGTCTACGAGATAGAAATGCAAATATTTTCTCGTAGAAAGATTTTACCCAACATTGCCTGTGACATTAAAAATATAGCTTATGTTACTCGGAATGATGTAAGGTTTCTAAAGATTATGTCCATTCAGCCTTTCAGTAGTTATGGTGGAATAAAGAAATTCACATACATACATAATTACATGAACCCTAAAAACATTAAACTCCTTTTCAGGCAGTCGTGTAAAAAGAACTCACTTTTGCAAAAAGGTATTTAATTTTTTTTTTGCAATGCTATCTCTTTTAGATATCCACTGATCAAAGAATAATTCTATATCGACAATATTGTACCTACACAACGTATTCGTAAGAGATAAGAGAGAAACTGGTCGTGTGCGTCTGAACTTTTTTAATTATTATTATTGCCCCAACATTTTATAGTTCAATATATGCTCGTAAAAGATAAAGGAAAATTCATCCTATTTCTTTATGTTGAATATCTCTTGAGGCCTATTAAATAGATATTTTGCTATACAAGTTTTGGGCTCGGGACAAAAGATCTGCTAGTTTTTGAGATATATAACAGAAACAATATCAGAAGTAAATATATTTATTTAGAGTCACAATCCTTATATCTTATATCCCGTATAAAGTTATATACCTAATTAGAAACACAAATATTTTACGGATATGGTGACACGAATATAATCACAAATTACTATTTTAATACGATAATGGAATGTATGAAAAATGTATGATATACACACAGGTTTAATACTAGCAATTATATCTTTCTACAATTTCAAATCCATATGTGCGGTTGCTGGACGCATTATATATTAATAGTAATTTATGTACGGAATTTAATAAAATCTTACGATAAATGAATAAAACAATATATTTTCAATAGAGTCAATATAAATATAATTGAATTTCTTGAAGACAAAAATAATATTTATTCATTAAAACCCTCGAACCTAAATGGAACGGGATTAAATGCTCAATAATTTCACCTTTATTTTAATTTACTCCAGTTTTGGTGAAAGAAAATTTTTGTTACAATTTTAAACTTGTTAAACAAAATAGCATTTTAAATTTCTATTGGATAATGTTACTTTTTAATTACAAAATTATATTCAATAATATAATTATTACATCAAAAATGTATTGTGGTTATACTCGAGGCAATACATTTTTAATTCATTAAACTTATATTTAAAATCTTTTACATACAAAAATTATTTATACATAATATTATAACGTCGATTATAATAATGTTAGATGATTCAAATCAACATCTCATGACTATACACTTTAAATCAAAATTTTAGATTTTAGACGACATCATTTGAGTAGTTATATAAATATAAATACATTTGTAGGTATTTTTTTATATTACAAGGATTATAAACGACGAACACTGAATATTTACCAAGAATTGTAAATTGTATTCTCTACGCAGTTGCCTTTCACAATCGTTTCACATTTAAATTTAATGTACCAATTTATATACGTTTAGGTACTCGGCTTTCAAGTAACTAATAAGAAAATGTTATAGAACAGTCGTTGTAAATAAACAATGGGGTCTTACACTACTTTTGAATTTGATAAAAAATATTATTTTATTATAAACTAGGATAAAAATAATAACGTGCAGTGAAAGAAATATTAAAATCCAACGAAGATTTACAAAGTTACAGGCGTTTAAACTTTGGAGTGGGGGGATCTTCTATCCCTTTCTCGCAAAACGAAAATTTGTATGAAGCCGCATGAAGCTACTATGGCATTGGTACTTTGTGACGTCACAATTTCATGTTGCTATCTCTGTCTAATCACAAATCTTTAAATGCTTATAACTTTTTTGTTATTAGATCGATTTAATTAGTTCTTTCAGTGCACGTCATTATTTTAATTCTACTTTATAATAAAGTAATAAAAAAATTGGAGTAAAATACCCTATTGAATCTAAATCTGAATTTAAAAAGCATAGTTGCATTTTAAATTTATATTTTTCATAAAAAAACAATACCTACGTAAAAAAAGATGTCGCAAAAGTAAAACTCTCGTGGCGCACTTTTATATTATTTTGAAATAACTATACTTTTTATATTATTTTGAATAACTGAGTCTCTACATCCGTGAAAATGATATTTTCTCGATCTCAAAATTCCTATACAGTAAATTAGTAATCACTATTCTATATTAGCCCAGTCATATTAGGTAAAAAAAGGGGTCAACCTCGGAATGAAAGATAATAAGCTGCAAATTGGTATGAACCTTTGTTTTGTCATTCTAAATGTTGTCTCAAAAGTCACAATCGTTATCGTGTCCGCGTCTCAAGATATTCAAGGTCAAAGGTCACAAAAATCGGTTTTTCGCGAATATCTGGCTTCCTATCGGTTAAATGAGATTTGCATTTATTATAAAAGTTGTAGGCTATAAAATTCCCTACAACTTTTGTTTAAACTTTTTTTTCATACGACCAACCGTTTTGAAGGTAGAGCGCGAAGTGCACATCGTACAGTCATATACGGCCTAATGCAAGGTCAAGCGTGAGTTATGGTTATCAGTACGTTATAAAGTCAATTATTTACTTGGAAATTATAATTATTAAACAATGCCTATTATTTATGTACTAACTATTAATTATTTATATTTAATTAAAGTAAGTAACTTGATTATTTATATATAATTATTCATATTTAACTATTTAAGTATAAAATATTATTAATTCTGGATTATATATTTTAGTTTTATTTTAAGTTAACACGACATTATATATCTTTTCTTTAAAACGCGTAAATTAGGAGGTTAGGGAAGGACTTAGAACCTCAAGAATGGGGCTGAATGCTTGAAAATGAAATCCTGGAGCCCATACGAACGTTATTACCTCCAGCACCAGCCGAACTACTAAACGTAATATTTTGCAATTGCAAAAATGGTTGTGGTTCCCGCTGTGGATGCAGAAAATCAGGGCTACAATGTTCTTTAGCTTGCGGCCAGTGCAACGGACAAGCTTGCCTCAACGCTTCACTGTATCCAAGTAATCCCAATGAAGAAAATACATATGATCCCGATATTCTGGAAGGTTTGGAGATGAACATGACAGATAATGAGGATGATGACAATGAATCGAACATTTTTGAGCGACAAGAAGAAGAAGACGACGGAGAAGAAGAAGATAATTAGCTTCCATTTCCAATTTCATTACAATTAAAATCAACAAAGATACTTTTGATATTTGAAGTCACATTTTGATAAATGTATATTATGCCGTATTTAATAATAAATAAAAATATGTGTAAAATATATACTCTTACTATCATTTTAACTTAAAATAAAACTAAAATATATAATCCAGAATTAATAATATTTTATACTTAAATAGTTAAATATGAATAATTATATATAAATAATCAAGTTACTTACTTTAATTAAATATAAATAATTAATAGTTAGTACATAAATAATAGGCATTGTTTAATAATTATAATTTCCAAGTAAATAATTGACTTTATAACGTACTGATAACCATAACTCACGCTTGACCTTGCATTAGGCCGTATATGACTGTACGATGTGCACTTTGCGCTCTACCTTCAAAACGGTTGGTCGTATGAAAAAAAAGTTTAAACAAAAGTTGTAGGGAATTTTATAACCTACAACTTTTATAATAAATGCAAATCTCATTTAACCGATAGGAAGCCAGATATTCGCGAAAAACCGATTTTTGTGACCTTTGACCTTGAATATCTTGAGACGCGGACACGATAACGATTGTGACTTTTGAGACACCATTTAGAATGACAAAACAAAGGTTCATACCAATTTGCAGCTTATTATCTTTCATTCCGAGGTGAAAGCCCTAATATGACTGGGCTATATGGTAGTATAAAACCGTTCAACGTAATAGTTAAATGTATATTCAAAAACAAAGTTTACTACACAAAATATTAATTAAATTTTGCAAATAACATACGATACATCTTAAAAAGTTTAATATAGGCAAAAAAGGGAGGTAAATATTTATTCTTCGAATAATACAAAATGTATGTTATTCGAAAAATAAATTAATTCTTTTGAACTGTATTAAATAAACTTCTCAAGTGTCAAAATATTTAGCATAAATAAACGTTTGGAACTCAACCTTTATTCATATTGTTTCGTATTGACATTTAAAGGTCCCTTAAATTTTAATGAATAATTTAATTCAGCCTCTTAAACGGGTTCCCATTTTCTATGAATAATTTTATGCTTCGATTGTAATTTGCAAATATACAGTGTGTCCGGGATCGAACTAGCGATAATTGAAGGGAGTTTTCTATAGCTGCTCATTACAAGCAAAAAAATCCCCTATAAAGGGACGGGAGGGTGATCCCGTTTCTGCAAAACCTACCAATAACTTCAGGTTTTTTTGGCAAAAAACCTACCAATAATTTTTTTTTGGCAATGTTTTTTTAGTTTCAGGCATTTTTGACTATGTTATTTTAATGTTTTACACTATTATTAGATATCCAGCGATGGAGAATATTGTATCTAGTCGAATAAGATCATTTAAGAACATGTGAAGCAACAGACTTTGAATGTATCCCAAAAAAACGCATACAAAATTGAAATGGCTCTACCGGGGAGGTGGTGAGAGGGCGCCCCCCCCTTGTGGGTTTTTTTTGCTTATAATGAGCTATAGAACACTCCCTTAAATTATCGCTAGTTCGATCCCGGACACACTGTATATGGGATTGACTAACCTTAAAAAATTCACTAAAAATGTGCAATAAAAAGTGACATTTAAAAATGACAGTTTAAAACTCGAGAGTCATTCGAAACTTATTACAGGACTCTAGGGGCGCCTTCAAATTAGCCGCAAATTGAAGCGCGGTGGAAGTGCGGCCGCAGCGCTGCAGACGCGCTACCGACGCGCGTCAGTTCATCGATCCACTAGTGCTGCGCGCATGTATTTTTTTTGTACCAGTCGAGCAGTGTTTTCTCGTCAGAGTACATAGTGAAACGATGTACAACACTACAATTCTCAAAACTAGTGACAGCAGCGCGGCGCAACGTCTGAAGCGCTGCAGCTTCCGCCGCGCTTCACTTTGCGGCTAGTTTGAAGGCGCCGTAAGTTTACAAGGACAAAGCAACGGGTAAACTTGAATTTATTATTTCATCATTCTTTGTAAAACATACAAATAAAATTATTGAGTGACTGCTCACATGAACTGCAATATATTTTACTTTAAATACGTATGATCCATCTAATATGAGTACGTACGAACGTTTTTCCTATTTTATATTTTTATAAGAAAATCATCCCTGTAAATTTCAGAATAAATACTTAGGTATTATCAACCTGAGCTTATTTGACAGAAAATGTATGTTTGAATGTGTATTAAAAATTAACACAAAAGGCTGATGAAAATACACCAATATCAAGTTATGACTAAGTATGTCTATTTTATTTATAATAATCAATACACGTATGAAATGACTATCTTACAACAATAAACGTACCATCAGTCACAATACAAGTCATTCTACATTTTATCACCTGTTTTATAATTTTCACTCTGAAGATATTATTATTATTATTCTAACCTTATTTAATTGCACATTGCATTGGCGTTATATAATTATTATAATTAAAAAGATTTGTATAGCAATAGAAAAACTTTCGATTAACACTTCTAGATTACGTAACTTTCAACCCGTCGTAAAATCAAAGCTATGTAATCCTCACCGAGGAAATATTTGACGGACTAGCTATCATAGTAATACAAGAACTATAGCGAAATTTATAAAGGTCTGGTCAAACCGCGTCCTGTCCACATCGCAACCGTGCTTCGTTTGCTATTTGAATCTTAAGTGACATTAATCAAATACTTTCTTTATGTACATTTTTGCTATATACATAACAGGGTACATGACAACCTTTTCTTTTAGGTACAATCACCTCTCTACCACAGAAACGCAAGACGCTGAGAGAAATAGCATCCTGTCCAGCTACGTAATTAGAACGCAACGTTTTTCTTCCAAGTTTCTACCGCACGTACCGCTAAGGTGTGGAACACCTTTCCAGCTTCTGTATTCCCAGCCAAGTATAATCTGGGTACCTTCAGGAGAAGAGTGAATAGGCATTTACTAGGCAAGCGCACTCCATCCTAGACCTCATCATTTCTGTCCGTAGCAAAGTCCATCTGTCTACGGACAGACACTCTGTGTCTCAGAAGCTTTTCCACCTATACTTAACTGTCGTTATTAAAAAGTGTCATGAACGCTGTTGGGATATAACGGTGACGCGGTATAAAAAGCAGAAATTATGGAAAAGGAAGACACTTTTGTTACATCGAATCTTAGGTTACTGAACAATATAATATTGCTGAAATTTAGTTACGATGGACGATTTAGGAGATAACACAGGAGTTTCGTTTGCTGTTGGCGTGTCGTTCCCTAATTTGTTGCAAGTGCGCGAGCTGGGCGGGCGAGGGGACGTGGGGCGCGTTGGACGCAGACGGGCTCGCAGCGGGCCCCGGGGGGCCTTGGGGGCCGGTGGGCAAGGACTGGCGCCGCCGCCTCCGCAACGCGGGTGACAGATTGTACTTCACTTTAGCCTGCACGAGGAGCTCTTTGAATATTTGTGACACGTTGATGTTGTCTTTCGCCGACGCCTCGACGAAGCCGTTCTCCCAGTCGACCGTCACCACTGACTCCGTGGTGTGGAACTCCACCTGAAACAACAGTCTTAAATTACACCTATTTCTCCTGAAACAAAATTCTTAAATTGCACCATACCATAACTATGCCAGACTTGTTAAAACTCTAAAATGATCCGACTGATTTTGATTAATTTTTAGGCGGGTAAGTATCTTATTTCACCCCGTGCTGGTTTCACTGATAATTCAGAGAGCATGATAGAGTTTGTCAGGTCAGTGAGAAAAAAATCGTACATTCACTCGTCACACCCTTCTGATGTCGAAAATCAAATGATTGATGACGACGACGTTTCTACCAACTTTTTTAAAAGGGAAGGGAAGAAACACGACTGCCCAAAAAAGGAGTGTAATGTTTCTTGGGTTCATGTATGTATGTATGTATGTATGTGCGTCTCTTTGTTGCACCATAACTTGGGGTATTGTTGGAATCATTACATCATTTTGAGTAACATAGGCTATATTTTTTTGGAAAAAATCAGTGACAGGACAGGTCAGTCGTGTTTTTTCATATTTTTAATTATCTTATTCACTATTCACTAGACTGCGATTCTCATCTATTAACATTGGGGCACCGGAAGGGTCCAAGTGGTTTTATGTTTAATTTACATTAAAAAGAAGTTACTTTGGTGTTATCAACACGTGTTGGAAACAAAGAATCTATAATAATAATTTTGCTAATATCAAGCACATCACTAATCGCGATAAAGTTCGTAAATTTTTTGTTGGTATGGTTTGTGTTGCTACTTATTTTGTGTTGGTAAGTACCTAAACATTTTGTGTTGGCAAGTAAGCATAAATAAACATTTTGTGTTGGTAAGTAAACATTTTATGTTAGTAAGTAAGCATTTTGTGTCGGTAAGTAAGTAATCATTTTGGTAGAGCGGCAGAATAATGCTTATGGTGCGACATAAGACGACCTTTGGCATTATTTTTGATAAGGCCATCGATATACCTGGTATATCGATGGATAAGGCACATCGGGTATCTTTTGAAACTTTAATATCAGCAGTATCGAAGGGAAAGGTCAACCATTTTTAAATTTATATCTAAATATCTGATAGAGGGCTGAGTGGGTGTCACAATGTTTTGTAAATTGATCAGTTTAACCTTGAAAGTTGTATTAAAAGCGATATAAATGTTCGGGAACAACACAAATCCGTGTAATTAAGACGTGCCACGTGGCATGTGGCTTTCGCTTAATATCTTTGAGACCTGGAGAACTTCAATAGCGGCACGTACGCCAAGTTTATCTAGACCTCCAAGTAATTACCAATTTATCAGGCGTTCCGTAAAGTTATTTGGAGGGAATGAAGGTTTGGTAGTTACTTCAAATTTCCTAAAGCTAACATCTACCCACACAATATCTACTAGTATCAATATGTAGGTATCGTATCTATCAAATCTGACGTCCTTCCCACATCATATATTGTAAGTACGACATTTCAAACATACAGACATTTCAGAATTTTGATGAAATTTAAATAGGTACTTGAAATTTCAAAGGAAAGGAAAATATTCTTAAGGAATATAAAAAATAGCTTACGGCCCACTGTCAGACCTACCATACCATAATTTTTCACATTTCTTTTCAAATTCATTTATATTTTCTTCAAATTTTGTACTTTCTTGAAACCCCCAAACTTAATTCTCGCTACGCCCATGTCGTGATAAGTTGGAATAAGCTTTGCTCATTATGTAGTACAAATAAGTGAACTTCAGCCAAGCGGTTACGGCTGAGTAAGCCTTTTATTCCTTAGTAAATTAGTTTGAGCTCGTCAACCGCGTTTTTCTTAAATATTTCAGTAAGCAAAGCAGTTCTCGTCAACCGCGTTTTTTAAAATATTTCAGTAAGCAAAGCAGTTTCAAAGTTATTTGGGAAGCCTTAAAACTCAAAAGACTTGTACGATAAACTAACAAATTAAAACACTACACTAACTGACACTCTCTTCCCTCGTCTAGGTGATCCCGAGGGAACAAAAATAGTCTTTATTTCCCGTCTCGTGTCTAAAACGAAGGATTTGGACTAGGCGATGATGACTCAGCGGGGATTAATGAGTCAGAACTTTTGACGTGACAACGTCTTATAAATTGGTTTGCCGGGTGACACTTCAAGAAACTGCGTTACGCTCCGCTCACGTTATGCGCTCACAATGAGAGCGAGTGAGAGGCACGCGTCCCTTCCACTCGGGCATGGTTAGCCCGCCTAAGAGCGAGAGAGACAGACATACGTTGTCACGTAAAACTTTCGCCCGTATACCGACTTTACAGGCAACCAATTTTTTAATAGTACATTTCGATACAAGTTGCGAAAGTATGTCATTTCTTCACTAGATCCGGTTTATTGACCCAAGCAGGGTCAACAATGGAGACGAAAGAAAATAACAATTCGGCACTTGCACTGAATGACATTTGTAATACATTTGCTAATTATTAGAAAATCATTGAAAACAAAATTTATTTTTAAACTCTCTTTTGTTATTTAGTGTTTCTATAGAAAACTTCTTGATTAAAAACCTCCTTTATGCATAATTTTGAAACTTATATTCAGTAGGTAAACAAAAAGTCTAGTGCGGAAAATGATAACTTTCCGCGAGTCTTCTTTTTTGAGCAAATATATTAAAAAATATTGTATGTAGGTATGTAGGATTTTTATCTGAGAGAGAGAGCAATAGAACATTAATAAGAGGAAGACGATGACAATTTTGTACGTTTATCAAGCGTGATACAATAAAGTCGAATAAAATATAATAATAAGAGCAAAGCGCGGATGCGGGGAATGCAGAGAAGCGGACAGCCGGCGGATGCTTCCGACTTCCTGAAATCTACCTGTTTCTAACTTTCTATGAGCTGTTTTAAGCGGCGTAATTCAGCGCGACATGGTGTACTCGCAAACAAGTTTTTGCATGTTTTCTAATATTTTAATATTATATTGTAATATATTAATAATATATAATATACAAATATTTAATTTTCGTGTCACTGTGTTTTTAACTCTACGCAACGGCTTGACCGACTTTTATGAATTCTTTGTGATTGTTTGGTAGGTCTGAGGACATACCTAAGCTATTTTTAAACCCATAAGTGCAGAGAAATAAATGATATTGCAAAACGACGATTGACAGGTTAACTATTTTTTTATGGAATTCTTAAAATTATGAATTTCAATAGTAGGTAAGTTATTGATGTAACAAACAATTGATTTACCTAATAGTAAAATTTATAATTTATCGTATATTAGCAAACAGCTGCAATCGTGCATAATATTGCTCAAAGCATTTGCATGTTACGCGCAAGTATGCCTTAATTCCGTAATCATTATCAAGCGTGTCACATCACATGCATATTAATGTACTTACTCGGTACTCATTTATTTGCATAATATTATTAATATTCGGTATGTACTATGGACATATTATAATAATTTTACTCGTATGTCGTTAATATTAAAATTTTAAACGAATTTCCTCGAATGTGGATGTTCAGAGACAAGTGCCTATTAATTAAAATTTTCAGGTTTACATAATTATTTAATTTCATAATCTAATTGTATAAAATTCTCAATCGTGAATATATTCGCTATTGTGATGATGATGTGGTGTTTGAGAGATGCTCGGTTAAGCAAATTTAACAGACTGCTGGCCAAATAAACGTGAACTAACGGTTATCGGTTATAACTACAATCAATTCTATGCAATTTATTTAGACTTGTTGTAAGTATTTCACTTTTTGGTGAGAGCATAAACGCGTACGTATAACATTTTGCACTGAACTCCACTAAATCCTGCAAAGCTTTCGCATATTAGTTATATGTATTTTAATCTGCATTATTCATTTCACATTGCTTTGTTTTATTGAAGATAAAACTATAGACATAAATCCTCAGAAACTGCTTCTTTGTGCGATATTGAGTTTTCCGTCGCCAATATCACGATAGCTGAAGTTCCAATATTTGAAACTTGAAAATACATATACGTATCAAACTTTCTCACAGATATAGCAACTTGGTTTTAATTGATATATGTACAGGCTTGAATAATCCATCGATAAATTCACTAGTCAGTCACCTATAACAACAACATTAGGTTGAAACTCTTTATATTATAAAATATTATATATATAAAATTATTAAAAAATTATTTAAAATTATATATTTGAAATTATTAACAAACAAAGTGGTAAAGAGAACTAGAATTATTAAAAAACAAAGTGCTAAAGAAATTGAATTAATCGATCTTAGTTCTATACTAATTTAAGTTTTGCGAGAAAGGGACCCCTCCTTCAAAAGTTAAAATGCTTATTTCTTTATATTTCTTTGTTTGACATTAATTTCATTTATTGTGGACGTCGTTATTTTTATCCTAAAAAGTCATAGAAAAGTTGAGTCAACCACCCAAAATTTTAACATCTACTGCGCGTGCGAAGCTGGGACGGGTTGCTAAAATCACGTTGCAAGACTATATTCAATTGAGCTTCTATATTGAAATGAAAACAAACATCGAGGAAATGAAAGCGATAAGTACGCCGCACCACGTACGCTTTGTCTTGGTAAGCTTCGGTTTCTGGTTATAAGCACGTGCGAAGTCACGCCACGACGCCTCGAGCGATTGTCTATGTGACTTACATATGACTCTCATACCTACGAGTACATGATACTTACAATGAGCGTAGAAACTCCTAGATATATAACGATGACATTTCCTGCATTTGCCGGAAATACGATGCTATCAGAGAGAAGTAGAATAACATTGTATATTATGTATAGATAAGTGTAGTTACTCAGATGTTTTCGATGCATTAGGTATATTTGTATTGCGATGGTTTGGTCGGAGCGCCTTAATATTGTAACAAAATATACTGCTTTACGTGAAATATAAACAGAAGCTACGGAAATTAAACGAAGCACCATTTCAGTCGTCGGTGGGAATATTTCAGTGCACTAAAGTTGTAGCGTGCGGTGCTGTGCCAGGAAATGTTGATATCTGATATGTCTGCTACACTTTCATTCTAAGGCCCAGTTTTAATGACGTTTTTTTGTATGGGAGCCCCCTTAAATATACATTTTATTCAGTTTTTAGTATTTGTTGTTACGGCGGCAACAGAGATACAATGTCTATGAACATTTTAACTGCCCAACTATTACGGTTAACGAGATACAGCCTGGTGACAGACGGAGAGACAGATGGAAGGACGGACAGCTGAGTCATATTAATACGGTCCCGCTTTACTGTTTGTGTAGGGCACCCTAAAAACATAACTTACAATTTTCTTAAAATAATTCAATTTTTCTTTAATTTGTATAATTTTCTATTTCTAGTTATTTTCGGATAAGAATTAAGAATTGCTATAAGTTCAGGATTTTCAGAATTAAAGATTCAACGCCTGTACAAATGAAAATTGATGTTGAAATTCCAACTTTTTCCACGAAGTATTTCACACGCCAAGATTTAAAAATAATATTGGGATCTTTAGTTTTAGTTGCGTGCCCGATTTAAAATTCCTACGTCGATTTTCCGTTAAGCTTCCGAACAAAGATTTCAATTTAAAAGTTGACCCGGAGGACGTGACATGATTTCACCGGGATCAGCGATCAGGGGTTAGCCTGAGGGACGCGATCGGAACTAAAGCTAGCAATTCTTTATTCCACACCTTTTTTTCCAATGACGACTGGCTATTGATATCGATGCGTACCTACGGGTCGGGACAATTTTGATTTACTACTCAACTCACGCCCGCGTGAATTTCGGGTTTTCGCTAATCCCTTGGGAATGATAGTTTTTTTTTTGGGATAAAAGTAGCCTGTGTGTTAATCCGGGTTATAAGCTATCTATGTTCCAAATTTCAGACAAACTGGTTCAGAAGTTGCGGCGTGAAATAGTAACAAAGATCCATCTATACTTACAAACTTTCGCGTTTATAATATTAGTAGGTATGTCGCGTCATACGGGTTTCATTTTTATTATTTTGGTACGAAACACTAAATAGAAAAATTCGATATCTTAATACTCTTAATAGCTAACAAAAGGCGAAGAAAAAAAAATCCTAATTTTGCGTGCATGCATTTAACCGCTCGTTGCGATTAAAGCTGTCGAGGAGACTGTGACTTTTGAGCCTTGGTTTTACTACGTCTGCGCATTAGTGGAAACGTACCTATAACCAGTATTTAGGTAAAAGACACGAGTACGGGTATACCTTTCAGCGTTATATCTCTTTGCTCTTAACGCTATATCGTATAATGTAAAAACCGTGTACGATTTATCGTTTCTTACTTTCGCCTCAACTTCGCTCAAGGCGCCTTTGGGTGTTCGAGGTATAAACATGACACATAAGGATCTATCTGTTTAAGAAATAACATGATGTTTCACTTTAATAATGTTGTCTGTAATCATGTACCCCTTATTATGTAAGATTAGGGTGTTTATTGCTTTGTGTTTCAAGTCTTAAGATGCTGCTTCATTTGATTAAAAAATAATTGAGTAATGAATTCATAAAGGAAGGTGATGAGATATGGAGTAAAAAGAGCGAATTTTGATCGTTCACCATTAATAATTATTTAATGAATTTTAGCTTCTTGAATGCTGATGATATTTTCAAAGAAATGAAAATTGCTTGTATTCTGTTTCTCGTAGGAATTAGTTGAAAAAATTGTTATTACTTTTTTCCTTGCTTGGTGTCTTATTTTTGGTTATTTGGGTTGTTTGAGGACCGGGTTTGTTTGGGTGTTATAATTTAACTCAATATGAAAGAAAATTGTCGCATAGATTTTATTATTAGGCGCCGATTCAAAATTACTTAGGTCCTTATTAAATTAGTTTAAAAACTTTACGTAACTTTACGTTTGTATGGGAAATATCGTGGGTTAGTGGACTCTTAAGCCCTTAGGTGACAGTTGTTGTAAGTTAAAATGTCACCTATCGGCTGAGGCGTTTCTTAAAGTGTTGGTGAAAGTAATAATAGTAAGTACATAAGTATTATATATAATACTAACCTGTCGCTCCCCCACCTCAGCCAAGTCCTTTTTATTGCCAACTACTACTATGGGAACTGCTGTGCTCTGCTTTGTCTCGTGGATTTGATCCCTTAGCGCACGCACTTCCGAGAAGCTATCCGCATCCGTGATATCATAGACTAGTATGAAGGCGTCTGCAGACTGCATGGACAGCGCCCGCATCGCTGGAAACTCGTACGATCCAGACGTATCCAGTATATCCAGTGTTAATCTGACTCCCGCTACGTTGAAGTCCCCGTGGTGCATCTCCTCAATGGTCCGCTTGTATTTGGTTGAGAAGGTTCCGTATAAGAACTGTGATATGAGCGAGGACTTGCCAACTTTTGCGGCGCCCAGTACAACGATTTTGTGCCGCACCGCATTGTTGGTGAGGTTCCCGCTGCTCGATGTGACTGGGTGTTCGACTCTTTCGGTCCTGTGGACAAAACATGAATATTATTTGCTTGATTCACGTTATAAAGTTACGATTATTGTAGTCTTAAGAGGCTACTGACCCACGATGTCTCCCATACAAACGTAATACCAAAATCATTAGTAATTCGTACAAATTTCGATCATGTTGTGGTGTTATTCGGGTTCATATAGTAAAAATCTATGCTCTTGACCATATCTGGTTTTGAAATACTATTGTTGAACGAAATTGTAAACAAATTTAGTTTTGCTTATTTTTATGTCAAAGAGGACATGTTTTCTGCTTATTTGTTTTGTAATAAAAACAACACTATCTCACGTCGCATTAGTTCAGGAGCACAGTTTTTATTGTCTAGATAAAGAAAAACACCAGTTAATAAAGAAAGTTACAAGTTTTCATTCATAATTTTTGGTATTACGGAACTCGACCAAAGTGATAAAAAATTTGATCAAAATTGATTATTATTTCGTTTTAAAGAAATATTTCCAAACCAAATAGGCCAGAAGCATAGATTATTACGATATGAATCCGAATAACACCACACCATGATCCAAATATGCACGAATTACTAATGATTTGGTATTTTGAACGAATGGAGACATCGTAGTTCACAGGCCCCTTAACCATTAACGAAAAAACGCGGATGCTCGCGGCTCCCCCACTTGGGTACACAAACTTTTGTCTTTATAATATTAGTGAGATGTCATAGTTATCAACTTATATGAGATCAATTTAGGAATGATGATGGTTCGTTGATGTTTTCATCACTAAACCTATCGTCAAAAATACAGATAGCATAGAAACACATTCAACATGGAGGAATAGAAAACTACTAAGCATGAATGAATTGTGCTTGATTTTTTTTCTTGTAATTAGATTTTTATACATTGAATACTCAGATAACGCAGTCATCAGAATGAAGAGACCCACCGATGGACCTCTTCTTCTCTATAAATTAGAAGACGGATTTAACTAGCTTTGACCCTCTAGCTCAAATGCAGCTTGGCTGGTTTAGATAGTAGCTAGAATCATAAACGCAAATCAAAATGCGTCGAAGTAAGTACCTAATGTTCAAAGCCAACAAGTTGAACAGTTGAGTATTTCACCAAATTGAACGAAATCAACCGAGGGCTTTCAATTTTCATCGCAAATGTCTGCGTCTAAAACTTTTAGGCGTGGGCACAAAATTAGAACAGGAAACATTAACTCCGTGGCACCCACCGGCCCTCTGAAAATCATGAATCTAAATTTCATATTTCTATCAAACGCTAACGTGGGTCGTATTACGTGGAGCGAATATAAATCATGCAAATTGTATGCCCAGTATTTAAGAGACGTTTCGCAAAAATACACAAATTATCCCATTTGCGTTGTGTTTTCACGAACAAATTGCTGAATAAAGAATGGAGACTTTTTAACTGCGTAGTTTTTTGTGATAAAAACAGCTGATTAAATATTATTTTACTTTGTGAAAATTAAACAGTGTACTTCATGAAATGAGCCTTTTCATTTGAATTGTAGAATGACTGAACTGAATTTTCTTATGTACTAAATTAATTATTTTTACAAAAGATTTCCTTGAAGATTTTTTTAAACCATAATCATATGCAAATCGAATTAAAACAAAGTAATATGTAAAAGCTAGTTTAATAAATAGTAAGTAATTGTATATTTCATATTACAATAGTAATAAGAACCATATTAAGACCCGTAACCCAATTATTAACGAACAAGCGTACGTAGTTAAATGACCACCTTCAACGTACTCGTTATCACACGCAACGTTTCTCTGAAACGATTTTCCACGAAATAATATCTAAGTGGTACCCACACCTACCGGCATTGTGGTCTCATTTATACTGTAAGAACGACGTATTCATTGAGAATGCACAATGATCTCAACAAAACGAACGGGTTAACTCTATAAATGAACATCTGATTTGACATTATGGTCATCCGAACAAAACAGGGTAGGTAAAGTCTCGTAGCTTACCGATGAGTATAATCGACGCAGATGCTTAACTCAAAAATTGGCACCTGAAAATGTGCCTCAATTTTGTGAGGTTTCCACCGGCTCCTTAATATACTTACGTTCATTAATTAACAAAATACAGACTTCAACTCTCATCAAACTACTGTTGAAAAAAAAGTATCATCAAAATCGAGTCAAAATTTATGAGGTAACCAAAAGAAATACAATTGAATTGAGAACCTCCTCAGTTTTTGAAGTCGGTTGAAAATCGAACTCAATGTAGATGTAAATTACACAAACTTTTTCACCCACAAAATAATGTATGGATGTCCACTGCTGATCATAAGCCTTTTCAAGAGCGCGCCACCACACTCGGTCCTCCGCTTTCCTCATGGACCCTTAACTGCAGGCGATCTTTTTAGGTCGTTCTGCAATAGATATGGCCGGCCCACTGCCACAAATGGATTAGTAAGCTTCAGCTTACTAATCCAATGTTCTTTTACAGAGAACCCTCAGTTCTCTGAGGGTTCTCTGTAAAAGAACCAAGTTGAGCCCCATCCAGCTGAGCTCTCTTTATATACGCTGAGCGAATCTGAACTTTTGGAACAGGCCTACCGTGTATGTCCACGTTTCTGTCCCATATTTCATGACTGGCAAGACGCAGGCGTTGGATGTTGTGGTTTCACATAGGTAATTCTAATTAGATAGATTCAAGTAGTATCTACATAGAAAAGTGTTGATGGCTTTAGACACGTCAAACTCGCTTGGTTGCAGGTTTCTTTAGGAACTTGATATTATTTAGAGATAAAGATTATTTTGATCTGAGATTTTGATTAATATTATATTTAATCTCTTTTCAATCAGATCAGCGTATAAAGTCTTAAAAATAGCCACGTTTTCTAATGCTTCGACCCGAAAGGGATTTCATGCTCCGCCACATCGCAGGACGGACTCGTAATACCGTAATACCACATCTCATTACCTATTTCGCAGTATCAGACGCGCCGTGAATGTGTCACCGGCTTATCGGTCGCAATCGCATCGATCGATACACTGAACTCTACCTAAAACGTTAATATTGCTCCGATAAAACATCTGTAGTTACCTGCTTGTACTCGTATATATGTGCTTGTAAGCGGTAAAATTCTACAAACAATTTTTGCCACATACGGTACACTACAAACACCTGAGACCATGAGCCTCGGGTGCTTGTAATCGGGTTGTTTTCAGGCTTCTATAGCCATAGAGAGTATAAATGGAAACATTATAATTTCAAATATTATGTTATATTTTTTTATAACAATTGATAGTCTTTTGCTCGATTACAATCATGTCTGATGGGCAGAAATCATGAGGTCTAGGATGGAGCGATCAGTTATTTAATTATTTCAGCTATTAAACTCATAAACCAATTATTTAATTTACATCCGAAATAAACTGAGTACTGTTATGAAAACCTAATGATCTATCCTAAAGCTTACCATGTCCATTGTTTGTGATTTATAACTTTGTAGCTTAAAAAAAGGATCACAATATCATGCTCATTTTTCAAACCATTGTTTTCTTTTCTCTTTTCATATTCGCTTGAAAAATGACGTAAAAAAGAGGTTCATCATATATTGTGCACACAGCTCCAATAAACTATTAATTGTAATTTTATATTTTTCCTACAGTAGTATACATATTTGCATTATTATTGCCATTATCAATATCGAGCAAAAACAAGCAAAAAATCACGTTTGTGGTGTTTATAACAGAAATACATCATCTGTGAAAATTTCAAGTCTGTAGCTATCACGGTTCAAGAGATATAGCCTGGTGACAGACGGACGGACGGCAAAGTCCTAGTAATAGGGTCGCGTTTTTACACTTTGGGTACGGAACCTTAAAAAGGCGTAATCCACACCGGTTAGTTTACTTTCAATACATAGAAATCTGCCACCACTGGTCGCTTAGCAGTATTGGGGATAGTGTGTTCCATGGACTTGATTCAATTACGTCGCAAACGCTCGTTAACCCAATAACGTTGATACTTGCGCCATCTCGGCAAACACAGCTTAACTAAATTAATGGATTCGAACGCGTTTACCCGGACCATAGATCTCGATGTTGACAAATTTAGCCTCTTCTGCGAGTAACAACTGTCGCAGAATTTGCAGTATTTAATTATCCCCATGTAACTTGTCCTTAACTCGACTCAAGGCTGATTGGTGGACTGTAACTGAATTAAGAAATTACGAAACTTTGATAGTTCCAATTAGGCGTCTACGAGTAGTTATCATAGAATAGCTGTCTGTTTCGGTTAGTGCAAACAAGAATAAAAAAATGACAAGTATCTTGCCAGTCCTCTTTGATGCTTCCGAAAAACCCAGCGACTAAGCCAGACTTGATCAGCATGTAAATTAAAACATCCCGACTTAACCTAAACTTAATTAAAGAAGACACATAGACACATAGTTTTTGTTAATATTCTATCTGACGAAATCTAAAGTAAATTTTATCTACCACGCATTCTATACGTGTAAATACAACATAAAGCAATTCCAGTAAATCCTGGTCAAAACAGTAAATTAAATTAGGTAAAACTTTGAGCAAAAGCAAAAGCCTCTTTAAAATAATAAGTGAAGTATTTATCTAATGGTATTAGTCTGTTTTAATATAAATTATCTTTAGCATTAGCAGCCATAAGATGATTACGCATTCGCTTTTGCCACGGCTGTATTCGTCCAGACTCACCGTAGAGCCGCTACGAACTAAGATTCGTAGAGCTCGTAGGCGTCACTGGATTAAGATTGCACATTTTCCGTACAACCTCCATAGTGTGCTCTTACCTGCTATTGGACAAATACTAATGAGAACGCTTACAAATTCGCTATACACAAACTGAGCAACTTATTTTTTTGTAATATGTATTAAGTAAAAATATAAAGGTAGGTACTTATGAATACATAATATTATGGGCGAAGGATGTTAGAACCCGTCCGTCGTCGCCCAAAATAAAGCTGATGAGGTCATGAGATATGGGTTCACCTTTTAAACGGTTTCGGCAGTGGAAAGGCTGCCGACGATGATGGGACTTGCTGCAGACAGCTGAGGTTGCTGGTTGAGACCTGAGGAGAGCGCGGTGAGTACAATAGTGAATCCCGTACTTCCGCCAGAGGTTCACCGTGACACAGACAATTTTTAGTAGGTGCTAACCCCACGTAACCCTTTCGTTTTCCCTGACGGAGG
Organism: Coenonympha glycerion; assembly: GCA_963855885.1. Taxonomy (NCBI): domain Eukaryota; kingdom Metazoa; phylum Arthropoda; class Insecta; order Lepidoptera; family Nymphalidae; genus Coenonympha; species Coenonympha glycerion. The sequence goes on from OY979628.1 coordinate 6,260,511, forward strand.
GGTAGGCTATACGCGTTTTCTGTGCATAAAAATAAATATAAAAAATTATTAAATTGCGACCCATGCATACCTTTAATGTTATGTATGCAATATAAATGTTATTGTGAAAAAATAACGAGATACAAAATAAATATATGTAGGATACTTCGAATGCTCAAAACAAAGGGTGAAGGAAGAACAAAGAAAGTAAACGAACCCAAACAAGGCGTGACTTGAATTTCTGATTCGGATATACCACCAGAAAATGCTGTATTTTTATTTTATGCTGTATAACCTGCAGGTTTAGAGTAATGAAGCATTTACAAACATAACTCATTGCTGAAGCATTTTCGAAGAAACCATTTTACACTCTACAAGTAATAATGCGTGATAGCGTTTTCACCTGATGGTAAGTTAAAATGCAACCGAAGATGTTATCGTACTAACTTGGAAGGGGTAAGTAAGCGATTTCTACACAGCATAGCGCCGGAACGCTTAATCCCTCGGCGGTGCGTCTTTGTTGGAATAGAGTAAGTAGTAACTAGCCTCGGCCAGTCACCTATCAGACTAGACCTGAGCTAATTTAGACATTATTAATTCTAAAGTAACCCGTGGTGGAGTACTTTACGCATTAAGATATCTTATCATCTTATAGCTTTCAAACACGAAATGCATACTCGTAAGTCGTAAGTAAATATTATTATTATACTAGTGAATATATTAATGCGTTATGTTTATGTTTTGAAAAAATCAAACAATTTTACCAAAGCAAATGAATCTCACGACCAAAGATATCTTGAACTAAACGTAAAGAGTAAAATGGAGTAAAGTGCTTATTTTATTATACTAATACATATAATAATACACAAGGGTACCACAAAAGTCGGCTATGTGTAAAAATGTGTACATCGCAGGTACTTATAGGTCATACGTCGATGAACACGTTTCTATCAATTACCTATTTACTATTCACAAAATAGCTATGTCAAAGTCTTTAAATATATTTTCTGGAATATTATTCAAGAAATAATATATAAGGTCGTAGATGGGGTCTTTATAAGGATACCCGACCGACCTTTCCTGGTCCAACCGAAAGGCTTTTAAAGGGTTTATGGGCTCTTAGTCCTGCCTGTGCGTTCTTGAATGTTTATTGATTAAAACTTTAAATGTATATTCGTATTAAATTTTTTACAAGTGATTCTCCTCGAACTAAGACATCGTTTCTTTCCCGGTTCGAAATCAGCTACTTTTGAGTTGAAAATATCAAAATATATTAGTTAGCAGTATTTGTCAATGAATTACATAATTCTAGCGAATTAAGCGAATTTGGTACCTTAAAGGTTCTGAAAGTGGAAAGGACGTAGCAAATTAATGTAGGTATGTATTCGTACATGGTACATGGAAGGTAGCTCTGATATTAAATTAAGTACTGTTAAATAATATGATATTATGTCTCAACTCATCGTTTTAAGCTTAAATATTAAATATTTCCTATTAGAGTTCATTCCAGTTTAGCGTAAAACTTATTACTTGTATAACTTGCAAAACAATCTTCAAACTTGGCGGTTTGCTAGTGGTGAAGGGGTAGACGCTCCTATCGCAACAACAATAATTCAAATCCCGAACAAGTGGGATTTTTTAAGTATATTTCAAGTTTATTAAAACAAAAATAAAGCTTGACAAAGTTACTCATTTCTGGCCGCCCGAGAAACGTAATTGTGAATCACTGATAAGCAAACTCAGGATATGGGAATCGGAAAGATTTGCGCAAACCTTTTTCGTACAAGCAAACAGTAGCGCCATCTGTCATGTGCCTGCTGAGCGAACTACAGCGTGGCCATACTGTTGGTGGCAAAATAAGCCTTTTTGGCCCAGGAACTGGCGACATTTTTCGCGCCGTCCGCCTAGTTCAGGTTTATGTCTATTGACTATTTTCCGAATCCATTTCCAAAACCGATCACAAAGGCCTAACTGAAGCCACCAAATCCAAAATACAATTGCTGCATTGCTATGTATTGTGGTCAGTGGTCGGAAATACAAGAACTTTTATTGCAACAGGCGCATGTGTCGATTAACCAGTCCAGTTCGATTAACACGCGTGTTTCCCTGGAAAATGCATTTCCGCGTTATCGTTTCCACGTATTTTGTGTTAACCGTTTTACAATTTTACCACGATTACATATTTGGATGATATAATCCACAGCCACAAATCACCAGTAGCCAGTAGGTATTTTGTCACTTACACTTACAATTGGTTGTTCTAGGGCCGAATGTTCAATCACTAATCGTTAACGAACATTGATTTATAAATCATAATATAATTGATTTAGGATTAAGGGGCAGCGCTAAAAAGTGTTCGAACCAAATGAAATCCAAAACGCTTGAATCTTGCCAAAACGCGAAAAGAGTTCCAATCGCACTTAAGCAAAATTAGGCTGTATAATAATGGTGTAAGACATAAATTACAATGTTTTAGTTTGTTTATAAAAATACACATGTACCGGTACCCTCGTTTATATAGGTTTTCTTCGTGAATTTTGTATTACACCCGCGGTCCATAGATTTATAAGCCAACGTTGACGAAGGAATAAATATGATGTTTTGACAGATTTACGAGTTTTACGAGTATTGGCATACGTTTCGTGGTTTCGATCACAGAGTTAGTCAACATAAAAACTCATTCGCTGGTCTGTGGTTTCGATAGTTTATCTGGCGATAGAAAAATCAGCCCTAAAGCACAGATATACCTGTATTGGTTTAATGGTTCAAAGTTCCCAAACCGTTTTCATTTCAAGAGATCCGTGCCCAGCAATTGGACATAAAAGCAGTCAGTACCTACCGTATTTTGATTAAAATTACCTTGTTTTTTAGTCTAATTACGACACATTTTGTTCAGCAAACAATCACACGTGTCTAACATTTGAAATAACAGTAGATATCAATATGTTTGCTATATGAAACACTTAAACACATGACTAATGCTACTCGTATTGTTTAATAAAGTAGTCTATGAAAAGCTCAGTCAAAGCTTCAGTTTGGGAGTAAGTGATATTCCTTTATAATGCGAAGATTAATATTAATGTTTGTGTTGGCTTAGAGCGCAATAACAATATCGTGAGAGGTTTATGACGCAAATAAATGTCTTAAGTGGTGAAAAATGTGCGCGGTGATGATTACAACATAATATTATGAAAGGTCGTTTATAATAAAGGACATATACTCACTTCTAAGTAACTTATAGGCTTTGATATTATCTTCTGTATGTGATTTGATCTTTCTTTCTAAAGGGCGATGGGTTCCGGGCGCGAAAATTCAAATCTTAATTAGTTTTTCCCTCATAGTGGGTTAATTATACATCGAAGGCTAATGGCAATGAGTTTTGCGGGCACAACATTTATGCATCTACACGTTTTTAATATAAACTCTGCTCAGCAATACTCATTTACTTCATATTGGTTCCAGATAGCTCGAAATCTGGGAAACTGCAAAAAATTATCTTTCGGGAACCAATATGAGGTGAGTGGGTTTCTTCGAGCAAAGTTTCTATTAAAAACATGTAGATGCAATAAATCTACAATGTATAGTTAGTGTAATATTTGCGAAAAACTAAATAAAATTTGAATTTCGCGGGCTGGTAGGGCCGCAACACCTTAATATAAAATTCTCGTGTTGTAGTGATCGTAACCAAACTCCTCCGAAACGTCTTGACTAATTTTTTTTGATTTTTTTATGTATTCAGTAGGGCCGAGAATAGGATAGGAATAAACTATTTGTCATTCCCCTAAAGTGCGAAATAAATTATATGACAAAATAACGCTTACAGTCGACTAGTAGACTTATAATTAATTAATGTAATATTTCTTGTACATTTAAGGTCAACTTTTATAGCAGTAATTAAGAAAGTGAGCCAATTACAGCCTATAACTCCTTATTGTAGGTGGGTACTTAAATATATTCAGAGAACGCTACGATTTTACTTCACGCAGGAAACATTACGCACCAAATTGCATAACTACCACGAAGCTTGCGCTTCGTGGTAGTTATGCAATAAACAGGGCCTATAAAAGGTTTTCCTCAGAAAAGCCAAATGGAAAACAAGTGCAACAATAATTATTTTACGAGGGAGCGCTTTATTTATCAGCGGGCGGTGGAATAACTTTATTGAGCTATCATCACATTTGGAGTGGATGTGATGCCCGATGCCGGCGGTAATCTAAGTACTCACACTTTAACTCGAACCGCGTGAACCACGCGTGAATACAATTTGCTCTGGAGATAAGCCCCGCTTTAAAATGAAATAAGTATATTCTTTGTTTCGGCCCTATACCAGCCCGCAAATTTTATTTAGTTTTTCGCAAATGTTAGACTGACTACACATTGTTTAACAATGTAATTACATGGGGTTTCGGGGGCAATAAATCGATCTAGATAGGATTAATTTGTAAAAAATGATAATTTTTATTCAAGCTCCTTCCCGCTGGACCGACCGAATGACCTGAAAAAGGTTGCTGATAGCAGATGGATGAGGAAGGCCCGTGCGTGGTGAAGCGGAAAATACTAGGTCCAGCGGTGGACGTACTTCTTAACGCATTATATATTATGTATTAGCTTTAAGGTACATACAGATATGCATGCTTATAAAAAGCATGTAATTAGAGAATACTCAAAATGATTTTTATGCGAAATAAGCATATTCATTACTAGCAGACACTTCGCACACATCCTATTGAGGAGCCTATGCTCTAAACTAGCATGCTTACGTGAGACTACGTAGCATATGTATCTGTACGTTTATTCTTCATCTTCATCATCGAAATCTCACACTTTACGCAAGCTAGCAGAACGATGATGTTGCAAGTTATAGCAATAACTAGCTTACCGAAGTAATATAGTACTTGAGTATCGGAAGTGCTCAGACTTTGCGAACATTATTACCTCTTGTGTCGATACGGACGTGAGCATCTAGCTTTACCCTCTCCGTTGTTTAGTATCCCTTTAATAGCGTAATAACAATTGACAAGCTTTTTATCTGTTCGTGAATTAGCCCGTATAGGCTTGTCGCTAATGAGATGAGGTTAAGTACTTCTACTATCTAGTTAACAATTTGTAACATTTTATATATTTTACTAGCTCTCCGGGCAAACGTTGTTTTGCTTTTAGGGATATAAAAAATATCTGCTCTAAGACCAAGTGATCATACACTGAAAATTTCATAACAATCGGTCGAGCCGTTTCGGAGGAGTTTGGTAACAAAGATTTGCGAGAGAATTTTGTATCTATAGGTATTAAATTTTATTTTATTCACTCACCTACTCTAGACTTTCTTTATTTAAAGTCTACGTGCTGGGTATGCTCTTTTGCACTATATAAATTCTTTTCGTTTTTGTAAAGAATTATAGCACATAGCTTTTGTTAGCCAAACGTCTTATGTTTGAAATAAGGTAAAGAATAAATAAGGTAAATAAATTTTAAAGGATAGATTTTTTTTATTTGTTTGTGAACAAGTTTAGTTATATCTATTCTATAAAGAACATTTGAAAATTAAACAAAAACCGTTTTAATACCGTCATAAAACAAAAATCATTAGTATATACCTCAGATCACTCGTGTTTGAGTGATCTGAGGTATATGCTGTCAGAAATAGCAATTGTAGCATTAGGTATTTTTATCATATTCTTCTAATGTTCACTGTCCCGCCCTTAATGGGTTCCAAGGGCAAATGTCAGGACTTAATACAAAAAAGAAGTTAATCTCTACATTTTTAAATAAACGTTTCTTTATGCTTTGTAACCATCTTTTGTTATTGTATACCCATTGATTATTATAAAATGTTTAATTTGTTGGTCCGTTTCACGTCCAAAATGATAAGAAAATGTATAGGTACTTAGTATAGATTACAATAAGTATATTCTACTGTAATTTTACGAGTATGTTGGCTGGAAAAAATTCCATTAACCTCATAAAATTAGATCGATTTAATAAAATCGACGATAAGTACCAATTATTATCATACGCGCTACGTTTATCCTGAAATACATACTCGAATAAAAGTAACATTACAATTTACAATATTATCCAATTTATTCCACCAACTCAACTCAACCCACGACGTATGCAAATGCGAAAGTATCTAAAAATAGAAATATGAATAGATCTGGTTTACAGCCGCTGTATTGAGAAAATATGTGCAGAAAATACGAGGAATATACCAGTGTATAAAATGTTTATTTCTAGAATCCAGGCATATAAACAATCAAATAAAAGCTTCGGAATTGAATAATAGTGGGTGCAATTTCACCGCATTTATTGATAGAAGGTTATTGGTGCAGTTCTTGACGGTTAATTTGAAAATGTTCCTTCGCATAATACTTATAATGTTTTAGAACTTATGCCTAAACAAAATTGTCTCATTTTAGCTACTCCCGAATAGATATTATGTAATGACAATAGTAGTTTATGAAACACTCGTGTGGTACTATTAAAAATTCGCCTGTCGCTCGTTTTTTAAACTCATATTCGTATTTTAAAACCCCCTATTTATTTCATTAGCTTCATAAAGTACTATTTGTTATATTAAAATACAATTTAAAGCAGAAAACGCAATTATACGTCATATCCATATTATTCTTAAGATAAATTACGCCAAACGTTGCCATGCTTTAACTTAGTTAAGCTCATAAAGTCAAAGAGAATAATTAATTAACTTACCTAAAAGTTAACAAAGGTTTCGTATAAAATTCTTAAAGATTTTTTTATAAAACAAAGTTTAAAGAGCCTTAACACTTTGTTGTTTCTTTGTGAACCAGTACAAAGAGTTTGTACTGTTCTTACCGCTTTATTTAGTATGTAAACGTATCAGAATCTCTTTTATGGCCCACCGTTTAACTATGTGGAAATTATCCTATATTTTTAACAGACTTCGGTAACAAAAAAGAAAGAGGTTCTCAATTGTTGTTCTCAATGTTTTTTTTTTCTTTTCATGGCTCAGTTGAACAATTTTAGCTTCGATAGCAATTTTTAAATGAAGTTTGGTAAACTACTGTAGCATTTATAATTGTTATGCATATACATATACTACCATTAACTAGCTTTATAAAATAATGTTCGTTTTTCATACGCTTTGATATGCCCAAAAATGTCGTTATTTTTTATTTTAACAGCTATTGCTTTCAGTAGAGAGCGTGATGAATTGTCGATAACGATAAAAGGATGAGTGACAATGAATTTTAATAGCAATTGAAGTAAAACGAATAAAATTTACAACAAAAAATTTTTTTGAACTCTTTTATTTCTTCCATCCATATAATATAAATATTTGTTGCGATATATTTCGTTTGATCACTGAAATGTTTACGTAGTTTGTCAAACAAAAGAGTTTTTTATACGTAACATTATATTATCTTTTTGAAGGATAATTTATTAAAAATGAGAGTTTAAATATTTGTATATTTCTTACTTACTCCACTTAAAAACAATATATGATACCAATTTGATTTTGTATCCTATCTACACATATTACCTATCTACTTTAAATTGTGAAATAAGTAAGTTTTTAAATGATCTGTAATCAAAACCATTCAATTATTAAGAAAGTAACAACAAGTATAAATCGTGAAAGATAACAACCATCAAGAGGCTTACTGAACATCAAACGCGAAAGAAAACCGCCTTAGAGACATGAGATGGGTAAAACGTGGGTAAAACTGCTTTAGGTACCAAACATAAAGCTTACCCAAAAAATTGTGTTTGAATTGTTGACCGTGAAGTATTAACGAAAACAATGGACAGTTTTATTTTCCATAACTGTATTTTCTGGTTTTTAGGATTCCATACCCAAAGTGTAAAACGGAGCTCAATTACAAAGACTCCGCCGTCCGTCTTTCCGTCCGTCACCTGGCTGTATCTCTGAAACAGATGATGTATTTCTGTTGATACTACATAATATATGCTATATACAACAAATATACTAAACAACAGAATAAAACATACGAGTATAATTAGAAATGGCGGCTCCCATACAACGAACGTGATTTTGGGAGTGAATGAACTGCGGAAATGTATAGCTCATTTAGTTTTTAATATTTTTTAATGAATGAGCCGTGAAGTGGTGACAACAGAAAACAATACTCGGCTGAGTTTGCTGTGGGCTTCTTCTCAGTGTAGTGTAGTGTCGAACCCTAGTGACTTGTAGTTATCACCATAATATATATAGGTATATGCAACTAATATAGCATTGACGTTTTACAAAAGATAAAATTAATTTGAGTTTGAGTTTTGAGTTTTGTAAAGTATAAAAGATATGTAAGTAATTAGTAAGTTGCATGTAAAATTGTTTTCAAAGTGAATCTGAGGTAAAATAAACTTAAGTGGTTTTAAGAACTCTGCGAACATTTAAATTATAATTAAAAATGGAATTCGCTCCGCTCAAAACGTAAACATTGTTTTGAGCGGAGCGAAGTAGACAAGGTAAAAAAATAAACCTACCTACCCCAATGTCCAAACACTTGTGCGAAGTACGAGTAGGTAAATAGAAGGTAATGGGATTCATATTATATAAAAAACACTAGCAAACCTTTTAATAAAAATATTTATTGGTGTGCCTTTTTCGTTTAAATTTAATTAGTGTGTATGCTCATAGTATACCTACTTATTTGGTAATTACTTTGCACCGGCACACCAACTAAGGTAAATATGCTCATGATATTACCATAGCATAGTAAAAGCAATCTGTTAAACAGTTATGAGAGCATTTTAATTAAAATTATTGGTGGAATAATGAGGTGAACGATGTGCAACCAAGTGAGGTAATATCACGATAAATATACCCACTTGCGTCAACCTGGGTTAGCGTGTAAGACTAAACTTAAGAGTCCGCTTAACGATGTCTCCATACATTTGTAATACCAAAATCATTTGTAATTCGTGCAAATTTCGATCACGTTGTGGTGTTATTCGGGTTCATATAATAATAAGCTATGCTCCTGGCCGCAAACTTAACTTTGTTTTTGACTCTATTTAGGATATTAAAAATAAAGTTAGTAATCCTAAAAAATATTCTAGTTAGAGTCTTGATTTTATTTTTCCTGTAAAAATACATTATCATGGTTTAATAGTAATAAATAATTATTCTACTTTAAAAGGTATAATACTATTAATTACACAAGGTGGTGACGATTTACTCGTACCTTATAACTTATCTAATGCACCTAATACCTTTTCATAAGAAAATTTAATATAGAAGGTTTTAATAGCGGTTTGATACACAGGCTTAGTCCCTCGTCAAACACTCCAGTGGCAGTCTCCAGCAAATCCAAGCTAAGGAGGGGCAGTAAATTATATCAGTTAAAGCTTTGCGCAACTCTCACAAAAGCCTCCGCTTAAAATATTTATTGAAGTACTTAACTAATTCTATTAGACTGTTTTAATGCAAATTATATCGTCGCCGAAGTATTAGCATCCATTAAAATAAGACGATTAGGCTTTTGTCTTCAAGCCTCGTCGTAGACCTCTACGAACCAAGATTCGTAGATGTCGTAGCGTCTGTAGAGCTTTTTAGACAAGGTTCGTAGACTTGTTTGTTATAGGGTGTTAGTGCAAGTCGTTGGAGAAATAGCGAATCTGAAGGGTTAGTTCAGATTTTTGTACGAATTTTGAGTCAATCCAAAAGACAATCAATTCAATACAAAGACAAAAGCGGTATAATGGGGTCTTACACTACTTTTGAATTTGATAAAAAATATTACTTTATTATAAACTAGGATAAAAATAATAACGTGCAGTGAAAGAAATATTAAAATCCAACGAAGATTTACAAAGTTACAGGCGTTTAAACTTTGGAGTGGGGGGATCTTCTATCCCTTTCCGCACGAAGCTACTATGGCATTGGTACGGTGTGACGTCACAATTTCATGTTGCTATCTCTGTCTAATCACAAATCTTTAAATGCTTATAACTTTTTTGTTATTTGATCGATTTAATTAGTTCTTTCAGTGCACGTCATTATTTTAATTCTACTTTATAATAAAGTAATAAAAAAATTGGAGTCAAATACCCTATTGCAGTAAAATATACAAGCACCGTGTCTTCCCCGTAGACTTGTTAAATGAAATGCAAAATCGGTAACAATAGATATTGTCACAATGGCAGACCTAGGGAGATCAGCCCAGCCAGGGAGAATGCAGTAAATTGCTTATCCTCTCCAAATAGCGACATCAAAGTCCTCCCACAATACGCTTTATGTACCAACAGCGGGCGATACAATATATGTTTCGTTTAAAATTCACAAGCTCCACCGACATGAACCTGAGGATACTAGCTCTTCGGAACATTTACATTAACCTTCTCCATAGGTTCAAAAGTAACGCCATTTGTCAAAATTCCGCTAATACGTCGCAACATGGCAGAAATCGTCCCTGTGGAATTCACGTGCGGAATAATAACAAGTACCTATAGTGAATAGTGATCTGTGGCGTGGTCCGCGGTCCATAGACAATAACTGTGGTTTTATAAATGAAGAGTGTATTAAAATTAACGCTACCAACGGGATTCAAACCCGTGACCTCCACCTGTCGCGAGTGACCATAGCAACGGTATTCGCTACCATAGCTCAGTGGAAGAGCGGTCACTCGCGACAGGTGGTGGTCACGGGTTCGAATCCCGTTGGTAGCGTTAATTTTGATACACTTTTCATTTATAAAATTATACCTAGTGTGTGAAGCACTATAACAATAAAGTAAATAATAACTGTGGTTGGCTTGCAACTGACGCCGTTGGTATCAAAAAGAAATATTTTTGACACCAAACTAGCGAAATTGGCTTCCAATCATTGAATTTTTTTTACGCTATACAAGTTAGTACTTGACTGCGATCTCACCTGATGGTAAGTGATGATGCAGTCGAAGATGTTAGCGTACTAACTTGGAAGGGGTAAGTTATGTCACCCCAACGGTTTCTACACAGCATCGTACCGGAACGCTGAATCGCTTGGCGGTACGTCTTTGCTGGTAGGGTGGTAACTAGCCACGGCCAAAGCCTCCCACCAGACCAGACCTGAGCCAAATTAGGAATTATAAAATTCCAATGTGGCCCGTGGCGGGAATCGAACCCGCGACCTCCCACTCGAATCCAAGCGTGCGTCCCCTGCGCCACGGAGGTCGTCAAAAAATGAATGATGCAATGCTGCAGACACGCGAGTCCCTCAGAACAAGGGTTCGGCCAAAGCTGACCACGCTGGAAGTGTGGATTAGTAGCCTTCACAGACCTTTGAAATTATGAAGGTGAAATCTAAGGCAAGGGATATCCTTACACTGTTTTATCCCCATGCATGTGATATTCTGGTAGCCACAAATGCTCAATTCGTGATCTTGTTATAATAATAAATAGGATTAAAGTTGATGTTTAAACATAGTACTTTGAATTTTTACTAAATAAGCATAACATTTGTATTTTCACTTTTGTTTCTGAATAAAATGGTACTTAAGTATGATGTAAGTAGGTATATCAATGGACTATCAAATGCCTTACGGCAATAAATGCTAAGAATATGTATAAATACTTAGACAGCCACCTGTTTTATCTTATAAGCGCTTTAGATAAAGTTTAAACGTTTCAAATTAAAATTAGACGCACTCCTCAAACGAGCAATTTTCTCAAATTAATTAAACTGCCCAAACTTTGATCGGAACTGAACGAGTTAAAACATCGTTATCCTTTTTGATACCGTTGAGCTTAGTTTAAAATATAAAGCAATAATACAAAATTAATGGCTTTGAGAATTATTTTCAGGATTAAAAATATGGAAATTATTTATACTAAGTATTTATTTCTCGTATTCTAAGTTTATAGGATTTATGGAAAATATTTTGATAATTACATTACTTAGGTACTTCAAGTTGGAAACTTTTAATGATTGCCATACATTAAACCTTAATACTGCTCAACAAGACCTTAATATAGGTAGGTACATAAACAAACATAAAGGAGACCCAATAAGTAGTTCGAAAAGACGCAAATTTTTAATATTATTCTAAAGACAATAATGATACGATTTGTATTGTTTACCTGTGGGGTCGCGTTTCTTCCTCGGATTCCTCTTTCAGAAAAGACGGCTGCAAGCTGAAGCGTCTGCGGAACTGGTGCCTTCCTTTCATGGTGTTCAGTTCAGAGTCCACTCAACACATAATACTGTCACTGCAAAATGCGCACGCTAAATACCGACACGAGAACTCCTCCCTGGGAGGCTGCGTGTGCCTCCAGGAGCGGTCGAACGGCGAATGACGACCCGTGAGTCGCGACCGGGAGTCACTCGGGTAACTATACGTTTCCCTAACAGCAAAGCGTTAGCCTGATTCATAAAAAACAATTTGTAAAAATCGATTTCGACGTCTGTTTTATCGTGAAAGTTATCAAATCTAGCGTAGATTAGGTTTTTACTCGTCGTAATTTAAGTAAAGTTTGGAGAATCATTCCGCCGTCCGAAATCTAAAATGTCGTTAACAACCACAGTTAACAACCGAAACTAAGTTACGAGATTTGATCGAAAAAGCGTTAATTTATTAAAAATTATATAAAATACTAAGCATCTTGTCTTAGAGAACACAATGTGTAGTAGGTACGTTTCACAGAATACGTTAATCACTCTAGTTCAAAGAATTACTGTGGTAGAATCTCAGAAAGGTGATTGAACATAATCTGTGGTGATTATGACACACTGTGATGTAAAATCTGTTGCTGTGCTGGAATGGTACGGCATACGGGAAAGCGCAGTGTTGGCAGACCTCGGCCCAGATGGAAGAGTGGCGGGAAGGCGCTGGATACAAGTAGCGCAGGACCGTGTGGGCTGGAAATCATTGCAGGAGGCCTTTATCCAACAGTGGACGTCTCTCGGTGAAACGAACGAGAGAACATAATGCAAAATGTAACGAAAAGACTGTCTGACTTACTGAATAATCAACGATCAGCACCAAAACTATGTACGGTCTAAAGGGAAAAATCAAAATCAATACCTAAGTACCTACTCTACTTACGTTAACTATTTCACATGCCCACAGTTATGGTAAAGTTACTCATGAAATATCAAACTCTATCGCCAAAGTCGGAAATTAGTTTTGCACCGAGAAGAACACAAACCCGGCACTATCCTCATTAAAAAAATTATGATTTTCAATTTTGTTTTAATCGGGTAATACATATCCTGATTATTTATTATTGTATCTGGTGAGAAAACGAAAGCGGATCCATAATACTTATGCTTCCAAGGGTAAGAAAACATCGAAGGCACACCACAATACAAGTTTACACCACCACTACTTTATATATACCTATATAAATAACAAACGAAAATTTGTAACACAATGATTGTGAAATGCATGGTCTAAGATGGGCTAAAAGAAATGCACAAATCATAACAGCAGCAGAGAGTTGGTTTTTAAATAAAAAGAAACTCCTTAAGTATACTTCCTATCCTTTAATAAACGCTGTGGTAAACAGTAGGAAACAATATAAAGGATATTTACCATCTAAAGCCTAAACGAAATCCTGATCGCATTTCTTGAATAACAAAGTAGGCAGACCGAGTAAAGCCTACGTACGTCGTACGCCTGTTGCGTCAATATTGCTTTGTCTGCTTGATCGCTATGTATGTTACGGGTAAGGTTGAAGTTGAAATAAATTTAGGTTCACCCGGGTTTATTTTGGACGAACACTAAGAAGTGTCGTACATTTCTGAAGATCTTCTTCATATATTCCCAAAATGAGACCAAGTAGAAGCCATACTCTTTAAAATTAATAGAAAGAATCTTCAAAATCGGTTCACCCAGTCGGACTTTCTAAGGTAATAAACATTAAAAAATATACAGTCAAATTGAGAACCTCCTTCTTTTTTTTAAATCGATTAAAAAGTGTTTCCTGATAACAATTAAAATCTTCCTTATGAGAAATTCTGATTCAAGGATTTAATAAAATCCAAGAGGCATGGAAACAACGTTAAATAAAAAAAAAACGACCAACGCCTAAATGAAATCCCGAAGGCACTTCTTGAATAATAAAGTGGCTCTAATGAAGAGTAGGGGCATGATGTTGCTCAGATTGCCTTTACCTACTTCGATATCTTTGAAGGTATACCTATTACGAGGTACGAAGGTATACCTTTGAAGGTATAACTATTTGAAATGGTTCCTGAATGGTTTAAAACTGGCCAAGTGTGAGAGTAGCAACTCTTGCGAATTTAGGGGTTCCATAAAAGTTAAGTTTCTTTTCAGACAATCAATCTATACCTAACTTTTGTTGTAATGGGATTTTCATTTGAATTTATCTGGATGTACAGGGATATTTACCTATACGTTAACTTTTTAATCGTTTCACAAATAAATAATTTTTAGAGATTCTCATCGTAAGAAAAATCCCTTATCTTCTATCCAGCGTTTTGTTTCGGCCATATTACTTTACTATTAACAGTCTCCTCTTCCAAATAAACATTAAGTAAAGTATGTAAGTTTTTTTTTATTTTTTTCACAACTTATCGCACTCGGTTGTTCTCTACTATGGGCAGAGACCTTTTTAATACGAACTTTGCTCTGAAAAAGTGCCAAGTCATGATGGTACGACGTAAGTATGAGTATTTACGACTTCACACTTGAATTTTCTTACATTTAAGCGATCGACTGATTTATGCGACCATTACAGTTGATGGCTGCAAGGCTGATGGTAGATAGCCGAACTTAAGAGTCCTGTGAACTACAATGTCTCCATACTTTCGAAATACCAAATCATTTGTAATTCGTGCATATTTCGATCATATTGTGGTGTTATTCGGGTTCATATAGTACCTAATAATCTATGCTCCTGGCCATATCTGGTTCCGAAATACTTTTGTTAAACGAAATTGTAAACGAATTTAGTTTTGATTATTTTTATGTCAAAGATAATAAATAAGATAAATAAGAATATGTACATATTATTACGCGTACTTACGTCGTACCGTGATCACATGATCGAAATTTGCACGAATTACAAATGATTTTGGTATTACGAATGTATGGGAGACATCGTGGGTAAGCGGACTCTTAACGTAAAATAACGGGTTACATCGTTAATTTACAGATACTTTACATCGTTCATTTCTATTCATGCCGATGTAAAGAGCACCCGAAAGACCTTTTTATTTAACGTATTGATTGCGCATCGTTTGCGGTCCCATTCCTTACCTTTCAGGATACACAAACCTTTATTTGTAAACCTTTCCTTTGCTTACAAATACGTCGACAAATAAATACCGTCATCGATTTTTAGCTTACATTTATTGGCGACCGTTACTTTAGTGAGTACCTAGAATTACTACTATTTCGCTGAAGTACTAGGATTTTATCTCAAACACGACCGCTTATGAAGGTGTAAAAGGAAGCAAAAAAAAAAATATCAATGATATAATATGGTTTTATACGTATTCTGGACATATTTTATAGGACTTTACATTGTGAAACACTGTAAATTAGTATAAATGGCAAGGTGTCTTCTCTCGTTCAAATAAACACCATTTAAAATTATAGACCTCTGTTTCAATTGAAACTGAAAAGTTACCTAGTAGATTGTATCACAGGTCTGCCTGAAGACTGAATTAAAAACGTATCATAATTAATATTATCATCTCTGTGGTTATGCAGTCATGACCTAATTAGAAGGACAGCCAGCTCTATAGCTGGAAGAGGCGAGTTCAAGTTCCAGCGTGTAAAATGATTAATTTTTATTACGTATCCAAAATAAGAATAGTAGATAGCTTAGCGACGAATCGAGAAGTTTTGCCACAAAAACTCTTTCACGCTTAGGAGTATAGAAAATGGTGTACGTTCTATTCTTAGACTTACTGAATACATAAAAGAACAACTACTTCTTCTAAATCGATTAAGCCTTTCTGAGAAGTTTTATTAGAAATACTGTGTGACACGAGAACTTAATTTAATCGATGAACGATTTTACCAAAACGACATCTAAATAATGAGTGTTGTTATTATTAGTGTGTTAATATAAATCACCTAATAACTCACTGCTGTCCCATTTTCGTCAAGATGTTATAGCCACTTACGCCTCAGAATACGAAAAGACGGAAATCGGAAACTTACCCCATTTATTACGCATCCGATCTGGGTAATTTATAAAATTCTGGTAAGTAGAATTTACGAGCAAAACCTCTACGTTCTTTAGATGAATAAAGGAAATTTTCCCGAATCGTATAAACTCATTTTCTATACAGACAAACCTTACCGTGTACACGTATGAAATTGTTTAGCTTCGACGTGTATAAATTGGCCTACTTTTACCTTTGGGCGCTGTAATGTAACGTAATTTCAGGTAAGGCAATTATTTGAGAGCGTGCGGGGGTGGATTGGGTAAGAAACTGACCCGTCTAGAGCGCTCGTCTGTCTTAAAACTATTATCCTTTTTTTGAATAAATAAATATACATCAGGATATTACACATCGCAATCTCTATCGCACCTTAAAAAAAGCGATAGCTTGTGTTATGGGTACTAGATAACTGATAAATATAAATACACATTAATATACATAAATTGAATTAAAAAACACCCAGACACTGGAAATCATTCAAGCTCATCACACAAACATTTACCAGTAGTGGGAATTAAGCCCGCGACCTCCGACGCAGACAGCAGAGGGGTTAGTAGAGGTTTTTGTATGATTTTCGAGTCGACTCGCATCGCACAAACGAATCGAATGCCTCCATACATTTACAGCCAGCGTCATCTATTGATAGCCGCACGTCAGTGACTGTCCATAGATTGCGCTGGCTGTAAATGTATGGAGAAATTCGATTCGTTGGTGCGACGCGAATCGACTCGAAATTCGTAGGTACATAAACCTGTACTAGCCACACTGTTTCGCTACCGTTACGATTGAATGGCGTAGCGGTAGCCAACCAGTATAGTCTATAAACAAAGATATAAATCGTCTATAATCTATACTAAAACAAGTGATCCTATAAGAATTCCAATTCTTTATTGTTATACGGAACTCTACATAGGTATAATGTTTTGCTCATGATATGCGAATGTTTCTTATCTGATTTAACTCAAGAATAATTTATTTTAGGAAAAAATATCTTTGTAACGCGGTATCAGTAAACGCGGATCATTAATATTTCAACGAGTTTCAGAGTATTTTCTTTTACCAAAAATCTATCGTTGGAGAAAACAAAGATTACGAAGAATACGAGCTGTGTACACTGAAAGAGTACCCAAACAACATCGCCTAAGTATGTGAAATTAGGTTCAAACCTGAATGTTTTCGAATCTTTTCACTATAGGTTTTAGCCATATGTCATTTCGATCCAAAACAAAATTAATATAATGTACTAGCTGATGCCCGCGACTTCGTCCACGTGGGATAAAAACTATTCTATCTTTTAAGTTGGACCAAATGACAGATATTCACGAAGTTTGAACTAAATCGGTTCAGTAGTTTAGGAGTCCATCGCGGACAAACATTGTGACACGAGATTTATATATATTAAGATTACGAGCCGCGGAAATCACCTGAAATAGAGTCATATAGTTCACTCACACAAACACACATAATAACACAAACATACTCACATGCCATTGATGTTCAGGCAGTTGGTAAGTATTGTGTAATTTTATCAAAACCCAAAAACTCAATATGACAATTATACAACTAATTATGCTAATCTATGTTATTGTGATAACTATACTTGAAAAAATATAATAGGCCCGTTTTAATTGTTTGTAATATTATGTAACATCCATCGTAAATTACTAAGAAGCTAAGCATATGGTTAAAAAAACTTGGAATACTTGAGAAAGACATGTATTATTTAACAGTTAAGCAGGGTAACTAGTAACTACGTATCTTTTCCACCCTTTCTTTTTGTACCTACTAACGAATAAATCATAGCGTATGAAAACAGCTGCGGCCTTATTATCACGAATATTCGGATAAATAACGCGATATTTCATTGTTATTGTATCGTGCCCTCTGAACTTTCAGGAGGTCAATTTATCTTAATGATACTGAAGAAGATACCCGGGGAGGCCCTCTCCGAAAATTAATTTACTAGACAAATCGATTATTATTAGCCACTGAATAGGAGACTCTCCATTATCTATAGTGTCATTACTCATTAGGACAGTCCATAAAACATCGAAACTTCTTTGCTTCTCATTCCACAGGTTCAGCGAGCTTAAGGAGCACAACACGGGTGTGCCCGCGAAATTCAAATTTTTCGTGGTTTTTCGCGATTTTTAAGCTAATAAGACATAATAGGCTTATGGCCGTCAAATTGCGATAATCCCAATATCTTCTTCACGTGTTTATATAAAAATCTCTGCTCGAAAGTGTCGAGTTAAAGAAATTAGTCCGAGATTTGCGAGTTACTCACATAAAACTCGATACTCGGACTAATATCCTAGGATACACATTTTTATGCAAATATTTTGATATAATCATGTAAAGATGATACTGCCACTCTCTGCCTATAATTAGACATGATAGGCTTATGGCAATCAATTTGCGAGAATGACAGTATCATCTTTACATGATTATATCAAAATCTTTGCATGAAAATGTGTATTCTAGGAAATTAGTCCGAGTATCGAGTTTTATGTGAGTAACTCGCAAATCTTGGACTAATTTCTTTAACTCGACACTTTCGAGCAGAGATTTTTATATAAACACGTGAAGAAGATATTGGGATTATCGCAATTTGACGGCCATAAGCCTATTATGTCTTATTAGCTTAAAAATCGCGAAAAACCACGAAAATTTTGAATTTCGCGGGCACATCCGTGGTGTGCTCCTTAAGCATATGCTAGGCTATCACTTAAATCATCATATTTGGTGATTACTGTAACATTTGAATGCATATCACATACAAAGATTTTATGCCAACAGTACGTGCTAGTGATTAAATCGTGTTCGAGAATTAATTATACTTCAATTAATTATACCCATGTTACGTGTGTACCCCATAAGTACCTACCTATTATTCAATAAACGTAAGTAATAATGATAAGCGTATACCAGTAGATTTATACTATTGATAATCATGAATGCCACTTCTCATTAGAGAAGTTTTCAGTAAGATTTGTTACACGGAGTTACTATAGAAATAAGTCTACGACCCGGAAATGGCATTCGTGTAAAAGCTTTTACATTTATTACACTCATACAGCCTGAGTTCTAGGGGGAAGAGCAAGCCAGGACGCCCTGGGCGGCATTTTCACAGGGTGCAAAAATACATTATGACTTAAAATAAAAATAAAAAACCTGCTCCAAAAGCGCATTTTATACGAAAGCCACGTGGCTCACGCTCGACTTGTAAAAATGAGAAGAGGAGAGGGTCGAAACTCTGGAAAGAGGGGACTATTATCAAGTTTTTGCCCTGGTTCAAAAAAAAAAGAAGTAGATCAGAGACTGCACTTATACTGCGAACGACGAGCGTGTAGCTTATCATTGTTACCTACTAGTATAAAAAATATAGACTTTCATCTTTAGAAAATATAATATAGAAAATTGAGAATAAAATTCTTTGTGTAACTACCTAAACAGGGCCTTTACCCCCTATATAAAAAAAAATAAAAGTCCATTCACATCGGTAGGTATCCGCAAGGCGATAAAGTATTTACATTCGTAACGAGGTCGCCTCGTTAGCTAAATAAATATTAAAAGAGAACAATTTCATTGCTTTACGTGTGTGCAGTAATAAAGTTGAGTTGTTGTTTTAATTTCCACTAAATGAACTAAAACTTGGTGTCCTATAAAAGCAACTTGCGATGAGAGCCTCCGAAACTGCTGCGACGGACTGAAATCAAACTTTATGGCCCCTGAAATTTGGCACACTACTAAGATGTAGGCATCAGTTAAGTAATTATTTTGAAAACTCCACCCCGTAGCTGTGAGTTAAATCAAAGTTATTATTATTTACTAGCGTAAATTTAAATCAGGCGTAGGTAAAGCCGCGGGTCTCTAGTTTTAAAAATTGTAAACAAATCGTTTCTCCAGCAGCCCCGATATTTTTCTTATTGTTTCGGAATCTTTTATATTATTCCAGTTTCTTTCCTTCCCCTATGGGATATAATTAGCCCACTATTTGCTATAAACTAAATTTTATATTTTCCCGTTGTCCAACAGGATACAATGCATGCCGCAGCTGAACTGGGCGAAGATTAATCGTGGGATGTATATTTTGGGATGTAAATATATTATATCCCGTAGTGAAAAGCCAGCTTAACCCTCCATTTGCATCAGTGAAATATGCAGAATATATACAAAAAAGTTGGTCAAGTGCGAGTCGGGCTCGCGCACTGAGGGTTCCGTACTATCAAGTCCCATTCTCAATAGTATTAAAGAAAACTAAACACGCCTGCCTACCAAATTCAAAAACGAGCAGAAAAATCACGTTTGTTGTATGGGAGCCCCCTTTTTTTAAATTTTCTATCTTTTACCGTTATTAATATAAAAAAAAAAAAACAAGCAAAAAAAACACGTTTTTATCCCTTAAATGTTATTTTATTCTAGTTTTTATTATTTATTATTATAGCGGTAACAGAAATACACCATCTATGAAAATTTTAAGTCTGTGGGATGCAGCCTGGTGACAGACGGACGGACGGACAGCGAAGTCTCCGTAATAAGGTTACTTTTTAACCCTTTGGGTACGGAACCCTAAAAATCATCAGATAACAGTTAACATATCAATAGAACTAATTATAAAGTGATCAAGCATTAATTACCCTCATCAAAAATTTATTTAATGCGTCAATTTATTCATTATTATATCTTCGTACAAATAAAACATAAAATGTGAATCTCATATTTTAAATTTTCAATGGAAAAAGTTTTGATTAATGTCTTTTTAATGTTTTGCGTTTTGACGCCATGCTGCAATGTAGCTGCAAAAGTTTTCTTAGATACTTCATGGCTACTTGATACTTTGCAAATAAAATTAAGATAATAAATCTTCCGGGCTGTAGCGAGAAAAACTTTGAATATTTCTATCTATCTAAGATTCCGATGAATTGTAAAGATTTTCGTTCTAGGAAAAACATTGTCTTTTATTACACCACTTTGGCACTTAAGAAGCCTGTGAACTACAATGTCTCCATTCATTCAAAATACCAAATCATTAGTAATTTGTGCATATTTGGATCATGTCGTGGTGTTATTCGGATTCATATAGTAATAATCTATGCTCCTGGCCATATTTAATTCAGAAATACTTCTTTAAAACGAAATAATAATCAATTTTGATCAAATTTTTTTTAACTTTGGTCGAGTTCCGTAATCCCAAAAATTATGTATGAACACTTGTAACTTTCTTCATTAACTGGTGTTTTTCTTTAGCTGGACAGTAAAAACTGAGCTCCTGAACTAATGCGACGTGAGATAGTGTTGTTTTTATTACAAAACAAATAAGCAGAAAACATGTCCTCTTTGACATAAAAATAAGCAAAACTAAATTCGTGTACAATTTCGTTTAACAAAAGTATTTCGGAACCAGATATGGCCAGGAGCATAGATTATTACTATATAAACCCGAATAACACCACAACGTGATCGAAATTTGCACGAATTACAAATGATTTTGGTATTACGAATGTATGGGAGACACCGTGGGTCAGCAGACTCTTAAAACGTGTTTTTTTTACTATAATCGCTATTATTTTTTTGTTCTGCTAAGAATATTAATTTACGAAAATTAATTAATTACGAAACTGGACCGGAGTTATAACAATTTTAAATTAAGTAATTTAATGTTCCCCGAATATCGGTCTATATGTGGGAAAAATCGTAAATCGTGGATGTAGGTACCTAAAAGTTGGAAAAGCCGTCATGTTACCACCAACCGAGCTCGCGGTCGAGCGCTAACTCGTCATGATGTACAAAATAAAGCTTTTACGGCAACACAGTATTTCTTTTCTGTAAAAGCATAGTGTTCCGCGTTTGTACTGTGTGCACTTAGTTCCTGTGGAGATAGCGCCGCGCATTTAGAATACGGCGGGACAAAAACGAGTGCCACAATTAAAGCCACGGGAGTCTGGATGCTTTTATCTTAGTCATTCTGCTGCTTAATAATATTGGCGCCTTTTACTTAATGTGGGTCATTTCAATGTAAATAATTTTCTGATATGAAACTTGAGTGTATTGTTGAAGTGTGTTACTTGTGTGGATAAAAAGTAATCATCATCCCATTCTAGTCCACAGCTGGACTAAGGCCTCTTAATGTGCGCGTCATCCGCTTCTATTATATAAGTGTGTTGAAGCCAATTTTTTCCCGCTGCCCTGACGATATCATCTTGCCATCGAGCAGATTGTCGGCCGATTCTTCTTTGTGAGGATCGCGGTTGCCATTCCAGTACGACTCACATGACCCGCCCAGTTCCACTTTAAGAGCGTCACTCCTTTCGCAACATTAGTTGCCCCTTTTTCTTTATGATCTGGACGTTGGGGACATTGTCCAATAGACACAAGCCTAAAATTGTTCTTTATTAAGTGTCAGGAAGCGCCATTTTTAAGTAAGGGTCAGGGTCTTTGCACCATAAGTCATTTTGGGCAGGATACGTTGATCGAATACTTTACGCTTTAGGCATAATGGAATATCTCCTTTGAAAACATGAAACAGCTTTGCAAAAGCGGCCCATCCGAGCTGGATGCGTCTGCTAAATAATACAAGTATTAACCTTGGGAAAAGCTATCCTGGTACCGGTGTACTGAGGTAAATTAAATAACGAGTCCAAGCGGGTAGCATTCTGCATAGATGCTGGATCCATTGCTGCGATAAAGTTCACTAATTGAGTTGTCTGGCATCCATTGCTCCTGCCGCTGCATCCTTGCGTCTCAAATTGTCTCGCTGCGCGAACTATAAACTACAGAATATTCTGTTTTGTGTGTACTTTCCTACTTCTAGCTCTAGGTTTATTATCACTGTCATTGAAGAACTTTTAAATGACAAGGATTCTTGGAATGATAAAGGTACAATCACAGGTACAATAGGGTTCTATCTCGTCACGAGATACGAGTAAATATATTATAATAAGAATGTTATAAATTTTTCTAAAATGACATTTATAAAAGAGCAAGTGCCGAGTTTCTTGCCAGTTCTCCACGGTGCGAACCTGCCTTCCGAACCTGGCAGTTAGAGTTTTGACTTTCCTTACGACCCTACCATTTGGATGATAAATAAACATTTTTAAAGAATCCAAAGTAATACAGTGCGTATATCCTAGATAATAATATCCTAGGTATAATCATAAAATTATCAATGGCATTTCCAAGTACCATATAGGTATAGGTATTTTCTAAAAACTCAGTCTGTAACGTACCCTATTAACAAATACACAAACACAGATCACATTTAAATTATTATTTAAATTATAAGTTGAGTTACTGAAATATTGGTTTTTCTGAGTATTTAGTTAAAGACTACCTGACCCGATAGACTTCGTACTGCCTGAACGATAAATAAAAGACCTAAACTTTTTTTTCCCCGGCATTTTTTTCCGAATTTTTCTCAATCTTTTAAATCATCCCTAGACCTCCACGAACATTTCAAAACCAAGATAAGATAAATCCGTTCAGCGGTTCTCGAGTTTTAGCGAGACTAACGAAAAGCAATTCATTTTTATATAAAGAGAAGTTAGAAGAGAAGATGATATACTACAATAAACATAACTCTACTTTAATTACTATTAGTAGTTTCCTAATAGAACAGACGATAAACGGATACGGGATCGAAGAAAAGATAGTGGTGGTGGTGGTTTAATAAAAAAAAAAAATGGTTGGACAATCCGCTTTTTAAGGTTATTATCGTGATGAAGAACAGTCCTTTAAAATCTCAGGCAATCTTCTCAGCAAGTCATATATCAATAGGAAGTGATATCGTTAGCTAGATGAGGATATATTTTATTTACGTGAATTATTTATTTGTGTACTTATCTTTTTCAGAGGCAGAAGTAAACAATCTCCCTCCATTCCGATTTATATGAATGTATATTCCGCGTAATGGAATTCTGAGGAGTCTGAAAGTGAAGTTAAACGAAAAAGATAAGCGCATAAATCTTTATGGATGAGGCAAGGCACCGCGTGTATGCATTGCTGGTATTGGCTTAAAATAACGAAGGAAAGCCTAAGTATGTAAGACTTATTCATACGGAATATCTCGTGTGTTGTTGTGATATCATTTCTTTTGATTTCACCTGGCACAACATAAGATGTTTTCCAACTTATTTGTTTAAACGACAAACACAATGTTTAAGCAAATTGCACGATGGCTTATCTCATCGAGTTAATGGATAATATCACTTCCTGCAAATAGTAGACCTAAAATAGGCAAGAAAAATTATTTCTATCGTAGCTCAGCTTGGTAGGTTGTTTGCAATGAAAAGATATAAACAGCAGAAAAGTAAATAACATAGAACCGAGTTCGCAGACCAATTAATATCAATAGATCTTTTAACTACCACATGGGTCTCCCGTCCCGTTTACTAATTTATATGTTTTACCTTAATTTATGAACTTCTTCGGCAGTCAGTTAACTTTACGGTGTTCAATTTACCATTAAAATACACAGTTGCCAGATTTCAAAATCAAAGTTAAAATGGCCAATAGGGAACTGTAATTCAAATTAACATTGAAGACTATGTTTTGTAATTAATTCTGTAGGAGTGTCTTCAGGTCAAATTACAACTGATAGTCAGTCGGACGGACCCCAATTACAAAGTTTTGCTTACTCTATGTATAGTTACTTAACCCCAGACAGATCTATCTATATCTTACTCTTACCATCTATTATACCGCAAAGTTATTTAACAGTTCTAGCTTTCACAGCATAATATAGGTGCTTATGTTTAAATATACATAATAACCGATAGGATGAAGATATCAATATTTTGTTAAAAATATAATATCAATTGGTATGTTATGAATAAATGAGAGAAATGACAAGTGACTTCTCTTGACATTTTGTTAAACGTAATATTTACTTACTTACAAAGAAAGAAACTTGGTATCTTATGTTTATCCCGATTAGGTATACCTAGTGGCATTTCATTCATATCATAAGCTGCATCTGGCTAACATTGCTCTTGAATAATTTATTTTTATGGACCCTACACAATCGGATTATTGGCAATCCGAATAAAAAGGTTTTCACTGTCACATTGCATATAATTAGAATAAAACCTTTTTCACTTTAATGGTCAGTGAATTTGCTGAATCTCAAAAGATTCGATGAAGAATAAATTTGTATCATTCATCCATCCAAAATAAGAACCAGTCTTGCTTGAAGAGCGATATTGAATTGTCTCAGTACGATTATCTACATTCTACATAATATTACGTCTAGATTAAATCTTTTCTATTCTAATATACAAACGACTTGACTAATTTTATGATATTGAATGGAAATGGGCGTTATTTTGCGGAAATCCATAATAATTAGTAGAACAGATAATTGTGTTTTGCTACAATCCGCTACTTGAATAGATTCTGTATCGTAGAATATGCAGGAACACTGCCCACATGAAACATCACACACAATTTTCCAATACTTCCTTCGACGCACGTTTCGTCCCGACACAGGGACATCCTCAGGAGATGTTGACTGTGCAATGCGAAATCGTAGATCCGCATTAAACAATATTTTGGCAATTCACACTACAAAAAAATGTTGCTGCACTCACGGAGCTACTCGTATCGTTGTTAGGTAGTGCTCTATCTAGTCAGAGCGCGAGTGACGACTGACGAGTTATTATAAATCTGTTTGAAATCTTGAAACTATACTTATTAAATAAATAAATAAATAAATAGTGGACAACATCACATACATTGCTCCGATTCCTTAGAAAGTAGCTTGTGCACTTGTGTTAAGGACATCAGAAACAACGAAGGTACCACAACACCCAGACCCGAGACAATGTAGAAAACTTATTTTTCTACATTGCCCCGACCGGGAATCGAACCCGAAACATCAGAGATGGCGGCGCCTTGAAAACCGGCACGCTAACCACTCAACCACGGAGGTCGTCTAGCTAGGCTAGGCTTATTACTTATTTAGGAGTGTATTTTACTGTAATTATTGTATCTATAAATATTTGATCAGTAGATTTGCCAATTAGTTGCTGATGAATACGATTTTAAACGTTCTATAACGCGTAACTGAATAGATCTAATTTAAATTTAACGCCCAATGAATCTTCTTTTGAAGTATTAATTTGTTATAAAGGTACACAATATTTCTATCACAACATTATATATAGTTTGAAAATTGCTAATAATCACATCGCAATTCACATCACGCTGTCAATAAAAGTGAAAATGATGCAAGTTCGTATGTATGTTTGTTACTCTTTCGTTAAATTTGGAAAGTATTTATTGATTATTTATACACTGAATTAATAATAATAATAATAATAATAATAATAAAAGCCTTTATTCACTGACCTTTAAACTATACATGCTATTCTTATAAAAACAATAGTATTATTGAATCTATTTTCCTTAGCAAAAATTGTATTAGTAACTTAACTGCAGCTCTGGTCAGGTTGTCTATCGACATAGGCCTCCCCCAATTGTTTCCACATCTCTCTATCCTTAGCAGTCCTTCTCCATCCTTTTGGTAAATCGTCCTCCCATCTTTTAATTTGACCTCCTCTTTGTCTTTTCCCGTTCCTCGGATACCATTCTATTACATCCTTAGTCCATTTTTCTTTATTAGTCCTCATTATATGTCCAGTCCAACTCCATTTCAGCTTTCTTATTTTTTGTAACACGTCACTGATTATACACTGAATTAGTCTTATCTGGATTTCGGTTTTTCTAAAAAGTGTCTTTTCCCAAGTCATCTTCAATCCCAAATTTTATGAAAATTGGTTTTGTGGTGTAGGCATGACTTACATTAACAAACAAGCTTACATTCATATTTATGACATTAGTAGGGATCAAAAGATCACTGGCGTTATATTATATTTTTCCTATTTTACTAAAATCCAAAGAAATCCCCTGACGACTTCTTTTACCAAATTTCAAAATTAACATAGGGTTTTACCCACATTCACATATCAGGGAAGTAAGTATAGGTACATGTTTAGCTCAGCCTCCGCACATTAATATTCGCATAAATGATCCCGACATTAATTATAGTCCAAGGACCTACTCAATAGTAGCCTTGTAATCTAAAAAATATGAGTAAAATTAAGAAAATGAAGGGATTCACAAATTAATTTGAGTTATTAGGCCAATTCCCTCGAAGTAATCAGTGATGCCCAAGTCGCTCTTCAAATATAATTGACATAATTTGGTTCTCTTATTTTACTTTAACAAGTATCGGTCCACGTTCCAGTTCCAGAATATACCAATTTTGGATTTTAGGAATAAATATTTAAATTTTCGTAGCTCGCTCGGCTAGGCGCTAGCATAGACGTCGGGTACAATTTTTCCACAGGGCGAGGTTAAAACCTTTTTCCTTCCTACAGTTATATCCCCCGTGACTAAATCAGGGACTTTACTTCTTTTCCTTTCCCTTTTTGCCGTCCTTTAGCTTGTGGAGAATATAATTGTGTACCCCCATGGGCCCCATCAGAGAAAATACTGCGGGGATGATAAATTCATCCCCTCATCACGCAATGTGAAGTCTACATCTCTTGAGAATTATGGCCCGGTGTTGGAATGAAACGTGTGTCGAAGCAAGTGTTGGAAAAACAGCCGTGCTATTCTGCAAAACAGCGACGAGCGTACATCTATGCATCTATAAATTTGTCAGTTGTAATAGAGTACAATTTTGCATGCCATATTCGGGTTGGCAGCTGTCTGGCAGCTATTTCATTTTGTAGAATAGCACAGCAGGTGTTTCATGTGGGTGGACCATTGACATTATTTTCAAGTTGCGGATTATACCAACCTGCTAATTATGGATTTCCTCAAAATAACGCCTGCTTCGATTCAGTAAAAATGTATATTGGTAAAATAAAGTATTTCTAAATCGATTTGATTCGAACAAATAAATCTGTTTATTTCTCTAAAACCTTTTCCCGTTCCGAGAAAGCGTAAAGCTTCGTTTGCAATTAGCGGAAACCGTGACACCAATTGGAATTGACACAAAGGAACAAAAAGAGTAACGAGAAAATAAAGCGATTTTATATTTCTAGGTAATTTAACCCTTAATTACTCGCACAAAGAATATTACATAACTGCTCGCATGGGGTCACAGGTGACCCCAAATAGTATGAGTAGTTTTTAATATATATTGAAATGAAACATTTTATTATTAAAATGCATTGTTTATTCTGTAATATCTATAAGTAATAACATGAATTACTAACTAATTAAACAAGTTAAACTAAAATAATTAACAAATTGCAGAATGAGGGCATTTATGCCTGAAACATTTATCAGATGGAAGAAAATGGCTAACGGCCATCGTTAAGTTCGCCTTCCTACCACCACCACACCACCACATACCACACAAGTGATCATTGGTGTCCATTCCTCCTTTAGTGCTGTTGAATCAAGATTCCTTCTTCTTGCCAGTTGAGGCTGGGTCGATATGAGCTGCAGCTGCAGCTGATGTATGGTAGATTACTTTGTTCTATCACGTCTAACTCTGGCTCAGAACCTTACCCTCCAACTTCTTCTCATCAGAAGTCTCTTCCAAACAATTTGCCATTTGCTTTTATTTCCTATCCTTGACTAACTTTGAATAAAAATACAAAACCCTTAGTAAAACGGAATTTTTGGATAATTTCATTGTATAAAGATGTATAAAACTTATTTATAACAAATATTTGTTCACTGAACATACAATACTACAAACATAATTCATAATACACAAAAAAATACACAAAATAAAAAAACTTACCTCTTCCAAAAAAGTAACGTAATTACTCGCACGGGGTCACCGCTCAAGAGCGCAGAGACGGATCCTTCCACTCCTTTAACTTAGTCACCACTAAAATACAAACTTAGACGTGTGATATGAAGCTATTGAGGGTGCGGGGGGAATCGGGCCACGCCAAGTGCTTCATTTTTTAATCCGAAAATGCTTTGACCCCATGCGAGTAATTAAGGGTTAACTTAGGTAAATATTAATGCTTTTGGGCAATAACATTTTGTTTTTATCACAAAAAGTGCCTGATTAAAGCTGATAATGAATAGATAGTTTTAGGGGTCATGACTAAAGTTGCTTTGGTCGTGATAGATCCTTAAATCGCGGAGAATCTAATTTGAGCGAGACCTACTTGAGCAAATTTAAAAGTAAATCAGAGGATTATAGTACCTAATAAGAGCGCAAAATGATTTGACCTAGAATTTTGACTAATATGGAGCTTATGGTCTCTATCTTTGGCAAATCGTGGATTCATAGGTTAGTGATAATAATCGTCTAATTGTTACAGCGTCTTTTGCGGACTTTATGTAGTGTAAATGGAATGAAAGTAGAATGCGTTTAGAAATGAAAAATCCTGATTTTCATTGAAAAAACCTGAGAATTTTTTAAAGTCTGAGAATTTTCTTTCAAATGGGCAAATTACTTGTAGAATATGTCACATTTATAAATAATCTCGAATTAAATAGTTTCACTTTTCTTTGATCAACATGGGCAAAATATGATGCTCTTAATTCATAGGAAAGGGTTTATTTGAATAATTATTTTATCTCCTTTTTTATAACGGAATATTACAAAAACCTTTATAGCCTCAGCATATTATAATTTTACATCATGACTTGCTTCCTGGCTGAAATTGATTTTATGCCGAGAGTTTACTCAAAGTCCAATTGCGCGAAGTTTTCCATTAAAGCTGACTCAGGGGAGATTGAATTTTAAGACGTCGCGTCGATGCGTCAATGACTAGACCTGAAAATTAGGTATTAAATTTTGTACCCTGCAGTATGTACGCTCAATCTAAAATGCATCGAGCAAAGTTTACAAAGTCTGTAACAAAAAGTTTGGAGGTATATGATATTGTATTTGAAATTAATTATACTTAAGTGCATATAAAGAAATTCCCGAGCATAAATCTTAACCGAGTTTCAAATATAATTTTGTGATTAAAATATACCGGGCTGAGTTTGTTGTGTCTTCTCAGGTTCGTGAAATAGTTATCGCCAGTAAATAAGCATACTTATTAACTTTTAATAAATGCTTATAATATGAAGTAAATAAATTTGATGATTTAGACCTTTATGATGATATAGAGTAAACAAGAAAGATTTTCAATTTATTAGTAAGTACGGAATTTTAAAACGTTTTAAATTTTTAATAGGTAAATCTACTCGTAGCACTGAGTGAGCACACACCACGGTTTGACGAGCTTGTGCCTCGCTGCTCGCACATTATTAAAGTTATTTTCCAGATCACTGATCCCGCACTGTATTCACGGTACTCTTTTACGTCGTGCGCTACATTCTAATATGGACTGCAATAGCTCGCTCTAGCTAACAACTTCGTATCCACTGCGTTGTGACTAAACTAGGGTAGAGCTAGTGAAACTAACCAGCAAATGATACACAGTATCATAAAATACCTATCGGTACCTACTTGAATTGTATTTGCATACACGGAGCTATGGTCCCCATTTCAAAAAAAAAATAGTCAATGTGGGTATAAGTAAACAGAGGTTCCTCGTATTTCGTCGATATCACAATCAAAAGTTTTTCTACCCGAAAAGCTTAGAATAATAGGCAGTAAACAAGTGCGTTGTAAGTATCTTTAGATCTTTTCCCCCTGGCCCCTTCCCGAAGGCTGTCAGTTCAAAGATTGTATTGTTAAGATCTCGGTCAAATGTGATGCGCCGACAATTACTTCGATAATAGGCTTTCACTAACAAGAAAAGCAATTACGGAATAGACAAGCTTTACATACGAGTCTATGAGCAGAGGGAAACTGTTATAAGTTGTTCGTTATATTTATGCCCCTATTATGAAAAGCCAAGAAGAGCCAAGTAAACAAGCTTCTCAACCAATTTTCTGGAATCCAAGAACATACACCTCGAACGAAGATTAAACTGGATTTTGGATATCACAGCTGAGTGCAAACAATACGGAGCCTACTTTTGCACTCTGAATAAGTTAAGACTTATCACGAAAATAACCTTTCTTAATTCAAATCTTAATTTCAATAAAATAAAATAAAAACCCTTAGGTACTTACTCACTGACTCATCATCGCCTAGCCAAACCCTTGGAAATAGAAAACTAGCTCATAATATGCTACTTTTAAAATGGACACAAGGAATAAGAAAAGATTTTGCCATAATCCCAAGACATGTCCGAACAAGGCAGGAGCAGCCCGCTCGATTGAATAATATAAAAGTAAAGTAAAAGAACAGAAACATAAAAATCATTCAAAATTAAAGTATTATTTTATTTTTCATATGAGTAGACTATAATTCTTAATGCCAAACAATAATAAATAATTGCTAAATAAAATTCTGTCAACAATTTCAATGTTTTTCTGACCCTGAAAATATATCGTGACATGTCATATTTTCATAATTATATGTCGAGATTTTACTTGGGTTCTTTTCATCTCAAATATGGCTTCAACTTCATTAACATCATTTTAGTGAAAATTACTACTGTATGATTTTTTCTAGTCTTGTTAAAGTTAAAGAAAAAAAATTTCAAGTATTGAGGTCTGGGGGCCTTAAGTGAGTTGTTCGAAACAAATTCAAATATATAGTCTTGCAATTAAATTAATTTAAGTACATTATTATTAATTAATTACTAAATAACTGTTCTATCTACATTTAATAATTTACTTACATTATGCATATGTACCTACTTAAAGCAGTCTACTATATAAGTAAATCGTACAATACACGTAGGTATCTATTGTTTAAATAAAATGATAGTAGCAGTAGTGTGATATCATTTAATTTAAATACCTAATCTAAATCTAAGTTTGTACTTATGTCTAAGAGATTATTTTATATAACGTTTGTATACCTAATACCCATAGGCAGAATTAGCAGGTTGAAATTCCGACGTCATACCTATTGTGCTACAATTCATAAATAACTAATTAATTTACATTATCCTATTGAATATGATCTTTTGAATATTGCATGTCGTCTGCTTCGACAGAATTTCCGTTTGAACTTCCTGCGTGGTTGGAGCACTTTCAACCTCTCGTTAACGCCGAGAGCTTCGACAATATGCGACCATTTCTGATCTATATCCAAGTCCTCTGGTAGCTTATCATTGATTAGTATTATAGGTTTGACGAAACACACACTTTTTTGGTCAGATTTGCGATAACCTTTTCGAAGAGCCGATGATATTTCTGACCAGTCTTTATTAGTTGAACCGTCAGGCGTGTTGACTTTGGAACTCTCTTTGCTCGATATCACGGATATTTCTATATTGCCTTGCGACGTCTCGGAGGTTCTTCCATCGGCATCGGGGTTTTCTGTGATGACAGCACTAAGCGCAGCCGCATGGGCTGCTAGTAACTGAAACAGAGAAAGTGTTCATTAATACGAGATAAGATTTAATGAAACCTCTGTTTCCACTTTTAGATGTTGCTTATAACTTTTGAAGACTTTATAATTCAAACTTAGATACT
Organism: Coenonympha glycerion; assembly: GCA_963855885.1. Lineage (NCBI taxonomy): Eukaryota > Metazoa > Arthropoda > Insecta > Lepidoptera > Nymphalidae > Coenonympha > Coenonympha glycerion. The sequence continues at coordinate 6,293,074 of OY979628.1, forward strand.
TTATTTCACATAATCCTAACTAAGTAAGACTCTTCATAAGTGCCTGTTAAGTAAGTGTATTACTTAACAGGCACTTATGAAGAGTCAGTGATTTGATAAATTATTATGTGCATTCACATAAATTGTTATGTGATAACTATTTCAAAGTAATCAGTTTATGAGGGTTCCAACTTCCAAGCACCCTGCGAAGAAGACTGAGAAGAAGTATTAGCTGGAAATTATTTTTTGTTACCACCATTTATCAAACTTTCTTAGAATATGAATAGGCTAGTAAAAAAAACAATTCGCTATCACTCTCACTTTATTTATGGGTGTAGACTCGAAAAAATCTTTTAGTACTTTTAAAACGTTTTTATTTATAAAATATCATACATTGTCATAAAATTCTACAAACGATTTGGAAATACAAAATGTTTTTATCGAAAACAAATATTATTGATGCCATAAAAACATTTCAATATTGTTTTTACAGTCCAATAACTTGCGATTTACAGCTATTTAATTGAACCACTATTTCGAGAGAACAAAGGCCGCGAATGTAAACGATAGAAACTCGCTTACAGCGGAATAAATAGCTAAAAGCAGATAGCCATAAAGTTTAAATACATTGGTGTGTACACAGGATTTCCACGCATTCGCTGGACTGACCACAAAGTCGTCGTAAAATCGTGCGAAACGAATCTCCTGGGACTTTAGTCGTTGGGTACAAAATTACGATGTTAAAGTGGAGTAGAAATGTTTGCACTAAAGGAGAATGCCGTTTCTTGTATGAAAATTGGGCTGTACCTTGCGTCTTAACCAAATCATCGGTAAAACATTACAAATATTCTCAATATTATGTTAAAGATTAGTAATATATTAACAGGTTAATTTTCTAAGTTTTATAAGTGGCATGGCGATTCTACATGTTTCGAAACGTTTAATTACTTTTTTATAATACTTTTGAACCCCATTCCACATTTCACTAACATAAATATATGCAATATTAATATTTGAAAGAAGATTCTTCATGCATACGTGCTTGAGACGCAGAGTGACGCAAATCAAGCCCATTTTCTGGCATTCTCCTTTATTTACGAGGACAATAGCACTGTGACCCACAAATAATATTGTCTCGCATGGGTCACATTTAAATTGAAATTGATGTACTCGTACCTATATGGCGCAGATGCAAAACCAAATTATTTAAAACCAAGATTTGGAAACGTTAATCGCTTTTTGTATGAAAGCTTACAGCTAGACGATCCTCTTAAGTGCGTTTTTTTAGTGTAGTGGTTACTAGGACTGTATCGTTTGAGTGTTGACTGTTATGTTTAGCTTATACCTAACTTTATAAATTCTGCACTTGAGGATCTTGTTCTATTGTAATTATATGACGAGGTTGGAAGGCTGAGTTTACATAGTATTAGTTCCTTCGTAGAAACTTTGCTTATTGATTACACGTCTGCTATTCACAAAGTATCTTATCAAGTTATCACGAACGCGGTAAACTCGATAAGGTATGTAAAGGATGGTTAGTTACTAACTAGAATATGAGGCGGTTTCCATACGTAGTAAATATACGCAGGCCGCCGCATTATATGCTAAATGTATAGTGTCCAGTTTGACTAAAAATTTATTGCTATAATATGATGGCCGTTTTGACATTTATTGCTATAATATGATGGCCGTTTTGACAATTTTAATATTTTTCGTGTAGTAAAACACTCTTCAAGTTAGATCAAACTAGTTTAAACTCAAAAGGGTTGTGTCATTTAACTAACCAATTTCTATGGCGCTGAACCATGCACAATATTTTTGCATCGTCATCCGATTTACACATAATATATATGCAAAGTTTCAGCTCACTTGGTACCCGGGCAGTGAATATAATTTAGATTTGATTACAGACAAACAAACAAACATTAGCAAAGGTGAACTAAACAACTAAAAAACTTGGAAAAGAGGCAGAGGTATACCAATGACTCGATTGGAGAGGTTCAAATTGGGCTAGGACAGACAAGTAATGATAGAGACAAAATAATATGGTCTTCGTTGGAGGAAGCCTAAACGTTTTTTGTCGTCACGTTGAAGGCGGTTGTCTGCAACAGACGCGCTAGGTCGCGTCCGACGTGCAGACGCTGTACGCGGCCTATGAATGCTTACTATGGAAATGTATAGCGTCACGTCTCACATCTATGGTCACGTCGAACGCGACCTAGCGCGTCTGTTACAGTCGCACTCTCGGATTTAAATCGGAGGGATGTCGCGTTTTCGATTCCCGTCGCGAGCTACTGAGGCTTCGGATGCGGCTATTTACCAGGGTGGTACCAGTAAAGACGCACCATCGGTACTAGTAGCGGCTTTGCGGTGCGATGTTGTGTAGAAACCGTTAGTGGTTGCTTACCCCCTTACAAGTTAGTACGACAATATTTTCGGCTGCATCTGTGAGCACTGAGCTGTCACTTACCATCTGAGGGGTTAGTACAGGTTTTTGTTTCGAGTCGACTCGCATCGCACAAACGAATCGCATTCCTCGATTCATTTACAGCCAGCGCCATCTATGGACAGTCGCTGACATGTAGCTGTCAAGAGTTTGTGTGGAATTCGCATTAAACAATATTTTGGCAATTCACACTACAAAAAAATGTTGCTGCACTCACGGAGCTACTCGTATCGTTGTTAGGTAGTGCTCTATCTAGTCAGAGCGCGAGTGACGACTGACGAGTTATTATAAATCTGTTTGAAATCTTGAAACTATACTTATTAAATAAATAAATAAATAAATAGTGGACAACATCACATACATTGCTCCGATTCCTTAGAAAGTAGCTTGTGCACTTGTGTTAAGGACATCAGAAACAACGAAGGTACCACAACACCCAGACCCGAGACAATGTAGAAAACTTATTTTTCTACATTGCCCCGACCGGGAATCGAACCCGAAACATCAGAGATGGCGGCGCCTTGAAAACCGGCACGCTAACCACTCAACCACGGAGGTCGTCTAGCTAGGCTAGGCTTATTACTTATTTAGGAGTGTATTTTACTGTAATTATTGTATCTATAAATATTTGATCAGTAGATTTGCCAATTAGTTGCTGATGAATACGATTTTAAACGTTCTATAACGCGTAACTGAATAGATCTTATTTAAATTTAACGCCCAATGAATCTTCTTTTGAAGTATTAATTTGTTATAAAGGTACACAATATTTCTATCACAACATTATATATAGTTTGAAAATTGCTAATAATCACATCGCAATTCACATCACGCTGTCAATAAAAGTGAAAATGATGCAAGTTCGTATGTATGTTTGTTACTCTTTCGTTAAATTTGGAAAGTATTTATTGATTATTTATACACTGAATTAATAATAATAATAATAATAATAATAACCTGGCAACACTAAATGTCAGCATACGTTATATTTTTTCACCGTTATATTTTCGCCAAAATAAATATTATACAACCGATCTCAACAGAATTTTCGATTTAATTTAATAAAATTACCATACTAAAAACTAATTACAAGAACCAAAACCTAATTAGAAGAATTAGAAACCATGAAGAAAATTAAAATAGTCCGAAATGTAACTGACACAAGCTGTCAATAGATGCCTGATATAATACAAAAGAAATTTAAACGAATTAATAATGTAGTATGCTGACACGATCCAGAGCACGGAACGCACAAACACCACCCCCGGAGTCGTCACTCAGTCCCGCCTCGCAGCCACCCGGGACCACGCCCAATGCTGCAGTTGCGTCGAGTTCGAGCGACGAGTTTTTCTCCCCGCCGACGTCGCCACCACCAGTACATCGTCGTGGGAGAGGCCGGCCGCCGTCTTGCTTGGGATCCCGAGGACCACCGGGTCCTGATAGGGTCCCCGCTTCCGGCGGTAGTGTGTCGCGCATGAGGTGGACAACATCCATTAATGAAAATGTCATGCGCGCATACTTTGGGGCTACTGAGGGTGGAACCAACATGACCGCGTACCGTGCTAGGATGCATGCTTTGTTTCAGGTCCTTGAACCAGCTCTCAATGTGTCGGCTCAGCGACTGTCGGACCAGGTGCGGGTTATTCAGCGTAATCACATGCTGGACAACGCCGTGCTTGATCGGCTTCGCTCTGAACTACAATGTAACCGCGCTACCCCCCTCACCGCAAGCTCCAGCACAATCGCAAACTGCTCATGCGATTTCGCTGCAGCCCACTCAAGCTGGTGAGGGACAGGATAGCGAGGCTGCACATGTAAGTACCCAGTGTAGTGAACAATTGAGGAGTGCTTTGGAGAGTGCTATTCGGGAATATAGATCTTCACCACCCGAGCTTAGACCGCGGTTACCTCGGTTACCCATGAAAAATAAGAACAAAGCGCTAATGGGTGCCCTGGATTCACTGCTGCCGAGTTATTTTGACAGCAGCGAAGACCTTTCCGACACACATTCGATTCTGTACTGCGCGGCTGTTGCGGCATGTCGTGTTGCTAATGTAAAGTTTATTAATAATGATACAGCAACACGACCGAAGCCTACCGTACCAGCCTGGCAGTGCAGGATCAAACGTCGTATTGATGGGGCTAGGGCACTCATTGGCAAACTACTCTGCTTCAGGGAGGGCAACACTCGCCCTAGAGTCATGCGCTTTGTGAGGCGCGCTTTCTTGGGGACTGATATCAGCCCTCAAGATTATATGGCGCGCGTCACTGAGCGCATTGACTTCCTGAAACAGAAGGTCTCGGCATGGGCTAGCCGTATTCGTAGATACAAAAGCCGGATTGAGAGATATACCCTGAATCGCACTTTCCAAAGCGATCAGAGGCGGGTATATCGAGGTTGGGAACACCCTGACCAAGGTGTCAACGATGCGCGCCTGCCGGATGATGAAGCCATGACCTCATTCTGGCGCAACATCTGGTCGGCGCCTGTCGCTCACACTGAGGGTGGTTGGACGTGGGATTTAGAAAGAGCCTGCGAGCAAATTCCAGAAATGGACCTAGTTATTATCACCCCTGAAGACGTGGCCACTGCAGCGCGTCTCCTGCCCAATTGGAAATCCCCTGGGCCGGACGGGCTGCACAACTTTTGGATAAAGTGGCTACGCAGCTCGCACGCTCGTTTGGCATCCCAATTCCAATCATCTCTAGAGTCAGAGTCGCTACCCCAGTTTCTGACAACAGGTATTACCCTCCTGCTCCATAAGTCAGGTAGTACCACGGAGCCCAAAAATTATAGGCCGATTACGTGTCTGCCAACATTGTATAAACTTCTTACATCCATTCTGAGAACAAAAATTAACGATCATATCAATAGAAAATCCATCATGTCTATTTCTCAGAATGGATGTAGGAATGGCTCCCGTGGTACTAAGGAGCTTCTCCTCATTGATATGGCCATTTGTCAGCAGGTTCGGCGCTCCCGAAGGGATCTGTCGACATGTTGGATAGACTATAAGAAGGCCTACGACTCTGTGCCCCATACATGGCTCATGAAGGTGCTGGAACTGTACAAAATAAACACAGTACTACGCGCCTTCCTACAGACGTGTATGGGACAGTGGAGGACGGTCCTTCACTATCCAGGATGTCGCCGGAACCTGGGGAGCGCGGAGCCTATAAGGATTGAGCGAGGCATATTCCAGGGCGATAGTCTGAGTCCTTTGTGGTTTTGCCTGGCTCTGAATCCTCTGAGTACTCTCTTGGAGAATTCAGGGCTAGGTTACCGGTTGAGGAGAGGTGGTCAGGTTATATCACACCTCCTTTACATGGATGACCTAAAACTCATTGCCCCCAACAAATCACATCTACTAGAGTTACTAAAGGTAACTAAAGCCTTTAGTGATTCCATTAGGATGGAATTTGGTGTGGACAAATGTGCGGTTATGCATGTAAAGCGAGGGAGGATTGTGGAATCTGAGGGGGTTGAGCTCTCGGATTCCATATACCTCAGATCGCTCTCCTCAACTGAAACCTACAAATACCTGGGCATGGCGGAGGCGTTAGGTATCAGAGAGGCCGACATGAGGCAGTCGGTGAGGGAGCGTTTCCTTGGCCGTCTGAGGAAAGTACTGAAAAGCCTTTTGTCGGGCGGCAATAAGGTGCGCGCCTTCAACGGTTGGGTCATGCCGGTCTTAATGTATTCCTTCGGCATAATCAGGTGGACTCAGACTGAGCTTGACGCCCTGGACAGACAAGTTCGTGCGCTGCTGACCGCATATCGGATGCATCACCCGCGCTCCTCGGTGATGAGGCTGTACATTCCGCGGAAGTATGGGGGAAGAGGCCTTTTGAATGCCAAAACCCTCCACAACCGCGAGGTGTGCAGTCTCAGGGAGTACTTTCTCCACGCCGAGACGGAGATGCACCGCGATGTGGTCGCAGTGGACAGGGGTCTGACGCCGCTCTCCTTGGCTAACGAGAACTGGCGCATACCTGTGGTGCTCAGTACCAATGACCGCAGGGTTGTATGGCAAGGTAAGGAGCTTCACGGACGCTTTTATCGGGTCCTCCACGGGCCTGATGTTGACTTTGAAGCGTCCGTGGCCTGGCTGCGCTTTGGTGACCTCTTTGGGGAAACCGAAGGGTTTGTTTGTGCAATTATGGACGAGGTCATGATGACGAACAATTACAGAAAATACATTGTGAAGGATGGAACGGTAGACATATGTCGGGCATGTCGCCGTCCTGGAGAAACTATCCGTCACATTGTTTCTGGTTGTTCTCATCTAGCTAACGGCGAATACTTACACAGACATAACCAAGTGGCCAGGATTATTCACCAGCAACTTGCCTTGAAATACAATCTTGTGGAATCGGAGGTACCGTACTACAAGTATGTGCCCGACCCAGTTCTTGAAAATGGTCATATCACACTATACTGGGATCGGTCTATCATTACAGACAGGACTATTGTAGCCAATAAGCCTGACATAGTGGTGATAGATCGATCAGAGCGCCGTGCAATGATTGTTGATGTTGCTGTTCCGCATGACGAGAACCTCGTGAAAGCTGAGAAAGAGAAACTCACCAAGTATCTCGACTTGGCGCACGAGGTTGTCGCTATGTGGAATATAGACTCAGCAATCATTGTACCGATAGTCATTACCGCTAATGGTCTTATAGCCAAGAGCCTCGACCAACATCTTTCGAGGCTCTCGTTGGGTAGCTGGGTCAAGGGCCAGATCCAGAAGGCTGTACTCCTGGACACGGCTCGCATCGTCAGGAGGTTCCTCTCTCTGGGGCCCTGACCGCCGGTTGCTTGGACCCTGTTCCCGAAGCCGGTGGACCGCTATTTTTTATATTATTTTTAAATGTTTTTTTTTTTTTTTTTAAGTTTCATAATGAAATATTTAAAAATGTAAAAAATATGATATATTGATAAATGTAAAGAATAATAATAATAAAAGCCTTTATTCACTGACCTTTAAACTATACATGCTATTCTTATAAAAACAATAGTATTATTGAATCTATTTTCCTTAGCAAAAATTGTATTAGTAACTTAACTGCAGCTCTGGTCAGGTTGTCTATCGACATAGGCCTCCCCCAATTGTTTCCACATCTCTCTATCCTTAGCAGTCCTTCTCCATCCTTTTGGTAAATCGTCCTCCCATCTTTTAATTTGACCTCCTCTTTGTCTTTTCCCGTTCCTCGGATACCATTCTATTACATCCTTAGTCCATTTTTCTTTATTAGTCCTCATTATATGTCCAGTCCAACTCCATTTCAGCTTTCTTATTTTTTGTAACACGTCACTGATTATACACTGAATTAGTCTTATCTGGATTTCGGTTTTTCTAAAAAGTGTCTTTTCCCAAGTCATCTTCAATCCCAAATTTTATGAAAATTGGTTTTGTGGTGTAGGCATGACTTACATTAACAAACAAGCTTACATTCATATTTATGACATTAGTAGGGATCAAAAGATCACTGGCGTTATATTATATTTTTCCTATTTTACTAAAATCCAAAGAAATCCCCTGACGACTTCTTTTACCAAATTTCAAAATTAACATAGGGTTTTACCCACATTCACATATCAGGGAAGTAAGTATAGGTACATGTTTAGCTCAGCCTCCGCACATTAATATTCGCATAAATGATCCCGACATTAATTATAGTCCAAGGACCTACTCAATAGTAGCCTTGTAATCTAAAAAATATGAGTAAAATTAAGAAAATGAAGGGATTCACAAATTAATTTGAGTTATTAGGCCAATTCCCTCGAAGTAATCAGTGATGCCCAAGTCGCTCTTCAAATATAATTGACATAATTTGGTTCTCTTATTTTACTTTAACAAGTATCGGTCCACGTTCCAGTTCCAGAATATACCAATTTTGGATTTTAGGAATAAATATTTAAATTTTCGTAGCTCGCTCGGCTAGGCGCTAGCATAGACGTCGGGTACAATTTTTCCACAGGGCGAGGTTAAAACCTTTTTCCTTCCTACAGTTATATCCCCCGTGACTAAATCAGGGACTTTACTTCTTTTCCTTTCCCTTTTTGCCGTCCTTTAGCTTGTGGAGAATATAATTGTGTACCCCCATGGGCCCCATCAGAGAAAATACTGCGGGGATGATAAATTCATCCCCTCATCACGCAATGTGAAGTCTACATCTCTTGAGAATTATGGCCCGGTGTTGGAATGAAACGTGTGTCGAAGCAAGTGTTGGAAAAACAGCCGTGCTATTCTGCAAAACAGCGACGAGCGTACATCTATGCATCTATAAATTTGTCAGTTGTAATAGAGTACAATTTTGCATGCCATATTCGGGTTGGCAGCTGTCTGGCAGCTATTTCATTTTGTAGAATAGCACAGCAGGTGTTTCATGTGGGTGGACCATTGACATTATTTTCAAGTTGCGGATTATACCAACCTGCTAATTATGGATTTCCTCAAAATAACGCCTGCTTCGATTCAGTAAAAATGTATATTGGTAAAATAAAGTATTTCTAAATCGATTTGATTCGAACAAATAAATCTGTTTATTTCTCTAAAACCTTTTCCCGTTCCGAGAAAGCGTAAAGCTTCGTTTGCAATTAGCGGAAACCGTGACACCAATTGGAATTGACACAAAGGAACAAAAAGAGTAACGAGAAAATAAAGCGATTTTATATTTCTAGGTAATTTAACCCTTAATTACTCGCACAAAGAATATTACATAACTGCTCGCATGGGGTCACAGGTGACCCCAAATAGTATGAGTAGTTTTTAATATATATTGAAATGAAACATTTTATTATTAAAATGCATTGTTTATTCTGTAATATCTATAAGTAATAACATGAATTACTAACTAATTAAACAAGTTAAACTAAAATAATTAACAAATTGCAGAATGAGGGCATTTATGCCTGAAACATTTATCAGATGGAAGAAAATGGCTAACGGCCATCGTTAAGTTCGCCTTCCTACCACCACCACACCACCACATACCACACAAGTGATCATTGGTGTCCATTCCTCCTTTAGTGCTGTTGAATCAAGATTCCTTCTTCTTGCCAGTTGAGGCTGGGTCGATATGAGCTGCAGCTGCAGCTGATGTATGGTAGATTACTTTGTTCTATCACGTCTAACTCTGGCTCAGAACCTTACCCTCCAACTTCTTCTCATCAGAAGTCTCTTCCAAACAATTTGCCATTTGCTTTTATTTCCTATCCTTGACTAACTTTGAATAAAAATACAAAACCCTTAGTAAAACGGAATTTTTGGATAATTTCATTGTATAAAGATGTATAAAACTTATTTATAACAAATATTTGTTCACTGAACATACAATACTACAAACATAATTCATAATACACAAAAAAATACACAAAATAAAAAAACTTACCTCTTCCAAAAAAGTAACGTAATTACTCGCACGGGGTCACCGCTCAAGAGCGCAGAGACGGATCCTTCCACTCCTTTAACTTAGTCACCACTAAAATACAAACTTAGACGTGTGATATGAAGCTATTGAGGGTGCGGGGGGAATCGGGCCACGCCAAGTGCTTCATTTTTTAATCCGAAAATGCTTTGACCCCATGCGAGTAATTAAGGGTTAACTTAGGTAAATATTAATGCTTTTGGGCAATAACATTTTGTTTTTATCACAAAAAGTGCCTGATTAAAGCTGATAATGAATAGATAGTTTTAGGGGTCATGACTAAAGTTGCTTTGGTCGTGATAGATCCTTAAATCGCGGAGAATCTAATTTGAGCGAGACCTACTTGAGCAAATTTAAAAGTAAATCAGAGGATTATAGTACCTAATAAGAGCGCAAAATGATTTGACCTAGAATTTTGACTAATATGGAGCTTATGGTCTCTATCTTTGGCAAATCGTGGATTCATAGGTTAGTGATAATAATCGTCTAATTGTTACAGCGTCTTTTGCGGACTTTATGTAGTGTAAATGGAATGAAAGTAGAATGCGTTTAGAAATGAAAAATCCTGATTTTCATTGAAAAAACCTGAGAATTTTTTAAAGTCTGAGAATTTTCTTTCAAATGGGCAAATTACTTGTAGAATATGTCACATTTATAAATAATCTCGAATTAAATAGTTTCACTTTTCTTTGATCAACATGGGCAAAATATGATGCTCTTAATTCATAGGAAAGGGTTTATTTGAATAATTATTTTATCTCCTTTTTTATAACGGAATATTACAAAAACCTTTATAGCCTCAGCATATTATAATTTTACATCATGACTTGCTTCCTGGCTGAAATTGATTTTATGCCGAGAGTTTACTCAAAGTCCAATTGCGCGAAGTTTTCCATTAAAGCTGACTCAGGGGAGATTGAATTTTAAGACGTCGCGTCGATGCGTCAATGACTAGACCTGAAAATTAGGTATTAAATTTTGTACCCTGCAGTATGTACGCTCAATCTAAAATGCATCGAGCAAAGTTTACAAAGTCTGTAACAAAAAGTTTGGAGGTATATGATATTGTATTTGAAATTAATTATACTTAAGTGCATATAAAGAAATTCCCGAGCATAAATCTTAACCGAGTTTCAAATATAATTTTGTGATTAAAATATACCGGGCTGAGTTTGTTGTGTCTTCTCAGGTTCGTGAAATAGTTATCGCCAGTAAATAAGCATACTTATTAACTTTTAATAAATGCTTATAATATGAAGTAAATAAATTTGATGATTTAGACCTTTATGATGATATAGAGTAAACAAGAAAGATTTTCAATTTATTAGTAAGTACGGAATTTTAAAACGTTTTAAATTTTTAATAGGTAAATCTACTCGTAGCACTGAGTGAGCACACACCACGGTTTGACGAGCTTGTGCCTCGCTGCTCGCACATTATTAAAGTTATTTTCCAGATCACTGATCCCGCACTGTATTCACGGTACTCTTTTACGTCGTGCGCTACATTCTAATATGGACTGCAATAGCTCGCTCTAGCTAACAACTTCGTATCCACTGCGTTGTGACTAAACTAGGGTAGAGCTAGTGAAACTAACCAGCAAATGATACACAGTATCATAAAATACCTATCGGTACCTACTTGAATTGTATTTGCATACACGGAGCTATGGTCCCCATTTCAAAAAAAAAATAGTCAATGTGGGTATAAGTAAACAGAGGTTCCTCGTATTTCGTCGATATCACAATCAAAAGTTTTTCTACCCGAAAAGCTTAGAATAATAGGCAGTAAACAAGTGCGTTGTAAGTATCTTTAGATCTTTTCCCCCTGGCCCCTTCCCGAAGGCTGTCAGTTCAAAGATTGTATTGTTAAGATCTCGGTCAAATGTGATGCGCCGACAATTACTTCGATAATAGGCTTTCACTAACAAGAAAAGCAATTACGGAATAGACAAGCTTTACATACGAGTCTATGAGCAGAGGGAAACTGTTATAAGTTGTTCGTTATATTTATGCCCCTATTATGAAAAGCCAAGAAGAGCCAAGTAAACAAGCTTCTCAACCAATTTTCTGGAATCCAAGAACATACACCTCGAACGAAGATTAAACTGGATTTTGGATATCACAGCTGAGTGCAAACAATACGGAGCCTACTTTTGCACTCTGAATAAGTTAAGACTTATCACGAAAATAACCTTTCTTAATTCAAATCTTAATTTCAATAAAATAAAATAAAAACCCTTAGGTACTTACTCACTGACTCATCATCGCCTAGCCAAACCCTTGGAAATAGAAAACTAGCTCATAATATGCTACTTTTAAAATGGACACAAGGAATAAGAAAAGATTTTGCCATAATCCCAAGACATGTCCGAACAAGGCAGGAGCAGCCCGCTCGATTGAATAATATAAAAGTAAAGTAAAAGAACAGAAACATAAAAATCATTCAAAATTAAAGTATTATTTTATTTTTCATATGAGTAGACTATAATTCTTAATGCCAAACAATAATAAATAATTGCTAAATAAAATTCTGTCAACAATTTCAATGTTTTTCTGACCCTGAAAATATATCGTGACATGTCATATTTTCATAATTATATGTCGAGATTTTACTTGGGTTCTTTTCATCTCAAATATGGCTTCAACTTCATTAACATCATTTTAGTGAAAATTACTACTGTATGATTTTTTCTAGTCTTGTTAAAGTTAAAGAAAAAAAATTTCAAGTATTGAGGTCTGGGGGCCTTAAGTGAGTTGTTCGAAACAAATTCAAATATATAGTCTTGCAATTAAATTAATTTAAGTACATTATTATTAATTAATTACTAAATAACTGTTCTATCTACATTTAATAATTTACTTACATTATGCATATGTACCTACTTAAAGCAGTCTACTATATAAGTAAATCGTACAATACACGTAGGTATCTATTGTTTAAATAAAATGATAGTAGCAGTAGTGTGATATCATTTAATTTAAATACCTAATCTAAATCTAAGTTTGTACTTATGTCTAAGAGATTATTTTATATAACGTTTGTATACCTAATACCCATAGGCAGAATTAGCAGGTTGAAATTCCGACGTCATACCTATTGTGCTACAATTCATAAATAACTAATTAATTTACATTATCCTATTGAATATGATCTTTTGAATATTGCATGTCGTCTGCTTCGACAGAATTTCCGTTTGAACTTCCTGCGTGGTTGGAGCACTTTCAACCTCTCGTTAACGCCGAGAGCTTCGACAATATGCGACCATTTCTGATCTATATCCAAGTCCTCTGGTAGCTTATCATTGATTAGTATTATAGGTTTGACGAAACACACACTTTTTTGGTCAGATTTGCGATAACCTTTTCGAAGAGCCGATGATATTTCTGACCAGTCTTTATTAGTTGAACCGTCAGGCGTGTTGACTTTGGAACTCTCTTTGCTCGATATCACGGATATTTCTATATTGCCTTGCGACGTCTCGGAGGTTCTTCCATCGGCATCGGGGTTTTCTGTGATGACAGCACTAAGCGCAGCCGCATGGGCTGCTAGTAACTGAAACAGAGAAAGTGTTCATTAATACGAGATAAGATTTAATGAAACCTCTGTTTCCACTTTTAGATGTTGCTTATAACTTTTGAAGACTTTATAATTCAAACTTAGATACTTTATTTCACATAATCCTAACTAAGTAAGACTCTTCATAAGTGCCTGTTAAGTAAGTGTATTACTTAACAGGCACTTATGAAGAGTCAGTGATTTGATAAATTATTATGTGCATTCACATAAATTGTTATGTGATAACTATTTCAAAGTAATCAGTTTATGAGGGTTCCAACTTCCAAGCACCCTGCGAAGAAGACTGAGAAGAAGTATTAGCTGGAAATTATTTTTTGTTACCACCATTTATCAAACTTTCTTAGAATATGAATAGGCTAGTAAAAAAAACAATTCGCTATCACTCTCACTTTATTTATGGGTGTAGACTCGAAAAAATCTTTTAGTACTTTTAAAACGTTTTTATTTATAAAATATCATACATTGTCATAAAATTCTACAAACGATTTGGAAATACAAAATGTTTTTATCGAAAACAAATATTATTGATGCCATAAAAACATTTCAATATTGTTTTTACAGTCCAATAACTTGCGATTTACAGCTATTTAATTGAACCACTATTTCGAGAGAACAAAGGCCGCGAATGTAAACGATAGAAACTCGCTTACAGCGGAATAAATAGCTAAAAGCAGATAGCCATAAAGTTTAAATACATTGGTGTGTACACAGGATTTCCACGCATTCGCTGGACTGACCACAAAGTCGTCGTAAAATCGTGCGAAACGAATCTCCTGGGACTTTAGTCGTTGGGTACAAAATTACGATGTTAAAGTGGAGTAGAAATGTTTGCACTAAAGGAGAATGCCGTTTCTTGTATGAAAATTGGGCTGTACCTTGCGTCTTAACCAAATCATCGGTAAAACATTACAAATATTCTCAATATTATGTTAAAGATTAGTAATATATTAACAGGTTAATTTTCTAAGTTTTATAAGTGGCATGGCGATTCTACATGTTTCGAAACGTTTAATTACTTTTTTATAATACTTTTGAACCCCATTCCACATTTCACTAACATAAATATATGCAATATTAATATTTGAAAGAAGATTCTTCATGCATACGTGCTTGAGACGCAGAGTGACGCAAATCAAGCCCATTTTCTGGCATTCTCCTTTATTTACGAGGACAATAGCACTGTGACCCACAAATAATATTGTCTCGCATGGGTCACATTTAAATTGAAATTGATGTACTCGTACCTATATGGCGCAGATGCAAAACCAAATTATTTAAAACCAAGATTTGGAAACGTTAATCGCTTTTTGTATGAAAGCTTACAGCTAGACGATCCTCTTAAGTGCGTTTTTTTAGTGTAGTGGTTACTAGGACTGTATCGTTTGAGTGTTGACTGTTATGTTTAGCTTATACCTAACTTTATAAATTCTGCACTTGAGGATCTTGTTCTATTGTAATTATATGACGAGGTTGGAAGGCTGAGTTTACATAGTATTAGTTCCTTCGTAGAAACTTTGCTTATTGATTACACGTCTGCTATTCACAAAGTATCTTATCAAGTTATCACGAACGCGGTAAACTCGATAAGGTATGTAAAGGATGGTTAGTTACTAACTAGAATATGAGGCGGTTTCCATACGTAGTAAATATACGCAGGCCGCCGCATTATATGCTAAATGTATAGTGTCCAGTTTGACTAAAAATTTATTGCTATAATATGATGGCCGTTTTGACATTTATTGCTATAATATGATGGCCGTTTTGACAATTTTAATATTTTTCGTGTAGTAAAACACTCTTCAAGTTAGATCAAACTAGTTTAAACTCAAAAGGGTTGTGTCATTTAACTAACCAATTTCTATGGCGCTGAACCATGCACAATATTTTTGCATCGTCATCCGATTTACACATAATATATATGCAAAGTTTCAGCTCACTTGGTACCCGGGCAGTGAATATAATTTAGATTTGATTACAGACAAACAAACAAACATTAGCAAAGGTGAACTAAACAACTAAAAAACTTGGAAAAGAGGCAGAGGTATACCAATGACTCGATTGGAGAGGTTCAAATTGGGCTAGGACAGACAAGTAATGATAGAGACAAAATAATATGGTCTTCGTTGGAGGAAGCCTAAACGTTTTTTGTCGTCACGTTGAAGGCGGTTGTCTGCAACAGACGCGCTAGGTCGCGTCCGACGTGCAGACGCTGTACGCGGCCTATGAATGCTTACTATGGAAATGTATAGCGTCACGTCTCACATCTATGGTCACGTCGAACGCGACCTAGCGCGTCTGTTACAGTCGCACTCTCGGATTTAAATCGGAGGGATGTCGCGTTTTCGATTCCCGTCGCGAGCTACTGAGGCTTCGGATGCGGCTATTTACCAGGGTGGTACCAGTAAAGACGCACCATCGGTACTAGTAGCGGCTTTGCGGTGCGATGTTGTGTAGAAACCGTTAGTGGTTGCTTACCCCCTTACAAGTTAGTACGACAATATTTTCGGCTGCATCTGTGAGCACTGAGCTGTCACTTACCATCTGAGGGGTTAGTACAGGTTTTTGTTTCGAGTCGACTCGCATCGCACAAACGAATCGCATTCCTCGATTCATTTACAGCCAGCGCCATCTATGGACAGTCGCTGACATGTAGCTGTCAAGAGTTTGTGTGGAATTCGCATTAAACAATATTTTGGCAATTCACACTACAAAAAAATGTTGCTGCACTCACGGAGCTACTCGTATCGTTGTTAGGTAGTGCTCTATCTAGTCAGAGCGCGAGTGACGACTGACGAGTTATTATAAATCTGTTTGAAATCTTGAAACTATACTTATTAAATAAATAAATAAATAAATAGTGGACAACATCACATACATTGCTCCGATTCCTTAGAAAGTAGCTTGTGCACTTGTGTTAAGGACATCAGAAACAACGAAGGTACCACAACACCCAGACCCGAGACAATGTAGAAAACTTATTTTTCTACATTGCCCCGACCGGGAATCGAACCCGAAACATCAGAGATGGCGGCGCCTTGAAAACCGGCACGCTAACCACTCAACCACGGAGGTCGTCTAGCTAGGCTAGGCTTATTACTTATTTAGGAGTGTATTTTACTGTAATTATTGTATCTATAAATATTTGATCAGTAGATTTGCCAATTAGTTGCTGATGAATACGATTTTAAACGTTCTATAACGCGTAACTGAATAGATCTTATTTAAATTTAACGCCCAATGAATCTTCTTTTGAAGTATTAATTTGTTATAAAGGTACACAATATTTCTATCACAACATTATATATAGTTTGAAAATTGCTAATAATCACATCGCAATTCACATCACGCTGTCAATAAAAGTGAAAATGATGCAAGTTCGTATGTATGTTTGTTACTCTTTCGTTAAATTTGGAAAGTATTTATTGATTATTTATACACTGAATTAATAATAATAATAATAATAATAATAACCTGGCAACACTAAATGTCAGCATACGTTATATTTTTTCACCGTTATATTTTCGCCAAAATAAATATTATACAACCGATCTCAACAGAATTTTCGATTTAATTTAATAAAATTACCATACTAAAAACTAATTACAAGAACCAAAACCTAATTAGAAGAATTAGAAACCATGAAGAAAATTAAAATAGTCCGAAATGTAACTGACACAAGCTGTCAATAGATGCCTGATATAATACAAAAGAAATTTAAACGAATTAATAATGTAGTATGCTGACACGATCCAGAGCACGGAACGCACAAACACCACCCCCGGAGTCGTCACTCAGTCCCGCCTCGCAGCCACCCGGGACCACGCCCAATGCTGCAGTTGCGTCGAGTTCGAGCGACGAGTTTTTCTCCCCGCCGACGTCGCCACCACCAGTACATCGTCGTGGGAGAGGCCGGCCGCCGTCTTGCTTGGGATCCCGAGGACCACCGGGTCCTGATAGGGTCCCCGCTTCCGGCGGTAGTGTGTCGCGCATGAGGTGGACAACATCCATTAATGAAAATGTCATGCGCGCATACTTTGGGGCTACTGAGGGTGGAACCAACATGACCGCGTACCGTGCTAGGATGCATGCTTTGTTTCAGGTCCTTGAACCAGCTCTCAATGTGTCGGCTCAGCGACTGTCGGACCAGGTGCGGGTTATTCAGCGTAATCACATGCTGGACAACGCCGTGCTTGATCGGCTTCGCTCTGAACTACAATGTAACCGCGCTACCCCCCTCACCGCAAGCTCCAGCACAATCGCAAACTGCTCATGCGATTTCGCTGCAGCCCACTCAAGCTGGTGAGGGACAGGATAGCGAGGCTGCACATGTAAGTACCCAGTGTAGTGAACAATTGAGGAGTGCTTTGGAGAGTGCTATTCGGGAATATAGATCTTCACCACCCGAGCTTAGACCGCGGTTACCTCGGTTACCCATGAAAAATAAGAACAAAGCGCTAATGGGTGCCCTGGATTCACTGCTGCCGAGTTATTTTGACAGCAGCGAAGACCTTTCCGACACACATTCGATTCTGTACTGCGCGGCTGTTGCGGCATGTCGTGTTGCTAATGTAAAGTTTATTAATAATGATACAGCAACACGACCGAAGCCTACCGTACCAGCCTGGCAGTGCAGGATCAAACGTCGTATTGATGGGGCTAGGGCACTCATTGGCAAACTACTCTGCTTCAGGGAGGGCAACACTCGCCCTAGAGTCATGCGCTTTGTGAGGCGCGCTTTCTTGGGGACTGATATCAGCCCTCAAGATTATATGGCGCGCGTCACTGAGCGCATTGACTTCCTGAAACAGAAGGTCTCGGCATGGGCTAGCCGTATTCGTAGATACAAAAGCCGGATTGAGAGATATACCCTGAATCGCACTTTCCAAAGCGATCAGAGGCGGGTATATCGAGGTTGGGAACACCCTGACCAAGGTGTCAACGATGCGCGCCTGCCGGATGATGAAGCCATGACCTCATTCTGGCGCAACATCTGGTCGGCGCCTGTCGCTCACACTGAGGGTGGTTGGACGTGGGATTTAGAAAGAGCCTGCGAGCAAATTCCAGAAATGGACCTAGTTATTATCACCCCTGAAGACGTGGCCACTGCAGCGCGTCTCCTGCCCAATTGGAAATCCCCTGGGCCGGACGGGCTGCACAACTTTTGGATAAAGTGGCTACGCAGCTCGCACGCTCGTTTGGCATCCCAATTCCAATCATCTCTAGAGTCAGAGTCGCTACCCCAGTTTCTGACAACAGGTATTACCCTCCTGCTCCATAAGTCAGGTAGTACCACGGAGCCCAAAAATTATAGGCCGATTACGTGTCTGCCAACATTGTATAAACTTCTTACATCCATTCTGAGAACAAAAATTAACGATCATATCAATAGAAAATCCATCATGTCTATTTCTCAGAATGGATGTAGGAATGGCTCCCGTGGTACTAAGGAGCTTCTCCTCATTGATATGGCCATTTGTCAGCAGGTTCGGCGCTCCCGAAGGGATCTGTCGACATGTTGGATAGACTATAAGAAGGCCTACGACTCTGTGCCCCATACATGGCTCATGAAGGTGCTGGAACTGTACAAAATAAACACAGTACTACGCGCCTTCCTACAGACGTGTATGGGACAGTGGAGGACGGTCCTTCACTATCCAGGATGTCGCCGGAACCTGGGGAGCGCGGAGCCTATAAGGATTGAGCGAGGCATATTCCAGGGCGATAGTCTGAGTCCTTTGTGGTTTTGCCTGGCTCTGAATCCTCTGAGTACTCTCTTGGAGAATTCAGGGCTAGGTTACCGGTTGAGGAGAGGTGGTCAGGTTATATCACACCTCCTTTACATGGATGACCTAAAACTCATTGCCCCCAACAAATCACATCTACTAGAGTTACTAAAGGTAACTAAAGCCTTTAGTGATTCCATTAGGATGGAATTTGGTGTGGACAAATGTGCGGTTATGCATGTAAAGCGAGGGAGGATTGTGGAATCTGAGGGGGTTGAGCTCTCGGATTCCATATACCTCAGATCGCTCTCCTCAACTGAAACCTACAAATACCTGGGCATGGCGGAGGCGTTAGGTATCAGAGAGGCCGACATGAGGCAGTCGGTGAGGGAGCGTTTCCTTGGCCGTCTGAGGAAAGTACTGAAAAGCCTTTTGTCGGGCGGCAATAAGGTGCGCGCCTTCAACGGTTGGGTCATGCCGGTCTTAATGTATTCCTTCGGCATAATCAGGTGGACTCAGACTGAGCTTGACGCCCTGGACAGACAAGTTCGTGCGCTGCTGACCGCATATCGGATGCATCACCCGCGCTCCTCGGTGATGAGGCTGTACATTCCGCGGAAGTATGGGGGAAGAGGCCTTTTGAATGCCAAAACCCTCCACAACCGCGAGGTGTGCAGTCTCAGGGAGTACTTTCTCCACGCCGAGACGGAGATGCACCGCGATGTGGTCGCAGTGGACAGGGGTCTGACGCCGCTCTCCTTGGCTAACGAGAACTGGCGCATACCTGTGGTGCTCAGTACCAATGACCGCAGGGTTGTATGGCAAGGTAAGGAGCTTCACGGACGCTTTTATCGGGTCCTCCACGGGCCTGATGTTGACTTTGAAGCGTCCGTGGCCTGGCTGCGCTTTGGTGACCTCTTTGGGGAAACCGAAGGGTTTGTTTGTGCAATTATGGACGAGGTCATGATGACGAACAATTACAGAAAATACATTGTGAAGGATGGAACGGTAGACATATGTCGGGCATGTCGCCGTCCTGGAGAAACTATCCGTCACATTGTTTCTGGTTGTTCTCATCTAGCTAACGGCGAATACTTACACAGACATAACCAAGTGGCCAGGATTATTCACCAGCAACTTGCCTTGAAATACAATCTTGTGGAATCGGAGGTACCGTACTACAAGTATGTGCCCGACCCAGTTCTTGAAAATGGTCATATCACACTATACTGGGATCGGTCTATCATTACAGACAGGACTATTGTAGCCAATAAGCCTGACATAGTGGTGATAGATCGATCAGAGCGCCGTGCAATGATTGTTGATGTTGCTGTTCCGCATGACGAGAACCTCGTGAAAGCTGAGAAAGAGAAACTCACCAAGTATCTCGACTTGGCGCACGAGGTTGTCGCTATGTGGAATATAGACTCAGCAATCATTGTACCGATAGTCATTACCGCTAATGGTCTTATAGCCAAGAGCCTCGACCAACATCTTTCGAGGCTCTCGTTGGGTAGCTGGGTCAAGGGCCAGATCCAGAAGGCTGTACTCCTGGACACGGCTCGCATCGTCAGGAGGTTCCTCTCTCTGGGGCCCTGACCGCCGGTTGCTTGGACCCTGTTCCCGAAGCCGGTGGACCGCTATTTTTTATATTTTTAAATGTTTTTTTTTTTTTTTTTTTTTTAAGTTTCATAATGAAATATTTAAAAATGTAAAAAATATGATATATTGATAAATGTAAAGAATAATAATAATAAAAGCCTTTATTCACTGACCTTTAAACTATACATGCTATTCTTATAAAAACAATAGTATTATTGAATCTATTTTCCTTAGCAAAAATTGTATTAGTAACTTAACTGCAGCTCTGGTCAGGTTGTCTATCGACATAGGCCTCCCCCAATTGTTTCCACATCTCTCTATCCTTAGCAGTCCTTCTCCATCCTTTTGGTAAATCGTCCTCCCATCTTTTAATTTGACCTCCTCTTTGTCTTTTCCCGTTCCTCGGATACCATTCTATTACATCCTTAGTCCATTTTTCTTTATTAGTCCTCATTATATGTCCAGTCCAACTCCATTTCAGCTTTCTTATTTTTTGTAACACGTCACTGATTATACACTGAATTAGTCTTATCTGGATTTCGGTTTTTCTAAAAAGTGTCTTTTCCCAAGTCATCTTCAATCCCAAATTTTATGAAAATTGGTTTTGTGGTGTAGGCATGACTTACATTAACAAACAAGCTTACATTCATATTTATGACATTAGTAGGGATCAAAAGATCACTGGCGTTATATTATATTTTTCCTATTTTACTAAAATCCAAAGAAATCCCCTGACGACTTCTTTTACCAAATTTCAAAATTAACATAGGGTTTTACCCACATTCACATATCAGGGAAGTAAGTATAGGTACATGTTTAGCTCAGCCTCCGCACATTAATATTCGCATAAATGATCCCGACATTAATTATAGTCCAAGGACCTACTCAATAGTAGCCTTGTAATCTAAAAAATATGAGTAAAATTAAGAAAAGAAGGGATTCACAAATTAATTTGAGTTATTAGGCCAATTCCCTCGAAGTAATCAGTGATGCCCAAGTCGCTCTTCAAATATAATTGACATAATTTGGTTCTCTTATTTTACTTTAACAAGTATCGGTCCACGTTCCAGTTCCAGAATATACCAATTTTGGATTTTAGGAATAAATATTTAAATTTTCGTAGCTCGCTCGGCTAGGCGCTAGCATAGACGTCGGGTACAATTTTTCCACAGGGCGAGGTTAAAACCTTTTTCCTTCCTACAGTTATATCCCCCGTGACTAAATCAGGGACTTTACTTCTTTTCCTTTCCCTTTTTGCCGTCCTTTAGCTTGTGGAGAATATAATTGTGTACCCCCATGGGCCCCATCAGAGAAAATACTGCGGGGATGATAAATTCATCCCCTCATCACGCAATGTGAAGTCTACATCTCTTGAGAATTATGGCCCGGTGTTGGAATGAAACGTGTGTCGAAGCAAGTGTTGGAAAAACAGCCGTGCTATTCTGCAAAACAGCGACGAGCGTACATCTATGCATCTATAAATTTGTCAGTTGTAATAGAGTACAATTTTGCATGCCATATTCGGGTTGGCAGCTGTCTGGCAGCTATTTCATTTTGTAGAATAGCACAGCAGGTGTTTCATGTGGGTGGACCATTGACATTATTTTCAAGTTGCGGATTATACCAACCTGCTAATTATGGATTTCCTCAAAATAACGCCTGCTTCGATTCAGTAAAAATGTATATTGGTAAAATAAAGTATTTCTAAATCGATTTGATTCGAACAAATAAATCTGTTTATTTCTCTAAAACCTTTTCCCGTTCCGAGAAAGCGTAAAGCTTCGTTTGCAATTAGCGGAAACCGTGACACCAATTGGAATTGACACAAAGGAACAAAAAGAGTAACGAGAAAATAAAGCGATTTTATATTTCTAGGTAATTTAACCCTTAATTACTCGCACAAAGAATTTTTTATTTATTTTATTTATTTATATAACTTTATTGCACACACACAGAGAGACACAAATAGAGAGACAAAATACAACGGAACACAGTGAGCGCAAAGGCGGCCTTATTGCTAGTGCAATCTCTACCAGGCAACCTTTGGTGAGAGGATTACTGTAATGAAGCGCCGGATGGTGCAATTAAAATAAAATAAGATATATACAATAAATAAATATATATAAATATACATACATATATAGATATATATATATATACATTAAACACCCATATAATACATATATACATATATCTACTATTACATGAGCATTTTCCATTACACTATTTGCATACAGATAGATAATACTGGTACAAGCGACTTTTGAAGATTGCGATGGATTTAGAGTGACGGATTTCATGCGGCAGACTATTCCACAGTTTCACGGACTTGCATGTGAATGAATCGCCGTAGTAACGCGAGCTACTAACTGGCACATGCAAGCGATTGTCTTTACACGATCTTAGATGTTGGCGTTCAACGTTCGAGCCGAGGTAGGTGAAGCGCTGCTTTAGGTACGAAGGAGTTTGAGGGTTGTAAAGAATGGAGTAAAGGAAGGTGAGCAAGTGAAGATTACGGCGGAGTCTGATTGGAAGCCATTTCAGACGAGCTCGGTATTCGGACACGTGGTCAAATTTACGTAGCCCAAAAATAAATTTAATGAACAGGTTTTGCAGGCGCTCAAGCTTGTTGAGCTGCTCCTCAGTTAAGTCAGGATAGGAAGAATCAGCATAGTCTAAGATTGGAAAAAGAATAGAATGAGCTAAGGAGATTTTTGTTTTAATGGGAAGAAAATGTTTCCAACGCCTAAGACACCCCAGTGTCGCGAAGACTTTCCGACTTACTTCAGCTAATTGGGGTGCCCACGACAAGGACTCATCAATGTTAATGCCGAGGTTCTTTACGCACGATCTCACATCCAGAACTGCTGCACCGAGCTGGACCGGAGGTAGAGCACTGAACGTGATCTTATTGAGTTGCCTGGGACCACCTATGAAAGCAACTTGGGTTTTTTTAGGATTAACATGCAACCCAAAAGATTCACTCCAGGAGTTGATAGTCTCCAGATCACGATTCAACTGCTCTATAGCCATGCTAAGATCATGAGAAGGTGCAGCAGTATAGACTTGTAGATCGTCAGCATAAAGGTGATAGGAGCAGGAAAGAAGGTTAGTGACTGTGTTAATATAGATAGCAAAAAGGAGAGGGGATAGAACACCACCTTGCGGCACGCCAGCTGAGATAGGAGTGTAAGAAGAAAAGCGGTCATCCATTCTGACGAGTTGTTGACGCCCTCGTAGATAGCTGTTAAACCAGTCAACAACTTCAGAGGAGATGTTAATAGATCGAAGGACGCCAAGAAGCAAGTCAAAATCAACAGTGTTAAAAGCGTTGCTAAAATCAAGCAGAGCAATAACACTGATTAACCTGTTGTCCATGCTGCACCTTATATCGTCACATACCTTCACAAGGGCCGTCATGGTACTATGACCAGCCCTGAAACCGGACTGGTAAGGGCTAAGGACATTGTGTTTTGACAAGAAAGTTTGAAGTTGATGATGTATAAGACGCTCCAAGACCTTAGAAAGGAAGGGAAGAATAGATATTGGTCGATAGTGAGCAAATGTCGAAGGGTTCTTTATCTTGGAATGGGAATCACGTGTGCATTTTTCCAGGCACAAGGAAACTCTTTAGAGGAAAGAGAAGCGTTAAAGATGTGGGAAAGTAAAGGCGCAACTTTATCCAAAACGAGAAGAAGCATTTTCCTACTGATGCCATCGCATCCAGCGGCACCAGACTTAATGGCAAGGATGTGTTTTTTAACTTCAGCAGTAGAAACTGGCACAAAGTGAAAGGCGGGAAGTTTGGAAGATGGCAAGGAACTGAGTTTGTTTAATGTGCTTTGCTTGACGACGTTATCTATAGGAGCAACGTTAACGAAGTGCTGATTAAGGGCTTCGAGATCTAAGTTGAGATTGGCATCCATCCGCTGCCGTCCAATACCAAGGGATTGCAGGAATCTCCAGGTCCCAGAAAAATCACTTTTTTCAATTTTGGTATGGATGTAGTTTCGCTGGGCATCTCTGCACGCTTTATTACACCGATTGCGTAAAAATTTGTATTTTGTCCAATTTTCTTCAGTAGGCTTTATTTTATATTTGGATTTCGCAGCATTGCGCTTCGCCATCAAAACTTTTATATCATTAGTTAACCATGGGGCTGGGAGGCGTTTTAACTTGACCGGTCGAAGAGGAGCATACTTGTCAAATATTCCCGTTAGTAACGAATTAAAGATATCCAATTTATCGTTGATATTGGGCGCAACTAAAACCGCATCCCAGTCAATTACATCGAGATCACGTACAAAGGAGTCGTTGTTTAAATTATTAAAGCTGCGCCGCATAACAATCGTGGGCTTCAATTTAGGAGTACGGATCTTATAAGAGAGATATATGAGATCGTGGTAGGAAAACGCCTCGGCGGGGAGTTGACCAAAACTGCAAACATGATCCAGAGAGGATGTTATCATCAGATCTAACCGTGATGGTGTGCAGTTTGGGAAGAAATGAGTGGCTTTGGTAGGAAGGATATGAAGATTGCAGCTTTCGGTGATATTAGTAAGCCGCTTTGCTCGCGAGTCGTTTTTCAATAAGCAGGTATTAAAGTCCCCCATAATGATCGTATGGTCTACAGTAGCAACATACCCCTCAAGTAAGCTTTCAAACGCTTGAAAGTAATCGATATGTAAAGAAGGACTATAAAATACACCGAGAAGTACCTTCAAACGACCAAATAGCACCTCAATGAATATGTGCTCTGAGGATTCAGAGTACTGTGACGGAGACATGTCTAGTATTGAGAAAGGAATTTGCTTTCGAAGGTAGATTGCCACGCCACCACCGCCCTTACCTGTACGGTCATTACGGATTACGTGAAAATTGCATAATTGCGTAAGAATATTACATAACTGCTCGCATGGGGTCACAGGTGACCCCAAATAGTATGAGTAGTTTTTAATATATATTGAAATGAAACATTTTATTATTAAAATGCATTGTTTATTCTGTAATATCTATAAGTAATAACATGAATTACTAACTAATTAAACAAGTTAAACTAAAATAATTAACAAATTGCAGAATGAGGGCATTTATGCCTGAAACATTTATCAGATGGAAGAAAATGGCTAACGGCCATCGTTAAGTTCGCCTTCCTACCACCACCACACCACCACATACCACACAAGTGATCATTGGTGTCCATTCCTCCTTTAGTGCTGTTGAATCAAGATTCCTTCTTCTTGCCAGTTGAGGCTGGGTCGATATGAGCTGCAGCTGCAGCTGATGTATGGTAGATTACTTTGTTCTATCACGTCTAACTCTGGCTCAGAACCTTACCCTCCAACTTCTTCTCATCAGAAGTCTCTTCCAAACAATTTGCCATTTGCTTTTATTTCCTATCCTTGACTAACTTTGAATAAAAATACAAAACCCTTAGTAAAACGGAATTTTTGGATAATTTCATTGTATAAAGATGTATAAAACTTATTTATAACAAATATTTGTTCACTGAACATACAATACTACAAACATAATTCATAATACACAAAAAAATACACAAAATAAAAAAACTTACCTCTTCCAAAAAAGTAACGTAATTACTCGCACGGGGTCACCGCTCAAGAGCGCAGAGACGGATCCTTCCACTCCTTTAACTTAGTCACCACTAAAATACAAACTTAGACGTGTGATATGAAGCTATTGAGGGTGCGGGGGGAATCGGGCCACGCCAAGTGCTTCATTTTTTAATCCGAAAATGCTTTGACCCCATGCGAGTAATTAAGGGTTAACTTAGGTAAATATTAATGCTTTTGGGCAATAACATTTTGTTTTTATCACAAAAAGTGCCTGATTAAAGCTGATAATGAATAGATAGTTTTAGGGGTCATGACTAAAGTTGCTTTGGTCCTGATAGATCCTTAAATCGCGGAGAATCTAATTTGAGCGAGACCTACTTGAGCAAATTTAAAAGTAAATCAGAGGATTATAGTACCTAATAAGAGCGCAAAATGATTTGACCTAGAATTTTGACTAATATGGAGCTTATGGTCTCTATCTTTGGCAAATCGTGGATTCATAGGTTAGTGATAATAATCGTCTAATTGTTACAGCGTCTTTTGCGGACTTTATGTAGTGTAAATGGAATGAAAGTAGAATGCGTTTAGAAATGAAAAATCCTGATTTTCATTGAAAAAACCTGAGAATTTTTTAAAGTCTGAGAATTTTCTTTCAAATGGGCAAATTACTTGTAGAATATGTCACATTTATAAATAATCTCGAATTAAATAGTTTCACTTTTCTTTGATCAACATGGGCAAAATATGATGCTCTTAATTCATAGGAAAGGGTTTATTTGAATAATTATTTTATCTCCTTTTTTATAACGGAATATTACAAAAACCTTTATAGCCTCAGCATATTATAATTTTACATCATGACTTGCTTCCTGGCTGAAATTGATTTTATGCCGAGAGTTTACTCAAAGTCCAATTGCGCGAAGTTTTCCATTAAAGCTGACTCAGGGGAGATTGAATTTTAAGACGTCGCGTCGATGCGTCAATGACTAGACCTGAAAATTAGGTATTAAATTTTGTACCCTGCAGTATGTACGCTCAATCTAAAATGCATCGAGCAAAGTTTACAAAGTCTGTAACAAAAAGTTTGGAGGTATATGATATTGTATTTGAAATTAATTATACTTAAGTGCATATAAAGAAATTCCCGAGCATAAATCTTAACCGAGTTTCAAATATAATTTTGTGATTAAAATATACCGGGCTGAGTTTGTTGTGTCTTCTCAGGTTCGTGAAATAGTTATCGCCAGTAAATAAGCATACTTATTAACTTTTAATAAATGCTTATAATATGAAGTAAATAAATTTGATGATTTAGACCTTTATGATGATATAGAGTAAACAAGAAAGATTTTCAATTTATTAGTAAGTACGGAATTTTAAAACGTTTTAAATTTTTAATAGGTAAATCTACTCGTAGCACTGAGTGAGCACACACCACGGTTTGACGAGCTTGTGCCTCGCTGCTCGCACATTATTAAAGTTATTTTCCAGATCACTGATCCCGCACTGTATTCACGGTACTCTTTTACGTCGTGCGCTACATTCTAATATGGACTGCAATAGCTCGCTCTAGCTAACAACTTCGTATCCACTGCGTTGTGACTAAACTAGGGTAGAGCTAGTGAAACTAACCAGCAAATGATACACAGTATCATAAAATACCTATCGGTACCTACTTGAATTGTATTTGCATACACGGAGCTATGGTCCCCATTTCAAAAAAAAAATAGTCAATGTGGGTATAAGTAAACAGAGGTTCCTCGTATTTCGTCGATATCACAATCAAAAGTTTTTCTACCCGAAAAGCTTAGAATAATAGGCAGTAAACAAGTGCGTTGTAAGTATCTTTAGATCTTTTCCCCCTGGCCCCTTCCCGAAGGCTGTCAGTTCAAAGATTGTATTGTTAAGATCTCGGTCAAATGTGATGCGCCGACAATTACTTCGATAATAGGCTTTCACTAACAAGAAAAGCAATTACGGAATAGACAAGCTTTACATACGAGTCTATGAGCAGAGGGAAACTGTTATAAGTTGTTCGTTATATTTATGCCCCTATTATGAAAAGCCAAGAAGAGCCAAGTAAACAAGCTTCTCAACCAATTTTCTGGAATCCAAGAACATACACCTCGAACGAAGATTAAACTGGATTTTGGATATCACAGCTGAGTGCAAACAATACGGAGCCTACTTTTGCACTCTGAATAAGTTAAGACTTATCACGAAAATAACCTTTCTTAATTCAAATCTTAATTTCAATAAAATAAAATAAAAACCCTTAGGTACTTACTCACTGACTCATCATCGCCTAGCCAAACCCTTGGAAATAGAAAACTAGCTCATAATATGCTACTTTTAAAATGGACACAAGGAATAAGAAAAGATTTTGCCATAATCCCAAGACATGTCCGAACAAGGCAGGAGCAGCCCGCTCGATTGAATAATATAAAAGTAAAGTAAAAGAACAGAAACATAAAAATCATTCAAAATTAAAGTATTATTTTATTTTTCATATGAGTAGACTATAATTCTTAATGCCAAACAATAATAAATAATTGCTAAATAAAATTCTGTCAACAATTTCAATGTTTTTCTGACCCTGAAAATATATCGTGACATGTCATATTTTCATAATTATATGTCGAGATTTTACTTGGGTTCTTTTCATCTCAAATATGGCTTCAACTTCATTAACATCATTTTAGTGAAAATTACTACTGTATGATTTTTTCTAGTCTTGTTAAAGTTAAAGAAAAAAAATTTCAAGTATTGAGGTCTGGGGGCCTTAAGTGAGTTGTTCGAAACAAATTCAAATATATAGTCTTGCAATTAAATTAATTTAAGTACATTATTATTAATTAATTACTAAATAACTGTTCTATCTACATTTAATAATTTACTTACATTATGCATATGTACCTACTTAAAGCAGTCTACTATATAAGTAAATCGTACAATACACGTAGGTATCTATTGTTTAAATAAAATGATAGTAGCAGTAGTGTGATATCATTTAATTTAAATACCTAATCTAAATCTAAGTTTGTACTTATGTCTAAGAGATTATTTTATATAACGTTTGTATACCTAATACCCATAGGCAGAATTAGCAGGTTGAAATTCCGACGTCATACCTATTGTGCTACAATTCATAAATAACTAATTAATTTACATTATCCTATTGAATATGATCTTTTGAATATTGCATGTCGTCTGCTTCGACAGAATTTCCGTTTGAACTTCCTGCGTGGTTGGAGCACTTTCAACCTCTCGTTAACGCCGAGAGCTTCGACAATATGCGACCATTTCTGATCTATATCCAAGTCCTCTGGTAGCTTATCATTGATTAGTATTATAGGTTTGACGAAACACACACTTTTTTGGTCAGATTTGCGATAACCTTTTCGAAGAGCCGATGATATTTCTGACCAGTCTTTATTAGTTGAACCGTCAGGCGTGTTGACTTTGGAACTCTCTTTGCTCGATATCACGGATATTTCTATATTGCCTTGCGACGTCTCGGAGGTTCTTCCATCGGCATCGGGGTTTTCTGTGATGACAGCACTAAGCGCAGCCGCATGGGCTGCTAGTAACTGAAACAGAGAAAGTGTTCATTAATACGAGATAAGATTTAATGAAACCTCTGTTTCCACTTTTAGATGTTGCTTATAACTTTTGAAGACTTTATAATTCAAACTTAGATACTTTATTTCACATAATCCTAACTAAGTAAGACTCTTCATAAGTGCCTGTTAAGTAAGTGTATTACTTAACAGGCACTTATGAAGAGTCAGTGATTTGATAAATTATTATGTGCATTCACATAAATTGTTATGTGATAACTATTTCAAAGTAATCAGTTTATGAGGGTTCCAACTTCCAAGCACCCTGCGAAGAAGACTGAGAAGAAGTATTAGCTGGAAATTATTTTTTGTTACCACCATTTATCAAACTTTCTTAGAATATGAATAGGCTAGTAAAAAAAACAATTCGCTATCACTCTCACTTTATTTATGGGTGTAGACTCGAAAAAATCTTTTAGTACTTTTAAAACGTTTTTATTTATAAAATATCATACATTGTCATAAAATTCTACAAACGATTTGGAAATACAAAATGTTTTTATCGAAAACAAATATTATTGATGCCATAAAAACATTTCAATATTGTTTTTACAGTCCAATAACTTGCGATTTACAGCTATTTAATTGAACCACTATTTCGAGAGAACAAAGGCCGCGAATGTAAACGATAGAAACTCGCTTACAGCGGAATAAATAGCTAAAAGCAGATAGCCATAAAGTTTAAATACATTGGTGTGTACACAGGATTTCCACGCATTCGCTGGACTGACCACAAAGTCGTCGTAAAATCGTGCGAAACGAATCTCCTGGGACTTTAGTCGTTGGGTACAAAATTACGATGTTAAAGTGGAGTAGAAATGTTTGCACTAAAGGAGAATGCCGTTTCTTGTATGAAAATTGGGCTGTACCTTGCGTCTTAACCAAATCATCGGTAAAACATTACAAATATTCTCAATATTATGTTAAAGATTAGTAATATATTAACAGGTTAATTTTCTAAGTTTTATAAGTGGCATGGCGATTCTACATGTTTCGAAACGTTTAATTACTTTTTTATAATACTTTTGAACCCCATTCCACATTTCACTAACATAAATATATGCAATATTAATATTTGAAAGAAGATTCTTCATGCATACGTGCTTGAGACGCAGAGTGACGCAAATCAAGCCCATTTTCTGGCATTCTCCTTTATTTACGAGGACAATAGCACTGTGACCCACAAATAATATTGTCTCGCATGGGTCACATTTAAATTGAAATTGATGTACTCGTACCTATATGGCGCAGATGCAAAACCAAATTATTTAAAACCAAGATTTGGAAACGTTAATCGCTTTTTGTATGAAAGCTTACAGCTAGACGATCCTCTTAAGTGCGTTTTTTTAGTGTAGTGGTTACTAGGACTGTATCGTTTGAGTGTTGACTGTTATGTTTAGCTTATACCTAACTTTATAAATTCTGCACTTGAGGATCTTGTTCTATTGTAATTATATGACGAGGTTGGAAGGCTGAGTTTACATAGTATTAGTTCCTTCGTAGAAACTTTGCTTATTGATTACACGTCTGCTATTCACAAAGTATCTTATCAAGTTATCACGAACGCGGTAAACTCGATAAGGTATGTAAAGGATGGTTAGTTACTAACTAGAATATGAGGCGGTTTCCATACGTAGTAAATATACGCAGGCCGCCGCATTATATGCTAAATGTATAGTGTCCAGTTTGACTAAAAATTTATTGCTATAATATGATGGCCGTTTTGACATTTATTGCTATAATATGATGGCCGTTTTGACAATTTTAATATTTTTCGTGTAGTAAAACACTCTTCAAGTTAGATCAAACTAGTTTAAACTCAAAAGGGTTGTGTCATTTAACTAACCAATTTCTATGGCTGCCTTCAGCTCCATGCACAATATTTTTGCATCGTCATCCGATTTACACATAATATATATGCAAAGTTTCAGCTCACTTGGTACCCGGGCAGTGAATATAATTTAGATTTGATTACAGACAAACAAACAAACATTAGCAAAGGTGAACTAAACAACTAAAAAACTTGGAAAAGAGGCAGAGGTATACCAATGACTCGATTGGAGAGGTTCAAATTGGGCTAGGACAGACAAGTAATGATAGAGACAAAATAATATGGTCTTCGTTGGAGGAAGCCTAAACGTTTTTTGTCGTCACGTTGAAGGCGGTTGTCTGCAACAGACGCGCTAGGTCGCGTCCGACGTGCAGACGCTGTACGCGGCCTATGAATGCTTACTATGGAAATGTATAGCGTCACGTCTCACATCTATGGTCACGTCGAACGCGACCTAGCGCGTCTGTTACAGTCGCACTCTCGGATTTAAATCGGAGGGATGTCGCGTTTTCGATTCCCGTCGCGAGCTACTGAGGCTTCGGATGCGGCTATTTACCAGGGTGGTACCAGTAAAGACGCACCATCGGTACTAGTAGCGGCTTTGCGGTGCGATGTTGTGTAGAAACCGTTAGTGGTTGCTTACCCCCTTACAAGTTAGTACGACAATATTTTCGGCTGCATCTGTGAGCACTGAGCTGTCACTTACCATCTGAGGGGTTAGTACAGGTTTTTGTTTCGAGTCGACTCGCATCGCACAAACGAATCGCATTCCTCGATTCATTTACAGCCAGCGCCATCTATGGACAGTCGCTGACATGTAGCTGTCAATAGTTTGTGTGGAATTCGATTCGTTTGTGCGATGCGAGTCGACTCAAAAATAACCTGTACTAACCCTACAGGTGAAAATTGAGATCGCAGTCAAGTACTAATTGTAGTGTGTAAAACGTTGTCGAGAATCGTTGGGCGATGAACCCTATTGACAACGCTCGGTTTAACGCTCTGTCGTAAAATGTAATCGCTTCTTCTGTTCTTGGTGCTCAAAATGTAATTGAAAACAATTTGCACCGCTTTGTATTTTATTCGAGACTGGAACAGGATTTAAATGGAGTCATTTGACAAACAGAGGGCAGAACCCAGATTAAAATACGAGTAAGTATGTACCTATAGAATTTTACTATTCCTATTGTTTAAGCGTATGCCTAGTTAATCCTTATAAAAGATAGATCATATTATATCTCATAGCGGACTTTTTTAAGATGGATAAAAGAGGAATATCTCATCATCTATGTTTTGTTACATCTCTAGGGATTACGAGTAAGAAGAGACTTAGACGACAGTCCTAATGGCTTGACTTTTCCCACACTTCCAACAATTATTATTATTAAATTAATTTATACAATACCTTGACTAATTATTATTCTATAACTTCTTTATGAATGACTCTATCTATTAGAGAAAACAGAATACCGCAAGAAAATTTGATTAGTAACTTTTGAGTTTACGAGTAGGTATTATGGACAGACAGACAGACAGACAGACAAACAAACAAGGCGGTGGACTTTGTTGTATAATATACCTAAGCCTAGTTATTATATCGTAAAATTATTAGAGTATTTTCAAGCGAACGTGCCCGCAATTAATACTAACGAGCATGGTAACACGACAGTCGACGTGAATCGACTTAAAACAGTTAGATTAAACCGAAAGGGCGAAGGTTGTTTAATGTCAGAGGCTTATATTTTTCGCTTTTATGAGCGGGGTTTACGCATATCGATCTCTGCTCTTTGACTGACAGATCCCATAAATTCCCTTATTTAATAACGGTAAATCGTGTTTGCTGTACACAGGAAATTTCAGGTTTTCAGAAAGGTTGAAGTTTCATAAGAAAATTCTTTACATGAATGGGCATGGAAATTATTAAAAAACCTTATTAAGTAATTTCTGTAAGCTGAAAATGAACATTTTCGGAAATATTTTGTTGATTTATTTATTTAACTAACGTTAAGCAATTTTATTGACCAAAATATTGATTATTTTAAATGTCTTTTTTTAATAAATCAACTGATGATATTGAATCCTATGGTTATGCTACGTACGATTGTCATAATATTAAATAGTCTATGTACCTAAAAGGAAGGTAGAATAGGTAATATATGTTTTATTGGTTTTATTACAAAATACTCAAAATGATTTATTAACTTATTTCCTCCACCCAACATTTGTTGCTTTTCAACTTTAGGTTTGTGGTTTTATTAAAAAAAAAAGAGACCAGAATGATTAATAAATAATTGCAAGAAAATTCGTCGACGACGAAGTAAAAACAAAAACGTATTTTTCATGCCCAAAGAAACAACTGTGGTCTGTATCATTTAATTAATAAATGTCACCTTGTCGTATCTTGTCGCGTTATCGTTAACTGAAAATCTAATTTTCGACACCTTCCAAGTTAATTTAGCTTCATTAAATTAGAAATTTTATCAAGATGTGTAAAACGTAGTTCCACAAAAGACAAATAGATACCTAAAGTAACTTTTAACGCAAAGGATACTTTGATTGTGATTTTGACGCTCCTTCGGCATTTTTGAGATGGGTAAAAGCAATTGAACTCGTGACAGCATTATATTGTAACCTTGAAGTGAAGACTTTTGTAGGCGCGTTGGGATTGCGATGTGTAAAAACCATTGACACTAACACTTACACTTCACACTGTTACCGTAACCGACCCTTTGTATGTAATTTTTTTTGAGATTAATTTACTAATACCATTGCCACGTCTTTTTTTTATAAATGAATTCAGCCTTATAAAGAATTTTATAAGGAATGGTTTTTTTTTAATAAATGGCTATTAAACATTTCTTACAATTTGTTCAGAAATTTGTTCTGTAAATAATAAAAGGAACTTTTTTTATATAAAAATCGTTTACGTAACGTAACCTTTGATATCCAATGTAGTATTACGGACACGTATCAAAAGGTGTTCTCACGTAGGTGTAGCCTTCTTAGAAATATGTGCAGATTCAGAATCGGAATCTATTGAAAAAAACCAGCCAAGTTCGAGTCAAACTCGCGGGCCGAGGATTCCATACCTATTGCAAAAGAAATGAAACTTTATAATAATCAATTTTGTTCATTGAATGTAAAAGTACTTTTGATAACGGACCGCAAACCTAACTTTGATTTTAGAAGTCTATTCTTATTTGTTATTAATATCAAAAAAGTTAGACAGTTGATTTTATTTATTCTGTAAAATGTACGTCAACCCTTATTGTTCATAACTTTTTCAGATTTTTCGATCGACAAACTTCGGAGATAAGGGGGAGGTGGAAACAGAATTTTTCGACAGTTTTTCCAATAAATCAAAAACTATCAAGGATAAAAACAAATAAAAATCCGTTTGAGAATATATAAGTAACGCTCTTTCATATATCCCAAAAATTTCAGGTTAAAAGGTTTAATAGTTACTGAGATAATCGAGTGTAATGAACGGATGGAAGGATAAAGTTTCACCATATTAAGGGTTCCATTTTATTACCATTGTGGAATGGAACCCTAAAAAGAGATTGAGATGGTCCTACTGATTTATCAAGGTCAAACTTCAGAAACGCGAAACGTGGTTAGTAAATACACCATTCAGTGATTTAAGAATGTTTTAGTAGATAGAAGGTCTATTTTGTGTCTGGGATTGAATAAATATTTAGAAACTAACATAGATATCTAAGAAACAGATTACGCAGTGAAGTCTTAATAGTAACATATATATTTAGTTACGTTAGAGTTAAAATATATGTATTCAGGTTCAAAGATTATTTTTATATGGATGAATCACAGACTTTTACTGTTAAGCTATCTTTATCTAATCATAGAGTAATTTGCGTGTAAAAAGCGATCTTGACTTTGAGCGAACGCGCCCTAATTGGTTCATCGTAAACAGCCTGTCAAAACGGCATCACTGTATATTGAAAGCCCGCTGTTTATCGATGAACCGAGGAAGGCGTAGGTACTCACACAGGCGGTGCATGAATCAGCCAAACTGTTTATACGCCAACATTCTAAACGCGCTTTTAAGGTGGATGGGTAAAATTTACCTTCCAAATTCAAAGAAGAAAGACCAAAGGTGGTATCAAGAGTTCTATTCAAAAGCAAAATATTCTACCTAATGTTTTTAAGCTATTGCATAGCTTCTATCGCGGGCTTTGACGGTGCAGACCTAATCCAGAAATTCCGTAACGAAAATAACCTGGCACTTTCTATAGATCTAATTTTCTATTGATGGCAAAACTAAAAATAACTTTAAATTCTATGCAATAGCTTTACCGCGGCAGTCTCAGAGTGCCTTTTTTTTCAAACCTTTAGCACTGAGATTTTGCTTCTCCAGAATTTAATGTGGAGACTGGACTCTATAAAAAAAATATGTTGGTTAATTTAGTTCAGTCTGGTAAAGGTTTCCATACATCCATGTTCATTGTCTTTTACTTGAGTTTTCCGCTAATAACAGTTTAGCTACGTATTGTACGAATTTGTTTTGGGAGTCTCTGAATTCAGATTTTTTAATTTCTGAAGACTAGTGCTATTCCTTTTGAACATAACTGTCTTACTGTATAGTTAACTAATAAAACGCTTATTTTACTACTAGGGAACTTAACACAAGTAAGCTTTTCCGATTAGGTACCACTCAACCTATCATCAACTGACCACTAGGTACTACAATTATGTTATTATTTTATCATTATAATATTAATTAATTTTTCAGAGTAACTACGCCAGCGAAGTACAAACTTTTCAAATCATTTTAGTAACCAGATAAGTGATCTTTTAATTTTTTTTTAGACCAAACTTTAACAACACAATAACAGATAAACAGTCTCGTAAAAACGTGACAATTTAAATTTTATTTAACTTCACAGTTTTAGAGAAAGAGGCTCTACTATAGATTAGAATAAAAACAAGCTACGTATTGAGTTTGTTTTGTATGTACAAAAAAATATGTGAAGTCGAATGAAAGCGTTCAAACAACCTAAACATTTATTAAATTTCGGGTGAGCGATCAGAAAGAAAAGAAATTTTTCTTTGTTAGGTAGGGATAATAAAAAGAAGGTAAAGGGTAAAATTTATTCACCCTTGTTTTAATTTAGAGCCCTTTTCTAATATTGTTATTCCCTAGAGCTTATTTAAAACTGTTTGTTATACATTTTAATTGTTATAAAAATTTGCTGAAGTAAAATAAAATGAAAACAATTTTTTTTATAAAGATAAGCAACTCTTAATTAGTGTCTCATTTTCAGGGACGTAATTTTTTTTTATTTCATTTACTTCTCGGTTTCGGACTAAAAGGTAAAAGATTATACAGTTAGAAATTGATGTTTAAGAATAACACGTACCTACCTATGTTTATATTATAGCCAGGCTCGCCACCACGGGTATCTTGCGCATCCACGTGTACAACAAGGCAGTCGGTAAACATACCCTCTTCTTATCCCTCGACGCGGTGTACAGCACCCAGCCCACGTACACGAACATGATGAGCGCGGGCACCACCAGGCTCGCCACCACGGGTATCTTGCGCACCCACGTGTACAACAAGGCAGTCGGTAAACATACCCTCTTCTTATCCCTCGACGCGGTGTACAGCACCCAGCCCACGTACACGAACATGATGAGCGCGGGCACCACCAGGCTCGCCACCACGGGTGTCTTGTGCACCCACGTGTGTACAACAAGGCAGTCGGTAAACATACCCTCTTCTTATCCCTCGACGCGGTGTACAGCACCCAGCCCACGTACACGAACATGATGAGCGCGGGCACCACCAGGCTCACCACCACGGGTGTCTTGTGCACCCACGTGTGTACAACAAGGCAGTCGGTAAACATACCCTCTTCTTATCCCTCGACGCGGTGTACAGCACCCAGCCCACGTACACGAACATGATGAGCGCGGGCACCACCAGGCTCGCCACCACGGGTGTCTTGTGCACCCACGTGTGTACAACAAGGCAGTCGGTAAACATACCCTCTTCTTATCCCTCGACGCGGTGTACAGCACCCAGCCCACGTACACGAACATGATGAGCGCGGGCACCACCAGGCTCACCACCACGGGTGTCTTGTGCACCCACGTGTGTACAACAAGGCAGTCTTTGAACATACCCTCTTCTTATCCCTCGACGCGGTGTACAGCACCCAGCCCACGTACACGAACATGATGAGCGCGGGCACCACCAAGCTCGCCACCACGGGTGTCTTGTGCACCCACGTGTGTACTACAAGGCAGTCGGTAAACATACCCTCTTCTTATCCCTCGACGCGGTGTACAGCACCCAGCCCACGTACACGAACATGATGAGCGCGGGCACCACCAGGCTCGCCACCACGGGTGTCTTGTGCACCCACATATGTACAACAAGGCAGTCGGTAAACATACCCTCTTCTTATCCCTCGACGCGGTGTACAGCACCCAGCCCACGTACACGAACATGATGAGCGCGGGCACCACCAGGCTCGCCACCACGGGTGTCTTGTGCACCCACGTGTGTACAACAAGGCAGTCGGTAAACATACCCTCTTCTTATCCCTCGACGCGGTGTACAGCACCCAGCCCACGTACACGAACATGATGAGCGCGGGCACCACCAGGCTCGCCACCACGGGTATCTTGCGCACCCACGCGTGGTACAGGGCCACCATAAGCAGGCAGATCCCCACGCCTATTGCAATCAAACGTCCTGTGCGCTGCCTTTCTTCCTGGAAATAAAGTCATGCACCAATTAAACTGTTGAATAATTTTTATTCAATTTTTGACGACCACTATGAAGAAAAAAATTTATTAGCTACCCTGATTTTATATTATTGTTCTGCCCCTTCATGATCAAAACATCACAATCGTGTTTAAAATGTAGTATTTTTACACGTGAAAATCATACCCCTTGACTCGTTTTTATTACAGTTACAGTTCATATTCACATGATTTATAACGAATATTATAGTAGGTATACGATAACTAAATAATTAATCATGATTAGGCATTACTTCTTGCAAGACAAGACGAATCACCCTCCAAGGCGTTCCTTGCTACTCATAATTATATTATACGTACATATACATTATGTGTACTTAGTTAATGCTGACTGGTGAGCGAAATTAACTAGGATAAAAACTTTTATCTTATAGTAATAACAAGAGTCAGGTGTACCGTAAAGCACTCTTACAGAAAAGAAAAAGTTGAGAGATTCTGCTGTGCTTCACAAAACCTAGAACAACATCAATCACGCAATCTTAGTTCTCGATCATATCTACTCCTAGCTCTGAGCATCGCTGCATCCCATGTAATCAGACTTAGGGCCAGGAATGTCGTTCCACATAGGGG
This sequence comes from Coenonympha glycerion, assembly GCA_963855885.1. Taxonomy (NCBI): domain Eukaryota; kingdom Metazoa; phylum Arthropoda; class Insecta; order Lepidoptera; family Nymphalidae; genus Coenonympha; species Coenonympha glycerion. The sequence goes on from OY979628.1 coordinate 6,332,223, forward strand.
TCACACCGTCATATTTAATGATAATGTTTCTGTTAAAGTTAGTTGAAACCATTGAGTAACAAGAGAGGACACTTCGAATAAAAATTTTGCTCCTTTATTTGCTGAGACTATCTCAGCAACACCAACGACGACGACCTCTCCTCACTCTTACCGCGCCCGCCGCGCGTCTGCTACCTGTGACACAGTCATAAACGCAGAGAGCCCCTCTAGTACGTTAGTACATAGTTACTCAATGGTTGAAACCACCGGGCCTAAGCCAAGCTATGAAATTCAAGAGAAGTTTCACACATACCCGTTGCGTATCTGATTAAAAGTAACGTATATTCTCCGAGGCAGGTTATCCCATATTTCTGGAAGGCTGTTTCAGAACTATGAGGTAACCTGCCGCGGAGAACATACTATTACTTACTAACATGCTTATCTACTAGAGTTAGACAGATAATTACTCGTGTACGCATATCGCATATAAGCCGTAGCTTGTGTAGAGTACCTACTAGATAATTGATAAATAAACATTATAATATTTAATAAACGTAAATACAATATACAGAAAAACATCCATACACTGAAAACATGCATGCTCTTTATCCAGTTTCTCTCGAACCCACGTCCTCCGACGCAGAAGGCAGAACTCGTTCCCCACTACCGTTTGGGCCATTTGGTCTAAATTTGTATATGGTATTGAGTATAACATGTCAACCCGTAAGTTACTCAATGGTAGTTCGATCAGTTACCTGTTACCCGCTAACCACATCAATTAGTCAATCAACGTTTGATCAAATTACGACAGCGTAGGTAAATGGAACACGTTGAATATTCAGAATTACAGATTCGTATTCCCTCTGTGTTTAATGAGTGGAACATGGATTGGAAATTACTAGGAAGGTATTTCAGGGTACTCTACTTACCTACCTGTAATAGTAGGGGAGCTCACGGTTAAGAAAACTCCTTGACATAATTGTCAAATTATGGGGTCAGGACGACAAGCACATCAAAGTGTCTGTATAAAAGTCTCGAAACTTTATTACGAGAAATGTCAAATATTCAATATTTTACAGAGATACTTGTTTCGACTCTGTAATGTAATGCTGGAACCAGACTTTGTTATTTGTTATTCGTTATGCGACTACGCTGTATTTGTCCAAATAAGTGTTTATGTAAGCAAATAACAAACATGCTATCCACACTTGGTGCTATGTGCCAAATATTGCCAATACGTGTCCTTTTAAATGTGCCTGTGTCCTTTGTGAAAACCGACAAGAGTACGGATAAGCATATTTGCTATTCGCGCTTATGCGTTATTCGTGCAAATATAGACGAATGAACCGCCCACACTTGGTCGTATGCGGCCGAATAAGGCGAATAACGAATAACAAATAACGAAGTGTGGTGCCGCCAAACATCGGCAAGTGGTAACGGCGCGGACCGCGACGCGGCGTCGCCCGTGCGAACTCGCGGCGCGAAACCGCAACAGTGTAATGCCACTTTAAAGAAATATCATTTTTTGTATGAAATAAATTAATACTGAATTTTGAAAAATTGTAAAACAAAAGTTGTTAGTGTTAATGTAAACAAATGAGAGGGATATGCAACGATATAAATCTTTGGGGATATGGCATTTTGTTTATATAACCCTGTATAGGTACAATATATTCTTACAATATATAGGTAAAATAAATTAAAAGTTTGGTAACTTGTGGACTATAATGGTCAGGCCGTACTTATTCTGATTTCTGATACGGTAACAATTCCCAGTGATGGTCACTATTAAGTGATGAATTCTAAGTTATTAAGTAAACATAACGCAAAATAAAAACCGGCCAAGTCGCACCGAGGGTTCCATACCATAAAAGAAATAAAACATTGAAAGAATCACTTTTTTTCATGAATTTACGAGTATAATTTACTTGTAGGTACTTTTGTTAGCGAACCTACTTTGTTTTTGGTGGTTTATTGTTATTATCAAAAATAGCTATCGTAAATCGTAATTTCAGAAGTCAGAATACATAAGCTTACCCAATAAAAAATACTTTCAAATAAACATTCAATTGCACGTGAATAACTAAGCAAGTATACCTACTATACCTACGGTTAATTTAAATCTATTCACAAAATGTATTAGCGGCCGTAAAGAATTTGCTGAAAGCGTGCTGTAAAAATATCGTAGGCGGGTAATCACAACACGTGTGTTGTATTGTATCTACAATTTGCTTACAAAATAATTTCGCCCGCTGAAAATCTTATTAGGCTAGTGCATAATTTGGACATTATTTATTAACTACACAAAACAAGGATAAGTATTTAACATAGACTACCCTATACTACTACCCTGACAAAGTAGGTAGGCTATAGGTACTTGGTAGAATGTTATATATTTACTTACACCGAAAATCGAAAATCGTTAACGTATGACAGAATCCCTCGCACACACACACACACACACACACACACACACACACACACACACACACACACACACACACACACACACACACACACACACACACACACAAATTGTTATGATTTAAATGAAATTATTATTTATTATGAGTTTTTATTAATTGAAAAGGATTGAAAAACATAAAAACGTATTAAAATGCATGTTGTGACTTGAAAACTCACGCACATTGAGTCGAGATCGCCTGATGGGTCTGAAACTGCAGGCGATCCCGACTCAATGTGCGTGAGTTTTTAGCCGGTTTCCCTTCTTATAATGTCCACTCACGGAAGTCTTAATTCTAATATGCTTGTGTATTTTGCACCTTAAATTGCATGTTTATCTATTCTTGCATTACAGACAAAGTTATGCTTCAATTACATCACAGACGTTTACTTATAAAATTAATTTGCATTTTACTAAATGCAAGTGAATGTTTGTTACTGTAATATTTTAGTCTGGTGCTATCTATTGAGTTTTATAAACTTTCAGAATAGCAATGTGCTAAATGTTAACGTCGATTAGATTAAAGTCATTTGTCTAAACAAAATTCTTAATTTAATAAAAATCTGTTATGTACGCATGTACTAAATACTAAATGAAACAGTCATGAAGAGTCAGCTGAGTAACTATAGTCTTATTGTGTATACGATTTTTTTACACTATAAGTTAGTACTTGACTGCGATCTCACCTGATGGTAAGTGTTGATGCAGCCGAAGAAGCTGAGCCAATTTATAAATTATAAAATTTCAAAGTGGCCCGTGGCGGGAATCGAACCCGCGACCTCCCACTCGAATCCGAGCGTGCGTCCCCTGGAGTTCCGCCAGGGAGTTCGTCAAATTAATGTAGACGAATATGATAACAAACATCGGGACAGGTGCAACTAAATAAAAGCTTGTAAAAATGATTATATACTTTAATGATATTAATTAGATGAAAAGAGAAAAAAAAAATTCAAACAGAAAGGTTAATTTAAGTATTTCAATGTTAATTAAACTAAAATGTTTATGTACAATTCGTTAAAATTACCTTCACAGAAGAGACAGGCTCGTTATGAAGCAAGTTGACTGAGCTCCTTACCTCGTTGGTAAGCTTCAGATTCATTGTGCTGTCAAACAAAACAACCATCAAACTTCAACAGTTTCAAAATGATCACAATATGCTTTGACCCTAAATAAATAATTCAACATTAATATATATATAGCTGCTTGTGCTGATTCACTGACTGACTGATTATCACCTCTCCTGAACAATTTTGTATGAAAAATTTTTTTTTCACGGATGGGGTCTTATAGAAGAAAAAAATTCAATTTGAAGAAAAATACGGAGAGAGCTGATGATTGAGGATTTCGGAGACGGGTGAAGAGCACGGGAAGGGTATCGTAGATAGGTGGGGGGTGCTCGACCAAATATCATTTGAAATGTCATCCAATTGGCAGTGAGCTGAAAAAATTTTCAAAATGGCGGATTCAAAATGGCCGCCATTCGAATTTCGCCGATATCTCGGAAAGTATAAAAGATGGAAGATTGTTTTCTTGACAAGAGCTGATCAGGACTGGAAGGTCTATTCGATGGATAGAAAAAAAAATCAAAATGGCGGAATATATTTTTCCATAGAAAATGTATGGGGAATGTTGAAGAGACTAACAGTTGGTAATTATGCAAGGTTGTGATGCGGTTTTTCGTAGATTTACTAGAGAAAAATATGGAGAGAGCTGATGATTGAGGATTTCGGAGACGGGTGAAGAGCACAGCCAGGGTATCGAAGATAGGTGGGGGGTGCTCGACCAAATGTAACTCGAAACGTCATCCAATTGGCAGTTAGCTGAAAAAAAAAATCAAAATGGCGGATTCAAGATGGCAAGATTCAAGATCCATGGCGGATGGATGGATTAATAACTATCTTTAAATCCATGACCGTGCTCCGAGGTAATTCTTTTAGCCCACTGCCAATCGGATTCCAATTGGCGATGGAGATGACGGCGATTCTTTTATAGGAGAGAAGACAGCCCGCGGGCCACATGTGGCCCGCGCTCCCACGCGCCCTACTAGTTAATATATATATAGCTGCTTGTGCTGATTCACTGACTCACTGATTGATCACCTCTCCTGAACAATTTTGTATGAAAAATTTTTTTTTCAATGACCATTTCGTACAGAAGGGAAAAATTCATTCGGAGGAAAAATACGGAGAGAGCTGATGATTGAGGATTTCGGAGACGGGTGAAGAGCACAGCCAAGGTATTGGAGATAGGTGGGGGGTGCTCGACCAAATGTCACTCGAAACGTCATCCAATTGACAGTTAGCTGAAAAAAAAATCAAAATGGCGGATTCAAGATGGCCGCCATACAAAATTAATCGGTGTGTAACTGTGAAAGTATAAAAGATGGAAGAATGGTTTCTTGACAAGAAGTGATCAGGACCCGAAGGTCTATTCGATAGATAGAAAAAAAATTCAAAATGGCGGAATTTATTTTTCCATAGAAAATGTATGGGGAATATTGAAGAGACTACGAGTTGTAAAACATGAAGTGCATTGATGCGAATTTTTAGATGACTACCAGAGAAAAATATGGAATGAGGTGATGATTGATGATTTTAAAGACAGTCAAGGAGCATGGACAAGGTATTATAGTTAGGTGGGGACTGCTGAAACAAAAAATACTCGGAACTTCAGGCAATTGGCAGTGAGCTGAAAAAAAACCAAAATGGCCGCCATACAAATTTCGTGTTGTTCTATCTCGGAAAGTATAAAAGATAAGAGAGTGGTTTCTTAGCAAGAGGTGATCAGGATCTAAAGTTCTACGGGATGCATGGAAAATAATTCACTGTGGCGGAATTTATCTTTCCATGGAAAATGTACATACTATGAGAAGAGACAATGATCTAGGATTTGGATGATGATTAAGGAGCACTGTCATGGTTTTAAAGATAGTTAAGGGCTGTTCGAACAAAAAATACGCTGAACCTCATCCGATGAGGTTCAGCGTATTTTTTTCTTCGAACTGCCCGTAACTATCTTTAAAACCATGATAGTGCTCCTTGGTAATTTATTCAACTCACTGCCAATCGGATTCCAATGGGCGATGGAGATGACGGCGATACCTTTATAAGCGGGAAGACTGCACGCGGGCCACATGTGGCCCGCGCACTCACGCGCCCTACTAGTTTACAATATGGATGCATACTCAATGATTTCATGAGTTTACTTTTTTGAACTTTCACTGCGTTATAAATCTAAAAGTATATACCTAGTTAACCCGTATTTACCTTTAAAAAAACAGTATGAGCTGTCTTAATATTCTATTTAAGGTTTTACAATTAATAAAATATGCGTTTTTTAAATCTTAAGATTTAGTCTTGAGACATTTATTCTTAGTACCTAATTGATTTCTTTTTATCAATACTTGCCCTAAGCTATATCTATAAACTCGTATATTCGAAATATTATTTCAATAATACCTTTTAATTTATTTAACCAGCAATTTTATTTATGTGGGTATATTTATGTAAGGGTTGACGCACACTTCTCACTCATAAACACGCGTGTCGCTGTCACGGTGTCGCGCGATGTAGCCGCCCGCCCGCCCTTGCGCACGCGCGTAGCAGCACACTGTCGGGCGCCGGCACACTGCGAAATTAACGCGAAATGCGAATGCATAATCGTCTTCCACCTTATTTACTCCGCTCGTTAAAAACGCGTAAAGCTCTACCTCAGTTAGCGCTACTGTACTATGGTAAGTCAAAAAGTGTCTGTTCGTGCGAGTGAGTATATTAAGGAGAAGTAAGTCCAGCAAACGTAGCCATAATTATCTTTTTTAAGTCACCACAGAAAACGGTCGCTGTTGATCGATCGGTTCGGAAAGCAAGTTTTCACCGAGATCAACTGGTAAGAAACTCAGCACTTGTTCTTTTAAAAATGTCATCATATTCAATTATTCTTACATAATGATATTATGATCTTATCATAATATCTCGTGAGCAGACGGAATCGTATCCCTATCCGCATATCTTTACAAGAATCTCTATCATTTAGGAATTCTTCAATGGTAGAGAAACCCTGATTTACTTGTTGTCGATATACGTTGCTTATGAGAGTAAGCAATTATAAATATACTGAGATGCCACTCTAAGTATAACTATGTATTTAAATTTTTAGCGAAGAGATTTGTGTGTGACTTTTTTTGCTTGTGGAACCATTCTGTGAATCGACCCCAGCTGTGCTATTCTACAAAATGAAATAGCTGCCAGACAGCTGCTGCCAACCCGAATATGGCATGCAAAATTGTACTCTATTACAACTGACAAATTCATAGATGCAGAGATGTACGCTCGTCGCTGTTTTGCAGAATAGCACGGCAGTTACAGTTACAGTTATAAACAAGTGAGATTCTTTTTTATTTCAGTGATTTCACGTGAAACCGCATTATGGTGCTGGTATACCATTCACATGAGTTTAGTGCCGTCTACACCGTGAGATTAGTGCAAATTGTTGGATTTTCCTTTCGAATCTCGAGTCGGTTTCGCAATGCAATCTACGATTGCATACTTATTAAGTAGATTAGTACTTATTATAGGCAAAGACATGGATGATGTCGAGATGCCCATTTATATTAAACTTCGTATGAAGGATATACATTGCCTCCCTCCTATGAAGGTTTTCTAGACTCCTCCTAGAATTCCTCCGTTCGCATTTTATATGGCGCACGATGACTCATTGACTCAGCCAAGTGATATTTGAAGCCAGCGTCAAACGTGTGACCTCTTTGTAGAGTACACGGGGTATAACTAAAACGTATAACGATATCGTATTCTTAGTATTATTGTATCTTGTACTATATAGACTGCGGCGTTTTGCCACGCGGTCTTCCTTCTCGTAACAATGGTGCAATTAATCATTGCGAACGTAAATATCTATCGACCGCCCGTGAAACTTTCCAGAGCGGTTTTTTATTAACTGCAGAACGGTAACCATTCTCCTGACTACCTATAAACAATTTTATCTACGCTCATTGCTTAAAGTTCGAATTATGAAATCAAAATGTGTCACATATTGACCTACTTTATTCACAGACTTCTATAATTATTAAAAAGTTATTCATTATAACATCGCTGTACTATGGAAATATCTCTAGCAAGTTGAATAATGTTCTATGGTTGCTTAGTCTATGTCTATTGTCTATGTGAGTAGAGAGCAGTCTGTGTCACTTTGTGAAAAATATAAGATGTGAAATTTTACTGAAGTGTTTTATTAATTATCTAAATATTTAAATTTCATCTTAAGTTTAAAAAATATAAAACATGGCGCAGTCGTGAAAACGTATTAAGTATAAAGTCGTGTCACGATGGAGAGAAGTGTTAAATTATTACCAAACTTTGACTTGCGGGCAAGTGGTGCTGCCGCTGAGTGGAAATTATGGAAGACATGTTTCGAAGATTATTTAGTTTCCACTGGGCAAGATGGGGCAAGTGATAAAATTCGCTTAGCCTTACTGAGAAACATGCTAGGCATGGATTCGGCGCGAGTTTTACAAACTTTACAGATACCGGATGGAAAAACGGGAAACTATGAAGCTGTAATACAAGCAATTGACAAATATGTCAGCCCAAGGTCAAACGAAGTTTTTGAAAGGTTTAAATTTAACGACAGGAAACAAAAAGAAGGCGAAAGTTTCGATAATTTCCTAACCGACGTAAAACAACTGCTGTTAAATTGCAATTATAGTAATGAAAATAAAGAATCCATTGAAGATCAGTTGCTAAGAGACAAAATAGTACAAGGAATATGTGATAAACATGTGCAGGAACAACTACTGAGGCTGGATGGACTGACGTTAGAAAAAGCAGCGAACTTTTGCAGGACGTCAGAACAAAGTAAACTTCAAGTCAAGGAAATGAACCCTACATGTGAGGTTGACGCAAATAAGTATAAGAAGAGACCTGAGTCTAAAGGTAAATTTAAGTGCCGACGGTGCCAAACTATTCATGGACGTCGAGAGTGCCCTGCTTTTGGAAAAGCATGCAAGAAGTGTGGGATTAAAAATCATTTTGCCGTCAGCTGTAAGGTGCGTAATAAAACCGTCAAAGAAGTTCAGTGTCAAAGTGAAAATTCATCGGAAAGTGATAGTGAAAATTTATTCTGTAATGCGGTAGTGTCTGAGTGTAAACCCGAGTCTGAGTGGTTAGAAATTATACACATTGAGAGCTTTCCTGTTAAGTGTAAACTGGACACGGGGGCCGATATAAGTATAATGCCGTTAAAAATATTCAATCAAATAAAGGATAAAGTAAATTTAAAATTGATAAAGACAAATATACAATTGGTATCATTTGAAGGCAGTAAAGTCTCACCTGTGGGCATGGTCAATTTAAAGTGTGAATATAAAAATGTAAAATGTTATGAAAATTTTGTTGTTGTGGACTGTCATTCCATGCTCTTAGGTTTACCGGGTTGTATTTCTTTAAATCTGGTCAAAAGGGTGCATAGTGCTGAGAGTACTTCTGACTCATTAAAAGATAAGTTTATATCGGAGCACAAAAATGTATTTACAGGCATCGGTAAGTTGCCAGGCACCTATAGTATTACAACAAAGAATATTGCTGAGCAAATATGTCATCCACCTTCAAGGATACCTAATTGTCTTTTAGATCCCTTAAAATGTGAATTGGATAGATTAGAAAGTAGAAATGCAATTGTAAAGGTTGATGATCTTAATGAAAATGCATGTATCAATCGTATAGTTTTGGTTGAGAAGCCCAATAAAAAAATTAGACTTTGTTTGGACCCTTCTGATCTAAATAAATATATAATAAAGAAGCCTAAGTCTTTGCCAACCTTAGAAGAGCTTGCTTTCAAGTTAAATGGTAAGAAATATTTTTCTGTTTTAGATCTCTCGGAAGGATTTCATCATTTAAGTTTAGATGAAAAGTCATCATGGAAATGTTGTTTTTCTACCCCATTTGGTGTCTATAGGTATTTAGTTTTACCCTATGGTTTAATGAATGCACCTGAGCTATTCCAAGATGTACTTGAATCTCATTTCAATAAATTAAAAAATGTAGTTGTTTGGGCTGATGACATATTGGTTATGGGAAAGTCTATAGAGGAACATGACCAAGCATTACTAAGTGTGATGAGTAAAGCTAAAGAGATTGGAATTGTATTTAATGAAAAAAAGTTTCAATTTAGACAACGGGAAGTTAAATATGTGGGTCAAATTTTTAATGAAAATGGTATGTCTATAGATAAATCTAGAGTAGAGTCATTGTTAAAGCTTAAACCACCAACTAATAAGGATGAGTTAATGAAAATTATTGGTTCATTTAATTATGTGAGACGTTATGTACCTGAGATGGCAGAGTTGATGTCTCCCTTGTGTAAATTGTTAAAAAAGGATATAGAGTTTTTGTGGTTACCCATACATGATAAGGTTTTTGCTAAATTGAAAGAGCAGATAAGTAAAGCTCCGGCACTTTGTCCATTTGATTCTAAAAGAAAAATCATCTTACAATGTGATGCGTCAAGTAAAGGTTTAGGTTGTTGTTTATTTCAACCAGATGATTCTGGTAAGTTAAAATTAGTGGCTTGTGTGTCAAGAACCATGAATAATTCTGAGCTTAACTATGGACAAACCGAAAAAGAATTGCTTTCTATTTGTTTCGGTGCTAAGAAGTTTCACAAATATATTTATGGTTCAGAGGTTGATGTACAAACAGATCATAAACCTATTGTATCTATAATGAATAAACAAATAAGCAAGATTGGTTCTCCTAGACTGAAAAGGTTAAGGTTAAAATTATTAATGTATAAATTAAATGTTTATTATGTGCCAGGTAAATATGTGCACTTTGCGGATATGTTATCCAGAAACAGCTTAGATGTCACTGAGCATGACAAAGAAATGCTCCAGATGGTACACACTGTTTCAAAACATTTGCCTATGTCTGATGAAAGAAAAGCTATCTTCCGTAAAGAAACAAATAGTGATCCAATCCTCTCTAAAATATGTATTTATTATTATCATGGATGGCCTCGAAAATTAAGTAAAACATTACAACATTTTGCTAAATTTAAAGAACAGCTTTTTGTACAGGATGGATTGTTATTCTTTGGCAATAGGCTTGTGGTCCCTAGTTCACTACGTATGTATGTCATAGAATTAGTGCATGAAGGACATATTGGAATGAACAAGTGTATTGCTAAAGCCCGTCAATTATTTTATTGGCCAAATTTGTCCCTAGATATACAGAATTTTATATTGAAATGTCGTACTTGTGAAAAGTTCAGACCTGCTAATGTGCATGAACCTTTAATACCACATTCAATCCCTAAGTACAGATATTATAAAGTGGGAATGGATATTATGGAATATGCTGGCAAGGCTTATCTTGTGCTTGTTGATTACTTGTCACATTGGTTAGAGATCATACCTTTAAAGTCTAAAACTTCAAAATCTATTATAAATGCTTGTCAAGATGTATTTACTCGCTTGGGTTATCCGTGTGTAATTATTGCTGATAATAACCCCTTCAAATCACAAGAGTGTCTTGAATATTATAAAAAGAAAGATATTTCAATTGTAACAAGTAGTCCTCATTATCCTAGAAGCAATGGTATGGCTGAGAAGGCTGTCAATATAAGTAAAAATATAGTTAAAAAAGCTTTAGAGGATGGTAAGGATTACCGAGAGTATCTTTTTAATTACAATAATAGTAACTTGTCTGGCTTATCTGTGACCCCTTCACAAATTTTACATAGCAGAAATTTAAGAGGTAGTATTCCAGTATCTTCAACATATTTAGAACCCAAAATTGTAACTAATATTCATAAACTATTAACTTTAAAACAAAAGATTACAAAGAGTCAACATGACAAACATTCAAAAAATAAGGAAATTGTGTTTAAACCAGGAGATAAAATTGTATACAGAACAGATAAAGATAAGTATTGGAAAAAGGGAAAAATTTTGAGAAAATGTAAAGAACCAAGGTCTTATTTGATAGTAGATGATTCCAACTCAAAGATATTTAGGCGTAATAGCTATCACATAAAAAAGTCTTTTACTGATTCTCAACATATTAAACGGAATGATTTTTTGCCTTGTTTATATGAAAATGATGTTCCAGAAGTGTTACCAACTAATGTGCCAACAAATTCTCAAAGTCAGGATTTGTCCCAAGAAAATGTTGGTAGCATTCCTGATAATTATGTTTCTTATAAAACACGTAGCGGTAGACAAGTAAAACCACGGTCAAGATTAAATTTATAATTTAATTGTATTGAGAAGAATTGTAATATGTAATTTTTTTTATTCCTTTGTAATAGTTTCTAAGAGGGAGGTGTTCTATGGTTGCTTAGTCTATGTCTATTGTCTATGTGAGTAGAGAGCAGTCTGTGTCACTTTGTGAAAAATATAAGATGTGAAATTTTACTGAAGTGTTTTATTAATTATCTAAATATTTAAATTTCATCTTAAGTTTAAAAAATATAAAACAAATAATTTCTATTAAGATACTCGGCTCTGGGTTCCTGTATTTTTATGTGTCGTCACACATCACAGACCAGGGAATAAATTTCTTTTCTCTGTGGTCGTCATAGCCAAAAGAGAGTGTAGAGCCAATCCTCAATTTTGTTTTTTTTTTATATATGGAGTCCACAGACAACATTTAGTTAGTATAGTCCTTTTCATGAAAGAAGTCCCGCGGCAAAAACATGAACTAAAATTGACAGCTGTTTACGAATTACGAGTGCGAGTGAGAGGGCAATATTTAATAATGTGATTACAGCGCCGCGTCTGCGAGACTTCTTTCATGAAAAGGATATAGTCATGGGATGGGCCACGATCGACCATAGACAACAATTAATTCACGGAAACAATAATTTTTCCCTGCCTTATATGACTGATTAAAAAGTGTGTTCATACAGAATATTGAAAAGAATTATGTATATTTTTTGATTATTTAATTATCCACTAAAAATATACTTTATCTGACTTGTATAAATATTTTTCCACTCTTTTTTGTTTCATGACTTTTTTAACAGACTATACACAGTTTACAACTGAATTTTGGCGCCATACCTAACTTTTAAAATTTCAATGTGTTATTTTTTTTAACTTAGTCAAAACTTAGCGCGGAAAAATGTCTAGCAGTGAAACCTACTAAAGAAAATTTAACTCCACCTGACATTTTAGTAATTGCAACAAAAATGACCCACAATCTTTTACCGACAAAGTGAAGGATTTACGACAAAGGTTAGCAAGATTTTATGGTTTGGATTTATGATAATTTGAACGTAGATAAAGTAGTGTATGAAACTCTACATAATTAGGTATTAAAACACTCGTGTGATACTATTAAAAAACTCGCCTGCGGCTCGTTTTTTAAACTCACACTCATGTTTTAATACCCCCCATTATGCATCCGTTTCATAAACTACTATTTGCTAACAGCGAGAGTTTACGATGTAAAGCGCCGCTTACAGGAGGCCTAGCATGGAAAGTTTACAGCGAGAGTTACCCTCAAATCCTAATAAGGAATTTACTACACCTTCATGTATTTACTGCTGGACAAGTTTGAATAACTCTGTGATCATGCCCAGTTTAAATGCAGTAACCCAAGGCCCAAGACTTTAATGTCCAGTCGACTTTCCTTTTGACGCTGGGAAATGCATGTCCCATGCATAATGGAGCATGTGTGTGGGACTCATTGGCTGATAAGCGGCCAGAATTGCCACTTAAACTTAGCGGAGCCCTCTGCATCATGGGATCAGGTATGCCACAGGATCGCTACGTATTGCATTGTACTCTGACAACGACCAGACAACCTGGCGTAAGTATTTCTAACACTGCTTTTAGATGCGGTGTCGCAATAAAATATTCAGTCTGATCACTCAACTAGGTATCCATCAATTGAAAAGTTAAAGCTGCGGCCAAACCTGCGCGACCAAAGCGACTGCGAAGCGGGAGCGTCTACCGCGCGGCGGACGCTACCCATATATTCTTATGGCGCCTTGCACACCTACGCTACCGCGATGCGGGACGTACGCGTCGGCAGAGCGGGACGAACGCGTCCAGTGGTCAGACGTGTGTTTTGTAAAAGCGAGTATAACTCACAAAATTGTTACCTATTTTATTCCACAATGGCTACACCAGGAGATAATACAGAGTTGTTTATAGAACGAGTGCGAGAGTATCCTATATTTACACGACTGCCCAAAAAAGGAGTGTAATGCTTTTAGAGTTCATGTATGTATGTATGTATGTATGTATGTATGTATGTATGTATGTATGTATGTGATGTTTCTTTATTCCACCATAACTCCTGAACGGCTGAACAGATTTGAACATATGGGGTATCGTTAGAATCCTTAGATCCTTCCGAGTAACATAGGCTATAATTTTTTTGGAAAAAATCAATATGGCGGATGTGAGGCGCCATTTTCAAAAGTGTAAATCAAATTTTTTTCTTCAACTATCACAATATGTATATCAAAATGAAGTATTAGAGAGTAGTTACAGAAAATATGTATATTAAATATATAATTTTACATAGGTATGATGTATACCCAAAAAAACCTTTTTTATATGACTGTCCAAAACAGATTGTGTAGGTAAGTTTATTGCCATTTACCATAACTTCTGAGTGACTAATGACATTTGGACATATTATTAAGTGTGATTGTTGAATCCTTGCTTCCCCTAACTGCTGACCATCACTAAAAAATATGAAATAAAAATAAATAATTAAAAAACACGATCGGCCTCTTATAAAACTAACTAAAAAGTAAGGAAAAAGTTATTTTAGTTTTACAGATAAATTCATATGGCAGTCGGGGGTTGTTCTGAGGGATACCTTCTATTCTAAGAGGTCTCTGATGTTAGGTACGAGGATGTCATTAGCACAACTATTTACGAGTAGTCAGTTACACCAGATAAAGTCGCGCGTCTTCAGTGGCTGTTCATTAACAAATGAAGTTCACGGTTCGCGCCGTAGTCGCGTAGGTGTGCACGCGAGTTTCGCGTTGCAGACGCTCCCGCTTCGCGTCCCGCGTCCCGCGCTACTGACGCGCAGGTTTGGCCGCAGCTTAAAAGTGGTAGCCAATCATAAATTCTATGCTACGTTTACAGAAAAGAATGACGTGGTGCCTAAACCGCAAGTTTTCAATATGCCTACCTTGCGCGTATATGAGTTGGTTTATCTGGTAAAAAAGTGATAATAAAAAGGGGTTTTTATTTAGACCTGAAAATATAGCAAGAATGTCAAGCCACGTAATTTGGAATTTATTGTATCCACGCCACGTACCAAATTGTTAGATAGCCCTACAATAATAGTATGTAAAATACATACCTATATTCGTAATATACTGCCGTAACTAACAGATGCGGTGGAAAATCGCACGGATTGCGGCCATGTGTTGAGTGATGGTTAGCGAAATCCACATGTAATATGTATCTGTGCTTGCCGCTTGGTGTATGTTTTTGGGTATTATAAACTAATAATGGAAATTCCTTTTGAATTTCGCATAGCTTAAAGAAGCGAAACTGATTCTGAGGTAAGTAATAGACTAACTATAACATAAACATTTTAAGAGTTCAAACTCTATGACTATCTAGATCCACAGCGAAAAATATCAAAAACGAAATAATTCGGATAATAATTCGGGAAACAGCTATGAAGTATAATATGAAACATTAGATAGGTAGTTTGGGCTCAATATTTTATGTCTAAATATTCTATTCAGCCTATGTCAATCTTTTGTGGATATATTCGGTATAAACAACTCACGACCACGCGACCTTTTACGCGACTATCTAAGTACTAGGTACCTACATACAATGACTTCTATGAAGGTATTTGCCTACATATTCTGTAGTTATTCTCTGGCTATCATTAAAACAAATGATTCGGAAACGAAGCATCCCATTTAATGGGGAGGAACTTTTGAAACTTTTCCATTGTTATAAATTATTGTCATTCGACTTATTCTATTCTCTGTAGAGTTGTTTGGTACATATAACTCAAAACTCGATTTATGGAAAATTAATACTAATTAAGTATTGTTATCTTCCGTATTGTTATTATGTATCTGTGTAGATACGTACCTGACTACCAGCGTCTAATTTACAATGAAATGGAACTTAAATAAACATGTAGGTACATTTTCCTAATATCCTAGTTTATTTTATCTAAGATACCTATCAGAATTTTGCGTAGGTAAGTACTAGGCTTACCTAACTTTAAAGTTCTCTAAGCGTGTTTGTCTTACCTATTCTATTGCCTATTGGCTACTGTTATTTACTAACTTCAATAGGCCTTTCTCAATAGGAACTGAATCAGTAAAGATACAAAGTCGATTATTAAGGTCCATACAATTAATAGTTTTATATCCCTAGCATAAGCATAGGCTTATAAATCACGAAAATTCACGAAAAAAGTGTCTCGAGAAAACCTATATAAACGAGGGTATATGAGTATTTTTATAAACAAACTAAAACATTGTTATTTATGTCTTAAACCCTTACTATACAGCCTAATTTTTAAACACAAGACTGAAGTGCGATTGTGTCTTTTCGCGTTTTGTATGTCATTAGGTTCGAACATTTTTTAGCGCGATGTCCTTAGTTTATAAATTAATGCCTAGAAGTGAAAATGATAAATAAATAAGTTATTGGAAATCCTTATGATGACTTTCGTGCCTACTACGAGGTAGATTCGGCTACAAATTCTTTATTTTTCAAGTTAGCGTCAAATTAAAACATGTCAAAAAGGTGAGAGAGGGACCTTTTTTAACAAGGCACTTCAGATTGAAATTCAACAAGTTATATACTTAAGTAAGAAAGGTAAGTTATTTTCGTCGAAGCTGCAGTTCACTTAAAACCAATCACAGATAAGGACTACTTCGAAAAAGCCATCTTAAGTAACTGATGGATGGGTCATTATGGCAAGTAGAGCTGCAATAAATAAAAATAGTAAAGATAGGCCGATCCGAACATTTTACGTAAACCTTCTTCATACAAGCAAACTGTAGCGTCATCTTTTACTTTTATTAGTATAATTTTTTACTTATACTTTTAACACTGACTCCCAAGCATTGATAATAATAGTCACGAGAGGCCCATCCGAACACTTTACGTAAACCTTCTTCATACAAGAAAATGTAGAGCCATGTGTCGAAACTCCTGCAAAATACAGCTTACTACTGACGCCGGAGGGGGGTTTTCTCCCCTAAACTGGCGACAGTCCGCCCCGTCTAGAGTATAAGTCAATGAGAGCTGCACATAAATTGCATTACATATACGCAGGTGCCCCCAACGTGTGTCATAACCGTGCTTATAATTACCTGAGCTATTTTAAATAGAAGGCCTGATATTCAGGGCATTGTCATGCTGTCTCACGCAATACAGTCTAAACATAGGATAGGACCGCTTGTTTGTTTGGATGCAGCTTGGGCGTAAGAAACAAAGCGAATATCGTATGTCGTTAGTACTAGACAGCCATTCTAATTTAACGCACTGTGATTTATTAATAAGACAAATGATTGAATAAGTAGGTTAACTACGCACTAACTGCTTAGATAAGGCTGCCTTTCCACTAAAGGTTTGAGTTGCTAAGTGAATTGAGAAAGAAAAAATGGATGTGTGTCCTTTGCTAGATAAAATACCTATTTTCTACACAAAAACTCGCATTTTAAGCATGTATTGGCGCTACGTCGTATATGTATAATATATCCTTGGTGTAAAGGTAAATATGCAAATATTCGCTGAATATATGAATGTAAAACGTGGTGAAATGGTAGCGAAGGATGCAATTAAGTATAATATTAATTTTATTAATACTCTCATGCAAATTTCGAAAGACAATTTAAAACGCTAACAATTTTTTAATTTTGTATAACTTAACAAAAGGACACAAAATTTCATAAAAAAATAAAATGTTTTAAGTGTAGCTGGCAAAGAATACATAATGTACCTACGTTTCAACATTCACAGCTCATTTTCACTCTATCGCACGTGCACCCTTTGCTTTTCCGCACACATCCTTGGTCGAAAGATAGCCTAAAATGCATGTCAGTGAACTGTGGCATGGTGCCCGATGCAGTTGCCAATTCTGTGACACCATAACTCAGGTCTAGCTTCGACTGCCAAACAGATAATACCAGATAACCGACGCGCGACGCGGAGCAATCTTACATCGATGAAAGATATTATCCTGTCTACCTACTTATTTAAAAGTTCCTCCTCATAAAGTTGCCAAGTTTGTGTCCTGTAAAGAATGGTGTGAAAACTGTAAGCGGTTTCAGGTTTTTTTACTGTACTCTACAGTCACTTAACTGTGACTTTTGTTCTTTCATTTTAGGCTAACACTATGATTTGTTTACAATATGTGTTTTTCAGTTTAAAGTAATCAAGTTATGACTACTTTAAACAGACTGAACTTAGGCTCCTTTTTATTTCGAAAAGATTTACTTTTAAAACAGGATGCTTAGGAAGGCAGACATGTACATTATCTAGTACCTAATCTAAAACCAATAAAAGTGTAATAATTTATTTATGTTGAAAAGCTTCAATTCCCCAAGGCGTAACTAAATAATAATCATTAGTTACCCAATTAGCGCCCTTTGCCATTCCGCAAAACTTTCATTTCTAACAAATAAAATGTATAAATAATTAATTAATGATCAGCGGGGAGCGGCCAAATCCGAATATCTTAGCGAAACAGTGTGCCTACCTACTAGACTGTAGGTTTTAGATTCCTTCACGAGACACAAATGGCCAGCATTGGATGATCATCGGATGAGATGACGACAGCGACTTTTCTACAGGTAGGTATAATAACTACGTAACTTTTGAACAAAAAGCTTGAGAAAAGTCTGTAAGTACTTACTCACTTAATCCTCAGAAAACTCAGAGCATTACAGACCTTATACCTACTTATTATGAACATTGTTTTCACAGTTTTGTCAAGCAATTTTCAATTTGTGAGTAAGTATTCTATTTTCGAAATTAACTAATACCTTCAAACCTTTTGTGTTTGAGACGAAAGCTCGTTCAATTTTAAACAGTTGTATTATTTTAATGAGTCATAAAAAGTGTCAGGCGCGGAATCACCGGAATGCTTCCAGGAGCTTTTATGAGAGAAATTTACAGGCGTTTAAAATCGCTTTTGACCTAATTAACCGAGTTACCTTTGATATGGGTATTGTAGTAGGTTAACGTAGGCTGGCCACGTAGATGTGCACTTCATTTTTTTATAGGTCTCACAATAAAGTTCGTTAGTACCTTGCTGAAAACGTGTTACGTGTCATGGGAAAGACTCTTGGCTACCGAGGAAACATTTTTTTTAAGCTATTGCATAGCTTCTATCGCGGGCTTTGACGGGTGGACCGAATCCAGAAAAACCGTAACGAAAAAATTCAGCCAACCAACAAGCCAACATTAAAGTCAACCTTATTGTCACAGGCATATAATTTATATTGCAAAAATTGACTTAAAATATACCTATAGTTCCGCTTTTGCCAGCACCAGCGCTAGTTCATTCGTATTTTAAAGATTTTTCTAGGAACTCTGTTTTTATGTAATCAAGGTTAAAAATCAAGGTTAAATCAATGGCAAAGAATAAACTTTAATATTTGATAACTGTCAAAGTATAGTGATGCATCTTAACCGTGACTCGTAAAATTATCGATAAAGTTGAAAAAATCAATATGAAAAAATCAAAGGACATTGCCGATTCTTGTATGAAAATTGGGCTATACTTGCGTCTTAACCAAATCATCGGTAAAACATTGGAAATATTCCCAATATTACGTTATAAAAAAATCAGTAAGATAAAAACCGGGAATTTGGAGCAATCTTATTTTCTATTTTTCTGATATTTTGAGGTTAGGTTAGTTGTTTTCACGCACTATAAGTACTTATCGGTATTTTTGCCCATAGGTAATGATTACTTTATTTAAGGCGACCTCGTTATTACCGCGGAACCCTGGATGATGCATATAGATATAATTATTCTTACGGCCATACCTACACCTGTTTACATTACTATAAAGCAGATCTACTTCACAAGTAGGCATTGGTATATCATAGTAGGTAGGTACCTATGTAACGAAACGTTACCAAAGTATGTAAGTTTATTAATATTTTTTTCTTTATATATATTATTATCTACGTAAAATAATATTTAATGGTATTTATTATATTATTGTGCATTTATTTTTTATAATGGCCACCCCGTAGTTCCTTAAAACTTCTGTGTGGTGTCGCTGTTGACGATTAGTGACATAGACAACTA
Source organism: Coenonympha glycerion (assembly GCA_963855885.1). Lineage (NCBI taxonomy): Eukaryota > Metazoa > Arthropoda > Insecta > Lepidoptera > Nymphalidae > Coenonympha > Coenonympha glycerion. Next base: position 6,351,954 of record OY979628.1, read on the forward strand.
ACAGTGACGCTGACCATAGACAACTACGACTGAAGAGTTGATGACATTTAAACCAGTGTTTCTATTTACGAGTTTGGTTTTACCCTAGTTTCGACGGTGGCGCCGCGACAGATTATTGAGATAAGAAAATTAAGGAGGCGCCCCATTTGTAGCATAGCTTTACGTGACATGCAGCGCCATGGTGAGCGCCAAGATTTGCTGTCTTGTTTACTGCCCTTGGTGACGCCATCTTATGCGCCACTTTACACATAAAAATAGTCACGCTTATTTTGTAGACGGGGCCCATCCATATTGTTGTACCTAGGAACCTAGCGACAGATAACATTAGAATCGTTTCAATAATTATGAGCCAAAGGTTATGCTGGAAATAAAAGTATTATTCTTAATAATTTAAATACACTTATGAATAGGTTTTAAGCCACGTAGGATTTTGTCATGATCAAGATGGTGTGCTTACTTTTTGTTATAATTAGCTGCACATTACATGATCAAACAACACAATGAACGTGATGTTTGTTGTGGGCTTCTTCTCAGCGGCAGGGCGCGTTTGGAACCCTCGTAAACTTAGTTTTAAGTCGACTTGTAGTTATCATCATTATTATGCAAGAAATGTCATACCGACGTTCGCAAGAGCCTGTATGTTAGGCCTATGTGAAATAAAGATATTTTGATTTTGATTTGATTTTGATTTTGATGTACTCTGTGGTGTTGCAAGTGCTTTTGTTTACCGCAATTAAAATGTTCAGTGAAGCATTTCTTGCTTTTCAATAAACAGCTATAAAAATAATTTGAACAGAAGGTGCAAATCTAATCTGTATAGATGCGGTAGAGATATATGTACAGTCCAACAAGGCTCTCTTGGTACTTGAATGACATTGTCAGGAGGGAGTTGCTAGTCAATAAAGATTTTTTTTCATTGAAAAAAATCTTTTGACAATTTCAATTAAATGTAAGCAATACCGTACAGTGTGCTTGGCTTTATTATTTAGGTATTTAATTATAGTTTCTTTATTATGTTTTACATATCTACAATTGTAATTGGGTTTTCATTTGATTTATTTCCTTTAATAGTTATCCTACTTTTTCCCTAAAAAAGTGAGTTTATAAAAAACTGGTACCTATCATTTGCCAAGTGGTAGTGGGAGTGACGTTTCCAGTGCCTATACGGCAGTTCCGCTTTTATCGAGACGTTTAATTACTTTTATTTTCATAAAACTTTTAAACCCCTGTACGCACATCATTGAGAAAAATATATGTGATATTATAATTTGAAATAAGATTTTTCATGCATACGTGCTTCAGACGCAGTGTGGACGCAAAATAGCCCATTTTGAGGCAAACTCCTTTAATTAATTCCTTCTAAGTCATAAAAAATCACATAAAATGACACAATGGGCCAATCAGAGAACTGTTGAAGGAATAGAATTTACTATTACCTAATTTGAGAAAACTTTTTATCATAAGTTGCAAAATTATCGATAAAGTTGAAAAAATCAATATGAAAAAATCAAATTTAATTAATTCCTTCTAAGTCATAAAAAATCACATAAAATGACACAATGGGCCAATCAGAGAACTGTTGAAGGAATAGAATTTACTATTACCTAATTTGAGAAAACTTTTTATCATAAGTTGCTACACACAAAACTTTGTTTAATCTTATGTCTTCAAACGAGCAGTTCGTGTATATATTTGAATCTCGGAAACAGCTCCAACGATTTTCATGAACGGTATACAGGAGGTTTCGGGGACGATAAATCGATCTAGATGGGATTGTTTTCAGAAAATGTTATATTCACCAAAAAATAAACAGAGTAAAGACCGATTTGAAATACAAAACATTGTTTTATGTAATATTATGAGGAAAAGTAAAACTCAAATATCCTTGAAACACTGTCACTCAAGTGTCAACTTTAATTTAACACTGTTGGAAACAGGCCTAGAATCACGTGATTCTAGGCCTGTTGACTGTGACTAGGGGAGCGGAGGCTATTACCGTACAGCGGCCAATTCCGTACCTCATGTTTTTACGGATTGAAGCCACGTATAAATGTCTGTCACTGTCGAACTTGTTGGTAGAGCGTTGCTTCGTATTCTCGCAAGATGTTTCATCAGTCCGTGGAGCGAATGTGGTGTTAACGGTCGTGATGTGATTTTGTGCTCGGTGTTACTAATTTCTAGCACGAGCAAATAAGCCGTAAGTACATATTATAAACATATTATTTAGTGGTGATACTCAGTTTCATTTTGAAAGCATATTTAGCAGAATATTATGGCTTATTTATGGTTTCATTGCAGATGTTTCTGTGACCACAGACAATAAAAAATTTAAACTCCCTTTCGGGTTATTCCGTACACTGTACGATATTAGCCGCTATTAATGGTGATCATTATCACCTGATGGTCGTTTATTTTTGAACGAACACTTCTTTCAGAATCGGTTAAATTTTTGTCTTTTCTCGACCAGAACCAGACCATCATCCAGCCTCATTCATATATATAGACTTGAATTGTTTCAGATGGCTCCTAGAAAGAAATGTACCTGGTCGCCACGAAAAATGAAAGTCGCGGTAAAATCGGTACAAGGTGGTGCTAAATTGCGGCAAACTGCTGCTCTTTACAATATTCCCGTGATGACGCTATCTGACTATGTAAAAGAAACAGGCACTTCCCGAATAGTGAATTTCAAGAAAATGGGAAGGAGACCAGTCTTTACTTCCTAGCAAGAAAATGAAATTAAAGAGCACATTTTGCTCCTTTGCAGGAAATTTTATGGATTGACACCAGATTCACTAAAGAGTCTTGTTTTTGAATATGCAGAACGAAACAAAATTGAAAATCCTTTTAATAAAACTTCTAAGCAAGCTGGAAAAGACTGAATGTATGGTTTTCTTAAAAGAAACCCAGAGATCTCTATCAGACGCCCTGAAGCCACAATAAAAAGTTAATGAAGAAAGAAAATGACAAAATAAAAAAGACAAAAGCAAAAGATTTAAAGAAACAAAATATATGCAAAAAGGGAATACGAGTAGAATCGCAAAAACATATTGAAGGGAGAAAAAAAAACAGTCCAAGAAACCTAGAATTTATTCAACTTTTTCTTCGGAAGTTGATGAAAACGTCTTATGTGACGATGAAGGTGATTGTGATGGCAAATTTTATGATGAACGTCAATCGGGAATTGATGAAGTGTGTCATGTGGAACGTGGGCACATCATGGGCACATGCTTTGTGTAGTGGTAAAAACTCCGCGGATTTGTGTATATTTTGTGAATGATGTATAATTTTGTCATTAAAAAACTTAAATAAAGATAAAATTAATAAAAAATCATTTTTTTTAATTGGTACTTAATTAATCATGTTTTTTAATACTTAAAAGTATGTACGAAATTAGACGAACGGTGTACGAAATTAGCGTCTAGTGTCGGCTAATTTCGTACGTTTTTACTTTTAAAAGAAATAAATTTTGAAGGTTCTATCGTAATTATATTTAAATACGCTTTGGACATATGTACCTTTATTAAATTTAGAGTAACTATGTCAACTATTCATAACCGTGTGCCCAAACGATTTTGAGAAAAATACGTTCAAAGTTAGGTGTACGGTACTACCCTCCACTCCCCTATACACGCACCAGTGCGTGATGAATCAAAATATTTTTACGTGGTTCCGCTCCAGTTTTATATATATTCTTTTCTTAACAATAAAATCCTTCTCCAAAAAATTATCGGAGCAGATTTTACTTGTTTTTGAAGGGAACTAATGTAGCCTTCCAGTAAGTAGCTTTGGTCCATTTTTCTTTTAAAATTGGCTCCCTTAAGAAACTGAAATAGTAAGATCTTTAATTCTTAAATAAATTTACTGTAATCTATTACCGCAATGAAAAGCCATTTTTCTACTATTGATAAGCGTACAAAATCCGTACAGTAGTGATAAAACTTCCTAAGATTACTCTGAACAGATTCGTCTATACGCGGAACAGTCGATAATGTTTTATCGATATTGTTAGGAGGACTGTACCTTCAGTCTCCATAGCAACAGTTTTCTATTATTATTTAACTTGTCATACTACTGTAAAATAAAAACATTCGTCACAAGTTCCGAAAGTATTTATTTTACTTTAATATGGTAGCAGTGTAAAAATAAAGCGATAAATACGTTGATCACGATGGCGTCGGGCTCAAGTACAAAAATTGAATTCAAGCAAGGGCCGTACTCATCAAAAATAGATTATGGAGTGTTGTTGAGAAGCCGCTGAATCTTGAGAAAGCTGATGAAGAGAAGAGAGAGAAGGATCCTTTAGCTCAATCTGAGTTAGTACTTTTAATTTCACCCTCTGAATTGAAGCAAATAAAAAACTGCAAAACAGCTCACGAGATTTGGACTTTGCTTGATTTTATATAATATGCCAGTAAGGGACCGGCTAGGAAGGCCTCTCTTTTAGTTAATAGGAAGTTAATATTGTCCAAAATGGAAAATGGCAATATTAGAGAGCATTTCAATAAGTTCATGGACGTGGTAGACAAATTGCAGGATATGGACATTTGTATTCATGAGGATTTGCTCACTGTTATGATGCTATACAGCTTACCACCTGACTACGAAAATGTTCGTGTAGCGATAGAATCCAGAGACACGTTACCGAAACCTGAAGAACTCAAGGTAAAAATTTTAGAAGAATCAGAAGCCACACAATTTAATAATGGTTCCAACACCAATACTACCAACACTAAAGATGAACACGAAGAAGAGACAAATTTCGTAAAAACATGCAAATTTTGCAAGAAGAAAGGACATGTTATCAGTGAATGCAGAAGGCTGGAGTAACAAGCAAAAGACGATAGCTTTATCGTCGACAGGCAGAGCTAGTGGCAGCTACGGAGACAGCCCGGGAAATTATATGGCTACAACAGATGTTGGAGGAAATCACTAAAACTGAAAAGCCACCACTTCTTTACATGACAATGAGTCAACAATAAAGCTAGCATACAATCCGCCGTACGAGCAACATAGCCGAACCAAGCACATACAACGAAGGTATCTCTATGTCAGAGAGTGTGTGGCAGCTGGCATACTTGAGGTCAAGCAAGTTACTACTGAGGACCAACTGGCTGATTGTGTCACAAAGCCCTTATATGCATCCAGGCTGGAAAGGCTGACTAAAGCTCTTGGCCTCAGTTCCTAAAAGAGGAGTGGATGTTAGGAGGACTGTACCTTCAGTCTCCATAGCAACAGTTTTCTATTTTATTATATAACTTGTCATACTACTGTAAAATAAAAACATTCGTCACAAGTTCCAACAGTATTTATTTTATACTTTAATAGATATGTTATGTGCAGTACTGGCTGAATAGCGAAATTTGAATGTCAATGTTCTAGAAGAAAATTATTAGTAAATGTGAAATCAACCGTAAAGTTCTTATTAAGCTATTGCATAGCTTCTATCGCGGGCTTTGACGGTGCAGACCTAATCCAGAAAAACCGTAACGAAGATTACCTGGCACTCCTAAAGTAAAGCTTTTGGTACTAGGCTACCATGTGACTTTTTTTGAGTGAGTTGAACTTTTCAAAAAGTCATTAAAAAGTTCTGCTATTTTTCGATAGATGGCAAACTAAAAAGTGTGAAGTTAGCCTGGTACCAAAAGTTCTACTTTTCTATTGATGGCAAAACTAAAAATAACTTTAAATTCTATGCAATAGCTTTACCGCGGCAGTCTCCGAGTGCCACACGCCTTTTTTTTCTCTGTGTTTCTGATCAAAGAAAATCAAAGTCAATTTTACAAAAATAATATTTCCGTCAACCTGTTTGGGTTCTTTGTATTTCAATTCTACTTTTGAAATAATAAAACTCATATTGATAAATCAGAACGACATTTAATAGGGATTTTAGCTTATTACACAAGACGCCATTTTATCACACCATTTCGCACACAGCGCCACCACAGAAGTACCAGCTTCATACTTTACAACCACAGACAACTTACTAACATTATAAACTATGTCACAGATTGTTGCCATAGACTATACTTCCAATACCCCGGCTCAAGGTCAAGTTTTATGGCGAATACAAACTTGAGCTTGTTACAATACTTTTAACTTAAGATGGCAACACTACGCTGGATGTCAGTGTCAATTGACTTTGGCATTTAGACTTTGACATTTAAATATGACGTTTTGCTCTGACGTAAAATGACATTGACATCGTACAAATAAACAATCAACATAACCTGCAAAATACACAATACTATGAATTACAACTTGAAACTTACTTAATTACATCACGATAACTACTTATCAAAACATTCAGTCACTTACAATTATAAAGTACCTAATTTGGTTCAAATATTTGACCTCTACCCAATAACACAAACCAATTAATTCACACAAATATTCATGTCTTATTTTCGATAAAGGTTTGGTAAGTAAATCTGCTTTATTTTCGTTACTAGGTATGTATTCTAACTTTAACAATCCTTTATTAATAATATCTTTGATAAAATGAACTTTTATATCTATATGTTTCGATCTTTTACTGTTTTCATAACTACCAATCATTTTAATGGTGCTCTGATTGTTAATTAATAACAAACAAGTTAAGTTTCTATCACATTGAAAGTCCTTTAACACTCCAGTAATAAACACTGTTTCACTTACAGTCAATGCTGCTGCTACATACTCAGATTCAGCTGTCGAAAGTGCAACGGTTGCCTGCTTCTTAGAACTCCAGCTTACTAGATTGCCTCGGTGAAAGATTGACACGCCGCTTACACTTTTGCGGTCTACTCGGTCTCCCGCCCAGTCGGAATCTGAAAAAGCTTGCAAATAATTAGAATCTTCTTTCTTGTATACTAATCCTTTTTGTTTTGTCTGTTTCAGGTATCTTAGGACTCTTTTTCCTGCGTTCCACAATGTACGAGTTGGACTATGCATGTATCTACTCAAAAAACCTGTTGCATATGCAATGTCTGGCCTGCTAATAGTCGCTAGATACATAAGTGACCCAACAAGTTCTCGATATGGAATGTTTGTTAACATTTCATCCTTTTCATCAAAATTTAGACCTATTTCCATTGGGGTACTGATGCCTTTACAATTTTGCATGTTGAATCTTAATAAAATTTTCTCAATCATTTGTTTTTGTTTTATTTCCATTTCCTCTCCTTTCCTTGTTATTTCCATTCCTAGGAATTTACTTATGTTTCCCATGTCCTTGGCTTGAAACTCCTTTTTCAACTCTTGTATGATTGATTGTCCATTTCCAATTATTAAAATATCGTCCACAAATATTAAAATATAAACATCTTTTCCAATATAAAGGCAAAAGTCATGTAATGATTGAACAAATCCATTCTTTATAAGAAAATTATTTAGTCTCTCATTCCAGCAACGTGGGGATTCTTTTAATCCATATAAAGCTTTTCTCAATTTTAACACATATCCCTCTTTATTTTGCAATCCTTCAGGATATTTTATGTAAATGTCAGTCTTTAATTCTCCATTTAAAAATGCTGTTGGTATATCCATTTGTCTTATAGGTAGATCTTCTTGAAATGCTTTATTCAGGAAAAGTCTTATAGTGGTCATTCTTGCCACAGGTGCATAGACATTATGAGTGGTTTCCTCTTGAAATCCCTTGGCAACAAGTCTCGCTTTCTTTACATTATCTGACTTGGTCCGAAATACCCACTTTATGTCGATAGCCTTGTGTCCTTCGGGTAGCTTATATTCCTCCCATGTGTTTAAGCTCGTAAGGGCTTCTAGTTCCTTTTTAATGGCATTTGACCATGCTTTGTCTTTTATTGCCTGTCGATAACTTAAGGGGTCTTCTTGTATAAAATCTAAGGCATATGCAATATTGGACATATCATAGTCTTGATACCGTTTTGGTTTTTGTACCTGTCGTCGCATTCTTGGATACTCGTTTATTTCATTTTCTTCCTCAATATCTGAGTTCTCTTCTCTGTTACTACTTTTATATAATTCTATATCTGGATCTTTGAATGTAGATGGTTCATTCTCCTCTTCTTCATCATAGTTTATGTATGGCATTCTTTCATTTTCCTCATACCTGTAATTTGACTCGTCAAAACGTACATCTCGTGATTCTACTATTTCGTCAGTTTTTGGATCCCATAATCGATAACCACCACCACAATATCCGACCATAATCATAGGTTTTGCTCTTGGTTCTAATTTACTTAGCCTTGGTAAAATGATACACCACGCCTTGGATCCAAATATTCTTATTTTATCCAGTTGATTCTTTCCATACCATATTTTTGCTGGTGTGTCACCATGGAGTGCTTTAGTAGGTGATCTATTTATAACATATGCAGCACACCTGATAGCTTCGCTCCATAAATATTTTGGAAGATTTGTCTCTAATAGCATAGCTCTTACTCTGTCTACGAGTGTCCTATTCATTCTCTCACAGACTGAATTTTGCTGAGGTGTATATGCACACGTAGTCTCCTGTATTATACCGTTTTCTTCATAGAATGATTTTAACTCGTCATTAATAAATTCTCTTCCTCTGTCTGTTCTTGTTCTCTTTACTTTAATGTCATTATTTTTCAACTTTTTTATGTAACTAATTATATACTCTTTTGCCTGATCCTTTGTCTTGAGTAAATGAACTTCCATGAAATGTGAAAAATCATCAATAATAGTAAGATAATACTTTTCTCCATCTTTACTAATTGGCGTTATTGGGCCTCCAATATCACAATAAATCAACTCTCCTACCTTTCTTGTTCTCGGCGTTGGGATTGAACTAAATGAATTACGTGTCCCTTTAGCTTCCATACATATAGAGCAACGCTCTTTGGATAGTGGTAATCCAAGTATCTTCATGCCTCCATAATTTAGGTGCCCCATTCTTACATGCCATAAATTTGGGTTTTTGTTTTCTGTTACTAATGCTTCATTTTTATTTATTCTCAGACGTAATATAAATAATTTCCCATTATTTTCACATTTAATTTTTATTTTTCCGTTTCTTATATAGGTAACTCTCCTTTTCATCGAATATTACTGTTAAACCTTTTTCATTTAATTTAATTACAGATATCAAATTGTGAGACGACTTCTCAACTATCAAACAGTCATCTATTGTTATTTTTATACCTTCCTCTGAAAATGCAATTAGTTTACCTTTCTTCTTAACTGACATAATGTCACCATTCGCAATAACTATTTTTATTTCAGGTATTTCTTTTATTTCTGTCATATATTTCTGATATTTCTCATTCAATAAATGGAAACTTGCTCCAGAATCAATGGCAAAATTAATACTTTCTTCGTTAATAGTAGAAAATGCCTTAGCTGCAATGAACGATACCTACAGTTTCGTCCTCTTTTTCTTCTCCTAAATTAGCACTGGATTGTTTCTTAAAGTTTTTGCCTTTGTTACCTCTATAATTTCCTCGATAATTTCCTCTACCTCGCTGCTGTCGATGGCCACTTGATTGAGGTCTATTTGTACAGTTTCTAGCAATATGGTTGGGTTCTCCACAATTATAGCACTTTATTTGGCTGCTCTCGAAAATATACTCCTTCTTTGTAGGTTTACACTCAGAATTTTTCTTTTCTTTCAGTTCCGCGTCAAGTAATTTTCCTTTCACAAAATCCATAGTCAATTCTATGTTGGACGTCTCCAAAGCTGTTGCTATAGCTGGATATGCATCCTCCATACTTATCAGTAATTGACATATTTTGTCTTTTTCACTCATTTGAGTACCGTTCGACGATTAATTTAACTCCCGTGTAAGTGTCGCTGTTTTAAACGATTTTCATTCAAATTCTTTATTGTTTTTTGACGATCTCCCTGGGGCAAAGGCGCGCTTCAAATTTATATGGGAGGTTCGATTCCCGCCGCAATTTTTGAAAACTGACTCACTTTAGAACTTAATAATACTAAATTAGCTCAGGTCTGGGGCCTTATTCTGTATCGTTCACTTAGTTAGTTAGTAACCCTAACTGGGTTAGGTATTAACTAAGAAAACGAAGGCAAAAATCCTATTTTTGCACAAATTACCAACCTAGGTCGGTATGGTATCATAACAGTATACCATGCTAGTTGCTATCTTGTACAAAAAGAATACAAAAATAGGATTTTTGCCTCCGTTTTCTTATTTAATAACCCAGTTTGGGTTACTAACTACTTAAGTGAACGATACAGAATCAGCACACAGGTCTGGTGGGAGGCTTCAACCATGGCTGGTCAGCAAGGACGCAACGCCAAGCCTGCTGCGATACAGTGCGATGCTTCGTAAAAACCTTGAGGGGTTGCTTACCCCCTTCCAAGATTCTAAGAAACCTTCTTCGACTGCTTCGTCACTTACCACCAGGTGAAATCGCAGACCAGTACCAACTTGTAGTAGGTAGGTATTTAAAATCATATGGACGTAAGTTACCGAGATCCACCTAAGCTAGGTATGAAGGAGTCAGGAAATTATTTCACGGCTTAAAACAAAGGTCACTTAGGTCCACTTGAGCGAAATGGGACTTCAACATTTATATTTTAAACCCTAGAGTCAATGTCTCTCATTAGACATTTTGACAACTTACTCCGGGTTAGCGTGTTAACTCTAAGGTCCACTTGCGTCAACCCGGCTCAGAGTAACACGCTAATCCAGAGTAAGTTGTCAAAATTGACCAATGAGTAAATATTTAACTCCCGTTTCGCGCAAGTGGGCCTTAGTTAACAGACTAACCCGGGTTGGCGCAAGTGGGCCTTATATGGTTAATTTTGAGCTCCAGTCCTTCGTTTTAATTTCAATCCCATTAGCATACCGTCAACCCGACGTATGAATTCGTAAAAGTCATAAAGCACCAGAAAGTTAAGGGTGATTAATGGATGAAATTAGCAACTCACGTCCGATTGCGCGCGCCGCGCCGCAAACCTTCGCATAAATCTGAAGTTTCCTGTTTACATAAGTATAATGTCTGTTTGAGGGGTAATGTTTATCGATCTCGAGCATTTTATGGCTTGCTGTAAGAAGCAGTTACCTGCTGTTTTATTGCGACCTACCTACACGATAGTACAGACGATAGAAAAGTAGACAGGTATGGCAATAGAAAAATTTGGTATCACATAAACAGCTTAGCCTTAATATCACATACCTATTAGGACATATCAATATAACTTATCTGCGGTCGTCATGGAAACCTGTGGATGTCTCAACAGTTCTGTTCGGTATGTCACGTGACCTATTTGACTATCAGCTATGTTACTCTCAAAGATTTTCGTGATTATCTCGATTTCATTTGCATTTTCAAAATTTTATTTATTGAATATTGCTTCACAAATGGAGTTAAATAAATCACTATTTTGATTTGAGTAAAATATCATGTTCACCCCCACACAAATCCTTAGATTTATTTACTTATATTTTAAAGAAACAACGCATATTGTTTTTCGCAAAATAGCCGTTTAACTTCTGATTGAAGTGAATTAATTTTACAAAAACAAGGTTATTTTATTTCGTCATGCATGAATAACACATGACGCATTGTTGCGAGTGGTCATAAAACAATATTTTAGTACGAACAAGCGACGTTAGGTACAACAATAATATCTGGACGGAGGAACGTAACACATTTCATAACAAAATTCCGTCACAGCTAAACACTAGGAAGGTAACCTATACGGCATTGAGATACTATGTGTGTATACGGTATGTGCTAACGTGTATACGGTCGTTACATTACGGTCCGCTGCCATTCACCTGTTTTCCTCCCGCGATATAAAGGTGGTCGTGAAAAATTTAATAAACACTAAGTAACAATGTTTCATACCAGGAATGGGCGACGAGGGTTGCTAGCTTTCCTACGAGAAACGTAGCTGATATAAGTTTAATAATCCATGTAGGCACATTATACACACACAGGAGCTATCGTTGACTTATAATGTAGAACGGTTTTTATATTTAGCACCTAATGGTAAAGTTGCAATATGTTGCCGAACTCGGAAGGGGTAAGGTAAGTAACACCCCTTCGGTTTCTTAACACAGCATCTCACAGGAACGTCTTTAGTGGTAGGGTGGGAACTATGTAGTTACAGCCGAGGCCTCCAGACGACCAGACCTGAGCCTAAATTTCAAAATTTAAAAAAAAGAACAAATCCCGAGGCGGGAATCAAACCCGCGACCTCCCACTTAAATCCGAGCGCGCTCCATTGCATCATTGCGGCAGGGAGGTTGTCGAAAAATATATATTTTTTTCAGGACACACATTGCAATCTAGGGCCAAAGTAAGCGATAGTGGGTAAATACTGCAAATGGGTAAATCTAGCAAGCTAGCAAAAACGTGTATTTTATCTTACAATGAAATAAAACCACATTAAACCCATTTTAATTAATTTATTTGTTTACAATCACCGTGATAACATTATAATAACATTTATAAATAAAATAATTAAAGCTCGAGTTATAATAGTTATTACATAGCTAGTGTAAAAATTGTAAACCACTGGGTTAAGACATTTGTACCAGACGTCATACTCAATACCTTATCTGTATTACAACAATTTATAATACTTATTTATTTATTTATAGAATAATAATTGACTAAGCACATTGAGTTCATTCATACTATCACAAAAGTAATTTCACAACTTTATTTTAAGATATCAAATATCAATTATTTATATATGCAATGCACGACCAATGCACCTTGAAACGAAGTTCTAATTGTGCATCTGTGTTGGCCCAAAAGTAATCTGATTACAATTACAAATTACTGATTAATAATTATAATCAAAAGTTTTAATTACAATTAATTAATCATAATCGAAAATTTTGATTACAATTAATTAATCATTAATCGTAATCATTAATTTGATTACTTGATTACTTATTTTAAATACTTATTAAATTTATTGGAAGAGCAAAACCAACAGCTTATGCTGGGCAAAATTTTAAAAATATGGCCGCCATTTTGAACTTTTTTGTTATTGGACTGAATTACTTCAAAATCGAAATCTGACCGTAGCAACAAGTATTGAGAAAGAATATGGTGCCAAAATTTAAAAAAGTGGCCGCCATTTTGAACTTTTTTGTTATTGGACTGAATTACTTCAAAATCGAAATCTGACCGTAGCAACAAGTATTGGGAAAAAATCTGGTGTCAAAATTTAAAAAAGTGGCCGCCATTTTGAACTTTTTTGTTATTGGACCGAATTACTTCAAAATCGAAATCTGGCCGTAGCAACAAGTATTGAGAAAGAATCTGGTGTCAAAATTTAAAAAAGTGGCCGCCATTTTGAACTTTTTTGCTATTGGACCGAATTACTTCAAAATCGAAATCTGACCGTAGCAACAAGTATTGAGAAAGAATATGGTGCCAAAATTTAAAAGAGTGGCCGCCATTTTGAACTTTTTTGTTATTGGACTGAATTACTTCAAAATCGAAATCTGACCGTAGCAACAAGTATTGGGAAAGAATATGATGTCAAAAAAATTTAAAAAATGGCCGCCATTTTTAACTTTTTTGTTATTGGACCGACTTACTTCAAAATCGAAATCTGATCGTAGCAACAAGTATTGAGAAAGAATATGGTGCCAAATTTTAAAAAAAGTGGCCGCCATTTTGAACTTTTTTGTTATTGGACCGAATTACTTCAAAATCGAAATCTGGCCGTAGCAACAAGTATTGAGAAAGAATCTGGTGTCAAAATTTAAAAAAGTGGCCGCCATTTTGAACTTTTTTGTTATTGGACCGAATTACTTCAAAATCGAAATCTGACCGTAGCAACAAGTATTGAGAAAGAATATGGTGCCAAAATTTAAAAAAGTGGCCGCCATTTTGAACTTTTTTGTTATTGGACTGAATTACTTCAAAATCGAAATCTGACCGTAGCAACAAGTATTGGGAAAGAATATGATGTCAAAATTAAAAAAAATGGCCGCCATTTTTAACTTTTTTGTTATTGGACCGACTTACTTCAAAATCGAAATCTGATCGTAGCAACAAGTATTGAGAAAGAATCTGGTGTCAAAATTTAAAAAAGTGGCCGCCATTTTGAACTTTTTTGTTATTGGACCGAATTACTTCAAAATCTAAATCTGACCGCAGCAACAAGTATTGAGAAAGAATATGGTGCCAAAATTTAAAAAAGTGGCCGCCATTTTGAACTTTTTTGTTATTGGACTGAATTACTTCAAAATCGAAATCTGAACGTAGCAACAAGTATTGGGAAAGAATATGATGTCAAAATTTAAAAAAGTGGCCGCCATTTTTAACTTTTTTGTTATTGGACCGACTTACTTCAAAATCGAAATTTGATCGTAGCAACAAGTATTGAGAAAGAATCTGGTGTCAAAATTTAAAAAAGTGGCCGCCATTTTGGACCTTTTTGTTATTGGACCGAATTACTTCAAAATCGAAATCTGACCGTAGCAACAAGTATTGAGAAAGAATATGGTGTCTAAAGGACATGGCCGAAACTTGTATGGAGCTGTGCCCTGGAAAAAAAATACTTATTCATGGCCATCGACAAACCGCACGTCATATTAAAGCTTATAATTATGTCTTTACAATCGTTTAAGTTTTATGATCTGAAAACTTGCGAGAGACATAATATCAGCATAACAACTTGCAACAAAATTACTTAGGCGCATTTTGTTGCAAGTTGTTATGCTGATATTATGTCTCTCGCAAGTTTTCAAATTCAGACCTTAATTAATAAATATTAGTTATTATTTATTGACTTCTTAATTGATTCATTATTATTTTGAGCATACTACCAAGTAATTTTAAAAATCGATTTAAATAACTAAATATTATCATCATCGTCAGCCTGTTAGAGCCTACTAGTGGACATAGAGGTCTTCTCTCCCTTGACTTACGAGTATATCTTTAACTCAAAAATTTGTTTCAATTTACTTTAATGTTATGTTACTTTAGTTTTGTGATGACTGCCATTTTGATTTTTAAATTTGTCATAGTATATGGTACTCTATTATTCAAGCCTCCTTCATTTGACGCCTATGTTAGAGTCGTTGTGAAGACAAGGACGCGTGAGTGTCGTGGAATACTTGGATGAAACAAAGTTAATTTCATAATGACAACAAGCGGACACCCGCAGCTCCGATTACGTGAACCACTGTTTGACTAACTTACGCGTTGAATTTTCATTATTTATGATTAAGCCGGCCTTTTCAAACTTTAATTTTGACACCAGATTCTTACTCAATGCTTGCTGCCATGGTCAGATTTCGATTTTCAAATAATTCGGTCCAATAACAAAAAAGTTCAAAATGGCGGCCACTGTTTTTAAATTCTGACACCAGATTCTTTCTCAATGCTTGCTGCCATGGTCAGATTTCGATTTTGAAGTAAGTCGGTCCAATAACAAAAAAGTCCAAAATGGCGGCCACTGTTTTAAATTTTGACACCAGATTCTTTCTCAATACTTGTTGCTACGATCAGATTTCGATTTTGAAGTAAGTCAGTCCAATAACAAAAAAGTTAAAAATGGCGGCCACTTTTTAAAATTTTGACATCATATTCTTTCCCAATACTTGTTGCTACGGTCAGATTTCGATTTTGAAGTAATTCAGTCCAATAACAAAAAAGTTCAAAATGGCGGCCACTTTTTTAAATTTTGGCACCATATTCTTTCTCAATACTTGTTGCTACGGTCAGATTTCGATTTTGAAGTAACTCGGTCCAATAACAAAAAAGTTCAAAATGGCGGCCACTTTTTTAAATTTTGACACCAGATTCTTTCTCAATACTTGTTGCTACTATCAGATTTCGATTTTGAAGTAATTCGGTCCAATAACAAAAAAGTTCAAAATGGCGGCCACTTTTTTACATTTTGACCACAAATTCCTTCTCCATGCTTGTTGCGATACTCAAATATCGATTTTCAGAGCGATCGGCCCAGTAACAAAAAAGTTCAAAATGGCGGCCACTTTTTTACATTTTAACCACAAATTCCTTCTCCATGCTTGTTGCGATACTCATATATCGATTTTCAGAGCGATCGGCCCAGTTACAAAAAAGTTCAAAATGGCGGCCACTTTTTTACATTTTGACCACAAATTCTTTCTCCATGCTTGTTGCGATACTCAAATATCGATTTTCAGAGCGATCGGCCCAGTAACAAAAAAGTTCAAAATGGCGGCCACTTTTTTAAATTCTGACCATAAATTCGTTCTCTATGCTTGCTCCGATACTCAAATATCGATTTTCAAAGCAATCGGCCCAGTAACAAAAAAGTTCAAAATGGCGGCCACTTTTTTAAATTCTGACCATAAATTCGTTCTCTATGCTTGCTCCGATACTCAAATATCGATTTTTAGAACAATCGGCCCAGTAACCAAAAAATTCGTAATTTTTGTATGGAAAAATCCCTTAAATGTTTTTTACCCCTTAAAATTAGAATTTCTGGAATCCCCGTCTTAGTACGAATTCATGACCTAATAGGCACCAAATTCCAGATCTCTACAACTTTTAGTTTTCCGGGAATTCCTGGAACAACGAAAAAAATTCACTTTTGTATGGGAAAAACCCTTTAATGTACGATGTTTACTCCTTAAAATTTGAATTTCTGGAATCCCCGTCTTAGTACAAATTCATGACCTAATATCTACCTAGACACCAAATTTCAGATCTCTAGGACATTTAGTTTTTCGGGAATTCCTGGAACAACGAAAAAAATTCACTTTTGTATGGGAAAATCCTTTTAATGTACTATATATAGGTAATCAAGTTAATCAATTACTGATTAACGATTAACGATTACTTTCAGTAATCATGATTACAATTACTTTTGTAATCATAATTATTGTAATCATGATTAATTTAATCTGATTACAAGTAATCAGATTAATTAATTGATTACAAAAGTAATTGATTACTGCCAACACTGTTGTGCATACAATGTCCGGCATGTAGTAATTGTGATGAGATATCAAGAGATACAAGTTTCATGGAGAACAATTTTTTAATCCAAATCTAATACCAAAAATATTTTAGTTTGACAAAAAAGAGTAGAAAATTGGAGGCAAACACAGTCTATATTGTCTATGAAAATTCCTAGCTAGGCACTGCCTAGATTGCCTAGAGTGCACTCATGATGCCACATTAACACCTTGTTTCGCTTGTCTAATCGATGCTGCACAGATCAGAGAAGTCGCAGTTGTGTATGGTGCTGTGGAAATGATCCCTGAGCTGCGACAGCGGGCACAGTTCCGTCTCGCACATCGGCAGCTTGATGATTGCTCCTGATGCAACGTTACCACCTTGTTTCGCTTGTCTAATCGATGCTGCACAGATCAGAGAAGTCGCAGTTGTGTATGGTGCTGTGGAAATGATCCCTGAGCTGCGACAGCGGGCACAGTTCCGTCTCGCACATCGGCAGCTTGATGATTCGCTCCTGATGCAACGTTACCACCTTGTTTCGCTTGTCTAATCGATGCTGCACAGATCAGAGAAGTCGCAGTTGTGTATGGTGCTGTGGAAATGATCCCTGAGCTGCGACAGCGGGCACAGTTCCGTCTCGCACATCGGCAGCTTGATGATTCGCTCCTGATGCAACGTTACCACCTTGTTTCGCTTGTCTAATCGATGCTGCACAGATCAGAGAAGTCGCAGTTGTGTATGGTGCTGTGGAAATGATCCCTGAGCTGCGACAGCGGGCACAGTTCCGTCTCGCACATCGGCAGCCTGATGATTCGCTCCTGATGTAATGTTACCATCTTGTTTCGCTTGTCTAATCGATGCTGCACAGATCAGAGAAGTCGCAGTTGTGTATGGTGCTGTGGAAATGATCCCTGAGCTGCGACAGCGGGCACAGTTCCGTCTCGCACATCGGCAGCCTGATGATTCGCTCCTGATGTAATGTTACCATCTTGTTTCGCTTGTCTAATCGATGCTGCACAGATCAGAGAAGTCGCAGTTGTGTATGGTGCTGTGGAAATGATCCCTGAGCTGCGACAGCGGGCACAGTTCCGTCTCGCACATCGGCAGCTTGATGATTCGCTCCTGATGCAACGTTAACACCTTGTTTCCGTCTTTACATCTGCAATAGATGATATCACTTTAATAACATGTTTGAATAAACTTATCTTGAAGAAAAGACAGGTGAAACAGGCGGCGGCCGAGCGATGGCGGTCGCGGGAGCCGCCGCCTGTTTCGTGCCCGTAGTCTCAGAGATGAGATTTTTTTATGTTTTTGAATGATAACAGACTGACGGATGGACAGAAGAAATCGCACCATTTTTATTATTTTGGTATGGAACCCAAAAATGAGGTTGAAATATTAAAACGATTCAAATGTTTTAAGAAGTAACCTCTTGGGCCTTAAAGTTATTACATATTGAGTGTTGATACTCACTTATATAATACAAAAGCAATGTTAGAAGCGAAGCAGTCAATATTCGATGTCCTCCAAGGCCTCGTTTCGTCGACCGTGTCTCCTTTTAGGTGGCTTTCGGGCTTGTACAGTTGCAAATGTGCGAGCAACTTCAAAATTAAACCCGAGTGGGAGAACAGGAATGTTGCGTCGCGACCGTGTTTGCTGAAAACAAATATTAATTGATGATTAAACGAACTTACCTGTAAGTGAAGTTCTATCACAATTATGTGAATACATTTTATTCGAAAATAATAATAAACACAATCAGGTACACTTTCATTGTACTGGCAATTTCGCACTTTTATTTATTTTGTTTTTTAAAACTGACCACCCTGATGGACACGCTCTCCCAGCCTACGTCCGCGCCATGCTTCATTCTTTAGAGAATATTTAACAAAATTTTCGTATTATACTCATGGGTTTTGGGTATGGGAGGGACCTTATATTATTATTTTCGAATAAAATGTATTCACATAATTGTGATAGAACTTCACTTACAGGTAAGTTCGTTTAATCATCAATTATATTTCATACATTTTATTCTTCAATAATAATAAACACAATCAGGTAGATGTTTAGAGATGAAAATTTTTGTTAAATTATGGACATTAACAGATAGTAAATTATTTCCTATTATAATAGGAAATAGGTCCTCTTTATACCACAGAAGTATTTAATTAACACAATCTTTTCGTTCAATTCCTGGATCAATAAACCAGTCACATTACAAATAGGTTTAATTTATATTTAGATAGATTATAATGATTAATGATTAGAGAGCAAAAGAGCTATTGCGACAGAAGCATCATCGCTCAATAAGAGGTTATAAAACTTAGGTAACGTCCGTAATGGTTGTTACCAGCAGACTGCTTTTCTGATGAGGTCAAGCAACAAACTACGTGCTCGCCGAGGAAGTGTTGCGTACTTGGTGCTGAGTACGCTGAAACGCAGACCTCTCTCGTGAGAGATTATATTCCTCGGCAGACACGTTCTCACGGTGGTCTGCCTGCAGGCGACCTTATGAGGTCGCTTCAACATTATCAGGAGGTTGTCTATTATATATCTTGGTCTAAGATTTTGTAAACGACATATCGATTTGTTTTTCAAAGCTGTGGCAAATTTTTATACTTTCTCTTCAGTTTTGATTATGGTATAATTAAAACTGGTTCGCCCTGAGTAGTAGCTGGCGTTGTATAAACTCAATAATTCCCTTGAATTATATAAAAACAATAATACTAACTTTAACTAATGCTAATGTTTTCATTCTGTGCTGTGTCTACTGCCTAAAGCTAAAAAAGTTACAAGATCAGCAAAGCAAAGTTACGGAATGAATAAACTCTTATTAAGGCCCATTGAGCAATGTGTTAGCATACTATATTGTGTGCTACTATGTGGTGTTTGATGTTAATTTATCTATTCATTTTCGCAATATATATATATATATATATATATATATATATATATATATATATATATATATATATATATATATATATATATATATATAAAAAAAAATATATATATATTTTTTTTTTTTTATTTGACCCAAAATCATCAGCAGAAATTAAACTCAATGCCGAATGATAACCATTAGTAATCGTACCATATGCTACGTCGTTAACAAGTTGTTCTGTTGGAAATTACGAGGTTGACTTATAATGTACGGATTGTACGGATCTCAGTCGTTATTAAAGCAGTATTGCCACAAAACTTTGTAAATAACACAAAATTTTTGAAACATATAGATTATTAAAAATTCCAACAAAATGTCCTTTTTTTTTTTTTTTAATGCCTTCAGAGAACTTCCTCCAGTAATTCCTATGAATTGTGGTTCTCTAGGGAAAGACCATATTTATTTATTTATCATCAATAAATGTACTATAAGAAGTAAGTCTTTTGACACCTTATGTAAAAGAAGGAAATCCAAAGTTGTAGAGGTCCTTAGACGATGTATGTCTAAAGCATTGTCTATAATAGTATTTTTAAGCATTCTACCTCTAGAAGAATGTATAGAAGAGCAAAGGTAAACTTGGTGTTCCAAAATGTTCAGAATGCGTCTGTTTCTAAGACGTCTGGGTTCATATTGATTACATTTCGCATTATTGCAAGAAGCGATAAATTCAATAACTGGATTGAACTCTTTGAATAACTTTGAAGTATATAATTTTACAGCGATAGCTTAATCCCATTAACTGGATGTAACTCTTGGTCAGCTTTTGATTATCTTTAATTTCCATATAAGAAACAATTAACCCAATCGTTTAAATGAGGATATTTGATATCCTCTATGCAACTGATGTAAATCATGTGTATCAAAATAGATGTATCGAAAAATATGGCCATCAACTCTGTAAAGAGGTATTTCGATTCATCTTAACGTTAATTATTACAAAAACAAAAATCCCTCTAATGAAAAGAATTAGTCTTCATCTAGACCGGGAAATCGTGTGAATCACTAGTTCAACCTTTTAGGTTTAAGGGAGTTAGATGACTTAAAAAATGTTTTGTAACCACTGGCCATCTGATAGGATAACCGATGGTGGACGAACAGCTGCGTCTAAAGTCTAATTTTTCTTACGGGCTACATTTTTTGTTTCTACAGACGTTCTGTGTAACCCCATCCATACCTAATAGCTGGAGAAGTGGACTTTAGGACTTTTAATCGGAATTAAGCTTAACTCTTAGATGATACAACGAGTTAAGCGTATAAATTTTTTTACAGAATTTGAATTGTTACATAATTCACGTCATAGTTTGCGGTTGGGTAACGATACTGCCATATCGTCAGAAATTAAAATAAAACCAGGAAACTGAGCATGTTTTGAGGGTAGTAAATAACTTTAACACTCTAACACCTAACAAATCTTCATGAAAAAACCGCGGTAAGTATCTGAGATGAGTCACAACTTCTTTATGTATTTTACCAAGGATGAATCGGTACTTTAAAATAAGATTCTTCAGTTCATAGGCATAAAACCCTTTTTAAGTATTCGCTTGTAAGCTGTTCTATGAACTATCAATTTCAAAGGATTTTGAACTACAAATTCATTCAACGCCTTTAAATTTAGAATGTATCTTTTACCACGTAAGATTTTGAGGTTAGACACATCTTAACTATAATCGAACATGCAGTGACTCACTCCCACATTATCTCACCCAAAAAAGAAATGTCGATTGTCAAAGACATTTGTCGCTTTTTCTTTGTTGTGAACGTGTAAGGCGGTACACTGTGTTAGTGTACGATTTTTAAAATGGTATTATGTAATAATAATTTTTTGGAGCTAGTTCCTTAATTTGTTCAATTCATTAAAATATTTTATTGAATGTACGTACATTTGTACACCTAGTGAAAGTCAAAAAATAGTCTTCACTTATTATAACTCCCGAAATTCTAGATCATGTTATAGATCGTGACGGATTCCTTGTCAGTGATATGTAACCAATAAACTTCAAAATGTTGAAGACAACTGGCATATAGGTACCTTAATGTCTAGCGTCGTCGATGAACCTGTTCCTTGTTGTGGCTGATGCTGAAGACTCGCTGCCACGTCGCATCTTCCTCGCGGCTGATCGCCAATACTCAAGTGTGTCACGCCCCCCCCTGCTGGCCGAGCCGTAACGAGAGGGGGCCAGCTAGTTTCTCGAGAAACGAGATTGCGCTGTCCCAGCGGTGGGTGTCGATAGCAAAGTCGCCCGCCGCGCCCTGCTGGTTTCTTTATTTACAACACCTGACGATCAGTAACCATTGAAACTAGTATAATGCCCGAAACTATTTCTCCGAAAAAACATCTGGTCCCGTTCGTGAACTTTAATTACTTGTCATTTGTCGAAACAAAATGTCATTTGTCAATACTTAAGCTTCTTCTCAGTTCAGGACGCGTTGTGGTTTAAGATTTTTATTAGTTTCAGAAAGAATTTAACAATTCACTTCAATGAAAATTTCAGACTAATGGTACATTATACATAATATTGTTAACTTATTGAGTTTTGAGCTAATAGTTAAATTATCATCCCATTACACAATCTGAACATTAATTTTCGAAAGTAAGTAAAATTATTTTCCACCACAAAATCTAAACATTATTGTTGTAGGTACATAGTTAGAAAAGTTCGACGCGTTGGTACCCTCGTGGAATTAGTTTTTAAGTCGTGAAATAGTTATCACTGATAAAAGGCTATAACGTTTAACTGGCTATTCATAAGCCAGGCAAGTATATCAAATAAACTATTTGATTCTTTGCAATGAAGGTCGGCTAGAATTTTACAACTGTCGGGACTAACCATTAATATAGTTCTTGTGACTGAGCGCCGATAGCAATTCGGGATCAAAGTCCGGGAGGTCATGCGGAGCCACTTGTAGTGAAGCCGAGAACAGCGCCACACCGACATCGTCCCCCGTTGGTATCCGCAAAGTCCTTTGAGGTTTTTTAAAATCCTTCGTGTTGACCCGCAGTCAACCTCCAGGAGCATTGACGCATCATGCTATGCTTTCGTGGTATCCTCAACGTGATACCCTCCAAGCTAGCTTAGAGATGCCTGGACTATTTCGCGCATCATGCTATACTTTCGTGATAACCTCAATGTGATACCCTCCAAGTTAGCTTAGAGATGCCTTAGGATTTCAATTTTTGGACACACTTTCGTCAGCATTGATATTTGAGTTGATGTGATATCTGGGAAAAAAGGTTAATTTTCACTTACCCTCTTTCCTCGGAGTCTGACGAAGATGAATGCACAATTATATGATTTGATTTGATTTTATTTTTGTTATAATAATAAATTTTACTAGCGTCTAAGCATTATCAGTATAGAAAATTAAGCAAGTTTTAACACTGAACACTTAATTTTTTTTACTTTGAACCTAAATTAACAAAAACGAGACGTGTTTTTGTAGTCGAGTGCTCATTGCCGCGCACAATAAAAGAATGAAGCATGGCGCGGACGTAGGCTGGGAGAGCGTGTCCATCAGGGTGGTCAGTTTTAAAAAACAAAATAAATAAAAGTGCGAAATTGCCAGTACAATGAAAGTGTACCTGATTGTGTTTATTATTATTGAAGAATAAAATGTATGAAATATAATTTATTTTAGTTAATAGACTGGATTCATAAACTAATTCCAACTAGACTGGAGTAAATTAATAAATCATTTAAAGGTACACTCTCTAATCTGTGTGAACTAAAAAGTGTCCGAAGCAATGGTTTAAGACATAAATTACAATGTTTTAGTTTGTTTATAAAAATATTCATGTACCCTCGTTTAGGTAGGTTTTCTCGGGACACTTTTTTCGTGAATTTTGTATTACAAATGTCGTCCATAGATTTATAAGCCTATGATCCTATCCTACTAATATATAAACGCAAAAGTTATGGATCTTAGTTACTCTTTCAAGCCGCAACTACTGAACTGATTCGGATGAAATTTGGAATATAAATAGCTTATAACCCCGATTAACACTTTTGCTACTTTTCATCCATCCAAAAAAATGGAAAAATCCAGCCATGGGACTATTAAAATACCGTGCGTATTGGTCGAAGGTCGCAGATCGTCTTTAGTGGTCAAAGAATAAGGGGAAAAAGGACAATACAGACGAATGAACCTTCACCTCCACGCGTGCAAAGGACACGCACGCGCGCCACCCCGACCCGAGTACCTGATACATACAATAGTATTATAGACTAATCTCACCTCATAGAAGCGAACATATTCTTCATGATAACGCACGCGAGCTGATGTTTGTGACCGTAACCGTCAACCCAATACTTTTTAAGATCCTCAAAGTATTCAAGAACCTGGGAAAGAACATGTTCTTATTACATTTATGCCAAGTTTTCCTGGATCTTCCGTTTAGACTGGGCGCGTAAAAACTTAGTGACGTTAGTTTAAAATTGAAAATTGTTAACATAGTGACCTATCTTCTAATAAACTTTCAAAAATTATTTCATCTGTTTTCCTTGTACATATTATTACACTCGTACAAACTTAAGTTACCTTGATGGACTTCTCATCAAAGCCGAAACACCAGGGCGATGACGTGTATTTGTTCCACGCCGTCTCATAGCCGCACACTCTGTACATCAAAACAGCTTGCTCTGGAAAACAACGATTTAAAAATCACAAAAAATATGATACATAATAATTGTTACATACTTTACAAATTTTAATGAATTATATTAAATGTGACTAAGGACCACCATTGCAAAAGACACCTTAAAGAAAATAGCAGATCCCAAAAGACAAGTGAGAAGAAGATATGATGAAACTAATTGATGACCACAAAAGATTTAACTGATGTAAAATCAATGAGGTGTTTGTAATCAAGATGAATAACTTTAATACTGAAAATGCATAATACATTTAGATGATTTTTATAAAATCTACTCATTAGGTATTGCTTATAATGAGAGGAATGGACAAGGGAAAAAACATATGCAAACACCTATGTAGGTACTATAATGTACCTAGTTGCTCAGGATTACAAAATATCAAAGCTTAACTAATTTGGCAGGTCCAAAAAAAGGTCCTTTTAGAGATTTTGTAAACCTGAATAAATAATATTGTTTTTGTTGTTTTTATCTTTTGTGTTTATGTAAGACGTAAGAAAAGAAAGCCAAAAGTGAAAAGTTCAATAAAAACCAAAGCCACAATTTAGTAGCATAAGCCCTAAAACGAAAGTGTTTGAAGCCTAGATGTGCAAGAGTCGCAGAAGCTGGCAGGCACATAGGCATTAGGCAGTGAGGATTAGTGCATGAAATATTATCAAATGCAATAAGTACTCAAGCAGCAACAATGGAAGCTACTGCACAGATCCACAACAGCACAAACCCAAGGTCACAGCTTTGTCAAGACCAAGTCTTTTGGCCACCGACACAAGAGTTTCATTCATTTCTTTGCTATTGCTAAACAACATCATTTCCTTGTAGGTGTCGGGGTTTTTCTTGACTTGCTTTTGCCACCTGTCACAGTGTTTGTAAAACTGAAAACCCATCATTGTGTAAGGAATTAAGACCTATATACAGGTTCAACATAAATATACTTTGTCTCTGTTGCAAGAAGGAACTATAAATTATGATTTGACCACCGAATGGCGTAGCAGTAGCAGTAGCAAACCTGCCCTATACGTAAGAGGTCGCGGGTTCGATTCCCACTACTGGAAAATGCTTGTGTGATGAACGTAAGAGGTCGCGGGTTCGATTCCCACTACTGGAAAATGCTTGTGTGATGAACATGTTTTCCAGTGTCTGGGTGTTTTTCAATATATTATATTTATGTATATTAATATGTATGTATATTCATTAGTTATTTAGTACCCATAACACATGGTATTACTATATATATAGCTGCTTGTGCTGATTCATTCATTCACTCATTGATCACCTCTCCTGAACAATTTTGTATGAAAATTTTTTTTTTCATGGATGGGGTCGTATAGAAGAAAAAAATTCATTCGGAGGAAAAATACGGAGAGAGCTGATGATTCAGGATTTCGAAGACGGGTAAAGAGCCCGGCGAAAGTATTGAAGATAGGTGGGGGGTGCTCGACCAAATGTCATTTGAAACGTCATGCAATTTGCAGTGAGCTGAAAAAAAATTGAAAATGGCGGATTCAAAATGGCCGCCATTCGAATTTCGTCAATATCTCGGAATGTATAAAAGATGGAAGAACGGTGTTTTGACAAGAGTTAATCAGGACTCGAAGGTCTACGTGATGAATAGAAAAAAAAATCCAATATGGCGGAATTTTTTTTTCCCATAGTAAATGTATGGGGAATTTTTAAGGGATTTTTTATAGGCGGGAAGACAGCACGCGGGCCACATGTGGCCCGCGCCCTCACGCGCCCTACTAGTCGCTTACTATAGGGCTAGATTGTGATGTGTCCTGATATATATATTTATTTAATTTGTGTTGCTCTTCTGCTCAAATAAGACAATGAAAAATTGTTTCTTTTCTTTGATTTTGAGTTTTGGTATGAGTTGCAACTTGAATGTTAAGTTTGTGTACAAGCTTTATCACTTATTTGGAGGGAGATTTCATTCATCTATGTATTTTATTTAATCACATCAATCCACTGTTGGACATGATCCAGTTTAGTATCACCCAAAACAAATGCTCATCACAACTCAGTAGAAGTTAAAAGATTCATTGTAGTTATGTCAATACATCACAACATACAATAACCCCAATTAGTAGTTTTTATATAAATATTGTTCTTACCCTGAGTGTGGTATCAACTTTGAGCGCTGGTTCAAAATACACATGCTTTGATCCTTTTTTATCAAACAATCCAATTGTAAAGTATTTTGCACTTTGTTGGGCCCTCTGCGTTGCAGTATATCGAAACTAAAACACAAATATATATTGGTAATTGTTTCATGATTGAATTTGATAAGACACTAAAATCTACCATAGCTCATCATACTAAGATTAAGAGATTGTGTTTTAGGCAAAATTCGTGTTTGTTCTTTCAGCAGACAGACATCCACTGCCAGGCAAAGGTCTCCTGCATGATTGATTGACAAAGGATTTCCTTGCTGCTTCTATCCAGCGACTTCCTGTAACCCATTTAATGTTGTCAGTCCATCTGGTTGGAAGTCTGCCAACGCAGAGCTTTCCTGTCTGGGGGTCACCATTCTGGCAATTTGGGTCCCCAATGTGCATCGGTTCTACGAGCTACATGCCCTGGCCATTGCCACTTCAGTGTCGCGATACGCTGAGCTATGTCGGAAACTCTAGTTCATCTATAGATCTCTTTATTTCTGATTTGACCACATAGAGACACTTGGAGCATAGCTCTTCATCGCCTACTGAGTGAATTTCATGTTAAAAATGTGATAACCCTATGAATATGTTAAAACAAATTTCACCATGAATGTCTTATTGCTGTATTTATTTTTGACAGCATTGGGGAACCGCTTGTGCATGCGTTCAGCTATTTGTATCATCTCGTCCTGCCCTTCGAAAGTGAGGAAGTTGTCCTGAGACATCGGGATGTCACTGCTCCAATTCTCAAACCAATGTACTTGCTCTTTGTTTAATGCACCTAAAAGAAATTGACAATAAATTTCTAAAATTTAAGAATTAAATTTTAGGAAATTTTAAATTGAGATATTATAATACAATCTCACCTTTTCCATTTCTATTGTGCAATAAAATATCCACTCTCAAATCTTTTAATATAGTGTTCATTTTTCCTATGTCTTTGGCACTGGGTAATCTGGTGCCATGTCGCAGGAGCATCCATATTTTTGTATCCTTGCAACCTTATTATAAAAAAAATATATATTTTTAGTAAATAACCTCACAAATGTGCAGAAAAATGTGTAGGTGGGAAAAATAGTGGTTAACAAAAATCATTATTTAATTGTAGATTTAATTGCTCTTCTTTTTTATGGATCGACGTGGGTAGAGGTTTCGAGTTTAGCCGAAACGGGTCTCGCGACGGTCATACGTTGCTTACAGGCAAACTCATTAAGCCTAAATGCAAGTAAAACCAAGTATATGACATTTTCCAAAACTAGAAGATATCAACCAGATTTAAGTCATTGTGCATTAAAAGCTCACTTCTGTTCATATAGCCAATCGCACTGTAATTGCCCGCCAGTAGAGAGGGTTAGTAGTATTAAATATCTAGGAATCCAAGTTGGCTGTCAACTTAGTTGGTTTGATCACTGTAAGCTTCTGACTGGTAGGATTCGAAAACTTATCGTTATTTTTAAGCGATTAAGACATATTTCAGATCCAGCAGTTCTGAAAATGGCTTACTATGCTCTCTGCCATTCCATCTTGGCTTATGGCATCATCGTCTGGGGTGGTACTTTCAAAACCTACATGCTTAATGTTGAAAGAGCACAGCGAGCCATACTTAAAGTCATGCATAAAAAACCTAAACTTTTCCCCACTAATGAGTTATACAGTATGACAAAAACTCTGACAGTTAGACAGACCTTTATCTTAAAAATTGTACTCAAATGTCATAAAAATGTGAACACCTACAAACTCAATGACATCCGGAACCAAAGACGTCAAGACAGAGCTTTATATCTTTATAAAGATTTTCCACATCACATGCACATAGACAGCAATGTTATCTAGGACCATTATTGTTTAACAAAATTAGTAAATTTATTCCCCTTGTTACTTACAATACTTTTAAAATGTAAAAAAGAGATAACTAATATTTTGTTAAGTAAGAATTATTATGAAACCGAGGATTTAATAAACATACAAAAATAGTGAGATTATAAATATTTTTAATATGTACTTATATTTTAATTATTATATATTTATTAAACACATACACATTATACACACATACACACACACGCACGCACGCACGCACGCACGCACGCACGCACGCACGCACGCACGCACGCACGCACGCACGCACGCACGCACGCACGCACGCACGCACGCACGCACGCACGCACGCACGCACGCACGCACGCACGCACGCACGCACGCACGCACGCACGCACGCACGCACGCACGCACGCACGCACGCACGCACGCACGCACGCACGCACACACACACACACACACACACACACACACATTGTCATTATTGGTGTATCTAGAGTAAAATAATTAATTTAAGTTTCGGAGGTGGGCATGACGACTGGAACGCAGTTTTAACTTTTCCAGTCGTCATCGATCCTTTTAAGTAAGAATGATTGTAAACCTGAACAAATTAATAAATAAATAAATAAATTGTAGTAGAGTAATAGAATCGGATGCCCATATCTTGAGGCTTCTTCTAATCATGCTTCATGGTAAGCAATGATGAATGATGAGTTGATGATTGATGGTAGGAGCGTGATTGCCTAGAATTTTTATATTCATTATTCCCTTGGCTCTCCCCCTTGGCAACAACAATACTATACTTAGGCTAGGTTACATGTTTTTTTTTTTTTAAACAAAATTCACAGCAGTTCAATAAGTGTTTTGCAATTAATACACTTCATAATCCTATACCTTTAAACGAGCAATTCTTGTATATATATATATTTCTATATAATCTGGATCTCGGCAACGGCCCCAACGATTTTCATGAAATTTAGTATGCAGGGGGTTTTGGGGGCGATAAATCGATCTAGCTAGGATTCATTTTTAGAAAATTTCGAATTTACCAAAAAAAAGTAATAAAAATATGACTTCTGCTGCCATCTATTAGCCAGTAGTTAAACTACCGAGCGAAGCTCGGTCACCCGGATATTGTTACTAACTCTCGTAAATCACTGCACAAACAACTTAGGGTCCAGGAGCGAGCCAATCGAGCTCGGGACTTGAGGGCACCCCGACTCGGTTGGGTTAGGTGATGAAGAGGATGGCGGGGCCTATTTTCTTTTATGACCACCCAGAAATAGAACGTCGAACGAACCTTGAAAAGTGTAAGGGAAAACTAAATTAAATAAAGGAGTCCCTTCACATTGACTCCCACTTTCCGAAATATATCCGTACCTGTCACAGACCACATTGATCTCCTAGGCCTCGACATCTCAGCTAACATTAACTTTGGCAGATCCATCGAAGCCAAAGCCAAGACTGCCGCTAAAAAACTAGGCATTCTCAACAAAGTGAAGCGGTACTTCACACCTCAACAACTAACTACTTTGTACCAGGCACAAGTTCGGTCCTGTATGGAGTACTGCAGCCACTTGTTTGATGGTTCTGCTAAATACCAGTTGGCAGCTTTAGTTGCTGTAGACCGTCGGGCTAGGAGACTCATAGGCGAAGATTCGCCGTTTGTAGCGAAGCTTCATAGTCTTGAGCATCGTCGCAAGGTGGCAAGCCTGTCGGTATTTTATAGGATATATTTCGGAGAGTGTGCACAAGAGCTGTTCGATCTGGTTCTTCCCTCTCCATTTTACCACCGCACCGCAAGACACCGGGTGGGCTTTCATCCCTATGTCGTCGATATACCACCAGTGCGTACAAAGCGGTTTGCTTCGTCCTTTCTCATTCGCATGGCGAGGGTTTGGAATGGTCTCCCGAAATCTGTGTTTCCGGTATCTTACAACCCGGGTACCTTTAAGAAAAGAGTGAATAGGCATCTTCTAGGTAAACGCGCTCCATCTTCGACCACATCGTCACTTTCCATCAGGTGAGATTGTGGTCAAGCGTAAGCCTATATTGAATAAAAAAAAAAAAAAAAAAAAAAAAAAAAAAAAAAAAAAATTATTAACCTTAAAATTTTAAAACTTCAAAAAATTATTTCTCGAAAACTATTACGATTCTAGATATTTGCCTTGGGGGGCGAAGTCACCTCTTCCCACCTTCCCCTCCCCCTACATCCACCCCCATCCGCCTTGTCACCCAATCTGGACCCCACCCACACAGGCAAACCTGGCCGCGTGAAATTCGGTTTTTACCAATCCGTGGAGTTTTCTGTCACAAAAGTTAATCCGGTAAAAGTTACCTCCAAAATTTAAAATTTTAGCCAAATGTGTGCTGTTGGTAGGTATCAGAATACAGGTTTACATCGTAAAGATTCTGTGCAAAATACAAAAACATCTATAAAATCTTGTTATACCGTTATAATCCAATGACACTAAATACGAGGTCTTTGCACCTTCGTATTAGTATTACCATAATCGGCTGTGCATTTATATTGCGTACATCTAATTTTTTTGTACTGTATTAGTTTGGCATCTATTGAAATTTAACACGGTAAAACTTACCAGGAAAATAAATTTTCGAGTCATTTTTGTTGAATTTATATCTGTAAGGAGTCCGAGTTCCGAGGTGATTGCGGATATCGCCTGATTTGAGAGCGGTTGCGGTTACAGTAGAACTAAATACAAACACAATGCTTAGAGCTACAGTAAAACACTGGAAAGGAATTTTCATTTTTTATACTGAGAAATTTTGTAATTTCGTGAAATATTTCAATCAGCCATTGTGAAGCAAAGCAATGTGATTGTGAAATGTGAAGTCACTGTGAAGTGACTTGAAGTTCAACGAACTGCAAAAAAAAACAAACAGACCTCAAACAAAACCAAACCTTGAAACCAAGTGCCAAAGAGTATATAATCACTAAATGCCTTTGATTCTTAGATTATTTGATTATATAGATAATAGACAAAAGCAAGAAGAATGTGTTTATGTGATACGTGTGATACCTACTCTGTGGCTCTATGTCACTGACTAAAGAATATATCCCTATGAAATCTGTGTCATAGAGTAAGGATCTATGGGTTCTGTGGTAATTTAGACTGGCCCCATTTACCTACAAAATTAGCGTGTTTTTGTAAATATTGCGATGGGGCTGACGTATCAATAAAATCAGGACAAAAGGCTCTAATTAATTTACAGATATAAAAAAATTATCGCGAATGTCTGTCAAGTGGCGAATAAGATGGTGTCTCTTGGGTAGTCTTTGGTTGGTCTAGTAATTCAGTACACATGGAGATAAATACTCGTAGTGGTACTTAATAGATAAACATTTGACGGAAAATCTTGGCGCTCATCATGGCACCGCATCTCACGCAAGTCTAGACTATATAGAATGAATAAATACGGCATCTCCATAGTTTTGTTCTCACAATAATCATAGACCACAAAACTAAAGATCTCCTCCTTAGATTATCCTCTTTGGATTCTAGATTTCAGTTCCTGGTCTGTGTCTAGATTGTTTTGTGGTCTGTGTTCTAAATTTATTGGAATTTGGAAAATGGAAAGTAAATTAAATAAAATTAATAAATAGGATTTAGTATCATATAATATAGCAGATAAATATCTCGACTGTCAATGGTTTGAGAAACAGTATCCTAAAAGATTTACCTTACTTATCCTAAAGAATTTCAAAAACACTGATTAGTAAACTAACTTCTGTAACGTGTTTTATAACCTAAATGGCGACCGCATACGGTATACATTTGGGTAATAGTTCTGGTTCTTTAGCTGTATTTGTCAATGGTGCTGCGTCTGTGCTGGCGAATGATGCAGGAGACAGGGTGACCCCAGCTATCGTTGCCTTAAACGGGGTAGAATGGGAGATCGGTCTCCCAGCGAAGTCGGGGCAAGCCTCCTCGAAGTCCATCATCAAGCACAACAAACGTTTAATGAACTACGACTTCAGTGAAGACGACTTAACTTACGTCGAGAGTTCTTCGTCGTGTCGGATCCAAAACGACGATAAGCTGGTCTACGAATTTGAAACATCTGAGACAAAGCTCTATTCTAATCCTGACAATATAGCAACGAAGATCTATTCGAAACTGTACACTATTGCGAGTCATTCTGTACAAAATGAAGGTGATTTGAAGCTAGTGTTAGCTGCACCATTGAACTGGTCCAGTGCAAGCAGGGAACGTCTAATTAAATGTGCTGAATTAGCTGGCTTTGACGTCTTGCAAGTCATCAGTGAACCGGCGGCGGCGTTGCTTGCGTACAACATCGAAGATTCGCTAGACGATGTGAATGTTCTTGTGTACAGACTCGGCGGTTCAACGTGTGCCGCATCTGTTGTCAAAGTATCAAGTGGATTTATGTCAGTAGAGAAAAATATTTTTCGAGCAGATCTCGGTGGCCAGTGCCTGACTAAAAACCTGGCTGATTACATAGCACAAGAGTTCAGGCAGAAGTGGAAGCTCGACCCACAAGAAAGCCGCAGAGCCATGTCCAAGTTGTTACACCACGCTGACAACTGTAAGCATGTACTGTCCACTCTGAATTCAGCTCATGTGTTCATTGAGTCTCTATTAGATGGTGTTGATTGGAGCCAAAACGTCACCCGAGCGAGATTTGAGAATATTAT
Organism: Coenonympha glycerion; assembly: GCA_963855885.1. Classification (NCBI taxonomy): domain Eukaryota; kingdom Metazoa; phylum Arthropoda; class Insecta; order Lepidoptera; family Nymphalidae; genus Coenonympha; species Coenonympha glycerion. The sequence goes on from OY979628.1 coordinate 6,385,074, forward strand.
ATCATCCAAGATCTCCTCGTACATAGAGCCGGCTAAACAAGTTATTGATAGTTTTGACGGGAAAATACATAAAATTGTTCTATGTGGAGGCAGTATGAAGATACCCAAATTACAATCTGCGATTGCTAGCTTGTTGCCAGAAGCTGAAGTGTTGTCTGGTATAAATCCGGATGAAGTAATTGCTGTTGGCTGCGCTAAGCAAGCTGGAATGATATTAGATTTGCCTGAATTATCTTTAAATGATACTAGCACTGAAATTGAATTCCTAGGAAAGGATATTTATTTGAAGTATTTGGATGAAACAGTTAAACTATTCAAAGAGGGTACACCTCCATTTGCACAAAATATTTGTAATATTGAAGTAAATGAAGATGCAAAAGATGTCAGTTTTACATTACACGATAATCCAGATGATGAGAAGTTTGCTGAGGAGATTTTCAATGTGGAAAGTTTAAGCAAACCCTTTAAATTAAAAGCAACACTTTCACCAACAAATATCATATTACAGGTTGAATGATTTTGTGAATTAATTAAAAAGTAACATTTTTTTGTAATTAAATGCAGATTTTAAACAACTCTGATGAAGCATTGTAGGCAACAACGCCTAGAAGTACCTATATAGTAAAATAAATATAAAATGTACTTGTATTTTTAATAAAACCCAACAATATTTACAATAGTGGTTATTATTTTAATGACTCTTCAATAACATTGCCATTGGTAGTGCAAAAGAGTATGCCCAATAAGCACCCCCTACAGCTGAGATGAGCATGATTGCATTATTTATTTGTATAAAGAAAAATAAGTAAGTATAAAAAACTTATACTCTCTTATCCAATGTCGAAATACGCTGCGCTAAGAGGACGGGAAAGACATGATTTGGCTTCAACATTTGAAATTTTTGGCTTCAACATACATTGAAGCCAAAAATTTCTCAAATATGGCGTCGCGCTTCATACATTTCGATACATTAGCGCCATTTTACAGTTTTGTCAACTTAAAAATCAGACTTCATTGCTTCAGGGTGGAGACTAAAAATCGGTTCCTGGTCTGTGACTAAAAATGTATGAGTGACATCATCCTGTCATCAAAAATGTATGAGTGAGTGACAGTGTTCCTATCTCATCTAAGGTACGTCTATGGCACAGGTCTATGGTGCAAACTTTGATTTGTTAATACCCATTGAGCTATTATATAGTAATACCATGGAGGTACCATACGATAATACCTATGTACCACCTAATCTAGACCTAATCAAAGGGTGCAAAATGTAAGCCAGCTTGTCTATGGGTACGACATAGACCACTGATTCGGCGGAAGTGACATTTATCTATGGTGAAATGGCGGGAGGAGATATTTAAATTTTAAATTCATTTTTATTGATTAATGTTTTATACTGATTTTATGGTTGTGATTTTCTATTAAATAACACTCATAAAATAATGGAATTCAATCAAACTAGCGATAAAAACAGAATATCTAATGAACAGTTACAAAATATGGTAAAAAGTTTCACGAAGTGTAAAGTCGTAAGAATCGTTTGAACTATTAATAATACGTCTACGTCTTTGCATTAATTAGTAAGATGTAATAATTTGCGCATGTGTCAATTAAATTAAATAGGTAGGTAAATATTTCAATTCAGGATTTCCTCAACGAAAAGGAAGAATGCAAGAAACTGAAAGAAACATTTTTGAAACTAGAACTGGAGTTAAAAGAAACGCGCGAACTTGAAAAGTCCCATCGGTATCATCTGCAAACTTCACGTGAAATGATCGGAAATCTTCAGGACACCGTGTCACAGTTGGTTTACCTCAAAAGGGAAGCGAAAAAATTAAAAGATGAGATTGTTTCAAAAGATATGACCATAGCATCTATTGAGAAGGTATCTTTATCTACATACTTATTGTTTCTTTATTACTAATCAAATCAAATGACTAGGCTCATTCGACTGAGTTTACTGTGGGCTCTTCTCAGTATATTGCGAAGGAATGCTTGTGACAAATATCCCAGCAAAAACATTTTCATGTAAAATGTTGCCAAGACGAGAACATGTGGCTCACACTATCAAAAAGTTATCAGATCTCATGTAGAGCAAGACTTCTAACTCTACACGCCCTAACTCTATAAATCCTAACTTTATAAACTCTACACTTTAGTCAAAATATATTATGTCTTGGCTGTTTCGGTACCGTCACATGGGCGTAAAGTGAAGAATTTATTCACTGTTCAGTACTTTTCTAATAGAGTTTTGCAAGTGGCATAATGGACCATGCAAAATTCAAGAAATTTCACATTAAAATTAAATGGTATCACCATTGTTATGGGAAAAAACTTCCATTTATTAAAAATATCCTCTAAAGCAAAGGAACACACTTTTGCAAAGTGTGATGGAGTATTTGAAACCAATGCAGTTAGTAAACCTAAGTGCAGTTTCTGAGGAGACTCAATACCTATCTAATAAATAATCGTTACTACAGAAACTAGGTATTGTATATAAGAAAAGTACAAAGTCAGTGAATAATATTTTTACTTTACACCCATGTGACAGTAACGAAACAGCCAAGACATAATATATTTTGACTAAAGTGTAGAGTTTATAAAGTTAGGATTTATAGAGTTAGGGCGTGTAGAGTTAGAAGTCTTGCTCTACATGAGATCTGATAACTTTTTGATAGTGTGAGCCACATGTTCTCGTCTTGGCAACATTTTACATGAAAATGTTTTTGCTGGGATTTCACTTCTTTTTGTAAGTTGTTTACGACTATATTTTTTATTTAGAAGAATAGATACAATCTGTTAGTTGGCACTCTAATGTTCGGCATAATCGAAACAAAGCAACCGTCATATTTGTATGAAAAATTGATATGGCGGGATTCACATCGAAGTAGAACGTTAACACCTCCGTTATCTATGCCACGTCACAGATCTGCAGCATTTCGTGGTAGTTTTAAATATCTCGCCACGAAATGCTGGAACAACATACCTCCACCCATTCGTGCGGCCAAGTCAAAATTGGTTTTCAAAAAATTATATCGTACGTACTTACTTAATATTCAAAAGACCCAAACTTAATTTGTGGCTTTACAATATTATTATTATTTTATACCTACCTATACATCTATTTATATATATATATATATACGTTAAAGTTATTTTTTCCAATTAAAATTATAAGCTTTTCCATTCTCTATTTCTAAAAATATAAATTATTATTATTATTAAGCAGCTACATTATTTAAGGCCGCTTCCCTCAGCAGGTAACTGACAGAATATCAGCGTTGTGGATACGTTGGTACCCACAACAAGAAGCTGAGTCAGGACCTTTTTGTTGGCACGACACATTTAGGATCTACCTACTTATATCATAATATTATTATCGTTAAGTTTTATAGGTTAAGATATTTTTAGGTTAAGTATTTCCATATGTGTTGTGTTGACAAATAAAGATTTTCTATTCTATTCTATTCTATTCTATTTGGTTAATTTCCTTTTCTTTGGTGTATTTCTTGAATATCATTGCAAGGTGGATATTTGTTCGAATCAAGTATCCCCCCCTTTATCATTTAAATGAGGGAACCCTCCTTGGTTCACCTAGTTTATTTTTTTCCTTATTTGTAGTTTATTACAATGAGTCCCTATATCAATTTTGAGACTCTAGCATCAATATTTGCGGTAATTTCATACAAACTTCCATCCCCTATTTTAAGGGGTTGGGGGGTTAAATTTCCAACTTTTGAAATTTTTTTGTTAGTTGTGTGCTAATACTAGCTTATATACCAAATTTCAGAAATTAAGTTTTTATTATACCTATATACTTATGGGAAACCCCATACGAACTTCCAACCCCCTAATTTTATGGATGTGGGGTGATTAACTAAAAATCCTGAAACACGTATTTAATTGTTTATTACAAAGAGTCCCTATATCAATTTGGAGACCTCTAGCATCAATATTTGCGGTAATTTCATACAAACTGCCATCCCCTATTTTAAGGGGTTGGGGGGTTAAATTTCCAACTTTTGGAATTTTTTGTTGGTTGTGTGCTAATACTAGCTTATATATCAAATTTCAGAAATTAAGTTTTTATTATACCTATATACTTATGGGAAACCCCATACGAACTTCCAACCCCCTAATTTTATGGATGTGGGGTGATTAACTAAAAATCCTGAAACACGTATTTAATTGTTTATTACAAAGAGTCCCTATATCAATTTTGAGACCTCTAGTATCAATATTTGCGGTAATTTCATACAAACTTCCATCCCCTATTTTAAGGGGTTGGGGGGTTAAATTTCCAACTTTTGGAATTTTTTTGTTGGTTGTGTGCTAATACTAGCTTATATTTCAAATTTCAGAAATTAAGTTTTTATTATACCTATATACTTATGGGAAACCCCATACGAATTTCCAACCCCCTAATTTTATGGATGTGGGGTGATTAACTAAAAATCCTGAAACACGTATTTAATTGTTTATTACAAAGAGTCCCTATATCAATTTTGAGACCTCTAGCATCAATATTTGCGGTAATTTCATACAAACTGCCATCCCCTATTTTAAGGGGTTGGGGGGTTAAATTTCCAACTTTTGGATTTTTTTTGTTGGTTGTGTGCTAATACTAGCTTATATATCAAATTTCAGAAATTAAGTTTTTATTATACCTATATACTTATGGGAAACCCCATACGAACTTCCAACCCCCTAATTTTATGGATGTGGGGTGATTAACTAAAAATCCTCAAAGACGTATTTAATTGTTTATTACAAAGAGTTCCTATATCAATTTTGAGACCTCTAGCATCAATATTTGCGGTAATTTCATACAAACTTCCATCCCCTATTTTAAGGGGTTGGGGGTTAAATTTCCAACTTTTGGAATTTTTTTGTTGGTTGTGTGCTAATACTAGCTTATATACCAAATTTCAGCTTTCTAGGTCTTCAGGAAGTACCTAGGAATTTTGATGATCATCAGTGAGTCAGTCAGTCAGTCAGTCAGTGACGAAATTTGGGTTTTTTAGACGTCAATAAAATCTAAAGTATAAGACCTATAAAATTGAAACTTTATAGGTTTAATAAGTTCACTGGCGACATCATTTTCCGAGAATTTTGATTATCTGAAATAATTCAGGCCCAAGTTATAAGGGTTTAAAAATACGGCGAAACACTTCGAGAAAAGATAGGTAGTGCCCTCGCGCTTCGCTTGGCTCGTCTTGGCGGGGACACTACCGTGTCCCCAGATTTATCACCCACCATGAATTTTCGTATAATTTTAAACGATTGAAAAGTGTAAGTTACTTACCTATTTGAAAAGTAAAATTGAATGGGATTTCACTAACATTCACTGCATCAGTAGAACTATTTATTATTTTAGAAAGAATAAATAATATGTAGGTATTAGGTAAATTATATTTTTTATAGGATAAGGAAAACATGCAACATACTCACAATGAAAGTATTTCGGAGTTACGTAAAGCACATGAGAGACAAATTGAAGAACTGGAATCGGTTCACGAAAAGAAACGTAAGTATCCAAAAGTACTTACTTGTTCCAGTACGAAGTAGATATTTAATTGCTTACTAATTATAAGACTTTCTTTTTCATATATGAAACTCTGGTGTGTTTATGACAAAACTTCTCCGAAAGGTCTTGACTGATTTTTTATGATTATTTTTGTGTATAATAAGTATGTATATTTGGTACATCTGAAGAATTTACGGAATACAATGTTTCTTGAGGAATCTAAGTAAGTAGTTAGGTATAATATTGTTTTCTCAGCAAATTTTCAAATTAACTATTAGTAGGTACCATAATATTATGAATGGATAGGTGCTATGATCTTATGTCAGTCCAACAGGTTGAATCCGATAACGAAACGAAGATAGCACAGTTCAGCTTCGTCATAGAAGAACTGAGAAGTAAAATAAAAGATCTGGAAAAGGAGCACATGGATAAGGTTCTTTTTCTTTTGAAATTTTTTCTTTTTTTCTATACTAAAATCATGTTTCGATAACTTTGTTTTTACATGCTTCATATGTGTACTGGACTGCGATCTCACCTGATGGTAAGTGATGATGCAGCCGAAGATGTTATCGTACTAACTTGGAAGGGGTAAGTAAACTCACCCCTAACGGTTTCTTCACAGCATCACGCTAAATCGCTTGGCGGTGTGTCTTTGCTAGTAGGGTGGTAACTAGCTACGGCCGAAGCCTCCCACCAGACCCAGACCTGAGCCAATTTAGATTTTACAAAATTCCAAAGTGGCCCGTGGCGGGAATCGAACGCGCGACCTCCCACTCGAGAATCCGAGCGCATGCCACTGCGCCAGGGAGGTCGTCAACGGTCGAGGTTCCTAACTAGCCACAGCCGAAGCCTCCAGACTAAGAAATTGAACGTGTCTAAAATTAATTAAGTAATGATGAAATATTAGAATTAAGACTTCCGTGAGCGGATATTATAAGAAGGAAAAAGTAACGGCTAAAGACATAATAATAATGAAATAATTATAATATTTTTAATAACGTGTTTCGTAGATGAGCGTGCTAACACTAGAGTACGAAGAGAAGCTTCAGCGCAGCGCGGTGGAGCTCGTCCACCTGCAGGAGCAGCATCGCATGAAGGCTGCGCAGAACGAGGCCAGCATCGATGCGTATCGGAAGGTACCTAATCAGCAGGGCTAGATAAATTAGCGTTGACGACAATAGATAAACCACGTGACCGAATGAAAGCAGAATATATACCTATGTCATGCTTATAGATTGGCAACTTCGTGCGGTAGCTATACCTTCCTGCGGGGTGACAGCCGGGGGACGCGGTCGCATACATGCAGAGAAGTGTCCCCTTCCCCGCTACACCGCCCGCTAACCGCTGACATCTAAGTTCCTTGCCTCCCCACTGTCTGTCACCCCGCAGGAGGGTCCCACACGAAGTTGCCAAGCTATAGCGTTGTTCACTGTCGGCTGTCAATTGCCATGCGAAGTACGCTAAAGGTTATTTGCGAGAACGCCAGGGAGCGTTTAAATTGTCGTACTCGATTTTCAAAAACAGCGTGTTTTTCTCTATTCGGTCACTTGGTATTTCTACAGTCAAGTGGTTTGTCCATACATGTTTATCTACCGTCGTGAACGCTAAACGACTGTTACTTAGTCTAGCCCGCAGATGCATTCTTAGATAAGTAGGTATAGGTGGCGCCGCGCCTTAGGTACACTCACAACATAACAATAAGAGTGAGAATTTAAAGGGTCAATTTACACCGCGGCGGAATCGAATGGAAGCGACTTTTTTTTACATAGCCTAACGAACTTTATGTAATGCTTATGTAATGTATAAGTTTCAAACATAATAGAAGCCAAAAACCCTTAATTGTTTATTTTGTATCTTAAATAGCTGTATGACATAAAGTTCATTATGCTTTGTAAAAAAATCGCTCCTATATTCCACTCCGCCGCGGTGTAAATTGAGCTAAAGAACTGTCTTCAAGATGTGCCAACACCTTCTCCATATTCGTATAGATATATAGTCCAATGATAAGACTCGACTCACACAAGCAGAGAAGGAAGCTGTGAGCAATACCGCCCGTCCACACTGCACGCGAAGTTCCTCGGCGAAGTAGGTACTCAGAAAAGTTTACCGAAGTCGAAGTATTAGGTCACCACACTACTCGGTGAACTTCGCGAGAACGCTTTGTCGTCCTTTGACTCGGGCGCAAAAACCGACAACAAAATATGGAAGTTGCTCGAAGTGAGTCCGAAGTGGGTCGAAGTTAGACGAAGTGCCCCTCCACACTGCTCCCCCGTTCAACTTCGGTCCCACTTCGGTCAACTTCGCGAGTAGTGTAGAGGCAGGGTTAGGATTAGGCGAATAGGTAGGTGCGTTTAGGTAGGTGGGTTCATTCACTGCACAGATTAAAGATATTGTATCTATTCACTGTTCCGCAGTGTTCACAGGTGTAAAGTGCGAGCACCTAGTATCTAAAATAAGTTAAAGTTCTTAGTTCTTCTCTTCTGGTTCTTAGTTTAAGAAACACATACCTAAAATTGATTTCAATTAATTAATTCGGTGCTAAAGCGGACTGGCACCACCTACTGAGACTTTCACTGCTAGGGTAGATAGAAATGTACCTAGTAGGTATTTGGTTTCGCCCGGGATTCAAACTCAGGACTCTGCAGGCAGTATAACAACAAATCATAGGTACATCTCTGCAGATAGTATAGCAACAAAACATTGCCAGCATCCAAGACTACACCTTAGTAATTGTAAAAAAATGTTGTTGAAAGTGCAATTTGTAAAACAAATGCAGAAGTAAGTGTAGCGCCGCCACTTGCGCGTACGCAGAGCCAGGTCATTGACCTCTACACTTCGTTGGTAAAGTAATAAAATGAAAATTGCTATAGTTTAAGGAGAAATTATTTACTTATGCGGTTCACGCATCGTTGTTACCAAGTATCTACTAACCCTACTTAAGAATTTTGAAAAACTACCCCGTCACGAAAGAAACTTTTGCTATCAAATCGATTGAAATATCTTTTTTTTTTATAATAAAACTTAGTACCTACTTCACTGTTATCTCACCTTATGGTAAGGGACGATGAAGCCGAAGATGTTATCGTACTAATTAGGAAGATATAAGGACGGTTTTAGGATCGCGCAGGAACGCTGCTGGCGGTGTATCTTTGCTGGTAGGGCGCTAACTAGTCGCGGCCGAAGTCACTATAGTAACCAACCTACCGGTAGATCAAATCTGGGCATAAAATTCTATAAAGATCCATGGCGGAAATCGAACCCGTCCCTTCTCCTCGCACTAGGGAGATCATGAATTCTTATCTCCAAGGATTCTTTAGCAAAACCTCTGATTTATGAACAAGGTTTAGTTTTTATTTACCTTGAAAGTAAACTACTGTGTGATACGCAACAGCTACAATAAAGAATCTCCTGTCTTGTTAAAATCTTATTAAGTACTCATTACTCATTATGTTGGTACAGAAACTGGAAGAATTAGAGTCGAAGCTGAAGCAAAGTCAATTCAAAGAATATTTGGCGCACAGCAATTATCCCTCACAAAGTTCGTACTCTCAATTAGAGAACAGAGTAGAACGACCGTACTCTTGCAACAGGAATTACTCAGATGCAACCGATCCTAATTCCATCCCAGTTCGCCCCAGCCCGGGATCTGTGGTGAACCAGACCTCAAACAGGAATCTCAAGACTCCGACGCTACAAGTTATATACGATAACAGAACCCAGAATTTGCCTAGGAATGAGAACAAAGGGCAGTTCAAAATAATTAAGAAGAGAAAACTTTATAACGAAAAAGATTTTTTGAATTAGTAATAATTATTTTAATATGTACATATTTTTACTGCCAGTAGGAACGGCCATTAGATTCCTCTTCAATCTTATAGATCCTTGTGTTCTTCAAGATGTTTTCATAATAGAAATAAGAAACTATAACTTATTGAAATAAAACGTATGTCTGTAGATCTCATGCAGTGTTTTCATTTCCTGAATATACTTTCACTTGCTTCTTCATTCTAAACACAATGTAAATTACCTCTCGTCGCAGAATGATGTTTTTGTTGTATGTCAATGAAGCAACGTTTACGACAAAGGATATCTATCATCTAGGAATATTTTGTGTTTCTATTTTTACTAAATCTTAGAGATTTCGAGTAGTTAGCTGAATAACTCTATCTAAATCCTTAAAACAAAGGGCTTATACCTACCCCCTAACATAAAAAGTTGAATGAATGAATATACCTACTTTTATTGCACACCACAAAGTCAAACAAAGGACAACACAAAAATTACAAAGAATAGGTACACAATTTGGCGGCCTTATCGCTACCTAGCGATCTCTTCCAGGCAACCAATGCTGTAAAGGATTTTTGTCTTAGAATTTTAGGTCTTAGAATGGAATAACAAGTTATAGTAAGTTATAATAATAAGTTATTGACGACCTCCGTGGCGCAGGGGACTCGCGCTCGGATTCGAGTGGGAGGTCGCGGGTTCGATTCCCGCCACGGGCCACTTTGGAATTTTATAATTTCTAAATTGGCTCAGGTCTGGTCTGGTGGGAGGCTTTGCCCGTGGCTAGTTACCACCCTACCAGCAAAGACGTACCGCCAAGCGATTTAGCGTTCCGGTACGATGCTGTGTAGAAACCGTTGGGGTGACTTAACTCACCCCTTCCAAGTTAGTACGCTAACATCTTCGACTGCATCACCACTTACCGTCAGGTGAGATCGCAGTCAAGTACTAACTTGTATAGCGTAAAAAAAAAAGTTATAAGTTAAGTTACGTGTAACCCCGAGCGAGAACCGGTGAGAGTATTTTATTGATTTACCTAGTGATTTTACGGAATTGTCCCTCTTTCTGGGATAATTTCTTTATTTGATTGAACTTGACTTGACTGACTTGATTCGACCCATCATGTATTTTCAGTCAATAATCTAAATTCTCTTCGAGATAGAAACATGATTATGTAGGTATAGGTATACTTAGGTAAGTCTTAGTGTAGTTAAATTTTATTTGTTACGTAAAACTCATCCACCATTTCGACATCCGTTTTATATCATGTTTTTGTTGTTTTGTACACACTACCTACGAAATGAGCAATTTGTATCATCAAGCACGTTGTTATGAAAATTTTTGTAATTAACTTTAATGTGTACTTACCTACATATGTGTATTCATAATTCATATATTACGTCACTAGATGATGGACAGAAACAGGTAGAAAATATCTAATTCTAATTATTATTAATTATGACGACCTCCCTGGCGAAATTGGATATTTCACTCAATTTTTTTAATTGGTACTTTATTTTAAACTAAGACAAAAATAAAGACGTAAACGGAAAAAAAACTAAGTAAATCCATCAAATAAAAAAAGTTATAAGTATTTAAATATTTCTGATTAGACAGAGACAGCGACTCAGAATTGTGACGTCACACTTTAGTCATACAGTGCGACAAGGCTATTTTGGCGCGTGGCCAAAGTCTGAACTAACGCCGCTATCTTGTGCTGCTGTTTGATAGTTGTATATCACTATTGTATGTTATGCTGTTTTAACTTACTATTAACTATTTTAAACTAAAATTAAAGTAAAATTGAGGAGATTTTATTTTATGGCTGCCTTTGTTTTGCAACAGCGCCCTCCTTCAAGTGCCAAGAGAGTCTTGTCGGACTGTAGTAGATTCGTACGGCTTTATACAAATTTTCTTAATGAGGCAAAGGGATAGAAGACCGAAATTAAAAGGCCTGTAACTTTGTACATCTTTGTTGGAATAAAAAAAATGTTTAGTATACTTACGTCGTTATTTTTATACTAGTTTAAAATAAACTGGGATAAACATAACGGCATCGAACACTTTAATAAATTTAGAAACGCTAAAAAGATAGAAAAGGAATGAACCTCCGAAAATGATCGCTTGGTCACATAATGATCTCAGCGCATTTTTTTGGTTTAAGAGCCCGGAGCCCCCAGACATAACTTATTTCTAAAAGACAAAATAAATGTCTTACCATAGAGTTTGAATACGTGTATGGAATGCCCGCATATGGATGCCCGAAAGTCTATGAATTGGCCGACTCACCAACTTAGCCTGCTAAGTATATATAATCGGTTGACCCAAGTAACATTTTATTTGGACCTAGGTTGTGAAAAATACCTTTGGGTTTTATGAGGGTCGTAAAAAGGTTAATGCTTTGCTATCTGGTCATATCAAGTACTTGAGAATGATTAGAAAGTCCTAAAACTAATTATTTATTGCTACAACCTTAGAGACCTTGACAAGAGTTTAAATTAACGTTATTTAGACCTATGTTTCAAGAGCTTATAGTCCTAGGATCTTATAGTTGTCGTAGACTCCTTATTTAGTTCTGAAAAGGCTACCATTATGCTAAAGTGAGATCTAAAGGTTTAATTTTTAACTTAGATATAACCTTATAGTATTGGAATGTTGAAATTGCTCATAAGTAATTTTTAAAACCTACCTAAAACCTTTAGGCTCTATTTGAGTTGTCTATTTAAACAAATTGGGACTGCGTTGTGAAAACCCAAACCAATAAGTTATTTTTATGATTTGTAGGAATAATTCAAGTCTTACGAGAATATTTTAAAGCTTTAGAGGCATCCTCCAAAAATGTTAGTTGGCCTTGCAACTTCAAAGCAACATTACGCTCGCAAGTATAAACTAATACAGGATGATGTCAAAAAAACGGAGTGGAAATTTTAAACGTAAAGTTCGTAAAAAATACTTGCAAATAGTTAATACATCGGTAAGTTTTTTTTTATTATTATTATTTCACTGTCTCACCATAAGTTATTTTGTTATCAAATGTGATGGACCGCCAAGAACACCACTGTGGCCAAACTTCATATCACCTTTCATAGGTACGACTTTCATATTTAATCTGCACCCCTGCACTTTACCCTCTTATGTATATGTACCTAATTTTGTTTAATCCTTTCTTAGCTGATGCATAAGGTCTTGTACCTACTGTTAAAGACTACTTAGGGCTCTTACGAGTCGGTGATCATTGTCAACGACCGCGTCGCAGATCAGGGCTTGCGAGAGGTCAAGTGGCTTGACGTCAAACACGTAGATTTTTGCTAAAGCCAAGCATTTGGACCGTTTACAGTGTTTGCTTGGTGCTTGCATTTAATGCTTGACGGTGATTGATGCGTTTTTATAATATTTTGCGTGTCACAACGTTCGTATAGTAGATACAGAGCTATGCTTAGTTAAGTAATTTTCGTACGCGGCTTTACTAAGCATAGCTCAGTCAAGCCACCGACAAACTCTATCAACCGTTGACCGTCTCCGAACCCGTTAAGAGCCTTGGTTCATCTTAACATGGGGTTTTATGGATTAAAAATAATGTCTGTTCAGCTGATCAATTTTCAGTAAGTAAGCACCTATATTTACAGATCATTGACCACATTGAAGATGTACGACTGCCTGAAACTCCTTCAGTTTCAACCATAGATGACCCGACACCGTCTGAAATATTTGTGGAATTGCAAAACAGTTTATCTGATGATAGTGAAGACTTTGAAGCTCATACAGTAGAAACAAGTGTTGATATTACAAAAGATTTGAGAATGTGGTCTTTGAAACATAAAATTAATCATGTTGCTCTGAAAGACCTTTTGGATATATTAAACGAACGGACGAATCTGAAACTTCCTAAAGATCCTAGGACCTTACTACATACTCCCATTGCTGATATACACATAAAAAATGTTAAAGGCGGCAATACTGGCACTATGGGCTTGAAGTATGCCTTAGGGACTTTTTCCAGGATATTAAAGATGATCACGAAATATCAATTACGATAAACATTGATGGATTACCCATATTTAATTCTTCAAAAAACGAATTTTGGCCAATACTTTTTACAATTGAAAATTTGTGCCCCAAACCAATGATTATTGGTATTTACTATGGAAAAGGAAAACCACAAAACCTCGAAGAATTTCTGTCACCCTTAGTTGAGGAACTCAATACAATTTTAAAACAGGGCATCAAGATTGGGAATTATATACAATAGCAGTGACATTAAAATGTTTCGTATGTGATTCCCCAGCAAGGTCATTCATCAAAGGTAAGGTATAACCATGTAACTGATAGGAATTGTAAAATTATTAGCTTGTTTTTTGTCAGTACTAAGACAGTATAATATTGGTATTCCTGGTAGGTAACAATTATGATTTAATTTTAGGCCAAGTTAAACAGAAATTAACACTTGAAAAGCCGGTGCGTTATTCATTAACTTAAATGATTTTGAAGTGTAATCAACTTCTATGTGGTGATTGGTGAGTAAAGTTGCGAAAGACATTAAGTTGTTGTAAATATAAATGCAGTGCATTCCGTGTCAGGTTTCAGAGTCGCTTAAATACTAGGTAGGTACTTACCCTAAATTTTTTTCTTACAGGAGTGGCAAACTTCAATTCTCAACATGGCTGCCATAAATGCTCTATAGAGGGTGAGTACTCGCCATAGAGCAAACTTTGGAGTGGGAGGATCTTCTATCCCTTTCTCGCAAAACGAAAATTTGTATGAAGCCGCACGAAGCTACTATGGCATTGGTACGGTGTGACGTCACAATGTCTCTGTTGCTATCTCTGTCTAATCACAAATCTTTAAATGCTTATAACTTTTTTGTTATTTGATCGATTTAATTAGTTCTTTCAGTGCACGTCATTATTTTAATTTTACTTTATAATAAAGTAATAAAAAAATTGGAGTCAAATACCCTATTATTACCCGAACAAAATCTTCGCGAAAAGGACTAACGATACATTCCGCAATAAAGTAGATGAATATCACCATAAGATAGATTCCCCACTTTTGAAACTTCCGATCAACATGATTGACGCTTTTCCAGTAGGGGACTCATTGCACTTAATAGATCTGGGCATCGTAAAAAGACTTCTTACTGGATGGCGCGATGGATATTTCAAAAATAAGTTGTTGAAATGGCCGAGTAAAACAACTGAAGACTTGTCTTTAAAAATGCAATCCATTAAATTGCCTAAAGAGCTACACAGAACTATAAGAGGGTTGGATTGTTTATCATTCTGGAAAGCATTAGAATACCGAATTTTTTTATTATATTACGGAATTGTTGTACTCAAAGACGTGTTACGAGCTGACGTGTTTGAACATTTTCTGATTTTGTTTTGTGCAATTACAATTTGTTCGACAGATTATTACAAACGATTTTATGTCTTTGCAACTAAACTTTTGAAACACTTTGTAGATCAATATTGCGTAATTTACGGAGAGCATTATCTTACAAGTAATATCCATAACTTGCTCCATTTAAAAGAAGATGTTCAAAATTTGGGAAATCTAACAAAATTCAGTGCGTATCCTTTCGAGTCAAAATTGTATGAGATCAAAAATATGTTGCGTAGCGGTAATAAGCCTCTAGCTCAAATAGCAAACAGGCTAACAGAGATTCAAAAAGCTCAGTACGATGGGCAAAATTATGTAAAAAGTTATACCTATCCACAATTGAAATACGTCACCAGCAATTCTCATCTTAGTAGTGTGATTAAGGATAATTCAACGCCTATTTAAGGTAAGTGAGGTGTAATTCGGTATATTAAGGCTACGACGACTTCAAAAATTAATATAAAAAAAACTAAACCTGATTTCTGTTTGAAAGTTTTTTTTAAAAGAACATTGGTCTTTTGCCAGCTAATACGTGCATGAATTAAGTGATTTTAGTTAGAATTTTCTTTTTAAATAATTTATTGGTAGACCTCTTTTTTCCTTCTTATTTCGTGATAAAATTTGGCTCAGCTTTTTAATTCGTGAATTCAGGGTTTTTATTTCGGGATAAACTTTTGTACAATAATTTTATGATATTATATTAAAACATTTTAAATAAAAATATAACAGAAGTTTAATACATTAATATAGCAATAAAGATATTCGATTTCTAAAGGAAAAATATGTTACATTAAGCTCAAATTCAGCTTAAAGAACAAACTGTTCCCTAATCATAACTGTTTTCCACGATATCGCTTGCATACCTTAGGAACAATAGATTTTTTCGAGATAAAAAGTAGCCAATATCCATCCAGGATAATGTAGCTCTCCATAAGTGAAAAAAAGATCAAAATCGGTTCAGTAGATTTCAAAATAAAAAAAATAGTAAAAAATAACCCTTAAAAGTAAACAACTGTTCATTGTTAATACCTAATTATAAACTGTAGAGATTACTCAAATATCTCTTATATAATTGGGATCTCCAAAATTCAAATACCAATTTCTTGAAAAAAAAATTGGAGTCCATGTTAAATCAAAAATCATTCAGTTTTGATTTAATATGGATACAAAGGATTTTGTTGCTATTATTTCAACATGAAATTTTCGCGTAAAAGTTTTAGTTTCAAATAACTTCCTTTATTATAAAAATAAACTAAAAATTTTGAAAAACTAAACCAACTTTAATAGTAAGTAATTTCAGCAAATTTTAAGTCTTCTAATCTCGATTCAATTAATTTAAGATAGATGATTTTTTGTACGGTATATCTCATTATATTCCATGTGGCTGAAACATAACAAAATAACTTTAATTTTTTCCTACTAATCACAAACCTTTACAAAGTAATGCCTGCAGGTATTTGATGGAAACAGTTACTTTTTTATTTTACAGAGAATTTTGAGTTCAGTACCTAAGTGAGGTTTGTAATGAAACTTGAAATGTAGAACTTCATGTTTATTAACCTAAGACATATTTCATCACTAAAACTAATAAATTGAAATTAAATTCTTTATCACGAAATTAAAAGTGAGTGCTAAAATAAAAACATCTTATTTCGTGATACTTATTTTGGAAAAGTCCTGTACTTAACTTTGTAAATCATTCAAAAATCATTTAAAGTAACTATTAAATATCCTGAATATAAAGATATTATATGAAAATAAATGAAGCAAAACGAACTATAAATAAAACCATGCTACTAGTACCTATGCGAGTTCACCATAAAAATTCAAATTTAGGTTTAGTTCAAACTCGTATTTTAAGAGTTTTATTGAAAAAATCATATACCGAATTTAGCTCATAAGAAAGTTCATTACTTTCAAATTATGATTTTGATTTTATATTTAAAATATCTTGATTAATAAATTAATACACTAGCTTTAAAAAAGAAACTCATAAATTCTTAATTCGGTAGTGATACGAAATACGCAACCTAAGAAAAATAAGATGCCGGCTATTTCGTGAGTCGATTAATTGAAATTTTAAGTGAATTTAGTACTTGTATTTATCTCTGTCTTATATTAAATTAATTGTAAAGAAACACAAATTTACACTATAAAAAACTTAATTCAAATAGACTTACCTTTGTCTTTCTGTAAGCTTATAAAGTATGATGTTTAAGCTTACGGTAATTACAGGCACGCAGGTGTACTACAACGGTTTGCGGCCAACTTAGGTTTTAAAGAGTCGTATTGGTCTGAGCTTTTTCACCAAAATTCTCATACTCGATTTTTTAAATGGTAATATGATGAAGATATAGAATTTACGTTTAATTTATTTATAACATGTCTTTATTGCTTATTTTTACGCCAGAAGCAAAAACTAACGAAATTACCAGACATACCGAATTACCCCTCACTTACCTTACCATATGCTAATATTAAAGGATGTTTGTTTTGGAAGAAAGGAAGAAAATTGTTGGATACTTACGAAAAATAATCGTGTTGTTCGAGTGAATGCATTTTGTAAACTTAACGAAGAATTTATTTTCAGTGGAAGAGAGATGAAACACTGCTCGGACTTCTTTAGAACACCTATTGATTCATCTAAACTAAATATTTACTGTGTCCTTATATCTATTGTAGATTCAAATGATATAATGTCTTGCGAAAGTACCTTTAAATTGTCAGACATAAAATGCAAATTAGTCAAAGTTTCATGTAATGATCATATTGTGTTTATTCCACTACTGCATACTTTAAACCCATAAAATTAAAGGCATTTAAAAGTACACTCATAATCTTTTTATTCATAATTGTAATAAAACTTACACAAATTGTTTAAATCAAAAATACAATCACTTTCTTTCTGAAGTGTTCCAGTGGCATCTTCCTCTGTATCTGTTTCGTTTTGCATTCTTCTCATCTCACGCTGAGCCGCCTTATACGTATCAAAAGTGCGTTTTACTATACATGGATACGTTGCCCAACTGTTTGAGGGGACTGAGTTTTCATCCAGCATGCTGCTGGCTTCAGACCTGGGGGGCCACGATAAAGTGCCCTCTTTTTCCCACTTGCTGGGAACTACGGAAAGGCATATTTTGCCTCCTTCAATGGTTTGTACTATTTTATACGGCATACTGAAAACAGAACACAACTTTATGAAGTAGCCGATATATGAGTACCTATGTAATGTGGGTACTTAGAGTTTACCGCTCGGCATTTCTAGGTTTTTATCAGGAGTTCAGAAGTCAAAATAATAATAAAAGAATCGTGTTGTGAAACACTCGGACCTCGGTTAGAACTAAGTTTTTTTGTAGTATATTTTACCACGGTTTCGCTCACGATGAGCAGAGTTTAATTTTCAAAATTCCTTTCTAAAAGGCTTCTTTTTAAAATTTTGATTACGAATCATTTCTATAAGCTTGCTGACACGATCAGGGGACCTAGACAAAGTTTATTCTATTAGAGATATCGGCTACATCATACATGTTGCGATATAGAATGCCAAAAATGTACGGGATTGACATTAGCTAACTCTATGGCGTAACGTAGGCTAACGTCAATACCGTACATATTTGGCGTTCTATATCGCTGAATATAGCGATATAGCTACTAGAATACCGATTTTGAAAGAATTCGGTCCAATATCAAAAAAAGTTCAAAATACCTACGAATCGAATAAATAGACAAACGCCATTGTGCTTGAATAAATTATTACTATTATGGGTAAGTCCCGACATACTTAAGTAAGGTAAGGTAAGGTAAAGTAACGGATAAAGTTAGGTAAATAGGTACCTACTACCTACCTAGCAAACATAATTGAAAAAAATAAGTAGGTACTTTAAATCGAAAGAGCAGCCTGTATCTGTACGTTAATAAGTCGATCCGTCGAACGTCGCACGTCCGCCTCTAACCAGAACTCGTAAGCAACTAATTGTGCTCAGTGGTTGTTATTGCGACTGGCAAGTCTTGAACTACTCTTGGCAATAACCTTAGAGCTGCGAAAACAGCTTTTTCGTTTTAAATAGCTCCGCGAGATTACCTTTAGCTCATATTTTGGCAAACATTAAGATCTTTCAGTTGTTACAGTTCTGAAAAGGTTAATTTTAATTCTTTCTAGTAATTTCCTAACGCCGGCCATATTTTTCAATGAAATAAAAAAAATCGATACAAAAAGAAACATTTTAATTTGATAAAGTAAACTTATATACACGATGTGCTATGCGATTTTTTATATAACATGTTTTATATAAGAAAAGAAGTTTTATTTATAATGTGACTAACGATAAAATAATTAAGTTTACATTTCTTATTGTAATTACTTAATTAATTATCTTTAAAATTTTTAACTTACGTAAGGCCCGTCTCGTATATAGCACTATTATCCTAAAGTTTCACAATAAAGTGCCAGTTGCATTATGTTTTAGTTTTCCTGACTAAAACAAGCTGCTTATTATTTTAAATGAACAAATTTACCTATTTAGCCATTTTGAAACTTTGTATAATAACAGAGAATGGCGCCATCATTTTAATGTCTTTAATTTTAATATTTCTTTATTAAAAACCTTAACAGTATCATTTTATAACCTGAAAGTCTTAGAAAGGCATTTATTCATATCCATCAAGATGTTATAAGTTGTCATAAAGTTAAATCCAAGACTACTTTAAAACTCAAAAGCTGCCTCGCAAGGTTATATTTACGTTAAATTAAAGTTATGAAGGTTATATTTGGGTTCTGTGTAAGTAGTTCAAAAGGTTCTGGATTTGAGCTAAAGGTTTTGCTGTAGCTCTCAGAAAGGTGCTGAAACGTGGGCCCTTTTAGCACTCAGGAGGTTAATATAACGTTATTGTGACGTTGTTGTGCCTACTAAGACTTACGATCGGATTGTCATACAAAGGTTCTAGAACCTTTTTATAACCTTTCTATAACCTAAAATGTTACTTGGGGAGAAAGGTAAATAAAAATGGGGTTAACTTTACAACTTTACTTAAATTCCAATGTTTGCTTTTTACACATATTCCATTAAATAACACTGCATAATATCTTTGAGCATTTCCAACTTTCCAGAAACTATCCGTCGGCCATAACTTTACCAGACGCAAGCTCCCAAATCTCTCTAAAATATTGTTACTTCACTTACATTGATCTCATGTCTGGTTTTTTAAAATGTTGTTTATCCTTTTTGTAACCATTCTATCAGCACGGACGTAACGCTAAGCGATTTAGCGTTCCGGTGCGATGCTGTTTAGCAACCGTCAGAGATTCCACAATAACACCTTAGACCACATCTTTACTTACGATTAGGTGAAATTACAGTCAAGTAAGTAGGGTAGAATAAAAATAATAATACGAATATAAAAAAATCGTCAAGGAAAATATAATAATTTGAAACTTTTTTAACGTAAGTATTTAGTTTATCAATTTGACTGTATTGGTTATACATGATACCTGTTTAACGTTAGGTATATCATTATTTTAAGAGAAACTAAATAGAAAAAGAAAGTGTCTAGATGAAGTGTTTTCCTCCGTTAAATAAGGTATCTCTCGCTATAATCTACGTGGAAAGTTAACCACGCCATAATTTATTATTATACCTATCTACTATTTTATTATGCCTACTAATTGAAAAATTATGACTATCATTAGGTACACCATTAAAATAGACCACATTTTTCCTCGGGAAATCCCTACTTACTTAGTTGTAACTTGTAGTTTATTATTACACGACGGCCCAAAAAAGGAGTGCAATGTTTTTAGGGTTAATGTATGTATGTATGTGAGTTTCTTCATTCCACCATAACTTCCGAACGGCTGAATAGATTTGGACATAATATGGGGTATCGTTTTAATCCTTACATCATTCCGAGTAAAATAGGCTATAATTCTTTGGAAAAGGTGTTTTACCACATGGCATTCGTGTTTTTAGGGTTCCGTACCTGAAGGGTAAAAAAGGAACCCTATTAGCGAGACTTCGCTGTCCGTCCGTCCGTCTGTCCGTCTGTCACCAGGCTCTATCTCTGGAACCGTGATACCTCGGTACGTGAAACAATAAACATCATTTTATTAAAATAACGAAGGCAGATAATTTTTAACAATATTATTTTTATTAGGTATCTTTGGCAGAACTCAGAAAAATTTAGAACTAATAATTAACTTAAGTAGATATTTGAAAACAATAGAATCTTTCTTATTTTACAAATTTTATTAAAGTTGCTACTTTAAATTAAGTATATTAAATTTACCACGCTGCAGTTTTTTATCTATTTAAAGCATTGGAGGAAAATAAGATGGAATTTATTTTTTATCCACTTTAAAAGCTTAATACTGAAAATACGAGGGTGGTTCAAATATAAACCGGAATTTTGAAATAAAAAAAATTAATATTAAGTTAAAGAGCTGAAATTTTGTATAGTTTTTCTAGATACTCTCTGTCACACTCTACACACTTTTGCCACCTCTCCGCAAGCTTTTTGATGCCTTTTTTCGTAAAATCTTTCGGCTTGTCACGTAAGTAACCATTTGCGCACGCGAAGGATTCTACCTCCGTATTGCTTTCGAACGGCAGTCCGCCAAGTGCCTCTTGCAATGGAGTAAATAAATAATAGTCACATGGCCACAAATTGGGACTATAAGGAGTGGTTTTCAGTGTTGCCCAACCCAATTTGTAAAATGTTTCCATCGTAAGCATGCAAACTTCCCAGCGTGTGAATTTTTGCTTAAAATTCAGGAGTCTTGGCACCAATCTGGCTGAAATTTTACGAAAACCGACCCCGTTCATGAATTATTTTCTCAATACTACCTACGCTGATGCCCAATATTTAAGCCATGTCGCGTAAAGTACTGCGTTGGTCTTCCAAAATGATTTTTTTAATACAGTTGCTCAAAAAGTGGCGTATTGCAGGGACGTATAGCGTTCGGGATGTGGGCTATTACATACTCGTGCTTTTTTTTTACCTTTCCCGAACTCGTGCGTTATCTTTCCCAACTGTCAAAATAATGTCTATTAAAAAGAAAAACCAACCATGAAGTTTTTATGATTCATGCAAATACGTATATTTCTAAAAAGAAGCTACTAATTTGTTTCAATATCAGATTTGATTGAATGAGTTTGGTTAGGTTTCATTTCATCTCATTAAATTTCATTTTCATTTCATATCAATAAAAAAAAATCTACTGAAGACTTGGCTGTATGGGCATAGTTCCCTTTGCGTACCAGAATATTGTTTAGTCTATGACCAAATTTTTTTTTTTTTTTTAAATCATGGGTGAAGAAAAAAAAACTGCTTATATTCTACGGTTGGCGCCATTTTTCAGAAATTTTCTTTGCGAGTTTAGTTGTTTGTTGCACAAAATGCTTCGGAGAACATTTTACCGGAAAAGTAAAAAAGTCGCTACATATCTACATACGACGAATTTATTGCGTGGAGAGAAGAGAAAAAAGCAAATAGTTTTTCAGAAAATGTTAAGTTAGTTGAGTTTATTGTGTTTTTATTATTTTATTAAATTGCTTCATTTTTTCGCAACTGTATTAAAAATAATCGTTCAGTACACGTGCGGAACCGTCATTGCAACTTGTTCCGACTGTCAACCCTCGCTTTCGGCTACGCCTCGGCTCGGGTAGACATTTGTCGGAACTCTTTGCAATAACAGCCTTTCCGCACTTGTAATGAAACATACTATTTCCAAGCGCTGACGTTCTCATTGGTATTGCTTGTTTAAGGGTACCGCGCATGTGGCAAATTTGCCACCACTTCTCGACCTTTTCGAAAAGTGGGACACCATTCATACACTTAAGTCTTAGAGAAGGTCTCATTCCCGAACTGCAAGAGTAATTTTCGATAAATTTCCGCGGATTTTACATTTTCCTCGACCAAAAAACTAAAAATTATGCGTTGCGCAAGAGACACTGGTACCGCCTTCTCGCTTATGCTTATAACTACAATAAAAAGCGAGGCTGCGCGGTCCCGATTGTTCTCTTCGCTTCGTAACAGACCAATCTAACACTTTAAGCGGCCACTTTGACGACACTAAATTTTTTCGTGCGTTTATTCAAAAATTCCGGTTCATATTTGAACGTCGTAATACGTACCTACATTATTACATAATACACAATTATTTTATTACCTTACTGATATCTAATATCCTAAATTATTAAAAAAACTTATGTAGAATGCGTATTAAATAGTCGATATTGGTTAAACCTAATTAGGATATCAAGAGTAGGTATATCTAGATAGTTAAATTAAATGATCAAGCAGGTTTTAAGGTCTGTGTTAACAGGTACCTAAGTAAAAATTTCTCATCGTAAAATAAGAACATAATATACCAACCTACCTACCTATAAATCACAAGAATATTTGAAAAGTCCATTGAATTTTATCCAAAAATACTAATAAAATAAAGTAAATAATAAGTATTATTATCTAAAATGTACAAAGTATTTTTATAATATAAATATAATATTATGTTGAAATTAGTAGGTAAAGCCACCTGAGCCAAGTGGCTAGAAATGGTGCAAAATTAAAAAAAAAAATTTGACGTTCAGTGACGGTCAGCTGTGCGAGCGTGCCAGAGTATCTGGTGTTCTGTGGCTGTTGGCATACATTTTTTCAATTTCGTTCCATTTCTATAGGTACGTCGCGATGTATTGGTATCATGTAACGCTATTTGTCACTTCACACTTGGCTCAGGCTGGGTGATGCCTTTCAGATCTGATCAAACAAATGGGCTGATTTGGATACGGCTTTTGCTAGATAAAATTCTTTATTCTTAGATCGAACCTGAATAAACATTTAGTTAGGTACCGTTAGTAATACTTGGTACCCCACCCCTCTATACATTTCAACTTGGATTAATTTTTTCTATTGGTTCCGTATGATTCTATCCAGAGAGTTCCAACTGCAAGAGTAGTCTATTTGAAGGTGGCCGTACCTAGAGAGATGGAAGTTGTCAGGAACAGCTTTGGGCAGCGGTCTCGCCCAGTCTTCATATTCAGGAGACAGGGTTTCGTACGCGTATTGCTCGTACGCTTCTGTCAATCTGGAATCAAAGAAGAAATGATATTATGAACATAAAATAAATACAAAAACTACGAGGTGTAGAAGTAACTAAATCGCAGATACGTTTTTAGGGTTCATACCATGGTTCATACCAAAATGGTAAAATGGAACCCTTGTGGTGAGACTTTCTCCGTCCGTCCATCCGTCTGTCTCATTCGATTATTTCATTAACTATTAAAGCTTTCGACTTGAAATTAGGTTAGTTTTAGGTAATAGTGACCCCAATAGTACGGAACCGTCTGTGCGCGAGTCCGACTCGCACTTGGCCGGTTTTATTTTTATATGCCACTATTCAATTGAAAGTTAAACCCAACAATATCGTGATGTTACAAATAAAATACAGTTAGCTTGTAAGTAAACTATAAGTACAAATTATAATTACAATTAAAATGACGTCCGTGTGAAATGGTAAACCCTTTTTTTTTTTTTTTATCGTGGGGAATCCTCATGGATACCCAGTCGCCCGGGGGAGCGGCTGGGTTATGCCGGACTCTTACCGGCTAAACCCCACGGTGTTTCCTCCTCGCACCGTATGACGGGAACACGGGAACGCTTGCGCAAACCTCCGCGAACCCGCCGGTGCCCGGCCGCTTGCGCAGCCCCTCCACGAGGTGGAGCATTGAGCTCCCCTCCAACAGCAAGGCCCGCCAGAAACACCTAAGCGGGCCTTACCTCCTCGGCGCCCATCCGTAAGGCGACGGACCCCCCCGGGACCGCCACCCAGGGGCCGTGGGCACGGGTAAGCCGATACCTGCGAAGCTTGCTCCTGCACTTCGCAGGCATCGACCTCCCATGCCCCGCGGCGGATCTGATCTTTGGCTCCGCCGCAAACCACCAAACGGCCGCAGAGGACAGGGAGAACGGCAACGACACACCGACACTCCTCTTCCCCTGCGGCCCCGCCGCCGGCGCATCTAACGGTGCGCCACCGTTTGGTCGCGGGAGATAGGGCGAGCGGCAACGACACACCGACACGCCTCTCCTCCCGCGACCCCTCCTGGCTGCAGGAGACAGAAAACTCTGTCCCCCGCACGCCTCTTGGACGCATCCAGAGCGGGCCCATCTCCAGGCCCACTCCGAGCGTCCCCTCCTGGATTTCTTTTGGCTTCACCGTGGGGCCCAACCACGGCTACTGAGCCCCCCATCGCGACAAGATTGGAATCCATCGGGGGGGAAATGGTAAGACCTGCCTTTCAAGAGTGATAGCTGCATTTCCGCGCTGAATCGCTAATTCCGTGTGCAAAAACGGTCCAAACAACACGAAATAAACTCTTCTGTCATCATGATGTTAGAGACCTCTCTGGCGCAGTGGCGTGCTCTCGGATTCGAGAGGTCGAGGGTTCGTACTTCGTGCCTGCCTATAGAGCCACTTTGGAATTTATAATTTCTAAATTGGCTCAGGTCTGATCTGGTGGGAAGCTTCGGCCGTGGCTAGTTACCAAAAAACAAAGACGCACCGCCAAGCAATTTATCGATCCGGCGCGATGTGATGCGAAACTAGAAACCGTTGGGGGTGTGTTTACTTGCCTCTTCCAAGTTAGTACGATTACATCTTCCGATGCATCATCACTTACCATCAGGTGAGATCGCAGTTAAGTATTAACTTGTACCTATAGTGTAAAAAGAGAGATATGCTGCAGTATCGTATAGACAGGTCTACATCATACTATAACATACGTAACGCCAAAAATCTAGACGTTATATTATGGTAGGGTGTACCTACCGCACTTGGGTACCTACCTATTATTATTGTATAGGTGTTGAAAATAGGCCAATAGAAATTAAAGTCAGCTTTGGTCTATTAATTATCTGTTGTATAAATAGTGGATAAATATGAATGATGACAGTATGTAATACAACTAGATGCATACCTATAAAAAGCGATGTTGGTTTTTCATCATAGTTAGGTAGGCCTACATCAAATCGTTTCAGACGATGGACATCTATGTACGACTCTGGACAAAGAAATCTCCAACGATAGGTACTAACGGAATGGGTACATTGTAAATTAAAAGTATTTAACTTTCACGTTACTTGATTCGTATAACATTAAACAAAAAATTAGTCCAGTGCAAACTTGTAAGTCTCGCGCACTGAGGATTCCGTACCATCAAGACCAATTTTCCAAACTAAAAAAAAACTAATAAAAAATCACGTTTGTTGTATGGTAGGAGAGGTAACATACGGCCGCAAAAATTCATTCACTATGCAAATCGCATGCAAATTATACATCGTAGGCTTATTATAGTTAGATACTGAGAGCATAAAATTTATACATTTTGCCTACGATATGCCTAAGTCTACCATATAATAACTATAGCCTTTATTGTATAAATTAGTATTTACGAAAAACCCAGTGGGATATAAGATAGGGCATTACTTGCGTATTCTAAAACAGATTTTTAATTATTTTAATTATTTTATGCCTGATAGTTTTGATTTATTGGGCAAACTGACAAAAAAACCGTTCTCCCCCTTATCTCAGAAGTTTATCTTTTGAAAAACTAAATAAAATTTGAATTTTGCGGGAGTTGGGACTTTGGTACAGGCACGGAACCCTTAAATACCCACACGAGTAAGAATCAAGAAAAATACAAGCAATTGTATAATCAAAACCCAATTAAAACTAGATTAGACATAGGCCAGTAAGTAACCAAATTAGTTTGCCAAAAGTAGTTGCGTCAGGTTACTAATTATTATTGTTACTTAATTTCATGTTAGACAAGCCGAGACTGAGTGCCGCATGAAACATTTACATTCCACGGACTATAACTAACAAAATATTATGTAAGTATGGAAACACAACTATTAAGGCGAAATCAACGACTCTGCCCGCGAAATTCCAAATTACAACGCTAATTACACATCAGAAGTTTATGGCAGTCAATTTGCGATAATGGCAGTGTCATCTTTGCATAAAAATGTGTATCCTAGGAAATTAGTCCGAGTGTCGAGTTTTCTGTGAGTAACTCACAAATCTAGGACTAATTGCTCTTTCAAGCAGAGATTTTTATATAAACACGTGAAGATGATATTGGGATTCCCGCGATTTGACTGCCATAAGCCTATGATGTCTTATTAGCTTAAAAATCGCGAAAAAACACAAAAAATTTGAATTTCGCGGGCACACTCGTGGTGTGCTCCTTAAAAAACTACTTGTTGACAACAGGCAAAAGCGCTTATTTAAGCGAGTTTTAGTGACCATAGGTTAAATCAGCTATAAAGACAAATTGAATTACTTTCGAATATAACCGTCATGTATTTTATTTTTGGATCTTTAATCTAAATTCGCTTTTAGACAGAAACACAGTTGGAAAAATATCTCAATAGAAAGTAACAATTTTTGTTTTTGAAAACAATGGATTTTTATGAAATTTTCTTTAATTTGTGTCTGTAAAAATAATTCTAAAAACGCTTACAAATAAATCTTCGATAACTTTTGCTGTATAACTTTTGTTTTTTAGTATTTTTTTCTTTAGTAGGTACCTATTTTTTTTGTAATTCTTTCGCAAATGCTGTAAGAGTAACGACAAAAATTAAAAAACCGGCCAAGTGCGAGTCGGACTCGCGCACCGAGGGTTCCATACCATAAAAGGAGTAAAACTTTGAAAGAATCACTTTTTTCATGAATTTACGAGTATAATAATATAATACTTTTGTTGGCGAACCGCAAACGTAACTTTGTTTTTGGTGGTTTATTGTTATTGTCAAAAAAAGTATAATAGTTAGGGAGTTGATTTTATTTTTCCTGTAAAATATATATACATTAATGTCTATTAATCATAATTATTTCAGATTTTTCGATTGATAAACTTCGGAGATAAGGGGGGGGGGAACGGTATTTTTTTCGACAGTTTGCTCAATAAATCCAAAACTATCAGGCATAAAAATAAATAAAAATCGGTTTTAGAATACACTAGTAACGCCCTTTCATATGATACCCCACTCAATATTGATATCTCATTTTGAAAATTCGAAGTCCCGGTTTTCCCCCCTTTTTAAATATAAATAAAAACAATTTTCAATATTTTATGAGTGCAATGGCGTTGGGTCACTATTACCTAAAACTATTCCAAATTTAAAGTCGATAGCTTTGATAGTTACTGAAATAATCGAGTGTGACAGACGGACGGACGGACGGACGGACGGAGAAAGTCTCACCATAAGGGTTCCATTTTTACCAAATTGGTATGGAACCCTAAAAATTGGTCTAGTTGGATTGCACTCTGAGGATTCCGGACCATCAAGACCAATTTCAACCTAAACGAGCAAAAAATCACACAATCTTCAAGATGGATTTTTGAAGATTTTTGATGGGAGGTATTGTGAGCTCCTGGTTAAAACAGCTAGAATATAATCATGATAACTTTGAATTTTTAAGGACTTAACATAGGAGGAATGAGGTGAACGCCACTGGACATCTAAGTGTGTCAGGGTCATAACTAATTCTGCTATTTGTGCCCCCATCCGTGTCAATACTGGATGCGTTAGATAATATTATTCGGCTGCTTTTACCGTGTATTACGTTTTCGCACCTAGATGTGTAATGTTTATCCACAGGGGCTCATGCCCTGTATTACTTTCTTTGAGCTTCTTTTGCATATCGTCCACGGGCTAAATGGATCCCTAATAGAGTTTGGACTCCAAACTCCAAATAGCATAGGTATTGAACCTTTTGAAGCGTTTTTTAGTAAACATAAATCTATGTCAACCTGGGAAAATATAGACAGCAGATCCTCAATATTATGCATCCGAAACTCATCATATCATAAGTTAATCATGTATAACTTAGCTTGCTTTTTGCAAAAAACTAAATAAAGTTTGAATTATCGCGGGCGGCTGTTAACGATCCACCTTATCCGAACTTGTACCACAGCTTGTAGTAAGACATTATAAACATTACTAACCATGATAATTTTTATATTAGCACCACGAATTTTTTCATAATTTTTTACAAGAGATTCGTGATAATTCATTTAAGTATCGATTAATCAGTTTCTGAATTAAAATTTATGAATGAAAATATTTTTGGAACACTCAGTTAATTGTTTTAAATTTTATCTTTCAAGATAAAATTTTGCTGATTTTAACGATGTCCAATATGAAATTGAAAAACGAAAGTTTTATTTTGTCGAGAATTAATTGTATTGATTCGTTATTAACAACATTAAAATGTTAATTTTGGATAAAGCATCACATGAAAAATACATTAGAATGAATAGATTACATATTACTTACTATTCAAATGATGCAATCTAGAGGTCAATGCTAGGAACAAGTTTCTCTGTGATAGCAAGAAACGAGCTAGATTCTCACAAGTGCAACTTTCATTTGCAGTGAGCAAAAACTGGCATACGTTCACACGATGGATAGACGAACGTTATATTACTAAGAAATCCATGTATGTTCAATGTTGTACCTGTGTAAAGGCAAGCTTCGACTATCGTAAACGACGGTTGATGTTTTTTTCTGCTCTTATGCTTTCCGCAGAGCGCCTCGCCACGCGGTTTTACTGATTTACTGAGAATGGGAACTTTGCATTCAATTCAGTAAGTAAAAGTACATAAAAAGTTAATTACCATTAGGAAATACAACACATTTGCGCGTTGCATAGAATAGATGGCTAAATAATAGGAAGATGTTAATGTAATTTATCGATTGTACCGTAGATAGGCACATAGATCTAAGTACTATATCTATAAATAGTTATACTCAATACTTAACAGCCAAGTGCGAGTCGAACTCGCGCACTGAGGATTCCGTACCATTAAGACCAATTCTTCCAAACGGATGTTTGGGATTGGTCTTAATGCATGGTACGGACGGTGAAGTCTTAGTAATAGGGTCCCATTTTAAACTTTGAGTACGGAACCCTAAAAAACTGTGTTTTGAAGTCGCTATTGTAAGCAATTTTTGAACACTCTACCCACGAAATTTAAATTTTATTTTAATTTTTGCAGTTTCTAAGCTAAAAAGCTTTTAAAAATTGCGGGAATATATTATCCCACCAAAAACATTCTGTAAAAAACTAGCCAAAGTCAAAATGGAGCTGCTTGTTTATCTCTAAAAAGTACTGAAATCTAGACAAAGTTTGCCAAGTCTAAGGTTCCTTACTGCGATTTCTTTATTATTATAGTTAATGTTGCGTGACTTGGCCGTTGAAGGGTACACAAGGGTTCAAACCAGGTGCTCCATGACACCATTGCACCAATCTGTCGCCAGAATTCATCGTCAATGAGTAGCGGTTCTTGGTCTTCAACGGCCAAGTCACACAACATTAACAGCTATAATAATGAAGAAATCGCAGTAAGGAACCTTAGACTTGGCACGACTTTGTCTAGATTTCAGTACTTTTTAGAGATAAACAAGCAGCTCCATTTTGACTTTGGCTAGTTTTTTACAGAATGTTTTTGGTGGGATTTCACTTCTTTTTGTAGAAACTTCAAAATATTACAAAATATTTCTGTCCGTTTTTCTAGATACATTAACTGCATAAATAACTTTGTAATCTCATATAATTTATATGGAATTACAAAGTTATTAATGCAGTGATCACCAGGTACTCCAGATCTTCGATTATCCTAGTTTTTATAGTTTTCCCTTTATGTGGCCATTAAACCCTAACTCTGTACCAAATTTCAGCTCTCTGAGTTTATGGGAAGTACTATTTCTATTTTGATGATCATGAGTCAGTCAGTCAGTGTCGAAAATGCGAAACTTTGCTTTCGCATAACTTCGGAACTATATGACCTACAGACTTGAAATTTTGGGTTTTAAGTATGTGATTATAGCTTACTGGATAGCGAAAATTTCAGCGTTCTGGTCTTATCCAGAGGTTCTCAAATAGGAGCCCGAAAATGCGGCGAAATGGTTCCTGTAAAGATGGTACGGCAGTTTTGCTTCGCGCTTTGACTTTGGCGGGGGCACTGCCGTGCCCCCTGATTCAATATTTTTCCGACTTCACTTACCTAATATTATGTAGTACATGAATATCTTTGCTTGAAAGTGTCCAGACGAAATTAGTCAGAGAATTGTGGATTACTTAAAATTCGTCACTTCCTACGACTAATTCCTTAAAATTGACACTTTCAAAGAAAGATCATGAAGTAACTTGAAGATGACACTTCTTTTCCGTAATTTTACTGCCATAAGCCTATCTCGTATGTCTTATTACTTAGCTGACAAATTGTGTAGGCGAATCTCTTGAGTTAAACTTATACCTACTTGTAAAGTAATGTACCTAGTGTGAAGTTATTGTTTTACCTCGACCGCGACAAATAAGTATTAGAAACTCGTTGCATGTAGGTAGGTTAATTATCCACTCGTACGAAGATACTATAAAGTGGGGAATTTGCATTAACGCTGCTATGCGTGGTTTTAGTAATAGTATAGTATTATATTATCTGTGGTAATAGACACCTGCCATCTTGAGGTATAATTGTTTTGGCTAACCCTTGCTCGTATTTCAAAGCAAGTACCTTTAGGTACTATAGGTAGTGACGCGAGGTCCTGAGTTCGATAACCGGCATGATAAAAATTTCGCTGAATTGTGATTCGGTGCGATCCTGATTTATTATTTTCATCGGCCATCACTAAGCTATCATAATAAACGTTTCGGAGCGATGCTATGTAGCATCTATTTTTATTTATTTTATTCTGGCATCCATTGAGGGACTACTTATCTACCTCTTCCAATTTATACTCTGTCCATTCGTTGATTTTCTTTTAGACAGCATGATGAGACAGATAGGACAGACCGACCCCTATAGCAATAGCCCTCGCTATTACCAGAGAGATAACTGTATGGAATAAGTACTACAACATCTTCGGCTGCAATGGCACTTACCATCAGGTGAGATTGCAATCTTACTTTATAAGAAGAAGTAGGTACAATATTCTAATCTGTATAAAAATACTAAATATGTATGGTACACCACAAAACTAAGGCTGATTGTAATCTCCTGTAGGTAATAGCAAAGGTAACTGATGGTAACATAGTAAAATTAACTCTCATTACAGCTAATTTGAAAATTGGTCCTTTGAGCCGGATGTGATAAGTAAAGTGTTATAAAAAAGCTTTAGATTCTTCTGTCTTTCGCAATTTTCTATTAATTTTGCAAAAGTGAAACTAAATGACTCCTACATAAACATAAACTATTGGCGCATAGCTGTCTGCCTCGAGTCATCGCTACTGCCGTTGAATAAATTATACGCAACTTACCCACCTAACTCATATTACGATTTGTGCATAATATAAATTAAGATACCTTCTTGGGGGCGATCGACTGCCTGACTCATCATTGCTATGCTATAGAATGTAAGAATGGATGAAGATAAATTTGGTATTATGGTACCCAACCCAAGTCATCTTCTTGGTTGTAAGCGTCTTCTGTGGATGATCTTGTGGAGGCAACTGTCATTCTCAAAGATTTTTTTGAATTTCAAGAGCAATCTAGAAATTGAATAGATTAGTCATAGGCTACCAAGCTGTAAGAAACAAATCTTAGTCGGCAGGCCGTTTGACATCGTCTAAGTCATCCATCTATAAGTACTGTTGGAATGGAAAGTGATAGTAAATCTTCAACTACCATCGTTTCACGACGATTGAATCCATAGCAGCTTCCAGTTATGGCTTTATCCTTTTTGGCAAACCCCGCAGGATTGGAGAATTATCCCATGTCCTCTTATTTGTTCCCACTTCCTTCTCAAACCTATATGTATACCTATTTCCGAAGAAGTTTGCGATATAAGAATCAAATAGTATAGACATTTTGATAATTGCAAATTCTAGCGGAAACCTTAATTTAAAATTTCCTGGGATAGATAATATTACGCCTATTTGTTAGTCTAGGTTATAAGCTGCCTCTGGGAGCTTGCCGCCGGGGAGCCGGGGAGCCGGGATACATCTTTGTATTTAGATGCTCTGTCAGGGAATTTGACTCTTAGTCGCAGAAAGAAGGTGGGTCTGCCTCAGCAGACACCGCGAGTGCTTCTGGTCCCATTGACCAACCATTCTAGGCAACGAGATGAACACCTTACAACCTGAAAGGGGTTTTTAGTCGGCGCGTCTCCGAAATAAAAGTGCCTTCCCGTGGCACACCGGTATACATAACGGGTTTCTCCACGTAAATAAAAGGTACGTATAAGCTGCCTACATTTCAAACAACCAAATCGGTTAAGTAAGTTCATGGTGTGATTGAGTAACACATGCAAGCTCACAAAAAAGGATGAAAGGTCAAGCCTACCTGGAATGTCTTCGATGCTTGCCGTACGCGTTGGCCATCACGTAATCAGGCTGCTGTTGTAGAGACATACGGGGTCTCGGGGGATGCATGTACGGGGCCGGCATCGGTACTGGTCCATAGAGGCTTTCATATCCTACCATGGGGTGAGGCATAGGAATGTAGACAGGCTCCTCCATGTACATGGATCTCCTTCGTTCTACTGTAATCAAATAAACATCTCTTATCATTTGATTATATTCATACACACAGTAGGTAGATATAAATTTAAAAAAAATTGGTCAAGTGTGAGTCGGGCTCGCGCACTGAGGGTTCCGTCGTTCTACTGTAATGAAATACACATCTCTTATCATTTGATTATATTCATACACACAGTAGGTAGATATAAATTTTAAAAAAATCGGTCTAGTGTGAGTCGCGGGCTCGCGCACTGAGGATTCCGCACTATCAAATCCCATATTCAATGGTATTAAAAAACACCCCTTCAAAATAAAAGCGAACAAATAATCATGTTTGTTTTGTTTTAGGGTGTCAGTGCGCGCGCCCGACTCGGTAACGATTGAAACGTCCAAATCATCTAATGATACAAGTGGAAAATTAAAAAAATTTAAACACCCACGACTCTTATGGACTTGAAATTGAAAAAGGATTAAATAATATTTTTAAAACTCCCCGACTAAAGGAAAGTAAGGACTAAGAACCTATCAGTATAATTACAAATCCAAGAAAATCCGCCGGAGCTGCTATGTTCTGCCTGTGCCGGTGTTGATGGTGCAAGATGTTGCTGTTTACCAGTGTGTGTGTTTAATTTATTCATTTGGTAACTAATTCAATTTCTCGATCTTCTTACCTATAGGTACTAACTGCATTAATTGATATTGGAAACAGAAATGGCAATAGCAGCTCCGACGGATTTTCTTGGATTTGTAATTATACTGATAGGTTCTTAGTCCTTACTTTCCTTTAGTCGGGGAGTTTTAAAAATATTATTTAATCCTTTTTCAATTTCAAGTCCATAAGAGTCGTGGGTGTTTAAAATTTTTTAATTTTCCACTTGTTTTATACTTTTTCAATTATTATACCTATTATATTATCTATACTTATAATAAAACTGTAAAGGGTCGAATTCTGTACATTGAAGATATTTGGAAAATTTTTGTTGGAGGACACTATTTAGTCGATACTGAAGCCAAAACTGTAATTTGTTTAATTTTTGTCTGTCTGTCTGTCTGTCTGTCTGTCTGTCTGTCTGTCTGTTTCACGACCGGGCATCACGGCTAATCCGCTGGATGGATTTAAATGAAACTTGACATGATTATAGTTCATAGTTGAGGTAGGACATAGGATACTTTTTGTCCCGAAATTCATCATGGTTTCCCTGGAAGACGGCATCAAAGTCCAAACGTTTTTTAGTTATAATTCATTAACGCGTTGTCCGATTCCATTCATTCTTTTTTTGTTAGAAAGGAGGTTCTTTAAAGATTATTCCATACAAATCTTATCATCATCACTTTTGTGGTTCAGAAATTACAGACATCAGAACCTTTAAGTTCAAGTAGGTAGGTGACTTGAAACTCGGAATGCACAAAGAACCTAGGGCTAGGACGTAGGGCTCAAGTAAGACTGGAGTACCCTTACAGCCGTAAATAAATAGGCTTAGCAGGAGATTTTGTATGGTTTAAAATTTTTCACTTTTAGGGTGAACAAAAATCATGTAACTGGCGTCATCGCTACGTTATACCGTATAGCGCCATCTCTACTATTTATGTGGAACTTGAATGTAAAACTCTGAGATAGGTACTACCGAATTTTTTTAAATAAAAATTAACTGTCATGCTATTTACTGTTTCCTGACTTTATATTAAGATGGCACTGTTAACACATGAACAGATTTAAACTTTATCATCCGCAATATGGAAAGGGTAAGATAATGGTTCACAAATATTTTTAACTCTTAGGTCTTATCGATCCTAACCGACTGACTGTCATCTAAGGTCTTTTTATACGTAAAGAAATATATAGCCATTGTCCATTCTGATGTTTTGGATTGTATTGAGATGAAGCAAAGATTTTTAAAAGACTCTTATATTATGTTGGGCTGGGGAATATGTTAGAGTAATAATTTATCCCAGTGGTACCTACCCGGCCGAACTCTGAAAGAAGAGTTCTACCACCAGTACAACTTTTCACATGGTTTAATAATTTTTGACATATTTCGTGGTTTCAGAATAAAAATCACAATGAAAAGGACCATTTTAACTGTCGATATTTCGATACATTGGTACAAGTCGTGGTCACGTAGTGACCACGACCTGTGCCACTGGGTCGAAATATCGACAGTTAAAATCGTCCTTTTGATCTTTCAACTACGTATTAATGAAACTTTATATTATTATTAAGAAAAAGGAGTTTTCAAAATCACCACAAGATAACCCGTGCAAAGTAAGAACAGGTTTCTGTACAACATCACACCAGGATCCCGCGAAAAATCAAGGAATTCCAGTAGGAAGGTATATTATGTATAAAAATCGTAATTCACGCGGGCGGAGCCGCGGGCAACAGCTAGTTACAAAATAAAAATTAATTTTTAAACTAGCCACATTGACCCTTGTCATCAGATCAAATGTGTTAGAATAGTTAAACGAAACCAAATTGGTCTAAGCTCGAAGTATTTTAATAGTTACGATAGTTGAGTAACACTCAATCCCAAGTTGCATCATCAGATATAATGTCCTCGTCACCAAATATAATGTATGAGCCTCGTTAGAATATATATCAAACAATCTCTAACACTAGGAGTTTACTAGAAACATTACCAGACATATTAGAAAATTTCGCTACCAAATGATAAAGAAACGTTTATTGTGGCGCCCCCTGCTGTGCAATCACCGTAATAACCTACCTACGAACCATTACCAATAATTCACTCATATTGTACAGACAACTGTATCCAAATCGGTTCAGTCGATTTAGAAATGATTGGAAACATTCGTTTGCAATATTAATGTTTATTATCGCGCCCCCTGGTAAGTGATTTCCGTAACAACTATCTATTAATGTATCCAAATTGATTCAGTCGTTTTATTCGAAAAGTTTAAATTGGCAACATTCGTTTGCATTCTAAATGTATTTATGGCGCCCCCTGGTGAGCGATGTTCGTAACTGCTATCTACGAACCATCGCCAATAAGTCACTAATATTTTATTAAAAACTGTATTGAAATCGGTTCAGCAGTTTTTGAAATAAATGGGAACATTCGTTTGCACTATAAATGTTTTTTATGTCGCCCCCTGGTGATCGATGTTCGTAACAACTATCTACGAACCATCGCCAACGAATACCAAACATTATACAGAAAACTGAATCTAAATCGGTTCAGCCGTTTTGGAAATAAATGGGAACATTGGATGTGCACAAACAAACAAACAAACAAACATTTTTTTTATTGGATATTCGTTTTGTGTGAACAATTTAACACACAAACATACAAAAAATTTCATCAACAAAATAATGTACAAACGGTCTCTCACCCTAAACGCATATATCCGTACTCCGTTCCGTCGTGGGTAAAAAAGATTTAAAAGAAAAATAAAAGACTAAAAACTAGGTTATAAATTTAAAACCTCATCGATTCCATCGCAACGAGGCATGGTACCCAAGATACTGGCAGCATTGCCTCTTTGGATGGCCAAACTAATACGTTGGCCAAGGTAGCTGCCAGCTCTTGGATCCCCGGTAGACTCGATAACTCTCTTTGAAATTTCTTCAAAAAGAGCTCGAGCCCCCGGGCCCCACGGCCCCAGAGTCTCCACACCAAAAGGCGCAAATATGAAAATCTTGTCAAGAGATTCATATTTGCGTCCCTTGGCCCGTTCGGCACTAGTAGCCGCAGCCCCCGCCATAGAGGAGGTCGCCTCAATGTGGGACGCAGCCAGGGTGTCAGCACAAGTTGCGTCCCAAACAAGCGACCTCCCTAAACGCCAGGGAACAAGCGTCATCCCATCGGGTCTCTTGCCATCACCACGCGCCAGACCAGTTGGTTCTAATACAGCTGGCACGTGGGCGGTAGCAAGAGACCTCCGGATGATGTCGTTAAGGGCACTATGGCGGTGGAAGCGACCGGCACTTTTGGGACAGGAGAGACCATGGTGACCGTAGGAATCAACGCTCTCGCCGCAATGGCATCGATGAGGTTGAATGATGCTTGCGCCTAGCCTTAGACCGATTAAAACTGTTAATGTGGTATGGTCTATTAATGTTCCCAGGTTGGCAGCAGGCAGAGCATGGAGCCAGTAGCCGGACTCTTTCGCAGAGACAGCGAGAAGGCGAGCTCTGTCTTTTTTTGAACTCGCTTGTGCTAGTAAGGAGTCAAAAGTTTTTCTGCAGAGGATGTCGTCCCACTGTCTCTGCGAAAGAGGAGAAATCGGCAGCAGATTTGGACTTATCACAGACCATTCGTTCCTTGCCTCTGCCAAGCACGACACCTCGATGGATCCCAAGCAGGGAGAAATAATTTTTCCAAAAAGAGAATGTGTGCTGTAGACAGAGGAAAGGAAAGAAGGTAGTGAAACACTAGAAATTTTTCGGATTCCCAGGCCTCCATACCTAATTGGGAGAGAAGCCTGATTCCATGCCTGGATACTTAAGGGACAATTAAGAATATTAGTTAGAACATCTTTAACAAGGATGTCTAAATTTTCTAATAATGTGTTAAATTTCCAAAGTGGAGAACATCTCATAAAATAAGTAAATTTAGGTACAAATAAACAGGATCGAATAATGGTTAGAGCCATGTGAGAATTAATTTCGAACAGACGATGGGAAGACCTATTGAATTTTGAAATTGTGTCGTCAATAAACCGAGGAATCGAAGCCTCTAATACGGGAGCACCTAGGAGGCGAAGCGACTCATCATTCAGAATTCTAATTCCAGGTGCCAAGTTATTAAATTTATCTATTATATTTCATACATTTTATTCTTCAATAATAATAAACACAATCAGGGTACACTTTCATTGTACTGGCAATTTCGCACTTTTATCTATTTTGTTTTTTAAAACTGACCACCCTGATGGACACGCTGTCCCAGCCTACGTCCGTGCCAAGCTTCATTCTTTTATTGTGCGCGGCAATGAGCACTCGACTACAAAAACACGTCTCGTTTTTGTTAATTTAGGTTCAAAGTAAAAAAAAAAAATAAGTGTTCAGTGTTAAAACTTGCTTAATTTTCTATACTGATAATGCTTAGACGCTAGTAAAATTTATTATTATAACAAAAATAAAATCAAATCAAAACATATAATTGTGCATTCATCTTCGTCAGACTCCGAGGAAAGAGGGTAAGTGAAAATTAACCTTTTTTCCCAGATATCACATCAACTCAAATATCAATGCCGACGAAAGTGTGTCCAAAAATTGAAATCCTAAGGCATCTCTAAGCTAACTTGGAGGGTATCACATTGAGGTTATCACGAAAGTATAGCATGATGCGCGAAATAGTCCAGGCATCTCTAAGCTAGCTTGGAGGGTATCACGTTGAGGATACCACGAAAGCATAGCATGATGCGTCAATGCTCCTGGAGGTTGACTGCGGGTCAACACGAAGGATTTTAAAAATACCTCAAAGGACTTTGCGGATACCAACGGGGGACGATGTCGGTGTGGCGCTGTTCTCGGCTTCACTACAAGTGGCTCCGCATGACCTCCCGGACTTTGATCCCGAATTGCTATCGGCGCTCAGTCACAAGAACTATATTAATGGTTAGTCCCGACAGTTGTAAAATTCTAGCCGACCTTCATTGCAAAGAATCAAATAGTTTATTTGATATACTTGCCTGGCTTATGAATAGCCAGTTAAACGTTATAGCCAAAAGGCTATAACGTTTATCTGTTTTACGTTTTATCAGTGATAACTATTTCACGACTTAAAAACTAATTCCACGAGGGTACCAACGCGTCGAACTTTTCTAACTATGTACCTACAACAATAATGTTTAGATTTTGTGGTGGAAAATAATTTTACTTACTTTCGAAAATTAATGTTCAGATTGTGTAATGGGATGATAATTTAACTATTAGCTCAAAACTCAATAAGTTAACAATATTATGTATAATGTACCATTAGTCTGAAAGTTTCATTGAAGTGAATTGTTAAATTCTTTCTAAAACTAATAAAAATCTTAAACCACAACGCGTCCTGAACTGAGAAGAAGCTTAAGTATTGACAAATGACATTTTGTTTCGACAAATGACAAGTAATTAAAGTTCACGAACGGGACCAGATGTTTTTTCGGAGAAATAGTTTCGGGCATTATACTAGTTTCAATGGTTACTGATCGTCAGGTGTTGTAAATAAAGAAACCAGCAGGGCGCGGCGGGCGACTTTGCTATCGACACCCACCGCTGGGACAGCGCAATCTCGTTTCTCGAGAAACTAGCTGGCCCCCTCTCGTTACGGCTCGGCCAGCAGGGGGGGGCGTGACACACTTGAGTATTGGAGATCAGCCGCGAGGAAGATGCGACGTGGCAGCGAGTCTCCACCAGGTTCATCGACGACGCTAGACATTAAGGTACCTATATGCCAGTTGTCTTCAACATTTTGAAGTTTATTGGTTACATATCACTGACAAGGAATCCGTCACGATCTATAACATGATCTAGAATTTCGGGAGTTATAATAAGTGAAGACTATTTTTTTACTTTCACTAGGTGTACAAATGTACGTACATTCAATAAAATATTTTAATGAATTGAACAAATTAAGGAACTAGCTCCAAAAAATTATTATTACATAATACCATTTTAAAAATCGTACACTAACACAGTGTACCGTCTTACACGTTCACAACAAAGAAAAAGCGACAAATGTCTTTGACAATCGACATTTCTTTTTTGGGTGAGATAATGTGGGAGTGAGTCACTGCATGTTCGATTATAGTTAAGATGTGTCTAACCTCAAAATCTTACGTGGTAAAAGATACATTCTAAATTTAAAGGCGTTGAATGAACTTGTAGTTCAAAATCCTTTGAAATTGATAGTTCATAGAACAGCTTACAAGCGAATACTTAAAAAGGGTTTTATGCCTATGAACTGAAGAATCTTATTTTAAAGTACCGATTCATCCTTGGTAAAATACATAAAGAAGTTGTGACTCATCTCAGATACTTACCGCGGTTTTTTCATGAAGATTTGTTAGGTGTTAGAGTGTTAAAGTTATTTACTACCCTCAAAACATGCTCAGTTTCCTGGTTTTATTTTAATTTCTGACGATATGGCAGTATCGTTACCCAACCGCAAACTATGACGTGAATTATGTAACAATTCAAATTCTGTAAAAAAATTTATACGCTTAACTCGTTGTATCATCTAAGAGTTAAGCTTAATTCCGATTAAAAGTCCTAAAGTCCACTTCTCCAGCTATTAGGTATGGATGGGGTTACACAGAACGTCTGTAGAAACAAAAAATGTAGCCCGTAAGAAAAATTAGACTTTAGACGCAGCTGTTCGTCCATCATCGGTTATCCTATCAGATGGCCAGTGGTTACAAAACATTTTTTAAGTCATCTAACTCCCTTAAACCTAAAAGGTTGAACTAGTGATTCACACGATTTCCCGGTCTAGATGAAGACTAATTCTTTTCATTAGAGGGATTTTTGTTTTTGTAATAATTAACGTTAAGATGAATCGAAATACCTCTTTACAGAGTTGATGGCCATATTTTTCGATACATCTATTTTGATACACATGATTTACATCAGTTGCATAGAGGATATCAAATATCCTCATTTAAACGATTGGGTTAATTGTTTCTTATATGGAAATTAAAGATAATCAAAAGCTGACCAAGAGTTACATCCAGTTAATGGGATTAAGCTACCGCTGTAAAATTATATACTTCAAAGTTATTCAAAGAGTTCAATCCAGTTATTGAATTTATCGCTTCTTGCAATAATGCGAAATGTAATCAATATGAACCCAGACGTCTTAGAAACAGACGCATTCTGAACATTTTGGAACACCAAGTTTACCTTTGCTCTTCTATACATTCTTCTAGAGGTAGAATGCTCAAAAATACTATTATAGACAATGCTTTAGACATACATCGTCTAAGGACCTTTACAACTTTGGATTTTCTTCTTTTACATAAGGTGTCAAAAGACTTACTTCTTATAGTACATTTATTGATGATAAATAAATAAATATGGTCTTTCCCTAGAGAACCACAATTCATAGGAATTACTGGAGGAAGTTCTCTGAAGGCATAAAAAAAAAAAAAAAAAAAAGGACATTTTGTTGGAATTTTTAATAATCTATATGTTTCAAAAATTTTGTGTTATTTACAAAGTTTTGTGGCAATACTGCTTTAATAACGACTGAGATCCGTACAATCCGTACATTATAAGTCAACCTCGTAATTTCCAACAGAACAACTTGTTAACGACGTAGCATATGGTACGATTACTTGTTATCATTCGGCATTGAGTTTAATTTCTGCTGATGATTTTGGGTCCAAAAAAAAAAAAAATAAAATAAAAAAAAAAAAAAAATATATATATATATATATATATATATATATATATATATATATATTATATTGCGAAAATGAATAGATAAATTAACATCAAACACCACATAGTAGCACACAATATAGTATGCTAACACATTGCTCAATGGGCCTTAATAAGAGTTTATTCATTCCGTAACTTTGCTTTGCTGATCTTGTAACTTTTTTAGCTTTAGGCAGTAGACACAGCACAGAATGAAAACATTAGCATTAGTTAAAGTTAGTATTATTGTTTTTATATAATTCAAGGGAATTATTGAGTTTATACAACGCCAGCTACTACTCAGGGCGAACCAGTTTTAATTATACCATAATCAAAACTGAAGAGAAAGTATAAAAATTTGCCACAGCTTTGAAAAACAAATCGATATGTCGTTTACAAAATCTTAGACCAAGATATATAATAGACAACCTCCTGATAATGTTGAAGCGACCTCATAAGGTCGCCTGCAGGCAGACCACCGTGAGAACGTGTCTGCCGAGGAATATAATCTCTCACGAGAGAGGTCTGCGTTTCAGTGTACTCAGCACCAAGTACGCAACACTTCCTCGGCGAGCA
The DNA here is from genome assembly GCA_963855885.1 of Coenonympha glycerion. Lineage (NCBI taxonomy): Eukaryota > Metazoa > Arthropoda > Insecta > Lepidoptera > Nymphalidae > Coenonympha > Coenonympha glycerion. The sequence goes on from OY979628.1 coordinate 6,427,227, forward strand.
CGTAGTTTGTTGCTTGACCTCATCAGAAAAGCAGTCTGCTGGTAACAACCATTACGGACGTTACCTAAGTTTTATAACCTCTTATTGAGCGATGATGCTTCTGTCGCAATAGCTCTTTTGCTCTCTAATCATTAATCATTATAATCTATCTAAATATAAATTAAACCTATTTGTAATGTGACTGGTTTATTGATCCAGTAATTGAACGAAAAGATTGTGTTAATTAAATACTTCTGTGGTATAAAGAGGACCTATTTCCTATTATAATAGGAAACAATTTACTATCTGTTAATGTCCATAATTTAACAAAAATTTTCATCTCTAAACATCTACCCTGATTGTGTTTATTATTATTGAAGAATAAAATGTATGAAATATAATTGATGATTAAACGAACTTACCTGTAAGTGAAGTTCTATCACAATTATGTGAATACATTTTATTCGAAAATAATAATATAAGGTCCCTCCCATACCCAAAACCCATGAGTATAATACGAAAATTTTGTTAAATATTCTCTAAAGAATGAAGCTTGGCACGGACGTAGGCTGGGACAGCGTGTCCATCAGGGTGGTCAGTTTTAAAAAACAAAATAGATAAAAGTGCGAAATTGCCAGTACAATGAAAGTGTACCCTGATTGTGTTTATTATTATTTTCGAATAAAATGTATTCACATAATTGTGATAGAACTTCACTTACAGGTAAGTTCGTTTAATCATCAATTATGCAAAGTTTATTTTCGATGGAGTACGAATCTGGAATAAATATTTCACATTTTTCGAAATTTAATTCCAAACCTACATTTTTAAATTTTGAGATAATATTTTTGAAATCTTCAAAAACTGTGTTTACTTCGCCACCAAAAGTCCCATCGTCTAAGTACCAAACGTTAAATTTTGAATTTAGTTCAGAAATAATAGGGTGGATGGCCAAACTAAAAATAGCTGGTCCGAGTGGGTCTCCCTGCTGGCAGCCGACAGCGGAGTCTAGAACATGGTTCTTGTATAATAATTTAGTTGAATGCCGGTAGCACTGTGCCAGATATGGGAATAGCTGTGGTAAAACACTTTTGACTTGTGAGAGGAGTACTCCACGATCCACAGAATTAAAAGCATTTTTAACATCTATTTTAAGGAGTACATCCTCTCGGGAGTTAAGGAGGAATGTGCGGGTGGCATGAACTGCCGCCTCACAACCCCCCTTAACTCCGAATCCTAATTGAATGGGGTCGAAAATAAGTGAAATAGAAGGTATAATTTTTTTACAACAGATTTTGGAAGCGATGCGCCGGATCGTTGAGCCTACAGCTATGGGACGAATACCACCGTCCTTTTTCTTAAGGGCGCACAAGTTAGCTCCATATAAAGTCTGAGCTATATCTTGGGGTACTCGCCCAATGAATCTTATGATAGTAATTAGTAATTACCTAATAAATGAATTTAAAAATGCCCGCATTTCTTTTTACACAACTACTTATACTTACCCAAAAAATGAGTGTTTTTAGGGTTCATGTACGAGTATGTATCTATAAAGGTATGTATGTGATGTTTCTTTATTCCATCATAACTTCTAATGATTAGACTACTTAGTAAATTCTTATCATCCAATTATGAGTGACTGCTATAAGGCATCGTTCCGGAACGCTAAATCGCAAAGAATTTATGGTTTTACTGGTTAAGACCGAAATAGCCGAAGTGCTTTTCTTTGCTACATTTTTTTAATTTTAGTTAATAAAACATGTAATAGGTTAGCTTAGCCAGCTTAGCTAAGGTTCACAGCTTTGCTACAATGCAAAGTTTTGTTGCTTACCCATAAACCTCGCTTAAGAGTTTAGACTATGTGCAGTGTGAATATACTCTATCCTTATTTACTTAGATGTATTACGTAAATTAACATAAATGCAGCACATTGGTGGTTTTGGTTTTAAGACTTTGAGAAAAGCTAGAATCAGGACTTGAAAGGAATCTTGGGCGGTTGCTTTTAAAATTTTTATTACTAAGTAAACTTACGCATTGGTCTGTGACCGTAAATAGGAACGTCGCGGTCGCTATAATCCGGCATCGCATGTCTGGAAGCTCTTCGCCCGTAAACTGCATAGTCGGGTGTGATTACATCCTCTGGGAACAAATTGCGCTTGTTCCGTTTCGGCTCCTCTCCAGAATCGTAGGTTTTAGTCGGCACGTAGTAGAAGCTGGCGCTGACGGGTTCTCCGGCGAAGGAGTCCACCTGCTCGCGGCTGGAGTCCGGAGACTCTCCGGGCAGCATCCCAAACGCGTCGTGGTCCCACGGGTCCAAGTAGACTCTGTTAGTCGGCGGCGGAGTCTTGTCTTCATCCCCTTCGCTGTCGAAATCCACGGCCGCCCAGTACGGACTGTTCGCGTGCCCCGGCATTATTGATACCAGAGACACTGAGCACACGAATATTATAATATTGAGATATACTTAGCTAGGTACTATCCTCACTCGAAACAAACGGCTTCCCAATTTGGGTACACAACCATTACAACAGTTCGCACGTCCTATCCACACATGGCCGTGTGTTTGTGTCCTCGCTCGGCAATGCTTATTTTTATTCCGAGCACAGCACGCGAGAACATTAAACAATGCGATGCAATTCGCGGTGAAGCGATTCTCGAAGCAGCAGGCGAGCACGCGAGTGAACTCCGCGGGATTTGGCTTCACAATAATAACAGAAGCGTGAAACAATTTACGCTCGCGTGGAAAAGCAACGAATGTGTCTAATCTGCGAGTACTTATAGCAAGTATATATATCAACAAGTAATTAGTAATTACCTAATTAATGAATTTTAAAATGCCCGCATTTCTTTTTACACAACTGCCCAAAAAAGGAGTGTTTTTAGGGTTCATGTATGTATGAAGGTATGTATGTGATGTTTCTTTATTCCATCATAACTTCTAAACGGCTGAACAGATTTGGACACACAGCTTACTCTATTTGGACATAATATGGGGTATCGTTAGAATCTTTACATCATTCCGAGTAACATAGGCTATATTTTTTTGGAAAAAGTAGTTTCACCAATAGGCCGTCATGTTTTTTTAATTTTTAAATTATTTGCTTGTTTCTTCAACTATTACAATATGGGTATAAAGATGAATGTATTAGAGAGTATTTTTATTTTATTTTCTAACTTTCTACATTATTATATTCCCAGTTGTGGGAATCGAACCCACGACCTCTGACGCAGCTCGGCAGGTTTGCTACCCTACCGCTACGCCCGCGCCATTCGGACTTCAATCGTCAAAAGTGTACCTACCTACATTATTTAAATTATTTTTTACCATTTACTTTGCTTAAAAGTGTCAATTTTAAAGAGATGATTAATTATACCTACCTGCAATGTTACTGTATTAACCCATAAATTGTTTTACAGTTAATACAAATAATTAATTAAAAAGGTATTTGCGGAAACCCAAATAAAATTTCAATTTTGCATGACCCTCTCTACTAAATTAAATATAATATTATCTATACTACAATATTATTATATAGGTACTAAAAGAGGTATCGTAACGATGTTTATCTACGCTCATTGCTTAAAGTTCGAATTATGAAATCAAAATGTGTCACATATTAACCTACTTACTTTATTCACAGACTTCTATAATTATTAATAAAAAGTTATTCATTATAACATCGCTGTACTATGGAAATATCTCAAGATATTTCCATAGTACAGCGATGATACAATAATTTCCATTACGATACTGGGCTCTGGGCGGGGGGGTCAACTTACTTAGGGAACAATGGGTCCGTTTGTGGGGGTTACAAAGTGCGAGCGAGAAAGAAAATTGTGTTGCTATTTAATAAGATAATAATATTTTTAATTATTAGACTAGCAACCCAGTCATCAAATTTTACTTATAATTCATTTTTTAAGATTTTTTACATTATATGTATTACTTAGAAATAAAATACAATCTAAGTATACAACGAAAATAAATAAAAAAGGGCTGTGAAAAAAATTGAACTTATCAATTATCTGTGGTTTTCAGAAAATTTCAAACAAGTTTTAGTCTATGTTTTACTCTACTTGTCTATGATTTCAATATGGCCGATTTCTATTTTTTGTTGCTTGAATGTGTCGTATATTTTCTTTTTTACGGTTTTTTTGTAATAATCTACACTTATTTCAAACAGAGTATACTAAATTCCGCTGACTCGAGCATTTTGTATTTGTAATAGTGTTCACGTTCAGAAGTTATGTAATATTCAGTAAGAGAAGAACTCAAGTTTTTTTCTTTTACCATAAAGAAAATGAGAGACAATTTCAAGTGTGGAAGTGCCCGTTATGATAAATATTGTACTCTGTGTGTGGACGGTTCTCCTGCTAATTATGCAAACTTTGCAATTTGCATCGTTTCCCTACACCTGGGAGAATTCGTTTCCTGAGTGCTGACAATAGTTTGTTCTTCAAGACATACCATAGGTAAATCTTAATTTTAATTTTGTTTGTATCATAATCATGTACTATGTAATAATAATCATTGTAATAATATTGTGGTTCAAATAAATTATTTAACACACAATTAATTATCTTTTTTTTTCAGTCCCTAAATCGATTCCTGTTATAAGGCGTAATTTCAAAAGTAGTTTATGAATGAAAAAATGCAATATAATTTTATGTTGTATTTTCTTCATTCATGAACTACTTTTGAAATTGCGCTTTACTATTTTTTCAAAAATAAATATAAAACAGGTGATTTAAAATTCCCGCTCAAAGAAGTTTCTGGGGGGGTAAAGATAGATGGCGTTCATATTACGTGGCCCCATTGTGTATGAAGTTGGTATTCTTCCCGGCTAGGGTAATAATGTTCTGTGGCTCTGGGTTCCTGTATTTTTATGTGTCGTCATAAGGTCGTCATAGCCAAAAGAGAGTTTCTTTTCTATATGGAGTCCATAGACAACATTTAGTTGGTAGTCATTGCCGAACGTATGGATGGGCCACATGGACTTAAGGAGCACACCACGGGTGTGCCCGCGAAATTCAAATATTTCGTGGTTTTTCGCGATTTTTAAGCTAATAAGACATAATAGGCTTATGGCCGTCAAATTGCGATAATCCCAATATCTTCTTAGGTGTTTATATAAAAATCTCTGCTCGAAAGTGTCGAGTTAAAGAAATAAGTCCGAGATTTGCGAGTTACTCACATAAAACTCGATACTCGGACTAATTTCCTAGGATACCCATTTTCATGCAAAGATTTTGATATAATCATGTAAAGATGATACTGCCATTCTCGCAAATTGATTGCCATAAGCCTATCATGTCTAATTAGCGTACAAATTGCAAGAAACCACTAAAATTTTGAATTTCGCGGGCAGACCCGTTGATTTCACGTTAACACCTAAGCACAAAAAAGTGTCATACGAAAATAAACCATATCACTCGTGCATGAAGTTTAGTTTTCTTAGACTGCCTCGGTAGAGGGAAAACGTGCCGAACGCGATAGCAATAACGGAGGACGGTGTCCCTCTTACTCACTTGCCAGTACATAAAAATGGCAGGAAACATTTTTCCAAGTACTAGAAAAAAGGTATCTATAAAAATATTTTCAGCTGCTAGAATAATTTAAAATAGTTTTAATTTGCATGCAGTAAATATTTTTTCAATAATAATTAATTGAATTCAAGTGAAATCGTCTAAATAAACTTAAATAAATATTTGGTAGCTATATATAGAATTATACTGGTATCACTGAAATGTGACGTGACTGGTATCATGGCTGACGTTTATGACTTGTTGTTATGTGAAGTGGTTTCATTGCACTTTGTATTCTTTTCAATTCTCATAATATGCAAATATAAACGGTTGTGTTATTAGATGTAAAAGCGATTCATATGCTGTTTACGGAAATGCTTTTCACAGGTAAGGAGAATAAGAAACAAATTATCTACAATGACCATATTCAAGTCGTTTTGTAGACAAAATAAACTATTAAGCTTTAGCACGCTTTAGTGTATTCCAGAATAATATGAATTGTTCTGGTTCTTTGGTTATAGTAAATACACTATAATCTCTATTTTCTCTAATTATCTAGCTTATATAGCAGATTGAAATTAATCTTTGAGTAAGGAACTTTAAGTGCTTGAGTCCTTCTGATTCGCTTCCATTTAAACGTGTCCAGTACCTATTTAGTGTTCCGTAAAAAACGGTAGAGATCATCGTCGGGTTACTGTAATTTTCTTAGTTTATACTAATTGTTTTAATGTTGATTACAGATTTCCAACAAACGAAGTTTTGAAAAAAATGGTTGGATATATGTAATACCCAAATCAGAAAAAATACTGAATTGAAAAAATTGTGTTCATTTCAAACCAGAATATTTTCATATTGAAAGGTCGCTTGGGCTTGGCACATTTTAATTTCTTCATGAGTAAATTATATATTATTACGTGAATTATACACACAGATAATAATTCAGTTTCAGTTTCAAAAAAAAGTTGTATATAATTTCAAACAATGTTTTAAATAAAACAATTTATATAAATGTAAGTCACAAACGCTGTGTTTTATTTCTCATTAATTCCTTATTCACTCAAACTCCATAACCAGTTCTGTATGGCAAACAGAAAAAAGTAAGGAGGAGTAGCCATGGCCTGGCCCCCAAATGAAATTCTGCACGCACTCTTGCCTGCATCACAAGTTACTACCTACTTGATAAAAATATGCGATATTTCAAATTATTTTCTCTTAAAAATGCATAGTAGTCCTATCTTATGTTATAAACTAGCTTCTACCCGCGGCTTCACCTGCGTCATTTAAGGAAAAAATTAATATTGAAAAATTAAACTGCACTGGATAAGAGGGAAAAAGTAACGGCTATAAACTCACGTTATACTCACGTATTGGTATAAAACGGGCGTCCCGCGCGTCAAATGCCCCTGAAGAAGGACCCCTGATGGGTCTGAAACTGGTCGGGCGATCCTGACCCAAATAGACGTGAGTTTATAGCCGTTACTTTTTCCGTCTTATAATATCCACTCACGGAAGTCTTAATTCTAATGCACTGGATAAAAATCGACAGATGTAAGAATTGTACTAGATCCAGGCAATTTATAGTACATAGTGGTATATTACAGTGTAATTAGGGGTTCCAAAAAAAATTTTTTGGAACCACTAATTAATTAATTGTAGATGATATTAATTGTAGGATGATCGATAAATTTTATCGAAAAGTATAGGATTTCTTATAAAATTATATATTTTAAATTTTAAAAATGTCACGTGGTTTCAAAGGGAATAGGTGTGTTTTTCCAAGATAAGAATTAGCCTATGTAAATCTCCGAGTCTTGAACCTATGCGGGTCTTGAATATCTGTGCCAAAAATCAGGCCAATCCGTTGCGTGGCTGCGACATGATTGAAGGACAAACAAACCAATAAACTCACGTTCATAGTTCATATTAGTAGGGACTTTTTTCAAAAGAACATATTGATTGAATAGTCACTTGGTGTCAAGCTGAAAAATTATAGTTACAAAACGAACTTATCTGTTCGTTAAGAATGTTTGGTCACCCTATTAGAACGAGATAAACTTCCTCCCTTCAACACATCTCTCTCGGCACGTTTTTTGGGAAGGAGAACTCAGTCCTTGCTTAGGTGTTAAGTCCATTATGGGCCATAATTGACCATAGACAACAACAAAAATGTCTATTGTCTATGGTTCTGCGCGACGCAGTATAAATGTGTTCTGTGTACGCAGTTTACAACTGATTTTTGGCTGTGTTATTCTTGTTACTTAGTCAAAACTTTGCGCGGAAAAATGTCTAGCAGTGAAACCTACTAAAGAAAATTTAACTCCACCTGACATTTTAGTAATTGCAACAAAAATGACCCACAATCTTTTACCAACAAAGTGAAGGATATACGACAAACGTTAGCAAGATTTTATGGTTTGGATTTATGATAATATGAGCGTAGATAAAGTAGTGTATGAAACTCTACATAATTAGGTATTAAAACACTCTTGTGATACTATTAAAAAACTCGCCTGCGGCTCGTTTTTTAAACTCACACTCATGTTTTAATACCCCGCATTATGCATCCGTTTTATAAACTACTATTGTGAGTTTGTGCGTTTGTGACGTTGTGACGTTGTAAGGGGTAGGTAATCTCTGGATCCACTGAACCTATTTTCAAAATTCTTCACCAATAGAGGGCTACGCTATTGTGGAGTGTCATAAGCTATAATTATTTCCAAAATATATTACGCATCTTTACGTAAACTTGAATAATGTAGTTAATCCAAGTTGCAAAAAAAAAATGTTTTTATCGAGTGCGCTGCAGAAACTATTGACGATAGAACAAAACAATGTTCTACAATATTAAAGAACGTATCAAAATCTGTAAAAAATTCCCAGTAACTCACAATAACTACTTTTACTGTTAAAATTGTGGATTAAAAATAATTAATTTTTAAAGCTTATTTAGCCCATATTATGGTATTACTTAATTTATTTGTTTGTAATTTTTTTAGAATGGAAATTTAATGTAAAATGTTTGTGCCCTTTACTCCATACAGTTTAAACAAATACTTATCTTCAAAGATATTATGCTAATAAAAACGTGAGGTGCGCCGCCGCGCCGGCCGCTGCGTGGCGATAGGTACCTACGTAAGTATAGGCAGTCCACTGTATCTATCCGAATGCCTCGCGTCTGCGCTGTGGGCTATGGGTATAAGGCCCGGCTTACACCAAAGCGAAGCGGAGCGGAGCTGTATTTGAGTAACCAATCAGATTACGTAATTTTTACATCTCAGAAACCGAACCGCTTCCGCTTTGGTGGAAACCGGGCCTTAAGCGGGACAAACGGGCCGGGACAAAGATATTTCTAACGCGGAACAGAGTCCGCGGGCACTGCTAGTATTATATAATACTAGCGGACGCCCGCGGCTTTGCTCACGATCAACCTCTTCTTTACAACCTCAGGCGTTTAATTACCAAAATGCCTGTCATTTTAATAATTTTAAGGGTAAAACGCGGGAACTAAGACTACGCTGTCTGCCAGTATGTTCGTCCGTCCATGCTTACTTGCTTCTATGGTCAGATATCGATTTCCAAAGCAATTAGCCCAGTAACAAAAAAGTTCAAAATGGCGGCCACTTTTCTAAATTTTGACCACAAATTCCTTCTCCATATTTGTTGCGATCCTCAAATATCAATTTTCAGAGCAATCCGCCCAGTAACAAAAAAGTTCAAAATGGCGGCCACTTTTTAATTTTGACCATAAATTCGTTCTCTATGCTTGCTTCGATACTCAAATATCGATTTTCAAAGCAATTAGCCCAGTAACAAAAAAGTTCAAAATGGCGGCCAGGTTTTTTAATTCTGATCAGAAATTCGTTCTCTATGCTTGTTTCGACACTCAAATATCGATTTTCAAAGCAATCGGCCCAGTAACAAAAAAGTTCAAAATGGCGGCTAATTTTTAAATTTTGACCACAAATTCCTACTCCATGCTTGTTGCGATACTCAAATATCGATTTTCAGAGCAATCGGCCCAGTAACAAAAAAGTTCAAAATGGCGGCCACCAAAATTTGTAGGTATTCCAAAAATCACCGAGAAATCTGAGTACGAATTGATTTTGTTACCTAATAAAAACCTAGCTACCAAATTTCAGATCTCTACGACTTTTAGTTCTTCGGGAATTCCTGGAACAACGAAAAAAATCACTTTTGTATGGGAAAATCCCTTAAATGTACGATTTTTACCCCTTACAATTTGAATTTCTGGAATCCCCGTGTTAGTAAGAATTCATGACCTAATATCTACCTAGGCACCAAATTTCAGATCTCTGCGACTTTTAGTTTTTCGGGAATTCCTGGAACAACGAAAAAATTAACTTTTGTATGGGAAAATGCCTTTAATGTACGATTTTTACCCCTTAACATTTGAATTTCTGGAATCCCAGTCTTAGTACGAATTCATGACCTAATAATATCTACCTAGGCACCAAATTTCAGATCTCTACGACTTTTAGTTCTTCCGGAATTCCTGGAACAACGAAACAAAAATCACTTTTGTATGGGAAAATCCCTTAAATGTACGATTTTTACCCCTTAAAATTTGAATTTCTGAAATCCCCGTTTTAGTACGAATTCATGACCTAATATCAACCTACTTACCAAATTTCAGATCTCTACGACTTTTAGTTCTTCGAGAATTCCTGGAACAACGAAAAAAAAAATAACTTTTGTATGGGAAAATCCCTTAAATATACGATTTTTACCACTTAGAATTTGAATTTCTGGAATCCCCGTCTTAGTACGAATTCATGACCTAATATCTACCTAGGCACCAAATCTCAGATCTCTACGACTTTTAGTTTTTCGGGAATTCCTGGAACAACGAAAAAAAATCACTTTTGTATGGGAAAATCCCTTTAATGTACGATTTTTACCCCTTAACATTTGAATTTCTGGAATCCCCGTCTTAGTACAAATTCATGACCTAATATCTACCTAGGCACCAAATTTCAGATCTCTACAACCTATAGTTTAGGCGGAATCCGTGGAACAACCAAAATGCCTCATTCTTTTATATATATAGATAGGCTTATGGCAATAAGTTTTGCGAGCATTTTATACTTCCACCTACTTGTTTTCACTTTTTAATAAAAACTTAGCTCGAAAAGATAAAATCAGTGGAACATATATATATACCTCATTTTACTTAACAGCTACAGAATAAGAAATTAATAAATACTAATAAGATGAATGGGAATTCTACACAAATTACTCTATGCCGATATCTCTATACCTCAGACTAGGTACATTAAATAAAGGCTCTATTCTTTACCTGAGTAGTTTATGCTCGCAAAACTCAGTGCCATAACATGTTAGGTAGTAGTCATTTCGGTGATAGTCTAATATTTGCGAATAATTTCGAAGGCTAGTTCGGACGAACATATATTATGGTCAAATGGTCAATAGAAGTTAAATGGTCAAAGTACCATTTGATGCGTTTGTTTGGGCAAGCTTCAATAGGCACGGACCACGGACAAAAAATAGGTTTTTTGGCATTGATGGTATAGGTACCATGTGTATAGGTACCATGAATATGCATGCATACCATGTTGAATGCATGGAGATAATATACTGAATGTGAAATGTGAATGTTTGCCCCGTGCTTTGATTAGGTACGTATACAAAGGCCCCGTGCCCGAGAATCATAGAATGTCTCCAACTTACTTGAACCTAAAATTCCTAGAACCGATCAGTGATGGGTGGATGGGATGTTATATGTATAAAAAAGTTGCAGGTTTTGTAACTCTTGTTTATGATCGCTGCTTGCAGTCACTGATATGATTCTGATATTATGTATCTCTGGATTTGTGAATTGTGATTCCATACGTTTGACATTAATTTTTGTGCCGATTTGAAGCGCCTCCCCCGAGCGTCCACGGAACTAAATTGACATTTGTTGGAAGTGGACCGTCGTTTTAAAAGTCATTTGATTTTATTTCCATATACCTACGCTCACGCCAGGTTACGCAACAATCAGCGCCAAAATGGCGAAAATCAAGTGTCTTCATTTTTACGTTGACAGTCAGCTATCCAGAGTATATTCTATATACTCTATGGAGATCAGTGCTTGCAGTTCATTTGGTTCATTTTTGGTCTATGCATAGATATAATAACTAGACCGTCCACCATGACGAATAAACCGGTCCAAGCCAGAGGTCTCGGCAGGCGCTGTGTCCCTTTCTAATTTAAGGTGACCATGATGAAACGGAACACAGGACAAATTCCAATGATGACAACATTTATTTTGATTATAAATGTGGTTTTAAAAATAATAAACAATACATTGTAGAACGAAACTAAGAAATGTAATTAAATTAAAATACTACTTATTTTAAGAATTAATATGTAGCTACAGGGTAGCTAGGGGCTAGGGTACCCATTATGCAGGCAGCTTTGCCGCGCTAAATTGAAATTCGTTGCGTGAGAAAAATCAAAAATCAGAAATTAGAAATCTAAAATCAGAAATCAAAAATAAAAAACCAAAAATCTAAAATCTAAAATCTTAAATCAAAAAGCAAAAAGCAAAAAACAAAAATCAATAATCAAAAAACAAAAAACAAATATCAAATATCAAAGATTAAAATTCAAAAAACTAAGATCAAAAATATCAACAATCAAAAATCAAAAATCGAAAATCAAACAACAAAGATCAAGAACTAAGCAACGTTCAAGCGTGAAAAAAAATCACGACTTTTGCAAAAGAAAGATGTCATGTGCGTAAGATTTAATTTTCGAATCATAATAACAACGTCTGAAAGTACGCATAATATTTTTAACACAAACTACCTCATGATAATAACAAACTCAGTAAAATAAATGTTCAAGTGCGAGTCGGCCTCGCGCACTGAGAGTTCCATGCTATCAAGACCAATTCGCAATAGTATTACAGTATACTAACCACCCCTGCCCATCAAATTAAAAAAAAAAAAACAAAACTTACTACGTTAGAGAACTGTTATATATTTGTCTACCGTACCAGGCCCGTGACACTCAGTACAAATGACATGACTTAACTACCTACACTACTACTAAAATGCCGGCCCTATAAGCATTCATTTCTATGTGTGAGTAAATGTCATCATGGCCCATTATGGCTGGCAAAACTCGACGTGTACGTGGCGACGACGCGACCGATGCACAATGCTACGGTGACAACTTGCAGCCCACTGTATAACATTAGAGTTGTGGTACAAATGCAATACTTTGTTTAGTTATTTCATGAAATTTAATTATATTTCATTGTGTTTATTTATAATTTTATTAATTTCTAATGATAAAATTAAAACAGAAAAATATATATTTATTTTCATAAGTACATAGCTTTTTCCGCGGCTTCACTGACCTGTAAATTTTGGAGTTTCATAAATTCCGTATGGACTATGGATTTTTAGGGATAAAAAGATAGTAATGTGTTAATGAAAGTTAATATAATATCTTCATTCCAATTTGCAGCCAAATCGGTACAGTAGGTATATATCTAGTTGCGGCATGAAAGAGTTACAAACATCCAAACCCACAAGCTTTCATATAATTTATATTCATTAAACAATAGGATATTATAATGGGATACTTATAAAAATCACTGCAAAAATAATTAATTACCGTTCCTTTGCCCATATGATTTTTTCATTTGTCAAGCACAATCTGAGAAAACTTTATTAATCCTCCGGTTTTTTTCATAAATTTGACTTATAAATAAAATGTCATCTAAAAAGGTATGCTTTTATTTACAATCAGTAGCCCTATGATGATAAAGTTATGAATTTGTGGCAAACCTATTGAAATAACGCACTCGCGAGACAGCGCCCACGAGTACCACCCGACGCGTCGCGCTCGGCGCTCTGGGGTAATACATTGACGGGAGGGTGTGAATGTCCCTTCTTTACGTTAGTAATATTATATATTCGTTGACCGTACCGTATTCACCTAACTACTACTAGATACGTGAGTAGAAAAATCTTTGATCCACATAATTCGTGGTTACCCTACAGAATACGATTGCTGTTTTTGAAAAAACTTCCATCTTGCATTTGGTATTACCAGTCCTGAACATTTAAGAACTACTTTACTCAGTTGTGTTAAAAGACAACTAATATTATGTGAATGTACTCTGTGGTCACAGAACACAAGTCTGTGATGGGAAGTTATTAATCTATGACAGATGTAATAATCAATGTTAGTGGTACTAACTCATCCCATTATCAATGGCTGCCGAAGTAAAGAGATCGTTCTCAATTTAAAATAGTCTTTTATTTTTTCCCAATCCCGAAATCCGAATAATTTTACAAGTTGTAATGAATTATTTTTATGTGGGTACAACGCAATAATTATTATTTACATAAATTAATAATTACATTAACTGGAGATATAATAAAATAAGTTTCAAAGTTTGTGTATGTTCGTTTTGGTAAATCATAAAAAAGAAAACTATTTTTTTTCTACCATCTCTACCAAAAGCAATATCTAGTTGAGATGGCAATATGTTAGACAAAGACACAGTACCAGAAGGATCGTTCTCACTCAGGACCGCTTTTAGCTAGCTACGGCTTGTAAGAGAATAGCTACTCTAAAGTCGAAGTAATAAGTGTCATTTTAGCTTAACGAAAATGTTTGGTTCGCAGTCTTGTTATATTTAGATATTATCTCTATGGGTCTATGTTGTCACTCTCATGTCACTCTTCGCGTTGCTCTTCGCGCCAGAAACGTTTGAAATGTCAAAGATTTTCTATTTCTTGTCTATGACATTGAAATCTAAATCACAATTTGATCAAAATTGAAAACAGGAATCCACATTTTAGTTACGAATTTACTGAAAGTATATAATCACTACGTAATTTACTATGAAATGAAAAAAACAAGTGTATCTCTTAACGAACTCAGTTTTCGGATATACGAAATAAGGTACCTAACATTTCAACCCTGTTAGTTACCTACTACTTGTTTCTAAATCGCACGCCGACGACGGACGCAAGCTACAGAAAGGAGTGGATGCACAAAGCCCGTACTTCGCATTTTGGGTATTTGCTCTGAAGCTGTTTCCGTTGATAGCCGGACGCTGGCCGGCATTGTGTGCATAGTGCACAGGGGTTCTTACGCATAAGGTATTATAGGTACTGCTTTACAGTTAATTTTAAAGAGCACGAATAGCCAACTCAGATCTTAGGCGAGTCTAATTTATAAGAAACCAAAACTTCTGACTCTAGAAAGTCTATTTGTCTAAGTTATAACTTGTTGGTAGATGCACAATACATACATGGCATACTGTTTAAATACAAGTCTGCTTCACTTCCTTATTTTGTTTTGGTTCTGGTTTGCCGAAAAGAAAAAAACCGGCCAAGTGCGAGTCGGACTCGCGCACCGAGGGTTCCATACCATAAAAGAAGTTAAAACATTAGAAGAATCTTGAATGGAAGCAGGCGTGGCTCAGGTTTCCTTTGGCTGGTTATTAGTTGGCAGTTCATTTTTTTTTTACAGATGGCTTATAATATATTAAACCTAGCACTAAAAGGTTTTAGCGCGAATCTCAGTAATTTACGAGAAATAAATTTTTAAAAATTACGATTTTCTATATGAAATTTCAGACAAAATTGATCAATGACCATAAACTAAAGACTGTTTTGACACGTAGTTGTCAAAAAACGTTTCGTTTTTCGTATTCCATTCATGTTAAGTGTTTAATTTTTTTAAAAAGTTAACAATTTATTAATATTTTTTGGAAATACATTACGTAAATATATGAAATAAAATATTTTGTTTGCTGTACCTTTTTAAAATTAGAAATTCAACTATTTTAATTATTTTTAACTGTCATTGACATTCTTTTTATTATAAATTATAGTATGGACACAAAATCGAACTGGATTGATTTAGGTCGAAATAGTCACAGAACCGAACTGTCTAACCCCGACACCAAGCAGTCTTGTTTGTCCTACCCCTAGAGTGTTTTTTTTTAAGTCGGAGGCGCGGAGGGAGTGCAGCCCCCGCCCGCCGTAGCACAGCACAGGCACCCGGGCGAGCCGGAGCGGCCGAGGCTGGTCGCCGAAGGCGACCAGCATGCCGAGGCTGCGGAGGTGAGCGTGGGTGCCTGTGCTTTGCTACGCAGGGGCGAAGGGGCTGCACTTCCCGCAGCGCCGGAGAAGTCACAGATCTGAATTGGTCCCTATTTTAGAGCTGTCATTCATCTGATTTGAATACAAAGGTTGTAAGTATACTTATGTAGATCTTCTTAAAAAAATACTTAAAAATAAAAAAAAATACATAAAATTTCCCTTAGGGGGGTTGGGAAGTGGGCTTCATCTTCCCCTTTACCCTCCCGCGCCCCTTAATCCAGCCCCCTACCCCTTCCGCTGTGTAAAGTACTCATTATAATGATCAAAATAACCTAAAAATTTAAAAACTTTAAAATTTATTTTCTCTAAAACTATTGAGTTTCGCACTTTTTCACTTGGAGGGGGGATTCACCTCCTCCCCCCCTCCCCCCTCCCCCCGCCCCACCCCTCCCCCTGTAACCAGCCAAAGGAAACCTGAACCGCAGGCGTTATTTTGCGGAAATCCATAATTAGCAGGACTGATTAATTTGTTTTGCTATTATCCGCTACTTGAAAGGATTCTGTATGGTGCAATATGCAGGAACACCTTCCACATGAAACACCACACACAATTTTACGATTACGTAACGTTTACAACGTAGAGTCTCTACGATTTCGCATTGTGAAGTCAACATCTCCTGAGGATGTCCCGGTGTCGGGACGAAACGTGCGTCGAAGAAAGTGATAGAAAATTGTGTGTGGTGTTTCATGTGGAAGGTGTTCCTGCATATTGCACCATACAGAATCCTTTCAAGTAGCGGATAATAGCAAAACAAATTAATCAGTCCTGCTAATTAGAAGAATCACTTTGGTTCATGAATTTAAGAGTATAATTTACATGTAGGTAGTTTTGTTGGCAAACCGCAAACATAACTTTGTTTTTGCCGGTTTATTGTTATTATCTAAAAAAGTATAATAGTAAGAGAGTTGATTTTATTTTTCCTGTAAAATATACGTTAATGCCTATTGATCGTAATTATTTCAGATTTTTCGATTGGTAAACTTCGGAGATAAGGGGGGGGGAACGGTATTTTTTTCGACAGTTTGCCCAATAAATCAAAAACTATTAGGCATAAAAATAAATAAAAAATAGTTTTAGTATACACAAGTAAGGCCCTTTCATATAATACCCCACTCAATATTATTATCTCATTTTGAAAATTTTTCGACCCGGTTTTCCCCCCTTTTTAAATAAAAATAAAAACAATTTTCAAATTTTTACGATTGTTATGACGTCGCGTCACTATTACCTATAACTATTCTAAATTTCAAGTCGATAGCTTGAATAGTTACTGAAATAATCGAGTGTGACAGACGGACGAACAGACGGAGAAAGCCTCACCATATTAAGGGTTCCATTTTTACCAAATTGGTATGGAACCCTAAAAAGGTATGCCACTGTTACATAGTCGGTCGATATTGCTGTTGGTTGGCTTATTTAAAAATAAACAAACAAACTAAAATGAAAACACAAAGTATGTAGAAACTAGATTGAAAAGGGCATAGGCCTCAAGCATCCAATGTAAAAAAAATTTGAAACAACTATGGTATTTTACAGCCACAATGCCTGAGGACTGCCTGACTGACGGTGACCTTGAAAGGTTGTTGGATGATTTGGAGGACTACACTCTCAGTGTGGGAAACTATCAGACTTTACAAAACACATTGGAAGTTGTGGACCACCTTACCGCACCAGTAGCTGAAAAGTTAATATCACTATGCACCAGACACATGACAGAGGACTTAAAATTTGCTTCACATGCAGTTAATATTACTGCAACACTCCTGGAAAAATGTAAAGTAAGTGTTTTTACTTTAAATTTTTCTAAAACCTTACAAATTTCAACTATTCGGTGGATTGAACTTTGAGAAAGTCCATGATAGCCAATGAACCGGAAAATTCTCTCTACTGGCCAGAAACCCTCTCTAAGAGACTAAGCAACTGTAGCCTTTACAGTTTACATACCTTAGTTAGAGAAGTAAAGAACTGATTTTATCACAGTTTTTCTTCACCATTTAGGTTTGGTTTCTATCAAAGCTGAGATGATAGGAGATGTGTAGAAAAGATGAGATGTGAGCTGTGCGTATCGGAGATGTGAGCTGTGCGTAGTGTCAATCGAATGATGATTTTAAATTTGCGAGGAGCGTGAGCGTGAGAAAGTGGCAGGGATAGAGTCGCGCGATATTTACCTAGTTGCATAAAAACAAACAGTTGTTTCAGCAGTGAGAAGAATCCTATACCTTTAAATGAGCAATTCTTGTATATATATATATATATATATATATATATATATCTATCTTGTATAATCTCGGAAACGGCTCGAACGATTTTCATGAAATTTAGAATACCGGGGGTTTTGGGGGCGATAAATCGATCTAGGATTCATTTTTAGAAAATATGACCCCTGCTGCCATCTATTGGTGGGTAGATATACTACCAAGCAAAGCTTGGTTACCCAGATATTTAGTATTTATGACACATTTTAATTTTTTAATCTCATTTTGTAGAACGGGCAATGCACACCACTTCCAAATCTGGTACCTTCAGCACTGGCGATAATTAATGTACTAAAGAGATGTGCAACTGTCAACACAGTGGAAAAATTGAAAATTCTTTGCTTCGGCACCCTTCTCTGTCATCCTGATGAAACACTTATTACTCTTTGCATACACCATTCCAAAGAGATATATGAACTGATCCAATTATACTGCCACCAGTTGATACCTGCAGATATTAGAGAAGAGGTAAGCAATTTATTAATTACTACCTGGTAGAAACTGGACTAATTGTAGTTGATAGGCACACAGACACACACAGTTAGCTTTGCAGTTAGTTAAAAAAATGATACTTACGTTTTAAGGTAGTAAGGAATCCAGTACGTGAGTATGACCGTTTTTATGTTTTAAAACTTATTGACTTAAGCTTGACGACATTCATGCCTTTTGGAAAGCAATGATGAGATCTAGTTTAGAGCATGCTTATATTGAAAATGCCTGTTCACTCTTCACTTCAAGGCAACCCAAATTGTACTTGGCTTGGTATATAAAGGTGTTTGTACTAAAACTGGAAACAAACATTCCAAGCAAGTGTATCGGATCAGATGTCTGACCATATACAGATACAACTACTCTCAGCATTTTGCTGTTCTAAGGTAGAAAGGTTATTGAGTTCCTTATATCCTTTAAAAACCCGCAACAGGCATTGCTTGAATTTTGCTCATATTTTCGATTCAGTATTGAATCAATTATTTTTGATCATATATATATGCATATGTGTAAATATCCTTTCAGCCTATAAATCTACTATCAAAACTTCTCACAATACTGCCTTCTGACCAGAAATTGGTATTTGTCAAAGATGGTATCAATGTGTGGTTCCTAGCCGCCTTGAAGCTGATACCACTAGTAGCCACATCCAGTAACGACGTTATACAAAATTTACTGGGAGTCCTAGAGCAGTTGACAGAACAACTTGTGAAATTTGATTACACAAATAATGTGGCTTGGCTGAAGATATTAGAAAACATTTATATACCAGACAGGTATCCTTTTTATTGATTTTTAATGGCAAATTCAACCAACTTCAAAGAAGAAGGTGGTTCTCAATTCTACTGTATGTTTTTTTATGTTTGTTACTTCATAACTTTTGACTGGGTGTATCGATTTTTATGAGATTCTTTTTCTATTAGAAAGCTAACGCTTCCCATTTCAATTTAGTCCAGTTCTGATAATGGTATCCATGAGAGAACCATATAAGACTTAAATTTTTAGTTGGAAAGGATGTATTCAACATGATGAGAGTTGAAGTCGTTTTTTTTTGTTAATTAATTAACATATATTATAATATACTAATGATTTGAACTAATGAGATTAATGTTATGTTTTTAGGTATCCATCTCTATTAATAGGACTGTTAGAAGAAGGAAGCCCACATTGGCATAGATTATGGACCATTTTTATTAAATTGTTAAAAAGTCAGATAACAAAAAGTTCAGACACTAGTCGGAGTCCAATAAACGCTTTACTACCATGTGTAGAAAAAGCTTTTAAAATGGCGAGTCCATATAGGTGCACGGCTTTCCAGTGCTGGACTGTCTTAGTTGATAATTTCTCAAAGGAAACAAATGAGGAATTTTTAAATAAGAGATTGAAACTTTTAATGATTCCTCTCACATCCAACAACGCAAAGGTAGAAGAAACAGCGTTGGCCAAGTTCGAAACATGGTGGAATTTAATTGTCAGTTTTCAAACATGGATGGATAAATTCTCAGAAATGGTATTAATACCATTTCTAACCTACTGTTTTGGAAAACCTATGTCTAACACTTCTGATTTAGTGCCTGGAAAGATTTCTCAACAGACCAAAGTGCAGTGTGTACAAGCATTCATCAATATAGTTGGACATACTAAGTGTAAAGGATGTGTGGCGTTGCCTAAATTAAATGTCAAGTTACTCAGCACAAAGTTACTAGTAAGCCATTGGAAAGAATGGATTCACTCCCTGAGCAGTGCTATAGGAATCTGTGTAGAGCAACATGGAGAATTTTCGGATAAACAAATCCAGTGTGTTTGGCTCTCATTTGTTATGAACATTGCTGAATTGCCGGAGAACAATATAAGACGTGACCTATTTAATGAGACATTAAAAATTTTAGAAGGATTAACTCAGGTAAAAAAGTATTACTTATATTGGTTTTCAATTTACAATAGAAGTAGCTCTTTTGCGTTCTAAACTATTATATCACTTTGACACAAATAAATCGTCAAAATCGATCTAATCGTTTCCAAGGCTTAGTTAAGAGTTTGGATAGAGAATGGGACGGTCACATGAGAACCTACGGTTCCTATAATAACGTTAATACGGTTTCGGTGTATAATAAAGTTAATTCCTTTTTATTAAAAACAAATTCACATGGGCGAAGCAGTGGACAAATTCTTGGAACGATATAAACTGAATCTGAATAAAGTAATCTCAAATGAATCTTATCCTATCCCTTTAAATGAGCAATACGTTTTATTTTAATTTTATATTTATAATACTAGACGGATCGAGCTGGAATTTGCTATTAACATAGCTTACTAGGATTTTTATTTGTAAAGATTTTTGAAAATTTAACTCCTAAAGGGGTAAAATTGATTATACAAAGTGTGCAAAGCCAATTAATGCACTCTAGTTAAAAAAAAAATAATAAATTGAAAATAAACTCCTTCAAAGTCAAGCTTTTTAGCAGCCACGTTTTTGTCTCATCTTAACCATGCGAAACTGTAAAGGTCTTCGTTAAAGTACGGAACCCTAAATGCGGGATCGGTAGGTAAGTAGGTAATGACGTTCATTAAGTTTTCCATTTAATTATAAAGTGCACTCAGCCCTGTTGTTTGCTAAATGCTGCTGTTATTAGGTGAATTTTAACTTTTTTTTGCTCTTACTTTTTAGGGTTCCATACCAAATTGGTAAAAATTGGAACCCTTATGGTGAGACTTTCTCCGTCCGTCCGTCCGTCCGTCCGTATAGATATATATTTATGAGCTTATCTACTATAATCTAAACGGGGGCGATAAATCGATCTATAATATTTTTAGAAAATGCAGTATTTACCAAAAAAAAGGAGTTATTGGTTGTTTAATCGGGCAGATCTCAGTTTGAGGGTGGGAATGATTATCTTATCTGAGATAAATATTGTTTTCCAGGAATGTGACGATCGGATTCTGCACGTTATCGTGAATGTATTGATACCGGCGTTGTGCGACAGCGAGGGACAAGTACAGGCGCTTTTAAAGTCGAACGATGAAAATAATGCACCCTTTCTCAAAATTGTTGCAGTACTCAATAAACTGCCTTTGGAACGCCTGGAGGATAGGTTTGTAATTTTGTATTTACTGCTGTTTTAATTATTATTAAAAAAAAACATGGTACACCCAATATTTTTTTTCAATTGTTATACCTATCTAAAAAAGTAATTTCTCAAGTTCCATTATTAATTGGTTTGGGTTTATCGTCATTATTAATTGTTTTGAGTTTGGGTAAATGCGGAAATATCTAGGTAGCATTATTTTTTCTTATGATTTTCTTGAACAGATAGAACTTAATTTGATAGTTGTACCCAAAATCTAGGCAGGGACTACTATCAAAGCATCATTCTTCAATGTGAATCGTCCTTTTAAGCAATTGTTTCATCTAAAAGAATGATGTTGCAAAGCAACTGTTTTGTTACTTTCATATATCATGAGGAATGACGAAGAAAAATTGTATTATAATGATACAGTTATTTAATGATGTAATATTTGATAATGTAATAATATTAAGGAAAATTGCAGGGCGACTGTTTCGTTAGTTCCATTTAATATGGTAAATAAATAATAGCCCAATGGGCCCATGGGCTGCATAATAGCCCAAAATAGACATTGACCCTTTTATTAGATCAAAAGCTGAAAATTTATAGCAATCATGTTATAATATAGTCATACCACTCTAATGCATGAAACCTGAAAAATTCATGATCCTGAGGGGTCTAATTTAACCATGCAATAAACATTAAGAATAATATTACAGACCGGGACACCCACCAGGGACAAAAGACCCACCAAGACACCAAAATTAATTTTACTCTTGCAGGAAAACAGCTATAAAAAATATGAAGATGTTAACAGATTGGGGGGTTGATGATGCCAAGACGTGCGGTGTCAAACTCGAGTGCGTTGTAAAGACTTTGCCGCCGAACGGTATGCTGCTATGGACAGCGTTGGCGGAGTCCATTGTGTCCAGGATCTACGCTGTGTGCCCTCGAATGCTCGCCAACATGTTCCTCTGGCCGTTTCACTATATGAACAATTTCGTTACTGTAAGTTACATTTATAATTACTTTATTAACCAATCCACGGCTCACTATTGAGCACTGGACTCATTTTAGAATGTTATCCATTCTTAAGCGGATATGGGTAGACTTGTAAAGAATTATACAAAACTGAAGTGTCAAAATTGCTTTTTTTGACACCAGCGGTAAGACTAATATGTCGTTGCCGGTAGCCGCTTAGCAGCTGCCGTAGCCGTAGCCGGTAGTTCATAGGAATTTTGACAAATGGCGTCTCTAGCCACATGTTCCATCCATGCGTTTTTTAGATAGCTTTTATAATGAAATTCAAAAAATGTTTAGAAATTATTGCAATTTTCACAATTGCGATCGCTAACCATAGACAATTATCGGTTTCTTCCTGCCCAAGCTATCGTCTGGGTGTCTGCACTGATCGACACTATGACTAGACTCTAGAGATACCGATGACCGCATACTCAGATTCATACCAGTGCTTGCAATAAAAAATTCATTTATATTAAAAAAATTACAGAAGGAAGAGTCTACAACAGCATGGCTGGATCTATACAAAACATTGGATCCACACTTGCCTATGGGATCAATAAACAAGGACATAGTGAACGCATTGTTTGCCCACAGCGATAATCAATTGTCACATTCATTTGTTCTGAGCGCTACCATAGCTGTGTTGGAGAAAAAACTACAACTCGATGAAGGTATGTGAATTACTTTAAGGGTTACGGTAACCAATTGTCACGAACGAAAAAGCTTTATTTTACGCAATTTAAGAGCATATCTTATACCTTTAAACGAGCAATTCTTGTATATATATTTCTATATAATCTGGATCTCGGAAACGGCTCGAACGATTTTCATGAAATTTAGTATACAGGGGGTTTTGGGGGCGATAAATCGATCTAGCTAGGATTCATTTTTAGAAAATGTCGAATTTACCAAAAAAATAAAAATATGACTACTGCTGCCATCTATTGGCCACCCAGATATAAGGGATTTATTTAAGCAATTTTATTTATTTTATTTATTTATTTGCACAATGAATTAAAACATAAAACACAGACAGCCGTAGAGAGGACATGTACAAGGACACCTTATTGCTACAAATGAGGATCTCTTCCAGTTGCCCTAGATTTTTAGTGGCTTGCAGGTTAAATTTTGACAATATTATAAAGATAATTGCTTTATTTAAACGTCATGTATTTTGTGTCTATAATAATCTACATTCTCTCCTTAGCAGAAACACGAATTGAGAAAAATTTCTCGATTGAAAATTCTCTCAAAAGTTGCTCCATAATCTCAATTTTTCTAATCGTGATCGGAATCTACTATGGATGTAATTGTAATTTTTGTTTTAAATTTTCGGTAACAATAATATCCAAAGCCACTCAGAACGGATTTTTGATGACTGGCTTAGTTTTTATAGTAATTTAAAAAGTAAGTAAAGGAAAAAAAATAAAAGCCATGTTCCCTCTTAAAACTTCCAGAACTTATAATCATCAGTGACGCCTCTATATCTCTTCGTATCGTCCGTAAACCGACTTTGCGCACAACCAACTCTAATGTATTTTTTTTTATTTTTAAAATGTATTGATATTTTTATGACTTTATCAGTAAATTATAAGGTGAATAAAGCTTTTATGTTCTTGTTGGTACTGAACCCTCGGTGTATGAGCCTGATTCGCACCCGATTGTTGTTTTTTGTGTCACATGTAATGTTGGTACATTCATAATTAACAATAAATGATTAGAAAGGCGTTCTGAAATCAGTCTCTTAGTTGTGGGATAAGCTTTTAAGACTGCCCGAGACCCACTCGCTGTAATCTTGGTGGCAATAGCTTTTATCTAATGTCTATTGTAAAATCAGCGAGACATTAAACGGTTTTTAACTAAATTCTTGCATTTGTCAATATAATTCAGTCAAGAGTTTTCCCCATCAACTTTTTTTATTTAGTGAATACACAATTCAATAAAAATGTTAGTAATGCAATAAAATAGTTAATATCTTCAATATTTGTTACAATTTCTGCTTTCGAGATTTTAGCGGAAACCTTAAAATATGTATTGAACAAAACTTAATAAATGTGGCAACTTGGGTAAAGCTTTACCACAGTGGCAGACGTATGACGAATCTTTAGTAATATGATATTGTTTAAAATCGTGAAGTCCCCATTTTTAAGCAATGGATAACATGCTAATCATTGCTATTGGCTTTTCAGATGTTGATTTAGATACTGATGTACTACTGATTCTTCATTTGACAAGTAAAATAAGTGATGAACGACTAAAAACAATGTTACCATCTCTTGCTGGTGTTATAGTTCAGATACTAACTAGTTTGAACAGAAACACCAATATAAGAATAGCAGAACGCATAATTGATATCATTAACAATATACTGAGAGTATTTAACACACTGTTTCTGCAACAAGACTCTGATGTAAGTAGCTTCACATCTTTTCTTAATAGTTTAATATAGGTGTGTTTATTTAGCTATCTCGGGAACTACTGGTCCGAATTGAAAAATTATTTTGGTGTTGGATAGTCCATTTATCGATGAGGGCTTTAGGCTATATAACTACGCGCTGTGACCAATAGAAGCGGAGTGTCAATGAAAAATGTTGCCAAAACGGGAGAAATTATTCCTTGTGGAGGTTTCGCAAAAATCATGTATGACGGAATTGTTTTCCTTTAAAAGTTCTAAATAAAAGATCGCGACACCTCATTCTATCTTAGAAGGTTGATTCACGACAACCTTGTTACAGCCACAGCGCTGCAGCAAAGCATCCGATAAATGTGATTTTTTGCAGTGGTATAGGCTACGTTTTATCCTAAAAAAATACGATTTTTAAGTGATTAGTGAAAACCCGAAAGGACATGGCCGAAACTTGTATGGAGCTGTGTCCTGGAAAAAAATATTCATGGCCGTCGACAAACAGTACGTCATATTAAAGCTTATAATTGTGTCTTTACAATCGCTTAATTTTTATGATCTGAAAACTTGCGAGAGACATAATATCAGCATAACAACTTGCAACAAAATACGCCTAAATAATTTTAGTGGCAATGATTTTTTATTAAAAAATGATGCGTATTGGTTATGAACTCATTATTTTTTCATATTAAAAAGCTTAGAAAATGCGAGTAAACATTTTGAACAGCATTTGTTTAATAAAAAAATCATTGCTATTAAAATTATTTAGGCGCATTTTGTTGCAAGTTGTTATGCTGATATTATGTCTCTCGCAAGTTTTCTGATCAAAAAAATTAAACGATCGTAAAGACATAATTATAAGCTTTAATATGACGTACTGTTTGTCAATGGCCATGAATATTTTTTTTCGAGGGCAGAATCCGGCCATGTCATTTATGCGGACGAAGCAGCGGGCATCAACTAGTATATAATAGATTATTATATTAAATAATCTATTATTATATTAGACTATTATATTAAATAATCTATTATATACTAGCTGTTAAACTCAAAGACCATATAAATTACGGCGTGCGCGAAAGTAGGTACAATTTAGTTTATCCCGAATAAACTTTTTATTTTAATCACCTTAATTTAAACATTAAATACAAAATTTATAAACTAAAATAGTGGATCCACATCGACACCTGATGGGAGCGTACCCAAAAGACTGGCAGCATTGCCTCGCTGAATCGCAATGCTTATTTTTTGAGCAAAGTATGTGCCAGACTTTGGGTCCCGGGTCGTATCAAAAAGGCGCGACGAAAGCTCTTTATATAAACGACGCGCCTCAGGGCCCCATGGCCCCAAAGTCTCCACGCCAAACGGCGAAAATATGTAGCCCTCTCCCAGGCCTGCATATTTCAGCCGCTTGTTTCGCTCGGCCGTCGCCGCCGCCGCGCCCGCAGCTATAGCAGTATCCTTGATGTGAGACGGTGCTAGCGTATCGACGCAAGTGGCGTCCCACACCAAGGATCTGCCCCGCTGCCACGGGACGAGCGTCATTCCGTCGGGTCTCTTGCCGTCGTCACGTGCCAAGCCGTTCGGCTCTAAAATGGCTGGCACGTTAACGGTGACTAGGGCCCGGCGGATCGCGTCATTTATCGAGGCGTGGCGGGACAGACGGCCGGCGCTGCGTTGACATGAAAGGTGATGCCATGGTGACCGAGCTGATCGACCCAGCCTCCACATCTGCATCGATGAGGCTCCACTATTTTGATCCCCAGACGTAGGCCTACTGCGACTGAGAGACTCCTTTTCTCGAGCAACGTACCCAAATTAGTGGAAGGTAACGCCTGCAGCCAGAGACCTGACTCGTGTTCAGTGACTGCCTGGAGACGAGCCCGATCTACAAGATCAGTACAAGAGGCTAAAATGCCTTGTTGCACTGATTTGCAGATGGGCTCATCCCACAGACTTTGTATGTGTAAATTCACTGGAATTTTGGACTGACTTTTTGATAACCAAGCTTTCTTGGCATCATCCAAGCACGCAATCTTGTTGGTATTGATAATCTTAGAAACAAGATCTTGCGTGCCATGAGATGATGACAAAAAGGCCGGTAAAGCCACACTAGAAATTTTGCGGACACCAAGTCCACCAAATCTGATGGGCAAAGAGGCCTGATCCCAAGCCTTATCAACTATTGAACAATTCAATACTGAACATAATGTACTTTGTATTATGTCGTCCAGTGCTGTTAAAAGATTTTCAAACATCCATATTGGACTGCATCTTAAAACATACGTAAACTGTGGCACAAATAGACAAAAGCGGATGATGAAAAGAGCCATATGGGGTTGAATTTTTTGTAAACGGTCCGAATAACTTCTAAATTGTTCAATATTTTTATCAATGGGTGGGATAGATTCCGAGAAAACTGGGGCACCAAGTAGGTAAAGAGACCTTTTTTCTAAAATTTTAATATTAAGGGCTACTGAGTTGAAATTTTGAATGATTTGATTTTTTTCATGTTTATTGTTGTCTAAATATAATTCACATTTAGTAAAGTTAATTTTTAAGCCAATTAAATCAAATTCTTCTATAATTTTTTTCAGATCTGAAAAAACTTCGGTCTCTGAACCACCTAAAGTGCCATCATCTAGATACCAAACGTTAAATTTTGATTTTAATTTTGATATTATATTATTTTCCCGAATATAATTTAAATGTCCAGTCAGAATCAAATGTTCACTAAACTTTATAATCAGCTCCCGGAAGAAATGAAAGGAGAGGAGAAGAATACAAAAAAACTAAAAGTCTTCCTGCAAGAAAAAGCATACTATCATATTAACGAATTTTTAAATATAAAATGAAATTATTTGTTAAACAATTCGACACAATAAGTCTGCCTCCTTGGTTACAGCACCCAGTATAAGCTAGATGCCTGTAGTATAGTTGATAGCAAATAATGGAAATGTAGCCAAATGAATGAATAAATGAATAATTATTAACATATTACTGTATTAAGACTTTTTTTGTTTCAGGAAAATGGTCTAATTCAAAGTATTGCAAATATTTTCAATGCTTTAAAATCTACTTTTCAAATAGAATTGTATTCAGAACTAAAGGTTAATTTATTGGATCAATTAATAAAATGTGCTCCAAATTTTAAACACGCAAAGTCATTGAATAGTCATATTTTTGCCATTTATAAAAAATCTCTAAACGAAATTGTTGAAGACGCTAATTCAAATCAAAAAACAGATCCAATAAAATTTACTACTCCAAGGGCTAAAGTTGCAAAGAAATCATGTAAGGAAGCCAGTATAATTAATACTATAGTAGAAAATGGAGAAGAATTTGCCGTGATTAAACCAAATTACAAATTCAACCCTAGAAAATTAACAGATAATCAGAAAGAAAAGCTGCAGAGGAAGAGAGAAGATATACCGGCCCTATATCAGGATTTGTCGCAGTCACAGGATGAGTTTAAACTAAGTACTTGGAAAATGGATTCCCAAGACACATCCACCACCACATCAAGTAAATCGACAAATATCGAATCGGCGTTGAATGACGATATGTCCGCAATTCTTAAAAACTCTGAATTTTTGCCTAAAATTATAGAAAATATCGTAATTAAACCAGCATCTAATTTAAGGCAGGAAATGGGAGAAGAAAATTCGAGAGTTAGTAATGAGAAATCTGAAAATAATAAAGTTAGAGTTGTAAATTCTCGGCGTATGGCATTAAAAGATCGTATTTTCCGTAACAAACGGAATTTAATGGAAAACTACCAGAAAAACGACTCCAATGTCAATTTAAGTAGCATTGAAAATAAAACTCCTTTAATGGAAAAAGTAGAGGTTGCGAGTAATATAACAAAGTCTGCGTCCTCGCAAGTTAATCCTGAAAGACCAGCGCGAGTAAGGAGAAAACCGAAAAAGTTTGATGAATTACAATTGATAATGCCAATGCCAAAAAAACGACTTTTATTAAACCCAGAACTTCATGTTGAAATGACTGAAAACCAAAACGAAATGACGGTGAAACTTTCGGATGGGGACCAAACTTGCACAGGAAATAAGGATAAAGTAATGAATGTAGATAATCAAGAATTTGTAGACATTGCTTCCATGACTACCATGAATAGCGATAATACTAATACTCTACTACTTATAGAACATTTTGACTCCGATAAAACAAGTTCTACGGTACCTACACGTGAAAAATTATGCCATGATAATTTTGAAAATGATTTAGTTTCTAAATCTGGTGACAAAACGCAGAAAATAGAAGATACGATGTTTGTTAGTGATACTAGCACGAATACATCTGATGTTGATGAAGTGACAACAAAGTTGCAACCGAAACGACGGAAAAAAACGCGTATTGAGAGTCAATTGGCAATCGACATGGTAGAACGACATGTGAAGGTACAGTCTAAAAGACGATCTACGATAAAAGAACTTGAAAACTGTCATTCAAATAGAAATCGTTTAGATTGTACTAAATCTGAACGGAAAACTGCTACAGAGGCGAAAAACAAAATAAAAGATAAAAGAAAAGGAAAATCTATTTCAATTACAGACACTCCAAATACTGAAGACCCATCTGTATCGCAGGATTTTATCGAGAGTTCTCAAGATTCAGATGTTGCGATATCTGTTAAAGCTTCCAAACCAATTGCAAACAAAGAAATTGTTGTGGTATTGAAGCCCTTA
The DNA here is from genome assembly GCA_963855885.1 of Coenonympha glycerion. Taxonomy (NCBI): domain Eukaryota; kingdom Metazoa; phylum Arthropoda; class Insecta; order Lepidoptera; family Nymphalidae; genus Coenonympha; species Coenonympha glycerion. The sequence continues at coordinate 6,456,829 of OY979628.1, forward strand.
GATCTTACTACTGAGGCCGAAACACTAAATTTAACAGTGGTAAACGTAGATTTCATTAATAAGAAAGATAATAGCGATATTGAACTGCCCTGCAATAAGACGAATTTGAATAACCTAACCGAAGAAATGGACACTCAGCCAATAGACAATGCTGTAATTGATTTAGGTGTCGCAGGAGATCCTCCAACTAATTTTGACGAAATCACGAACGACTCACCAGACACAGAAAATATAGCTGAGGCCGATACGCAGTCTGTGGACCCTGACATGTTCTTAGAAACGGATGTTCATAGAGAAAAAACGTCTCATACAGATGAACATATCATTGGACTCGAAGAAAATGACAAAACTACTGACGAAAAAGTAGAACTTATAGTAATAGTCGAGAACAATGAAAATACGTCAGAACCGGAAACTGCTGAAGATATTACGGAAACTTTATCTGAGTCGGTACTAGTGACTGCAGAAAAAGATGATTTGAGCTCTTCATGTAATAATGAAAGAAGAAAAAAAGATTTTATCGATGACACATTGCAAATATCGCCAATAAAATCTATGAGCCCGATTCGCGACCAGAAATCACCATCGCCGGAAACGAGTAGTATTGAATATGACCTTATTAAGTTTACGTCGCCGGTACAAAGTAATGGGGAACCATTCGAAACTGGGGAGTCGCCCGAAATCTTTACCGAAGACAAAGTGTCGCCCGACAGGAGAGATCAATCGCCGCCCAGAGCAGAAGTTTGCGTCAAGAGTTCCAGTCCTAGTTCGTCGCTGTCTTTAAAGAAAAACAGACCACAAATGCGCCCTGGCGGTAGAGCAGCGCAAATGTTAGGAATGTGCGTATCGGATAGACAAACAATGGTCCCCGCAGAAAAATCTACAGACGCCGAAGAAGTTAAGAGAAGTCCTTCGCGCAACTCGTCAGCTAGACGTAATTTGAGAACTTTGTACAGTAGTGCAAGTAATGAGAATTCTGATGACACGGAGGACAGCGGAATGTTTTTAAAATTCAAAAGGATTTTGCCCAGCACTGACTGTAGTCCTGCGGGGCCTATTTTAAAAAGGAAATTTATCGACCTCACAGACGAAACCACCGCGTCACCGGCGAGTAAGGTGAGTACAACAACACAGTTACATGCCAGACATACACACATGATGATACAGATATTATAAAATAAAAAGCCTTTATTCTGATACGCTACATAATATTGTAATAATTTAACATTCTGTACATACAGATACAGATATTACACATCTCAAAATATACCAAATTCCGAGTCTCTTCTTATCTCTAAAAGAGTCGCTTGAAAAAACTTTACTTGTCATTGAGTCGATAAAAGCCCAATACACATCCTTATATGTGTCTATTCAGTCTATTTATGTTTGTGTTTCTATATTATGTATGTGGGTATATAAATATATGTATATTGTATATTATATTACCTATTATGTATTTTTTTCAAAAGAGAATTTATTAAGAAAACATTTAGATCGGGTAGGTTGATTTGACTTTCTTTCAACAACACCAACACAAATGTCTAACAGAACCAACACATTACAACATGTAAAATCACATACTTATTAACGCACATAGTTCTTACACTGTGTTATTATTTCAGAGAAAACGGGTGAGCTTCCACGACCCCCCAGTATCCACAACTATATGTGTCAAAAAGTACATCGAGCCAATGGGTCTTCGATCGCCACAAAATTCTATACATAAACACCTAGAAAGACAGACCCGTGCGCAGATAGCTGTTAAGTCCCCAAAGCGACTAGACAATGTGTTCAAATTAGATTCAGTACTCACGAAAGCGGTTGAGAGTTTTTCGGAAGCCAATGAAACTCAGAACATGACTGAAGACACACAAAATATGAGCTCTCTAGACGCAACCCCTTTGGTGGAAATTGTTAAAACCAGTGACTTGAATGATACAGATCCAATTTGTCCTGAACTAGTAGATTGTGAAGATCACATAGAGCATATAGCTGCGGAGTTATCATCGCCTGCGATGAAAGCGTTACTCGTCAAAAACTTCGAGGGAAAAGTGGAAACTGTTGGGGACTTAGCGAGGATGACTGAACTTGAAGTGAACAGGCTCTGTATCAAAGCGCCTAAAGTGCAGGTGGCTAAGAAAGTACTGAGCGATTACTTATCGAAGCTCAAGCGAGCGAGTGAGGAACTAACTCTTACAGTTGAAGCGGCGTTGAGTGAAACCGCTGCGCTCGAAAGTAAAACCAGTGTGAAGGTACAAACTGATTCCACTGCGGTACAAAGTATTGAAATGCAGACAGAAGTTGTGGCGGTCGCGTTAGCTTGTTCGCAGACAGATTCAGTCCAGACCTCGCACACTTCTGTACAAACTGAAGAATCGGGAAGTAAATCGACTGCTGAAGTTATAAAGGATTGTCTTGAGGTAATTAGTTTATTTACCCACCCTCGGATCATTCGTTCATTTGTTTCAGCCACTGATCTCTATTCTATGGATTAATCATTCTATACATCAGCTGACAGTTCCTTTTTTGTGCCGATTTGAAGCGCCACTCTCGAACGTGCACACTAAATTGACGTTTGTTGGTAGTGACCGTCGTTTTGAATGTCATTTTATTTTAGTTCCATAGACGCTCACATCAGGTTACGCAACAATCAGCGCCAAAATGGCGAAAATGAAATGTCTTCATTTTTACGTTGACAGTCAGCAATCCATAGAATGGAGATCAGTGTTTCCAGCCCACACGGTCCTGCGCCACTTGTATCAAGCGCCTTCCCGCGTCTTTTAATGTCGTCAGTCTATCTGAGGTTCGTGATCTGCCAACACTGCGGTCCTAATAATCTTTATTATGGTCACATCTGTTCTCACGGTGAACATTTTATCGACGTATAACTCTTATAAAATTTGATAAACAATTAAATTTTCCAAGACATCGCAATCTAGCCCTAATTATGTAGTTTACCAACTTTAAGCTGGTACGTTAATGACGGTAGGCTAGCTGCCAAAGTTTAAGATTAGACCTCACTGGGTTGTTAACAAACAAAAAAGTTACCAACCTAGGTTGATATGGTCATGGTGTCATGTCAACGTACCATGCTAGCTGCTAACTTGTGCAGAAAGAATACAAAACAGGCAACTCATCTACAAAGAGGCGTTGAGATCGCCAAAGAATCTTAAAACTGAACTTTAAATGTTTACGTTTTCAGAGGCCCGATTTTGTTGAAACATTATTGGAAGCCATGGATGAGCCCTTGAAGCAGAGACTTGTTGAGAGGCTACCGTTTGACATATCGTGGAGGACATTAATGGAAAAGCTGAACAAAAACGACAGTATACACGCTTCGATTATTCCCGAAGTATTAGAGTGTTGTAGTGCTGCGCTGAAGAAGATATTCGGCAATCCAGTGTAGGTTTTTAACCGAAGATAAAAAAGTTATAAATATATTTGACCCATTTAATGGGGATTCGACGCAAAACTTATTGCAGAGGGCGCCAGGGGCGCGATGGCTTTTGATAATTATTAATTTATATTAGTTTTGTTTACATGTGCTTAGTTTTCAGCTACCTTTTGTGTTGAAACTATCGGACATGGTATTAAAATGTAGCATTATCATACCGAAAGTTTATAATGAAGTCGGTTAAAAATAAAATGATACTGACAGTTTTCTAACGCTATGGCGAGGCCGTGGCGACGATGCGCCATCTGGCGTAATAAAGTTGCAGTAGGAAAGCCCATTGTATGAAATATAATTGAAATAAGGGCTACCGTTGGTGGCATTGGCACGGGAGTTTATGAATGCACTGACCTACGTTTTCTCCATACATTCGTAATACCAGAAGTCATTTGTAATTCGTGCATATCTCGATCATGTTGTGTTATTCGGGTTAATATAGTAATAATCTATGCTCCTGGTCATATTTGGTTCGGAAATACTTCTCTAAAACGAAATATAGATCAATTTCAAATTGCTTATTTTTGGATCAAATAGCACATGTTTTCTTGTTTATTTGTTTTGTAATAAAACAACACTATCTCACGTCGCATTAGTTCAGGAGCCCATTTTTTGTTGTCCAGCTAAAGAAAAACACCAGTTAATAAAGAAAGTCACAAGTTTTTATTCATAATTTTTGGTATTATGGAACTCGACCGAAGTTATAAGAATTTTGATCAAAATTGATTTATATTTCGTTTTAGAGAAATATATCCAAACCAAATATGGCCAGGAGCATAGATTATTACTATATGAACCCGTATAACACCACAACATGATCGAAATATGCATGAATTACAAATAGTTTGGTATTTCGAATGTATAGAGATATTGTAGTTCACGGGACTCTTAAGGCCTTGTTTTTTTAAGTGACCCTTTCTTTAAGGGTCTTGTTGTTTAAACCTCAACACAAGGGGCTGGCCAAAATAACGGCTTAAAGCGATTTTAAGTGACCTGAATGTTTTTTCAGACTAATGTTATCTAAATCTATCTGGGTGACCGAGCTTCGCTCGGTATTATCTCTGTTTGCCAATAGATGACAGCAGGAGTCATTTTTTTTTGGTAAATTCGCCCTTTTCTAAAAATAAATCACAGCTAGATCGATTTATCGCCCTCAAAACCCCGTGTACCTATACTAAATTTCATGAAAATCGTTCGAGGCGAAATATATATATATACATACAAATATTCAAGAATTGCTCGTTTAAAGGTATAGGTAAGGATTCACTGTGAAGCAGAAACACGATTGGAAAGAAAATTCCCTAAAAGTTTCTCCAAAATAACTTTATTTTTTTTAGTTTACAGGAAACTACAACAGAAGATGTAATAAGGTTTTTTTTATATATTTGTGTCGGTGGTAAAAATAATCAAAACCGCTTGGAAATATTTTTTTGATAACTGCCTTAGTTAGTAATAAGTAAAACATCGTTTTTCAATCATGTTTTCCTGCAAGCTGCCTGTCGCATCCAGAGCGAGGGAGACAAAAATAATGCCTTAAAAATAGACGTGTACCCTGAATAAGGCGTACGGCGTGAAAAAATGACGCCAGTTTATCGGTGCCAAAAATGATTATTTTGCCACGCTGTAGTTCGCTCAGCAGAATTAGAATTTTGTTTTTTCTGTTTGCTTTTTCATGTACTGACGTATCGTAATGTATAATGTAAATACATAATTAGACATATTATTATATCTTAGACATGTACAAAAAGTGTGGTTTTATGAAACCACGGTAAAAGTTAAATTTTTGTGGCATTGGCTGCTCTGACGAGCGCCTGTCACTTTATTCCTATTCCGCGGCCGACCGTCACGCGACATGCAACACACAGACGAAAAAGTTTGAGACGATGACGTAATAAAAGTTACACTTTAATAATAGATAATGTTCGATATTACTGAATAACTGATTTTTAATTATGATTATTAAGCTATTGCATAGCTTCTGTCGCGGGCCTTGAGCGTGGAGACCGAATCCGGAAATTCCGTAACGAAAATAACAATTTTTTATCAATTTCTAACACCCCCAACTCCGTGGGGGGTGTTAGAAATTGATAAAAAATGCTATGCAATAGCTTTACCGCGGCAGTCTCCAAGTGCCACACGTCTTTTTTTGTTTAGTTATTTTTATCTGATTACTGATCAGTACCTGTTGATGGTGATTCTTGAATTTTTAGTTTAGTTTTAATCATTTTCGTAGTTCCTTTTAGACATAAATTGTCTATTTTGATCGCATTTAGAATATCGTTTTTGGTTGATTTTGTGACAAATTACTCTGTACAATAGAGTTTTCTAATTTTTACAACTTTGTACATTAGAATAGGTATTTGATTTTTGATATTTGTTTGATTATAAAACCGCATTTAACTGACTTTTCAAAATGTTAGCAATAAGTTCAGGAAGCTAAGATGGACATTAGTCGCAAGCAACTGCTTTTTAGTTATTAAATTGTACAGTAAACATTAGAATAAGTTAGCGATAAATTGTATTGACATACTCATTGTTAAAATGTTAATTTTTAATATGTAACAAAAACTATGTCGCGACGTTGCTTTACCAAGGACATTACAAATAAAACGCAATCAGTGCTATCAAAACTACTCGTATTTTTATTTTATACATTTAAAACAACTCAAATATTTACAATATTCAGTCATAAGTTGCGACCGTGTTCAGACTACAGACTTATCACGGTATAGATCGTCTAATCTAACAATGAAAGCCCCTCCACGTGTTAACGGTTACACTTTGAAATAATAATGTAGTGGAGGGACGTTAATTTTTAAATTGGACAATCTCTATCATACTTGTCATTCATACATAACAATGGTTTGTAATAACAACAAATGCAAGGCAATATCGTTACAGTATGAATGAGCTATGTGTAAAATAGAGTAAGTTACGAAGAGGTTATACAGTGGGTCCCCCGGTAATCTGGACACTATTTAACGGACCGGCAGGGCGATCGTCTAAAATTGTATCAATCATTAAATAACTGTAGCAATGTCAAAACGTGATTTTCAAGCATTGTGATTGGTCAACACCCGTGTTTTGACATTGATACAGCTATTTAATGATTGATATATTTTTAGCCGATCGCCCTGCTGGTCAGTGGTCACAGACCAAGGAACAACTTTATGACATGTCACAATGTCACGTCATGTCTATCACTGTTGAGTCTATTCCCTAGTTAGTGAAGATTGGTGTAATTTACTAAGCGACATACATAATATCTAAGATTGTAATTATTTACAAGGTGGATGGGTATTATCCGAGCGCGAAAGTTCAATTTATATTGTTTTTCGCAAATAGTGCAATAATTATTTATACATCGTAGGCTTATGGCAATGAGGGTATAGGCATTTTTAGCAAAGTTTTCATTTAAAACATGTATTATGTATAAACGTTATGCTCGCAAGACGTATTGCCATAATCTTACTATGTAAATAATTAGCAGTCCGACAAGGCTCTTTTGGCACTTGAATGACATTGACAGAAGGGCGCTGTTATACAACAAAGGCACCCAGAAAATTAAATCTCCTCAATTTTACTTCAATTTTAGTTAAAATATAGTTAAAAGTAAGCAAAAGAAACACAACAAACAATAAAGATATACCGACAGAATGAACTATCAAACAGTATCACAAAATAGCGGCCTTAGTACCGATTTTGGCCACGCGCCATAATAGCCTTGTCGCACTGTAGCTAGGTATTTGCGAAAAACGAAATAAAATTTGAATTGTGTAATCTGCTTTGGCATCTTAAGAATCCACTGACCTACGTTTTCTCCATACATACAAAATACCAAATCATTCGTGCATATTTCGTTCATGTTGTGGTGTTATTCGGATTCATATAGTAATAATCTATGCTCCTGGCCATATTTGGTTCGGCAATACTCCTTTAAAACGAAATAATAATCAATTTTGATCAAAATTTTTATACGTTTGTATGGGAGACATCGTGGGTTAGTGGACTCTTAAGAAAGAATCTTATAATTTTGATATACTAATTTGTTAGAGTTTGAGGTACTCCTTTTCAAAAACAAATCGCACTATAGCCCAGGTAGCAAGTGACGTCGGCGACTAAAAAATGACGTCATTCTTAAGTCAATTTAGAGTCAGTACAGAACGTCCTAGATAGAGACCTCGGAGACTGAATAATGACGTCATTCTTAAGTCATTTTAGGGTCATTACAGTAACGTCATTGTTGTACGTCATACTTACGTACCATTATGGTACTGTATTGTACGTACTGTATGCGTCATTAATGATACCTCCTAGCGACGTCATTTTACAGTCTATCCCTAAAATTAAATGTCCTCCCAGGTAGCAAGATGACATCGGCGACTAAAAAATGATGACATTCTTAAGTCAATTTGGGGTCAGTACAGTAACGTCATTATTGTATGTCATACTTACGAACCATTGTAGTACTGTATTGTACAGCATAATTAAATATGTTTGTTACTCCACCACTAGATGGCGCTATACTGTTTAATGTACAAACTGTATTGCACTATGAAGATTGTGCGTCCGCCACTTAATATAGTTCGAGGTTTGACCAAATAAATCGTCTTCGTTGATCGTTCTCTACGGGGTAGTTGATAAATTAACCCCGAGAGGGAGATTCGAGACTGTTGAATAGCAGCGCAATGCGTTTATGACGCTTGACGGCTATATAACAAAATTTGATCTTTTGATTTGAATCTTTTGCATGACGTCACACCAATGTCAGTCGCTGCCCTAATATTATGTAGTATTTACGGCCCATCCCAGTAATGTCCCTATGAAATAAGTAAATGACGTCACTCCAACGTCAGTGGCTGACCTAATATGTACGGCCCAGTAACGTCACTATGCATTCAGGATATGACGTCCCTGAAACGTCTGTAAACTGACGTCTTGAGGCTGTGACAAATTGACGTCATCTGAAGGGACCCGCGACGTCAAAACAGGACGTCTCTTACGTCGTGCAGGACCGTAAACTGACGACATAATGACGTAAAAATGCTACCTGGGAGGCAGTATTTAATCCGACAAATTCGATAGTCCGACACTGAACTACAAAACGTTTGTCGGATTACCGGGTGTTTACCGTATTCCCAAGTAGCACATTAGCGATGACTTACGTTATAAACAAGCTACATTACAGTCTATTGCTTTTATGCAGATGTATTAAAGGATAGGATGAGTCTTCAGGCTGTATTTAGGAAAGATTATACACTATTAAACAGCATAGCTAACTAATGACTTCATAATGGCGAAAAATTATACTAAAAGCATTTAAGCAGTATTTTAAAATGGTTTTGTCCAGCTATTGGCTGCATGTGATACTAAGTATTAACTGATTTAGAAGTCCAAAGCTTGTTAACGACTGGTTAACACGAAAAATTCACCTCTCTTATAATGCTGCGGGCTGCATTGAAGTATTCACTGGTTTTAAATTGGTGTACACTAATTCAGTTGTAAGTCTACTTCAACGAGCTTGCTAATGGCTGATTAAAAGTGGATATGTAATCTCTTAAAATGCCGTTGCATTTATAATAAAATCATTAAACACTGTGAGTTGTAAATTGGAGTAGCTAAACTCCTTTCTAATCACAATGCATAAAGTAGGTATAGCTGGCAGCTATTTTAAAGCTTTCAGCGTTATTTAAGAGTAGATCTAGATTTTTAAATAAGAAATTGAAACTTTTAATGATTCCTCTCACATCCAACAACGCAAAGGTAGAAGAAACAGCGTTGGCCAAGTTCGAAACATGGTGGAATTTAATTGTCAGTTTTCAAACATGGATGGATAAATTCTCAGAAATGGTATTAATACCATTTCTAACATACTGTTTTGGAAAACCTATGTCTAACACTTCTGATTTAGTGCCTGGAAAGATTTCTCAACAGACCAAAGTGCAGTGTGTACAAGCATTCATCAATATAGTTGGACATACTAAGTGCAAAGGATGTGTGGCGTTGCCTAAATTAAATGTCAAGTTACTCAGCACAAAGTTACTAGTAAGCCATTGGAAAGAATGGATTCATTCCCTGAGCAGTGCTATAGGAATCTGTGTAGAGCAACATGGAGAATTTTCGGATAAACAAATCCAGTGTGTTTGGCGCTCCTTTGTTATGACCATTGCTGAATTGCCAGAGAACAATATAAGACGTGACCTATTTAACGAGACATTAAAAATTTTAGAAGGATTAACTCAGGTAAAAAAGTATTAGGTACTTATACTTATTGGTTTTCAATTTTACAATAGAAGTAGCTCTTTTGCGTTCTAAACTATTATATCACTTTGACACAAATGACGACGAAATTGACGACCTCCGTGGTTGAGTGGTTAGCGTGCCGGTTTTCAAGGCGCCGCTATCTCTGAGGTTCCGGGTTCGATCCCCGGTCGGGGCAATGTAGAAAAATAAGTTTTCTACATTGTCTCGGGTCTGGGTGTTGTGGGACCTTCGTTGTTTCTGATTTCCTTAACACAAGTGCATAAGCTACTTACTAAGGGATCGGAGCAATGTATGTGATGTCGTCCACTATATATTTATTTATATTTATATATTTACAAATAAATCGTCAAAATCGATCTAAATCGTTTCCAAGGCTTAGTTAAGAGTTTGGATAGAGAATGGGACGGTCACATGAGAACCTACGGTTCCTATAATAACGTTAATACGGTTTCGGTGTATAATAAAGTTAATTCCATTTTATTAAAAACAAATTCACATGGGCGAAGCAGTGGACAAATTCTTGGAACGATATAAACTGAATCTGAATAAAGTAATCTCAAATGAATCTTATCCTATCCCTTTAAATGAGCAATACGTTTTATTTTAATTTTATATTTATAACTAAATAGTTTTTCGCGTGGTGGTTCGGCCCGCTAAAGCGGACCGCGTAACTGTTTTGAGCAATTTCCGTGGTCGCTCATACTCGGATTTTGCAAAAAGTCCGTATTTCGATTTTTCCCGAAAAATGTGGTAATTTTTTTTTCACCAATCTATCCCCGTTCTGTCAAAATTCAGGATAGTTGTAGGCGAAACACTAAAAAATTATCAGCCTCGACTATCCCGTTTCGGATCTGTGGCGTCCCGGTTTGATAAAGAATGAAAATTTTTAAAACACTACAGCTCTCAGCCGCCATCTTGTTTTTCCAAATTTTTCTACTTTTTCTAAAAACCATTTACTTATATCCTAAAGAACTGCAACTTTGAACTTAATCGGTTGAAAAACAAAAAAGTTACGGAAGTCACTACGGCCGCCATTTTTTCCCGCCTTGCCCTCAAATACATCTCTTATACATCATTGTATCGTTTTCGATTTGTTTCCAGGAGAACAATGACAATTTTCTTATAGCTCGAATAAATAAATTTTGAAATAGCATTGGCATTTGCACGAGGTTTCGAATGACATTTGGTCGAGCACCCCCCACCTATCTTTAATACCCTGGCTGAGCCCTTCACCCGTATCCGAAATCCTCAATCATCAGCTTTCACCATATTATTCACTGAGTCATTTCTTGACTTCAATACGAAGCCACAAGTGAAAAAAAAATTGTTCATACAAAATTTTACAGGAGAATATTTTGGGGAAAATCTCGAAAACTACCCCAAATGTGGCAGCACTGCTTTTATATTTCGATAGTGCCTGTCGAGTTACACAATCGGCAGGTCGATCGGCTAAGAAATAGAACATTACTCAAGTCAAACCATGGTTTTGGCTTCACGTAAGATTGTGACAGTTCCTAAAGAACCAATGCAGACAAAATACGAATTTGCATTGATGCAGTACTCTATCGATATACAAAAAAATGGGAAATGCTGTCCAAAAAACCAACTTCAAATGCCACTACAAAGAGTGAAATAATTTTTATTTAAATTTTAGGTACCTACACCAATTCGAAGTCGGGCAATGTTTCATACAATCCCTAATAGTCCTTCTTACTTACTTGATGTGCGGAGAAATGACGAAGTCATAGACAATCGCCCGACTTCGAATTGGTGTAGGTACCTAAAATTTAAATAAAAATTATTTCACTCTTTGTAGTGGCATTTGAAGTTGGTTTTTTGGAAAGCATTTCCCATTTTTATTTTATACTTTTTAGTGGAAAACAATAAAATGCACAAGGCGTTGTAAAAATACCCAAATTGCTTGAGGTGTGTTCATAAAATCTGAAGAAATACCTCAAATTCACTAAGATCCCATCATCAGACCCTGACTTGATGACTTTAGTCATCAAATCAGTATCTGCTAGCAAATGCACCAATTACTATAAAAAATACCCAACTCGCTTCAAGTATACTAGCAAAATTTGAAAAGTCCCCTCGATTTCACCAAGATCCCATCATCAGACCCTGAGTTAATGACTTTAGTCATCAAATCAGTATCTGCTAGCAAATGCACCAGTAACTATAAAAAATATCCAACTCGCTTCAAGTATACTAGCAAAATTTGAAGAGTTCCCTCGATTTCACCAAGATCCCATCATCAGACCCTGACTTAATGACTTTAGTCATCAAATCAGTATCTGCTAGCATATGCACCAGTAACTATAAAAAATACCCAACTCGCTTCAAGTATACTAGCAAAATTTGAAGAGTTCCCTCGATTTCACCAAGATCCCATGATCAGATCCTGACCTGATGACCATAGGACAACTTGGAAAATATTACTCTTTCTAATAATACTCAAATAGGATCATGTGTCCATATAAAATTTGAAGAGTTCCCTCGATTTCTCCAGGATCCCATCATCAGATCCTGACCTGATTAAAATGGGACCATCTGGAAACAAAACCCTCTTAAACAAAAAAAGAATTTTTCAAATCGGTCCACGCGTCTTCGAGTGATCGGTGAACATACATAGATAAAAAAAAAAAAAAAAAAAAAAAAAAAAAGATTCCGACGAATTGAGAACCTCCTCCTTTTTTTGAAGTCGGTTAAAAATTGGTTTCAGAAGTTTCATATCGCATAAGGACCTTAACAAAAGTCACGTCAAACTGGGTTTTCATTGATACATAGCGGGAGTTGTTATTTAGCGTTGACAAACAAACGTTTAAATATCTTCTTGCGTTACCTAACTTTAATATAATAAAGATTTGACTCTTTCTTTCAAAGTTTTGGGTTTAAGGGCGATGGGTACCATCCGGGCGCGAAAAATCAAATTTTATTTAGTTTTTCGCTCATAGTGGGCTAATTATACATCGAAGGCTAATGGCAATGTGTTTTGCGGGCACAACGTTTATGCATCTACATGTTTTCAACAAAAACTCTGCTCAACAATACTCATTTTCTTCATATTGGTTCCCGATAGCTCGAAATCTGGGAAACAGCAAAAAATTATCTTTCGGGAACCAATTTGAGATGAGTGGGAACTTTCGAGCAAAGTTTCTATTAAAAACGTGTAGATGCATAAAAAGTAGGCCCGCAAAATGCATTGCCATATTAAATCTACATAGTCTAATATTTACGAAAAACTAAATAAAATTTGAATTTCCCGGGCTGGTAGGGCCGAAACATCTTAATAATGATTATTTATAAAGCTACGGCTACGGCTACGGCTCTTGTAAAGGTAACTGATGACCTTCGGTGGGCGATGGACAATAAGCAGCTCACAGTTCTCACCTTGCTTGACTTTAGCAATGCATTTAATACCGTTGACTATGACATCTTGCTGAGACTGCTATGTTCATTTAACATATCTCCATCAGCGGTAGACTGGTTTCGGAGCTACCATAAAGGCCGACGACAGCGCATCCGGGTGGATGAATCGTTTTCGTCTTGGTGTGATGTTACGGCTGGGGTACCTCAGGGTGGCGTGTTGTCTCCTATACTTTTCGCTATATTCATTAACTCTATAACTCGTAATATCTCTTCTCTCTATCACATGTATGCAGACGATATCCAAATTTATCGCTCTTCTCCTCTTGATGAGCTTAACTCTGCGATCTCCACCGTCAACAGGGACCTGGCTGCTATCTCTGATTGGAGCTGTCAGTTTGGACTTAAGGTCAACCCTGCTAAATCTCAAGCCATTATTATTGGTAGCCCTGGGATGATTGCAAGAGTTGATTGGCCAAATCTCCTTCCTGTAAAATTTTATGGGGTTGCTATTCCCTACTGTGACACGGTTAAAGACCTTGGCATACATTTGGATCGTGAGCTATCTTGGTCCACGCATCTAAAAGAAGTCAGCAGGAGAACTTTTGCTGCTATGAACTCACTGCGGCGGCTGCGATCATTCCTTCCAATTCCGACCAAGGTTATGTTAGCACAAACTCTCCTTCTCTCTATCCTTGATTACGCGGATGCAAGCTTTCTCAATCTTACTGAAGACCAGCTTAATAAACTTGAGCGTCTCCAAAATCTTGCGATTCGGTTTATATTTAGCCTGCGCAAATATGACCATATATCTGAATTTCGACAGAAGCTCAACTGGCTCCCTATTCGACGTCGCCGGGATCTGCATGTTCTCTCTCTTCTGTACTGTGTATTATATAATCCTAGAACGCCGTCCTATCTGAAGGAGAAATTTAAATTTCTTGGAGTGCATTCTGACCTAAGACCGTCTCGTACATTAACGCTCACAATGCCCCCCCATAAAACTAAGATGTATGAGCAGTCTTTCAATGTGCGGGCAATTATTTTATGGAATGCACTTCCCTTAGAGGTACGGCAATCGAAAACCCTCAAAATATTTAAAAACGCTGTAAAAAAGCATTATATTGCAACTCTGGCTACTTAATGACGACTAAGTATTATTTGTTTATTTGTAACATAACAGATTATATACATAATATATTATAATTATTGTATTATTAGTATTGGTATTCAGTATATATATATTAGTTTTTTTTTATTTTATTTAATATTTATTAATATTTATATTTATTTTATTATTTTTAGTTGTGTAATCTAGTGTATGTAGTAGTATGTACTTATTTGAATTTAGGTATAATTATTGTAGTGTTGCACCACCTGCAGTCCGTGGTTCCTCTGTATTTTCCTAATCTGTAGGTTGCCTGGCAGAGATCGCTACCTAGCGATAAGGCCGCCTTTTGTACTAATTAATTTTTTTTTTTACTTCGTAGTTTTAGTATTATGTTTTGTGGTGTACAAATAAAGTGTTAAATAAATAAATAAATTGAAGGCTTTTGGCAATGAATTTTACGGGCATAATATTAATGCATAATTAGCCCACTATTAGCGAAAAACTAAATAAAATTTGAATTTTCGCGCCCAGATAGTGATGATGACATTACACACATCGCGATTTGGCCCCAAAGTAAGAGAAAGCTTGTTTTATGGGTGCGAAATAACTGATAAATATACATAATTATTAAAATACCCAGACATTAGTATACATTCATTCCTATCACACAATTATTTTCTAGTTGTGGGATTATACCAAAGACGAAGTAAATATAAGGACAGGAAATTGTCAGTCTTATTGGGTGGGTATATCCGCCATCTTGTGTCGAATTGAAATAGCCAATCAGAGCCATCGGCCAATCACAGATAGGCACCAGACAGCTGATCAGAAGGGCTGCTCTAACTATCTATCGATATGGAAATATTATCGATGTAGTAAGTAGTTCGTGGTTAGTCATTAAAGATTCGAGAGAGCAAAAATGAATGAACATAACCTACCGTTAAAAACCTACTGATAAAAATTAATGGCTAACAGTTTTGAAATCGGTCGCCTTGATGCGAAGTAACGATTATCTTAAGAACATACAGTATTACGAGTCGTATACATTTTTCTCCGGAGATGCAAAATTATTTTTTTGTGGAATAGGTGACAACTCCTCTTTAATCCTCAGTTTCTCTCACCCATTTCAAAGCTCGGTCAACGAAGTTTTGCGGGACTCCTATTTCTGGGTGGTCATGATAATAACTACCAATAAAGATTCTATTCGTCACCTAATTTGTCGGGGTTCTCCAAGTCCCGAGCTCGCATCGGTCGCTCCCGGATCCTAATATTTGTAACAAACATCTAATCTGCAAATAGCGTAGATCTGTAGTAGCTGAGACTTCCAGTTCAAATGTTCAAAGTTCAATATGGCAGCCATTTTTTAAATTTTGACCACAAATTACATGTTTTTGCTTGCTGCAATGGTTTTTGTAATTTAGTCATTTCGAGATATGAACAATTATTTTCTTAAAATACAGTCCCGCCAAACTGACTTACAGTTGTTACTTAAAAGTTGTCAGACATCGATTTTAAAGAAATTCATCATTCATGAAAATCTTTGGAAATTTTCACTCCTTACAATTTGAATTTCGAAAATTCCCGTCTTTGTACAGAATATACAAATATTCTGTAGATTCATGACCTAATAATATGAACCTGAGTACTAAATTTTACATCTCTACGACTTTTAGTTTTACCGGAATCCGTGGAACGGACGACGAAAATGCCTCACTCCTTTATTTATATTATTATATTATATCAAATTTACGGAACCCTTCATGCATGAGTCCGACTCGTACTTGTTTGTCTTTGGCCTACTCTCTGTTTCTTTTTTATAACTTTAATCTATATTATTGTCTATTGCGTGTTAGTATTGTCTATGTATTTATGTCAGTTATTAGGTTTTGTGGGTTGTGGTCAGCAATATTATTATAATATTTACGCGATGTGCTGAAAATTTTATTTAATTCATACAAAATGAATTCACATCTCCGGGAAAAAATAAGTATGCGTGGGTCTTCTCGTTCTACTGAATCTCCCTTAATTCATCGTAACTTCAAACTAAGGCGACCGGATTTAAACCAACAGCCAATACTTTAACAAATCCTGCGAGACCAAACTATATCTATTCCTGAAGCCTTTTCCTCTATTATAAAAGTTTGCAATAGATAATAGCTATAGAAAAGCTTTAGTTTCTGTAAAACCCCGAGATTTTTTCCTATCTACTCAGCTATCACAAGCATAGTATGAAATTTATCGATAACGGTATAATAGTAGTCACATCATTAGTACTTTGACATGAAGCAATGCGCATATCAAAGTGCGACACTTTATGGCGGTTTTTGCCACCCCGACACGTATAGTGTTAAGTAAACTATGGCCTCTCTATATATATGTTTAAATTCTCTAAGGATTATACTGACAATGGCCCAAAAGCTCAACGCGCGGAGCCAAGATAATAACCATAGATTGTCGTAGAACGGGGCACAGACAAGTAATACGTCTTATTTCAATAGGTAACGCACTATGTCCATATAAATCGTTAGGTTAGGTTAGGTTAGGTTAGGGATCCCAACACTATGTCGATTGTCACTTATAGTTACATACCGGTTGTATGTGACTATTGCAAACATAGTTCTAATGGATATGAGATACTGACAAAAGTTAGCCGATCGACCTGCGGTTTATACATGTCGACTTTCCGAAATGTACCAAGCTAAGGCAAAATAATGTGCTTATGTACATTGCAAGTACATATGTTTTGTCTCATGTTTTTTGTATCGTGATACAAATGCTATCTCACTCTTTAACACTATCACAAATGTACGCACACATTTACAAATCCTATTACATATGTACTAAAATTATGCAAGATGGCCGCGCAAATTGTGTAGCCAGGTTAAGGAATTTCGCCCTAAAATGGGAAAAAATCTGCGGCTAGGTTTTTACATATGTTTTATTAACAGCTGCATACTTAGAAAATAAATCAATCAAAATACATTTTTTTAAGTTATACGTCTTAATATTTATATGAAAATACGGTAATTCTAAAGATCATTCATTAGGTATTAATTTTTGAACGTGTCTACTGTCGAGTTTTATAGAATGAGTATAACTATAATCATAGTTATTGTTTTAGGTACTATAGTTTTAGTTTCATTTTAGCACTTAGCAGATTTCAGTATGATTTTTAGGGTTCCGTACCCGAAGGGTAAAAAAGGAACCCTATTACTTAGACTTCGCTGTCCGTCCGTCCGTCCATCCGTCTGTCACCAGGCTGTATCTCTGGAACCATGATAGCTACAGAAATTTTCACAGAGAATGTATTTCTGTTGCCGCTATAAAAACAAATACTGAAAACTAGAATAAATAAGTATTTAAGGGGGCTTCCATACAACAAATGTCTTGTCTTTGCTCCATATTAATAACAGTACAAGGTAGATGCTTTAAATGTTCACAGAATATTTAATTATATACTCATTTTAAAAATAGATAGATAGTTAAAAAATAATAAAATTGAAGTATAAAAATAGAAAAAGAAAAAACTACGAAAGGAAAGTAAGGTTCGAACTCAGTTGCACCACGTTGCACGGTAAATATTTTATATTACGCGCGGTTAGTACACCACTAGGCATTTTTTTTTATTCTACTTATACAAGTTAGTACTTGACTGCGATCTCACCTGATGGTAAGTGATGATGCAGCCGAAGATATTAACGTGCTAACTTGGAAGGGGTAAGTAAAGTCACCCCCCAACGGTATCTACACAGCATCGCACCGGAACGCTAAATCGCTTGGCAGCACGTCTTTGTTGGTAGGGTGGTAGCTAGCCACGGCCGAAGCTTCCCACCAGACAAAACCACCATTCAAGTCTATGGTACATTGTGTGAAAATATGGATCAGTTAATACAATATCCTCATTATAAATTAAAACTCGTAGTCTCGTTTTTGAATTTGGTGGGCAGGGATGTTTAATTTAGATTGCGAATTGGTCTTGATAGTACGGAACCCTCAGTGCGCGAGCCGGACTCGCACTTGACCAATTTTTAAAAGTCTTAAATAGGGAAAAAACAATCTGGCAACATCCTATTTGCAGAAGTAGATCACGATCCGAAAATTATTTTAATTTTTTCAAAATCAAGCTGTTCTTTGTTCAGGATACCTATTCTAATGTTTGTCTTTTATTAAAAGTTACTATAATGAAAAGATGAGTGTGACACATTGAGAAATATTGTTTGTCGCTCAAAATAATAATATTGTATTTCATGTTTGAACGAATGTTGTTTTTGCGAATTTATTGCACGATGAGGAATTAGTGTTCTGTTCCTGGATTTGGAAATCGACATAATGACTCCGTGCCTCCGAAGTGTCTCATGAGTCATGAACAATCAGAACCAAATGTGAATATTACTCAATATTCCCAAGCGTTGAGGCCGGACCCAATGAAACCACATAGCCTCGATCGCGTCCAACAGCCGCCGGGATGAGGATGAAAAGTCAGTTTATTTCCACGAGCAGTGAGTATTTTCATAATGATTAATTAGTCAGCCAGTTAGAGGGCTAAATACATCCCAAAACAAAGTCCTAACACATCTCTATGACTTCCAATATTGAGTCTTCTGTACAGGGACAAACCACTCCTAATAAAAATAGATCAAAATATAAACATAGCATAGAAATCATTGAAGCAGTATAATACAGGATTTTTTCGGAGATTAATTGTATGTGATCAAGGCTCTGCTAATGTTGCTGCTAAACTTAATATCATATGCAAGGGAAGATTACTGTCGCAGTGGCAATAAGGCCTCAATATCTATTATTATGTTATTATTAGCAAGATGTATGATATGTATGTACTTCCACATTGATTCAAATGTTTTTGCAACAATTTTCAGAAAAACGATTTGAAGTCTAGGGGCTCAGTGGGAGACCTGTGAGAAGTTGTATGCGTTAGAGGGAATATGCGGCGCTGCAAGGAATACTCAACTGACGGACAAGTATTTGACACCAAATTCATATGACAAAATGAAGGTATGTAAAGATTTAATACCATACCGAGCTTTGACATTTTAATCTATAAGTACTTAGAGGACAAAATATGTATTATACAGGTGTCCCAAAATTTAAAACAATTTTGTTCTGTCTAATACAATATGACTCTACTGTCTGTCTCTCCGTCTGTCTGGCCATCTGTTTTTGCAACCTTATAACTTTGTATGTAATTTTCTTTGACTTTGGGCAATTGATGTACGTATTTTTTATTTTTGTAATAGTTAATTCTATAAAATCAACTTTTCAGGCCCAAGTATGCTGCACAAGTCAGAGATGAGAGAAGAGCAGAGATGTGGCCAACACTGCAGCAAAGCAAAACTTTATTTTAAGCGTAGGTACATAATTATTGTAATTATTAAAGATTAAAGATTTCAAAATATTGAATAAATTTCGTAAAATAATTTCTTTTTGTTTTATTTTTTTAGATTTTTTTAAGGAATTATTAATGGATGAAAAATCGGTAATATCGAAAACCGAAAAGAATCGGTAGTTTACAATAAAGTACAACACTATTTAAATTGCGATTAGGTTACGGTTTTAAAAAAGCGGTTTTTAGCACATCCCTAAAACTACTACGTTACTCAACTGCCCATTCATACTTTTCACATCTATAGATACTGTGGGAAAGAGAGAGGTTTTGGTCCTTGTGTGGAATTGTCATGGTGGAGGTGAAATGGAAAATCAATTATGAATGAAAGTTCATTATTATGTGTATATTGTTTTTTTCTGTATACTAGTTAGTTTGTGTGTAGTATATAAGCGGCTCGCTACTAGGCACAAACGTATGTATGGAGCACGGCTGTCTATCTTTCGGTTCCTGGTCTGTGTCGCCAACTACCTCAAAAACAGGAACAAAATTTTTGAAAAACAAGAAAAAAAACAAAATGGCCGCCACCCCATTCCACATAAATATTTTACATAGTTTCGTATTCTTCCTTGTAACTACAGGATAAACCGCTCCTGATGACGTTTCAATTTTTCATCTCGCTCGCACCCAGGCGACATGATGGCCCCTGAAAAGTGACCATGTCGAAAATCACTTTTACTTTGATAGATTCCAGTGTTGCCACACCTTGGCGACAAAAATACCCAAATGTCATTTGTACCAGTAGGACGCGTGGTCGCTCATACTCGGATTTTGCAAAAAGTCCGTATTTCGATTTTTTACTTTTTGGGGAAAATCTCGAAATTTCCCGAGAAATGGGGTAGGTAATTTTTTTTACCCCACTCAAAACTTCTAGTCTATACACATAATCGCCCCGTAGAAGTAGAAACGCTCCGATGTTGCCAAGTGTGTGAAAATTGAATTTTAAATTTGCGTTTTTTCGTACCTCAGACTGATTGGCCACCAGAACAGCCGCCATCTTGGATTTTAAAAAATTACACCCGTTCTGTCGAAATTCAAGATAATTGTGGGCGAAACAAGAAAAAATTATCATCCTCGAGTACCCCGTTTAGGATCTGTGGCGCTGCGGTTTGGGGTCGAAAAATGAAAAAATTTAAAACACCACAGCTCGGCCGCCATCTTGTTTTTCCAAATTTTTCCAATTTTTTTAAAAACCATTTACTCATTTCCTTGAATACTGCGAGTTTGAACGAAATCAGTTGGAAAACAAGAGTTACGAAAGCCACGTCGGCCGCCATTTTGTTTTTCTGAAATGTCATAATTTTTCCCTACTCCCATCCCGCACCCGAACACATCTCCCATACATCATTATATCATTTTCAGTCTCCTTCTGGGAGAACAATTATGTCAATGAGTGAGTCAGTCAGTCAGTCAGTGGTAAACGAGCTATATATATTATAACTAGTAGGGCGCGTGGCGGCGCGGGCCACATGTGGCCCGCGTGCTGTCTTCCCGCCTATAAAAAATCCCTTCAAAATTCCCCATACATTTTCTATGAAAAAATAAGATTTCGCCATTTTGAATTTTTTTCATTAATCGCGAAGACCTTTGAGTCCTGATCAACTCTTGTCAAGAAACCGTTCCTCCATCTTGTATACTTTCCGAGATAGCGAGGAAATTCAAATGGCGGCCATTTTGAATCCGCCATTTTGAACTTTTTTTCAGCTCACTGCCAACTGCATGACGTTTCGAATGACATTTGGTCGAGCACCTCCCATCTATCTTCAATACCCTCCGCGTGCTCTTCACCCGTCTCCGAAATCCTCAATCATCAGCTCTGTCCGTATTTTTCCTCCTCATGAATTTTTTTCTTCTATAAGACCCCATCAGTGATAAAAAAATTTTTCATACAAAATTGTTCAGGAGAGGTGATCAATCAGTGAGTCAGTGAGTGAATCAGCACGAGTAGCTATATACTAGTAGGGCGCGTGGATGCGCGGGCCACATGTGGCCCGCGGGCTGTCTTCGCGCCTATAAAAGTATCGCGACCCTCAGTCATCTTTTCCCATATATTTTCTATGGAAAAATAAATTCCGCCATTTTGATTTTTTTTTTCTATCCATCAAATAGACCTTCGTGTCCTGATCACTTCTTGTCAAGAAACCATTCTTCCATCTTTTATACTTTCCGAGATATCGGCGAAATTCGTATGGCGGCCATTTTGAATCCGCCATTTTGAATTTTTTTTCAGCTCACTGGCAGTTGGATGACATTTCGAATGACATTTGGTCGAGCACCCCCCACCTATCTTCAATACCTTCGCCGTGCTCTTTACCCGTCTTCGAAATCCTCAATCATCAGCTCTCTCCGTATTTTTCCTCCTCATGAATTTTTCCCCTCTATACGACCCCATCCGTGAAAAAAAAAATTTTCATACAAAATTGTTCAGGAGAGGTGATCAATCAGTGAGTCAGTGAATCAGCACGAGTAGCTATATATATAGTAATATTACTAGTAGGGCGCGTGTGTGCGCGGGCCACATGTGGCCCGCGTGCAGTCTTCCCGCCCATAAAGGTATCGCCGTCATCTCCATCGCCCATTGAAATCCGATTGGCAGTGAGCTGAAAAAAATACCAAGGAGAACTATCATGGTTTTAAAGATAGTTAAGGTCAGTTCGAACAAAAAAATACGCTGAACCTCATCGGATGAGGTTCAGCGTATTTTTTGTACGAACAGCCCTTAACTATCTTTAAAACCATGACCGTGCTCCTCAATCATCATCCAAATCCTAGATCATTGTCTCTTTTCATAGTATGTACATTTTCTATGGAAAAATAAATTCCGCCATTTTGAATTTTTTTTCTATCCATCAAATAGACCTTCGAGTCCTGATCAGCTCTTGTCAAGAAACCATTCTTCCATCTTTTATACTTTCCGAGATATCGGCGAAATTCGAATGGCGGCCATTTTGAATCCGCCATTTTGAACTTTTTTTCAGCTCACTGCCAATTGCATGACATTTCAAATGACATTTGGTCGAGCACCCCCCAGCTATCTACGATACCCTTCCCGTGCTCTTCACCCGTCTCCGAAATCCTCAATCATCAGCTCTCTCCGTATTTTTCTTCAAATTGAATTTTTTTCTTCTATAAGACCCCATCCGTGAAAAAAAAATTTTTCATACAAAATTGTTCAGGAGAGGTGATAATCAGTCAGTCAGTGAATCAGCACAAGCAGCTATATATATATTAACTAGTAGGGCGCGTGTGTGCGCGGGCCACATGTGGCCCGCGTGCAGTCTTCCCGCCCATAAAGGTATCGCCGTCATCTCCATCGCCAATTAAAATCCGATTGGCAGTGAGCTGAAAAAATTACCAAGGAGCACTGTCATGGTTTTAAAGATAGTTAAGGTCAGTTCGGACAAAAAAGTACGCTGAACCTCATCGGATGAGGTTCAGCGTACTTTTTGTACGAACAGCCCTTAACTATCTTTAAAACCATGACCGTGCTCCTCAATCATCATCCAAATCCTAGATCATTGTTTCTTTTCATAGTATGTACATTTTCCATTAAAAAAATAAATTCCGCCACGGTGGATTATTTTCCGTGCATCCCGTAGAACTTGAGCTCCTGATCAACACTTGCTAAGAAACCTCTCTCTTATCTTTTATACTTTCAGAGATAGAACAACACGAAAATTGTATGGCGGCCATCTTGAATCTGCCATTTTGATTTTTTTCAGCTCACTGCCAATTGCGTGAAGTTCCGAGTATTTTTTGTTTCAGCAGTCCCCACCTAACTATAATACCTTGCCCATGCAGCATGCTCCTTGACTGTCTTTAAAATCCTCAATCATCACCTCATTCCATATTTTTCTCTGTTAGTCTTCCAAAAACCCGCATCGAAGCACTTCATGTTTTACAACTCGTGGTCTCTTCAATATTCCCCATACATTTTCTATGGAAAATAAATTCCGCCATTTTGATTTTTTTTGCTATCCATCGAAAAGACCTTCGAGTCCTGATCAGCTTTTGTCAAGAAACCATTCTTCCATCTTTTATACTTTCCGAGATATCGGCGAAATTCGAATGGCGGCCATTTTGAATCCGCCATTTTGAATTTTTTTTCAGCTCAATGCCAATTGCATGACATTTCAAATGACATTTGGTCGAGCGACCCCCACCTATCTGCAATACCCTTGGCTGTGCTTTTCATCCATCTTAGATATCCTCAATCATCAGCTCTCTCCGTATTTTTCCTCCGAATGAATTTGTCTCTTCTATACGAAATGGTCATTGAAAAAAAAATTTTTCATACAAAATTGTTCAGGAGAGGTGATCAATCAGTCAGTCAGTGAGTGAATCAGCACGAGTAGCTATATATATATACTAGTAGGGCGCGTGTGTGCGCGGGCCACATGTGGCCCGCGTGCAGTCTTCCCGCCCATAAAGGTATCGCCCTCATCTCCATCGCCCATTGGAATCCGATTGGCAGTGAGCTGAATAAATTACCAAGGAGCACTGTCATGGTTTTAAAGATAGTTACGGGCAGTTCGAACAAAAAAATACGCTGAACCTCATCGGATGAGGCGTATTTTTTGTTCGAACAGCCCTTAACTATCTTTAAAACCATGACAGTGCTCCTCAATCATCATCCAAATCCTAGATCATGGTCTCTTCTCATAGTATGTACATTTTCCATGGAAAGATAAATTCCGCCACAGTGAATTATTTTCCATGCATCCCGTAGAACTTGAGATCTTGATCACCTCTTGCTAAGAAACCACTCTCTTATCTTTTATACTTTCCGAGATAGAACAACACGAAATTTGAGTGGCGGCCATCTTGAATCCGCCATTTTGTTTTTTTTTCAGCTCACTGCCAATTACCTGAAGTTCCGAGTATTTTTTGTTTCAGCAGTCCCCACCTAACTATAATACCTTACCCATGCTCCTTGACTGTCTTTAAAATCCTCAATCATCACCTCATTCCATATTTTTCTCTTGTAGTCTTCCAAAAAACCGCATCAAAGCACTTCATGTTTTACAACTCGTGGTCTCTTCAATATTCTTCATACATTTTCTATGGTAAAAAAATCCGCCATTTTGAATTTTTTTTTCTATCTATCGAATAGACCTTTTTGTCCTGATCAGTTCTTGTCAAGAAACCACTCTTCCATCTTTTATACTCTTCGAGATATTGGCGAAATTCGTTTGGCCGCCATTTTGAATCCGCCATTTTGATTTTTTTTTTCAGCTCACTGCCAATTGCATGACGTTTCGAATGACATTTGGTCGAGCACCCCCCACCTATCTTAGATACCCTGGCCGTGCTCTTCACCCGTCTTCGAAATCCTCAATCATCAGCTCTCTCCGTATTTTTCCTCCGAATGAATTTTTCCTCTCTATACGACCCCATCCTTGAAAAAAAAATTTTTCATACAAAATTGTTCAGGAGAGGTGATCAATCAGTGAGTGAATCAGCACGAGCAGCTATATATATATTAATAATTAATAGTATAGTAATAATTTTAGACGGATCGAGCAGGAATTTGCTATTAACATAGCTTACTAGGATTTTTATTATTAATTAATAATCTAAACTAAATTAATTAATAATTTAATAATCTAAACTCTAGTTAAAAAAAAATATAATAAATTGAAAATAAACTCCTTCAAAGTCAAGCTTTTTAGCAGCCACGTTTTTGTCTCATCTTAACCATGCGAAACTGTAAAGGTCTTCGTTAAAGTACGGAACCCTAAATGCGGGATCGGTAGGTAAGTAGGTAATTGATAAATAATACAAACTTCTCTAAGTATAGTCTGTGCATATGTTGTATTGTCTGTGAGTAAAATATATTATGTCCAAGGTCCTAGTTTGGTTTAGTCTATGGTTCGAAAAGATGGCTAACTTTTGGATTGTTATTTGTTATAAGGAAGATATATTGTGCATGTGATGATAAAAATAAAACGTGGATACTATAACAATGATTTATTATTTATGTAAACAATTATAACTTACAGTGGTAGCAGACAACGTGGTTCAAGTTTTCGTCGTAGTTTGGTCCGGGTGAAAGAAAATTGTTACTATAAGTTTCGACAATGGCGGCCGCACCCGTGAATATTGTGCACCAAAAGGATAGATTCGCGATAGTACCGTTCGCGGGTAATAACTTTTCAACGTGGGCATTTCGAATTAAAAGTATATTGCGTGAGAGCGGAGTTTTAGCCGCAATACAAGAAGAGAAATTTTCACAAAAGGCCGAAAATGTTGCAGCGGAAAACAAGGCGCAGGCCATTTTGATTGCCGGGGTGTCTGATGCCTACATCGAATGTGTTAGAAAGGTACAGCATTTGAAATGTTTAGAAACTTGGAAGAAAACTTTAATACCAAAGGAGTAAGGTCAAAATTGTTTTAAGAAGAAAATTGTCAGAAATAAAATATTCAGAGAGACTCATTAATGAATCATATAAATAAAATGGAAGAAATTTTTACAGAACTTAGTGAGGCTGAGGCACCTTTAGGTGAGGAAGAATAGGTTAATTATTTGTTATTATCAATGCCTCAATCCTATGAAGGAATAATAACAGCACTAGAAACGGTAGAAAATCTGAAATTAGACTTCGTCAAGAATAGATTACTCGGAGAGGAAGAAAAGAGGAAGGAAAATTTAAGTGGAAATGTGTCTCATGTGAGTGCGTTTTCATGCTTTGTTTGTAGCCCTTTTCACAAAAAAAAATGAATGCAGAATGAGAGGGAATGATGTAAAAAGAAAAAATCAAAGAGGGCATGGATTTTATCAAGGAAATAGTCTGAATAGAGGTTTTTCACAAGGACGAGGAAGAGGTTTTCATGGATATGCAAACCCAGGATATTCTCAAGAACATACACAACGCGGTACAGGACATGGACGATCAAGAAGGAGAAGTTACTGGTCATCGGAGAGGCATGGTTCACAAGATGCAGCATTTATGTGTGATAGTGAGCAAAGTGAGCAAAGTGTTGTTTATGGGCAATATAATAAAATAGTGTTCAACTGTGACTCAGGATGTTCAGATCATATGGTGAACAACAAGGACTTCTTCACAGAATATATTGAGTTGTCTGTTCCTAGGAAAATAGCAGCGGCAAAAGAAGGTGTAACCTTAGACGCGGTCGGTATAGGTAATATGGAAGTTAAATGTTATGTAGGGAAAGATGAACGGATTTGTAGCATAAAAAATGTTTATTATGTACCGGAATTACGAAAAAATTTATTATCTGTTAGAAAAATGGAAACCAATGGTTTGAAGGTTGTTTTTCAGAATGGGAAGGTAAAAGTTTATAATACAGAACGGTTGATAATGATAGGATCTTTACAAGATAATCTCTATACTATAACAATGGATGTTCAGAAACAAAATTGTAATTATACAGTTGGCAGTAATGTAAATAATGATTTAGTACAGTTATGGCATAAGCGTTTTGGCCATTTAGGTATGAATTACATGAATAATCTAGTAAAACATAACTTAGTTGATGGGTTAAATGATTTGGAAGGTTTAAAAATTGAAAATAGTTTATGTGAACCTTGTATGTTAGGGAAAATGACGAGGCAGCCCTTTAAGGGTACAGGCTATAGAGCTAGGAAACCATTAGAGATTGTGCACACAGATGTTTGTGGATCGATTAGTCCGGATAGTAGGGAAGGATATAAATATTTTGTAACATTCATTGATGATTTTACCCACTTTGTGGTGGTGTACTTAATTAAACATAAATCTGAAGTTTTTGAAAAGTTTAAAAATTATTATTATTATGTCACTAACCATTTTGGTATGAATATGCTAACGCTTAGGTCAGACAATGGAGGGGAGTATACATCCAAGGAGTATCAAGATTTTTGTAATAGGAAAGGCATAACATTGCAATACACTGTACCACCTGAAATGAACGGGGTTGCAGAACGGATGAATCAGACACTTATGGAGAAAGCTCGTACAATGTTAATTAATTCAAAGTTACCAAAAGAATTTTGGGGTGATGCAGTTTTGTGCTCAGCATACTTGACAAACCGTAGTCCAACCATTAATAAGCATAGAACCCCAGCAGAATTATTTTATGGTAAGAAACCAAATGTAAGCAACCTTAGAGTATTTGGTTCTATTGCTTATAATCATATACCGAAAGAACAGAGAATGAAACTTGATCCTAAGGCAAAGAAATTAGTAATGATAGGTTACTGTGTGAGTGGCTACAAATTATGGGATGAAGAGAATCAAAAGGTGGTTATTGGAAGAAATGTTATATTTGATGAAAATACACAGATTATTGAAAAGGTAATAATATCAACAACCAATGAAAATAACAGTTTACAGGATAAGGACATACAAAAGCAAATAGAAGAAGAAAATGAGAATCCCGACATAAATGAAGAAGTTAGTTCTACAAAACAGAAGGAAAATAAGGAGGTAAGTGAGAAGGTAAGTGTTCAGGGAGGAAATGGAGAAAGAACAATTTTTGGTGAACAGAAGAGCGACATGCATGAAGGTAAAGAAGTTTCAGGGAAAAGAAAACGACAGAAACCAAAGTGGCAAAAAGATTATGAAATGGTCTTTGACAATGATGAAAATGATGTTTTATATGCATTATTGTCATCGCAAAATGAGGATGTGCCCAAAGACTATAAAGATATAGAAGAAAGAGAAGATAAAAAGTTATGGATGAAAGCTGTAGAGGAAGAATTTAAGGTATTGGAAGAAAGTAAAACTTGGGAATGTGTACCGTTACCACAAGGTAAGAGATTAATTGATACTAAATGGGTTTTTACTAAAAAGGATATAGGAGAGAATAAAATGTGTAAGGCGAGACTAGTAGTGAAGGGATTTCAGCAAAAAGAAAATTTTGAAGATGTTTATTCACCAGTTTTAGGAATGCAAACTTTAAGAACATTGTTAGCTATCGCAACACAGAGAGATTATGACATTTATCAGATGGATGTTAAAGGAGCTTTTTTATATGGAAAAATAGACGAAGAAGTATATTTGAAACCTCCAGAAGGATTAAATGTGCAAGAAGGATATGTTTTAAAACTAAAAAAATCATTGTATGGGTTAAGAAAATCACCTAAATATTGGTATAACCAATTCAACGAATCAATTATTAAATATGGATTTAAACGTTCAGAAAATGATTATTGCTTATATACAAAAGGGGATATATACTTATTGTTATATGTGGATGATTTATTAATAATGGGAAAGAATGAGGCAGGTATTAATCATCTAAAACAATTTTTAAATGAACAATTTAGAATGAAGGACTTGGGGAATAATAATTTAACATATTTAGGTATATCTATACAAAAGAAACATGATGGTATTTATATTAATCAGTCAAAATATTTAGAAAGAGTCTTAATTAAATATGGTTTGGAAAATTGTAAAGGGGTACAATTACCAATGGATGTAAATTATGTATTTGATGAAACTTGTGAAATTGATGTATCTTATGAAAACATTTGTAGGTCTCTGATAGGTTCTTTAATGTATGCAACAGTAGGGTCACGACCTGATTTATCAATGTCTGTTTATTATTTGAGTAGATATCAAACTAAACCAAGTTCAGAGTTATTGAAGGCACTGAAAAGAATTCTTAGATATGTAAAACAAACAATTGATTTTCAGTTAGTTTATTCAAAAGGTAGTAATGTAGCTTATCCTCTTAAAGGTTATGCAGATGCAGATTTTGCTAGAGACAATGACAGGAAATCTACCTCAGGTTATCTATTTTTGTTATATGGTAATACAATTATATGGAAATCAAACAAAGTACAGTTGCACTGAGTTCAACCGAGGCAGAGTTTGTGTCATTATGTGAAGCGACAGTTGAAGCTTGTTGGCTTAAGAAATTATTAAAAGAGTTGAATGTTGATTTATGTAACTTCTTGTTGTATGAAGATAATCAAAGTACAATAAAGTCTGTAAAAAATTCTGATCAAAAAAGATTGAAACATATGGATGTTAAATATAATTTTGTAAAAGAGAAAGTAGAGAGTGGAGATATTAAAATTGATTATGTTTGTACAAGAGAACAATTAGCTGATGTTTTAACCAAACCAGTATGTAATAAACAATTTTGTTATTTGATAAATAAGTTAGGTATACATAGAGAAGTTTGAGGGAGGATGATAAATAATACAAACTTCTCTAAGTATAGTCTGTGCATATGTTGTATTGGCTGTGAGTAAAATATATTAAGTCCTAGTTTGGTTTAGTCCTAGTTTTCCCTTTAATTATAAAATGCACTCAGCCGCGTTCTTTGCTAAATGCCGCTGTTATTAGGTGAATTTTATCTTTTTTTTGCTCTTACTTTTTAGGGTTCCATACCAAATTGGTAAAAATTGGAACCCTTATGGTGAGACTTTCTCCGTCCGTCCGTCCGTATAGATATATATTTATGAGCTTATCTACTATAATCTAATCGGGGGCGATAAATCGATCTATAATATTTTTAGAAAATGCAGTATTTACCAAAAAAAAGGAGTTTGGTTGTTTAATCGGGCAGATCTCAGTTTGAGGGTGGGAATGATTATTTGTCTGAGATAAATATTGTTTTCCAGGAATGTGACGATCGGATTCTGCACGTTGTCGTGAATGTATTGATACCGGCGTTGTGCGACAGCGAGGGACAAGTACAGGCGCTTTTAAAGTCGAACGATGAAAAAAATGCGCCCTTTCTCAAAATTGTTGCAGTACTCAATAAACTGCCTTTGGAACGCCTGGAGGATAGGTTTGTAATTTTGTATTTACTGCTGTTTTAATTATTATATATGTGTTTATTATATATGTATATCTAATATATATAAATCTCGTGTCACAATGTTTGTCCTCAATGGACTCCTAAACTACTGAACCGATTTAGTTCAAACTTCGTGAATATCTGTCATTTGGTCCAACTTAAAAGATAGAATAGTTTTTATCCCACGTGGACGAAGTCGCGGGCATCAGCTAGTATTACTATATATATAGCTGCTCGTACTGATTCATTCATTCACTGACTCATTGATCACCTCTCCTGAACAATTTTGTATGAAAAAATTTTTTTTCAAGGATGGGGTCGTATAGAGGGGAAAAATTCATGAGGAGGAAAAATACGGAGAGAGCTGATGATTGAGGATTTCGGAGACGGGTGAAGAGCACGGGGAGGGTATTAAAGATAGGTGGGGGGTGCTCGACCAAATGTCATTCGAAATGTCATGCAATTGGCAGTGAGCTGAAAAAAAGTTCAAAATGGCGGATTCAAGATGGCCGCCATACAAACTTCATCGGTGTCCATCTCGAAGAGTATAAAAGATGGCAGAGTGGTTTCTTGACAAGAAGTAATCAGGACCCCATGGTCTATTCCATGGATAGAAAAAAAAAACAAAATGGCGGAATTTATTTTTCCATAGAAAATGTATGAGAAATATTGAAGGGACTACGAATTGTAAATCATGAAGTGCTTTGATGTGGTTTTTTGGAAGACTACCAGAGAAAAATATGGAATGAGAATGTCTGTCTTTAAAATCCTCAATGAGAATGAATGTCTGTCTTTAAAATCCTCAATGAGACTGAATGTCTGTCTTTAAAATCCTCAATCTGATGATTGAGGATTTTAAAGACAGACAAGGAGCATGGGCAAGGTATTTATAGTTAGGTGGGGACTGCTGAAACAAAAAAATACTCGGAACTTCACGCAATTGGCAGTGAGCTGAAGAGAAACCAAAATGGCGGATTCAAGATGGCCGCCATACAAATTTCGTGTTGTTCTATCTCGGAAAGTATAAAAGATAAGAGAGTGGTTTCTTAACAAGAGGTGATCAGGATCTCAAGTTCTACGGGATGCATGGAAAATAATTCACTGTGGCGGAATTTATCTTCCCATGGAAAATGTACATTCTATGAGAAGAGACAATGATCTAGGATTTGGATGATGATTGAGGAGCACTGTCATGGTTTTAAAGATAGTTAAGGGGTGTTCGAACAAAAAATACGCTGAACCTCATCCGATGAGGTTCAGCGTATTTTTTTCTTCGAACTGCCCTTAACTATCTTTAAAACCATGACAGTGCTCCTTGGTAATTTTTTCAGCTCACTGCCAATCGGATTACAATGGGCGATGGAGATGACGGCGATACCTTTATGGGCGGGAAGACTGCACGCGGGCCACATGTGGCCCGCGTATATATATGTATACTATATCATGTTATAATATAGTCATACCACTCTAATGCATGAAACCTGAAAAATTCATGATCCTGAGGGGTCTAATTTAACCAAGCAATAAACATTAAGAATAATATTACAGACCGGGACACCCACCAGGGACAAAAGACCCACCAAGACACCAAAATTAATTTTACTCTTGCAGGAAAACAGCTATTAAAAATATGAAGATGTTAACAGATTGGGGGGTTGATGATGCCAAGACGTGCGGTGTCAAACTCGAGTGCGTTGTAAAGACTTTGCCGCCGAACGGTATGCTGCTATGGACAGCGTTGGCGGAGTCCATTGTGTCCAGGATCTACGCTGTGTGCCCTCGAATGCTCGCCAACATGTTCCTCTGGCCGTTTCACTATATGAACAATTTCGTTACTGTAAGTTACATTTATAATTACTTTATTAACCAATCCACGGCTCAATATTGAGCACTGGACTCATTTTAGAATGTGATTGCCATTCTTAAGCGGATATGGGCAGACTTGTAAAGAATTATACAAAACTGAAGTGTCAAAATTGCTTTTTTTGACACCAGCGGTAAGACCAATATGTCGTTGACGGTAGCCGCTTAGCAGCTGCCGTAGCCGAAGCCGGTAGTTCATAGGAATTCTGACAAATGGCGTCTCTAGCCACATGTTCCATCCATGCGTTTTTTAGATAGCTTTTATAATGAAATTCAAAAAATGTTTAGAAATTATTGCAATTTTCACAATTGCGATCGCTAACCATAGACAATTATCGGTTTCTTCCTGCCCAAGCTATCGTCTGGGTGTCTGCACTGATCGACACTATGACTAGACTCAGAGATACCGATGACCGCATACTCAGATTCATACCAGTGCTTGCAATAAAAAATTTATTTATATTAAAAAAATTACAGAAGGAAGAGTCTACAACAGCATGGCTGGATCTATACCAAACATTGGATCCACACTTGCCTATGGGACCAATAAACAAGGACATAGTGAACGCATTGTCTGCCCACAGCGATAATCAATTGTCACATTTATTTGTTTTGAGAGCTACCATCGCTGTGTTGGAGAAAAAAATACAACTCGATGAAGGTATGTGAACTGTATACTTTAGGGGTTACGGTAATCAATTGTCACGGACGAAAAAGCTTTATTTTACGCAATTTAAGAGCATAAATGGGATTTATTTAAGCAATTTTCAGTGGCCTGCAGGTTTAATTTTGACAACTTTAAAGATAATTGCTTTATTTAAACGTCATGTATTTTGCGTCTTAATAATCCACATTCTCTCCTAAGCAGAAATACAGAACTTCTCGATTGAAAATTCTCTCAAAATTTGCTTCATAATCTCAATTTTTCTAATCGTGATCGGAATCTACTATGGATGTAATTGTAATTTTTGTTTAAAATTTTCGGTAACAATAATATCCAAAGCCGCTCAGAACGGATTTTTGATGACTGGCTTAGTTTTTAAAGTTATTTAAAAAGTAAGTAAAGGAAAAAAAAAAATAAAAGCTATTTTCCCTCTTAAAACTTCCAGAACTTATAATCATCAGTGACGCCTCTATATGTCTTCGTATCGTCCGTAAACCGACTTTGCACACAACCAACTCTTATGTATTTTTTATTTTTAAAATGTATTGATATTTTTATGACTTTATCAATAAATTATAAGGTGAATAAAGCTTTTATGTTCTTGTTGGTATTGAACCCTCGGTGTATGAGCCTGATTCGCACCTGATTGTTTTTTGTATCACATGTAATGTTGGTACATTCATATTCAATAAATGATTAGAAAGGCGTTCTGAAATCAGTCTCTCAGTTGTGGGATAAGCTTTTAAGACTGCCCGAGACCCACTCGCTGTAATCTTGGTGGCAATAGCTTTTATCTAATGTCCATTGTAAAATCAGCGAGAAATTAAACGGTTTTTAACTAAATTCTTGCATTTGTCAATATAATTCAGTAAAGAGTTTTCCCTCTCAACTTTTTTTATTTAGTGAATACACAATTCAATAAAAATGTTAGTGAGTGTTTAATGCAATAAAATAGTTAATATCTTCAATATTTGTTACAATTTCTGCTTTCGAGATTTTAGCGGAAACCTTAAAATATGTATTGAACAAAACTTAATAAATGTGGCAACTTGGGTAAAGCTTTACCACAGTGGCAGACGTATGACGAATCTTTAGTAATATGATATTGTTTAAAATCGTGGAAGTCCCCATTTTTAAGCAATGGATAACATGCTAATCATTGCTATTGGCTTTTCAGATGTTGATTTAGATACGGTTGTACTACTGATTCTTCAATTGAGAACAGAAACACGAATATAAGAATAGCAGAACGCATAATTGATATCATTAACAATATACTGAGAGTATTTAACACACTGTTTCTGCAACAAGACTCTGGTGTAAGTAGCTTCACATCTTTACTTAATAGTTTAATATAGGTGTGTTTATTTAGCTATCTCAGGAACTACTGGTCCGAATTGAAAAATTATTTTGGTGTTGGATAGTCCATTTATCGATGAAGGCTATAGGCTATATGACTACGCGCTGTGACCAATAGAAGCGGAGTGTCAATGAAAAATGTTGCAAAACGGGAGAAATTATTCCTTGTGGAGGAATAATGAGTTGTGAGCATGAGTTTCGCAAAAATCATGTATGACGGAATTGTTGTCCTTTAAAAGTTCTAAATAAAAGATCGCGACACCTCATTCTATCTTTGAAGGTTGATTCACGACAACCTTGTTACAGCCACAGCGCTGCAGCAAAGCATTCGATAAATGTGATTTTTTTGCAGTGGTACAGGCTACTTCTAGTAGTCAAAACCCGAAATTTATGCGGACGAATCAGCGGGCATTAACTAGTATATAATAGTTTATTATATTAAATAATCTATTATTTAATAGCTGTTAAACTCAAAGACCAGATAAATTACGGCGTGCGCGAAAGTTCAATTTAGTTTATCCCGAATATAATTTAAATGTCCATAGCACCAGTCAGAATCAAATGTTCACTAAACTTTATAATCAGCTCCCGGAAGAAATGAAAGAAGAGGAGAGGAATACAAAAAACTAAAAGTCTTCCTGCAAGAAAAAGCGTACTATCATATTAACGAATTATTAAATATAAAATGAAATTATTTGTTAAACAATTCGATACAATAAGTCCGCCTCCTTGCTTACAGCACCCTGTATTAGGCTAGATGCCTGTAGTATAGTTGATAGCAAATAATGGAAATGTAGCCAAATGAATGAATAAATGAATAATTATTAACATATTACTGTATTAAGACTTTTTTTGTTTCAGGAATATGGTCTAATTCAAAGTATTGCAAATATTTTCAAAGCTTTAAAATCTACTTTTCAAATAGAATTGTATTCAGAACTAAAGGTTAATTTACTGGATCAATTAATAAAATGTGCTCCAAATTTTAAACACGCAAAGTCATTGAATAGTCATATTTTTGCCATTTATAAAAAATCTCTAAACGAAATTGTTGAAGACGCTAATGCAAATCAAAAAACAGATCCAATAAAATTTACTTCTCCAAGAGCTAAAGTTGCAAAGAAATCATGTAAGGAAGCCAGTATAATTAATACTATAGTAGAAAATGGAGAAGAATTTGCCGTGATTAAACCAAATTACAAATTCAACCCTAGAAAATTAACAGATAATCAGAAAGAAAAGCTGCAGAGGAAGAGAGAAGATATACCGGCCCTATATCAGGATTTGTCGCAGTCACAGGATGAGTTTAAACTAAGTACTTGGAAAATGGATTCCCAAGACACATCCACCACCACATCAAGTAAATCGACAATCGGCGTTGAATGACGATATGTCCGCAATTCTTAAAAACTCTGAATTTTTACCTAAAATTATAGAAAATATCGTAATTAAACCAGCATCTAATTTGAGACAGGAAATGGTAGAAGAAAATTCGAGAGTTAGTAATGAGAATTCTGAAAATAATAAAGTTAGAGTTGTAAATTCTCGGCGTATGGCATTAAAAGATCGTATTTTCCGTAACAAACGGAATTTAATGGAAAACTACCAGAAAAACGACTCCAATGTCAATTTAAGTAGCATTGAAAATAAAACTCCTTTAATGGAAAAAGTAGAGGTTGCGAGTAATATAACAAAGTCTGCGCCCTCGCAAGTTAATCCTGAAAGACCAGCGCGAGTAAGGAGAAAACCGAAAAAGTTTGATGAATTACAGTTGATAATGCCAAAAAAACGACTTTCATTAAATCCAGAACTTCATGTTGAAATGACTGAAAACCAAAATGAAATGACGGTGAAACTTTCGGATGGGGACCAAGCTTGCACAGGAAATAAGGATAAAGTAATGAATGTAGATAATCAAGAATTTGTAGACATTGCTTCCATGACTACCATGAATAGCAATAATACTAATACTCTACAACAACATGAAAAAGATAATTTGGTAGGAAAAATAATAATGAGTCGAAATTACTCTATTTCTGAAGAAAATTTTACATCGAAAAAAACTGAGGAGTCAGCACAACAAGACGAAAAAAGAAACGCTTGTATTGATGCTAAAAATACGGTTTTAACCACGCAGATGGTAAATCACCCTAATGACATACAACAAATGGCAAATCATGACGGCATTAATAAAATTCAACATGAATGCAAAATTAAAGAGAAAGATGAAGAAACAATTTGCAATAATGATTTGAAGGTTGATTCATTTACACCTAAATTAAATATAATCAAAGTTACAAAAAGATCCATTGATACCGATAGTAAAGAAAAGAATACACGTAAAAATAAAAAAGGAGATCCTAATCTTATAGAACATTTTGACTCCGATAAAACAAGTTCTACGGTACCTACACGTGAAAAATTATGTTATGATAATTTTGAAAATGATTTAGCTTCTAAATCTGGTGACAAAACGCAGAAAATAGAAGATACAATGTTTGTTAGTGATACTAGCACGAATATATCTGATGTTGATGAAGTGACAACGAAGTCGCAACCGAAACGACGGAAAAAATCGCGTATTGAGAGTCAATTGGCAATCGACATGGTAGAACGACATGTGAAGGTACAGTCTAAAAGACGAAATACGATAAAAGAACTTGAAAACTGTCATTCAAATATAAATCGTTTAGATTGTACTAAATCTGAACAGAAAACTGCTACAGAGGCGAAAAACAAAATAAAAGATAAAATAAAAGGAAAATCTATTTCAATTACAGACACTCCAAATACTGAAGACCCATCTGTATCGCAGGATTTTATCGAGAGTTCTCAAGATTCAGATGTTACGATATCTGTTAAAGCTTCCAAACCAATTGCAAACAAAGAAGTTGTTGTGGTATTGAAGCCCTTAGATCTTACTACTGAGGCCGAAACACTAAATTTAACAGTGGTAAACATAGATTTA
The DNA here is from genome assembly GCA_963855885.1 of Coenonympha glycerion. NCBI lineage: Eukaryota > Metazoa > Arthropoda > Insecta > Lepidoptera > Nymphalidae > Coenonympha > Coenonympha glycerion. The sequence goes on from OY979628.1 coordinate 6,494,034, forward strand.
ATGAATAAGAAAGATAATAGCGATATTGAACTGCCCTGCAATAAGACCAATTTGAATAACCTAACCGAGGAAATGGACACTCGGCCAATAAACAATGCTGTAATTGATTTAGGTGTCGCAGGAGATCCTCCAACTAATTTTGAGGAAATCACGAACGACTCACCAGACACAGAAAATATAGCTGAGGTCGATACGCAGCCTGTAGACCCTGACATGTTCTTAGAAACGGATGTTCATAGAGAAAAAACGTCTCATACAGATGAACATATCATTGTACTCGAAGAAAATGACAAAACTACTGACGAAAAAGTAGAACTTATAGTAATAGTCGAGAACAATGAAAATACGCCAGAACCGGAAACTGCTGAAGATATTACGGAAACTTTATCTGAGTCGGTACTAGTGACTGCAGAAAAAGATGATTTAAGCTCTTCATGTAATAATGAACGAAGAAAAAAAGATTTTATCGATGACACATTGCAAATATCGCCAATAAAATCTATGAGCCCGATTCGCGACTAGAAATCACCATCGCCGGAAACGAGTAGTATTGAATATGACCTTATTAAGTTTACGTCGCCGGTACAAAGTAATGGGGAACCATTCGAAACTGGGGAGTCGCCCGAAATCTTTACCGAAGACAAAGTGTCGCCCGACAGGAGAGATCAATCGCCGCATAGAGCAGAAGTTTGCGTCAAGAGTTCCAGTCCTAGTTCGTCGCTGTCTTTAAAGAAAAACAGACCACAAATGCGCCCTGGCGGTAGAGCAGCGCAAATGTTAGGAATGTGCGTATCGGATAGACAAACAATGGTCCCGGCAGAAAAATCTACAGACGCCGAAGAAGTTAAGAGAAGTCCTTCGCGCAACTCGTCAGCTAGACGTAATTTGAGAACTTTGTACAGTAGTGCAAGTAATGAGAATTCTGATGACACGGAGGACAGCGGAATGTTTTTAAAATTCAAAAGGATTTTGCCCAGCACTGACTGTAGTCCTGCGGGGCCTATTTTAAAAAGGAAATTTATCGACCTCACAGACGAAACCACCGCGTCACCGGCGAGTAAGGTGAGTAGGTACAACAACACCTACATGCCAGACATACACACATGATGATACAGATATTATAAAATAAAAATAAAATAAAATAAAAAGCCTTTATTCTGATACGCTACATAATATTGTAATAATTTAACATTCTGTACATACAGATACAGATATTACACATCTCAAAATATACAAAATTCCGAGTCTCTTCTTATCTAAAAGAGTCGCTTGAAAAAACTTTAGTTGTCATTGAGTCGATAAAAGCCCAATACACATCCTTATATGTGTCTATTTATGTTTGTGTTTCTATATTATGTATGTGGGTATATAAATATATATTGTATATTATATTATTATGTATTTTTTTTCAAAAGAGAATTTATTAAGAAAACATTAATCTGGTAGGTTGATTTGACTTTCTTTCAACAACACCAACACAAATGTCTAACAGAACCAACACATTACAACATGTAAAATCACATACTTATTAACGCACATAGTTTTTACACTGTGTTATTATTTCAGAGAAAACGGGTGAGCTTCCACGACCCCCCAGTATCCACAACTATATGTGTCAAAAAGTACATCGAGCCCATGGGTCTTCGATCGCCTCAAAATTCTATACATAAACACCTAGAAAGACAGACCCGTGCGCAGATAGCTGTTAAGTCCCCAAAGCGACTAGACAATGTGTTCAAATTAGATTCAGTACTCACGAAAGCGGTTGAGAGTTTTTCGGAAGCCAATGAAACTCAGAACATGACTGAAGACACACAAAATATGAGCTCTCTAGACGCAACCCCTGTGGTGGAAATTGTTAAAACCAGTGACTTGAATGATACAGATCCAATTTGTCCTGAACTAGTAGATTGTGAAGATCACATAGAGCATATAGCTGCGGAGTTATCATCGCCTGCGATGAAAGCGTTACTCGTCAAAAACTTCGAGGGAAAAGTGGAAACTGTTGGGGACTTAGCGAGGATGACTGAACTTGAAGTGAACAGGCTCTGTATCAAAGCGCCTAAAGTGCAGGTGGCTAAGAAAGTACTGAGCGATTACTTATCGAAGCTCAAGCGAGCGAGTGAGGAACTAACTCCTACAGTTGAAGCGGCGTTGAGTGAAACCGCTGCGCTCGAAAGTAAAACCAGTGTGAAGGTACAAACTGATTCGACTGCGGTACAAAGTATTGAAATGCAGACAGAAGTTGTGGCGGTCGCGTTAGCTTGTTCGCAAACAGATTCAGTCCAGACTTCGCACACTTCTGTACAAACTGAAGAATCGGGAAGCAAATCGACTGCTGAAGTTATAAAGGATTGTCTTGAGGTAATTAGTTTATTTACCCACCCTCGGATCATTCGTTCATTTGTTTTAGCCACTGATCTCTATTCTATGGATTAATGATTCTATACATCAGCTGACAGTTCCTTTTTTGTGCCGATTTGAAGCGCCACTCTCGAACGTGCACACTAAATTGACGTTTGTTGGTAGTGACCGTCGTTTTGAATGTCATTTTATTTTAGTTCCATAGACGCTCACATCAGGTTACGCAACAATCAGCGCCAAAATGGCGAAAATGAAATGTCTTCATTTTTACGTTGACAGTCAGCAATCCATAGAATGGAGATCAGTGTTTCCAGCCCACACGGTCCTGCGCCACTTGTATCAAGCGCCTTCCCGCGTCTTTTAATGTCGTCAGTCTATCTGAGGTTCGTGATCTGCCAACACTGCGGTCCTAATAATCTTTATTATGGTCACATCTGTTCTCACGGTGAACATTTTATCGACGTATAACTCTTATAAAATTTGATAAACAATTAAATTTTCCAAGACATCGCAATCTAGCCCTAATTATTTAGTTTACCAACTTTAAGCTGGTACGTTAATGACGGTAGGCTAGCTGCCAAAGTTTAAGATTAGACCTCACTGGGTTGTTAACAAACAAAAAAGTTACCAACCTAGGTTGATATGGTCATGGTGTCATGTCAACGTACCATGCTAGCTGCTAACTTGTGCAGAAAGAATACAAAACAGGCAACTCAACTACAAAGAGGCGTTGAGATCGCCAAAGAATCTTAAAACTGAACTTTAAATGTTTACGTTTTCAGAGGCCCGATTTTGTTGAAACATTATTGGAAGCCATGGATGAGCCCTTGAAGCAGAAACTTGTTGAGAGGCTACCGTTTGACATATCGTGGAAGACATTAATGGAAAAGCTGAACAAAAACGACAGTATACACGCTTCGATTATTCCCGAAGTATTAGAGTGTTGTAGTGCTGCGCTGAAGAAGATATTCGGCGACCCAGCGTAGGTTTTTAACCGAAAAAACAAGTTATACTCGTAAGTATATTTAACCCATTTAATGGTGATTCGACGCAAAACTCATTGCAGAGGGCGCCAGGGGCGCGATGGCTTTTGTTAATTATTAATTTAAATAAGTTTTGTTTACATGTGCTTAGTTTTCTGCTACCTTTTGTGTTGAAACTATCGGACATGGTATTAAAATGTAGCATTATCATACCGAAAGTTTATAATGAAGTCGGTTAAAAATAAAATGATACTGACAGTTTTCTAACGCTATGGCGAGGCCGTGGCGACGATGCGCCATCTGGCGTAGTAAAGTTGCAGTAGGAAAGCCCATTGTATGAAATATAATTGAAATAAGGGCTACCGTTGGTGGCATTGGCACCGGAGTTTATGAATGCACTGACCTACGTTTTCTCTATACATTCGTAATACCAAAGTCATTTGTAATTCGTGCATATTTCGATCATGTTGTGTTATTCGGGTTAATATAGTAATAATCTATGCTCCTGGTCATATTTGGTTCGGAAATACTTCTCTAAAACGAAATATAGATCAATTTCAAATTGCTTATTTTTGCATCAAATAGCACATGTTTTCTTGTTTATTTGTTTTGTAATAAAAACAACACTATCTCACGTCGCATTAGTTCAGGAGCCCATTTTTGTTGTCCAGCTAAAGAAAAACACCAGTTAATAAAGAAAGTCACAAGTTTTTATTCATAACTAGCAGATACCCGCGGCTTCGCGCGCGTAAATTTTAGTTTTAACTATTCTACGGGAACCATCCATTTTCCAGAATGAAAAGTACCCTTTGTGTTAATTTACATGAAATCTATCTTCATTTCAACTTTAAACCAATCAGTAGTTGTGCGTGAAGGAATAAATTTTCTCCCGCATGAATATCTGCTATTTAACTATTTTCTTATAAACCATGGATTTGCCTATGTATATAATAATAATCCAGGATAAAACCTATCCCCTCTTTGAATTTCAGTCATCTTCGTTCAGTAATTACAGCGTGAAGTAGTATTTTTTCCGCGTGCATATCTGTTTTTACGTTTTCCCGCGGAAACCACGGATTTTTTTGGGATAAAAAGTAGCCTTTGTATTAAACCAGGATAAAATCTAACTTCATTCCGCATTTCAGCAACATCAGTTCAGTAAGTAAGGCGTGAAGGAATATTTTTCCCGCGTAGATATCTGTTTTTCACTCCTATCATTGAAACCATGAATTTTTCCTGGATAAAAAGTAGCCTAGGCATTAATTCAGGATATAAACTATCTCCATTCCAATTTTCAGCCAAATCGATTCAGTAGTTGCGGCGTGAATAATTTTTTGCGCGTGAATTTCGGTTTTTAACTAATCCCACGGGAACTTTCCGGGAATTTTTCCGGGATAAAATGTAGCTTATGTGTTAATCCAGGATATAATTTATCTTCATTCCAAATTTGAGCTAAATCGGTTCAGTAGTTGCGGCGTGAATGAATATTTTCCCCGCGTGGATTTCTGTTTTTCACTATTATCATAGAAACCATGAAATTTTCCGGGATGAAAAGTAGCCTATGTATTAATCCAGGATAAAATCTATCTCCTCTCCGAATTCCATTTATATCAGTTCAGTAATTACAGCGTAAAGTAGTATTTAGATTGAATGTCAGTTTTTCCGTTTTCCCGCGGAAACCATGGATTTTTCCGGGATGAAAAGTAGCCTTCGTATTAGTGCAGGATAAAATCTATCTCTATTCCAAATTTCAGCCAAATAAGTTGAGTAATTACGGCATGAAGGAATACTTTTCCCGCGTGGATTTCTGTTTTTCACTATTATCAGAGAAACCATGAAATTTTCCGGGATGAAAAGTAGCCTATGTATTAATCCAGGATAAAATCTATCTCGATTCCAAATTTCAGCCAAATCAGTTCAGTAATTACGTCATGAAGGAATATTTTTCACGCGTGGATTTCTTTTTTTCACTTTTGTCATAGAAACCACGGAATTTTCCTGGATGAAAAGTAGGCTTTGTAATAATCCAGGATAAAATCTATCTCCTTTCTGATTTTCAGTCCTATCAATTCAGTAATTACAGTGTAAAGTAGTATTTCTCGCGTGTGAACATCAATGTTTCAGATTTCCCGCGGAAGCCATGGATTTTTCCGGGATGAAAAGTAGCCTTTATATTAATCCAGGATACAATCTATCTTTATTCCGAACTAGCAGTGCCCGCGGACTCCGTTCCGCGTTAAAAATATTTTTGTCCCGGCCCGTTTGTCCCGCATAAGGCCCGGTTTCCACAAAAGCGGAGTGGAGTGGAGCTGTGTGGAGTGAATAACTAACCAGATTTCATCATTTCAACATCACCTCTCCCCTCAGTTTCGGAGATGTTAAAATGACGAAATGTGATTGCAGGTTACTCAAATACAGCTCCGCTCCGCTTCGCTTTGGTGGAAACCGGGCCTTATACGTGGTTATAGCCACAGCCACGAAACACCTAATAGTATGCCACAGCTCACAGCGCTGGACGCGAGCGAGGCATTAGCAAAGATACTGCGGACTGCCGACATCTACTATCTATATCTATCGCCATGCAACGGCCGGGGCGGCGCGTTTTTATTTTGCTAATATCTTTGAAGATATTTGTTTTAAGTGTATAGCGTAAAAGGCACAAATATTCTACATTAAATTTCCGTTCTGAAAAACATATTTACAAAGATATAAATTAATACCATATGGGCTAAATAAGCGTTACAAAATTTATTTATTTTTAATCCACAATTTTAACACTAAAAGCAGTTATTGTGAGTTACCCGTAAGAGATAGGCATATGCTCTCGCGGACTTTTTTACAGATTTTGATACGTTCTTTAATATTGTAGAGTATACTTTTGTTCTATCCTCAATGGTTTCCGCAGCGCACGCGATGAAAGCAATTTTTTTTACGACTTGTATTACATCATTCAAGTTCAAGTAAAGATGCATAATTAATTTTGGAAATTATTATAGCCTATGACACTCCACAATAACGTAGCTTTCTATTAGTGAAAGAATTTTGAAAATCGGTTCAGTAGATCCAGAGATTACCCCTTACAACGTCACAAACTCACAAACTCACAAACATCGTTACGCTACCTCTTTATAATATTAGTATAGATTTCAGCCATATCAGTTCAGTAATTACGGCTTGAAGTAGTATTTTTCGCGTATGAATATCAGTTTTTCTTTTTCCTGCAAAAACCATGGATTTTTTCCGGGATAAAAATTAGCCTATTTATTAACCCAGGATATAATCTATCTCCGTTCCAAATTCCAGCCAAATCGGTTGTGCACTTGCGGCATGAAGATTTTTTTCCGCGGTAATTTCGTTTTTTTACTAATCCCACGGGAACCATGAATTTTTTCGCGATGAAAAGTAGCCTTCGTATTAATCCAATATATAATCTATCTTTATTCATAATTTCAGCCATATCAGTTCAGTAATTACGGCGGGAAGTAGTATTTTTCCCGCGTGAATATCTGTTTTTCCCTTCTCCTGCAAAACCCATGGATTTTTCCGGGATAAAAAGTACTCTATTTATTAACCCAGGATATAATCTATCTCTATTCCAAATTTCATCCAAATCGGTTTTGTACTTGCGGCGTGAGATTTTTTTTCCGCGTGAATTTCGGTTTTTAACTTATCCCACGGGAACCATGATTTTTTTCGGGATGAAAAGTAGCCTATGTGGTAATGCAAGATATAATATACCTCCATTCCAAATTTTAGCCAAATCGGTACAGTAGTTGCGGCGTGAAGACGTATTTTAACTTGATAAAATCCAAACTTCGGACCCCCGTTTCACCCCCTTAGAGGGTGAATTTTGAAAAATCCTTTCTTAGTGCACCCCTAGACCTCACAAGGAACAGGTGTGCCAAATTTGGAGTCTCTAGACCCAGCGGTTTGGGCTGTGCGTTGATATGTCAGTCAGTCAGTCAGTCAGTCAGTCAGTCAGTCAGTTTCTTGTTTTATATATTTAGATTTTTGGTATTATGGAACTCGACCGAAGTTATAACAATTTTGATCAAAATTGATTTATATTTCGTTTTAGAGAAATATATCCAAACCAAATATGGCCAGGAGCATAGATTATCACTATATGAACCCGTATAACACCACAACATGATCGAAATATGCATGAATTACAAATAGTTTGGTATTTCGAATGTATAGAGATATTGTAGTTCACGGGACTCTTAAGGCCTTGTTTTTTTAAGTGACCCTTTCTTTAAGGGTCTTGTTGTTTAAGCCTCAACACAAGGGGCTGGCCAAAATAACGGCTTAAAGCGATTTTAAGTGACCTGCATGTTTTTTCAGACTAATGTTATCTAAAATATCTGGGTGACCGAGCTTCGCTCGGTATTATCTCTGTTTGCCAATAGATGACAGCAGGAGTCTTTTTTTTTTTTTTTTTGGTAAATTCGCCCTTTTCTAAAAATAAATCCCAGCTAGATCGATTTATCGCCCTCAAAACCCCGTGTACCTATACTAAATTTCATGATAATCGTTCGAGGCGAAATATATATATATATATACATACAAATATTCAAGAATTGCTCGTTTAAAGGTATAGGATTCACTGTGAAGCAGAAACACGATTGGAAAGAAAATTCCCTAAAAGTTTCTCTAAAATAACTTTATTTTTTTTAGTTTACAGGAAACTACAACAGAAGATGTAATTAGGTTTTTTTTTATATTTGTGTCGGTGGTAAAAATAATCAAAACCGCTTGGAAATATTTTTTTGATAACTGCCTTAGTTAGTAATAAGTAAAACATCGTTTTTCAATCATGTTTTCCTGCAAGCTGCCTGTCGTATCCAGAGCGAGGGAGACAAAAATAATGCCTTAAAAATAGACGTGTACCCTGAATAACGCGTACGGCGTGAAAAAATGACGCCAGTTTATCGGTGCCAAAAATGATTATTTTGCCACGCTGTAGTTCGCTCAGCAGAATTAGAATTTTGTTTTTTCTGTTTGCTTTTTCATGTACTGACGTATCGTAATGTATAATGTAAATACATAATTAGACATATTATTATATCTTAGACATGTACAAAAAGTGTGGTTTTATGAAACCACGGTAGAAGTTAAATTTTTGTGGCTTTGGCTGCTCTGACGAGCGCCTGTCACTTTATTCCTATTCCGCGGCCGACCGTCACGCGACATGCAACACACAGACGAAAAAGTTTGAGACGATGACGTAATAAAAGTTACACTTTAATAATAGATAATGTTCGATATTACTGAATAACTGATTTTTAATTATGATTATTGAGCTATTGCATAGCTTCTGTCGCGGGCCTTGAGCGTGGAGACCGAATCCGGAAATTCCGTAACGAAAATAACAAATTTTTACCCCACGGAGTTGGGGGTGTTAGAAATTGATAAAAAATGCTATGCAATAGCTTTACCGCGGCAGTCTCCAAGTGCCACACGTCTTTTTTTGTTTAGTTATTTTTATCTGATTACTGATCAGTACCTGTTGATGGTGATTCTTGAATTTTTAGTTTAGTTTATCATTCTCGTAGTTCCTTTTAGACATTAATTGTCTATTTTGATCGCATTTAGAATATCGTTTTTGGTTGATTTTGTGGCAAATTACTCTGTACAATAGAGTTTTTTAATTTTTACAACTTTGTACATTAGAATAGGTATTTGATTTTTGATATTTGTTTGATTATAAAACCGCATTTAACTGACTTTTCAAAATGTTAGCAATAAGTTCAGGAAGCTAAGATGGACATTAGTCGCAAGCAACTGCTTTTTAGTTATTAAATTGTACAGTGAACATTAGAATAAGTTAGCGATAAATTGTATTGACATACTCATTGTTAAAATGTTAATTTTTAATATGTAACAAAAACTATGTCGCGACGTTGCTTTACCAAGGACATTACAAATAAAACGCAATCAGTGCTATCAAAACTACTCGTATTTTTATTTTATACATTTAAAACAACTCAAAATATTTACAATATTCAGTCATGAGTTGCGACCGTGTTCAGACTACAGACTTATCACGGTATAGATCGTCTAATCTAACAATGAATGCCTCTCCACGTGTTTACGGTTACACTTTGAAATAATAATGTAGTGGAGGGACGTTAATTTTTAAATTGGACAATCTCTATCATACTTGTCATTCATACATAACAATGGTTTGTAATAACAACTAATGCAAGGCAATATCGTTACAGTATGAATGAGCTATGTGTAAAATAGAGTAAGTTACGAAGAGGTTATACAGTGGGTCCCCCGGTAATCCGGACACTATTTAACGGACTGGTCAGTGGTCACAGACCAAGGAACAACTTTATGACATGTCACAATGTCACATGTCTATCACTGTTGAGTCTATTCCCTAGTTAGTGAAGATTGGTGTAATTTACTAAATACGACATACATAATATCTACGATTGTAATTATTTACAAGGTGGATGGGTATTATCCGGGCGCGAAAGTTCAATTTATATTGTTTTTCGCAAATAGTGCAATAATTATTTATACATCGTAGGCTTATGGCAATGAGGGTATAGGCATTTTTAGCAAAGTTTTCATTTAAAACATGTATTATGTATAAACGTTATGCTCGCAAGACGTATTGCCATAATCTTACTATGTAAATAATTATATTTGCGAAAAACGAAATAAAATTTGAATTGTGTAATCTGCTTTGGCATCTTAAGAATCCACTGACCTACGTTTTCTCCATACATTCAAAATACCAAATCATTCGTGCATATTTCGTTCGTGTTGTGATGTTATTCGGATTCATATAGTAATAATCTATGCTCCTGGCCATATTTGGTTCGGCAATATTCCTTTAAAACGAAATAATAATCAATTTTGATCAAAATTTTTATACGTTTGTATGGGAGACATCGTGGGTTAGTGGACTCTTAAGAAAGAATCTTATAATTCTGATATACTAATTTGTTGGAATTTGAGGTACTCCTTTTCAAAAACAAATCGCACTATAGGCAGTATTTAATCCGACAAATTCGATAGTCCGACACTGAACTACAAAACGTTTGTCGGATTACCGGGTGTTTACCGTATTCCCAAGTAGCACATTAGCGATGACTTACGTTATAAACAAGCTACATTACAGTCTATTGCTTTTATGCAGATGTATTAAAGGATAGGATGAGTCTTCAGGCTCTTATATTTAGGAAAGATTATACACTATTAACGTGAAATCAACGGGTCTGCCCGCGAAATTCAAAATTTTCGTGGTTTTTTGCAATTTGTACGCTAATTATACATGATAGGCCTAACGCAATCAATTTGCGAGAATGGCAGTATCATCTTTACATGATTATATCAAAATCTTTGCATAAAAATGTGTATCCTAGGAAATTAGTCCGAGTATCGAGTTTTAAGAAATCTCGGACTAATTTCTTTAACTCGACACTTTCGAGCAGAGATTTTTATATAAACACGTGAAGAAGATATTGAGATTATCGCAATTTTACGCCCATAAGCCTATTATGTCTTATTAGCTTAAAAATCGCAAAAAACCACGCAAAATTTGAATTTCGCGGGCACACCCGTGGTGTGCTCCTTAAACAGCATAGCTAACTAATGACTTCATAATGGCGAAAAATTACCGTCAACGCACACAACATGAGACTTGAATACAATTTGAGCAGTGTAGCGATTGGCGGCTGGAGAAATAGAACGTCGGGGTGTCTGAAAAGGAACGAAATTTGAGGTGAGGGAACGAAAAAATTTAATTGTGCAAGACTTTTATTACAATATATATATAGCTGTTCGTGCTGACTGACTCACTGATTGATCACCTTTCCTGAACAATTTTATATGAAAATTTTTTTTACTAATCATTTCGTATAGAGGGGAAAAAATCATTAAGAACAAAAATATGGAGAGAGCTGATGATTGAGAATTTCGAAGACGGGTGAAGAGCACAGGCAGGGTACCTATCCAAGATAGGTGGGGATGCTCGACCAAATGTCATTTGAAATGTCATGCAATTGGCAGTGAGCTGAAAAAAAGTTCAAAATGGCGGATTCAAAATGGCCGTCATTCGAATTTTGTAGATATCTCGGAAAGTAAAAAAGATGGAAGGATGGTTTCTTGACAAGAAGTGATCTGGAATCGTAGGTCTTCGCGATGGACAGAAAAAAAACCAGTACGGCGGAAAAAAAATTCGATAGAAAATGTATGAGGAATTTTGAAGGGATTTTTTATAGGCGGGAAAACAGCACGCGGGCCACATGTGGCTCGCGCCCCCACGCGCCCTACTAGTAGGTTTATATAGGCATTTATATTCATTTATTAATATGTAATATCTATGTACTTATTGTCACATAAGAAATTTTTTGTGATATTGTCCGTGACTTCGTCCGCGTGGAATTCGTTTATATATGTTGCGTAGGATGATATGCATGAACCACCATGAACCTTTCTCATGAATCACTACCTCCACTGGTGAAAACCCAATTGAAAATTTTTCGGTATAATCTGTTAAAATATCCGGGTGACCGAGCTTCGCTCGGTAGTTTAACTACTGGCTAATAGATGGCAGCAGAAGTACTTCGCTCGGTAGTTTAACTACTGGCTAATAGATGGCAGCAGAAGTCATATTTTTATTATTTTTTTTGGTAAATTCGACATTTTCTAAAAATGAATCCTAGCTAGATCGATTTATCGCCCCCAAAACCCCCTGTATACTAAATTTCATGAAAATCGTTGGGGCCGTTGCCGAGATCCAGATTATATAGAAATATATATATATACAAGAATTGCTCGTTTAAAGGTATAGGATAAGTCAGTGTACCTGGGTAAATTAAAAGGTGCAAGCTGCAGCAAACTTATAACTAGCACACAATAGTCAATACTAACACCATAAAAACATAAAATTAAAAGTAGGTAGGTATAGTAGATTTATCAATATGAGTTTTATTATTTCAAAAGTAGAATTGAAATAGGTTATGGGCCCAGAGCTCATGATTGTAAGTCAGATGACACAGTTGTAGGGCAGTAATAGGGTTTCAGGATCTTGCTGGTTGCCATCGAACAAGGCAGAGCAAAGGCGCAAGCACATGGTCGTAAAAGTCCCGTGTGAATTGTATGTTCATTAACAAGAACAAATAATACGTATGTAAAATGGCACAAGCAATAAATCAAATTCCGCAATTGGAAAGTGGAAATTTCAAAAATTGGATGTTTAGAATTGAGATAACTTTAGAGGAAAAAGGTTGTGCAGAAACAATTCGAAGCATGGAGGTAAAAGATGCTAAGCAAGACGCTAAAGCCAGAAATATAATTGTGCAAGCTTTATCGGACAAACATCTAGAATATGTAAAGGAGTCAAAAACTGCTTACGAGATGATAGATAATCTAAGAAAAGTTTTTGAGAGGAAGTCTACAATTTCAAATTTATATTTGCGAAGAAGCTTAATTAATTTGAAGTGTAAGAAGCAAGATAGTGTAGAAGAACATTTTAGTAAATTTGATAAAATTATCCGTGAAATTGAGTCGAACGGTACTCAAATGAGTGAAAAAGACAAAATATGTCAATTACTGATAAGTATGGAGGACGCATATCCAGCTATAGCAACAGCTTTGGAGACGTCCAACATAGAATTGACTATGGATTTTGTGAAAGGAAAATTACTTGACGCGGAACTGAAAGAAAAGAAAAATTCTGAGTGTAAACCTACAAAGAAGGAGTATATTTTCGAGAGCAGCCAAATAAAGTGCTATAATTGTGGAGAACCCAACCATATTGCTAGAAACTGTACAAATAGACCTCAATCAAGTGGCTATCGACAGCAGCGAGGTAGAGGAAATTCTCGAGGAAATTATAGAGGTAACAAAGGCAAAAACTTTAAGAAACAACCCAGTGCTAATTTAGGAGAAGAAAAAGAGGACGAAACTGTATCGTTCATTGCAGCTAAGGCATTTTCTACTATTAACGAAGAAAGTATTAATTTTGCCATTGATTCTGGAGCAAGTTTCCATTTATTGAATGAGAAATATCAGAAATATATGACAGAAATAAAAGAAATACCTGAAATAAAAATAGTTATTGCGAATGGTGACATTATGTCAGTTAAGAAGAAAGGTAAACTAATTGCATTTTCAGAGGAAGGTATAAAAATAACAATAGATGACTGTTTGATAGTTGAGAAGTCGTCTCACAATTTGATATCTGTAATTAAATTAAATGAAAAAGGTTTAACAGTAATATTCGATGAAAAGGAGAGTTATATAACAAACGGAAAAATAAAAATTAAATGTGAAAATAATGGGAAATTATTTATATTACGTCTGAGAATAAATAAAAATGAAGCATTAGTAACAGAAAACAAAAACCCAAATTTATGGCATGTAAGAATGGGGCACCTAAATTATGGAGGCATGAAGATACTTGGATTACCACTATCCAAAGAGCGTTGCTCTATATGTATGGAAGCTAAAGGGACACGTAATTCATTTAGTTCAATCCCAACGCCGAGAACAAGAAAGGTAGGAGAGTTGATTTATTGTGATATTGGAGGCCCAATAACGCCAATTAGTAAAGATGGAGAAAAGTATTATCTTACTATTATTGATGATTTTTCACATTTCATGGAAGTTCATTTACTCAAGACAAAGGATCAGGCAAAAGAGTATATAATTAGTTTAGTATATAAAAAGTTGAAAAATAATGACATTAAAGTAAAGAGAATAAGAACAGACAGAGGAGGAGAATTTATTAATGACGAGTTAAAATCATTCTATGAAGAAAACGGTATAATACAGGAGACTACGTGTGCATATACACCTCAGCAAAATTCAGTCTGTGAGAGAATGAATAGGACACTCGAAGACAGAGTAAGAGCTATGCTATTAGAGACAAATCTACCAAAATATTTATGGAGCGAAGCTATCAGGTGTGCTGCATATGTTATAAATAGATCACCTACTAAAGCACTCCATGGTGAGTGGTGACACACCAGTGAAAATATGGTATGGAAAGAATCAACTGGATAAAATAAGAATATTTGGATCCAAGGCGTGGTGTATCATTTTACCAAGGCTAAGTAAATTAGAACCAAGAGCAAAACCTATGATTATGGTCGGATATTGTGGTGGTGGTTATCGATTATGGGATCCAAAAACTGACGAAATAGTAGAATCACGAGATGTACGTTTTGACGAGTCAAATTACAGGTATGAGGAAAATGAAAGAATGCCATACATAAACTATGATGAAGAAGAGGAGAATGAACCATCTACATTCAAAGATCCAGATATAGAATTATATAAAAGTAGTAACAGGGAAGAGAACTCAGATATTGAGGAAGAAAATGAAATAAACGAGTATCCAAGAATGCGACGACAGGTACAAAAACCAAAACGGTATGAAGACTATGATATGTCCAATATTGCATATGCCTTAGATTTTATACAAGAAGACCCCTTAAGTTATCAACAGGCAATAAAAGACAAAGCATGGTCAAATGCCATTAAAAAGGAACTAGAAGCCCTTACAAGCTTAAACACATGGGAGGAATGTAAGCTACCCGAAGGACACAAGGCTATCGACACAAAGTGGGTATTTCGGACCAAGTCAGATAATGTAAAGAAAGCAAGACTTGTTGCCAAGGGATTTCAAGAGGAAACCACTCATAATGTCTATGCACCTGTGGCAAGAATGACCACTATAAGACTTTTCCTGAATAAAGCATTTCAAGAAGATCTACCTATAAGACAAATGGATATACCAACAGCATTTTTAAATGGAGAATTAAAGACTGACATTTACATAAAATATCCTGAAGGATTGCAAAATAAAGAGGGATATGTGTTAAAATTGAGAAAAGCTTTATATGGATTAAAAGAATCCCCACGTTGCTGGAATGAGAGACTAAATAATTTTCTTATAAAGAATGGATTTGTTCAATCATTACATGACTTTTGCCTTTATATTGGAAAAGATGTTTATATTTTAATATTTGTGGATGATATTTTAATAATTGGAAATGGACAATCAATCATACAAGAGTTGAAAAAGGAGTTTCAAGCCAAGGACATGGGAAACATAAGTAAATTCCTAGGAATGGAAATAACAAGGAAAGGAGAGGAAATGGAAATAAAACAAAAACAAATGATTGAGAAAATTTTATTAAGATTCAACATGCAAAATTGTAAAGGCATCAGTACCCCAATGGAAATAGGTCTAAATTTTGATGAAAAGGAAGAAATGTTAACAAACATTCCATATCGAGAACTTGTTGGGTCACTTATGTATCTAGCGACTATTAGCAGGCCAGACATTGCATATGCAACAGGTTTTTTGAGTAGATACATGCATAGTCCAACTCGTATATTGTGGAACGCAGGAAAAAGAGTTCTAAGATACCTGAAACAGACAAAACAAAAAGGATTAGTATACAAGAAAGAAGATTCTAATTATTTGCAAGCTTTTTCAGATTCCGACTGGGCGGGAGACCGAGTAGACCGCAAAAGTGTAAGCGGCGTGTCAATCTTTCACCGAGGCAATCTAGTAAGCTGGAGTTCTAAGAAGCAGGCAACCGTTGCACTTTCGACAGCTGAATCTGAGTATGTAGCAGCAGCATTGACTGTAAGTGAAACAGTGTTTATTACTGGAGTGTTAAAGGACTTTCAATGTGATAGAAACTTAACTTGTTTGTTATTAATTGACAATCAGAGCACCATTAAAATGATTGGTAGTTATGAAAACAGTAAAAGATCGAAACATATAGATATAAAAGTTCATTTTATCAAAGATATTATTAATAAAGGATTGTTAAAATTAGAATACATACCTAGTAACGAAAATAAAGCAGATTTACTTACCAAACCTTTATCGAAAATAAGACATGAATATTTGTGTGAATTAATTGGTTTGTGTTAATGGGTAGAGGTCAAATATTTGAACCAAATTAGGTACTTTATAATTGTAAGTGACTGAATGTTTTGATAAGTAGTTATCGTGATGTAATTAAGTAAGTTTCAAGTTGTAATTCATAGTATTGTGTATTTTGCAGGTTATGTTGATTGTTTATTTGTACGATGTCAATGTCATTTTACGTCAGAGCAAAACGTCATATTTAAATGTCAAAGTCTAAATGCCAAAGTCAATTGACACTGACATCCAGCGTAGTGTTGCCATCTTAAGTTAAAAGTATTGTAACAAGCTCAAGTTTGTATTCGCCATAAAACTTGACCTTGAGCCGGGGTATTGGAAGTATAGTCTATGGCAACAATCTGTGACATAGTTTATAATGTTAGTAAGTTGTCTGTGGTTGTAAAGTAGGAAGCTGGTACCTACCTACTCCTGTGGTGGCGCTGTGTGCGAATCGGGTGTGATAAAATGGCGTCTTGTGTAATAAGCTAAAATCCCTATTAAATGTCGTTCTGATTTATCAATATGAGTTTTATTATTTCAAAAGTAGAATTGAAATATGATAGTTCAAAGTTTTAGGCGAATTAGGCTACTTTTGCCAAAAAAAAATTGGGCGAATTTAGGTTACTCAGCAGGCAAAATTGGGCGAATTCAAATGGCAAATATCTGGCCACCCTGGTCCTAGTTTGGTTTAGTCTATGGTTGTAACTTGTAACTTTTGGATTGTTAAAAGGAAGATATATTGTGCATGTGATGATAAAAATAAAACGTGGATACTTTAACAATGATTTATTATTTATGTAAACAATTATAACTAACAGTGGTAGCAGACAACGTGGTTCAAGTTTTCGTCGTAGTTTGGTCCGGGTGAAAGAAAATTGTTACAATAAGTTTCGACAATGGCGGCCGCACCCGTGATTCGTGAATATTGTGCACCAAAAGGATAGATTCGCGATAGTACCGTTCGCGGGTAATAACTTTTCAACGTGGGCATTTCGAATTAAAAGTATATTGCGTGAGAGCGGAGTTTTAGCCGCAATACAAGAAGAGAAATTTTCACAAAAGGCCGAAAATGTTGCAGCGGAAAACAAGGCGCAGGCCATTTTGATTGCCGGGGTGTCTGATGCCTACATCGAATATGTTAAGAAAGGTACAGCATTTGAAATGTTTAGAAACTTGGAAGAAAACTTTAAATCCAAAGGAAGGTCAAAATTGTTTTTAAGAAGAAAATTGTCAGAAATAAAATATTCAGAGAGAGACTCATTAATGAATCATATAAATAAAATGGAAGAAATTTTTACAGAACTTAGTGAGGCTGAGGCACCTTTAGGTGAGGAAGAATAGGTTAATTATTTGTTATTATCAATGCCTCAATCCTATGAAGGAATAATAACAGCACTAGAAACGGTAGAAAATCTGAAATTAGACTTCGTCAAGAATAGATTACTCGGAGAGGAAGAAAAGAGGAAGGAAAATTTAAGTGGAAATGTGTCTCATGTGAGTGCGTTTTCATGCTTTGTTTGTGGAAGCCCTTTTCACAAAAAAAATGAATGCAGAATGAGAGGGAATGATGTAAAAAGAAAAAATCAAAGAGGGCGTGGATTTTATCAAGGAAATAGTCTGAATAGAGGTTTTTCACAAGGACGAGGAAGAGGTTTTCATGGATATGCAAACCCAGGATATTCTCAAGAACATACACAACGCGGTACAGGACGTGGACGATCAAGAAGGAGAAGTTACTGGTCATCAGAGAGGCATGGTTCACAAGATGCAGCATTTATGTGTGATAGTGAGCAAAGTGAGCAAAGTGTTGTTTATGGGCAATATAATAAAATAGTGTTCAACTGTGACTCAGGATGTTCAGATCATATGGTGAACAACAAGGACTTCTTCACAGAATATATTGAGTTGTCTGTTCCTAGGAAAATAGCAGCGGCAAAAGAAGGTGTAACCTTAGACATTATGTAGGGAAAGATGAACGGATTTGTAGCATAAAAAATGTTTATTATGTACCGGAATTACGAAAAAATTTATTATCTGTTAGAAAAATGGAAACCAATGGTTTGAAGGTTGTTTTTCAGAATGGGAAGGTAAAAGTTTATAATACAGAACGGTTGATAATGATAGGATCTTTACAAGATAATCTCTATACTATAACAATGGATGTTCAGAAACAAAATTGTAATTATACAGTTGGCAGTAATGTAAATAATGATTTAGTACAGTTATGGCATAAGCGTTTTGGCCATTTAGGTATGAATAACATGAATAATCTAGTAAAACATAACTTAGTTGATGGGTTAAATGATTTGGAAGGTTTAAAAATTGAAAATAGTTTATGTGAACCTTGTATGTTAGGGAAAATGACGAGGCAGCCCTTTAAGGGTACAGGCTATAGAGCTAGGAAACCATTAGAGATTGTGCACACAGATGTTTATGAATCGATTAGTCCGGATAGTAGGGAAGGATATAAATATTTTGTAACATTCATTGATGATTTTACCCACTTTGTGGTGGTGTACTTAATTAAACATAAATCTGAAGTTTTTGAAAAGTTTAAAAATTATTATTATTATGTCACTAACCATTTTGGTATGAATATGCTAACGCTTAGGTCAGACAATGGTGGGGAGTATACATCCAAGGAGTATCAAGATTTTTGTAATAGGAAAGGCATAACATTGCAATACACTGTACCATACAATCTGGAAATGAACGGGGTTGCAGAACGGATGAATCAGACACTTATGGAGAAAGCTCGTACAATGTTAATTAATTCAAAGTTACCAAAAGAATTTTGGGGTGATGCAGTTTTGTGCTCAGCATACTTGACAAACCGTAGTCCAACCATTAATAAGCATAGAACCCCAGCAGAATTATTTTATGGTAAGAAACCAAATGTAAGCAACCTTAGAGTATTTGGTTCTATTGCTTATAATCATATACCGAAAGAACAGAGAATGAAACTTGATCCTAAGGCAAAGAAATTAGTAATGATAGGTTACTGTGTGAGTGGCTACAAATTATGGGATGAAGAGAATCAAAAGGTGGTTATTGGAAGAAATGTTATATTTGATGAAAATACACAGATTATTGAAAAGGTAATAATATCAACAACCAATGAAAATAACAGTTTACAGGATAAGGACATACAAAAGCAAATAGAAGAAGAAAATGAGAATCCCGACATAAATGAAGAAGTTAGTTCTACAAAACAGAAGGAAAATAAGGAGGTAAGTGAGAAGGTAAGTGTTCAGGGAGGAAATGGAGAAAGAACAATTTTTGGTGAACAGAAGAGCGACATGCATGAAGGTAAAGAAGTTTCAGGGAAAAGAAAACGACAGAAACCAAAGTGGCAAAAAGATTATGAAATGGACTTTGAGAATGATGAAAATGATGTTTTATATGCATTATTGTCATCGCAAAATGAGGATGTACCCAAAGACTATAAAGATATAGAAGAAAGAGAAGATAAAAAGTTATGGATGAAAGCTGTAGAGGAAGAATTTAAGGTATTGGAAGAAAGTAAAACTTGGGAATGTGTACCGTTACCACAAGGTAAGAGATTAATTGATACTAAATGGGTTTTTACTAAAAAGGATATAGGAGAGAATAAAATGTGTAAGGCGAGACTAGTAGTGAAGGGATATCAGCAAAAAGAAAATTTTGAAGATGTTTATTCACCAGTTTTACGAATGCAAACTTTGAGAACATTGTTAGCTATCGCAACACAGAGAGATTATGACATTTATCAGATGGATGTTAAAGGAGCTTTTTTATATGGAAAAATAGACGAAGAAGTATATTTGAAACCTCCAGAAGGATTAAATGTGCAAGAAGGATATGTTTTAAAACTAAAAAAATCATTGTATGGGTTAAGAAAATCACCTAAATATTGGTATAACCACTTCAACGAATCAATTATTAAATATGGATTTAAACGTTCAGAAAATGATTATTGCTTATATACAAAAGGGGATATATACTTATTGTTATATGTGGATGATTTATTAATAATGGGAAAGAATGAGGCAGGTATTAATCATCTAAAACAATTTTTAAATGAACAATTTAGAATGAAGGACTTGGGGAATAATAATTTAACATATTTAGGTATATCTATACAAAAGAAACATGATGGTATTTATATTAATCAGTCAAAATATTTAGAAAGAGTCTTAATTAAATATGGTTTGGAAAATTGTAAAGGGGTACAATTACCAATGGATGTAAATTATGTATTTGATGAAACTTGTGAAATTGATGTATCTTATGAAAACATTTGTAGGTCTCTGATAGGTTCTTTAATGTATGCAACAGTAGGGTCACGACCTGATTTATCAATGTCTGTTTATTATTTGAGTAGATATCAAAATAAACCAAGTTCAGAGTTATTGAAGGCACTGAAAAGAATTCTTAGATATGTAAAACAAACAATTGATTTTCAGTTAGTTTATTCAAAAGGTAGTAATGTAGCTTATCCTCTTATAGGTTATGCAGATGCAGATTTTGCTAGAGACAATGACAGGAAATCTACCTCAGGTTATCTATTTTTGTTATATGGTAATACAATTATATGGAAATCAAACAAAGTACAGTTGCACTGAGTTCAACCGAGGCAGAGTTTGTGTCATTATGTGAAGCGACAGTTGAAGCTTGTTGGCTTAAGAAATTATTAAAAGAGTTGAATGTTGATTTATGTAACTTCTTGTTGTATGAAGATAATCAAAGTACAATAAAGTCTGTAAAAAATTCTGATCAAAAAAGATTGAAACATATGGATGTTAAATATAATTTTGTAAAAGAGAAAGTAGAGAGTGGAGATATTAAAATTGATTATGTTTGTACAAGAGAACAATTAGCTGATGTTTTAACCAAACCAGTATGTAATAAACAATTTTGTTATTTGATAAATAAGTTAGGTATACATAGAGAAGTTTGAGGGAGGATGATAAATAATACAAACTTCTCTAAGTATAGTCTGTGCATATGTTGTATTGGCTGTGAGTAAAATATATTAAGTCCTAGTTTGGTTTAGTCCTAGTTTTCCCTTTAATTATAAAATGCACTCAGCCGCGTTCTTTGCTAAATGCCGCTGTTATTAGGTGAATTTTATCTTTTTTTTGCTCTTACTTTTTAGGGTTCCATACCAAATTGGTAAAAATTGGAACCCTTATGGTGAGACTTTCTCCGTCCGTCCGTCCGTCCGTCCGTATAGATATATATTTATGAGCTTATCTACTATAATCTAATCGGGGGCGATAAATCGATCTATAATATTTTTAGAAAATGCAGTATTTACCAAAAAAAAGGAGTTTGGTTGTTTAATCGGGCAGATCTCAGTTTGAGGGTGGGAATGATTATTTGTCTGAGATAAATATTGTTTTCCAGGAATGTGACGATCGGATTCTGCACGTTGTCGTGAATGTATTGATACCGGCGTTGTGCGACAGCGAGGGACAAGTACAGGCGCTTTTAAAGTCGAACGATGAAAAAAATGCACCCTTTCTCAAAATTGTTGCAGTACTCAATAAACTGCCTTTGGAACGCCTGGAGGATAGGTTTGTAATTTTGTATTTACTGCTGCTTTAATTATTATATATGTGTTTATTATATATGTATATATTATATATATAGGACAGTATTCTCAAAAAAACATGGTACACCCAAATTTTTTTTTTTAATTGTTATATCTAAAAAAGTAATTTCTCAAGTTTCATTATTAATTGGTTTGGGTTTATCGACATTATTAATTGTTTTGAGTTTGGGTAAATGCGGAAATAACTAGCATTATTTTTTGTTATGATTTTCTTGAACAGATAGAACTTAATTTGATAGTTGTACCCAAAATCTAGGCAGGGACTACTATCAAAGCATCATTCTTCAATGTGAATCGTCCTTTTAAGCAATTGTTTCATCTAAAAGAATGATGTTACAAAGTGACTGTTTTGTTACTTTCATATATCATGAGGAATGACGAAGAAAAATTGTATTATAATGATACAGTTACTTAATGATGTAATATTTGATAATGTAATAATATTAAGAAAAATTGCAGGGCGACTGTTTCGTTAGTTCCATTTAATATGGTAAATGAATAAATAATAGCCCAAAATGGACATTGACCCTTTTATTATATCAAAAGGTGAAAATTTATAGCAATCATATTATAATATAGTCATACCACTCTAATGCATGAAACCTGAAAAATTCATGATCCTGAGGGGTCTAATTTAACCATGCAATAAACATTAAGAATAATATTACAGACCGGGACACCCACCAGGGACAAAAGACCCACCAAGACACCAAAATTAATTTTACTCTTGCAGGAAAACAGCTATAAAAAATATGAAGATGTTAACAGATTGGGGGGTTGATGATGCCAAGACGTGCGGTGTCAAACTCGAGTGCGTTGTAAAGACTTTGCCGCCGAACGGTATGCTGCTATGGACAGCGTTGGCGGAGTCCATTGTGTCCAGGATCTACGCTGTGTGCCCTCGAATGCTCGCCAACATGTTCCTCTGGCCGTTTAACTATATGAACAATTTCGTTACTGTAAGTTACATTTATAATTACTTTATTAAGCAATCCACGGCTCACTATTGAGCACTGGACTCATTTTAGAATGTGATTGCCATTCTTAAGCGGATATGGGCAGACTTGTAAAGATTTTTTTTATTTATTATTTATTTATTTAAAAGCTCAAAATATATTTTTTTAACTTGCGATCGCTAACCATAGGCAATTATCGGTTTCTTCCTGCCCAAGCTATCGTTTGGGTGTCTGCACCGAGATACACTGAGACATATGACTCTAGAGATACCGATGACCGCATACTCAGATTCATACCAGTGCTTGCAATAAAAAATTCATTTATATTAAAAAAATTACAGAAGGAAGAGTCTACAACAGCATGGCTGGATCTATACCAAACATTGGATCCACACTTGCCTATGGGACCAATAAACAAGGACATAGTGAACGCGTTGTCTGCCCACAGCGATAATCAATTGTCACATTTATTTGTTTTGAGAGCTACCATCGCTGTGTTGGAGAAAAAAATACAACTCGATGAAGGTATGTGAACTGTATACTTTAGGGGTTACGGTAATCAATTGTCACAGACGAAAAAGCTTTATTTTACGCAATTTAAGAGCATAAATGGGATTTATTTAAGCAATTTTCAGTGGCCTGCATGTTTAATTTTGACAACTTTAAAGATAATTGCTTTATTTAAACGTCATGTATTTTGCGTCTTAATAATCCACATTCTCTCCTAAGCAGAAACACAGAATTTCTCGATTGAAAATTCTCTCAAAAGTTGCTCCATAATCTCAATTTTTCTAATCGTGATCGGAATCTACTATGGATGTAATTGTAATTTTTGTTTAAAATTTTCGGTAACAATAATATCCAAAGCCGCTCAGAACGGATTTTTGATGACTGGCTTAGTTTTTAAAGTTATTTAAAAAGTAAGTAAAGGAAAAAAAAGTAAAAGCTATGTTCCCTCTTAAAACTTCCAGAACTTATAATCATCAGTGACGCCTCTATATGTCTTCGTATCGTCCGTAAACCGACTTTGCACACAACCAACTCTTATGTATTTTTTATTTTTAAAATGTATTGATATTTTTATGACTTTATCAATAAATTACAAGGTGAATAAAGCTTTTATGTTCTTGTTGGTATTGAACCCTCGGTGTATGAGCCTGATTCGCACCTGATTGTTTTTTGTATCACATGTAATGTTGGTACATTCATATTCAATAAATGATTAGAAAGGCGTTCTGAAATCAGTCTCTCAGTTGTGGGATAAGCTTTTAAGACTGCCCGAGACTCACTCGCTGTAATCTTGGTGGCAATAGCTTTTATCTAATGTCCATTGTAAAATCAGCGAGACATAAAACGGTTTTTAACTAAATTCTTGCATTTGTCAATATAATTCAGTAAAGAGTTTTCCCTCTCAACTTTTTTTATTTAGTGAATACACAATTCAATAAAAATGTTAGTGAGTGTTTAATGCAATAAAATAGTTAATATCTTCAATATTTGTTACAATTTCTGCTTTCGAGATTTTAGCGGAAACCTTAAAATATGTATTGAACAAAACTTAATAAATGTGGCAACTTGGGTAAAGCTTTACCACAGTGGCAGACGTATGACGAATCTTTAGTAATATGATATTGTTTAAAATCGTGGAAGTCCCCATTTTTAAGCAATGGATAACATGCTAATCATTGCTATTGGCTTTTCAGATATTGATTTAGATACTGATGTACTACTGATTCTTCATTTGACAAGTAAAATAAGTGATGAACGACTAAAAACAATGTTACCATCTCTTGCTGGTGTTATAGTTCAGATACTAACTAGTTTGAACAGAAACACCAATATAAGAATAGCAGAACGCATAATTGATATCATTAACAATATACTGAGAGTATTTAACACAGTGTTTCTGCAACAAGACTCTGATGTAAGTAGCTTCACATCTTTACTTAATCAATCAATACATATAATAAATCTGTTGTTTGTCTGTTTGTCTGTCTGTTTGTACGGGCTAATCTTTGGAACGGCTGGACCGATTCCAATGAAATTTTGTGTGGTGGTAGCTTATGTCCCTGGTCAACATATAGGATACTTTTCATCCCGGTAAAATAAAGAGTTCCCGTGGGATAGTTAAAAACTGCAATTAATTTAACAGCTTTGTAAACAACAACTAATGAACTTAATTTAGTAAAATTGGTTATGCTGATACCTTATGTTGCCTTTTTAACAAAATATATATAAAGTAAAACTTATTAATCCAATCGAGTTCCCGCGGGAAAGAAAACATTACAAAAACAGTTAGCAGGCGTCTTTCAAGTAACGGATTTTAATGAAATTTTATGATCCTACTTTATATATATGCCCGGTCAACATTTAAGATACTTTTCATCCTGAAAAATTTGAGAGCACCCGTGGGATGTTTAAAAAAACCTATAGCTACTTCTCTCCGTAGCACAATCAAAACGGGGTCGAAATATCGACAGTTTAAATCGTCCTTTTGATCGTGCAACTAGGTATAACTATACAAGATAACCCGTACGTAGCAGAAACGGGTTGCTACGTACACAGTAGCGCATCAGAATGCTTAATTACAATATCTGGGCGTTGATATCATCTCAGAATAAGATAAGTTTGGTTAGTATAGATATTACAATCCACGATGACACGCCCCACTCTATCTTACTCCATGCGAATTGAGTAACATAAGCGATTTCGACAGAGTGTATAAGTAGAGGAACACCAAAGAAGATATAGAATTGTGTAAAAGAAGATAGCACGTTGACAGGAGAGATTGGAAGAAGACTCCTTTACGGGTCCATCGAACCCAAGGACCACTCATTTTGTACGGGAAATCTTGGGAAAAATTAAGAAATTCCACGGGAAACATTTTTGTAAAAAAACGAACTGCACGCGGGCGGAGCCGCGGGCAACAGCTAGTAGTTTAATATAGGTGTGTTTATTTAGCTATCTCAGGAACTACTGGTCCGAATTGAAAAATTATTTTGGTGTTGGATAGTCCATTTATCGATGAAGGCTATAGGCTATATAACTACGCGCTGTGACCAATAGAAGCGGTGTGTCAATGAAAAATGTTGCCAAAACGGGAGAAATTATTCCTTGTGGAGGTTTCGCAAAAATCATGTATGACGGAAAAGTTTTCCTTTAAAAGTTCTAAATAAAAGATCGCGACACCTCATTATATCTTAGAAGGTTGATTCACGACAACCTTGTTACAGCCACAGCGCTGCAGCAAAGCATTCGATAAATGTGATTTTTTGCAGTGGTACAGGCTACTTTTTATCCTAAAAAAATACGATTTCTAAGGGATTAGTCAAAACCCGAAAATGCGGACGAATCAGCGGGCATCAACTAGTATATAATAGTTTATTATTATTATATTAAATAATCTATTATTTACTAGCTGTTAAATTCAAAGACCAGATAAATTACGGCGTGCGCGAAAGTACAATTTAGTTTATCCCGAATATAATTTAAATGTCCATAGCACCAGTCAGAATCAAATGTTCACTAAACTTTATAATCAGCTCCCGGAAGAAATGAAAGAAGAGGAGAAGAATACAAAAAAACTAAAAGTATTCCTGCAAGAAAAAGCGTACTATCATATTAACGAATATTTAAATATAAAATGAGATTATTTGTTAAACAATTCGACACAATAAGTCTGCCTCCTTGGTTACAGCACCCAGTATAAGCTAGATGCCTGTAGTATAGTTGATAGCAAATAATGGAAATGTAGCCAAATGAATGAAGAAATGAATAATTATTAACATATTACTGTATTAAGACTTTTTTGTTTCAGGAAAATGGTCTAATTCAAAGTATTGCAAATATTTTCAAACCTTTAAAATCTACTTTTCAAATAGAATTGTATTCAGAACTAAAGGTTAATTTATTGGATCAATTAATAAAATGTGCTCCAAATTTTGAACACGCAAAGTCATTGAATAGTCATATTTTTGCCATTTATAAAAAATCTCTAAACGAAATTGTTGAAGACGCTAATGCAAATCAAAAAACAGATCCAATAAAATTTACTACTCCAAGGGCTAAAGTTGCAAAGAAATCATGTAAGGAAGCCAGTATAATTAATACTATAGTAGAAAATGGAGAAGAATTTGCCGTGATTAAACCAAATTACAAATTCAACCCTAGAAAATTAACAGATAATCAGAAAGAAAAGCTGCAGAGGACGAGAGAAGATATACCGGCATATATAGGATTTATCGCAGTCACAGGATGAGTTTTAACTAAGTACTTGGAAAATGGATTCGCAAGACACATCCACCATCTTGATTTACATCAAGTAAATCGACAAATATCGAATCGGCGTTGAATGACGATATGTCCGCAATTCTTAAAAACTCTGAATTTTTACCTAAAATTATAGAAAATATCGTAATTAAACCAGCATCTAATTTGAGACAGGAAATGGTAGAAGAAAATTCGAGAGTTAGTAATGAGAAATCTGAAAATAATAAAGTTAGAGTTGTAAATTCTCGGCGTATGGCATTAAAAGATCGCATTTTCCGTAACAAACTGAATTTAATGGAAAACTACCAGAAAAACGACTCCAATGTCAATTTAAGTAGCATTGAAAATAAAACTCCTTTAATGAAAAAAGTAGCGGTTGCGAGTAATATAACAAAGTCTACGCCCTCTCAAGTTAATCCTGAAAGACCAGCGCGAGTAAGGAGAAAACCGAAAAAGTTTGATGAATTACAATTGATAATGCCAATGCCACAAAAACGACTTTCATTAAACCCAGAACTTCATGTTGAAATGACTGAAAACCAAAATGAAATGACGGTGAAACTTTCGGATGGGGACCAAACTTGCACAGGAAATAAGGATAAAGTAATGAATGTAGATAATCAAGACTTTGTAGGCATTGCTTCCATGACTACCATGAATAGCGATAATACTAATACTCTAGAACAACATGAAAAAGATAATTTGGTAGGAAAAATAATAATGAGTCGAAATTATTCTATTTCTGAAGAAAATTTTACATCGAAAAGAACTGAAGGGTCACCACAAAAAGACGAAAAAAGAAACGCTTGTGTTGATGCTAAAAATACGGTTTTAACCACGCAGATGGTAAATCACCCTAATGACATACAACAAATGGCAAATCATGACGGCATAAATAAAATTCAACATGAATGCAAAATTAAAGAGAAAGATGAAGAAACAATTTGCAATAATGATTTGAAGGTTGATTCATTTACACCTAAATTAAATATAATCAAAGTTACAAAAAGATCCATTGATACCGATAGTAAGGAAAAGAATACACGTAAAAATAAAAAAGGAGATCCTAATCTTATAGAACATTTTGACTCCGATAAAACAAGTTCTACGGTACCTGCACGTGAAAAATCATGTCATGATAATTTTGAAAATGATTTAACTTCTAAATCTGGTGACAAAACGCAGAAAATAGAAGATACGATGTTTGTTAGTGATACTAGCACGAATACATCTGATGTTGATGAAGTGACAACGAAGTCGCAACCGAAACGACGGAAAAAATCGCGTATTGAGAGTCAATTGGCAATCGACATGGTAGAACGACATGTGAACGTACAGTCTAAAAGACGATCTACGATAAAAGAACTTGAAAACTGTCATTCAAATAGAAATCGTTTAGATTGTACTAAATCTGAACAGAAAACTGCTACAGAGGCGAAAAACAAAATAAAAGATAAAAGAAAAGGAAAATATATTTCAATTACAGACACTCCAAATACTGAAGACCCATCTGTATCGCAGGATTTTATCGAGAGTTCTCAAGATTCAGATGTTACGATATCTGTTAAAGCTTCCAAACCAATTGCAAACAAAGAAGTTGTTGTGGTATTGAAGCCCTTAGATCTTACTACTGAGGCTGAAACACTAAATTTAACGGTGGTAAACATAGATTTAATGAATAAGGAAGATAATAGCGATATTGAACTGCCCTGCAATAAGACCAATTTGAATAACCTAACCGAGGAAATGGACACTCAGCCAATAAACAATGCTGTAATTGATTTAGGTGTCGCAGGAGATCCTCCAACTAATTTTGAGGAAATCACGAACGACTCACCAGACACAGAAAATATAGCTGAGGCCGATACGCAGCCTGTGGACCCTGACATGTTCTTAGAAACGGATGTTCATAGAGAAAAAACGTCTCATACAGATGAACATATCATTGGACTCGAAGAAAATGACAAAACTACTGACGAAAAAGTAGAACTTATAGTAATAGTCGAGAACAATGAAAATACGTCAGAACCGGAAACTGCTGAAGATATTACGGAAACTTTATCTGAGTCGGTACTAGTGACTGCAGAAAAAGATGATTTGAGCTCTTCATGTAATAATGAACGAAGAAAAAAAGATTTTATCGATGACACATTGCAAATATCGCCAATAAAATATATGAGCCCGATTCGCGACCAGAAATCACCATCGCCGGAAACGAGTAGTATTGAATATGACCTTATTAAGTTTACGTCGCCGGTACAAAGTAATGGGGAACCATTCGAAACTGGGGAGTCGCCCGAAATCTTTACCGAAGACAAAGTGTCGCCCGACAGGAGAGATCAATCGCCGCCCAGAGCAGAAGTTTGCGTCAAGAGTTCCAGTCCTAGTTCGTCGCTGTCTTTAAAGAAAAACAGACCACAAATGCGCCCTGGCGGTAGAGCAGCGCAAATGTTAGGAATGTGCGTATCGGATAGACAAACAATGGTCCCTGCAGAAAAATCTACAGACGCCGAAGAAGTTAAGAGAAGTCCTTCGCGCAACTCGTCAGCTAGACGTAATTTGAGAACTTTGTACAGTAGTGCAAGTAATGAGAATTCTGATGACACGGAGGACAGCGGAATGTTTTTAAAATTCAAAAGGATTTTGCCCAGCACTGACTGTAGTCCTGCGGGGCCTATTTTAAAAAGGAAATTTATCGACCTCACAGACGAAACCACCGCGTCACCGGCGAGTAAGGTGAGTACAACAACACCTACATGCCAGACATACACACATGATGATACAGATATTATAAAATAAAAATAAAATAAAAAGCCTTTATTCTGATACGCTACATAATATTGTAATAATTTAACATTCTGTACATACAGATACAGATATTACACATCTCAAAATATAACCAAATTCCGAGTCTCTTCTTATCTAAAAGAGTCGCTTGAAAAAACTTTAGTTGTCATCGAGTCGATAAAAGCCCAATACACATCCTTATATGTGTCTATTTATGTTTGTGTTTCTATATTATGTATGTGGGTATATAAATATATATTGTATATTATATTATTATGTATTTTTTTTCAAAAGAGAATTTATTAAGAAAACATTTAGATCTGGTAGGTTGATTTGACTTTCTTTCAACAACACCAACACAAATGTCCAACAGAACCAACACATTACAACATGTAAAATCACATACTTATTAACGCACATAGTTCTTATACTGTGTTATTATTTCAGAGAAAACGGGTGAGCTTCCACGACCCCCCAGTATCCACAACTATATGTGTCAAAAAGTACATCGAGCCCATGGGTCTTCGATCGCCTCAAAATTCTATACATAAACACCTAGAAAGACAGACCCGTGCGCAGATAGCTGTTAAGTCCCCAAAGCGACTAGACAATGTGTTCAAATTAGATTCAGTACTCACGAAAGCGGTTGAGAGTTTTTCGGAAGCCAATGAAACTCAGAACATGACTGAAGACACACAAAATATGAGCTCTCTAGACGCAACCCCTGTGGTGGAAATTGTTAAAACCAGTGACTTGAATGATACAGATCCAATTTGTCCTGAACTAGTAGATTGTGAAGATCACATAGAGCATATAGCTGCGGAGTTATCATCGCCTGCGATGAAAGCGTTACTCGTCAAAAACTTCGAGGGAAAAGTGGAAACTGTTGGGGACTTAGCGAGGATGACTGAACTTGAAGTGAACAGGCTCTGTATCAAAGCGCCTAAAGTGCAGGTGGCTAAGAAAGTACTGAGCGATTACTTATCGAAGCTCAAGCGAGCGAGTGAGGAACTAACTCTTACAGTTGAAGCGGCGTTGAGTGAAACCGCTGCGCTCGAAAGTAAAACCAGTGTGAAGGTACAAACTGATTCGACTGCGGTACAAAGTATTGAAATGCAGACAGAAGTTGTGGCGGTCGCGTTAGCTTGTTCGCAAACAGATTCAGTCCAGACTTCGCACACTTCTGTACAAACTGAAGAATCGGGAAGCAAATCGACTGCTGAAGTTATAAAGGATTGTCTTGAGGTAATTAGTTTATTTACCCACCCTCGGATCATTCGTTCATTTGTTTCAGCCACTGATCTCTATTCTATGGATTAATCATTCTATACATCAGCTGACAGTTCCTTTTTTGTGCCGATTTGAAGCGCCACTCTCGAACGTGCACACTAAATTGACGTTTGTTGGTAGTGACCGTCGTTTTGAATGTCATTTTATTTTAGTTCCATAGACGCTCACATCAGGTTACGCAACAATCAGCGCCAAAATGGCGAAAATGAAATGTCTTCATTTTTACGTTGACAGTCAGCAATCCATAGAATGGAGATCAGTGTTTCCAGCCCACACGGTCCTGCGCCACTTGTATCAAGCGCCTTCCCGCGTCTTTTAATGTCGTCAGTCTATCTGAGGTTCGTGATCTGCCAACACTGCGGTCCTAATAATCTTTATTATGGTCACATCTGTTCTCACGGTGAACATTTTATCGACGTATAACTCTTATAAAATTTGATAAACAATTAAATTTTCCAAGACATCGCAATCTAGCCCTAATTATGTAGTTTACCAACTTTAAGCTGGTACGTTAATGACGGTAGGCTAGCTGCCAAAGTTTAAGATTAGACCTCACTGGGTTGTTAACAAACAAAAAAGTTACCAACCTAGGTTGATATGGTCATGGTGTCATGTCAACGTACCATGCTAGCTGCTAACTTGTGCAGAAAGAATACAAAACAGGCAACTCATCTACAAAGAGGCGTTGAGATCGCCAAAGAATCTTAAAACTGAACTTTAAATGTTTACGTTTTCAGAGGCCCGATTTTGTTGAAACATTATTGGAAGCCATGGATGAGCCCTTGAAGCAGAGACTTGTTGAGAGGCTACCGTTTGACATATCGTGGAGGACATTAATGGAAAAGCTGAACAAAAACGACAGTATACACGCTTCGATTATTCCCGAAGTATTAGAGTGTTGTAGTGCTGCGCTGAAGAAGATATTCGGCAATCCAGTGTAGGTTTTTAACCGAAGATAAAAAAGT
Organism: Coenonympha glycerion; assembly: GCA_963855885.1. Lineage (NCBI taxonomy): Eukaryota > Metazoa > Arthropoda > Insecta > Lepidoptera > Nymphalidae > Coenonympha > Coenonympha glycerion. The sequence continues at coordinate 6,526,154 of OY979628.1, forward strand.
TATAAATATATTTGACCCATTTAATGGGGATTCGACGCAAAACTTATTGCAGAGGGCGCCAGGGGCGCGATGGCTTTTGATAATTATTAATTTATATTAGTTTTGTTTACATGTGCTTAGTTTTCAGCTACCTTTTGTGTTGAAACTATCGGACATGGTATTAAAATGTAGCATTATCATACCGAAAGTTTATAATGAAGTCGGTTAAAAATAAAATGATACTGACAGTTTTCTAACGCTATGGCGAGGCCGTGGCGACGATGCGCCATCTGGCGTAATAAAGTTGCAGTAGGAAAGCCCATTGTATGAAATATAATTGAAATAAGGGCTACCGTTGGTGGCATTGGCACGGGAGTTTATGAATGCACTGACCTACGTCGTTTTCTCCATACATTCGTAATACCAAAGTCATTTGTAATTCGTGCATATTTCGATCATGTTGTGTTATTCGGGTTAATATAGTAATAATCTATGCTCCTGGTCATATTTGGTTCGGAAATACTTCTCTAAAACGAAATATAGATCAATTTCAAATTGCTTATTTTTGCATCAAATAGCACATGTTTTCTTGTTTATTTGTTTTGTAATAAAAACAACACTATCTCACGTCGCATTAGTTCAGGAGCCCATTTTTTGTTGTCCAGCTAAAGAAAAACACCAGTTAATAAAGAAAGTCACAAGTTTTTATTCATAATTTTTGGTATTATGGAACTCGACCGAAGTTATAACAATTTTGATCAAAATTGATTTATATTTCGTTTTAGAGAAATATATCCAAACCAAATATGGCCAGGAGCATAGATTATTACTATATGAACCCGTATAACACCACAACATGATCGAGATATGCATGAATTACAAATAGTTTGGTATTTCGAATGTATAGAGATATTGTAGTTCACGGGAAAGTGACCCTTTCTTTAAGGGTCTTGTTGTTTAAGCCTCAACACAAGGGGCTGGCCAAAATAACGGCTTAAAGCGATTTTAAGTGACCTGCATGTTTTTTCAGACTAATGTTATCTAAAATATCTGGGTGACCGAGCTTCGCTCGGTATTATCTCTGTTTGCCAATAGATGACAGCAGGAGTCAATTTTTTTATTTTTTTTTGTTAAATTCGCCCTTTTCTAAAAATAAATCCCAGCTAGATCGATTTATCGCCCTCAAAACCCCGTGTACCTATACTAAATTTCATGAATATTGTTCGAGGCGAAATATATATATATATATATATATATATATATATATATTTCGCCTCGAACAATATTATATATATATATATAATAGATCTCTATATATATATATATATATATATATAGATCCGTTCACGGTAAATGTTGCTCCAGTGAGAAGCTAGAACAAATGTTGATCCACCTATTTCACGTGTTTACTCAGCTCTACCTCGGGCCAACTGATATACTTTGATCCGCCCCTAATGCACGTGTGACGTCAGTGGATCTGCACGAACAGATTTTCGACATACTCGTCAGCGATTTAACCAATATTTGTTGATCCAAAAACGGCCGAAAAAATCATACTGAAAAAGCTTTCTTAGATCCAGAATATATTAAACTTATATGCGACATTTACTTAAAATAAGTGGATCCGGAGCCAAAACTGACGAATTGGCATCTTACACAGAGCGGCAACGTCGCGTTCTACGTGTGACAAAGAACCCACTAGACTACTTCGTTAGAGAAATAAGGTAAGAAAAATGCGTTAGCTACTGCCTTTGTGAATCGAACTTATTTAATCGAAAACTAAGTAGGTGTACCCAGATTTATTAGAAAATTATTTTGTGCTTTTCAGTGGGTTTTTTTGAAGGCGGTTCCCTTTTTAGGGTTCCATACCAAAATGGTAAAAATGGAACCCTTATGGTGAGACTTTCTCCGTCCGACCGTCCGTGCGTCCGTCCGTCCGTCCATCCGTCCGTCTGTCACACTTTATTGTTTCAGTAACTATTAAAGCTATCGACCTGAAATTTGGAATAGTTGTAGGTAATTGCGGTGCGCCGCCATTGCAATCATAACAAATTGAAAATCTATTTTATTTTTATTAAAAAAGGGGGAAAACTGGGTCGTCGAAATTTCAAAATGAAATAACAATATTGAATGGAGTATCATATGAAAGGGCGTTACTTGTGTATTCTAAAAACAATTTTTATTTAGTTTTATGCCTGATAGTTTTTTTGAGTTATTGGGCAAATTGTCGAAAAAAATACCGTCCCCCCCCCCCCTTGTCTCCGAAGTTTACCAATCGAAAAATCTGAAATAATTATGATCAATAGGAATAAACGTATATTTTACAGTTGAAAAAAAACAACTCTCTAACTATTGTACTTTTTCTGATAATAACAATAAACCACCAAAATCAAAGTTGGGTTTGTGGTTTGGCAACAAAGGTACCTACATGTATATTATACTCGTAAATTCATGAACTAAAGTGATTCTTTTAATGTTTTTCTTCTTTTATAGTATGGAACCCTCGGTGCGCGACTCGTACTCGCGCTTGGCTCGTTTTTTAAAAAACAATTTGAAATATCGTGTATTTTGATGGGTTTTTATTATTTTTTTTATTCCGGGAAAATCAATGGTTTCCGCGGAAATAGTGAAAAATGTTTATTCAAAAAAAAACATTCCTTCAAACTGCAACTAAGAATTTTTTTTGCGGAAAGTTGGAATGGAGATAGAGTTCGTTCTAAACTAACACAAAGGCTACTTTTTATTCCGGTAAAATTCATGGCTTCCCGTCAGAATAGGAAATCTAAAATTTACGCGAGCGAAGCCGCGGGTATCTGCTACTAATCCATATTAGATCACTATTTAGAAACTCGATATTATGTAGGTATTATGTTAACGATTGAAGAGGAGCGGGCGGAGTAGACCGCTTCAGTGGAAAGTGGAAACGTAGGTACTCCCTTTTCCGTGATGGATACGTATGGTAATAAATAGGGTATTCATATTATGATACCAAGGACTAAGGACTTACTTGGCTACCAGTTTTTAACTTCGCACGAAAATAAGTTTTAACTAACTATGCGTTTCAAATATCGATAGGACCTTTTTAGGGTTTCATACCAAAATGGTAAAAATGGAACCCTTATGGTGTGACTTTCTCCGTCCGTCCGTCCGTCCGTCCGTCTGCCTGTCACACTCGAAAATCAAATTGAAAATCATTTTTGTTTTTATTTAAAAAGGGGGGAATACCGGGTCGTCAAAATTTCAATCGAAAAATCTGAAATAATTATGATTAATAGAAATGAACGTATATTTTACAGGAAAAATAAAATTAACTCTCTAACTATTATACTTTTTTTAATAAAAACAATAAACCGCCAAAAACAAAGTTATGTTTGCGGTTCGCCAAAAAAAGTACCTACATGTAAATTATACTCGTAAATTCATGAACAAAAGTAATTCTTTAAAAAATTTTACTTCTTTTGCAGTATGGAACCCTCGGTGCGCGAGTCCGACTCGCATTTGGCCGGTTTTTTTTATTTATAGACAGAAAATGCCTAAAGCATACCACTCCGGCAAGGGGAAACATATGGGTTAAGTTGCACCCACTAAAACTGTCTGTGTCCACGACGGACCCGCTGGCGGGAGTACGGGATTCACTTTTGTATGCACTACGCTCCCGCCAGGTCATAACCCACCGGTTTTGACGACGGATGGCTCCTAACGTCTGTCATCCGCAGGCCGGCAACTTATGGATGGCACACGGCAACGCCTAGTCACCTAGTGGGTATCCTTCGAGAGGGCTGCGTGACCTGCATTTCCATCTAACGCTCTGCCGCCTACTTTCAACATTCAAATTGCGACAATGGCAGTAGTATCTTCACAGGTTTATATAAAAATCATAGTCGAAAAAGTCCAACTTAGCGAATTAGTCGCAAAGTTACTCACCAAGCTCTATACTCAAACTAATTTCTTAAACTGGATACTTTCAAATAAAGATATTTGTATAAACCTACGAAGCGGCAACGTCGCGGATGCTTTTAGCCAATCCGATCGTTTGCCGTGCTCTGATTGGCTCATTTGAATTGGATCAACATTTTCCGTAACCATCGCAAGGTGGATTTGTATATCGGATCAACTTCTGCGAACGCTAGTAAAAAGTTCCATGAGTGTAGATGTTGATCCGGTTGGAGCCACATTAGTTACCAGAGATGCATATTGGATCAACAAAAGGCGTCGGATCAACATGTGTTTTCGGATCAACAAAGTACTCGCGTGACGTCGCGAATGATCAACATTTAGCGGGAAGAGATCTCTATATATATTATATATAGAGATCTCTATATATATTATATATATATAGAGATCTCTTCCCGCTAAATGTTGATCATTCGCGACGTCACGCGAGTACTTTGTTGATCCGAAAACACATGTTGATCCGACGCCTTTTGTTGATCCAATATGCGTCTCTGGTAACTAATGTGGCTCCAACCGGATCAACATCTACACTCATGGAACTTTTTACTAGCGTTCGCAAAAGTTGATCCGATATACAAATCCACCTTGCGATGATTACGGAAAATGTTGATCCCATTCAAATGAGCCAATCAGAGCACGGCAAACGATCGGATTGGCTAAAAGCATCCGCGACGTTGCCGCTTCGTAGGTTTATACAAATATCTTTATTTGAAAGTATCCAGTTTAAAAATTAGTTTGCGTATAGAGCTTGGTGAGTAACTTTGCGACTAATTCGCTAAGTTGGACTTTTTCGACTATGATTTTTATATAAACCTGTGAAGATACTACTGCCATTGTCGCAATTTGAATGTTGAAAGTAGGCGGCAGAGCGTTAGATGGAAATGCAGGTCACGCAGCCCTCTCGAAGGATACCCACTAGGTGACTAGGCGTTGCCGTGTGCCATCCATAAGTTGCCGGCCTGCGGATGACAGACGTTAGGAGCCATCCGTCGTCAAAACCGGTGGGTTATGACCTGGCGGGAGCGTAGTGCGTACAAAAGTGAATCCCGTACTCCCGCCAGCGGGTCCGTCGTGGACACAGACAGTTTTAGTGGGTGCAACTTAACCCATATGTTTCCCCTTGCCGGAGTGGTATGCTTTAGGCATTTTCTGTCTATAAATAAAAAAAAAACCGGCCAAATGCGAGTCGGACTCGCGCACCGAGGGTTCCATACTGCAAAAGAAGTAAAATTTTTTAAAGAATTACTTTTGTTCATGAATTAACGAGTATAATTTACATGTAGGTACTTTTTTTGGCGAACCGCAAACATAACTTTGTTTTTGCGGTTTATTGTTTTTATTAAAAAAAGGATAATAGTTAGAGAGTTAATTTTATTTTTCCTGTAAAATATACGTTAATTTCTATTAATCATAATTATTTCAGATTTTTCGATTGAAATTTTGACGACCCGGTATTCCCCCTTTTTAAATAAAAACAAAAATTATTTTCAATTTTTTATGATTGCAATGATGGCGCGCCGCTATTTCCTACAACTATTCCAAATTTCAGGTCGATAGCTTTAATAGTTACTGAAATAATCGAGTGTGACAGGCAGACGGACGGACAGACGAACGGACGGAGAAAGTCACACCATAAGGGTTCCATTTTTACCATTTTGGTATGGAACCCTAAAAAGGTCCTATTGATATTTGAAACGCATAGTTAGTTAAAACTTATTTTCGTGCGAAGTTAAAAACTGGTAGCCAAGTAAGTCCTTAGTCCTTGGTATCATAATAAAAAAAAAAAAATAAAAAAAAATAAGCCTTTATTTACTGAGGTTTTTACACGATCTGTATAAACTAAGTTAAATAGATTCTCCTAAAATATGAATACCCTATTTATTACCATACGTATCCATCACGGAAAAGGGAGTACCTACGTTTCCACTTTCCACTGAAGCGGTCTACTCCGCCCGCTCCTCTTCAATCGTTAACATAATACCTACATAATATCGAGTTTCTAAATAGATAATCTAATATGGATTACTAGCAGATACCCGCGGCTTCGCTCGCGTAAATTTTAGATTTCCTATTCTGACGGGAAGCCATGAATTTTACCGGAATAAAAAGTAGCCTTTGTGTTTATTTAGAACGAACTCTATCTCCATTCCAACTTTCAGCAAAAAAATTTCTTAGTTGCAGTTTGAAGGAATGTTTTTCCACATGAATAAACATTTTTCACTATTTCCGCGGAAACCATTGATTTTCCCGGAATAAAAAAAAATAATAAAAACCCATCAAAATACACGATATTTCAAATTGTTTTTTAAAAAACGAGCCAAGCGCGAGTACGAGTCGCGCACCGAGGGTTCCATACTATAAAAGAAGAAAAACATTAAAAGAATCACTTTAGTTCATGAATTTACGAGTATAATATACATGTAGGTACTTTTGTTGCCAAACCGCAAACCTAACTTTGATTTTGGTGGTTTATTGTTATTATCAAAAAAAGTACAATAGTTAGAGAGTTGTTTTTTTTCTACTGTAAAATATACGTTTATTCCTATTGATCATAATTATTTCAGATTTTTCGATTGGTAAACTTCGGAGACAAGGGGGGGGGGGACGGTATTTTTTTCGACAATTTGCCCAATAACTCAAAAGAAACTATCAGGCATAAAACTAAATAAAAATTGTTTTTAGAATACACAAGTAACGCCCTTTCATATGATACCCCATTCAATATTGTTATTTCATTTTGAAATTTCGACGACCCAGTTTTCCCCCCTTTTTTAATAAAAATAAAATAGATTTTCAATTTGTTATGATTGCAATGGCGGCGCACCGCAATTACCTACAACTATTCCAAATTTCAGGTCGATAGCTTTAATAGTTACTGAAACAATAAAGTGTGACAGACGGACGAATGGACGGACGGACGGACGCACGGACGGTCGGACGGAGAAAGTCTCACCATAAGGGTTCCATTTTTACCATTTTGGTATGGAACCCTAAAAAGGGAACCGCCTTCAAAAAAACCCACTGAAAAGCACAAAATAATTTTCTAATAAATCTGGGTACACCTACTTAGTTTTCGATTAAATAAGTTCGATTCACAAAGGCAGTAGCTAACGCATCTTTCTTACCTTATTTCTCTAACGAAGTAGTCTAGTGGGTTCTTTGTCACACGTAGAACGCGACGTTGCCGCTCTGTGTAAGATGCCTATTCGTCAGTTTTGGCTCCGGATCCACTTATTTTAAGTAAATGTCGCATATGAGTTTAATATATTCTGGATCTAAGAAAGCTTTTTCAGTATGATTTTTTCGGCCGTTTTTGGATCAACAAATATTGGTTAAATCGCTGACGAGTATGTCGAAAATCTGTTCGTGCAGATCCACTGACGTCACACGTGCATTAGGGGCGGATCAAAGTATATCAGTTGGCCCGAGGTAGAGCTGAGTAAACACGTGAAATAGGTGGATCAACATTTGTTCTAGCTTCTCACTGGAGCAACATTTACCGTGAACGGATCTATATATATACATACAAATATTCAAGAATTGCTCGTTTAAAGGTATAGGATTCACTGTGAAGCAGAAACACGATTGGAAAGAAAATTCCCTAAAACTTTCTCCAAAATAATTTTATTTTTTTTAGTTTACAGGAAACTACAACAGAAGATGTAATTAGGTTTTTTTTTATATTTGTGTCGGTGGTAAAAATAATCAAAACTGCTTGGAAATATTTTTTTGATAACTGCCTTAGTTAGTAATAAGTAAAACATCGTTTTTCAATCATGTTTTCCTGCAAGCTGCCTGTCGCATCCAGAGCGAGGGAGACAAAAATAATGCCTTAACAATAGACGTGTACCCTGAATAAGGCGTACGGCGTGAAAAAATGACGCCAGTTTATCGGTGCCAAAAATGATTATTTTGCCACGCTGTAGTTCGCTCAGCAGAATTAGAATTTTGTTTTTTCTGTTTGCTTTTTCATGTACTGACGTATCGTAATGTATAATGTAAATACATAATTAGACATTATTATTATATCTTAGACATGTACAAAAAGTGTGGTTTTATGAAACCACGGTAAAAGTTAAATTTTTGTGGCATTGGCTGCTCTGACGAGCGCCTGTCACTTTATTCCTATTCCGCGGCCGACCGTCACGCGACATGCAACACACAGACGAAAAAGTTTGAGACGATGACGTAATAAAAGTTACACTTTAATAATAGATAATGTTCGATATTACTGAATAACTGATTTTTAATTATGATTATTAAGCTATTGCATAGCTTCTGTCGCGGGCCTTGAGCGTGGAGACCGAATCCGGAAATTCCGTAACGAAAATAACAAATTTTTATCAATTTCTAACACCCCCAACTCCGTGGGGGGTGTTAGAAATTGATAAAAAATGCTATGCAATAGCTTTACCGCGGCAGTCTTCAAGTGCCACACGTCTTTTTTTGTTTAGTTATTTTTATCTGATTACTGATCAGTACCTGTTGATGGTGATTCTTGAATTTTTAGTTTAGTTTTAATCATTTTCGTAGTTCCTTTTAGACATTAATTGTCTATTTTGATCGCATTTAGAATATCGTTTTTGGTTGATTTTGTGGCAAATTACTCTGTACAATAGAGTTTTTTAATTTTTACAACTTTGTACATTAGAATAGGTATTTGATTTTTGATATTTGTTTGATTATAAAACCGCATTTAACTGACTTTTCAAAATGTTAGCAATAAGTTCAGGAAGCTAAGATGGACATTAGTCGCAAGCAACTGCTTTTTAGTTATTAAATTGTACAGTGAACATTAGAATAAGTTAGCGATAAATTGTATTGACATACTCATTGTTAAAATGTTAATTTTTAATATGTATAAGGCATTGAAGATCTCCAAAACAAACCACAAATTGTTTCTCTGAAATTACAAAGTTTTGTTTTATTTAACAAGTCTTTACAATCATCAAGTTATTATCAAGTTACGACAATTACACTTCTATCTCACCTGAAATTACAAAGAAACGACATTTAAAGTTCACTATATATCGAGTCCTCAATCACATTCTTCTACAAGTTATTATAACGATAAAATGCACAAAACAATCCGCGCGTCACACGCCATTAAATCATAGACACAGATCACCAATCACTATATCACAGGCACGCGACAGACAGCATAGATACGCGAAGCGCGGCAAATTCAAATGAATGAAATGTCACTCATTTCATTACATCTCCCCCCCTAAGAGCGAAAATTCTAAGCAATATATCTGTAAAATGTACTTATAAGTCATCTTCATATTCATTATCATCTCCTTCATCTTCTTCAGCCTCTGTTATGACAGGTTGCAATTTTGTTATATGAAACAATGTTGATTCTGTTTTTCTGTTTATCAATCCTATAAATGGAATTCGATATTTTCTCTATTATCTTGAAAGGGCCTATTTTTAATTCTTCTAATTTCTTTCTATTCAGTCTATTTCCATTTTCTACATATACACTGTCTCCTACATTAAATTCTTGCATTTTTCTATTTCTATCAAATATTTTCTTGTTGTACTCATGAGATTTTATTGTATTCTCTAATGCCAATCTTCTATCAGCAATCCACTTGTCTTCCTTTTCCATTGTTTTGAATTCATTTGGTAGAATACTGACATTTGTACCATCCAGTAAATATTTTGGTGCAAAACCTGTAACGGAGTGTTCTGTTTCATTATATTTTTGTATACATTCTCTTGCCAGTGTTGTCCATGTTCTCTTATTATTTTTCTCATTCATTTTACACCTTATTTTATTTACTATTGTTTGGTTTAATCTTTCATTCAAGCCGTTCGAGAATGGTGTATTCACGGCTGTAAAAATTAGTTTAATATTATTCTCCTGCAAAAATTGTTTAAATTCTCTTGAATTTATGCCCGGATATTGATCTGTCAGGATAATTCCAATCTCATCTGTCTCTAGTACTTTCTTTGTTAAATTTATAAAGTCACATGCATTCTGGGTTTTCGAAGTCGCAATAATTGCATATCTTGTGTAGTGATCTACTAAAAGGTGTAGATATTTCTTTGTAGACCTAGATCCTCCAAATCCACCAATAGTATCCATTGACATTATTTCAAATGGTTTGGTAGCTGGTCCCAGTTGTGACATTAATCCAATTTTTTTTTGACATCTTGATTTATTTTTTATGCATATTTCACATGTTTTACAAATATTTATGATATTTTTCGTTAGGTTTATAGCCGTATATATTGAACTTATTTTTTTCTGCAGTTGTCTGATCCCAATATGGCATAAATCTTCATGCACCTTTTTTATAAGTTTTTTACTAAATTCTTCTGAGAGGATAATCTTTTCCTGTTTCTTTATTTTTTTTATAATAGATATTATTTTTTAGTATTAAATTTTGTTTCTTTTCTCTTATTGTTTCATTTTTCTCTTGGTCTCCAACTATATCTTTTATTTGTATTAAATTAACTATTCTCAATGTTTCCTCTCTGTTATCTTCTGGTTCTAATACAGGGTTTCGGCTCAAACAGTCTGCTTCTACATTTTCTTTACCAGGTATATATTTTACGGTAAAGTCATACTGAGATAGGTAGTATGTGAGATCACCCAATTCTTCATCTGTCCTGCATTTAATGTTCATGTTCTCTAGAGGTTTGTGATCTGAGTAAATGGTGAATTGTTTTCCGATGAGCCAGTGCTGCCAATATTTAACAGCTTCTTTCATAGCAAGACATTCTAAATATATAGCCTTTTTCCGTTTTTGATGTTCATTCAATTTTTTTGAGAAATATGCCACCGGTTTGTCTTTACCATCTAGTTGTGTCTGTTTTAATATTGCTCCAATGCCCTCCAAAGATGCATCGGTAAAGATTTTGATTGGTAAGTCTTTGTCGAATATTTCCAAGACCGGTTGCGAACATAAATATCTTTTTATCAGATTGAATGCTTCTTCACATTTCTCTGACCATACAAATTTCTCGTTTTTTCGTAATAAATTGTGTAATGGATCTAAGATAATTGCACTTCTTGGTATATAGTCATGGTAGAAGTTTATTTTTCCCAAAAATTGTCTGATGTTCTTTTGCGTCTTAGGAGTTGGAAAGTTCCTTATTGAAATCAAATTGTCTTTTAGTGGTCTTACTGAATTGTTCTGAATTATATGGCCGAGGTATTTTACCGAGTCTGAAGCAAAGGTACATTTCTTAAACTTCAGTCTAAAGCCTTCTTTAATTATTGCCTCTAATACATTTCTAATGTGCCTTATATGTTCTTCAAAGGTAGACGAGTATATCAAAATATCATCAATATAGTTTACAGAGTATCCTGTGAGATTGTGTTTTCTTAGAATATTGCTTAAGATTCTCTGGAAAATTGCTGGTGATGTTTTCAAGCCAAAAGGGAGGCAGGTCCACTGGAAGTGGCCATCTTGTGTGACAAATCCTGTTTTACTTCTGTCTTCCACCCGTAATGGTATTGCCCAAAATGCTGAGTTTATATCTAGTGTAGTAAAATACTTGCAATTTCTAGTTTTAATAATTAGATCATCTATCAAAGGAAATGGTTGAGCTTGTGGTATAACTATTTTGTTTAACTCTCTGAAATCTACACATAAACGGGATTTTCTATTTTCACCTTTTTTAAACGCCAATGTCACTGGAGCCGCGAAAGGACTGTATGATTCTTCTATTAAATTGTTCTTTAGTAACATCGATATTTGCTCTTCAATTTCTAATCTATCTTGTATTGTACATCTGTATGGTCTTTTACTACAATATTTATTTACTTGTAAATCTATGCGAGCTTCATAATCTTTAACTGAACCTATATCATACTTGTCCTTAGCAAATATTGTTTTATATTCCTTTATAATTTTCTCTATCTCAATTTTCTTTTGATTGTCTAAATGGTCTGTCATACTTATAAATTCCTCTGTTTCTATGTGTTCATTGAAATTTACTGTATATTTTTTTATATTATTATCTTCATTTCTGTTATCTTTAGACATCCTGTCTATTTTATTTGTTATTTTCTTTTGTTCTGTCTGCAAGTTCTCATTTTGGGTTAATCTGAATTTCTTTATCATATCTAATCCGATTATGAAATCATCAAAATCTTCATTTTCTACTATGTATACATCCACCTCTTCTTCTAAATCAAATATTTTAATTTTTATTGTTATCAAGCCATCCATCTTCTTCACACCATTAACCGTTTTCATGTATGCTTTTTTTTTTTTTTTTTTTTTTTTTTATACTTTATAGGTTTACGCTTGACCACAATCTCACCTGATGGAAAGTGTCGATATGGTCGAAGATGGAGCGCGCTTACCTAGAAGATGCCTATTCACTCTTTTTTTAAAAGCACCCAGGTCGTAACATGCGGGGAAAACAGATTTCGGGAGAGAATTCCAAACCTTAGCCATGCGTACTAAAAATGAAGAAGCGAATCGCTTCGTGCGTACTGGTGGTATGGCGACGACATAGGGATGAAAGTTCACCCGGTGTCACCCGGATGCTATGTTCACATCATCTTTTTTTTCTTTTACTTTTATTAATCTTGAATTTATTATAGAAATCTGTGAGCCTGAATCATAAATACCACTCACTTCTAGTTTATTTTCTAATAAAAGCTTGATTTTGATTAATGGTGTACTTACTAGTTTTTTTTCTCAGTACTCATGTCTACTTCAATTATGGAGTTATTGTTTACATTTTTAGTTTTAAGAACTTTTTCAGGTTCATTTTTATTTTTCTTGAACCAACATGACTCCTCCGGATGATATCTAATTCCTTTGTCCAAAGACTCACAAGTCTTACATGACTTCTTCTCATAAGTTTTATTTTTATTATAAAATGTACTGCTCTTTATGTTAGTTGAGTTTTTCTTATACATCGTGCCTTCATATTTTCTTATCTCGTTGAACAAGTCAGTAGTGTTGTTGAGTTCATCCCTGTTTAACTTATTTAAGATAAATCCAGGTAAACCAGTTGCAATAAGATCTATCATTGTTTTGGAATCTATAGATTTGTTTATATCTAATAAAAGCCGTTCTTTTTTTATGGCATAATCAATTAACTGTCCTTCTTTATACCTAAATGCGAGAGCATATGTGACTATGTCCCATCCTTGGTTTTTAAAAGTTTCTAAAAACTTGTCTTTCCATTCACTCCATTCAGAATTTATTGTTAGTTTTATGATCATCGAGCTATACCAATCCAAACAAGGTTTATCTAAAAATAACCTCAAAATATCTATTTTTGTCTCATCTTTTGTTATATTAAAGCGCGCACACTCTTTTTCAAAAATCTCTATCCATTGCATCGCATTAGGATTTTTGCTTGTGAATTTTTCAATTATAAATTTTTCTGAGATATGTTTTAAGTTATGTTGACTTTCTTTCTTAGTTGTAGTTTCTATTAATTGTTCCAAGATTTGTTGCAAAGTGTCATCTTTGTCCTTTGCTTGTGTTGTGCTCATTTCATCTAAATATTGATCTAAAAATTGCATATTACCTTCCTCATCTACATATGTCTTCTTTAGATTTTCATCCAACTTTATCCATACTTTTCTACTCTGGTGTCTTTTTTTAATGCTATTTTTTACTTTTGTGAAAGTGTTCGTTTTAACAATATATGTATGATGACTCACCGGCTTCAGTTCCTCGGGTAAAACATAACATTTTCCTTCTTCAGTAGATATTGAGGTTATGGCTAATACATTTGATTTGCCATCATTTGAGGCTATCATCGTAAACTCAAATTGAAGCCGGTCCATCTTCTTTTAGTTCACAAAAATGTCGTTTTATAAGGCATTGAGGATCTCCCAAACAAACCACAAATTGTTTCTCTGAAATTACAAAGTTTTGTTTTATTTAACAAGTCTTTACAATCATCAAGTTATTATCAAGTTACGACAATTACACTTCTATCTCACCTGAAATTACAAAGAAACGACATTTAAAGTTCACTATATATCGAGTCCTCAATCACATTCTTCTACAAGTTATTATAACGATAAAATGCACAAAAGAATCCGCGCGTCACACGCCATTAAATCATAGACACAGATCACCAATCACTATATCACAGGCACGCGACAGACAGCATAGATACGCGAAGCGCGGCAAATTCAAATGAATGAAATGTCACTCATTTCATTACATATGTAACAAAAACTATGTCGCGACGTTGCTTTACCAAGGACATTACAAATAAAACGCAATCAGTGCTATCAAAACTACTCGTATTTTTATTTTATACATTTAAAACAACTCAAATATTTACAATATTCAGTCATGAGTTGCGACCGTGTTCAGACTACAGACTTATCACGGTATAGATCGTCTAATCTAACAATGAATGCCCCTCCACGTGTTTACGGTTACACTTTGAAATAATAATGTAGTGGAGGGACGTTAATTTTTAAATTGGACAATCTCTATCATACTTGTCATTCATACATAACAATGGTTTGTAATAACAACTAATGCAAGGCAATATCGTTACAGTATGAATGAGCTATGTGTAAAATAGAGTAAGTTACGAAGAGGTTATACAGTGGGTCCCCCGGTAATCCGGACACTATTTAACGGACTGGTCAGTGGTCACAGACCAAGGAACAACTTTATGACATGTCACAATGTCACATGTCTATCACTGTTGAGTCTATTCCCTAGTTAGTGAAGATTGGTGTAATTTACTAAATACGACATACATAATATCTACGATTGTAATTATTTACAAGGTGGATGGGTATTATCCGGGCGCGAAAGTTCAATTTATATTGTTTTTCGCAAATAGTGCAATAATTATTTATACATCGTAGGCTTATGGCAATGAGGGTATAGGCATTTTTAGCAAAGTTTTCATTTAAAACATGTATTATGTATAAACGTTATGCTCGCAAGACGTATTGCCATAATCTTACTATGTAAATAATTATATTTGCGAAAAACGAAATAAAATTTGAATTGTGTAATCTGCTTTGGCATCTTAAGAATCCACTGACCTACGTTTTCTCCATACATTCAAAATACCAAATCATTCGTGCATATTTCGTTCGTGTTGTGATGTTATTCGGATTCATATAGTAATAATCTATGCTCCTGGCCATATTTGGTTCGGCAATATTCCTTTAAAACGAAATAATAATCAATTTTGATCAAAATTTTTATACGTTTGTATGGGAGACATCGTGGGTTAGTGGACTCTTAAGAAAGAATCTTATAATTTTGATATACTAATTTGTTGGAATTTGAGGTACTCCTTTTCAAAAACAAATCGCACTATAGGCAGTATTTAATCCGACAAATTCGATAGTCCGACACTGAACTACAAAACGTTTGTCGGATTACCGGGTGTTTACCGTATTCCCAAGTAGCACATTAGCGATGACTTACGTTATAAACAAGCTACATTACAGTCTATTGCTTTTATGCAGATGTATTAAAGGATAGGATGAGTCTTCAGGCTGTATTTAGGAAAGATTATACACTATTAAACAGCATAGCTAACTAATGACTTCATAATGGCGAAAAATTATACTAAAAGCATTTAAGCAGTATTTTAAAATGGTTTTGTCCAGCTATTGGCTGCATGTGATACTATTAACTGATTTAGAAGTCCAAAGCTTGTTAACGACTGGTTAACACGAAAAATTCACCTCTCTTATAATGCTGCGGGCTGCATTGAAGTATTCACTGGTTTTAAATTGGTGTACACTAATTCAGTTGTAAGTCTACTTCAACGAGCTTGCTAATGGCTGATTAAAAGTGGATATGTAATCTCTTAAAATGCCGTTGCATTTATAATAAAATCATTGAACACTGTGAGTTGTAAATTGGAGTAGCTAAACTCCTTTCTAATCACAATGCATAAAGTATAGCTGGCAGCTATTTTAAAGCTTTCAGCGTTATTTAAGAGTAGATCTAGATTTTTAAATAAGAGATTGAAACTTTTAATGATTCCTCTCACATCCAACAACGCAAAGGTAGTAGAAACAGCGTTGGCCAAGTTCGAAACATGCAGTGGAATTTAATTGTCAGTTTTCAAACATGGATGGATAAATTCTCAGAAATGGTATTAATACCATTTCTAACCTACTGTTTTGGAAATCCTATGTCTAACACTTCTGATTTAGTGCCTGGAAAGATTTCTCAAAAGACCAAAGTGCAGTGTGTACAAGCATTCATCAATATAGTTGGACATACTAAGTGTAAAGGATGTGTGGCGTTGCCTAAATTAAATGTCAAGTTACTCAGCACAAAGTTACTAGTAAGCCATTGGAAAGAATGGATTCATTCCCTGAGCAGTGCTATAGGAATCTGTGTAGAGCAACATGGAGAATTTTCGGATAAACAAGTCCAGTGTGTTTGGCGCTCCTTTGTTATGACCATTGCTGAATTGCCAGAGAACAATATAAGACGTGACCTATTTAACGAGACATTAAAAATTTTAGAAGGATTAACTCAGGTAAAAAAGTATTACTTATACTTATTGGTTTTCAATTTTACAATAGAAGTAGCTCTTTTGCGTTCTAAACTATTATATCACTTTGACACAAATGACGACGAAATTGACGACCTCCGTGGTTGAGTGGTTAGCGTGCCGGTTTTCAAGGCGCCGCCATCTCTGAGGTTCCGGGTTCGATCCCCGGTCGGGGCAATGTCAATGTCTCGGGTCTGGGTGTTGTGGGACCTTCGTTGTTTCTGATTTCCTTAACACAAGTGCATAAGCTACTTACTAAGGGATCGGAGCAATGTATGTGATGTCGTCCACTATATATTTATTTATATTTATATATTTACAAATAAATCGTCAAAATCGATCTAAATCGTTTTCAAGGCTTAGTTAAGAGTTTGGATAGAGAATGGGACGGTCACATGAGAACCTACGGTTCCTATAATAACGTTAATACGGTTTCGGTCTATAATAAAGTTAATTCCTTTTTATTAAAAACAAATTCACATGGGCAAAGCAGTGGACAAATTCTTGGAACGATATAAACTGAATCTGAATAAAGTAATCTCAAATGAATCTTAAATGAGCAATACGTTTTATTTTAATTTTATATTTATAACTAGGTTTTCGCGTGGTGGTTCGGCCCGCTAAAGCGGACCGCGTAACTGTTTTGAGCAATTTCCGTGGTCGCTCATACTCGGATTTTGCAAAAAGTCCGTATTTCGATTTTTCCCGAAAAATGTGGTAATTTTTTTTTCACCAATCTATCCCCGTTCTGTCAAAATTCAGGATAGTTGTAGGCGAAACACTAAAAAATTTTCAGCCTCGACTATCCCGTTTCGGATCTGTGGCGTCCCGGTTTGAGAAAGAATGAAAATTTTTAAAACACTACAGCTCTCAGCCGCCATCTTGTTTTTCCAAATTTTTCTACTTTACTAAAAACCATTTACTTATATCCTAAAGAACTGCAACTCTGAACTTAATCGGTTGAAAAACAAAAAAGTTACGGAAGTCACTACGGCCGCCATTTTTTCCCGCCTTGCCCTCAAATACATCTCTTATACATCATTGTAGGGTAAGGCCGTGTTTTTTTCCACTTTTTTTGTCTGTTTCTTGTCTCTTAAGCTTATTCGATCTGTATGACATTTGGTAAGATCTTCATCAGTTTAATCCTGTGTAATGTTAAGTATACTTTTTAGGCCACGACATTAATTAATCATACAAATGAAAATTCTACTATAAACATATAATTATATCTCAAAAAATGTTGCATTTTACATAAAATGGTATTGTCTTTTTTATGACTTACTTGGAATTAGAAGTCATTAAGAAATACTACTACAGTTTAAAATTTGTATGATTATTTTTTGAAGATATATATAAAGTTATCTTTCTAAATCACCTGGTTTTATTATTTTGTTCATATTCTAACTACGAAATTTTGGAGATTTCCTTTCTTGAACAAATTTTTAGGTTTTACGTAACACTTTTTACGTAACCAGTTCACCGTCTTATTTTTAAAAATACATTTATTGGGAATTCATAATCTCATTATAGCAACACAGTTTACGACTGTCATGTCATTGTCAAATCATAGACCGCCATATTGTTTCGTCAGTCGGCATGTTTATGTTTACGAGGTGGTGTCGTCTTTTTTTTCCGGAGTGGTTTTTAATTGATTTTAAAGGTAAGTTTTAATAATTTTGATTGCGAACTCAAATGGAAATATACATTTAAACAAGCGTAATAGAATAGTACCAAGTGTCCTTAGAAAATATTACAGATTTAGTAAGTTATCGATGATTTACTGCAAATTTACATAACACTTACGTCACACTTACATAGCACTTATGTAACGTGTTACGTAAATTTACGTCACGTTATGTAAAACAGATATAAAGCCTAGTCTACATTAATTAAGGCTAAGGGGATCACATTCAATTTATTAAAAACATATTGACTGCCGATAGATTAAATTGTCTAGTCATGTGAAGGAACAAATCGGAATAAAAATATTAGATTTAGATTTTAGTGTTGTTAATCGTTTAATTTTCTGCAGTAGATACTTAATGTGTAATACTTTCCTAAAAAATCATTTAATTATGTCGAACAAAGTTATCATCATATTGTTTTTATATTTTACTTTGTGTATTAGATATTTTTTTCATTGTATTTGTTTTTTAGAAGCCGCCTCGAAAAACTCCTGCCGAAAGGCAAAAACTTTATAGAGAAAAACTTAAAATCCGAAATCCCGAAAAATATAAAGAAATCAAACAGAAAACAGCCGCAAGAGCTCTTGAGTACTATAGAAAAAAACAAAGAACCTTAACAGAAGAACAGAAACAGGAATTACGACTACGAAGAAAAGAAAAAATTTGCAAAAAATTGCATTTTTTATGCAATACCAGTTTTGGGGGTTAAACAGAATTGTAATTGTAAAATGAAAAAATTCTGTATTTTTTTTAAGTTCGTGACGTATTTCAAATAAAATCAGCTGACTGGAGATCCACGAGCGTTGTGTGTGACCCATTTACGTACCGTTGGGTACCTACAAGCTCCTACCTACCTATCCTATAATGTTGTGTTTAGGTAGTACTAGCATCTGCCAGCGGCTTCGCCCGCGTGAATTTCGGTTTTAAACAAATCTCGAGGGAATCGTGGATTTCCGGTTCCCGTTCCTTCTCCCTTTTCCAATATTTATACCTACTATCAAGGAACTTCGCTATAGTAATCTACCTATACCTATAGCTGTAGCCTGTAGCTATAGATTTCGGGTTTTTCAAAATCCCGTGGGAACTGTGTATTTTTCCAGTATAAAAAGTAGCCTATGTGTTGCCAATGCATGAAACACAGCAAACTATTACAATAATATGTTATGTCAGCGTGATTTACCTAAGAACAGTCAGCGCCCTCTATGGCGTTTTTGGAAGTTTATATCTATTTTAATCCCACAGGAACAGTTTTCCGGGATAAAAAGTAGCCTATGTTTTAAGTCAGGGCATAATCTATCTCCATTCAAAATTTCAGCCAAATCGGTTCAGTAGTTGCGGCGTGATTGAGTAACAAACATCCAAACATCCACACTTTCACATTTATAATATTAGTAGGATAATAATAGCGCTAAGTTTTCGAAAGCGGTCTCCTGTATAAGCTGTTTTGGTTCAGTATCAAACAATATTTTGTTCACCTATTAGGGTCTAATAATTCATACCTCATTAAACGAATTGTGTTACAAAAGATATGATTGATTGAAATATTGCGCACAAATGAGATCTAGGCTTTAGAATTTTATGTAACATTTTTACGTAACATTTATGTTATTGTGACATAAAAAATTTATGTCACTTTTATGTTACATAAGGAAAAAACCACGGCCTTACCCTGTATCGTTTTCGATTTGTTTCCAGGAGAACAATGACAATTTTCTTATAGCTCGAATAAATAAATTTTGAAATAGCATTGGCATTTGCACGAGGTTTCGAATGACATTTGGTCGAGCACCCCCCACCTATCTTTAATACCCTGGCTGAGCCCTTCACCCGTATCCGAAATCCTCAATCATCAGCTTTCACCATATTATTCACTGAGTCATTTCTTGACTTCTATACGAAGCCACAAGTGAAAAAAAAATTGTTCATACAAAATTTTACAGGAGAATATTTTGGGGAAAATCTCGAAAACTACCCCAAATGTGGCATCACTGCTTTTATATTTCGATAGTGCCTGTCGAGTTACACAATCGGCAGGTCGATCGGCTAAGAAATAGAACATTACTCAAGTCAAACCATGGTTTTGGCTTCACGTAAGATTGTGACAGTTCCTAAAGAACCAATGCAGACAAAATACGAATTTGCATTGATGCAGTACTCAATCGATATACAAAAATTGGTTTCACTTAAGACTTTTGAAGTTTCATATCGCATAAGGACCTTAACAAAAGTCACGTCAAACTGGGTTTTCAAATCAATGGTTTTCATTGATTCATAGTATTTAGCGTTGACATAAGGTGTATAGCTTAGCTTCAATTAATTAACTAATTTGGCAATTTAAGGAAATGAAAAACAAACGTTTAAATATCTTCTTGCGTTACCTAACTTTAATATAATAAAGATTTGACTCTTTCTTTCAAAGTTTTGGGTTTAAATTCTTAACTTTAGGTAGGTTTGATCAATCATCATCATCAATCAATACATATAATAAATCTGTAGAGGTCGAATTTCTGTACAAATAAAAAAAATGCTAAAAACGGAGTCAGGGGGATGTAAGAAGTGAAATAGAACTAATTTAAAAATTTTTCAAATTTTTTGTTTCTCTGTTTGTCTGTTTGTCTGTCTGTTTGTACGGGCTAATCTTTGGAACGGCTGGACCGATTCCAATGAAATTTTGTGTGGTGGTAGCTTATGTCCCTGGTCAACATATAGGATACTTTTCATCCCGGTAAAATAAAGAGTTCCCGTGGGATATTTAAAAAACTGCAATTAATATAACAGCTTTGTAAACAACAACTAACGAACTTAATTTAGTAAAATTTGTCATGCTGATACCTTATGTTGCCTCTTTAACAATATATATATATAGTAAAACTTATTAATCCAATCGAGTTCCCGCGGGAAAGAAAACATTACAAAAACAGGAAAAGCAGGCGTCTTTCAGGTAACGGATTTAAATGCAATTTTATGATCCTACTTTGTATATATGCCCGGTCAACATTTAAGATACTTTTCATCCTGAAAAATTTGAGAACACCCGTGGGATGTTAAAAAAACCTATAGCTACTTATCTACGTAGCACAATCAAAACGGGGTTGAAATATCGACAGTTTAAATTGTCCTTTTGATCGTGCAACTAGGTATAACTATACAAGATAACCCGTACGTAGCAGGAACGGGTTGCTACGTACATAGCAGCGCATCAGAATGCTTAATTACAATATCTGGGCGTTGGTATCATCTCAGAATAAGATAAGTTTGGTTAGTATAGATATTACAATCCACGATGACACGCCCCACTCTGTCTTACTCCATGCGAATTGAGTAACATAAGCGATTTCGACAGAGTGTATAAGTAGAGGAAGACCAAAGAAGATATAGGTAAATTGTGTGAAAGAAGATAGCACGTTGACAGGAGAGATTGGCAGAAGACTCCTTTACGGGTCCATCGAACCCAGGGACCACTCATTTATCTTGGGAAAAATTAAGAAATTCCACGGGAAACATTTTTGTAAAAAAAACGAACTGCACGCGGGCACCAGCCCGCGAAATTCAAATTTTATTTAGTTTTTCGCAAATATTAGACTAACTACACATTGAAGGCTTTTGGCAATGAATTTTACGGGCATAATATTAATGCATAATTAGCCCACTATTAGCGAAAAACTAAATAAAATTTGAATTTTCGCGCCCAGATAGTGATGATGACATTACACACATCGCGATTTGGCCCCAAAGTAAGAGAAAGCTTGTTTTATGGGTGCGAAATAACTGATAAATATACATAATTATTAAAATACCCAGACATTAGTATACATTCATTCCTATCACACAATTATTTTCTAGTTGTGGGATTATATTTCATACATTTTATTCTTCATATAATAAACACAATCAGGTATACTTTCATTGTACTGGCAATTTCGCACTTTTATTTATTTTGTTTTTTAAAACTGACCACCCTGATGGACACGCGGTCCCCAGCCTACCTCCGCGCCATGCTTCATTCTTTTATTGTGCGCGGCAATGAGCACTCGACTACAAAAACACGTCTCGTTTTTGTTAATTTAGGTTCAAAGTAAAAAAAATTAAGTGTTCAGTGTTAAAAAACTTGCTTAATTTTCTATACTGATAAAAATCAAATCAAATCATATAATTGTGCATTCATCTTCGTCAGACTCCGAGGAAAGAGGGTAAGTGAAAATTAACCTTTTTCCCAGATATCACATCAACTCAAATATCAATGCTGACGAAAGTGTGTCCAAAAATTGAAATCCTAAGGCATCTCTAAGCTAACTTGGAGGGTATCACATTGAGGTTATCACGAAAGTATAGCATGATGCGCGAAATAGTCCAGGCATCTCTAAGCTAGCTTGGAGGGTATCACGTTGAGGGTACCACGAAAGCATAGCATGATGCGCCAATGCTCCTGGAGGTTGACTGCGGGTCAACACGAAGGATTTTAAAAAAAAAAAACACCTCAAGGGACTTTGCGGATACCAACGGGGGACGATGTCGGTGTGGCGCTGTTCTCGGCTTCACTACAAGTGGCTCCGCATGACCTCCCGGACTTTGATCCCGAATTGCTATCGGCGCTCAGTCACAAGAACTATATTAATGGTTAGTCCCGACAGTTATAAAATTCTAACCGACCTTCATTGCAAAGAATCAAATAGTTTATTTGATATACTTGCCTGGCTTATGAATAGCCAGTTAAATGTTATAGCCTTTTATCAGTGATAACTATTTCACGACTTAAAAACTAATTCCACGAGGGTACCAACGCGTCGAACTTTTCTAACTATGTACCTACAGCAATAATGTTTAGATTTTGTGGTGGAAAATAATTTTACTTACTTTCGAAAATTAATGTTCAGATTGTGTAATGGGATGATAATTTAACTGTTAGCTCAACAATATTATGTATAATGTACCATTAGTCTGAAAGTTTCATTGAAGTGAATTGTTAAATTCTTTCTGAAACTAATAAAAATCTTAAACCACAACGCGTCCTGAACTGAGAAGAAGCTTAAGTATTGACAAATGACATTTTGTTTCGACAAATGACAAGTAATTAAAGTTCACGAACGGGACCAGATGTTTTTTCGGAGAAATAGTTTCGGGCATTATACTAGTTTCAATGGTTACTGATCGTCAGGTGTTGTAAATAAAGAAACCAGCAGGGCGCGGCGGGCGACTTTGCTATCGACACCCACCGCTGGGACAGCGCAATCTCGTTTCTCGAGAAACTAGCTGGCCCCCTCTCGTTACGGCTCGGCCAGCAGGGGGGGGCGTGACACACTTGAGTATTGGCGATCAGCCGCGAGGAAGATGCGACGTGACAGCAAGTTTCCAGCATCAGCCACAACAAGGACCAGGTTCATCGACGACGCTAGACATTAAGGTACCTATATGCCAGTTGTCTTCAACATTTTGAAGTTTATTGGTTACATATCACTGACAAGGAATCCGTCACGATCTATAACATGATCTAGAATTTCGGGAGTTATAATAAGTGAAGACTATTTTTTGACTTTCACTAGGTGTACAAATGTACGTACATTCAATAAAATATTTTAATGAATTGAACAAATTAAGGAACTAGCTCCAAAAAATTATTATTACATAATACCATTTTAAAAATCGTACACTAACACAGTGTACCGCCTTACACGTTCACAACAAAGAAAAAGCGACAAATGTCTTTGACAATCGACATTTCTTTTTTGGGTGAGATAATGTGGGAGTGAGTCACTGCATGTTCGATTATAGTTAAGATGTGTCTAACCTCAAAATCTTACGTGGTAAAAGATACATTCTAAATTTAAAGGCGTTGAATGAATTTGTAGTTCAAAATCTTTTGAAATTGATAGTTCATAGAACAGCTTACAAGCGAATACCTAAAAAGGGTTTTATGCCTATGAACTGAAGAATCTTATTTTAAAGTACCGATTCATCCTTGGTAAAATACATAAAGAAGTTGTGACTCATCTCAGATACTTACCGCGGTTTTTTCATGAAGATTTGTTAGGTGTTAGAGTGTTAAAGTTATTTACTACCCTCAAAACATGCTCAGTTTCCTGGTTTTATTTTAATTTCTGACGATATGGCAGTATCGTTACCCAACCGCAAACTATGACGTGAATTATGTAACAATTCAAATTCTGTAAAGAATTTTATACGCTTAACTCGTTGTATCATCTAAGAGTTAAGCTTAATTCCGATTAAAAGTCCTAAAGTCCACTTCTCCAGCTATTAGGTATGGATGGGGTTACACAGAACGTCTGTAGAAACAAAAAATGTAGTCCGTAAGAAAAATTAGACTTTAGACGCAGCTGTTCGTCCATCATCGGTTATCCTATCAGATGGCCAGTGGTTACAAAACATTTTTTAAGTCATCTAACTCCCTTAAACCTAAAAGGTTGAACTAGTGATTCACACGATTTCCCGGTCTAGATGAAGACTAATTCTTTTCATTAGAGGGATTTTTGTTTTTGTAATAATTAACGTTAAGATGAATCGAAATACCTCTTTACAGAGTTGATGGCCATATTTTTCGATACATCTATTTTGATACACATGATTTACATCAGTTGCATAGAGGATATCAAATATCCTCATTTAAACGATTGGGTTAATTGTTTCTTATACGGAAATTAAAGATAATCAAAAGCTGACCAAGAGTTACATCCAGTTAATGGGATTAAGCTATCGCGGTAAAATTATATACTTCAAAGTTATTCAAAGAGTTCAATCCAGTTATTGAATTTATCGCTTCTTGCAATAATGCGAAATGTAATCAATACGAACCCAGACGTCTTAGAAACAGACGCATTCTGAACATTTTGGAACACCAAGTTTACCTTTGCTCTTCTATACATTCTTCTAGAGGAAGAATGCTTAAAAATACTATTATAGACAATGCTTTAGACATACATCGTCTAAGGACCTTTACAACTTTGGATTTTCTTCTTTTACATAAGGTGTCAAAAGACTTACTTCTTATAGTACATTTATTGATGATAAATAAATAATTATGGTCTTTCCCTAGAGAACCACAATTCATAGGAATTACTGGAGGAAGTTCTCTGAAGGCATTAAAAAAAAAAATATATATATATATATATATATATATATATTTTTATATTTTATATATATATATCTTATACCTTTAAACGAGCAATTCTTGTATATATGTATATTTCTATATAATCTGGATCTCGGAAACGGCTGGAACAATTTTCATGAAATTTAGTATACAGGGGGTTTTGGGGGCGATAAATCGATCTAGCTAGGATTCATTTTTAATGAAATGTCGAATTTACCAAAAAGTCACCCAGATATTATATATATATATATATATATATATATATATATATATATATAGAGAACTCTTCCCGCTAAATGTTGATCATTCGCGACGTCACGCGAGTACTTTGTTGATCCGAAAACACATGTTGATCCGACGCCTTTTGTTGATCCAATATGCATCTCTGGTAACTAATGTGGCTCCAACCGGATCAACATCTACACTCATGGAACTTTTTACTAGCGTTCGCAGAAGTTGATCCGATATACAAATCCACCTTGCGATGGTTACGGAAAATGTTGATCCAATTCAAATGAGCCAATCAGAGCACGGCAAACGATCGGATTGGCTAAAAGCATCCGCGACGTTGCCGCTTCGTAGGTTTATACAAATATCTTTATTTGAAAGTATCCAGTTTAAGAAATTAGTTTGAGTATAGAGCTTGGTGAGTAACTTTGCGACTAATTCGCTAAGTTGGACTTTTTCGACTATGATTTTTATATAAACCTGTGAAGATACTACTGCCATTGTCGCAATTTGAATGTTGAAAGTAGGCGGCAGAGCGTTAGATGGAAATGCAGGTCACGCAGCCCTCTCGAAGGATACCCACTAGGTGACTAGGCGTTGCCGTGTGCCATCCATAAGTTGCCGGCCTGCGGATGACAGACGTTAGGAGCCGTCCGTCGTCAAAACCGGTGGGTTATGACCTGGCGGGAGCGTAGTGCATACAAAAGTGAATCCCGTACTCCCGCCAGCGGGTCCGTCGTGGACACAGACAGTTTTAGTGGGTGCAACTTAACCCATATGTTTCCCCTTGCCGGAGTGGTATGCTTTAGGCATTTTCTGTCTATAAATAAAAAAAAAACCGGCCAAATGCGAGTCGGACTCGCGCACCGAGGGTTCCATACTGCAAAAGAAGTAAAATTTTTTAAAGAATTACTTTTGTTCATGAATTTACGAGTATAATTTACATGTAGGTACTTTTTTTGGCGAACCGCAAACATAACTTTGTTTTTGGCGGTTTATTGTTTTTATTAAAAAAAGTATAATAGTTAGAGAGTTAATTTTATTTTTCCTGTAAAATATACGTTATTAATTTCTATTAATCATAATTATTTCAGATTTTTCGATTGAAATTTTGACGACCCGGTATTCCCCCCTTTTTAAATAAAAACAAAAATGATTTTCAATTTGATTTTCGAGTGTGACAGGCAGACGGACGGACGGACGGACGGAGAAAGTCACACCATAAGGGTTCCATTTTTACCATTTTGGTATGGAACCCTAAAAAGGTCCTATCGATATTTGAAACGCATAGTTAGTTAAAACTTATTTTCGTGCGAAGTTAAAAACTGGTAGCCAAGTAAGTCCTTAGTCCTTGGTATCATAATATGAATACCCTATTTATTACCATACGTATCCATCACGGAAAAGGGAGTACCTACGTTTCCACTTTCCACTGAAGCGGTCTACTCCGCCCGCTCCTCTTCAATCGTTAACATAATACCTACATAATATCGAGTTTCTAAATAGATAATCTAATATGGATTACTAGCAGATACCCGCGGCTTCGCTCGCGTAAATTTTAGATTTCCTATTCTGACGGGAAGCCATGAATTTTACCGGAATAAAAAGTAGCCTTTGTGTTAGTTTAGAACGAACTCTATCTCCATTCCAACTTTCAGCAAAAAAATTTCTTAGTTGCAGTTTGAAGGAATGTTTTTCCACATGAATAAACATTTTTCACTATTTCCGCGGAAACCATTGATTTTCCCGGAATAAAAAAATTAATAAAAACCCATCAAAATACACGATATTTCAAATTGTTTTTTTTAAAAAACGAGCCAAGCGCGAGTACGAGTCGCGCACCGAGGGTTCCATACTATAAAAGAAGAAAAACATTAAAAGAATCACTTTAGTTCATGAATTTACGAGTATAATATACATGTAGGTACTTTTGTTGCCAAACCGCAAACCTAACTTTGATTTTGGTGGTTTATTGTTATTATCAAAAAAAGTACAATAGTTAGAGAGTTGTTTGTTTTCAACTGTAAAATATACGTTTATTCCTATTGATCATAATTATTTCAGATTTTTCGATTGGTAAACTTCGGAGACAAGGGGGGGGGGACGGAATTTTTTTCGACAATTTGCCCAATAACTCAAAAAAACTATCAGGCATAAAACTAAATAAAAATTGTTTTTAGAATACACAAGTAACGCCCTTTCATATGATACTCCATTCAATATTGTTATTTCATTTTGAAATTTCGACGACCCAGTTTTCCCCCCTTTTTTAATAAAAATAAAATAGATTTTCAATTTGTTATGATTGCAATGGCGGCGCACAGCAATTACCTACAACTATTCCAAATTTCAGGTCGATAGCTTTAATAGTTACTGAAACAATAAAGTGTGACAGACGGACGGATGGACGGACGGACGGACGCACGGACGGTCGGACGGAGAAAGTCTCACCATAAGGGTTCCATTTTTACCATTTTGGTATGGAACCCTAAAAAGGGAACCGCCTTCAAAAAAACCCACTGAAAAGCACAAAATAATTTTCTAATAAATCTGGGTACACCTACTTAGTTTTCGATTAAATAAGTTCGATTCACAAAGGCAGTAGCTAACGCATCTTTCTTACCTTATTTCTCTAACGAAGTAGTCTAGTGGGTTCTTTGTCACACGTAGAACGCGACGTTGCCGCTCTGTGTAAGACGCCAATTCGTCAGTTTTGGCTCCGGATCCACTTATTTTAAGTAAATGTCGCATATGAGTTTAATATATTCTGGATCTAAGAAAGCTTTTTCAGTATGATTTTTTCGGCCGTTTTTGGATCAACAAATATTGGTTAAATCGCTGACGAGTATGTCGAAAATCTGTTCGTGCAGATCCACTGACGTCACACGTGCATTAGGGGCGGATCAAAGTATATCAGTTGGCCCGAGGTAGAGCTGAGTAAACACGTGAAATAGGTGGATCAACATTTGTTCTAGCTTCTCACTGGAGCAACATTTACCGTGAACGGATCTATATATATATATATATATATATATATAAAAGGACATTTTGTTGGAATTTTTAATAATTTATCTGTTTCAAAAATTTTGTGTTATTTACAAAGTTTTGTGGCAATACTGCTTAATTAACGACTGAGATCCGTACAATCCGTACCTACATTATAAGTCAACCTCGTAATTTCCAACAGAACAACTTGTTAACGACGTAGCATATGGTACGATTACTTGTTATCATTCGGCATTGAGTTTAATTTCTGCTGATGATTTTGGGTCAAATAAAAAAAAAAAAATATATATATATATATATATTATATTGCGAAAATGAATAGATAAATTAACATCAAACACCACATAGTAGCACACAATATAGTATGCTAACACATTGCTCAATGGGCCTTAATAAGAGTTTATTCATTCCGTAACTTTGCTTTGCTGATCTTGTAACTTTTTTAGCTCTAGGCAGTAGACACAGCACAGAATGAGAACATTAGCATTAGTTAAAGTTAGTATTATTGTTTTTATATAATTCAAGGGAATTATTGAGTTTATACAACGCCAGCTACTACTCAGGGCGAACCAGTTTTAATTATACCATAATTAAAACTGAAGAGAAAGTATAAAAATTTGCCACAGCTTTGAAAAACAAATCGATATGTCGTTTACAAAATCTTAGACCAAGATATATAATAGACAACCTCCTGATAATGTTGAAGCGACCTCATAACGTCGCCTGCAGGCTGACCACCGTGAGAACGTGTCTGCCGAGGAATATAATCTCTCACGAGAGAGGTCTGCGTTTCAGTGCACTCAGCAACACTTCCTCGGCGAGCACGTAGTTTGTTGCTTGACCTCATCAGAAAAGCAGTCTGCTGGTAACAACCATTACGGACGTTACCTAAGTTTTATAACCTCTTATTGAGCGATGATGCTTCTGTCGCAATAGCTCTTTTGCTCTCTAATCATTATTCATTATAATCTATCTAAATATAAATTAAACCTATTTATAATGTGACTGGGTTATTGATCCAGGAATTGAACGAAAAGATTGTGTTAATTAAATACTTCTGTGGTATAAAGAGGACCTATTTCCTATTATAATAGGAAACAATTTACTATCTGTTAATGTCCATAATTTAACAAAAATTTTCATCTCTAAACATCTACCTGATTGTGTTTATTATATGAAGAATAAAATGTATGAAATATAATTGATGATTAAACGAACTTACCTGTAAGTGAAGTTCTATCACAATTATGTGAATACATTTTATTCGAATATAATAATATAAGGTCCCTCCCATACCCAAAACCCATGAGTATAATACGAAAATTTTGTTAAATATTCTCTAAAGAATGAAGCATGGCGCGGAGGCATAGAGTAAAGTAATCGCGGAGGTAGGCTGGGGACCGCGTGTCCATCAGGGTGGTCAGTTTTAAAAAACAAAATAAATAAAAGTGCGAAATTGCCAGTACA
The DNA here is from genome assembly GCA_963855885.1 of Coenonympha glycerion. Taxonomy (NCBI): domain Eukaryota; kingdom Metazoa; phylum Arthropoda; class Insecta; order Lepidoptera; family Nymphalidae; genus Coenonympha; species Coenonympha glycerion. The sequence continues at coordinate 6,556,061 of OY979628.1, forward strand.
ATGAAAGTATACCTGATTGTGTTTATTATATTCGAATAAAATGTATTCACATAATTGTGATAGAACTTCACTTACAGGTAAGTTCGTTTAATCATCAATTATACTGACAATGGCCCAAAAGCTCAACGCGCGGAGCCAAGATAATAACCAAAGATTGTCGTAAAACGGGGCACAGACAAGTAATACGTCTTATTTCAATAGGTAACGCACTATGTCCATATAAATCGTTAGGCTAGGTTAGGTTAGGTTAGGGATCCCAACACTATGTCGATTGTCACCTATAGTTACATACCGGTTGTATGTGACTATTGCAAACATAGTTCTAATGGATATGAGATACTGACAAAAGTTAGCCGATCGACCTGCGGTTTATACATGTCGACTTTCCGAAATGTCGCCAACTACCTCAAAAACAGGAACAAAATTTCTAAAAAAACAAGAAAAAAAACAAAATGGCCGCTACCCCATTCCACATAAATATTTTACATAGTTTCGCATTCTTTCCAATAACTACAGGATATACCGCTCCTGATGACGTTTCAAGTTATCATCTCGCTCGCACCCAGGCGACATGATTGCCCCTGAAAAGTGACCATGTCGAAAATCACTTTTACTTTGATAGATTCCAGTGTTGCCAGTCCTCGGTGACAAAAATATCCAAATGTCATTTGTACGAGTAGGACACGTGATCGCTCATACTCGGAATTCGCGAAAAGTCCGTATTTCGATTTTTTACTTTTTGGGGAAAATTTTGAAATTTCCCGAGAAATGGGGTAATTTTTTCCTCCCACTCAATTCTTTGAGTCTATACACACAAACGCCCCATAGAAGTCGAAACGATCCGATGTTGCCAAGTGTGAGAAATTTGAATTTCAAAATCGCGTTTTTTCGTACCTTAGACTGATTGGCCACCAGAACAGCTGCTATTTTGGATTTTAAAAAATTACACTCGTTCTGTCAAAATTCAGGATAATTGTGGGCGAAACAAGAACAAATTTACATCTTCAACCATCCCGTTTAGGATCTGTGGCGCCTCGGTTTAGGGTCGAAAAATGAAAAATTTTAAAACACTACAGCTCGGCCGCCATCTTGTTTTTCAAAAATTTTCCAATTTTTCTAAAAAGCATTTACTCATTGCCTCTAGAAACTGCAATTTTGAACGAAATCGGTTGGAAAACAAAAGAGTTACGAAAGTCACGTCGGCCGCCATCTTGTTTTTCTGAAATGTCATAATTTTTCCCTAGTCGACTCCCGCACACGAACACATCTCCGGTACATCATTATATCGTTTTCTGTCTCTTTCTGGGAGAACAATTATGTCAATCAGTGAGTCAGTCAGTGGTAATTGAGCTATATTTAGTATAACTAGTAGGGTGCGTGGATGCGCGGGCCACATGTGGCCCGCGGGCTGTCTTCCCGCCTACAAAAATATCGCAACCCTCAGTCATCATCTTTTCCCTATACATTTTCTATGGAAAAATAAATTCCGCCATTTTGAATTTTTTGTGCTATCCATCGAATAGACCTTTGAGTCCTGATCAGCTCTTGTCAAGAAACCATTCTTCCACCTTTTATACTTTCCGAGATATCGGCAAAATTCGAATGGCGGCCATTTTGAATCCGCCATTTTGAATTTTTTTCAGCTCACTGGCAATTGCATGACATTTCAAATGACATTTGGTCGAGCACTCCCCACCTATCTTCAATACCCTGGCCGTGCTCTTCACCCGTCTTCGAATTCCTCAATCATCAGCTCTCTCCGTATTTTTCCTCAGGTTGATTTCTTTTCTTCTATAAGACCTCATCCGTGAAAAAAAAATTTTTCATACAAAATTGTTTGTATATATAGAGAGGTGATAATCAGTCAGTCAGTCAGTCAGTGAATCAGCACGAGTAGCTATATATATATTACTAGTTTTTCGCGTGGAGGCACGGCCCGCTAAAGCGGACCGCGTAACTGCTTGGAGCAATTTCCGTGGTCGCTCATACTCGGATTTTGCAAAAAGTGGGTATTTCGATTTTTCCCGAAAAATGGGGTAATTTTTTTTTCACCAATCTACACCTGTATATACGTACGATCACCCCATAAACATCGAATATTGCCAACTGTGACAAATTTCAATTAAACCGTCCCGGTTTGGGGTAGAAAAATGAAAATTTTGAAAACACTACAGCTCAGCCGCCATCTTGTTTTTCCAATTTTTACCATTTTTTTCTATAATAAATTTACTCATTTCCTCAATTCCGCGAGTTTGAACAAAATCGGTTGGAAAACAAAAGAGTTACGAAAGTCACGTCGGCCGCCATCTTGTTTTTACGAAATGTCATAATTTTTCTTTACTACACTTCCGCACCCAAATACATCTCCCATACATCATTGTGTCTTATTCTATCTGTTTCCAGGAGAACAATGACAATTTTCCCATAGCTCCTAATCGCCATACAATTTAGTATGAAAAAAAAATATTCCGCCATTTGAATTTTTTTTCTTCCAATAGATATACCTTCTCTTCCTGATCTTCTCTTGCTAAGAAACCACTTTTCTATCTTTCATACTTTCTGAGACAGACACCGACGAAATTTGTATGGCGGCCATCTTTTTTTCGCCATTTTGAAATTTTTTTCAGCTCACTGGCAACTGCACAAGGTTTCGAATGACATTTGGTCGAGCACCCCCACCTATCTTTAATACTCTGGCTGTGCTCCTCACCCGTCTCCGAAATCCTCAATTATCAGCTCTCTCCATATTTTTCGCCGAGTCATTTCTTGACTTCTATACGAAGCCACAAGTGAAAAAAAAATGTTCATACAAAATTTTACAGGAGGAAATTTTAGGGAAAATCTCGAAAACTACCCCAAATGTGGCAGCACTGTTTATATATCTTGATACTGCCGGTCAAGTTACACAATCGGTTCATACATGTCGACTTTCCGAAATGTTGCCAAGTGCCCCAAAAATACGATCAAAATATTCAAAAAAATTAACGTGAACTCAACGGGTCTGCCCGCGAAATTCAAAATTTTCGTGGTTTTTTGCAATTTGTACGCTAATTAGACATGATAGGCTTATGGCAATCAATTTGCGAGAATGGCAGTATCATCTTTACATGATTATATCAAAATCTTTGCATAAAAATGTGTATCCTAGGAAATTAATCAGAGTATCGAGTTTTATGTAAGTAACTCGCAAATCTTGGACTAATTTCTTTAACTCGACACTTTCGAGCAGAGATTTTTATATAAACACCTGAAGAAGATATTGGGATTATCGCAATTTGACGGTCATAAGCCTATTATATCTTATTAGCTTAAAAATCGCGAAAAACCACGAAAAATTTGAATTTCGCGGGCACAGCCGTGGTGTGCTCCTTAAATAAATACCAAATGGCCGCTACCCCATTCCACATAAATATTTTACATAGTTTCGTATTTTTCCTAGTAACTACAGGATTAACCGCTCCTGATGACGTTACAATTTTTCATCTCGCTCGCACCCCGGCGACATGATGGCCCCTGAAAAGTGACCATGTCGAAAATCACTTTTGCTTTGATAGATTCCAGTGTTGCCAGACCTTGGCGACAAAAATACCCAAATGTTATTTGTACCAGTAGGACGCGTGGTTGCTCATACTCGGATTTTGCAAAAAGTCCGTATTTAGATTTTTTACGTTTTGGGGAAAATCTCGAAATTTCCCGAGAAATGGGGTATTTTTTTTCCCCACTCAATACTTCGAGTCGAAATGCACAATCGTCCCATAGAAGTCGAAACGCTCCGATGTTGCCAACTATGACAAATTTGAATTTCAAAATCATGTTTTTTCGTACATCAGACTGATTGACCGCCAGAACAGCCGCCATCTTGGATTTTAAAAAATTACTCCCATTTCGTCAAAATTCAGGATAATTGTGGGCGAAACAAAAAAAATTAACATCCACAACCACGCCGTTTAGGATTTGTGGCGCCGCGGTTTGGGGTCGAAAAATGAAAAATTTTAAAACGCCACAGTTCGGCCGCCATCTTGTTTTTCAAATATTTTCAAAGGGGATTGAAACTATCTGGCATAGCGACCTGGCCGCCATTTTGATTTTTTTTCGAAATCGCGGCGCACGATTTAAGTGGTATGTATGGGTAGAAGACGCATAGACGAACAAATAATGTCATGTAACATAGTACCCTAAAGTGTCACGTTACCGAGATATTTGAAGGTAAAGATAGACATATGAGGACAACGACAATCATTAAAAATAGACTTATAACGTGTCTAAAGGCGTCAGATTGTATCCAAATAATCGTTTCTAGGTTGATTATTATTATAACTGTTTATTAGGTACACTACATAATACCTACTAGGAGCACGAGAAAACTACTACTATCATTATATACTATAGGTATTATGTAATGTACCTACTCTCTTCTAATAAACAGTAATAATAATAATCAACCTAGAAACGATTATTTGGATACAATCTAAAGAAATTTAGAAAAAGTTAGAAAAAAAATATAATAAATTGAAAATAAACTCCTTCAAAGTCAAGCTTTTTAGCAGCCACGTTTTTGTCTCATCTTAAGGTGTTGCGGCCCTACCAGCCCGCGAAATTCAAATTTTATTTAGTTTTTCGTAAATATTAGACTAACTACACATTGCAGATTTATGGCAATGCATTTTGCGGGCCTACTTTTTCTGCATCTACATGTTTTTAATAGAAACTTTGTTCGAAAGGTCCCACTCATCTCATATTGGTTCCCGAAAGATAATTTTTTGCAGTTTTCCAGATTTCGAGCTATCGGGAACCAATATGAAGTAAATGAATATTGTTGAGCAGAGTTTTTATTAAAAACATGTAGATGCATAAATATTGTGCCCGCAAAACTCATTGCCATTAGCCTTCGATGTATAATTAGCCTACTATGAGCGAAAAACTAATTAAAATTTGAATTTTCGCGCCCGGATGGTACCCATCGCCCTTAACCATGCGAAACTGTAAAGGTCTTCGTTAAAGTACGGAACCCTAAATGCGGGATCGGTAGGTAAGTACATAGGTAATTGATAAATAATACAAACTTCTCTAAGTATAGTCTGTGCATATGTTGTATTGTCTGTGAGTAAAATATATTACCTATGTCCTAGTTTGGTTTAGTCTATGGTTCGAAAAGATGGCAACGGGCAACCAGTGATAGCTGCGTTGCCATTTGGCAACTTTGGTTGCCATTTTGGCAACATTTGACCCTTCGTGGCAACCAAATGGCAACCGAGCTCAAATGGCAACTTTTTGGCAACTTTTCGACTTGTCGCGCGATCATCGCTAAAAAAATATCGAATATATTTCGCAGATGAACTGAACTCATCGAATTGAACAAAATCAAAATCTTGAACGAATTTTTATTCCCAAACCAGCTTTTGCCCGCGGCTTCGCCCGCGTGAATTTCGGGGTTTTACAAATCCCGTGGTAGTGCTGGATTTTCTGGGGAAAAAAACAGCATATGTGTTAACCTAACTTTGCTAATTGCTCCAAAATCTCCATTTTTCTAATTTCCATCGAAAACTACGATGGACATTTGTAATTTTTGTTTTAATGTATCGGTAAAAATAATTCCCAAAAACGCTCAGAACGACATTTAAATAACTGGCTTAGTTTTTGAAGTAATTAGGTAAAACAACGTTTTTCTGTTATATTCTTCCGCAACGCTGCATACTAACCTAACCTAACCTAACCCATCAACGTATTCATAAGAGTGAGAAGGACGAAAATAAAATCAACGTATCCGCTTAGGAGTGAAACAATTTCAGAACCTTTACCTTATAGTTATAGGTATCCATTTTCGCATTTATAGCATAATTATTATCACATATTCTATTGCTCATCTAAAACACATTTTTAATAGCGAAACAGTTTTAATATCAGAAACTATACAGGAACACCTTTTTAGCATTATTAACCTGTATCCCATTGCTTAACCAAAACACACATTATAAATAGCGAAACAATTGTACTTTCAGAACCTTTATGGGTAGGTACCCATTTCCACATTTATAGCATTACTAATTACTATACCATATCCCATAGCTCAACTAAAATATACATTGTCAGTAACGAAACAGATGTTAGTTCAGAACCTATATCATATAGGTACCCGTTTTCATAGTTATAATATTATTAACCTGAATCTCATTGCTCAACTAAAACACAAAATGCTAATAGCGAAACAGTTGTAATGTCGGAACCTATAATACGGGTACCCATTTTCACATTTATAGCATTATGCATTATTTATAGCATTATAGCATTATTATTTATAGCATTATTATCCCATATCCCCTTGTTCAACTAAAACACACTTGTTAAATGCGGACAGTGCTATGTTCAGAATCTACATAGTGGCCATTTTCACATTTATAGTGATAATAGATTCAGTTTTTGCCCGCGGCCCCACCCGCGTCAAATTCGCTTTTTCATGAATCCTAAGGGAAACGTCATTTTCCCGTTATCGTTCCCTATTTCAACCTCACATGCTTTCAAGCAAGTTCGCTTGAACAATCTATCTATAGACGTAGCTATAGATTGCTCTAGAAAAGTTGGTATTTTGAGTATCCTACGGGAACTACGGATTTTTCCGGGATAAAAAGTAGCCTATGTTTTAATCCGGGTTACAAGCTACCTATGTTCCAAATTTAAGCCAAATCGGTTCAGTAGTTGAGCCGTGAAGGAGTAACAAACATACACACACACAAACTTTCGCCTTTATAATATTATATTAGGATGAAAAAAATACTTATATAATAGACAAACAAATTGTACCCATATTTCTATCAGCAAAAGGTCTATTTTGGTGAAGCTAGAGATAAAAGTAATTTTATGTAAACAAAAATGGAAGAAACTTTGTGAACACAGAGCAGATAATTAATACGTAGTGTTTTAAATAAATTCTGTGTGTGACTGTGTGCACTGTGTAAAGGAAATTTTTTCGTGTTTTTCTAATACTTTTGTTTTTAAATCTATTGGTAAGTCCTCTTTATTGTTTTAATCGAAGAAGCTACCTATAGACTATTTGAAAAACCAATTTTACTGATTGAAGACTCAACAAGTGCGATCTGTGTTCGGTGTACACGTGTACTTTACAGTAGGTTCGAGAACAGATGCACTTCAGTTTTTATATTATATTTTGAATATGCTCTAATAAAACTATGCATTGGAATTTGGATCTAACAAATCCTTCCTTGTCTTTTTTTGGTCTGTCCCGTGTCCGGACAGACTCTGTCCGCTCTTCTTTGTCAATGTCAAACAAATGATTTTTTTTTTTAATTTATTCATGACCATGGATACAAAGTCCTCTAGTCGGATACAATTTTCAAACAAATGAAAGAAGTAAAGTGTCTTATTATTTTTAAATGGATGTACATGATTTTTTTCGATTTAAATTTTTATCAACCAAAATGCAGAGCAATAAAACAGTACTCAATAGGTAGGTATAAATATTTTTATATTACTAAAAGGCACAGAACGTTTTTTTACAGGTTTTTTTTCTAATGGCAACATTTGGTTTCAGATGGCAACATTTGAACCTACAAATGGCAACCTGGGCTGAGTATACTCTGGCAACACTGAGTGATAGAGTAATCTGTGAAGTGTGATGGCAACTTTTGCATTGTTAAAAGGAAGATACCTATATTGTGCATGTGATGATAAAAATAAAACGTGGATACTATAACAATGATTTATTATTTATGTAAACAATTATAACTAACAGTGGTAGCTGACAACGTGGTTCAAGTTTTCGTCGTAGTTTGGTCCGGGTGAAAGAAAATTGTTACAATAAGTTTCGACAATGGCGGCCGCACCCGTGAATATTGTGCACCAAAAGGATAGATTCGCGATAGTACCGTTCGCGGGTAATAACTTTTCAACGTGGGCATTTCGAATTAAAAGTATATTGCGTGAGAGTGGAGTTTTAGCCGCAATACAAGAAGAGATATTTTCACAAAAGGCCGAAAATGTTGCAGCGGAAAACAAGGCGCAGGCCATTTTGATTGCCGGGGTGTCTGATGCCTACATCGAATATGTTAAGAAAGGTACAGCATTTGAAATGTTTAGAAACTTGGAAGAAAACTTTAAATCCAAAGGAGTAAGGTCAAAATTGCTTTTAAGAAGAAAATTGTCAGAAATAAAATATTCAGAGAGAGACTCATTAATGAATCATATAAATAAAATGGAAGAAATTTTTACAGAACTTAGTGAGGCTGAGGCACCTTTAGGTGAGGAAGAATAGGTTAATTATTTGTTATTATCAATGCCTCAATCCTATGAAGGAATAATAACAGCACTAGAAACGGTAGAAAATCTGAAATTAGACTTCGTCAAGAATAGATTACTCGGAGAGGAAGAAAAGAGGAAGGAAAATTTAAGTGGAAATGTGTCTCATGTGAGTGCGTTTTCATGCTTTGTTTGTGGAAGCCCTTTTCACAAAAAAAAATGAATGCAGAATGAGAGAGAATGATGTAAAAAGAAAAAATCAAAGAGGGCATGGATTTTATCAAGGAAATAGTCTGAATAGAGGTTTTTCACAAGGACGAGGAAGAGGTTTTCATGGATATGCAAACCCAGGATATTCTCAAGAACATACACAACGCGGTACAGGACGTGGACGATCAAGAAGGAGAAGTTACTGGTCATCAGAGAGGCATGGTTCACAAGATGCAGCATTTATGTGTGATAGTGAGCAAAGTGAGCAAAGTGTTGTTTATGGGCAATATAATAAAATAGTGTTCAACTGTGACTCAGGATGTTCAGATCATATGGTGAACAACAAGGACTTCTTCACAGAATATATTGAGTTGTCTGTTCCTAGGAAAATAGCAGCGGCAAAAGAAGGTGTAACCTTAGACGCGGTCAGTATAGGTAATAGGGAAGTTAAATGTTATGTAGGGAAAGATGAACGGATTTGTAGCATAAAAATGTTTATTATGTACCGGAATTACGAAAAAATTTATTATCTGTTAGAAAAATGGAAACCAATGGGAAGGTAAAAGTTTATAATACAGAACGGTTGATAATGATAGGATCTTTACAAGATAATCTCTATACTATAACAATGGATGTTCAGAAACAAAATTGTAATTATACAGTTGGCAGTAATGTAAATAATGATTTAGTACAGTTATGGCATAAGCGTTTTGGCCATTTAGGTATGAATAACATGAATAATCTAGTAAAACATAACTTAGTTGATGGGTTAAATGATTTGGAAGGTTTAAAAATTGAAAATAGTTTATGTGAACCTTGTATGTTAGGGAAAATGACGAGGCAGCCCTTTAAGGGTACAGGCTATAGAGCTAGAAAACCATTAGAGATTGTGCACACAGATGTTTGTGGATCGATTAGTCCGGATAGTAGGGAAGGATATAAATATTTTGTAACATTCATTGATGATTTTACCCATTTTGTGGTGGTGTACTTAATTAAACATAAATCTGAAGTTTTTGAAAAGTTTAAAAATTATTATTATTATGTCACTAACCATTTTGGTATGAATATGCTAACGCTTAGGTCAGACAATGGTGGGGAGTATACATGCAAGGAGTATCAAGATTTTTGTAATAGGAAAGGCATAACATTGCAATACACTGTACCATACAATCTGGAAATGAACGGGGTTGCAGAACGGATGAATCAGACACTTATGGAGAAAGCTCGTACAATGTTAATTAATTCAAAGTTACCAAAAGAATTTTGGGGTGATGCAGTTTTGTGCTCAGCATACTTGACAAACCGTAGTCCAACCATTAATAAGCATAGAACCCCAGCAGAATTATTTTATGGTAAGAAACCAAATGTAAGCAACCTTAGAGTATTTGGTTCTATTGCTTATAATCATATACCGAAAGAACAGAGAATGAAACTTGATCCTAAGGCAAAGAAATTAGTAATGATAGGTTACTGTGTGAGTGGCTACAAATTATGGGATGAAGAGAATCAAAAGGTGGTTATTGGAAGAAATGTTATATTTGATGAAAATACACAGATTATTGAAAAGGTAATAATATCAACAACCAATGAAAATAACAGTTTACAGGATAAGGACATACAAAAGCAAATAGAAGAAGAAAATGAGAATCCCGACATAAATGAAGAAGTTAGTTCTACAAAACAGAAGGAAAATAAGGAGGTAAGTGAGAAGGTAAGTGTTCAGGGAGGAAATGGAGAAAGAACAATTTTTGGTGAACAGAAGAGCGACATGCATGAAGGTAAAGAAGTTTCAGGGAAAAGAAAACGACAGAAACCAAAGTGGCAAAAAGATTATGAAATGGACTTTGAGAATGATGTTTTATATGCATTATTGTCATCGCAAAATGAGGATGTACCCAAAGACTATAAAGATATAGAAGAAAGAGAAGATAAAAAGTTATGGATGAAAGCTGTAGAGGAAGAATTTAAGGTATTGGAAGAAAGTAAAACTTGGGAATGTGTACCGTTACCACAAGGTAAGAGATTAATTGATACTAAATGGGTTTTTACTAAAAAGGATATAGGAGAGAATAAAATGTGTAAGGCGAGACTAGTAGTGAAGGGATATCAGCAAAAAGAAAATTTTGAAGATGTTTATTCACCAGTTTTACGAATGCAAACTTTGAGAACATTGTTAGCTATCGCAACACAGAGAGATTATGACATTTATCAGATGGATGTTAAAGGAGCTTTTTTATATGGAAAAATAGACGAAGAAGTATATTTGAAACCTCCAGAAGGATTAAATGTGCAAGAAGGATATGTTTTAAAACTAAAAAAATCATTGTATGGGTTAAGAAAATCACCTAAATATTGGTATAACCACTTCAACGAATCAATTATTAAATATGGATTTAAACGTTCAGAAAATGATTATTGCTTATATACAAAAGGGGATATATACTTATTGTTATATGTGGATGATTTATTAATAATGGGAAAGAATGAGGCAGGTATTAATCATCTAAAACAATTTTTAAATGAACAATTTAGAATGAAGGACTTGGGGAATAATAATTTAACATATTTAGGTATATCTATACAAAAGAAACATGATGGTATTTATATTAATCAGTCAAAATATTTAGAAAGAGTCTTAATTAAATATGGTTTGGAAAATTGTAAAGGGGTACAATTACCAATGGATGTAAATTATGTATTTGATGAAACTTGTGAAATTGATGTATCTTATGAAAACATTTGTAGGTCTCTGATAGGTTCTTTAATGTATGCAACAGTAGGGTCACGACCTGATTTATCAATGTCTGTTTATTATTTGAGTAGATATCAAAATAAACCAAGTTCAGAGTTATTGAAGGCACTGAAAAGAATTCTTAGATATGTAAAACAAACAATTGATTTTCAGTTAGTTTATTCAAAAGGTAGTAATGTAGCTTATCCTCTTAAAGGTTATGCAGATGCAGATTTTGCTAGAGACAATGACAGGAAATCTACCTCAGGTTATCTATTTTTGTTATATGGTAATACAATTATATGGAAATCAAACAAAGTACAGTTGCACTGAGTTCAACCGAGGCAGAGTTTGTGTCATTATGTGAAGCGACAGTTGAAGCTTGTTGGCTTAAGAAATTATTAAAAGAGTTGTAGCCACAGCTTCACGAATGTAGGAAGATATAGTAAAAACACTGCAATGCTTGAATACACTCTTATTTTTTTATTTCATAATAATAATACACTCTTTACTTAAACACTTGTCTAACAAAGTAACGACCTTCTGGTCCGACTCGTTCAACGATAATGCCTCTCGCTACCCACACCTTGTACTTATATTAATGTTATCAAAAACGTATCACATAATTATTTATTTAAATGTGTTAAACTTAAAGTATAACCAATCACAAGTTTTATAATTATTATCGGATTAATTTATATGAAATACCTAAATACCTAAACTAAGAACTTGACGAAAAAGTAATCAGACGGTAAATTAAGATCTATACTTGATTCTGGTCATTATACTAATACAGCTTACATTTCTCTTTGTTTAAATTATTATAATATCAATCAACAATAACTAAAACAATACTTATGCTTACAGCTCGGCCTTCCTGTAGTGAGCGAGTCCCTTCGCTCCGATATGTGAACATTTACAATTCATATTCATCTCTAATTAATTGAAACATTTACAATAATAACTAAACTCAACAAAACAATTCACAAGAGAAAGTAATTTAAGTTTATACAATATTATATATTTTTAATATACTAAAATCATTAGATATTTTACCTAACACATTTAATTATTATTTCTCACAATCAGTTTTGATTTTTACTTTTACGCAATTATTATTATTATTTTTTTACAGATAGTCAGTATATTACATTACAATAATCATATTATCGCTATAATTATTGATCGTCAGAGTCATTTTCTTCGCAACTACTTTCTAAATCCCTAGAAAAATTAAGCCACGGCTGTATTTTGTCCACTGCAACTATGGCTTCATAGCGGCGGTTATTTTTACGCGTTAACGGAGTATCCTCAATAACATACCTATCGTTAGGAAGAATTTTTGTGATACAATAAGGACCCTGGTACTTTGCAACCAACTTTTGCGACTGCCCATCGTGAGGCATTTGCCGCTCTACTCTTACCAAGTCACCTTCCGAATATTGTTTGGGAGCTTTCCTACGGCTATTATATGTTTCTCTGTCTTTGTTCTGTTTTCCATTATTTTTACTTTTGCTTCTTCTCTACTGTTTACTAACTCCTCTTCAGATGAAACATTTACAGTATCGTTTAAAACTGCGTTTATGATGCCTTCACTTCTACATTTAATGTTAAATCCAAACTGGGGTTTCTGTTTCATCATCCCCAACTGCGTTGCGACTCAGAGTGTCGACATGGGACATACATGATCCTGGTCGGTACTCAATAGTGCAATCAAATTCCTGAAGCTGAATCCACCACCGGGCAATTCGCGGTATTAAATCACGTTTTATCAGAGTCGTTCGTATCTTTTTCGCAATCTTTGTTAGTTTTATTTCTAAAACAATGAACAGATAAATGGCCTGTCCTCTCGCACGTAGTGCATTTCGCAGGGGGTTTGGTACACTTATAACTTGAATGGCTCGATTCATCACAATTGTAGCAGGCTATTTTCGCGTCTTGTCTTAGACTGCTGGATCTAACAGCTGGGGTAACATTTCTACATTCATTCCGAAATTTGAAAAGTGAATTTTGGTTTTCGCGGGTTTGACCTACATTAACTGTTCTAAAATATTTTAAGACCTTTTCCGGTTCTGAAAATTGTGCAGCTTGCGCACCGACCCTAACAGCCCTATCTTCAACGCCATACAGCAGACAATCTACAGCGTGACGTCCATAAATCTTACACCTATTTAACAAATTTATCTTAGCATAATAATATTGTTCGAGAGATTCTCCGTATTTAACTCGCTTAGCCAGCATTTCAGTCAAGAGTTCAGCGTAGTCTTCGCGACTGGGAAACGATTCGGTCAACTTATTTTTCCATTCAATCCACGTATACTTCATAGTAGGTAAGCTCTGGTACCATGACTTAGCTACGCCTGTCAATTTCGGAAGGGCATAATGAATGATTTCCTTATCTTCCCACCCATATATTTCGGAACACTCATCCACTTTAGTAAGCCAAGTAAGGATTGTTTGTTCTCGCGACATAGGATCAAACTCAGGGATAATGTTAGTGTTAAAGGTTAATTTCGACTCATCTGAACTCTTGACCGACTGCAATATCGACAGAAATTTGTCTAATATAGAATCTGTATTAGAACTATTACCTCTACGACGTTTAGAAAAAGATAGTTGCGACTCACCAGAATCACTGGATAAACTTCTTTTCCTTTCGCGTCTGGATCGGGATTTTGAGATTATTTCGTCTTCTCGCGCTCGCCTGTCTCGAACTATTTCTTTTGTTCTCCTTGGTTCATCACTTGCTCGCGAATCAGCATTAGTCGAACGACTTCGAGTTCCACCGGCAGGAGAGTGAAGACATCGTTCCATACTTTTCCGTCTCTGACATGCACCTTGCTGATGACGCTCTCCATCAAGCTGTTTATCTCTGATATGATCTCCCTCGGTATCACGCACCCGCGATACCCTGGGCTGCTCTGAATAACAATGTCTCAATCTCTTGGCCTGACCCTCTAACCTGGGTACTCTGAGATCTCCCTCGGTATCACGCACCCGCGATACCCTGGGCTGCTCTGAATAACAATGTCTCAATCTCTTGGCCTGACCCTCTAACCTGGGTACTCTGAGATCTCCCTCGGTATCACGCACCCGCGATACCCTGGGCTGCTCTGAATAACAATGTCTCAATCTCTTGGCCTGACCCTCTAACCTGGGTACTCTGAGATCTCCCTCGGTATCACGCACCCGCGATACCCTGGGTTGCTCTGAATAACAATGTCTCAATCTCTTGGCCTGACCCTCTAACCTGGGTACTCTGAGATCTCCCTCGGTATCACGCACCCGCGATACCCTGGGTTGCTCTGAATAACAATGTCTCAATCTCTTGGCCTGACCCTCTAACCTGGGTACTCCTGGCCAGCTAGCGTGACTAGACGCACGTTGCCTTGAATCTAGTGCCTCCCGACCTTGACCCTCAGACCTGGGTACCCATAGGTCTGCACTAAATCCATCACAGGCTGCTCGTTGACGCCAATCGTCACAACGATCCATTGTTCAAGAACTGAAACTGACAAATTTGAGCTTAGAAATCGCATTCACAACGATAATTTATTAATATCAAGCCTGCACCTCCTAATAATTTATCACAGAATTAGAATAAGCGTTTTATTGTAACACTATATCACTCCTGGACTATAGGCGTGAACTCAAACTTCGGCAAATAAGACGTAAATACACACAAGATTTTCGCACAACAACAACAAAAAAAATCTAAAACTTGAGCAAAATTAATAAAGGTCGTTGACTCAATGTAATAGACTAAGACAAATTGGTTAGGTGGATTCCGACACATATCGCATAATCGGTATCATAATTTAGAGTTGGCATGGTATTTCAAATAAAATAAAAGAAAAAAAAATGGAGGTGATGGAAGAAAAACTAAGAAGCAAGCTACCAAAAATATCGTTAGATATACTTCAGCAAAACATGGTAGTTCCATCATTATATCTTTTTTTATATTGAGAAAGAAGAAAAAAAAGAAAAGAAAAATTTAGTAGGTAACCTTTACGAAAAGGAGACAGAAAATATATGATAATAAAAGAATAAAATAAATCATGCAAGCGTTACTTACACTTTCGCGATGGCGTGGTCCAGAAAATAGTTTTATTTTCCTGTATCCCACTTCTGAAGCTGTAGCCACAGCTTCACGAATGTAGGAAGATATAGTAAAAACACTGCAATGCTTGAATACACTCTTATTTTTTTATTTCATAATAATAATACACTCTTTACTTAAACACTTGTCTAACAAAGTAACGACCTTCTGGTCCGACTCGTTCAACGATAATGCCTCTCGCTACCCACACCTTGTACTTATATTAATGTTATCAAAAACGTATCACATAATTATTTATTTAAATGTGTTAAACTTAAAGTATAACCAATCACAAGTTTTATAATTATTATCGGATTAATTTATATGAAATACCTAAATACCTAAACTAAGAACTTGACGAAAAAGTAATCAGACGGTAAATTAAGATCTATACTTGATTCTGGTCATTATACTAATACAGCTTACATTTCTCTTTGTTTAAATTATTATAATATCAATCAACAATAACTAAAACAATACTTATGCTTACAGAGTTGAATGTTGATTTATGTAACTTCTTGTTGTATGAAGATAATCAAAGTACAATAAAGTCTGTAAAAAATTCTGATCAAAAAAGATTGAAACATATGGATGTTAAATATAATTTTGTAAAAGAGAAAGTAGAGAGTGGAGATATTAAAATTGATTATGTTTGTACAAGAGAACAATTAGCTGATGTTTTAACCAAACCAGTATGTAATAAACAATTTTGTTATTTGATAAATAAGTTAGGTATACATAGAGAAGTTTGAGGGAGGATGATAAATAATACAAACTTCTCTAAGTATAGTCTGTGCATATGTTGTATTGGCTGTGAGTAAAATATATTAAGTCCTAGTTTGGTTTAGTCCTAGTTTTCCCTTTAATTATAAAATGCACTCAGCCGCGTTCTTTGCTAAATGCCGCTGTTATTAGGTGAATTTTATCTTTTTTTTGCTCTTACTTTTTAGGGTTCCATACCAAATTGGTAAAAATTGGAACCCTTATGGTGAGACTTTCTCCGTCCGTCCGTCCGTCCGTCCGTATAGATATATATTTATGAGCTTATCTACTATAATCTAATCGGGGGCGATAAATCGATCTATAATACTTTTAGAAAATGCAGTATTTACCAAAAAAAAGGAGTTTGGTTGTTTAATCGGGCAGATCTCAGTTTGAGGGTGGGAATGATTATTTGTCTGAGATAAATATTGTTTTCCAGGAATGTGACGATCGGATTCTGCACGTTGTCGTGAATGTATTGATACCGGCGTTGTGCGACAGCGAGGGACAAGTACAGGCGCTTTTAAAGTCGAACGATGAAAAAAATGCACCCTTTCTCAAAATTGTTGCAGTACTCAATAAACTGCCTTTGGAACGCCTGGAGGATAGGTTTGTAATTTTGTATTTACTGCTGCTTTAATTATTATATATGTGTTTATTATATATGTATATATTATATCGTCGGTTTACGGGTAAAACATTATAAATGCACTTTTTGGCTGAATTGAGTTAAAAATGCAGTTATACTTATTTTTTTCCGCTCTATCGATAGGTAAAACCGAATAAATGCTACGACCGATAGTTTCGGAGATAGCCAGTTTGAATAAGTTACAAATGCCCTAAAAAAATTAAATCTATACTAGTAATTGAGCATAATCATCTTTAATGCATTGACCCAATCAAGATTATTCGAGTAAAATAGTATAAATATGATTATACCTTTTTACATGTAATAAGTCTCTTAGAAAGCAATGAAATAATCGTCAGATATAAAGTATTAAACGCATTTAAAAGCATAAATCCAATTTCCGAATTCTCACTTGTACAGTTAAAACATTATAAAGGCATTCATCTTATTTTACTCCTTGTATTGTTACTTGTGATGTTATTTTAAATTCTAAAATTGTACAGCAAAAACGTAATAAATGCATTCAAGCGATTTGAACGGCAGGGCGATCGCGTAAAAAATTTATCAATTACGAGTAATTTACAATTAAGGAATTTATTAAAGTGCATGAAGCTTTATTTATTATGACTTTTAAAAAGGTTAGCAAACAAAATAGTTGATGAAAAAACCTAAAACTTGAACGTATTTACCTGATGACCAGCCCTAGCTTAGATTAAGATCTAAGCTAGGGCTGATCGGCTTCAAAATGAGTTGGCAGAGACGAGTAGCAGCCATGGTATTTCTTCAGGAATAATTAACTTGTTACATCTTCATTAAAACTCTTCTCTGATGGCTGATGGTTTATTATAAGGAATGAAAAGAGGCAGTTCTGTCCACGTATGAGCCTTACCACATGACGAAATGTTCTCTGTATTCAGATACGTGCAGAAAACAGAACAGAAACCAATATGTGGCTGCATTATTACTGTTTCCAGTTCATAAAATTGCTCACTTAATAAAAATCTAACACAACTTTCTTGAGTCAAAAGAACGTTCAAAGAATTACAATTATGACATGTCGGACAACGTAAACCTTCGAAGACCCTCAAGAGGTTGAGGTACCTCAGTCAAGCCCTATTTTACAATGGAAACGACTTTATAATAAACCTTTACCCATCAATGAAATCAAAACAGGATCTTCTCAGTTTATGTAAGAAAAAAATGATTCCTAAAGAATACCATGGCTGGTACTCGTATCGGCCAACTCGTTCTGGAGCCGATTGGTTATCCAGCCCTAGCGTAGACAAACAGTCATAAGCTGAAGACCTTCAAGATAAAGTTCTTTCACCTACTATTTTGTTTTTCATTCTTTCTTAAAAGTCATACTAAATAAAGCTTAATACACTTAAATAAATTCCTTCATGCCCAATAACTCGTAATTCGTATTATTTACTAACAGTAAAATGGATTACACCCAAATTTAACTTTATTTTAATTCATGCATAATTTTGTATAGTAGTTATCGTAATAAATGTCTTTAATTTTTTAAAAAGCCTTCAGTTAAAACCAGATAAATAAAACAAAACATGGGTTCTTGAAGTCAATTTCCAAAAAAATACAATTCTGAGATAAACGTTAACACAAAAAAACATAAAACAATACAAACATACAGAAAACAATTACCTGGGTACTAAAATTAGCATTCTAGGGTAGGTTAAACATAAGATGGGGTACATTTGCAAGTTACAGGTAAAACCAAATAAATGCATGACCCTCTGAATTATAATGAAGGTTTTATAGTATTTCTTTATCAATATAAAACAATATCAATATATATCAATAAGATGGATACTTATTGCATCATTTGAACTTACTTATTTCTAGCTTATTAAGTTTTAAGTATCCCAAATCTTACCTCAAACTTTAAAATGCGATTTACTCGAAATGATGTAAACTGCATTTATTATGTTTTCGCAGTAAACCGACGATATATATAGGACAGTATTCTCAAAAAAACATGGTACACCCAAATTTTTTTTTTCAATTGTTATATCTAAAAAAGTAATTTCTCAAGTTCCATTATTAATTGGTTTGGGTTTATCGACATTATTAATTGTTTTGAGTTTGGGTAAATGCGGAAATAACTAGCATTATTTTTTGTTATGATTTTCTTGAACAGATAGAACTTAATTTGATAGTTGTACCCAAAATCTAGGCAGGGACTACTATCAAAGCATCATTCTTCAATGTGAATCGTCCTTTTAAGCAATTGTTTCATCTAAAAGAATGATGTTACAAAGTGACTGTTTTGTTACTTTCATATATCATGAGGAATGACGAAGAAAAATTGTATTATAATGATACAGTTACTTAATGATGTAATATTTGATAATGTAATAATATTAAGAAAAATTGCAGGGCGACTGTTTCGTTAGTTCCATTTAATATGGTAAATGAATAAATAATAGCCCAAAATGGACATTGACCCTTTTATTATATCAAAAGGTGAAAATTTATAGCAATCATATTATAATATAGTCATACCACTCTAATGCATGAAACCTGAAAAATTCATGATCCTGAGGGGTCTAATTTAACCATGCAATAAACATTAAGAATAATATTACAGACCGGGACACCCACCAGGGACAAAAGACCCACCAAGACACCAAAATTAATTTTACTCTTGCAGGAAAACAGCTATAAAAAATATGAAGATGTTAACAGATTGGGGGGTTGATGATGCCAAGACGTGCGGTGTCAAACTCGAGTGCGTTGTAAAGACTTTGCCGCCGAACGGTATGCTGCTATGGACAGCGTTGGCGGAGTCCATTGTGTCCAGGATCTACGCTGTGTGCCCTCGAATGCTCGCCAACATGTTCCTCTGGCCGTTTAACTATATGAACAATTTCGTTACTGTAAGTTACATTTATAATTACTTTATTAAGCAATCCACGGCTCACTATTGAGCACTGGACTCATTTTAGAATGTGATTGCCATTCTGCGGATATGGGCAGACTTGTAAAGATTTTTTTTATTTATTATTTATTTATTTAAAAGCTCAAAATATATTTTTTTAACTTGCGATCGCTAACCATAGGCAATTATCGGTTTCTTCCTGCCCAAGCTATCGTTTGGGTGTCTGCACCGAGATACACTGAGACATATGACTCTAGAGATACCGATGACCGCATACTCAGATTCATACCAGTGCTTGCAATAAAAAATTCATTTATATTAAAAAAATTACAGAAGGAAGAGTCTACAACAGCATGGCTGGATCTATACCAAACATTGGATCCACACTTGCCTGTGGGACCAATAAACAAGGACATAGTGAACGCGTTGTCTGCCCACAGCGATAATCAATTGTCACATTTATTTGTTTTGAGAGCTACCATCGCTGTGTTGGAGAAAAAAATACAACTCGATGAAGGTATGTGAACTGTATACTTTAGGGGTTACGGTAATCAATTGTCACAGACGAAAAAGCTTTATTTTACGCAATTTAAGAGCATAAATGGGATTTATTTAAGCAATTTTCAGTGGCCTGCATGTTTAATTTTGACAACTTTAAAGATAATTGCTTTATTTAAACGTCATGTATTTTGCGTCTTAATAATCCACATTCTCTCCTAAGCAGAAACACAGAATTTCTCGATTGAAAATTCTCTCAAAAGTTGCTCCATAATCTCAATTTTTCTAATCGTGATCGGAATCTACTATGGATGTAATTGTAATTTTTGTTTAAAATTTTCGGTAACAATAATATCCAAAGCCGCTCAGAACGGATTTTTGATGACTGGCTTAGTTTTTAAAGTTATTTAAAAAGTAAGTAAAGGAAAAAAAAGTAAAAGCTATGTTCCCTCTTAAAACTTCCAGAACTTATAATCATCAGTGACGCCTCTATATGTCTTCGTATCGTCCGTAAACCGACTTTGCACACAACCAACTCTTATGTATTTTTTATTTTTAAAATGTATTGATATTTTTATGACTTTATCAATAAATTACAAGGTGAATAAAGCTTTTATGTTCTTGTTGGTATTGAACCCTCGGTGTATGAGCCTGATTCGCACCTGATTGTTTTTTGTATCACATGTAATGTTGGTACATTCATATTCAATAAATGATTAGAAAGGCGTTCTGAAATCAGTCTCTCAGTTGTGGGATAAGCTTTTAAGACTGCCCGAGACTCACTCGCTGTAATCTTGGTGGCAATAGCTTTTATCTAATGTCCAATGTAAAATCAGCGAGACATTAAACGGTTTTTAACTAAATTCTTGCATTTGTCAATATAATTCAGTAAAGAGTTTTCCCTCTCAACTTTTTTTATTTAGTGAATACACAATTCAATAAAAATGTTAGTGAGTGTTTAATGCAATAAAATAGTTAATATCTTCAATATTTGTTACAATTTCTGCTTTCGAGATTTTAGCGGAAACCTTAAAATATGTATTGAACAAAACTTAATAAATGTGGCAACTTGGGTAAAGCTTTACCACAGTGGCAGACGTATGACGAATCTTTAGTAATATGATATTGTTTAAAATCGTGGAAGTCCCCATTTTTAAGCAATGGATAACATGCTAATCATTGCTATTGGCTTTTCAGATGTTGATTTAGATACGGTTGTACTACTGATTCTTCAATTGACAAGTAAAATAAGTGATGAGCGACTAAAATCAATGTTACCATCTCTTGCTGGTGTTATAGTTCAGATACTAACTAGTTTGAACAGAAACACCAATATAAGAATAGCAGAACGCATAATTGATATCATTAACAATATACTGAGAGTATTTAACACACTGTTTCTGCAACAAGACTCTGATGTAAGTAGCTTCACATCTTTACTTAATAGTTTAATATAGGTGTGTTTATTTAGCTATCTCAGGAACTACTGGTCCGAATTGAAAAATTATTTTGGTGTTGGATAGTCCATTTATCGATGAAGGCTATAGGCTATATGACTACGCGCTGTGAATAGAAGCCAAACCAATTTAGACCAATAGAAGCGGAGTGTCAATGAAAAATGTTGCCAAAACGGGAGAAATTATTCCTTGTGGAGGTTTCGCAAAAATCATGTATGACGGAATTGTTTTCCTTTAAAAGTTCTAAATAAAAGATCGCGACACCTCATTCTATCTTTGAAGGTTGATTCACGACCACCTTGTTACAGCCACAGCGCTGCAGCAAAGCATTCGATAAATGTGATTTTTTTGCAGTGGTACAGACTACTTCTAGTAGTCAAAACCCGAAATTTATGCGGACGAATCAGCGGGCATCAACTAGTATATAATAGTTTATTATATTAAATAATCTATTATTTAATAGCTGTTAAACTCAAAGACCAGATAAATTACGGCGTGCGCGAAAGTACAATTTAGTTTATCCCGAATATAATTTAAATGTCCATAGCACCAGTCAGAATCAAATGTTCACTAAACTTTATAATCAGCTCCCGGAAGAAATGAAAGAAGAGAAGAGGAATACAAAAAAACTAAAAGTCTTCCTGCAAGAAAAAGCGTACTATCATATTAACGAATTATTAAATATAAAATGAAATTATTTGTTAAACAATTCGACACAATAAGTCCGCCTCCTTGGTTACAGCACCCTGTATTAGGCTAGATGCCTGTAGTATAATAAAATAAATAAAATAAAATAAAAAAGCCTTTATTTATCTAATGCGCTTATGTTTCAAATACATTGCTTAATATTTATAATACATTTGTTTACAGTCATGTTTACAGTCATGTTAATTTTATTCATTTAATTCAAAAAATAAAAAATATAAATTGAAAATCTATACTAATATTATAAAGAGGAAGCGTAACGATGTTTGTGAGTTTGTGAGTTTGTGACGTTGTAAGGGGTAATCTCAGGATCTACTGAACCGATTTTCAAAATTCTTTCACCATCAGAAAGCTACGTTATTGTGGAGTGTCATAGGATATAATAATTTCCAAAATTAAATACGTATCTGTACTTAAACTTGAATAATGTAATCCAAGTCGTAGAAAAAATCGCTTTCATCGCGTGCGCTGCGGAAATGATTGAAGATAGGACTAAACTATGTTCTACAATATTAAAGAAAGTATCAAAATCAGTAAAAAAAGTCCGCGATACCATATGTCTATCTCCTACGGGTAACCTACAATAACTGCTTTTACTGTTAAAATTGTGGATTAAAAATAAATAATTTTTGTGAAGCTTATTTAGCCCATAATATGGTATTAATTTATATGTTTGTAAATATGTTTTTTAGATCGGAATTTTAATGTAGAATATTTTTGCCCTTTACTCTATATTAATTTAAACAAATATCTTCAAAGATATTAGCAAAACAAAAACGTGTTGCGCGCCGCCACGGCCGTTGCGTGACGATAGGTAAGTATAGGCAGTATGATATCTATCCAAATGCCTCGCGTCCTGTGGGCTGTGGGTATAAGGCCCGGTTTCCACCAAAGCGAAGCGGAGCAGAGCTGTATTTGAGTAACCATTCAGATTTGTCATTTTGACATTCCGAAACTGAGGGGATAGGAGATGTCGAAATGATGAAAACTGGTTGGTTATTCAAACAGCTCCGCTTTTGTGGAAACCGAGCCTTACGCGGGACAAACAGGCCGGGACAAAAATATTTCTAACGCGGAACGAAGTCCGCGGGCACTGCTAGTAAAGTATAAAGTCAAAAGCTACAAATAATTTTCTAATGTCATAAATTAATTGCATTATAATGTCATTTTGAATAGTTCGTCGCATTAGTCGCCTCAGCGGCGTAGGCCTCCCCCAACTTTTTCCAGAGCTCTCTGTCTCGAGCTCTACGCATCCAGTCCGGTCCCACATACCCTGTAGTATAGTTGATAGCAAATAATGGAAATGTAGCCAAATGAATGAATAAATGAATAATTATTAACATACCTATTACTGTATTAAGACTTTTTTTGTTTCAGGAAAATGGTCTAATTCAAAGTATTGCAAATATTTTCAAAGCTTTAAAATCTACTTTTCAAATAGAATTGTATTCAGAACTAAAGGTTAATTTACTGGATCAATTAATAAAATGTGCTCCAAATTTTAAACACGCAAAGTCATTGAATAGTCATATTTTTGCCATTTATAAAAAATCTCTAAACGAAATTGTTGAAGACGCTAATGCAAATCAAAAAACAGATCCAATAAAATTTACTTCTCCAAGAGCTAAAGTTGCAAAGAAATCATGTAAGGAAGCCAGTATAATTAATACTATAGTAGAAAATGGAGAAGAATTTGCCGTGATTAAACCAAATTACAAATTCAACCCTAGAAAATTAACAGATAATCAGAAAGAAAAGCTGCAGAGGAAGAGAGAAGATATACCGGCCCTATATCAGGATTTGTCGCAGTCACAGGATGAGTTTAAACTAAGTACTTGGAAAATGGATTCCCAAGACACATCCACCACCACATCAAGTAAATCGACTTATATCGAATCGGCGTTGAATGACGATATGTCCGCAATTCTTAAAAACTCTGAATTTTTACCTAAAATTATAGAAAATATCGTAATTAAACCAGCATCTAATTTGAGACAGGAAATGGTAGAAGAAAATTCGAGAGTTAGTAATGAGAAATCTGAAAATAATAAAGTTAGAGTTGTAAATTCTCGGCGTATGGCATTAAAAGATCGTATTTTCCGTAACAAACGGAATTTATTGGAAAACTACCAGAAAAACGATTCCAATGTTAATTTGAGTAGCATTGAAAATAAAACTCCTTTAATGGAAAAAGTAGAGGTTGCGAGTAATATAACAAAGTCTGCGCCCTCGCAAGTTAATCCTGAAAGACCAGCGCGAGTAAGGAGAAAACCGAAAAAGTTTGATGAATTACAATTGATGATGCCAAAAAAACGACTTTCATTAAATCCAGAACTTCATGTTGAAATGACTGAAAACCAAAATGAAATGACGGTGAAACTTTCGGATGGGGACCAAGCTTGCACAGGAAATAAGGATAAAGTAATGAATGTAGATAATCAAGAATTTGTAGACATTGCTTCCATGACTACCATGAATAGCAATAATCCTAATACTCTAGAACAACATGAAAAAGATAATTTGGTAGGAAAAATAATAATGAGTCGAAATTACTCTATTTCTGAAGAAAATTTTACATCGAAAAAAACTGAAGAGTCAGCACAAAAAGACGAAAAAAGAAACGCTTGTATTGATGCTAAAAATACGGTTTTAACCACGCAGATGGTAAATCACCCTAATGACATACAACAAATGGCAAATCATGACGGCATAAATAAAATTCAACATGAATGCAAAATTAAAGAGAAAGATGAAGAAACAATTTGCAATAATGATTTGAAGGTTGATTCATTTACACCTAAATTAAATATAATCAAAGTTACAAAAAGATCCATTGATACCGATAGTAAAGAAAAGAATACACGTAAAAATAAAAAAGGAGATCCTAATCTTATAGAACATTTTGACTCCGATAAAACAAGTTCTATGGTACCTACACGTGAAAAATTATGTAATGATAATTTTGAAAATGATTTAGCTTCTAAATCTGGTGACAAAACGCAGAAAATAGAAGATACAATGTTTGTTAGTGATACTAGCACGAATATATCTGATGTTGATGAAGTGACAACGAAGTCGCAACCGAAACGACGGAAAAAATCGCGTATTGAGAGTCAATTGGCAATCGACATGGTAGAACGACATGTGAAGGTACAGTCTAAAAGACGAAATACGATAAAAGAACTTGAAAACTGTCATTCAAATATAAATCGTTTAGATTGTACTAAATCTGAACGGAAAACTGCTACAGAGGCGAAAAACATAATAAAAGATAAAATAAAAGGAAAATCTATTTCAATTACAGACACTCCAAATACTGAAGACCCATCTGTATCGCAGGATTTTATTGAGAGTTCTCAAGATTCAGATGTTACGATATCTGTTAAAGCTTCCAAACCAATTGCAAACAAAGAAGTTGTTGTGGTATTGAAGCCCTTAGATCTTACTACTGAGGCCGAAACACTAAATTTAACAGTGGTAAACATAGATTTAATGAATAAGGAAGATAATAGCGATATTGAACTGCCCTGCAATAAGACCAATTTGAATAACCTAACCGAGGAAATGGACACTCAGCCAATAAACAATGCTGTAATTGATTTAGGTGTCGCAGGAGATCCTCCAACTAATTTTGAGGAAATCACGAACGACTCACCAGACACAGAAAATATAGCTGAGGTCGATACGCAGCCTGTAGACCCTGACATGTTCTTAGAAACGGATGTTCATAGAGAAAAAACGTCTCATACAGATGAACATATCATTGTACTCGAAGAAAATGACAAAACTACTGACGAAAAAGTAGAACTTATAGTAATAGTCGAGTACAATGAAAATACGTCAGAACCGGAAACTGCTGAAGATATTACGGAAACTTTATCTGAGTCGGTACTAGTGACTGCAGAAAAAGATGATTTAAGCTCTTCATGTAATAATGAACGAAGAAAAAAAGATTTTATCGATGACACATTGCAAATATCGCCAATAAAATCTATGAGCCCGATTCGCGACCAGAAATCACCATCGCCGGAAACGAGTAGTATTGAATATGACCTTATTAAGTTTACGTCGCCGGTACAAAGTAATGGGGAACCATTCGAAACTGGGGAGTCGCCCGAAATCTTTACCGAAGACAAAGTGTCGCCCGACAGGAGAGATCAATCGCCGCCCAGAGCAGAAGTTTGCGTCAAGAGTTCCAGTCCTAGTTCGTCGCTGTCTTTAAAGAAAAACAGACCACAAATGCGCCCTGGCGGTAGAGCAGCGCAAATGTTAGGAATGTGCGTATCGGATAGACAAACAATGGTCCCCGCAGAAAAATCTACAGACGCCGAAGAAGTTAAGAGAAGTCCTTCGCGCAACTCGTCAGCTAGACGTAATTTGAGAACTTTGTACAGTAGTGCAAGTAATGAGAATTCTGATGACACGGAGGACAGCGGAATGTTTTTAAAATTCAAAAGGATTTTGCCCAGCACTGACTGTAGTCCTGCGGGGCCTATTTTAAAAAGGAAATTTATCGACCTCACAGACGAAACCACCGCGTCACCGGCGAGTAAGGTGAGTACAACAACACCTACATGCCAGACATACACACATGATGATACAGATATTATAAAATAAAAATAAAATAAAATAAAAAGCCTTTATTCTGATACGCTACATAATATTGTAATAATTTAACATTCTGTACATACAGATACAGATATTACACATCTCAAAATATACCAAATTCCGAGTCTCTTCTTGTCTAAAAGAGTCGCTTGAAAAAACTTTAGTTGTCATTGAGTCGATAAAAGCCCAATACACATCCTTATATGTGTCTATTTATGTTTGTGTTTCTATATTATGTATGTGGGTATATAAATATATATTGTATATTATATTATTATGTATTTTTTTCAAAAGAGAATTTATTAAGAAAAAATTAATCTGGTAGGTTGATTTGACTTTCTTTCAACAACACCAACACAAATGTCTAACAGAACCAACACATTACAACATGTAAAATCACATACTTATTAACGCACATAGTTTTTACACTGTGTTATTATTTCAGAGAAAACGGGTGAGCTTCCACGACCCCCCAGTATCCACAACTATATGTGTCAAAAAGTACATCGAGCCAATGGGTCTTCGATCGCCACAAAATTCTATACATAAACACCTAGAAAGACAGACCCGTGCGCAGATAGCTGTTAAGTCCCCAAAGCGACTAGACAATGTGTTCAAATTGGATTCAGTACTCACGAAAGCGGTTGAGAGTTTTTCGGAAGCCAATGAAACTCAGAACATGACTGAAGACACACAAAATATGAGCTCTCTAGACGCAACCCCTGTGGTGGAAATTGTTAAAACCAGTGACTTGAATGAAACAGATCCAATTTGTCCTGAACTAGTAGATTGTGAAGATCACATAGAGCATATAGCTGCGGAGTTATCATCGCCTGCGATGAAAGCGTTACTCGTCAAAAACTTCGAGGGAAAAGTGGAAACTGTTGAGGACTTAGCGAGGATGACTGAACTTGAAGTGAACAGGCTCTGTATCAAAGCGCCTAAAGTGCAGGTGGCTAAGAAAGTACTGAGCGATTACTTATCGAAGCTCAAGCGAGCGAGTGAGGAACTAACTCTTACAGTTGAAGCGGCGTTGAGTGAAACCGCTGTGCTCGAAAGTAAAACCAGTGTGAAGGTACAAACTGATTCGACTGCGGTACAAAGTATTGAAATGCAGACAGAAGTTGTGGCGGTCGCGTTAGCTTGTTCGCAAACAGATTCAGTCCAGACTTCGCACACTTCTGTACAAACTGAAGAATCGGGAAGCAAATCGACTGCTGAAGTTATAAAGGATTGTCTTGAGGTAATTAGTTTATTTACCCACCCTCGGATCATTCGTTCATTTGTTTCAGCCACTGATCTCTATTCTATGGATTAATCATTCTATACATCAGCTGACAGTTCCTTTTTTGTGCCGATTTGAAGCGCCACTCTCGAACGTGCACACTAAATTGACGTTTGTTGGTAGTGACCGTCGTTTTGAATGTCATTTTATTTTAGTTCCATAGACGCTCACATCAGGTTACGCAACAATCAGCGCCAAAATGGCGAAAATGAAATGTCTTCATTTTTACGTTGACAGTCAGCAATCCATAGAATGGAGATCAGTGTTTCCAGCCCACACGGTCCTGCGCCACTTGTATCAAGCGCCTTCCCGCGTCTTTTAATGTCGTCAGTCTATCTGAGGTTCGTGATCTGCCAACACTGCGGTCCTAATAATCTTTATTATGGTCACATCTGTTCTCACGGTGAACATTTTATCGACGTATAACTCTTATAAAATTTGATAAACAATTAAATTTTCCAAGACATCGCAATCTAGCCCTAATTATGTAGTTTACCAACTTTAAGCTGGTACGTTAATGACGGTAGGCTAGCTGCCAAAGTTTAAGATTAGACCTCACTGGGTTGTTAACAAACAAAAAAGTTACCAACCTAGGTTGATATGGTCATGGTGTCATGTCAACGTACCATGCTAGCTGCTAACTTGTGCAGAAAGAATACAAAACAGGCAACTCAACTACAAAGAGGCGTCGAGATCGCCAAAGAATCTTAAAACTGAACTTTAAATGTTTACGTTTTCAGAGGCCCGATTTTGTTGAAACATTATTGGAAGCCATGGATGAGCCCTTGAAGCAGAGACTTGTTGAGAGGCTACCGTTTGACATATCGTGGAGGACATTAATGGAAAAGCTGAACAAAAACGACAGTATACACGCTTCGATTATTCCCGAAGTATTAGAGTGTTGTAGTGCTGCGCTGAAGAAGATATTCGGCAATCCAGTGTAGGTTTTTAACCGAAGATAAAAAAGTTATAAATATATTTGACCCATTTAATGGGGATTCGACGCAAAACTTATTGCAGAGGGCGCCAGGGGCGCGATGGCTTTTGATAATTATTAATTTATAATAGTTTTGTTTACATGTGCTTAGTTTTCAGCTACCTTTTGTGTTGAAACTATCGGACATGGTATTAAAATGTAGCATTATCATACCGAAAGTTTATAATGAAGTCGGTTAAAAATAAAATGATACTGACAACACCAATAGATGACAGCAGGAGTCATTTTTTTTATTTATTTTTTTGTTTAATTCGCCCTTTTCTAAAAATAAATCCCAGCTAGATCGATTTATCGCCCTCAAAACCCCGTGTACCTATACTAAATTTCATGAAAATCGTTCGAGGCGAAATATATATATACATACATACAAATATTCAAGAATTGCTCGTTTAAAGGTATAGGATTCACTGTGAAGCAGAAACACGATTGGAAAGAAAATTCCCTAAAAGTTTCTCCAAAATAATTTTATTTTTTTTAGTTTACAGGAAACTACAACAGAAGATGTAATTAGGTTTTGTTTTATATTTGTGTCGGTGGTAAAAATAATCAAAACCGCTTGGAAATATTTTTTTAATACAGTTGCTCAAAAAGTGGCGTATTGCAGGGACGTATAGCGTTCGGGATGTGAGCTATTACATACTCGTGCTTTTTTTTTTACCTTTCCCGAACTCGTGCGTTATCTTTCCCAACTGTCAAAATAATGTCTATTAAAAAGAAAAACCAACCATGAAGTTTTTACTAAAAAAAATCATAGAAGTTTTTATGATTCATGCAAATACGTATATTTCTAAAAAGAAGCTACTAATTTGTTTCAATATCAGATTTGATTGAATGAGTTTGGTTAGGTTTCATTTCATCTCATTAAATTTCATTTTCATTTCATATCAATAAAAAAAATTCTACTGAAGACTATGCCCATATACAGGGCATAGTTCCCTTTGCGTAACAGAATATTATTTAGTCTATGACCAAATTTTTTTTTTATTTTTTTTTAAATCACCAGAATGGGTGAAGAAAAAAAACTGCTTATATTCTACGGTTGGCGCCATTTTTCAGAAATTTTCTTTGCGAGTTTAGTTGTTTGTTGCACAAAATGCTTCGGAGAACATTTTACCGGAAAAGTCAAAAAGTCGCTACATATCATCATACATACGACGAATTAATTGCGTGGACAGAAGAGAAAAAAGCAAATAGTTTTTCAGAAAATGTTAAGTTAGTTGAGTGTATTGTGTTTTTATTATTTTATTAAATTGCTTCATTTTTTCGCAACTGTATTAAAAATAATCGTTCAGTACACGTGCGGAACCGTCATTGCAACTTTTTCCGACTGTCAACCCTCTAGACATTTGGGTAGACATTTGTCGGAACTCTTTGCAATAACAGCCTTTCCGCACTTGTAATGAAACATACTATTTTGATAACTGCCTTAGTTAGTAATAAGTAAAACATCGTTTTTCAATCATGTTTTCCTGCAAGCTGCCTGTCGCATCCAGAGCGAGGGAGATAAAAATAATGCCTTAACAATAGACGTGTACCCTGAATAAGGCGTACGGCGTGAAAAAATGACGCCAGTTTATCGGTGCCAAAAATGATTATTTTGCCACGCTGTAGTTCGCTCAGCAGAATTAGAATTTTGTTTTTTCTGTTTGCTTTTTCATGTACTGACGTATCGTAATGTATAATGTAAATACATAATTAGACATTATTATTATATCTTAGACATGTACAAAAAGTGTGGTTTTATGAAACCACGGTAAAAGTTAAATTTTTGTGGCATTGGCTGCTCTGACGAGCGCCTGTCACTTTATTCCTATTCCGCGGCCGACCGTCACGCGACATGCAACACACAGACGAAAAAGTTTGAGACGATGACGTAATAAAAGTTACACTTTAATAATAGATAATGTTCGATATTACTGAATAACTGATTTTTAATTATGATTATTAAGCTATTGCATAGCTTCTGTCGCGGGCCTTGAGCGTGGAGACCGAATCCGGAAATTCCGTAACGAAAATAACAAATTTTTATCAATTTCTAACACCCCCAACTCCGTGGGGGGTGTTAGAAATTGATAAAAAATGCTATGCAATAGCTTTACCGCGGCAGTCTCCAAGTGCCACACGTCTTTTTTGTTTAGTTATTTTTATCTGATTACTGATCAGTACCTGTTGATGGTGATTCTTGAATTTTTAGTTTAGTTTATCATTTTCGTAGTTCCTTTTAGACATTAATTGTCTATTTTGATCGCATTTAGAATATCGTTTTTGGTTGATTTTGTGGCAAATTACTCTGTACAATAGAGTTTTTTTAATTTTTACAACTTTGTACATTAGAATAGGTATTTGATTTTTGATATTTGTTTGATTATAAAACCGCATTTAACTGACTTTTCAAAATGTTAGCAATAAGTTCAGGAAGCTAAGATGGACATTAGTCGCAAGCAACTGCTTTTTAGTTATTAAATTGTACAGTGAACATTAGAATAAGTTAGCGATAAATTGTATTGACATACTCATTGTTAAAATGTTAATTTTTAATATGTAACAAAAACTATGTCGCGACGTTGCTTTACCAAGGACATTACAAATAAAACGCAATCAGTGCTATCAAAACTACTCGTATTTTTATTTTATACATTTAAAACAACTCAAATATTTACAATATTCAGTCATGAGTTGCGACCGTGTTCAGACTACAGACTTATCACGGTATAGATCGTCTAATCTAACAATGAATGCCCCTCCACGTGTTTACGGTTACACTTTGAAATAATAATGTAGTGGAGGGACGTTAATTTTTAAATTGGACAATCTCTATCATACTTGTCATTCATACATAACAATGGTTTGTAATAACAACTAATGCAAGGCAATATCGTTACAGTATGAATGAGCTATGTGTAAAATAGAGTAAGTTACGAAGAGGTTATACAGTGGGTCCCCCGGTAATCCGGACACTATTTAACGGACTGGTCAGTGGTCACAGACCAAGGAACAACTTTATGACATGTCACAATGTCACATGTCTATCATAGGCTTATGGCAATGAGGGTATAGGCATTTTTAGCAGTTTTCATTTAAAACATGTATTATGTATAAACGTTATGCTCGCAAGACGTATTGCCATAATCTTACTATGTAAATAATTATATTTGCGAAAAACGAAATAAAATTTGAATTGTGTAATCTGCTTTGGCATCTTAAGAATCCACTGACCTACGTTTTCTCCATACATTCAAAATACCAAATCATTCGTGCATATTTCGTTCATGTTGTGGTGTTATTCGGATTCATATAGTAATAATCTATGCTCCTGGCCATATTTGGTTCGGCAATACTGCTTTAAAACGAAATAATAATCAATTTTGATCAAAATTTTTATACGTTTGTATGGGAGACATCGTGGGTTAGTGGACTCTTAAGAAATAATCTTATAATTTTGATATATTGTTGGAGTTTGAGGTACTCCTTTTCGAAAACAAATCGCACTATAGGCAGTATTTAATCCGACAAATTCGATAGTCCGACACTGAACTACGAAACGTTTGTCGGATTACCGGGTGTTTACCGTATTATTATCGCTCACAGAAAAAGATGAGATACCTTTAAACTTGAACGGTACATGGCATCAGAAATGTATCACATATAACATAATTATTTACCGCAATCTTTAAGACACAGGTAACAATAAAATCTTACAGTTACGAAATATACTTTAAATACACACACTATATACACATTAAGGTTCATCTCACCCGCCCCATGATTAAAATTAATTTGATTATCACACTAGAAATGTTTAAAGAGTATCTTCAAAAAAGCTGGTGTACTAAGCAAGGATAGTGCAAAAATATATCTATCACGATTTATCTTTAAATAAACCTTAATCTTAACACCAGCCCTTTTGATGTTTTACTAAAAATAAGCATTTTGATAGATTGGATACCGATAGCGTAGGGAAGGTTGACTGAAATAGTGATTTACACACCTTTATTTAATGTAGTCTGAGTTTACACATAATAATAGCTTAGGAACTCTAAATACTGGATTGAAGCAGGTGTTACTTTGAGGAATCCCACGGTAATCAATAAACCACAAAATTCTTATAACTGTAATCCGCAATATCTTATGATATTATATCATAGAACACGAGCAATTCTTGTATATATATTATATACATATATTTCTATATAATCTGAATCTCGGAAACGGCTCGAACGATTTTCATGAAATTAAATATACAGGGGGGTTTGGGGGCGATAAATCGATTTACCTAGGATTCATTTTTAGAAAATGTCGAATTTACAAAAAAAAAATATGACTCCTGTTGCCACCTATTAGCAAATAGAGAAAATACCGGCACCCAGATATTATACTGTATACGAGTACCTACTCGTTGGCAAATTAAGAATTTTGTGGTTTCTTTTAAGTTCAAATAAATTATTTAAATCATGTACCTACTTACTTAATTATTTTAACTGACATTTCATAAGTGCTAACAAGTAATGGCCTATATGAAATAAATGATTTGAATCTTTGAATCTCATTGTTATGTTTGATTATTATTTTTCTTTTTGTAATACAAACTATTGTTTACTTGTACAGACGTTTGAATATGTACAAGTACAACACTGCACACTTTATCTCCCAGATTTTAATTAAATCTCCCAGATATTAAAATAATTGGTTCATCAAATTCTTATTAGGATCATAATATTTTAACACTAGTCTACTAATTACAATTTTCATTCTTACCTACACGATCATGTCAAATTTATTGATTTGATGATATTATATATTATCAATATTAAAAAAAACTACTCTAAAATTGACTTATTGTAACTGTCCAAACGTTCTATAAACATAATATAACACTGAAACTAGTTTCTAGTATCTACTTGTAATCCACAAGGGATATATACTTTGGTCCACAATTGAGCACTTGATTTAGCGTCTGTAGCTAATAAAGGTAGTTCGGTCGAATTATATAGTGTCAAGGAAAACGCATTTCTGCAACGTAATCTGTATGCTCGAGATTGTGGTGCGAGCTGGTGCGTCTGGGGGCCCGGGGCCTGTGGATGTTGTGATGGGAGTGCGTGCGCGTCACTCGGTACACCCCGTCGCGCTGGGGACTCGCGTCGCTGGTCCGTCGCGCCAGTACCAAGTCCTCTCTGAATCCATGGGGACTTCTGTGGTTTTCGAAACGCTCTACGCGGCTGCTCCCACGTCTCTGCCTCTGCCACACTCGATCGCTCTCTTGCCCGTACAAGTCTAATTCGCCGGACGGTTGGAACTGGCTCGTGCTCTGAGAATACTTCTTCCAGCCGATCTCATATTTCTTTTTCGTTTCGTCCGCGTTGATCTGACGCCTCTGCGATTGATTTGAACTGCTCTCGCTGGTGTCCTCGCCCGATGTCCCTATGCCCAAATCTTTATCGTCTCCGTATATTTTGTAGAATCCGTTCGGGTTTATATTCTTCCCGTTGTATATCTGGTCGTTGAGCACCAACTGGGGATGGGGTAGGCAATACGGATTCGGGAATAGCTTTTCGACCTTCGTTATTTTTAGATCTTTCTGGTGTCTGGTACACGATCCTGGACCGAAGAGAGATAGTAACACCGGTAGGAGGAAGAGACCGTGCATTGCTCCGAAGAAAATAACCATAAACACCATTTTAAAGAATACAGAGAAAATATAACTATCTGCTAAAAGCAGTGCAATTACACCCAATATTGTACTGAACGATCCTTGAACGATTGGTAATCCTAAAGAATAAAGACATTCGCTGACTCTATCTTTAGGATTTGTCGCTTTAGATGCCATGTATGCATAACAGATGTGGGCCGTAAAGTCCACCGAGAAACCTATGCACATAATCAGGTTGATCATTGATATTGAGTCCAGATTAATGTCCCACAAGGCCATGTAGCCGACTACGCCGATTTCTATAGAAATGATGCTGAAGGCCACCCACAATGAACAAAGTATGTTCGGGATGAATATGAAGGATGTTATCATCATCATCAGTGCACCATAGCAGAGGTTCTGTAGAGATGTCGGCCTTACGAGCTCGAACTGCAAAGAAACGAAATTATTAGATCACAGCACAAAATATTATATTATGAAATTAGTTAAAAATTCAACACGTTATATTACCTGATCGAAGAATACGAAATACGGATGAAACACAGAGGCGTTTAAGGGCGATTGCGCGACTACTTCCCGTAGGGCTTTGACCATTTCTTTCTCATGATTTGTACCACTTATGTTAATTGCTTGTATGAGGAATCTTGAGGCAAGAATCTGATTTCCGGCTTCATTGAATTTCACATCCAGAGAAAATGGGTTAGCGGGGAACAGCCATAACTGTAAAGGAAAAAAAAACATTTTTAATAAACAAGGAAATACTGTTGCCTCCAAAATCCAGCAGACGCTTGTTTTCACCAAATTTTTATACGCTGCTGAGACGTGGACTTTGCGAGAAGTAGATAAAAATAAGATCGACACTCTGGAGATATGGTGCTAGAAGCCAATACTCCGAATTTCATGAGCAATTCGCACCAACATCTTTATACTGAAAGAACTCGGCATTAAACATCGTTTATCGACGTTGATACAATGTCGCATCCTCAAGTTTTTGGTCATATCTCTCGGCGAAGGCACTACACAACGCGAAAGGACGTCCTATGCGATGGACTGACCAAGTCAAGGCTGCTATTAGTGCCAGTGGTCTCTTGCTCGAGTCCACCAGAATCACGACAAGCATGGAGAATTGCCATATAGCTCATGAGGAAAATTCTGTCTCAAACAGTGTTCTAAAAAAGTTCTCTAGTAAAAATTTTGTCTGATCAGATGACCACGACCGCTCTGTCAATAGCAAAATGACGAAGGAAAAGAAGAATTATCCTGCCACTTTTTGATGGTTTTTGTATCCGACCTCTTACAAGTCTTACCTCTTTAAGATTGTGTATAAAATCTTCCTCGTTGTCGATGGACACGTTCAGATAATCGTTATTTCTTTCAACATAATTCACAAACGTTCGTAACCAGGATTCCGTGTACAGCGAGTTTGATATGTACGATGTATTTTCTAATCTTTGCGTCAAGGTTTCCACTTCGTCCCGAATCATTGGGTCCGAATAGTTATAGTTTCCACTTATGACAACCTGAAACATAAACTTAATTTACCTATCTCAGCTAGTAATTTACAAGTGAAATTTTCTGAATCGAGCATATACCTAAATGGGTATATGGACATTATTATTGTATAGTCGTTATGTCGTCGAACCCGGTCGTTATCGCGTCATCAGCTGATGATTATCATTTGTCGTTACCTTAACTTGGAAAGTTAATTTATGCGATAATTACATCGTCGCGGAAGTCGGACGTTAATTGCTTCTCGTTTCTCTCGTTCTCGTGTATATCTACGTTTAAATTAACCGCTGAAGAATTGTGGCGAAAGAGGCCTAAAATATTAGGGGGTTGGATAAAAGATTTGCAAATGTGGTTTGTATTTAGGGATACCATCACCTAAATTGAAAAACACGAAAACCTCGGCCATTTGAGTTTTTTTTCCCTGACAACAGTAGTGTGGCGGGGTGCATTTGGACATCGGCCGTTACTTGTTATTTTGCAGCACCGATTAGTTTTGCATGGATTATTTTCCCCTGACACAAAAATGGACCCTTTTTGGCAACTTGTTCTGGCCGACATCCCCGGACGCTCTCTAAATTAGGACAAATCCGGGGAAGCTTGGACGAATGGCAGCCCTAGTTGTATCTAAATGTGGCTTTATCTAAAACTTGAAATCGTACCTGTATTCTGTACGGAAATTCTCTGTAATACAGATCTTCACGATCGAAGAACTCGACAGAATACGAGTCTACTTTCGATAGCTTCCTTCGTTCTAATCCCTCTTGTAAATTCGTCACTCCGTATCCAGCTCCGGCTAGATACGCCAAGAATACCACGATGACCAGAGCCTTGATCCAATTGTTGTTGAGCAGATCTGCCATGGTTGTTCGGAAGAACGCCATGATGCAATGCTCTCTGTTGTCTATTGGGTTGTCTGGATCTGCTTGGTCGATGCCTCCGCTGCAGAATATCCGGTATATCCAAGACTTTTCTTCTGAAATGAGCAAAGAATTATTTAGTATGGGCAATTGCGAAAGCCTATCACATAATTTGGGTTTCATTGGACAGCTCTTAATTAGCAAAATAAATATAATAGATAGGCAATATAACGATGTTTAATGTGTTACCCTTTCTGGCTCTCGATTCTGGCAACACTTTTAACCACGTGATAGTATGGCGATTCTGCTTCTCCCGGTATCCTGATATAGCGACGCAACTAGCGAAGAATGTTAGATGCCAAACAAATGTGAAACAAACAGCAAGACCTGCAATACAAAACATAACCTTTTTATGTCCTACTACTGGAGCCCTACCACTATCACTTATACCAGTACTTAATGCTGCAGTATTATGCTATAAGAAATGGTGGTATGGCCCCTGGGCTCGGGTCTCCTCAGAGTAAGAAGGATTTGGCCTTAGTCCATTACGCTGATCAAGTTTGGGTTGGTGGGCTTCGTACAAATCTTTGAGTTCTGAGTGAGGAAAAAATAGTTACTGAAGGTGCATACTTATAGGTATCTCGGTTTGTTTTAATAAGGAATCCCCAAAACTTTTTGTCAAATCGAATCTCTACTTTTTGAGTAATCCACTGTTATAGATTTAACTGAAAGATCAGACAGCCCTACGCGCCGCCTAGTCCCAGGTCGCGTACCTTTTAGGTAGCTTTCCTCGCGTTTTTTTTCGAATGTTTTTAGGTTAATACCAAAATATCGCTTACCTGAATACATGCAAAATATCTGCACCGAAGGGAAAGGCGAAAAAATACCAATGAAGAACGATAGCATGTCCGTTACGGATGTGATTGTAATTGATACAGCTGCCTCGGACAGCATTATCGCCATGCGCTCCGGCACTGGCAGTTTAGGCGAGGTACGTCTCCACGCTGCCAGCATGACAAACGTATCGTCGATCCCGATTCCTGGAAAAGGTCACGCCTGAACGTTAATATAATTACGTCCTATGGCTAAATGAAAATTCAATCATATTTTAGGGAAGTCACAAAAATCTACCGAAACTATATCGAAACACTTAAAATAACGTCTCACTGACACTGAGATTCAGAATGAGATGCGCTTTTGGAGCGTGTTGTGGACGGTGGTGATGTTGCGCAAACCACTTATTGCTTTAGCCTTTACGCATTATAAAAAAAGTATTTATTGTTTCACATAGGGCTTATTCGCGAAATCCTGGTTGCGAAAGCAATTTAACATTAGACTAGCGACGTATGAGATTTAAGTTACATGTGCCGGCACGTAACTAAGCAAGGTTTTAGCGTGGTGGAGGAAAGTTTGCGCATCGTTCTCAGAAAGTTCAGTTCGTTCAGAAAGTTCTCGCAATTCGTGCAACGAACCGAGATAGACAAAATCAAATGACTAACCAATAGCGCACTTCGATCCCGCTACCTCGTCCCCCTGCCCCCCGCTGCAGTCAAAGAGACCCAAAAGCATGTTCTGCGCATCTTGCGACTCTTGCCAAGTTACGTGCCGGCAACTGTACCTGTGGATGTTGTGCTGGTATGAGCTCGTAGAAATTTCTAATTTTGATCCATATTGCCAGACAGTGAAAAGAGAGCGACAGAAGCAGAGAGATATCTCTACAAGTGGATGCTGCATATCTTGGTTTGACTCATGTAAAAGTCGTTCAAGAAAATGATATGTTCTAACTTACCAATCATTAAGAACGGTGCTGCCAGATTGATTCCGATAAAAGATATGCCCAAATAAATAGCACAGCCGAAAGCAGCAGCAGTCGCCATCACAGCCGAAATGTTCCCCAGTAAACCCAGCCAGGGTTTCGATCGGACCCAGTCCCCCATCATGCAGGTGACAATGGAGAAAATTCCCATCAAAATAAACGTGGAGCTGAAGAATGGTATGACTGTTCTTGTGTTCTTTTCGAGCTCGTGGTCGAGGGTCCGAGAGGCGAAGCGTGCTATGGAAATATGCTTGAAACGCCCCGTATCCTCAGCTACGCCAACGGCATCTAGAAATGCATCTTCCCACGCTGCGCCTCTGCAAAAGGAATTTTTAAATTGGATAACTGTCATTGTTAACTACTGTATTGTAGGCAGTGTATAAGTTGAACCCTATACGTAAAACACATTTCCCGTGTCAACTCAAGTGTGGTATGAGGGCGCCGTGAGGGGAAGCGCTTAGGCGAGGCGCAATTTTGGGTCAACTTAATTTCCGAATACTATATTCGTATTATGATTTTGACATCATCCTTTGTGTTATCGTGTAAAGTGGTGGTCTAAAATAAACACCTAATGTTACAATATTGAAGTCAAAAACAAAATGAAGGTCTTTCTAGGTAAACTAGCGAAGGGCCGTTGCTGCGAGTAGCCTATATATAAGTCATTAACATGCAACGGAGCAAAAATACACCTACCAAAGTAATCTTTAAACTCATTAGGATTTTAACGGGGTTAAAACAGCGGTTAGGAAATCATGGCTTACAAGAGTTACAAAGTACAAATCGTTTACTATTATTATTATAGTTTGTACCTTTCTATTCGTATTCTTGTCGATTATTACGATGTGTTTTGTATTCGAAAACGTTTCCTAAACCGTGTCAAGATCGGTGTCTATTATCTAAGATCTAGTGTTGCTTGTTTACTAAGTATCGCCGCTATTGAAATTGAAAATAAGTCATAAAAATCTGAGTGTAAAAGAAGAACGGTCGTAATCGCCAACAATAATGCTGAAGTAATGTAAAATGTTTTTCCTTTTCAAATAATATAATAACTACTTAACTATGGCTATTGAGTGTTAATGGTGTTAGGTACCTACCATTTGTTTTAATATTTTATTTAATGGGTGTTCATTAGGTATGTATTGTTGTAGGTTTTTGACATCACTGTAAAACGTCTATATGCTGTAATTCAGTCACAAAAATTAAAGGAGCTGAGCTCATTTTGACATAGGTAGGTTAGAAGCTATGCAATAGCTTAAAAATAGAATAAAATATTTAGGGGGGCTCCCATACATCAAACGTTATTTTTTGCTCGTATTTGAATTTGGTGGGCAGGGGTGTTTACACAGAGTTTACTTTAATACTATTGAAAATTGATCTAAAGGTGGTACAGAACCCTCAATGCGCGTGCCCGACTCGCACTTGACCAATTTTTTTAATTTGGTGGACAGCGCTGTTTAGGTAAACTCTCAATGCTGTTTAGGCCGACCGTAACATATCTGGCACCTGGAGGGGGTGCAACCTGATAATTAGCCTAGGGCGGTCAGAACTCTTGATCAGCCGCTGACAATAGGTTAAAATTGGTTTTTCTTCCACGTTTCTGATACTTACCGGTGAGGTGTGGAACACCCTTCCAGCTTCTATGTTCGTAGCAAAGTACAATTTGGGTGCCTTCAAGAGAAGATTGAATAGGCATTTTTTCTAGAACTTATCATTTCTGTCCATTAGACATGATTGTAGTCAAGCGCAAGCCTATATACTTACTTATAATTTAAAAAAAAACTTATAATAAACTGTTGAGTTAGTACTATACAGTACCTTTCTTGCTGTAATTTAGTATCGGTCCGGAGAAACCAAACCAGCTGCACAGCCGGTACAGACACGATGATGTCATCCACTACGGTAGAGCCACCGAAGAAAACAGGAAAAGCGTGCGCTTCCCACGTCACGGGGTTGAACATTATAGGAAATGTGAGGTTCAGCTCTCCACGTTCTACCTGAGGAAATTGAAAAGTCTCCTAAAAACATGGTCCACACGAAGCCGATTGCAGTTTTTGCCTTTTGGCGTACGACTGGCGTAGCGGTAGCGAACCTGCCGTCTGGGTCAGAGGTCGTGGGTTCGATTCCCACTGGGAACGCTACTAACTATCGCTATCTAAATAATTTTATGTATGGGAATGATATATTCCGACAAATTGGTGACTACATGTGACTTATTGATCTGTCATAATTTTTTTGAAATTTTGTTCCATACAGTTATGACATGAGTGATCGACAGGTTTCTTTCTGTGACAATCGTCCTAGACAAGTTATAAAAAAGTTCTTGACCTAAATTTTTCTTTATTATGTTTTCTATATTAATAAATAATTAACTCTATGATAAGTTATTGATTTTCTTTATTTAGACAGGTTTGCTAAGAACAGAAAACATAATATAAAAAGGTCTTTAAACATAATATGTGAATTATACTAAAATTAAGATCGTAGACAAATCGCATCAGATATCTGTAGAAAAATATGTACGTAAGTATCATGGAATACTTAAGTAAATAGGTACCTACTCGGAACAACTCATGAGTACCTAGGTTCTTATTGATAACTAAGGTAAGTGAGGTGTAATTCGGTATACTAAGGCTACGACGACTTCAAAAATTAAAATAAAAAAAACTAAACCTGATTTCTGTTTGAAAGTTTTTTTTAAAAGAACATTGGTCTTTTGCCAGCTAATACGTGCATGAATTAAGTGATTTTAGTTAGAATTTTCTTTTTAAATAATTTATTGGTAGACCTCTTTTTTCCTTCTTATTTCGTGATAAAATTTGGCTCAGCATTTTAATTCGTGAATGCAGGGTTTTTATTTCGGGATAAACTTTTGTGCAATAATTTTATGACATTATATTAAAACATTTTAAATAAAAGTATAACAGGAGTTTAATACATTAATATAGCAATAAAGATATACGATTTCTAAAGGAAAAACATGTTACATTGAGCTCAAATTCAGCTTTAAGTACAAACTGTTCCCTAATCATAACTGTTTTCCACGATATCGCTTGCATACCTTAGGAACAATAGATTTTTTCGAGATAAAAGTAGCTAATATCCATCCAGGATAATGTAGCTCTCCATTAGTGAAAAAAATATCAAAATATATCAAATTCAGTAGATTTTAAAATAAAAAAATAGTAAAAAATAACCCTTAAAAGTAAACAATTATTCATTGTTAATACCTAATTATAAACTGTAGAGATTACTCAAATATCTCTTATATAATTGGAATCTCCAAAATTCAAATACCAATTTCTTGAAAAAAAAAAATTGGAGTCCATGTTAAATCAAAAATCATTAAGTTTTGATTTAACATGGATACAAAGGATTTTGTTGCTATTATTTCAACATGAAATTTTCGCGTAAAAGTTTTAGTTTCAAATAACTTCCTTTATTATAAAAATAAACTAAAAATTTTGAAAAACTAAACCATCTTTAATAGTAAGTAATTTCAGCAAGTTTGAAGTCTTCTAAGCTCGATTCAATTTATTAATATTCAAGATAATTAATTTAAGACAGATGATTTTTTGTACGGTATATCTCATTATTCCATGTGGCTGAAACATAACAAAATAACTTTAATTTTTTCCTACTAATCACAAACCTTTACAAAGTAATGCCTGCAGGTATTTGATGGGAACAGTTACTTTTTTATCTTACAGAGAATTTTGAGTCGAGTACCTAAGTGAGGTTTGTAATGAAACTTGAAATATAGAACTTCATGTTTATTAACCTAAGACATATTTCATCACTAAAAATAATAAATTGATATGCATACGTTAATACTTAAGTTTAAGTTCCTTATCACGAAATTAAAAGTGAGTGCTAAAATAAAACATCTTATTTCGTGATACTTATTTTGGAAAAGTCCTGTACTTAAGTTTGTAAATCATTCAAAAACCATTTAAAGTAACTATTTAATATCCTGAATATAAAGATATTATATGAAAATAAATGAAGCAAAACGAACTATAAATAAAACCATGCTACTAGTACCTATGCGAGTTCACCTTAAAAATTCAAATTTAGGTTAAGTTCAAACTCGTATTTTAAGAATTTTATTGATAAAATCATATACCGAATTTAGCTCATAAGAAAGTTCATTACTTTCAAATTATGATTTTGATTTTATATTTAAAATATCTTGATAAATAAATTAATACACTAGCTTTAAAAAAGAAACTCATAAATTCTTAATTCGGTAGTGATACGAAATACGCAACCTAAGAAAAATAAGATGTCGGCTATTTCGTGAGTCGATTAATTGCAATTTTAAGTGAATTTAGTACTTGTATTTATCTCTGTCCTATATTATATTAATTGTAAAGAAACACAAATTTACACTATAAAAAACTTAATTCAAATAGACTTACCTTTGTCTTTCTGTAAGCTTATAAAGTATGATGTTTAAGCT
Source organism: Coenonympha glycerion (assembly GCA_963855885.1). Taxonomy (NCBI): domain Eukaryota; kingdom Metazoa; phylum Arthropoda; class Insecta; order Lepidoptera; family Nymphalidae; genus Coenonympha; species Coenonympha glycerion. Next base: position 6,599,481 of record OY979628.1, read on the forward strand.
TACGGTAAATACAAGCGCGCAGGTGTACTACAGCGGTTTGCGGCCAACTTAGGTTTTAAAGAGTCGTATTGGTCTGAGCTTTTTCACCAAAATTCTCATACTCGATTTTTTAACGGGTAATATGATGAAGATTTAGAATTTACATTTAATTTATTTATAACATGTCTTTATTGCTTATTTTTACGCCAGAAGCAAAAACTAACGAAATAACCAGACATACCGAATTACCCCACACTTACCTTATCTGTGGTTTAGTGGCCGTTACTATCAACATTACTGTCTATTGTCCTATCTTTACTTCCACGACTTGATCGATTGACTCATGATGTTTCACGCTCAGCTACCTATTTACTTAGATACCTATTTTGTGAATTTTGCGAACGCTTGGTCGCGCTTCTTTGTAATCGTGCTAAGCTGTATAGAATAGGTTTTCCTCAAAATCAAGTACATGTACCTACGTACTTTAGCCTTTTGTAGTTTAGTAAGTATTCTCTCTATAAATTACCGACCCCCGCACTGCCCTCTAAGTTTACTTTGAAAAAATCAAAGCGTAACTCTTTTTACTAAGTAATACGATGGCTCACGGCGGACGAGAAAATATGCTCATCCAGTACAAAGACAACTAACACCTTTTTGACGATTAGATGTTTAATATCCGGTTGACCGAGCTTCGCTCGGTAGTTTAAGTACTGGATAATAGATGGCAGCAGAAATGCTTCGCTCGGTAGTTTAACTACTGGCTAATAGATGGCAGCAGAAGTCATATTTTTTTTTTTTTTTTTGGTAAATTCGACATTTTCTAAAAATGAATCCTAGCTAGATCGATTTATCTCCCCCAAAACCCCCTGTATACTAAATTTCATGAAAATCTTTGAAGCCGTTGCCGAGATCCAGATTATATAGAAATATATATATGTAATGAAATGAGTGACATTTCATTCATTTGAATTTGCCGCGCTTCGCGTATCAGCTGTCTGATCTGTGTATCACTATGATATTGATCTGTGTCTATGATTTAAAATGGCGTGGGACGCGCAGATTGTTTTGTGCATTTTATTGTTATAAAAACTAATAGAAAGAATGTGATTGAGGACTCGACATATAGTGAACTTTAAATGTAATATGGAAATAACAAAGATTTGTTTTATTTAACAAGTATTTACAATTATCAACTTATTATCAAGTTACGACAATTACACTTCTATCTCACCTGAAATAACAAAGAAACGACATTTAAAGTTCACTATATGTCGAGTCCTCAATCACATTCTTTCTATTAGTTTTTATAACAATAAAATGCACAAAACAATCTGCGCGTCCCACGCCATTTTAAATCATAGACACAGATCAATATCATAGTGATACACAGATCAGACAGCTGATACGCGAAGCGCGGCAAATTCAAATGAATGAAATGTCACTCATTTCATTACATATATATACAAGAATTGCTCGTTTAAAGGTATAGGATAACATTGTTCGGAATATTCTCTGAAATAAGTACATAATATTATTCGTCACTCTACATTTGGCTCTAATCCTGGAAGAGACCCGGGGCCGGGGGCCGGCCGGCGGGACAGCACTGTTCAGCGGAACTTAAAAAAGGATTCTGAATTTAAGTTTGAGCTTCTTACCCCCTGAGCCGAGTGGCAAATAGCGACACTACGCTTGGTATAGAAATGTATGTGAAATCAAAAAATGTGTGTGAATCATCCAATGACGAAATATGCTACGCTAAGAGGACGGGAAAGATGTGACGTATGTTGAAGCCAAAAAAATTTCAAAATATGGTGTCGCGCGTCGTACATTTCGGTACCGCTGACAGCACATACCGCTGTCGGTCGCTTACATTAGCGCCATTTTACAATTTTGACAAATAAAAAATCCGGCTTCAGGGCGGAGCTTAAAAACACATGCGTGACATCACTTAGTGCTGATTCTTTATGTTACATTCATGGAATTATCGCTATTTTGACGCACTGCTCAAGTGACTCGCAAACATTTTTTGGATTTTGTTCCATTTCTATACCACGCGTCGTGTCGCTATTCGTCACTAGTAATTGGCTCAGGGGCACTGATTACTAACCTCAAGATATGGGCATCCGAACGATTTGCGTAAATCTTTTTCACGCAAGCAAACAGTAGCGCCAACTGTCAAAATACCGCTGCCGCCCCTGAGCGAACCGCGTGGCCTTATACTGTTGGTACTAATGACTCCCTTAAACTGGCGACATTTTTTCGCGTGGTTCGCCGTGTCTAGAGTAGATGTCAATTCTCAGGGGGCTAGTCTAATACGAATGACTAAAAGCACATACCTCTCCTATAATTTTGTCTAAGTTCAGGATATCGTTAGTGAAGCACTGCCCCTCCCAGCGCGCGCACTCCTCCCTGTACGAGAACTGCTCCCCGTTCTCCAGGGTCACCGTCACGTTCTGCACGTACTCGTCCAGCTGCCGGAGCTCCCTCCACACTTCAGTGCGGAGCATGTTCGTGTCGTTGTCCTTCGCGACGATGATCACGCGCCCGAATCTGCCTGTGGAATACAACGTCCCGATTAAATACGTAAAGGATGAGAGTTGAGCAAAGACACCTATACCTACTATAGACCCGGCAGACCGCGCGAAAAAATGTCACCAGTTTATGGGAGCAAAACCCCCTCCGGCGTCAGTAGTAAGCTGTAAGCCTACGCAGTATTTCGCAGGAGTTTCGACACATGGCTCTACATTTTCTTGTATGAAGAAGGTTTACGCAAAATGTTCGGATGGGCTCATCTTGATGTTATTATCATAGGAGTTGAGATTATCCGTTGTGGTACGAAAGTAACTGGTAAGAGTCGTTTTTTACGTTCTACAAGTTAGTACCCACCTGACTGCGATCTCACCTAATGGTTAGTGGCGATGTAGCCAAAGATGATATCGTACTAACTTAGTAGAAGTAAAATCCCCTAAATGCAAGCGTGGTAACGATTTCAGTGTTCATGGTCTAAGATTGAAGTTGCATTTACCTAGAAAAAATGATTTTACTCTTTTATATTAGGTATACTACTTTAGTTATAAGATGTAGGTCCAACCGTCCAAACTCGTGTTACTAACAATTAGGTATAACACAAGGACATAGGTTGGTTGGACCTTGTCTGCCGCTGGACTTGTGGCAGAGGATCGTCCTCGAAATTGTCTACGAGTACCTATATCCATAATCCACCATCCAGCTACGAACGTCTAATAGAGTGATTGTGCAAGTTGTATGCAAGTAAAACTCACCAGGTCTGGTAATCCTCCCAACATTGAATCTGTGCGAGTAATTCACTTTGAAGTGTTCTTCGACGATTCGCCTCTCCAGCTTTCCTTGGCCGCTGACCGGCGAGAAGAGGTACTCGGGGTCCATCTCGTAGTGCACGCGCTGGTAGCCGGTGATCATGAGCAGCGTGAGCAGCACCGGGATGATGAGGAAGTAGCCCGGCTGCTTGCCGACGACCAGCCCCAACTTGTAGAACGACCGGTTGAGTACGTCGTCCACGAATGTCAACTTGCAACCCATCTGAAACAAACAGTGCAACATGATGAGTAAAACCACCTGAACGTCAACTGTCAAGCGTTATTTAATCGTAGATTGGATGGAGAAAAGCTAGCAACAAACTCTGCGGAGTACCTATATGTGTTTAAAATGTAAATGTATTTATGTCATATTTTAAAAATATAGGATTATATGCTTCTGCACTCTGCAGGAAACTTAATATATAATTCTAACAAAACGGAGATTAGTTAACAGCGACTTCTAACATTAATATTATTTCTTAAACAAAATTAAAACCCATATCTGCAACATTTCTAAAGAATATGAAAGTCGGACTACATGTATGGGTAGGAAATACTTACTTTAGAAAGTTGGATTTAAAACATTCCAGAATTTACAGAGATTGTCTCTACAGAAACAGAAGTTAGTAGAAGTAAGAAAAGAAACATAACTTTATTGGCTTGCTATAAAATCAAATAAGTATAAAACATATCAATCCAACAACACATAGATAAAACTCATTAAAAAATTACACGACAAGGAATTTCCCGCTTTCAGGGCAGCTTTGGTAATCTTTATAGCAGCTTGTGTGACTCTAACTTCGCTAAGTTTACCTACTTCTAACTTGGAACAGTTTTACAATGATACCTAATCCCAATTTCAACACTTCGCTTAATCACGACTAACTAAGTACAGTTTTGTTAATATTGTTCCAAGTTGTTGAACTTGAATCTCGTTTTGTAATACTGTTATATAGGTACTTATGTACTATCTACTACATACATTATGCATACACCATATGTACACGTGTTTGTCATGCGTACCTACATTTTTGTATTTCTCTTGGTCCCCTCGTGCATGTACCTACCTATAGTGTATTTAGTAATATCTAGATTCTAGATTTAACTTGTTTACCAGTAGATACACGGTAGAGACGTTATAGTTTTAGTCGCTCGCGAATGTATATAGCAATAGGTACTAACTTCTTCTATGATCAATCGATATACCTATATATAGGCAATTGATGCATTTTATAAAATGTTTGGTAGCTGGTAGGTGTATCAACCTAATTACTTGTTTGTAACTTTGTAAACAAGAACGTTTGCACGTTGCGTGTCTATGGTTGCGTGCCCTGATTTCGTAATAAAACCGGTAATTTTATAAAATCATGCTGAGAGTTCATATTATTAAATTAATATTTTTTTTGTGGACCTATACGTAATTTTTGATAACAGGTTTGCGCTTGACCATGATTACAAAATATCTAAATGAACTTTGATTAAGAAACATAGTACTTACCTAGATACTCGTCTACTTAACTCGTGATTTGACTTTTCAATACGCTGCAATGTTCATATTACTATGCGCGTTGGCTGGTAAAGGTATGCAGTGGAGTAGGTACCAGTAACTGCAGTATTTTTCGGTTCAAATTACTTAAATTACTGCTAAGTAACTATATAGGCTGGTAAATATCTCACAATTATAATATAAGATGAGCAACTGCAATCGCGATCGAGTAGAGAAATTATTTTTTTCGATATTATATTAAGGGGAATAGGTATGTACCATCCGGGCGCGAAAATGCAAATTTTATTTAATTTTTCACTACTAGCAAGCTAAGTAATTATACATCGTAAGCTTATGGCAATGAGTTTTGCGGGCAAAACATTTACGCATCTAGTTACATATTTTAATAAAAACTCTGCTCACCATAACTCTAGTACTCTAGTAAGCACTCTAAAAGTATACCTTCATATTATTGATTCCCCATAGCTCGAAATCTGGAAAACTGCAAAAAATTATCTTTCGGGGACCAATATGAGGTAAGTGGGAATTTTCGTGCAAAATTTCTATTAAAAAGATGTAAGTAGGGTAAATATTATGCCCTCAAAATTCATTGCCATAAACCTACAATTGGTCTAATATTTACGAAAAACTAAATAAAATTTGAATTTCGCGGGCGGCGGGCTGGTACGAGTATGGCCGAAACACCTAAAGTCAAAATACACTTGCTGGCTCGGTACTTCGAGGTAAATTACCAACGCAAGGCAAGAAAAAGATCTAACAAAATCATTGATTTATAAACTAAACAAAATACCATCCTGTATTCTTTGCCAACGAGCCAGGTGTTAAATAGTGCGTCAAATGAAAACGATTTGTTTTTGCCTTGGTTCAGTTTACTTTGCAAAAAGTTGAGACTTTTTAGTGAGACCGGAACAAATATTAGCTTTGAGGATAAGTAAGCCTATCCTTTTTCGAACTAACTAGGTATTTCTAAGAACTCTATACAAAGGCAGAGGATATACTGATTCTATTTTTGTCCTTCTCACTCTTACGAATACCTACGTTACTGTGGGTGCGACAGGCAGCACGAAGAATATAACAGGTAAACGACGTTTACCTAATTACTAAAAAGTAAATAACTACTTAAGCCAGTTATCAAATCCTTTCGGATATTAAGTCATATCGCCCACACATAAAATTACAATTATCCATGTAATAAAAATTAGAAAAATAGAGAAAATGCTAATACCTACCTAGTGTTTCTGCTTCACAGCGAGCTTAGATTAAAGACCCAAGATATAATGATGATTAAATTCGAAAGAATTTGTCTTTATAGTATTCGACTTGCAGGTCACCTTTTATGCCGTTACTAAAAATAACCTTAAAATAACGAAGTGTTTTTCATACAAAATCAATTTGGTTCTACACGTCTTTGGAATTTAGGAATTTAGGATAAGAATAAGGATGCAGTTTCGTTTTGTTTGTTTGCCTTATCCTCAAAGCTGTATAAAAGCTGCATACTTCACTTAAAACATTATGCTAAAGATCCTTGGTGTGAGTGATCTAAGCGATAACTTAGTACGAGTAGTAAATTATAATAAGACTTTAATTAATTTAGAAGCACTGATAGTTCGAGGTAATTCTATAATAATATGTAGGTACTATACTGACTGTAGTAATAAACGAAGTGCCTTGACCACCTTTCACGTATATACCTATTTTTTTATATATAACGAATAACGAATAATGTTTTTAAAATATCCTTGTAACAATATTTATATAATATTATGTACCTACGCAGTTCTTTAATACTAATTTATATAAATAATTATTTATTCTTAGGTGCCTAATATGTATAATACTTAATTAATAATATATTACTAGCTGATGCCCGCGACTTCGTCCACGTGGGATAAAAACTATTCTATCTTTTAAGTTGGACCAAATGACAGATATTCACGAAGTTTGAACTAAATCGGTTCAGTAGCTTAGGAGTCCATTGAGGACAAACATTGTGACACGAGATTTATATATATTAAGATATTATCAGCATCTTCTGCAATAAAAGAAAATGTTAGTTAGAGGAACTAATAAGGACCTACAGTTACAAAAAAAGCTTGGAAAGACGAATATCATGTACATAGTGGTTTATTTTTTCACTTTGATTGCCTGCGGTCTTATACCTGATAGTTTTGACGACCTCCGTGGTTGAGTGGTTAGCGTGCCGGTTTTCAAGGCGCCGCCATCTCTGAGGTTCCGGGTTCGATACCCGGTCGGGGCAATGTAGAAAAAATAAGTTTTCTACTTACATTGTCTCGGGTCTGGGTGTTGTGGTAGGTAGGTATACCACCGAAGGTTCGTTGTTTCTGATTTCCTTAACACAAGTGCATAAGCTACTTACTAAGGGATCGGAGCAATGTACGTGATGTTGTCCTCTATTTATTATTAAAAAAAAATATATTATCGTACTAACTTGGAAGAGATAGGTAAGTCGACTCACCCCTAACGGTTTTCACACAGCAACGCACCGGAACGCTGTCTGGTAACAAGCCACGACTTAATTTGCTTGTTGTTTATATCATCGTGTAAGCGTCCAGACTCAAGCAACTACAATAATTCAGTAAAGCAATATTGCAATAACTCTGAATTTCATGGTATGGTATACCGTGTTTGAGTACCTAATAAATATTATCGCAATATAATAATACTAGTAGGGCGCGTGGATGCGCGGGCCACATGTGGCCCGCGTGCAGTCCTCCCGCCCATAACGGTATCGCCGTCATCTCCATCGCCCATTGGAATCCGATTGGCAGTAAGCTGAAAAAATTACCAAGGAGCACTGTTATGGTTTTAAAGATAGTTAAGGGCAGTTCGAACAAAAAATACGCTGAACCTCATCGGATGAGGTTCAGCGTATTTTTTGTTCGAACTGCCCTTAACTATCTTTAAAACCATGACAGTGCTCCTCAATCATCATCCAAATCCTAGATCATTGTCTCTTCTCATAGTATGTATATTTTCCATGGAAAGATAAATTCCGCCACAGTGAATTATTTTCCATGCATCCCGTAGAACTTGATATCCTGATCACCTCTTGCTAAGAAACCACTCTCTTATCTTTTATACTTTCCGAGATAGAACAACACGAAATTTGTATGGCGGTCATCTTGAATCCGCCATTTTGGTTTTTTTTCAGCTCACTGCCAATTGCGTGAAGTTCCGAGTATTTTTTGTTTCAGCAGTCCCCACCTAACTATTATACCTTGCCCATGCTCTTTGACTGTCTTTAAAATCCTCAATCGTCACCTCTTTCCATATTTTTCTCTGGTAGTCTTCCAAAAAACCGTATTAAGCACTTCATGTTTTACAACTCGTGGTCACTTCAATATTCCTCATACATTTTCTATGGAAAAATAAATTCCGCCATTTTGATTTTTTTTTATATCCATCGAATAGACCATGGGGTTCCGATCACTTCTTGTCAAGAAAGCGTTCTTCCATCTTTTATACTCTTCGAGATGGACACCGATGAAGTTTGTATGGCGGCCATCTTGAATCCGCCATTTTGAACTTTTTTTCAGCTTACTGCCAATTGCATGACATTTCGAATGACATTTGGTCGAGCACCCCCCACCTATCTTTAATACCCTCCCCGTGCTCTTCACCCGTCTTCGAAATCCTCAATCATCAGCTCTCTCCGTATTTTTCCTCAGGTCGTTTTCTTTTCTTCTATAAGACCTCATCCGTGAAAAAAAAATTTTTCCTACAAAATTGTTCAGGAGAGGTGATAATCAGTCAGTCAGTCAGTCAGTCAGTCAGTGAATCAGCACGAGTAGCTATATATATATTAACTAGTAGGGCGCGTGGAGGCGCGGGCCACATGTGGCCCGCGGGCTGTCGTCCCGCCTATATAGGTATTGTAACCCTCAGTCATAATTGTTCCCATACATTTTCTATGGTAAAAAAAATCCGCCATTTTGAATTTTTTTTCTTTCCATCGAATAGACCTTCGAGTCCTGATCACCTCTTGTCAAGAAACTATTCTTCCATCTTTTATACTTTCCGAGATATCGGCGAAATTCGAATGGCGGCCATCTTGAATCCGCCATTTTGAACTTTTTTTCAGCTCACTGGCAATTGCATGACATTTCGAATGACATTTGGTCGAGCACCCTCCACCTATCTTTAATACCCTCCCCGTGCTCTTCACCCGTCTTCGAAATCCTCAATCATCAGCTCTCTTCGTATTTTTCCTCAGATTGATTTATTTTCTTCTATAAGACCCCATCCGTGAAAAAAAAATTTTTCATACAAAATTGTTCAGGAGAGGTGATAATCAGTCAGTCAGTCAGTGAATCAGCACGAGTAGCTATATATATAGTAACTAGTAGGGCGCGTGAGTGCGCGGGCCACATGTGGCCCGCGGGCTGTCTTCCCGCCAATATATGCCGACAATAATCCCCCTACATTTTGTATCGAAAAAAAAAAATTCCGCCATATTGGATTTTTTTTCTATTCATCAAATAGAACTTTTTGTCCTGATCAACTCTTCTCAAGAAACCGTTCTTCCATCTTTTATACTTTCCGAGATATTGGCGAAATTCGTTTGGCCGCCATTTTGAATCCGCCATTTTGAATTTTTTTTCAGCTAACTGTCAATTGTTTGACATTTGGAGTGACATTTGGTCGAGCACCCCCCACCTATCTCTAATACCCTTGGCTGTGCTCTTCATTCGTCTTCGATATCCTCAATCATCAGCTCTCTCCATATTTTTGTTCTTAATGAATTTTTTCCTTCTATACGACATGATCCTTGAAAAAAAAATTTTTCATACAAAATTGTTCAGGAGAGGTGATCAATCAGTGAGTCAGTCAGCACAAGCAGCTATATATATTGTAATAAAACATGCAAAATATAAAATCAATTCGCTAGTACTTAGGTAGTAATTTTGTTCGCACGTGTCCGAAAATGCACAGAGCCACGGAATACATAATAGTACCTAACGGTACAGAACCCTGGCCTGGCAGAGCTTGGCTGTAATGAAGCCTAACCATCTGCTTGGTCTATTTAGACAAAAGGTAAAGCATGCGCTCGTTTTGCGACTACTGGCGCGGCGGCTCGGTTTGTAATTTTGTAAAGCGCCTAGTAAAGTAATATGAGCTGTGTTTTAGATGTTGAGAAGGTTACTTTTTTTATTCTGCGTGATTAGTGGTAACTTGTTACATTCAACTCAACGCTCGCGGGCTAAATATAATACCTGTAGTGAATGATTTGTAATTAATATAAATAATAATAACTGATCGATATTTATCTTTTTGCCATCGAACCACAGATTAATATATGACAGAACATTCAGCATTCTGCACGCAGACGCACCTCCGCGGATGTGCTCGTTACATAAACAGCTATCTGTGTCAGGTCGTGTCACCATTATCGCAATATATATCGCGTTGCCTGTTGTGACAAAACCGTTTATCTGTTCGTTACTTCTTTATATTTAAGTTTATTTAGCCCCTCCCAAATTAGTACGATAACAACTACGGCTGCATCAACACTTACGATGGTAAGTGTTGATGTATCAACACTTACCATCGTAAGTACTCAGGTATCTGATGAGATAAAGTCGCAGTCAAGCCTACTAACTACTAACTACTAGAGTGTAAAAGATCTACATAGGTAAATACAAAAGATTTCAACTTGCCTTACAATAAATATCCTCGAGAAGGTTGCCTACCTACAGGGAAAACAACGAGTCCTAACTCCAATAGGATAACAAAACACCCACGAAGACAGCGGATTTAATAAGTATTTTGAATCTTAATAAGTATAAAATCTAGAGATTATGCAAATGTCATTAGATGGGTTTGCAAATATCTAGTAAGTTCTACAACCGATTAAATTCTCCCTGTTCCACTCACTGATTGCATAAAATTTAACGCAATCCTATACCTTAGGCAGCAAACCTTAGGTACTAACAGAATTTGGCTGATAGCATTTTTTCAGTCAACGCAGGGACAAAACTTATTGCGGATTATGATAACGATGATTGAAAACTAAAATGAACACCTTAAATTTTTACACAGGCCTGACTAACACGCTCTTATGAAAAGTGAAAACTGTATCTACCGCCAAGTTCGGAAAGCTGTTCCATACCGAGAATTTTTTAATTAATTTTTTTTGACAGGAAATACATCCTAAGTGCGTGAAGCATTAAGGGCAATGGGTAACATCCGGGCGCGAAAATTCAAATTTTATTTAGTTTTTTGCTCATAGTGGGCTAATTATACATCGAAGGTTAATGGCAATGTGTTTTGCGAGCACAGAATTTATGCATCTACATGTTTTTAATAAAAACTCTGCTCAACAATACTCATTTACTTCATATTGGTTCCCGATAGCTCGAAATCTGGGAAACTGCAAAAAATTTTCTTTCGGGAACCAATATGAGATGAGTGGGAACTTTCGAGCAAAGTTTCTATTAAAAACATGTAGATGCATAAAAAGTAGGCCCGCAAAATGCATTGCCATAAATCTAAAATGTTTAGTTAGTCTAATATTTGCGAAAAACTAAATAAAATTTGAATTTCGCGGGCTGGTAGGGCCGCAACACCTTAACCTCTTTTACTATAACTCTAAGTATAAAGAAAAAAACTATCGGCACTATAATAACGTGCAAGTATTAGATAAGGTCTTAGAACATTTAAATGAAGTTATCTACTGATTTATAAGTCCTCAGGCGACATCATTAAAAATTAAAGCTATAAAATAAACCGTTTGTGTTACAGACATTTTGTTAATCTGGCAAGAATTTCAACATTGCTTAACTTAGAAAGCGAGATAGTTTTGTAGTTTATTGCTTAAAAATCTCATTTGCATATTATGTTAGCTCTATCTTCTTTACTTTTTTTTAATTTATGTCGTGGGATTCAGTATAGACGATACAAGTAATGTTGTCTTTCAGATTTATAGGTACTTGCCTTTATGTACCTATGTTGAGAAAATTTTAGAGGTAATAAACTCATTAAAGATGGCATTAAAGATGGATGGATGGAGTTTAAGAAATGCTAATTAAAAATACAAAACTACAGCTGCTTGTTTCAATAATGTTCTTTATTTTAAGTTGTAATGATTTAAGGTCATTAAAAATGTAGCTCGAAGCATTGCATTTTTTGTAAACATTAATGTTCACCAAAGAATGAAGGTCGCACCCATTGTTAATGAAAAACAATGAACTTTCTTCTCCAGTAATGAATTAAGTATGAGTTTATAAAAGCATTCTCAGAAAACATCGCCGTTTGTTAGGCCTGTCTCCCATACTTTCCAAATAGGAGAAATATTAGATATGTGCCTGCTTATAAATTAATTAACTGGCAAAACGCACTATTGTTAAAATTTGCTGTAGTGGTTAAAATATGCTGTAGTGGTTAAAATATGCTGTAGTGGTTAAAATATGCTGTAGTGGTTAAAATATGCTGTAGTGGTTAAAATATGCTGTAGTGGTTAAAATATGCTGTAGTGGTTAAGAATGCCTAGGCAATTAATTGAGCACATGATGATACCTACCTAATTGATGATTTGAGAAAGTTATATAATAAGACTTCATTCAGCAAAATTTGTTGTACAGCTGTGGGCGTAGTCAGGTTACTGTATCTATACTATTTCTAAGACATAATTATCTAAACATTTATCTTTTAATTATCTTGATTATAATACAATTAAGATGAATTGCATCAGGTGTTTAGTTTACTTTAATACTCGTACTATTGAGAATACAGGGTCTTGAACCTTGATAGTCATTGATTTATAAACTAAGGATTGTGGGTCAGCGTTAAAAAGTGTCACAAAACGCGAAAAGACATACAATCGCACTTCAGTCTCGTGTTTGAAAATTAGGCTGTATAGTAATGGTTTAAGACAAAAATTACAATGTTTAAGTTTGTTTATAAAAATACTCATGTTGTACCCTCATTAATAAAGGTTTTCTCGGGACACTTGTGTATCACACCCGTCGTCCATAGATTAATGAGCTTATGTTGATAGTAAGGAATCCCCAGTGCGCGAGCCCAACTCGCACTTGACCAATCTGATTAGTATCTATTCACTGCAGTTGGCATAAACGCGTAGATAAATACCATAGACAGCGGTAGATGCATAAACACTACATCATGTCATTAGTACTCCATATTGGCACACGTCGGTGAGTCAATGACCCGATCTTCACTTTCACGACGCATGTAACGATGTGATGCAGTCATCTAGATTTAAGATTGGAAAACCACTAATGATACACGCCCGACCTCCACTTCCAAGGCCGGACCTAAAGTATTTTAGTTTTATGTCACATTCACTTCTATTTTTATACATTGTAGGGTACAGATTAGTATAGCAACCAGTTAACTGTTGCAACCGATTTTGCTACAGTTCCTTAGTCATATGATTTATCGATTTCATCGTCATATAGAAACCTATCGATGCCACAATTCATATCTAAATGGCAAGAAGTTCAATAAATTTGGAAGTGACATTTCCGATTGACAAATGGGTCACGGTCGAAGACAACCGTCATTCCCAATTTTTTTTTAATGTTGTATCACTTATTTACGAAATAATCATGGATAAGTAACATTCACAAGAGGATAATACGTCAGTCTTTATGTTTAAACGCATTGATTTATAAACTATGGATTTGGGGTCAGCGTTAAAAAGTGTCCAAACCGAATGACATACAAAACTCGAAGACATACAATCGCACTTCAGTCTCGTGTTTGAAAATAAGGCTGTATAGTAATGGTTTAAGACATAAAGGACATGGCCGAAACTTGTATGGAGCTGTGCCCTGGAAAAAATATTCATGGTCATCGACAAACAATACGTCATATTAAAGCTTATAATTATGTCTTTACATTCGTTTAAGTTTTATGATCAGAGAACTAGCGAGAGAATCATATATCAGCATAACAATTTGCAACAAAATGCGCCTAACTGTTTTTAATAGCAATGATTTTTTAGTAAAAAAATTGCTATGCAATATGTTTACTCACTTTATTATACAAAAAATATGCATTTAGATTCATAAAAAAGTCCGATAAATAGCCACAGAGAACCACAAAAATCAAATCTTGTTAATATTCAACCATAGTATTTTCAAAGAACTTGCGGTTGGCGCCAAAATATTGAATTCCTTAGAATAGGTAGTAAAGGTAGGAAGGTAGAAATAGTGACAGTTCCAAAAAACAGATGGCGCTTCAAACGTAAATGCAGTCTGAAATTGATTTCGGAATTCGGATACACGCAGTCTTCACTGCTTGCGTAAAGTAACGTGATCATTTAGTGCTGTGCATAAAAAGCCTTGTTTGCGATAATCGTGAATCTTATACATACTAAAACCATAATTCTGACCGTCGTGCATTATTTTACTTAATTTATTATTTTGTTTAGTAATATTTTTCGTTACTATCTGACCATAAGCGCTAAAAAAAGCGTTTATACTGTACGTGTAACCAAACGCCAATGCAAAATGTACCTACCAATAATAAAAACAAACAAAAATAACAACTCACATTCATATTTTTTTGTGATTTTTCCTCGCTAGTTCTAGAGACATATAATTGTTGCGATATATTTTATTTAATTATAAAAGGAATTTTCACATATTAATAATTATTGACCATAAATGTTTTTTTTTTGACGATTCGAGGGCAGAATCTGGCCATGTCATTACAATGTTTTAGTTTGTCTATAAAAATACTCGTTTATATAGGTTTTCTCGGCACACTTTTTGCGCGAATTCTGTATTATACCCGTCGTCCATAGATTTATAAGCCTATATTAAACGCAATTATATTTACAGAACTCGGTCAATCACACGACAATGCCACCAGCGTAAGAAAAACGTACCTATTTATCGTTAACCTTGTCGTTTGCAAATTCTGCCCCGCGATTGGCTGAACGAAATCAGGGAACCAATCAGCGGGCAGAATTTGTAAACGATTACTATAACGATGAATACGAATTTTCTTACACAATGTAGGGGTTGCTCACTGGCCCTAAAAATGTATGTTTAGGGCCTACGGCGATTCAGTTATAGTTGAGTGTAGTTCATAGGAACTTTGTATGAAAACTGAAAAGGCTTGACTTAATGTTTAGATGGCCCTCTCCTTTTATTTTTTTTTATTTTTTATTATGGATAGGCTTGCGCTTGACTACAATCATATCTGATGAACAGAAATGATGAGGTCTAGGATGGAGCGCGCTTGCCTAGAAAATGCCTATTCACTCTTCTCTTGAAGGCACTCAGGGTCTCCTTTTCAAATCTCTTTAGTTTCAGCTGATTACCTACCTCACTGATAATTTTGGTTTCAATTTAATACACATTAGGGTCATCGTACACAAAAACTATAACTAATTCTAAATAACCTTGACCATTGGGTGTCTTGCGTCTTCTGTTTTTGGTGTAAAGATTTAGACGGCGTTTAGACAATAGAACTTATCTACTTATTAATTGTCTATTAGGAACAATTGTCATTGCCGAGTTGCATGTGAACCTTGACATGGGTCGTTTGGATGAATCGTTTAAACTTGAACCGTGATTGATTCACTGAGTAACTATGGATTGATTGTAGTATCTATCTCTTTCTCTGTTCTATGTTTTAATTTCATAAAAGGTTTATGACCGAGCGAGCGTTTAATTCAAACAAGTATTTTTATACATGATCTAGTAAAAGATGAACATTATGAGTACACATGAGTAGACTGAATGTTATGAAATTTTCAACATTCGGTAGAGTAGGTAGTATATATTATGTTATATTTATTTACGGCCAAGCGTGGCGAAAGTAGCAAAACAGCGTTTTGCTAAATTTATTAGGTATATAAAATGTTTGTATCAATGTTTGTATCCAAACTCATTCGAAACTGCTTGATCGATTTTTATGAAATTTTGAAAATGCGTGACGAATACCGAAACGAAAGTACACTATACTCACGAAAGAAATCTATGAAACTTTTCGAAAATCAAGAATGAAACTTTCTCTCAATCAGTTTCAGTCAACAGAATGGGCACGCAATCACGTATAGACATTTAGTATGACGCACTCTTTGCCCCATCGCTTTGCCCGGTCAGCTAGTCTCTAATAAATAAAACTCACGTGTCACATTGTTTGTAACCAAACTATTCCGAAACGGCTTCACCGATTTTGATGAAAATCTATGTCTACAATCGTTAGGTCTGTAAATGGGTCGTAAGCTGTCCTTCATTCCCCGTTTGCTCGGTAAACAGTACCTATCCAATATACAAGGTGTGTGAGTTAATTCGTAGTGTGTCCGCAGCTAATTTTTAACTTGATCCTAGAAACACTTTAACGTGATAAGAAGTCCCAATTATTTTATTTTATTTTCATTACAAAAAAATATTATTTAATTTAGAAAAATAAAATTTAGCAACCCTAACTGCGATATCCACAAACCACATATTATCATAATTTTTATTATTCCCAGTTCATTAATATTGAACCAGTTGTTTTTAGGGATGTCACATAAATTTAATGAGACTCCCTATAGTTCCCTCAGGATATGAGCTACACTTCTTGTGATACTTTATCCTTGATTATGCGGACGCAAGCTTTATTAACCTTACTGTAGATCAGTTAAATAAGCTTGAGAGACTTCAAAATGTTAGTATTCGGTTCATATTTGGTTTGCGCAAATATGACCATGTCTCTGAATTTCGTTCTCGTCTCAAGTGGTTACCCATCCGACTTCGCCGGAACTTGCATATCCTTTCCATTCTGTACTGTGTGTTATTTCACCCTTCCACTCCTCCTTATTTAAAGGAGAAATTTGTATTTATTGGTGGTCCGGGAGAAGATATCCGTACTACAAGAAAACTTATTTTAAGGATACCTAAGCATACTACTTCTTTTTACCACCATTCTTTTACGGTTCAGGCTATAAAATTGTGGAACGCCTTACCCCTGGTAATCAGGGAGGCCCAGTCTATTAACATCTTCAAGAGACTGGTTAAGGATCACTATTTGTCGTCGTCACTGGCAACTTAGTTTTGATTATAGGGTCCATGGTATTGGGAGGATATTATATAATATGTATTTGTATGTGTTTTATATTTTTAGTATGTGTAAGTATTTTATATTTATTTGTATTTTGTATAATATAACATATAGTATTATGTATTTTATGTTTGTATTATTTTGTGTACATATATATTTATTTATGTTTTAGTTATTTTTTTATGTATTTGCACCACCTACCTCTAGTATCTGCAACAAAAATCCTTTACAGCATTGGTTGCCTGGAAGAGATCGCTAGGTAGCGATAAGGCCGCCAAATTGTGTACCTATTCTTTGTAATTTTTGTGTTGTCCTTTGTTTGACTTTGTGGTGTGCAATAAAAGTATATTCATTCATTCATTCATACTTTTTCACGCATCTATACATCGTTCCCTACTTTAGGCTTTCGACTAATTAGGGCAACTAATCTACACGTTGTATATTATGAAACCACATCGTGTTAGTTGCTAATTTTATTATTTATGTTGGGTTAATAGAAGTATCAGTGATATATACCAATAAATATTTGTATTTAATAAGCTAACTTCTAGCTACTATAACAACTAGCAACTAACTACTACTACTAGCTACTAACTTCTATCTAGGTTGGTCCTAGACAAATCTAGCGCTTGTTTTAATTAATTTGCTTGAGATAATTCCTATTAGGTACAAAGTCCTTAGGATTGTTTTGTTTGTGTGA
The DNA here is from genome assembly GCA_963855885.1 of Coenonympha glycerion. Lineage (NCBI taxonomy): Eukaryota > Metazoa > Arthropoda > Insecta > Lepidoptera > Nymphalidae > Coenonympha > Coenonympha glycerion. The sequence continues at coordinate 6,617,044 of OY979628.1, forward strand.
TTGTGAGAATTGTGTTGTTTGTATGATTAGAATAATTATAGTAACAGTGAGCTAACGCCTAACAAATTGTTAAACATAAGTAATAGTAAAAGACTAAAATGTGTTATAACAATATCACATTATAATCTTACAAGGGCGAAAATTGGTATGTGTGTATTTTTTTTACTCCTTCACGCCGCAACTGCTGAACCGATTTGGCTAAAATTTTGAATGGAGATAAATTATATTCTGGTTTAAAATAGCTACCTACTTTCTGTCCTGGAAAAATTCATAGTTCCTACGGGATATGTGAAATTCGTGCGGGCGTAGCTGTGAGCAACAGCTGATTAATAATATTATGTGGGAAATATCAACAATCCCCACTTAACCAAGTTTAATCTTGAACTTTAAAAAGATAATAATTAGGTACCTACTTTTAATTTAGCATGCCGCCTTTAACAGAACGCGTTTCAATGACAAAGCGTTTATTTTAATAAAAATAAAATTTTATTAAAATAAACGCTTTGTCACACAAAATCACACGAATATCAATCGGTTATAATCACATAAGTACTGAAACATTACTTTTTATTTTTTATTTAAATTATATTAACTCGAATCAATTCAAATAAATAAGCTATAAGCTCATATTATTGAAACATTGAGCTTAATTTACAAATTATATGTAATGTAGGTATAGCATAATGAAGGTAATAGAAATTGCCAATTAACACAACTTTTATTTATTTTATTATTATGATGAGATTGCTCGATTTTTCTCCTTTACTTAAACTATACAGATTTTTTAAGCTCTTGGTGGTACGGAATCCGCAGTGTTAGGTAAGCTTGATCGAATTTTCATATTCACACCGTTCCGGAGTGAATAGTTATAGTGTTTTTGGTTGATTTTCGAAAACAGCTTTTTGTCCTGGCAGACCAGGGTTACTAATCGCTAAACCCATAAGTACCTATCGCTGATAGCAGTTTGTGCTTGGAATTTCACGTCTACTGGCGTAAACCGCATCAAAATTGGTGTGTGTCTTGTCGACAAACTCAAACAAATGAGTTTGTCGACAAGAAAGCAAGCAAGCAAGCAAGTTAGTCGGAGCGATAACTCATCTTGCAAACAACCTATCGAATCCGGGGTTTTTTCTATACTAACTCGAGGAGCTGTATAGTTTTTGGTGAAATTTGTATCAGTGGCCGAGGTATGGTAAAAACCGTGCGAAGTGTTCTTCTATCGTATTCAACTTTTGTGAACGGTGTGAATGTGCCCGCGATAACTTCTGTCATCGGTACTAGGTAGTTTCTTTTTGTAAATAACTTTATTAATGTATGTTTATAATTTAAACTTTAAAATGAAAAATGATAACTCATTCGTATGAAATATGGCTTGTCAACAAGAATAACCTTTATTCAAGTCGACTAACGGAAACAAGCGAAGGTCGTTCTAATGGTAGGTGGCCGATTAATTAAGTTTGCCGCAATTTTAAAAGGATGTAAACTACTGTTGCCTCACCTGCTCGGCCATTCAACCATCCTCGTTAAAGATCTGTGCACCACAAGATATTTAGCATTTGAATGAGCGATTGCTTAATTATATTGCAACCATCCGTTTTGTTGAAATGAAATGAAATGAAATTCTTTATTTTTTCCATTGATTTTTTCACATAGGCTCAAATGTCAAAACTTTACCCCCATATGTTTTGATATTGGGTGGCAAAATTATCATATGACACATATTGAGGGTACTTACATGGTGTTTTATTTAAATTTTAAAATAAAATATTAAAATGCTCTCGATATCATTTGTCACACAATTTAGTATGGCAATAATTAATTATATTATACACGTATACGGTTTTTTGTGATTTGTAAACTTTCATGAGGAGTAGATTTTCATTATATAAAATGCACATTACTAATATGATGGTTTATATTTTGTGACTTAATTATATTCTTTATATTTTATAATAGTTATTTTAAAGTAACGATTTATCTATCGTTTTACGTTAATTGTAACTGCCTAATTTGTTATTTGTAACGCTTTATGGTTATGATACGAATTGAATAAAACGCGTTATATTTATTATTTTTAGTATCAGTTTGATGTTTCAAGGCTTTTCGATTGACTGGACCACTCATTCTTTCAATGTAATTCTAAACTTTATTGCCTACTCACTACTTACGACATGATATTCAGTAGGAGCAAGGCCAGAGCTGCTATAATGTTTCTATGAAGATTTACCAATACATTAACGACCATATAATTCATAGTATCTTTAAGTAATCAGTTTATTTTTGTACACTTCTATATATTGTGAATCTACTCATGGGGATCATTTTGCGAGTTGCGACAAAGAGACGATAACTCCTAACACAAAATCTGGTGCTTATTATTATATATTAGAAGTTATTGTTTCTCATAGAAATTCGCATGCTCACTAAAATACTATGAAAAAGGCAAAATTATTATAGGAAGGCAAAGGAAGGAAGAATATCAGGAAACTATAGCTAGACCGCTATAAACTTGGTCCTCCCATTGGTCTGCGGGACGCGGGGCGGGAGCTACTCAACCACTGATCTCTATTCTATGGATTAAACCACAAACATTCTATACAATTCAGGCTAGGTTCACTGTGGATCCATAGAATAGGGATCAGTGCGCTCAACTAATCAGCTGTCAGTGACTGACGTGAATTACGCTACACACGATAATATTGATCTTGCGACGTGGATACGAAATACATACTCAAGAAAATACCATAGGCGAATTCTCAAGATGCGAGTCATTACATCGTATCGTGTATAGCCAATCGCACACCCGCCCCGCGTCCCGCAGATCATGGGAGGGCCAAGTTTATAGCGGTCAAGCTATAAATAATAAGTAATAGATACCACAATATAATGGACTCTAGGTATAATAGTCCCTTGGATAAAAATTTCAAGTCTCTAAGCGATTTAAAAATTACGACGATTTAAATCATATTTAATTGTAAAAAATCATAAAATTTGACAAAAGTCCTCACATAAGAAGTAGGTAGTTGCAGCTACGGTAATTGTATCAACAAATAAAAAAAAGCTATAAAAGCTTTTTTTTTATTTGTTGATACAATAAGTATCTAGTAGCTTTTGGTAGTGCTCGAGCCAAACTCGCATTTCACCGGTTCTTAATTTTTAATTGCTACTACGCAATGTGAGGCATAGGACACCTACGGATCTTCAACTAAATAAGCCGTTGGTGCTGTCCCAATCGCAAAGTTAAATAAGTACAAACTGCTAATTTATTTGCAAGACGCGTCACCGTCGGATACGAATTCGATTGGAATTATTGATGGTCTTAACTTTTCTGATATTGGTAACAGCTTTGAATCACACCTGCGTGAATTCACTTGAACCTTATGCACGAAAATTATGCGGAAAACCACATACATTCTTGATATGAACTATATTATTTATCGCCGCAGAAAAGAAAGAGCCTGAAATAAGGTATATACACTGTCAACATTTTCTATATTATTATTGTTCGTAATGAACAAAAAAAAAATTAGAACTAGAAAAAAATATAAATACATTACCAAAATATTATTCTTTGTTTTATGCAAATGTGCGATTTGTAGTGACATGCAGGGTAAAAACTATAAAAGCAGTTACTCTCACAATTAAACGTCATGTAAATTCGTTTCAAGGCTGAAACACGAGTGGAAAAAAGTTTTCCCAAAAGTTTCGCCTAAATCTCCAGAAACTACAATGTTTAATTAAACTACAATGGTAATAATTATTTTCCAAAAAATGCTCTGAAATACGGCTCTACGGTTTTTGAAAATACAGGTTTGCAAGGTTATTAATAAATCTGTATGTTGACGGGGGTATAATTTTTACCGGAGAGCAACGTTTCTGTCTGTAATTGCCTAGCAACGATCCCAGGTTAAAATATACATCCCCCCGATGGATTCCAATCTTGTCGCGATGGGGGGGCTCAGTAGCCGTGGTTGGGCCCCACGGTGAAGCCAAAAGGAATCCAGGAGGGGACGCTCGGAGTGGGCCTGGAGATGGGCCCGCTCTGGATGCGTCCAAGAGGGGTGCGGCCTGCGGGGGAGAGAGTTTTCTGTCTCCTGCAGCCAGGAGGGGTCGCGGGAGGAGAGGCGTGTCGGTGTGTCGTTGCCGCTAGCCCTATCTCCCGCGACCAAACGGTGGCGCACCGTTAGATGCGTCGGCGGCGGGGCCGCAGGGGAAGAGGAGTGTCGATGTGTCGTTGCGTTCTCCCTGTCCTCTGCGGCCGTTTGGTGGTTTGCGGCGGAGCCAAAGATCAGATCCGCCGCGGGGTATGGGAGGTCGATGCCGGCTCGGTCGAGGTCGGTATCGGCACGGCCCCTGGGTGGCGGTACCGGGGGGGTCCGTCGCCTTACGGATAAGGCCGAGGAGGTAAGGCCGGCTTAGGTGTTTCTGGCGGGCCTTGCTGTTGGAGGGGAGCTCCATGCTCCACCTCGTGGAGGGGCTGCGCAAGCGTCCGGGCACCGGCGGGTTCGCGGAGGCTTGCGCAAGCGTTCCCGTGTTCCCGTCATACGGTGCGAGGTGGAAACACCGTGGGGTTTAGCCGGTAAGAGTCCGGCATAACCCAGCCGCTCCCCCGGGCGACTGGGTATCCATGAGGATTCCCCATGATAAAAAAAAAGGTTAAAATATACATTAAAGAAATAATAAGAGTAATTTTACATTGACCTATATTTAAAAGTTTGGAGTTTCTTCACCCGAAAGATTTATCGAATCAAAAGTTAAGGCCAGCGCTGACTTGAATTGAAACGGTTTATCCTCGCGAAAATACCAACTTACTCGGATTTTACTGTATCAAGGTCTAAAGTAAACGCGTTATAAAAGACATGTTTTTATGTAGGTAGGTTTTTATCGGAATTTTCTTTTTTGTAGGTGCCAGACAAGACATAGAATTACATTCTATTATTTTTTACGATTGATATTTCAATATTGAATACTTTTTGTCATATCTATCTGTTATTAAAATCATAAGAGCATTATTACAAATAATGATTTCCGTGTAGGTATCTAAAAAAGAATGTCCTCTGGACTGATCCGACTACGGTGGAGTCTCTGACGAGATTTTCCATCAACGTGGGACATACTACCTACTTAAACCTATTTTTTTTTTTGGTGTCCCCTTTCTTGGAAAGTTTTCTTTTTTATCAATAAAGGTTTAATTTTCAACGACAATCAATCACGGTCGTCGAACATACAGGGCAGCCAGATATTTTAGCTTTTTTGAGGACCAGTTAGTTTGTACTTACCTATACATATTGTGCAAGCGTGTGCGTAAACAGAAGTTTACTCTCTATTCCCTCTCTCTCAAAATCCGATCGGACGACAGTTCCGACGCGTCCGGAGAGAAATCAGACGCAGGACCGACGGCATAACGTGCTTTTCGAAGCACGTGTTTCATCGCTAATTTACAATCTCAGGGATAGTAGGCACCTACTTAGAGTTTCCTGATAGAAAAAAACTCAATACTGTACATATTAATATTGATCCGTCCCAGGAATTGAAGCCAAGACCTCGTGATCTGCAGTTGAACTTGTTCACCACTGGACCAACGGGGCAGTTTATAGCATGGAATGGATAATAATTAATAAGTAAAAAAACTTGCACATCATTCAAATTATTGGCTTATTAGTACTCACTATCTATTCACCCGAAGGACCGGTACATATAGGTAATTGGTAATTGGCAGGTGTATGTATTTGTGTAACATACAAGTTTTGTCTCACAATAACAGGCACTTGATCGTACTATACACAACTACTTACTGTGAAACTTAAACTTAACTTTAAAAAAATTTCATGCTACAATCGAACAAAATTATTTACGAAAGGTGTATTATTTATAGCCGTGAAAATAGAATGTTAGTTCAATTTTTCAATAAATCAATTTATTATGCTTTTACCCACCTATAATTAATGATTAAACGAACTTACCTGTACGTGAAGTTCAATCATAATTACTCGAAGAGCTTCGCTCCAAGATGTTACAACGTAGTAACACGTCAGACTCGCCGTTTCGCACTGTATTTCAGAGGAAGGTAGACCAAAGAAAAAATTTCGATGATACACCAACCGCGGCCCGAACACCTCATTTAGTTTGGAGAGAGCATAGCTGTTAAAATCACAGATTATTTGAAGAAACAAGAATCCTTTCTTCAAAGAATCTGTGTTTAAAATAAATTGATTATTATTTGTTAATTATTTTTTAACTTATGTTTCACGACCAGGGCAATGGCCTGTCCATTGGGAGGGAGGGTTGCTAACATCTTGGAGCGAAGCTCTTCGAGTAATTATGATTGAACTTCACGTACAGGTAAGTTCGTTTAATCATTAATTACTCTCGGCTTCGCTCCAAGATGTTACAACGTAGATGTTGAGAGAAAGTTATTGTCGTGAAACATGAATTTCTGACATATAAAACAAAATAATTGATTAATATTTTCGTCATAAACAAAATTTTTCCTATTAACATATTAACATTCAACATAACCACTACTTTCATTATAAGAGAAATATAGCAAAATAACTTAATACTTGAAACATTGGTTATTAAATGGGTTGTAACCAACTCTACATTAAGTATAATCTCTCGAATGATCTATTCTAATATTATTATTAATAGCTAAATTTTTATAATAAATATTTAAAATTTTACATGTATTAATATATCTTAAGCAGATACTCTAATCAAACTTCATGAGATACTAAACTAATATAGTATTTTGTGAAACCCAAATAATTTGATCTCAATCCTGCAGTATTTCTAATAATGTCTGTACTAAGTGTAGTAACTCCCAACCTGAAGGCTTTCGAAATCGACGCGGGCCTAGTAACGTGCGCAGTGAATATGGATGTTGGCATTACCACGGATTTTAGGTATTACATTCAAATATAAGGTACCTTTGACCAACTATTCAATGTTAAAGAAGAGTTTTTAAAATGAGGCTTATTGCATGAAATGAGTGATGAAGATAGATTCGAAGGTCCTTATTTTTTTTTTTAATAATATTATATACTCGTATATATGTAAACATATATATCAACAAGTTTAATTCCAATATTTAAAAATAAGGAAGAGTTTTGTATGAAAAGACATATTATTCTTATGATTATCTCACAAATAAATTAATTTGACGAAAGATTAATTGACGTAATATCTGCAAATAATGCATTCATTATTGTTTTAAGTTCATTAATACTATTTTATAACCTAATGCCATGCCATAAGGCTGGATTTGTTTAAGCACTAATTATTATGTAACACCTATGTATTATACATATAAAGACAAATAAAGATAAATTGTATTGATTTAAAGTGGTACTTTAAAGTATTTCCGGATTTTTTTTATTTTTTTTTTTTTTTATGAAAGATAAATATAAACTTGGTGATTATAAAAAGTAGCAGACGTGAGGTGTTTCTCAGTTTGGAATTTTTATTATAACCTCAGTGTTTGCGAAATTAATATGTTATTTATATGTATGTACATCACAGGCAGCGTTTCAACTCTGTGAGCTGCGACCAGTGCCCATTTTTAGGGTTCCATATTTAATTAATATAGATTGAACTTTCTTAAAAGTACACTTAATCTGATAAACATTCTGAAACTTGGTCAACATTAATTCGGACATATTTTAGATTAGACATTTTTGCAATTTAAGGCCGTAAACAAAGTACTCTTTAAGTATATAATACAAGTTCAATCATAAATAGCAATAATAAATTGTGACCTAACAATAATAAAATAAAATATCAACAAGTGATTATTATATTCCATATTATGCATTTGAATCAATAGAATAGAAAACTTAAAATATTCGTAATGACTTCATTATAAAAATATGTAAATCATTATTTTGACAGCAGTAACTAATTCAATCTCTTATTTATGGCTTTCAGCAGTGGTAAGTAGACCGTTTTATCTAACAAAAAATGGCATACTGTCTAAGAATAGGTATTGTCTGATTGGTGGAAGAATACATAAGACTCCTCTTCGGAGTAGTGAAATCCGGATAAGATCCCTATACAATTACGGTGATTTGTAGGTACTGCGCGTTCGTTACACTAATTATTATAATTGTCGAAATATCTTGTGATTTTAAAATCAATGGTTGAGTATTGTTGTTACAAGTAAGTATCTTATAGAACACGATTGTGTAGGCCATTGAGGCACTGTTACAACACAATCCCTGTTCCTTAACGTTAATTAAATTTGTATTTAATTTTTTTTTTTTTTTTTTGTAATAAGTGTTTAAGCAGAATAAATGATTATTTATTTGTTTATAGATGAATAAGATAAAATAAGAAAAGATAAAATCTCCCCGCGATATAGTATATGGATTGATTGTAAAGTCATCGGGATCCTATATCATGAAACATAATATTATGTTTTACATTTGTGTTTTTCAGAACTGCTGAAGTAATCAGGATTCAGCATGTGCACAGTGCATGTGCAATTACATTATCCACTATAAGTAATAATCACAATATTTTACTGATTATTTATAAGTGCCCGTAAGCCAGGCCTATATGAAATAAGTCTTTTGAATCTTTGAATCATGGACCATTATATTAGACAATTTTCATAATTGTTATAATAATAATGTAATATTTGTCAATTTCAGACTTTGATATTTCAGTCGCAATATACGAAGCAAATTATTTCAGTCCTGGAGGCTGTTCGCGTGTAGCTGCCATTCCTGTTCAATCAATGGTCCACAAGCATGATCCCCAGTTGTTGAGGCATCAGTAAATATTTTCATGGCATAAGTGTCACCTTTTATTTCACATGCTGTATAATCCATATTTTTGCTTAAGGCCTTACATTGAAAAAAACTCATTTCAGTTTTTACGAGTACTTCGGAAAAAGGGGCGTGTCTTCAATATAGCACGCCGTTTGGCAATATGCGGCGAATTTCGGTACTTTTACGTACGAACACTAGCACAACGGCAGAAAGCGGTATTAATACGTAAAAAAAACTATCACTAATGCCTATAGATGGCGCGGAAAGAATACAATACTTCAAAAGTAGGTACCTACGTGATTAAAGTTGAAGCTGATTGTGCAAATAATAATAAAGGACATCATCGCGATTTCATACATTTTTGGTCCAAATATAAAAGTGCCGGCCAAGAAATAATAATGCTGTATTCTGTTAAAACTTGTCCCTCTGAGTATTTATTATTATGGCACCAAAGCTGTAGGGTCATTATCCTTGGTTTTATTTGAGTTCAAAAATTCAATAACTCCATACATTTTAAGTGAATTTAACTAACAAGAACAAATGATTTGTTCTACCATACCTTGTCATTTGAACATTTTTAGTAAGATGCAGTGAGTATTGACCTATTTCTGACAAGATAACATAGTATATCCTGCATAATCGGCTGGGAAGCCGAGACTTTTTCCTAGAAAATGGCAATAACAATGGCCGCGCAGGTAAACACGCACGCGAACAATGGAATTCCATTGTTCGCCCCTCTCTTTCCCGCTCACCCCCGCCATCGCGCCATGCTGTTACTTTATAGTTTATTGCTTAGTTAGTACCGAAAGCAACGCTGCCGTGTACGTACGTGTGATGCCCACTAGTTCTTGTGCTTTGATTTGTTTTGTTTTTGTTATCTTCGTTGTTAAGTTTGAACATTGTTGTGAGTCATGGCAGAGTTGTGTATCTCGTGCCGTGCATCGACAGAGAATCGGCGAAGATATGATTGGGTTTCCAGAGAAATGCAACATCTTGATATCGCCCAAATAGTGATAGAAGATATAGTAGCTCGACAGGTAAGAACAGGTCTATGTTATTTACTTATATGATTTTTGCGACAGCCTTTCCAAATACAATCCGTCCGTTCTATATAGAGGTGACCAATTAAACGAAAAGCACTTAAAAAGTCCGCTTTTTAATATAAGCGTATGAGCACGTTTTTTATGTTTTCATGTTAAAAAGTTGCCCTAAAACACTATTTAGCGAATTTAGCGAAAGCCGTTTTTTCCACCTCTAGTTCTATCGTTATTGTTATTTACTTTTCAGTTGGAGCCTACTGCGTTCATTTGTCGACCATGTTGGCAAAGAACGGAACGAACGCACCAGCGACTTATTCGGGAGGCTGAACAGCAAGCTGATCAAGACCGTGATCTATTGGAAGTTCCAAATCCAAGACCAATTTCGCTGATTTTGCCAGGTCTTCTTCGTGCTCCAAACACCGCAAATAGTTGCATTTTCCAACATTGTACGAATGAATCTCGCCGTCGTGTTCCGGAGAACATAATTTTTCGCATGGTCTGCCGCTACAGCTATTTCGTGCCAGAAAGCGCGCGTGTCTGTAATGAACACGTGGAGCAAAATCTGTGGCATTTACTTCCTGTTCAAGACAACTCTTCTGAGGAATTTACCGCAGCTCAAATAATGACTATCGTGTCGATGTTACAAAGACATATTACGGAGGAAATACTTGATTTTGAGCAGTATGAAAATATAGCACCGGCCGAGTTTCATACTTGGACAGGACTAACTCAATATCAGTTTACTGAATTATTAGACAGTTTACCAAGTCTGAGAACTAAAAAGAATAAAAGAACCGTACTGGCGGCAGTATTAGTCAAGTTAAGAACAGGTGATTCGAACGCGCGGCTTGCTAATATTTTTAAATGTAGCGAAACAGCGTTTCATACGTGGTTAAAAATCGGACGCAACGCTCTGTTAGAAGATTTTGTGCCCTTAAATGTTGGGTTTGACCATATGTCCCGTGAGGATGTAGCACGCAGAAACCTTTTTCTACCCAACAATCTGTTTGGGAACCCATCGAGCTCAGAAAATGAAAGGAAAGCGATCACGATTTGTGATGGCACGTACATATATCTGCAAAAAAGTGGAAATTATTTTTTCCAACGCAAGTCTTACAGCCATCACAAATACAGAAACCTCCTCAAACCGTTCCTCTTGGTTTCTTGTGATGGACACATTATCGAAGTCATCGGACCATATGCTGCCACCACGTCTGACGCAGATATAATGAATGACATGCTTAATAATGCTGACAGTGCCTTCCACTGGTTTTATAGGAGTGGAGATGTTTTTATTCTGGACCGTGGTTTTCGAGACTCAGCAAGAAATCTGGAATCTTGCGGATACGTACAACACATGCCTGAAACAAAGTATCCAAATGAGACACAGCTAACCACGGATCAGGCCAATAAGTCCAGGCTGATAACAATGTGTCGTTGGGTGGTTGAAGTGGTCAACGGCAGGTTCAAAAGAGATTTTCGCCTGTTGCGAAATGTGTATAATAACAGAGCCCTTTCCAGCATGTTCGACTATTTCAAGATAGCAGCGGCGATCATAAATCGTTTTCATGTTTTGATTGAAGATCATCCAAATGCTGCTGCGATTTTAGAGATTATCCACCAAAGAATTAATATGCCAAATAGATTGGCAGATCTTGTAATACGCCGTAACTACAATCGCAGACGTGCTCAGTTTACTTTAATGACTGCAGATATGCCAGAGTTCGTAGCATTTCCAAGAATGGATGAGAACGAATTATTTTTATTCGCTCTGGGCATTTACCAACTAAAACAGGCCAAAAGCTATTACGGTGAGCACGTCCTTGACAATGGAGCATTCACAATTGAGCTCAGCAGTGAGTTATCAAATGAAGACTTGGCGGAATTGCAGGGCAATGATTTATGGATGATAAGAGGCCGACTGCAATCGCGGCATGTTAGCGCAAGACAGTATTATGTCTACATTGTAATCGATAGGTCGTTATCAGGCCGACAAGCAATCGCTCACTATTATTGTTCGTGCATCATAGGAAAGCGAACAATAGGATGTTGCTCCCATATTATGTGCATCATATGGTACATGAGCCATGCACGACATTTGCCAGCAATAACCCCTCCAGCTTATGGATTGGAGAACATTATTGTTGTACCAGACGACGATGATTTTATAGTATTTAATTAAACAAAATAACCCCTGTATATACATTTCATTTATAATACTCAAAAACACAAAACAAGATCAAAATGTCCAAAATAGGTCAAGAACCGATATATTTTACTAAACGATGTTCTAAATGTCTAGATATGGTAGAAAAAATCATTTGTTTTTGTTTATTAAATTCACTGAAAATGTATGAAGATGTTGTATTTTTTAACTCCAATAAAACCAAGGACAATGACCCTACAGCTTTGGTGTCATAATAATAAATACTCAGGGGGACAAGTTCTAACGGAATACAGCATATTTTTTTTTTGGCCGGCACTTTCATATTTGGACCAAAAAAGATGATGTCATTTGGTAGGTATATAGATATAATTTCACTCCACGAAGACGAATCGAATAAACACAAGCGATTTTGACAGACCGGGGCGCGTCGTAGGTACCTACTGATTTCCTTATTTTTAGGGTTCCATACCAAAATGGTAAAAATGGAACCCTTATGGTGAGACTTTCTCCATCCGTCCGTCCGTCCGTCCGTCCGTCCGTCCGTCCGTCCGTCTGTCACACTCGATTATTTCAGTAACTATCAAAGCTATCGACTTGAAATTTGGAACAGTTATAGGTAATAGTGACGCGACGTCATAACAATCGTAAAAATTTGAAAATTATTTTTATTTTTATTTAAAAAGGGGGGAAAACCGGGGCTTCGATTTTTCAAAATGAGATAACAATATTGAGTGGGGTATCATATGAAAGGGCGTTACTTGTGTAGTCTAAAACCGATTTTTATTTATTTTTATGTCCGATAGTTTTTGATTTATTGAGCAAACTGTCGAAAAAAATACCGTTCCCCCCCCTTATATCCGAAGTTTACCAATCGAAAAATCTGAAATAATTATGATCAATAGAAGTTAATGTATATTTTACAGGAAAAATAAAATCAACTCACTGACTAATATACTTTTTTTGATAATAACAATAATCCGCCAAAAACAAAGTTACGTTTGCGGTTTGCCAACAAAAGTACCTACATGTAAATTTTACTCGTAAATTCATGAATAAAAGTGATTCTTTCAATGTTTTACTTCTTTTATGGTATGGAACCCTCGGTGCGCGAGTCCGACTCGCACTTGGCCGGTTTTTTTTTTACGCTATACAAGTTAGTACTTGACTGCGATCTCACCTGATGGTAAGTGATGATGCAGTCGAAGATGTTAGCGTACTAACTTGGAAGGGGTAAGAAAAGTCACCCCAACAGTTTCTACACAGCATCGTACAGGAACGCTAAATCGCTTGGCGGTACGTCTTTGCTGGTAGGGTGGTAACTAGCCACGGCCGAAGCCTCCCACCAGACCAAACCTGAGCCAATTTAGAAAAACCGGCCAAGTGCGAGTCGGACTCGCGCACCGAGGGTTCCATACCATAGAAGAAGTAAAACATTGAAAGAATCACTTTTGTTCATGAATTTACGAGTATAATTTACATGTAGGTACTTTTGTTGGCAAACCGCAAACGTAACTTTGTTTTTGGCGGTTTATTGTTATTATCAAAAAAAGTATAATAGTTACGGAGTTGATTTTATTTTTCCTGTAAAATATACGTTTATTTTTATTGATCATAATTATTTCAGATTTTTCGATTGGTAATCTTCGGAGATAAGGGGGGGGAACGGTATTTTTTCGCCAGTTTGCCCAATAAATCAAAAACTATCAGGCATAAAAATAAATAAAAATCAATTTTAGAATACACAAGTAACGCCCTTTCATACGATACCCCACTCAATATTGTTATCTCATTTTGAAATTTTGCCGACCCGGTTTTCCCCCCTTTTTAAATAAAAATAAAAACAATTTTAAATTTTTACGATTGTTATGACGTCGGGTCACTATTTCCTATAACTATTCTAAATTTCAAGTCGATAGCTTGAATAGTTACTGAAATAATCGAGTGTGACAGACGGACGGACGGACGGACGGAGAAAGTCTCACCATAAGGGTTCCATTTTTACCATTTTGGTATGGAACCCTAAAAATATAAAATTCCAAAGTGGCCCGTGGCGGGATCGAACCCGCGACCTCCCATTCGAATCCGAGCGTGCGTCCACTGCGCCACGGAGGTCGTCGCATTGTCTTTATAATTTCGCATTGTCACTCGATTTACCGATTTATCGGTAGCCATGAAGTGGATTTTTGATTATAGTCTTTTCAACGAAACGCGAGACCAGACGTAAACAAAAGCCGATCATTTAGTAGTAGCGACGACGGAACAAACTAAATATGACTATCTCTTTCTATCTTGTTTGTTTGCTATCTGCCGCACCGCTCACGACTTTCGCTTTCAAGGTCAAAGCATGTCATGGGGGTTATCGTAAACATTTGGATAATATTTTATATTTTATTTTGTTCCCCTAATCATAAACCTAGAATAAATATTTTAATTGACGCGTGATATTGACGTGTCACTTGTCTCAACATTCGAAGCGATTGTATAGAATAGCGTCCATTCGCGTGGATGGCGTGGCGCTGCATGACCTGACGTGCCACTCAGCGTGCTTCTAGTGAGGCACTGAAGTGGCGCGTAACACGAAACTTTCACTTATGTTAAATCTAGTTTCAAGATATCATTAAAAAAATTCAAACAATACGATATTATTGTCAAAACATAAATTTATTTTAAATTTGAAAAATTAGTATACGTTAAAAAGGTTGCGCAACCCTGCTTAAGCGAATGACCTGGCAGTCGGTTTGTTTACGTCTGGTATCGCTCGAGATTGAATAGACTTTAGTTACAACAATTTGGCAAACAAACAAACATCGGGACATGTGAAACTAAATAAAAGCTTGTAATAATAATAATAAATTATCGTCTTCAACCTGCAGGGCAACAGGCGACGTCCTGTTTCCCCTTTTTATTGCATCGCGAGCAGCGAGGTATTTACTCATAGATCTTCGACTAACTAAATTTCTTAATTTTTATAATAATTAAAAATAATATTTCTTAATTTTCTCATTTTTTTATAAAATAATAAACCGAAGTTTTAATAAAATAGGTAAATGACAACATATAAAATTAAAATATTATCAAAGTACATATCAAAACCACGTGGGTTTCCTGCGCACATAATCGTTCAGCGACATACTAACAGATGGCGTGTTTGACAGTATATAATATAACCATTCAGCCGCTTAATAGAGGGCGTTATTTCAGCGGTTATTGCCACAGACCAAGGAATAACTTTCTATATTACGATCAGAAATCTACGGCTGCGAAATATACATTCACGCGCACGTCCGACTCTCGCATTAGCGCAGGACAGACTAACGCCTATGAGGCGTTTCAGAAAGACAATGATGTCAATATACATGCATCAAACGTCCGAAAGAGTTAACCATATGCTTATCACTTACGTAATTTGGGGGCGGAATAATGAGTTTTCACTTGAATAGGTTTTAATTGTATTGTGAATAATGTATAGTCCTAATTTCAAAAAAACTTCACGTCGATTTGAGTACTCATCAATAAGGACCCAAAAAAAAAAAAAGAACAGAAAACTGTTGAATCGTTTCCGATAAATCTGAATAAATATGAGAAGATTGGAGCAACTTTTGGGAAAACTTTCTATCGAGGAAAGTTTTTCCAATCGTGTTTCTGCGTCTTAACGTTTTGAGGTTAAAGATCCAAAATACATGACGTTCAAATTTGAAACTAATTGTCTCTATAGTTTTCAACTGAGAGGCCGGTCAAAATCGCATAAATAGGCCTTCTATGCCGTTAACCAGCATATATTTAAATGGATTTTCGCTTAGATTTAAGCATTTACAGCGCTCAGAATCTTTTATGTATTACTAGCAGTAGGTCTAATCTACAGTTAACATTCTTTAATTTCTCTATCTGGTCACTTTATTTCTTTTTTGAATATTATGATATTGCTTTATTGAATACCTATTATTAATAGAATTAATTTTGAGTAAATACACTTTTTTTTTTTATTTTTCTGTAATAAATAGAAAATAAATGCTAAGTATTTTAGTATTTGATCTTGTATCGGAGACGTTTTGTACAATTATTTTAAGACCCATAAAAATTTATATCTAAATAAAAGGTGAAAAATTATCCATCGGTCGCAATAGTATTGCGACGGGCTTAATTATCTAGAATCTTAGTAAATACTGGAGCTGTATTCAATGAAAATGGTAACACATTGAATTAACAGAGATTGCTATTTCACTGAAAGCATAAAATTTTCTTAAATTGTCATCTAAATCATTATTTACTATAAAAGTAAAATATTTTATTTAAAAAATTAGTTTTAATTTGATACATGATGATTTTCTAGTTTAAAAACTATGTATTTACGAGTTTGTTTATCTAATTTCTTTTCATTGAAAGTAAAATTGTTTAAATAATGCTCCTATAGACAAAAGATTATCTACAGGTAGATTCTTTAAAATAATATTTAATATTCTGTCCAAGTATATTTTACTTCTTTATATATAGAATCACGAAGCATCACAATGGTTATGACATGATATAACCTGATGTCCACTATGAAATTGTAGAATTATTGATGTTGAATCATAAACACAAAATGATTATGAATATTAATAATAATGATTAATATTAAATCAATTATAATCAGCCATTGTAGAAATAAGCCAAGCGGCCTGCCGGCTTTACCGTCCTGTGTCGCGTACTCTGTGGCGATGACTTCCTCGAGGAGCTGTGTCGAAGCGTCACGTGAATCGACGTCCGCCTCACCGCGTGCCGCGCGGTTCCCGCTCATACGGCCGAGAAAATATGGCTGCCTGCAGCTGGTAGCTGTGGCCGTGGTCGTATTGTCGCTCTCTTTATTCATCAGAATAAATGTCTCCTCAGGAGGAATCGATATATTGAATATAATATGTAGGTATAAGATTCGAGCCGAATCCATTTAAGCAGATATGGATTTGCATCTTTACAGTATAAGAGTAAAGTACATAACAGCTACGCATGTAGTGTAGTCCTGACAGCTCACAAGTAATTAATATTTGCTTATTACCTTCGGATCATCTTCTAACATGCTCAGTATGGGACTAATATTCTGTAGGTGCATCTTTCACAGCAGCAGTCGGTACAGCAACTAGTAACAGGAAACTGGGACAAGAGGCGCGCTGGGGGTCAATACCGCCATATTGCAGCGGTGCCGGTGTCAACGACGGTACTTACATTCACTCCAGAAAAAACATTCTCCGTGACGTCGACATCAATGGCGGCAATCGGTTCGCTGTCTGCGTAGCAGTTATGCTTCGGTTGTCAGTAAAGGGTGTATATGAGACTCCGAGATGAGAAACATGCAACCCTGTATAGTATGGGCGTATGTGAGACTCCGGTATGAGAAACACGCAACCCTGTGTAGTATGGGCGTATGTGAGACTCCGGTATGAGAAACACGCAACCCTATTGTAGAGGTGTATGTGCATTGTGCAACCTCTAGTTGAGAAACACACAGCCTGTTTGTGATCTGTTTCCGTCACCGGGAATCGAACCCAAGCCTCTTGAGTGAGAGTCAGGTATCCTTGCCACTAGACCATATCGGATGCTAGGTACTTTCATTTTATAATTGAATAGGTACTCACGGCTCGGGGTTTTCTTAGTTTCCTTACTATATCACAATAAAATCACAATCACCACTATTATATTATTATTCCTTTTCGGAATGATAGAAACCTTATACCTCCTTTTATCTGGAGAAAAAAAATAAATATATATATATATATTAAGATTAAAAACGTACGAAACAGCGAAGCACTAAACTGTGAATGAGGTGTTCGGGCCGCGGTTGGTGTATCATCGAAATTTTTTCTTTGGTCTACCTTCCTCTGAAATACAGTGCGAAACGGCGAGTCTGACGTGTTACTACGTTGTAACATCTTGGAGCGAAGCCGAGAGTAATACAATTTAAGGAAATCGGCGTGGTAATTTAATTTAATTGTAATTTACATTTTCTATAAAATAAAATAAGAGTAAACTATATTATTTTGCATTAGGTACAGGTAAGTAGGTATAATTTATTACATAACGAAGTTGGGGCACATAGTGTATACCAAACATTAACCGGGGTATAGTTTCCTACTGAAATGGATAAATGGATGGATGGAATGGATAAAAGTTAATTTTATCTAGGTCGTTTTGCACAAAAACCGAGAATCGAACGTTGGTTGTTAACAGCTTTCCGCTATTTCACAAAAAGCCACATTTAAGGCACTTGAATTTAGTGCTAAGTGTACCATTAATAGGTAGTTATTTGTATTTGCTTGGTTAACAACATTTTCGTCCTAGAAATAACCGCAACTACTGTTTGTCTTGAGACCGATACGAGATCTATGAATACGCGATCGATGTGACCTAAAAAGTCTGCCAGACCCAAAGACTTCTATGTATTCTACATAGAAGTCTTTGGCCAGACCTATTATGCAGCATAATTTGATGGAATGGTTACCTAAATATTATAATGAAATCGTGAAGAAGTGTGTTATCTTTTTATTAATGTATACGTAGATATGAAGAAGACCTAAAGGAACTAACTATTCTTATTGCCGACTTGCTTGGTGTAGATTGACCTAACTCCGATAGGGTCAGCTTGGGATTTCATAATTTTTTAATTGACTCTGGTGTAGTATGGTTGGGGGCATTGGACGCGGCTTACAGGCAAAGACGTATAACAGCCAAGCGTTTTAGACCTTCAGCTATTCCCAATAAACCTAATTCTATTATATTTCTAATAAAAAAAAACTAACACAAGGAAAACATCGCGCACCAAAGAATAGAGATGTGACAAGACTATATGAAGGTGTTATCAAGGCATCGCGGCGGTGGGGTTAAGGTGAGGCTCTGGGAGGTTAACTCGAGGTTGCGCAGGGCTTTCCTTATGTGGGGCGTCGACTTCCTGAACTCTAATGCATGCTCCTTGCCTCTATTACTTGATGGGTATAGAAGGTTACCGGCGTATTAAATTTCAACCTGATTTTAGAAAGGCTTAATCTAATAATATAAAGGACGGTATATTAGCGACACAAACTCTTGGGAGTGATTGTGAATCACTCTAAACAACCCTATTCAGTATAAGCAACGAATATATAATATTACTAACGTAGTATAACTAACTAAAAGTTAGTCTATGGAAAAGTTACAATTTAAGCACCGAATATTGCATTTGTTAGATTTTATTTTTGGGACATGTTTATGGGGTCAATAGAGGCTTAACCTCAAATTTATGGGGTCGCCATCCCTTGTCCCCCGGCCGCCATCTTGGAAAAAGGGGTGAAAACGCTTTTTTCACGATATCTCGGAAACTATGCGTCTTACAAAAAAATTGTAAGGACAAAAATTGTAGCAAGTTGTTTCGCCTACAAATAAGTTTTTATAACTTTTTGTCCTAAATTAAAAATTAAAGAAGTTTTAAAAAAATTAAGTGAATAAACACGTCCCAAAAAAAACACCTCTAACAAATGCAAAACTCATGTAACATTTCAATAATGGACTAAGTATAATATTTTGACTTTGATTTTGAATTACACTTATCTCCGTAGATGTATCTACATACACACACCTAAATTATTTTGATGATCTCTAAGTTGGAAAGTTCAAACTAGTAGGTAATTAATAGTAGAGTTCTAGTTCCTGAAAACAACGTAAACATAGGTAGTAGGTATAATATGCCACATGGACAAAAATATTGCATAAGATAGAAATCTTTTTTATTTGAAGTCGGTTAATAATATCACTGTTTGAAAGATGCTAAGTACCAGTGAGCTATAGATAGCCCGTGTCGCCGTGTAACAGGTCTATCGTCATAACGGTAGGCAGGCGAGCAAAATGGAGTAACGAGCAATGTCGTCTCAGGTCGAGCTGAATTGCGGCGATCGTAGGTCAAGAACAACTTTCACTGTGCGACGTAACGAGCCATGCAACTTGCGATTGCATTGACTTTAACAATCGACAAGTAGTTACATCTGTATTGAAATATTTAAGTCTCCATGAAAGCAGAGAGCAGATGTGGTTTGAATAACCAATCAGATGTCGGTATTTATACATCTCCAGATCTCTGCTTAGCTTTGGTGGAAATGAATCAAGCGGAGAGGAGAGGAGAAGTAACATTTTTCTATACAATTTTATGCCGCGAGACAGCTAGCAGAGAGGCAGAGCGGAGATGTCTAGTCGTTATACTTACCTATTCATATATAGTGACGAATTCTTAATAAGAAAAACACGAGCATTTAACTTTAATAGCAACAGTCATACTATCATAATTTTATTACTTTTAAAAATTTACAGGAAGCCGCTAAACATGATTAAATCTTAAAGTTGTTTCGTGCTGTTTTTGATTAGCGTGGGTGTGTATTAAGTAATTGAAAAAAGCAAGATAGGTACTTGAGGCGATTACATCTCTGTAATAGAATGTTACAATTGAATAATGTGTCCATAATGACGAATGATTGACGAAAGTAGGACGTAAGTGGTTCTTTTTTATTCTGCCAGAAATAAGATTCTGAATCACATGATAAGAATTCACCTAAATACTTCTATAGATTAAGATTGATTTAAACCCGTGTCCTTTCTCTTTGTGCACTTATTATAAAATACGAGTACCTACATTGTCAGCTCTAGGATTTAATTAAGTACAAAATTAAGAACAAAAATTTTAATGTAGAAAATGTATACAAAAATACGTATATTATATGGATTATTATTTCATACATTTTATTCTTCATATAATAAACACAATCAGGTATACTTTCATTGTACTGGCAATTTCGCACTTTTATTTATTTTGTTTTTTAAAACTGACCACCCTGATGGACACGCGTTCCCAGCCTACCTCCACGCCAAGCTCCATTCTTTTATTGTGCGCGGCAATGAGCACTCGACTACAAAAACACGTCTCGTTTTTGTTAATTTAGGTTCAAAGTAAAAAAAATTAAGTGTTCAGTGTTAAAACTTGCTTAATTTTCTATACTGATAATGCTTAGACGCTAGTAAAATTTATTATTATAACAAAAATAAAATCAAACCAAATCATATAATTGTGCATTCATCTTCGTCAGACTCCGAGGAAAGAGGGTAAGTGAAAATTAACCTTTTTTCCCAGATATCACATCAACTCAAATATCAATGCTGACGAAAGTGTGTCCAAAAATTGAAATCCTAAGGCATCTCTAAGCTAACTTGGAGGGTATCACATTGAGGTTATCACGAAAGTATAGCATGATGCGCGAAATAGTCCAGGCATCTCTAAGCTAGCTTGGAGGGTATCACGTTGAGGGTACCACGAAAGCATAGCATGATGCGTCAATGCTCCTGGAGGTTGACTGCGGGTCAACACGAAGGATTTTAAAAAACCTCAAAGGACTTTGCGGATACCAACGGGGGACGATGTCGGTGTGGCGCTGTCCTCGGCTTCACTACAAGTGGCTCCGCATGACCTCCCGGACTTTGATCCCGAATTGCTATCGGCGCTCAGTCACAAGAACTATATTAATGGTTAGTCCCGACAGTTGTAAAATTCTAGCCGACCTTCATTGCAAAGAATCAAATAGTTTATTTGATATACTTGCCTGGCTTATGAATAGCCAGTTAAATGTGTGCCTTTTATCAGTGATAACTATTTCACGACTTAAAAACTAATTCCACGAGGGTAACAACGCGTCGAACTTTTCTAACTATGTACCTACAACAATAATGTTTAGATTTTGTGGTGGAAAATAATTTTACTTTCTTTCGAAAATTAATGTTCAGATTGTGTAATGAGATGATAATTTAACTGTTAGCTCAAAACTCAATAAGTTAACAATATTATGTATAATGTACCATTAGTCTGAAAGTTTCATTGAAGTGAATTGTTAAATTCTTTCTGAAACTAATAAAAATCTTAAACCACAACGCGTCCTGAACTGAGAAGAAGCTTAAGTATTGACAAATGACATTTTGTTTCGACAAATGACAAGTAATTAAAGTTCACGAACGGGACCAGATGTTTTTTCGGAGAAATAGTTTCGGGCATTATAGGTACTAGTTTCAATGGTTACTGATCGTCAGGTGTTGTAAATAAAGAAACCAGCAGGGCGCGGCGGGCGACTTTGCTATCGACACCCACCGCTGGGACAGCGCAATCTCGTTTCTCGAGAAACTAGCTGGCCCCCTCTCGTTACGGCTCGGCCAGCAGGGGGGGGCGTGACACACTTGAGTATTGGCGATCAGCCGCGAGGAAGATGCGACGTGACAGCGAGTTTCCAGCATCAGCCACAACATGGACCAGGTTCATCGACGACGCTAAACATTAAGGTACCTATATGCCAGTTATCTTCAACATTTTGAAGTTTATTGGTTACATATCACTGACAAGGAATCCGTCACGATCTATAACATGATCTAGAATTTCGGGAGTTATAATAAGTGAAGACTATTTTTTGACTTTCACTAGGTGTACAAATGTACGTACATTAAATAAAATATTTTAATTAATTGAACAAATTAAGGAACTAGCTCCAAAAAATTATTATTACATAATACCATTTTAAAAATCGTACACTAACACAGTGTACCGCCTTACACGTTCACAACAAAGAAAAAGCGACAAATGTCTTTGACAATCGACATTTCTTTTTTGGATGAGATAATGTGGGAGAGAGTCACTGCATGTTCGATTATAGTTAAGATGTGTCTAACCTCAAAATCTTACGTGGTAAAAGATACATTCTAAATTTAAAGGCGTTGAATGAATTTGTAGTTCAAAATCCTTTGAAATTGATAGTTCATAGAACAGCTTACAAGCGAATACCTAAAAAGGGTTTTATGCCTATGAACTGAAGAATCTTATTTTAAAGTACCGATTCATCCTTGGTAAAATACATAAAGAAGTTGTGACTCATCTCAGATACTTACCGCGGTTTTTTTCATGAAGATTTGTTAGGTGTTAGAGTGTTAAAGTTATTTACTACCCTCAAAACATGCTCAGTTTCCTGGTTTTATTTTAATTTCTGACGATATGGCAGTATCGTTACCCAACCGCAAACTATGACGTGAATTATGTAACAATTCAAATTCTGTAAAGAATTTTATACTCTTAACTCGTTGTATCATATAAGAGTTAAGCTTAATTCCGATTAAAAGTCCTAAAGTCCACTTCTCCAGCTATTAGGTATGGATGGGGTTACACAGAACGTCTGTAGAAACAAAAAATGTAGTAAGAAAAATTTGACTTTAGACGCAGCTGTTCGTCCATCATCGGTTATCCTATCAGATGGCCAGTGGTTACAAAACATTTTTTAAGTCATCTAACTCCCTTAAACCTAAAAGGTTGAACTAGTGATTCACACGATTTCCCGGTCTAGATGAAGACTAATTCTTTTCATTAGAGGGATTTTTGTTTTTGTAATAATTAACGTTAAGATGAATCGAAATACCTCTTTACAGAGTTGATGGCCATATTTTTCGATACATCTATTTTGATACACATGATTTACATCAGTTGCATAGAGGATATCAAATATCCTCATTTAAACGATTGGGTTAATTGTTTCTTATATGGAAATTAAAGATAATCAAAAGCTGACCAAGAGTTACATCCAGTTAATGGGATTAAGCTATCGCTGTAAAATTATATAATTCAAAGTTATTCAAAGAGTTCAATCCAGTTATTGAATTTATCACTTCTTACAATAATGCGAAATGTAATCAATACGAACCCAGACGTCTTAGAAACAGACGCATTCTGAACATTTTGGAACACCAAGTTTACCTTTGCTCTTCTATACATTCTTCTAGAGGTAGAATGCTTAAAAATACTATTATAGACAATGCTTTAGACATACATCGTTTAAGGACCTTTACAACTTTGGATTTTCTTCTTTTACATAAGGTGTCAAAAGACTTACTTCTTATAGTACATTTATTGATGATAAATAAATAAATATGGTCTTTCACTAGAGAACCACAATTCATAGGAATTACTGGAGGAAGTATGTAGTAGCAGTAACTTAATAATTTATATGTTTCAAAAATTTTGTGTTATTTACAAAGTTTTGTGGCAATACTGCTTTAATAACGACTGAGATCCGTACTATACGTACATTATAAGTCAACCTCGTAATTTCCAACAGAACAACTTGTTAACGACGTAGCATATAATACGATTACTTGTTATCATTCGGCATTGAGTTTAATTTCTGCTGATGATTTTGGGTCAAATAAAAAAAAAAAAATATATATATATATATTATATTGCGAAAATGAATAGATAAATTAACATCAAACACCACATAGTAGCACACAATATAGTATGCTAACACATTGCTCAATGGGCCTTAATAAGAGTTTATTCATTCCGTAACTTTGCTTTGCTGATCTTGTAACTTTTTTAGCTTTAGGCAGTAGACAGAGCACAGAATGAAAACATTAGCATTAGTTAAAGTTAGTATTATTGTTTTTATATAATTCAAGGGAATTATTGAGTTTATACAACGCCAGCTACTACTCAGGGCGAACCAGTTTTAATTATACCATAATTAAAACTGAAGAGAAAGTATAAAAATTTGCCACAGCTTTGAAAAACAAATCGATATGTCGTTTACAAAATCTTAGACCAAGATATATAATAGACAACCTCCTGATAATGTTGAAGCGACCTCATAAGGTCGCCTGCAGGCAGACCACCGTGAGAACGTGTCTGCCGAGGAATATAATCTCTCACGAGAGAGGTCTGCGTTTCAGTGCACTCAGCACCAAGTACGCAACACTTCCTCGGCGAGCACGTAGTTTGTTGCTTGACCTCATCAGAAAAGCAGTCTGCTGGTAACAACCATTACGGACGTTACCTAAGTTTTATAACCTCTTATTGAGCGATGATGCTTCTGTCGCAATAGCTCTTTTGCCCTCTAATCATTAATCATTATAATCTATCTAAATATAAATTAAACCTATTTATAATGTGACTGGTTTATTGATCCAGGAATTGAACGAAAAGATTGTGTTAATTAAATACTTCTGTGGTATAAAGAGGACCTATTTCCTATTATAATAGGAAACAATTTACTATCTGTTAATGTCCATAATTTAACAAAAATTTTCATCTCTAAACATCTACCTGATTGTGTTTATTATATGAAGAATAAAATGTATGAAATAATAATTGATGATTAAACGAACTTACCTGTAAGTGAAGTTCTATCACAATTATGTGAATACATTTTATTCGAATATAATAATATAAGGTCCCTCCCATACCCAAAACCCATGAGTATAATACGAAAATTTTGTTAAATATTCTCTAAAGAATGAAGCTTGGCGTGGAGGTAGGCTGGGAACGCGTGTCCATCAGGGTGGTCAGTTTTAAAAAACAAAATAAATAAAAGTGCGAAATTGCCAGTACAATGAATGTATACCTGATTGTGTTTATTATATTCGAATAAAATGTATTCACATAATTGTGATAGAACTTCACTTACAGGTAAGTTCGTTTAATCATCAATAGTTATTTGAAATAAGGACTTTTGAATGTGCATTCATGAGACAAATTCATTTCAATTTTCAGTGGAATTAAAAAAAATATAAATATAAATAAATATATATCAGGACATCGCATCTTGCCCCGAGTTAGCGATAGCTTGTGAAAAAAAAATCAGTCTTATAAAGATCAATCAATTTTATCGTATAACTTTAAATCGAACAAAGATCATTCATATTATAAAACAATCGATTTCATACGTGAAGCGTACACATACCATGTCAAATTTTAATAGGAAATATATTTATGTGGTCAGTTTTGCCATATAGAAAACGTAAAATAACAATTTTACACTAGACCTAAACATTATATACAATGGTCAATTTATATCGTTGCTTAACCATGGAAAAAAACATTGTTTTATTTAAAAACGAATAAATTCTTGTAGGAAATTTTAATCTCTATAAAAATCTTAGGAATACGTAGGCTTCTCCCACATAAATGTTAGAATAAGAATTTGATAAAATATGCTGCAACACGGCCAAGACTTATCATCATAGACGCCAGACGGCACTATTTATCGTCATCCTAAGCATATTACCGTCTTACCAATTAACATGGAATGAAGCTAAAATAGGCAAAAGTGTAGGCAAAGTGGAGGGGAAGAGACCGCGCGACCGATCACCTAGCCGCTGGTCTGACCAAGTGAAATCACTCACAGGCCTTCCATTCGCAACAGCCATCAGAAAAGCGGAAGATCGAAGTGTATGGAGGGACGTGGTTAAGAACGTAGCGAAGGAACTGCAGTGCGGACACGACCTTCAGCAATGAAGATGAACGACCGAGGAGAGAAGCTAAAATAATAATAAGTACTATCTTTTCGTCTCGAATGCCATTTTATTGATGACAGAGAAGGGCAAAACCATAGATTGATAATAATAGGTCGACGCTTGCGCTTGGGGCAAAACAGAGTATGACTATTCGACCGCTATTCTACGTTTGAATGTTTGTTAGATACTGATGGGCACGTGGCTCCACTCTGTTAATATAGTCCAGTAGTGACCGATGGAACCTAATTACCCTACGCTACGCAGTCGAATATGTCAACCGCTAGGCTCAAGTAACAAGGCAGCTATTACTTATAACTCATACAACTTAAAAATTACAACACAATAACATTTCCGTCTGTTGAGCTTATGACAACTCGGAGCGGTTGCGTCTCTTCCTTCGCAAACACCTAATTTGAGTTACATACACGCCGCGAAATTGCATCAAACGGAACGACTTGTCAAGGAAACGTATTAAAATTGAATTACTTGATGTGGCCCTCATTATTTTATTTAACTATACAACAACTAGCTGACCGGGCAAAGGTTGTTTTGCCATTGGGGATATAAAAAATAGCTTACGACCAAAGACACCTATACTATAGACCCGGCGGACCGCGCGAAAAAATGTCGCCAGTTTATGGGAGCAAAACCCCCTCGGCGTCAGTAGTAAGCTGTAAGCCGACGCACTGCAGTATTTCGCAGGATTTTCTTGTATGAAGAAGGTTTACGTAAAATGTTCGGATGGGCTCATCTTGATGTTATTATCATAGATTACGGACCTTTACTCAGACCTGCCAAACGTACACAGAAGATTTCGTAAAAATCGGTTGACCCGTTTCGGAGGAATTTGGTAACAAAAATTGGTACGAGATTTTGTATTATATTAGAGAGATAGGTACACCTACCTAGTACCTACACCTACACGGGGTATGTGTGCAACTGTGCAAAAAAAATACTCCCCCCTAAACTTCGATATTCTAGAAGTTTAAAATCATTATGATCAGTAGGTGTTTAACGTCTATTTTATAGGAAAAATGAAATCAACATTCCCACTTGATTTTAATGTAATATTTTGACGTGCAATGAGGGCCACCAAAAACCTACATTCTTAACGACAAGAAAAATAACTAAGGTCTTATTGATAACTTAACCTAACCTCCCCTGCCAGTTCGCCCTCCTTGAGAAATAGGATCCTCCTTTATTATATGGAATATAATAAGTAATGACTGTTGAAAGGTGGCTATTCTGCAACACAGTGATGTAACCATTTTATCGTTAATCGCTTCTCGTTGCTGGTCCGCTAAGTGTGGTTATGCCTTAATAGGATTTGGTGCATTATTATAAAACTTATCCTATACCTTTAAACGAGCAATTCTTGTATATATATTTCTATATAATCTGGATCTCGGAAACGGCTGCACCGATTTTCATGAAATTTAGTATACAAGGGGTTTTGGGGGCGATAAATCGATCTAGCTAGGATTCATTTTTTTTAAATGTCGTATTTACCAATAAAAAAAATATTACTCTAATACCTGACATCTATTGGCAAAAAGTTAAACTATTACAGTAATTTCCTGCTGCCATCTATTGGTGAGTGGCTGTGATATTACCAAGCAAAGCTTGATCAACCACGTATAATCATTTACTTCATATTTTTTCCCGATAGCTTGAAATCTGGGAAACTACATGACATCTGTTAGCGAATAGTGAAACGAATTTTAATGACCGCGGCCGGCATTTGTTTTGACGAGAATAATATTATAATGCTAAAGGTAAAATATGACTTCTCCCGACATCTATTGGCGAGAAGTTATATTAATTTTTTTATGGAGTCAACGAACTGGGCGCGAAAATTCAAATTTTATTTAGTTTTCTGGTTTAGTGGGCTTATACATCCTAAGTTTATATAGTTTATACACAACATTTATGCATCTCATATTTGTAATCAAAACTCTGCTCAACAATACTCATTTACCTCATATTGTTTCTCGATATATTGAAAACTAGGAAACAACGTGACATCTATTGGCCAATAGCAATACTATTATAATGGCCCAGGCATCCAACTGTTTTAACGACACAATAAATATGACTCTTTCTGCTGACATCTATTGACGAGAAGTACTTAATACTAATTTTTTTTATGGAGTCAACGAATTGGGCGCGAAAATTCAAATTTTATTTAGTTTTTGCTAATAGTGGGCTAATAATTATACATCGTAAGTTTATGGCAATGAGTTTTGCGGGCACAACATTAAAAGGGGCAAGGTGGTATTCTCTCGTTCAAAGCTAGCTCCATTCGAAATAATGGGCCATTGAAATTGGTTTTTAATCGTAGTTTCCCAATATCAAAATTATCGTGCCATCCACAGAGCAAGATAATCCATGGCACAATTGGCAGGGCACTCAGCCGTGATAGCTAGGGGGTACGGGTTCAAGTCCCGTTGGCAGCGATAATTTTAAACACTCGAAATAAAATAACTTACGTAATTGGTTGATGTAATGTAAAAAATTAAGTATTAGTATAATATATAAATATTAAACTAATTACACTCGTGATTTTTATTTAAGGAGCACACCACGGGTGTGATCGCGAAATTCAAATTTTTTGTGGTTTTTCGCGATTTTTAACCTAATAAGACATAATAGGCTTATGGCAGTCAAATTGCGATAATCCCAATATTTTCTTTACGTATTTATATAAAAATCTCTGCTCGAAAGTGTCGAGTTAAAGAAATTAGTCCGAGATTTGCGAGTTACTCACATAAAACTCGATACTCGGACTAATTTCCCAGAACATTTTTATGCAAAGATTATATATAATCATGCAAAGACGATACTGCCATTCTCACAAATGCGTAATTAGCGAACAAATTGCAAAAAAACAATGAAAATTTTGAATTTCGCGGGCAGAGTCGTTGATTTCGCCTTAACCATACTTACGAGTTCATATTTTTTTTTTATTATTATGTCGATAAGATCGAAAAATATTTTTTCATATTTCATCATTACATTAGTACCTATGTAATTCATATTGAAATAAAGTTTCTACTCCAAATTACAATTTACATAAAAAAACCGAGCGAAGCTCGGTCATCCAGGTACTATGCTATTATATAGGAATACCATATAAGTTTTATATGGTATTCCTATAATCATGAATTAATTTTATTTATTTTATGATAGTAGTTGTTACTATTTTTTTTTTGCCAGTTCTTTTTGGTGCTTGCTGCTTTCCGGACTTGGCGGTAGAATTTTGAGTTTTCATAAGAGCCTGCAAGTTAGGCCTATGTGAAAATAATGATATTTTTTATTATAATATAAAAAATACATACTTTACAAACTTACGTGTTCCGTTACAGCTCATATTGTCAATATATATTAATAATCCTAGATATAGATATAAAACAGAAAAGAATATTACAAAAAAGTAATATAAATAGTGATAGCTCAGTGGTTCTGACCTCAGTCTCTCCTAAGGAGGTCGCGGGTTCGAATCCTGATTCCTGGGCACGCACCTCTGATTTTTCCGAGTAATATGCGTTTTAAGGAAATTAAATATCACTTGCTTAACGGTGAAGGAAAACATCGTGAGGAAACCTGCATGCCTGATTCCTGAGAGTTCACCAAAATGTTCTAGAAGGTGTGTGAAGGTGTGCCCGCCAACCCGCACTTGGCCAGCGTGGTGGGCTATGGCCAAACTCCTCTCAGTCTGAGAGGAGACCCGTGCCCAGCTGTGGGACATAAGAAGGCACGAATGTTCTACAGGCTTTAAATATCTAGGTACTTAGGCAAGTCAAAACAAGTACGTTCTAGCCAACATAAAAACAAACATATAATATGTACACCCTACTTTCAACATACGAGTAGATAGTTATTATATGTATTAAGGTCATCGTTGTTCTTACATTCAAATCGCGTTTCAGTTTTCGCGTTTTATTTGTCAAGGTTCAAGTATATTAAACTCACTGGAACCATTATAATTACCTCGGTCCATTTATATAGGTACTCGCAATTTTTACGCTTTAACGGTTACTGTTTTTTTTTGTTTTTTATTGGACTAGTAATTTCTATGTCTTGTAAAAGGGCGATTAAGTTAATGAGCAAATTTTTTTATAAGCAGATATTGAAAATCATTAAATATCAAGAAAAGATTTTGTAAGAACTCCTTAGGAGGTAAAAGTATTGAAATACAAATTCTGGGACAGCTTAAATTTAAAAGATGCATAAGGTAGTGGTTTCTTAGAAAAATATGATCAGGATCTGAATGTCCACTCGATAATTGGGAGAAAAAATTCAAAATGGTGGATTTTTTTCCATAGAAAATGTATGACGACTATAAAATTAAAGAGACTAAAAGATGGAACTTCGAAAGGTTTTGATGAGGTTCTTCGGAGAACTCCCAGAGAAAAATACGGAGAAAGCTGATGATTGATAGTTTGGAAGATGGTGGAGGAATATGGGCAGGGATAAGTATTAGGGATACTCATAGATGTGTGAGGACTGCTCCTACAAAAAATACTTGTAACCTCATCCAATTGGAAGAAATCCCGCGCCTCTACGAGCTCTACGACTTTGTGATTCATTTTAAAACGGAATGATTTTTTTTTATTTTTGTTTTAAGTTAGGTCACTGCTAGTTGACGGTTTGGTTCGTATTTCGTTTAATCGTAACGGAAGTATTGGGCATTGCCCATTGTCCAGTGGGTTACCGGCTACCGCAAAGCCTTTGCGCCGCCGTTCACCTTATTTGGCCTTTGTTGTAAAAAAAGTGCGTAGTCATGTTGTGATAGACTATAATTAGATTATTGATTAATCTTAAAATCTGGTAGGCACTTATAAATATTTTTAATTAATACGTATCCAATTAAATATGTATACCCAAATCAATATTGTCCTTCCTGGGAAGTCGAGTAAAACCCAAAAGGACGTATTGAAATAGTAACACAGTTAAATTAAGTTGTACATCTATACATACCTACCCCTACCTCACTCGTACCTATATCTCTTTTCTGATTATATCCGTTATCTAAATAGGATCACATATAATAAATATATCATATAACCTACACGTAACATTCTGTTCGTGAATTTTATGACAATGTACGTAAAGACTATTTTATGGCATAAATTAAACATATAGAAATCGCATGGCGAATCTCTCTGCGCACGCAACCGTATAATTACTGACCATTCATTGACATTTCTGTCATGTAAATAACAATAAAAGGATTTTTATTAATTTATTGTGGTAAATACACATACTTTGTTAAAAAATGAAACATATTTCAATAAAATTTTGACGAAACTTGCATCATCTTCATAAACAACACCTCGCTTACCAGCGCGTGAGGGGATTGAAGGCGAGATTTAGATTAGCAACAAAGATTTTTGATTAGCAACAAAACCCTATTAATCCCTCTGCAAGTTTTTTTGCTAATCTAAACCTCGCTGAATACTAACATTATTACGATTTCCGTAGTAAATAAGGAACACTTTCGCCTTTTTTAGTTTCGCCATGTCTGCCCGTTTGTCTGTCCGTCCGCGGATTGGCGCAGGAACTATTATTAGTACTAGAAATCTGTCATTTGGCATGGGTATAAATATAAGTCATACCAATAAAGCGATGACATTAAAATATAATCATTATAAGTAGTTCACTGAAACGTTCCTATACAACTTACTATAACGACACGCTTATATTTATGTCCCCCAAAAATTTTTCCTGCATTAATCTAGGTCCGTCCGTGCACTAGACCTCCCTGAACATGTACCTACCTAGATGTATAAATATAGTAGTAGTAGTAAATTGTTACACACAATATCTTCTCTTAATCTTAATATATATAAATCTCGTGTCACAATGTTTGTCCTCAATGGACTCCTAAACCACTTAAGGCTAGGTTTTCCCGGAACTATAGGTATTTGCGGGCTACCTCCCGCCCCCCAAAATTCTCGCGTACGAAAGTAACTGGACATCGAGCGCCGCTTGAGCGCAGTGACCCCATCCGCTGTCCCGGAACACGGCATAATTACATACAGTAGGACTTAGTTTAAGTTGACGGATGTTGTTTACAATTTCAATATAACAAATTATACATACTTATATAGTTATGTCTTCGTATTATTTAGCGCTTTTAAGTTTTTAAGACATTGAAATTGATACTTGTAAACACGTTACTTATATACGAGTACGAGTACAGACTCACAAATAACGTTGTACTTGTATAAATTATTTCCGAAACGCATTATAACTTCATCTACTTCAATGGGTGCATTTTTCGGACGTGGTGACGTCTTAACCAGTATGGTTAAGATGTTTTTAACTATTATAGCTCTTAGCCCCGATTAGATTTTTCGTAACAGGTTAGAATGAACGCGAGCGAAGCGAGCTCAAAATTTTTACGATTTTGCAGGATAAATCACTATTTATTCCAGTCTTGAACTTAACATGGCTTGACAGTGAGATACGCCTTTATTAAAAATAATATTATCATTTTTAGGCGTAGTAACGTTTTAAAAACACAAATATGCCCGAGAGAACTTTATAATTATTATATATTTAGGTAACTGGATATGCGAGCGAAGGGAGCTCAAATCTTTTACGTTTTTTATTTTGTTTTATTATGTGATCCATCTTTCATCTTTAATTTAATTAATGTAATAATTTTTCGGTGAAATAACGTCTTGAAATCGCAAATAGTCCTGAATGAAGCGAACACAAACTTTATGTATCCTGACAACTGGATAAGCGAGTGAAGCGACCTCAATTTTTTTACTATTTCACAGGATAAATCACTATTTATCAAACAGTCTTGAATTTAACATGGTTTGACAGTGAGATCCATCTTTAATAAAAATAATATAATCATTTTTAGACGACATATAACTTCTTAAAATCGCAATATGCCCGAATGAAGTGAACGCGAACTTTATATATATTTTGATAACCAGATATGCGAGCGAAGCGAGCTCAAATTTTTTAGGTTTTTTTACTTCTTTTAATAGTGTGGTCCATCTTTAGTCTTTAATTTAAATAATATAATAATTTTTAGGCGGAATAACGTCTTGAAATTGCAAATAGTCCTGAATGAGGCGAACACGAACTTTATTCTAATAATTGGATATGCGAGCGAAGCGAGCACGAAATTTTCTGTTTTTTTTTACTGAAAAAGTCACAACATAATAAAGGTTCTGGGGGCATACATATCTTGATAACTAGATATGCGAGTGAAGCGAGCTCAAATTGGCGACCTGAAATGACCTTGTATACGTCCGTGCAATCAAGGTCATTTCGTGAAAATCCGCCGTGGAGGACACTTAGATACAAATATAACTTGAGATTAATTAATAAAATCAGTAAATAAGGAGAATTGTTGATAAATCAGGAAATTTCCTGGGAAATCAGGAGCTCAACAGTTAAAAGGTCGCGGTGGCGAGGTGAAATTCAAATTTTCAATATTTTCGTTACCTAATAATGCGTTTGATACTAAAATATAAAATAGAATCAACCATAAATCAATTAAATATTATATGACCCCCCATGACAAAACCACCCCCCTGGATCCGCCGATGCTTCCCATACAATGTTAGGTGAAATAGCTATGAAATATCTAATAACTAATTGATAATATTAACAGTGTGATCCCTTAGCAAATACGCTTATCCTTTAATATTATTTCGTAGTTTCTTTAAAAAGGTTTTCCATATAAATAAATAGATGTGTAATTATCAGGTTTGTCCATTGGATTACAAAATGTATCTAAATAAAACCTGTTTAGAGATGGGGAACTAGAGAACCCAGGTGAAAAACCATGAATGGGTTTATAACTCGGTTGATTAGTTGATTACCTGTCTTACGTCAACGTTATGAAATGGACTTGATGAAGTTTATAAGTATCGAGGCTCAAGTCTCACTAAAGCCACAAACAGCAACTACTTCGCCTTACTGTGTGTTGTTAAACTGTGTTCACATTGTTACTACTACAAATAAACCTATAATAATAATTATTATTTTTCTTGTTCAAAATTTATTTATGGCTATTGTAAACAAATCTAATCCAAATATTAGTATATTCTAATCGAGATAATATTAAAAAAGCTAAAATCTGCCCCTTGTAACGTATTCATCGTTATCGTAATCATTTAGAAACTCTGCCCGCTGATTGGTTCCCTGATTTACGTCAGCCAATAGGTGGGCAGAATTAGCAAACGATTACGATAACGTTGAATACATTTTCTTGGGCTATCAGACCCCTGTACGAAGAACTATTTAAAAGTAAGTAGGTACTATGCTTATTAACTTACAGCTAATTATAAATTTTAGTGACTACAAAATAATATTTTTCAAAAAAAAATATAAAGTTGAAAATTTAACCGCGGGACAGCGTGGCCTGGCAAAACTGGCGTACGTCCTACCTCGATAGAGTCCGTCGGACGACTGGCGCACCCCCGCTAGAGGATGCGCGTGACCGTATTCGTTGGAAAACAGGCTTGAGCTATGCTTGATTAAAAAAAAAATTTTTTTTTACACGAACCGCTGATAAATTCACTCAGCTTTATTTTCATATATATATTTTTAACTTTAGTTAAAAACTTTAGGCACAAAGTGGAATAAATAGTCAAAATCGATATTTTTTCATTTTTTTTTATGATCGAGAAAAGTTTAGCTTTAAGCATTTTTTTTAACTTTGAGTACTAGATAGAGAATGTATCTACAACATATATTTTTTTCGATGCAAAAATATACTTATTCATGATTTAAACCGGTTTGGAAAAGAAGAGAAATTGCTAGAAACAGGGAAAAGACCCCGTTAACCGATTTTGATAAAATTCGCACACAGGGTGCAGTTTGCTCTAACTTAAAAGATAGGATAGCTTAAATCTCAATTTATCTATTTTTTATATCCTTAAGGGCAAAACAACGTTTGCCAGGTCAGCTAGTAGTAGTATATAATGTTAGTTGTTAGTAGTAGTTGTGTTATACTGCCTTCGTTATTTTTTCACCACACCAAACACTGAAAGGCGTTATCCTTCGAAGTTCGTACACCGCCGTCAAATTAAGCACAATATCGTTTTTATAATGACTTCCTAGTTTATTGGCTTCCGTAAGAGAACATGAGAATGTAGGCACCGACAATTTTATACCAAAAAAGTAGTGAAATATTTAACTTCGAGAATAGTATTCCTTACTTTATTTCGAAGTTAAATTGACATTCATTTAAAGTGTTAACGACCCATAAGCTCGTCTTTGCTAAAGTACCTAAGTTTATGTCATCTCATATTGAATATTGAAATAAAATTTTCGAAGTTACTGACATTCTATTTCTTCGTAGAATTATTCATTAATAATACTTCGTTTTTTTCTTTGTTCTTCTTCTGCTTTTTTTTGTTTTGTTATTCTTTTGTTTTGTTTATTTCATTCTAAAAGGTTTCCGGTCTCGTAAGCTTTCTACAAATAGTTTTACAATTACTATAACAGGGGCTTTAGCCTTACTGAAACATACCGATTGGTCCAAATTAAAAGAACCAAACTATGCATGGGAAGGACATTATCTGATCGCTAAATTAAACACGTGACTTATGAAAGACAACTGTCATTCTCGTACATTTTTTTAATTTCGTTCCATTTGGGCTATCGCAGACCAGTCGTAGGATCTAGATTCATAGTAAGGCTGCAGATCTTCTTCACCTTACTATGAATCTAGGAGCGCAGGTTCCTAGCAGCAAGGAGAGTAAGTTGGCATTGACGACCGAATGTAGCGGTAGTGCTCACAGCTATTGCTCTCTGGCGTTGAAGGTAGTGGGTTCGATTCCCACAAGTGGAAAACGTTTGTGTGATGAGCATATATTATGAGCATGAATGTTTTCCAGTGTCTGGGTGTTTTTCTATATATTATTAAGAATTATAAAATATAATGTGTTATTTTTTATCTTTTCTATGCATTTAATATTACCTAATGTATTTATGATATCTACTATAAATATTTTAAAGCATTTCAGAAAATTATTTTATTTTAATACTGGCATTAATTTGGTTTTACCTCAATTCAATGGGCAGATAATCCAAACTAAACTGCCAACAGCCAAATCCCAATATGACTTCTCTGGCTGGGCCATTTGGAGTGGCATAAGTTGCGTAAGGGCTACCGCATGGCAAGGGATTTTGAGTTGAGTTTTTACCAATGCACATTCAAACGTACTTGTATGGAGTACGACATAAATTGCTGTTTCAAAATTATACCACGAAACAAAGTATAAAAAATGTATATTAATTATTATCAGTCATCTAATACCCATAGGTGATAGGCT
The DNA here is from genome assembly GCA_963855885.1 of Coenonympha glycerion. Taxonomy (NCBI): domain Eukaryota; kingdom Metazoa; phylum Arthropoda; class Insecta; order Lepidoptera; family Nymphalidae; genus Coenonympha; species Coenonympha glycerion. Next base: position 6,653,639 of record OY979628.1, read on the forward strand.
AGGCCATAACACAAGCTATCGCTTACTTTGGGGCTTGATTGTGATGTGTGTAATGTACGAGTAATTTAGGTAATTAATTATTTGTTTATTGAAACCCATAGTAAATGCTAATTCAGCTAAATTTACCAATCACAATCGAACTACGAGTAAGGTGACCTTGGTGTCGGTGCTTTTCGAAATAAATCCATCAAGTCAGCATGTGTCTCAATTCTTAATGATGTATAGTGTGGCCGGTCGTCACAATTATACAAAAATACGTGCCTTGTATATTAACGCGTTTATACGAGTAGGTGCCCATATGGGGAAAGATTCAATGAGGTTTTCACATAAAATGACGTCACTGGTTATTGAGCAAGTAGGTGTCTACGTCTAGGTGCTGGAGGAAATAATAGGTTTTGAATTGGTTTCTTTAATACTTTTAATTATCTTACTCCTAAAATATTTACACACACTTGACACTACTCATTTATTGTACTTATACCTACGTTAAATAAATCTTGTTAAAAAAACTATCGTTATTTTTTTTTAATAAATAACAAAGTCATAAATGCAGTCTCCTGTCTGTAAGGCCCGGTTTCCACCAAAGCGGCGAGGAGCGGAGCCGTGTTTGAGTACCCAATCAGGTTTCGTCATTTTGACATCTCCTCTCCCCTCATTTTCGGACACGCCAAAATGACGAGATCTGTGGTTCTTCAAACACAGCTCCGCTCCGCTTGAATGGAAACCGGGCCTTACGTTAATAAAAGCTAATACTTTGTAACGGATACAGCAATATAGAAGTAACGGATGCAGTATAGACCCAGTCAAAAAATTACAATACAATTATAAAATTAAATGCAATAATTAATATTCAACGAAAAATAAAAATTAAATAATGTTTTACAATATTATAGTAAAACGATAAAGAATAATATGTGTAATCGAATTTCGCTTCTAAGAATAATTAATGGCAGGAAATTTTCCAGGACCTTTTAATAGGTGCCCTAGATATATTCGTAGCCTAGATACAGGTTTACTGAGAATATATCAAAATAAACCATTGAAAATAAATAACAAGTAGGACTGGCAGTGGTCAATGCTGTTCAACTCCTTAGTGTCTCCGCACACGGACCACGGGCCACAACCACTAAACGCTAACACAAAAAGCCACTCATGCGATTTTCGCAATTTAACCTTCTTCGTCAGAGTCTCTATTATGATAAATGGGCTAAAGAAGCAACTGCCACGTCACCAGCTTCAAGTTGTTGTTCGCACTCTTCTACTATTTTTGTAACCGCGTCTAGCTTCGTAAGGAATTGTTATGGTATTCTGTGCTGGCTATTCATGTAACATTTTTGAGTGATGTGAATCAAGAAAATAAAATAAAAAAATACTTTACGTCTATTACTTAAGAGTGTACAATTGAATATACATATTTCAACATAGAAAATACAATCTTTCAACCTTATCACACAAAGAATATTTAATTTCACGATTGTCGACCATGATGCCTTTTTAACTACATTCAATTTTACGCTCTACGTCAATTATAGTCGTAATATTTATTTTTCAGTATTCGAAAACAATGTTTTGATTTCATTATCGTCTGCTTAAATACGTAAATGCCACAACTTTTTTAAACATTTCACTTCACGAAATATAGCCAACATGTTACGTGAATCGCCTACCTGCTGTCACGGTGTTTGTGGCCGTGGCGTGTACGGTGTAGCCCGTGTGCGGCGACACTTAGTGTTACAATTAAACCAGTTAGTAGACTCTTGCATTTAGGTTTGTTTATAGTCGCTAAGAAAACTTAGCTTTCTGATTTATATAAGGAAAGAGTAGAGTTGCATCTTCAGACTTTTATATTGGTGCAGAAACTGATTTGCCAAGAGCATAACTTTAGTAACTGGAATTACGACACGCTTTATATCTCAGGTCAGCAGCGATTTATGTAATGTTGTGATTATCTAACGTCCAACGTGGGGACGCCGCTTGGACGCCTCACAACACATTAAATTGTGTTATGATGCAGACATTATTACATATTGTTATATCGTTACAGTATTGTACGGTGTACATCTTCTTGGCTTGGTGCTGCTGCTACAGGCCTCAAAATAAACTCCAAATAAACTTTGACATACGTACGTCGTACGCCCATTTTCCACGATATAAGTTAATCTACTGCTCATCCAAAAGAATCTATGTCCAAAGTTAAAACTTGGACCTCAAAAGAAGGGAAATCTACCTACATCGGAACTAAAAATTGGTCTTTTTATTAATTTAACTAACTGGTTAAAATATTTACTAGTTATTATTATGAGTTTAACTAATTGGTTTAAAAAAAATATTAGTTTAACTAATAAAAAGACCAATTTTTCTGTGTTATACTTTTGTCGTAATAGGTACGTCAAAAGTGTAACATAGAAAAACTCGCAGACAAAGACAAATGATAATAATATTTCACTACGAAATAGTAAGCACCTGTCGTGCATCGAGGGGATGAAGCCCTTAATTTTTTATTCCCATCGCAGGTAGGTACCTACTATCGGCCCGAGGGATACACTTTTTGTCGACTAGGGATTCCCCGGCGGTAAATAAGCCTTTTTAAAGTTATTTTGTGCGGCCAATAGGTACGTTTTTTCCATATTGCCGCAGTCATGTGGAAAATGGAAATGTCATGTTAAATTAAGTTACTAGGTATGTACCTAGTATGTTATTCGAAACACAATATAGTAGGTACGTTACTGCAGCATCCAGCAAAAGAGGCTCTGATGGAAAGAACGTGTAAATGAGAGCCGAGGCGGAGCCGAGGCAAACATACGTGATTCATTGAATGCCTAATTGTGGCCAAGTAGGCAATCAATCAAACAATGCGCGGATATTTAAACATGAATTTAAACATGACAAACCACGCCAGAATTGGATTTTTAACCGACTTCAAAAAAAGGAGGAGGTTCTCAATTCGTCGGAATCTTTTTTTTTTTCATACAACTTTTGCCAGTCGCAGATTAGCCGGCAGATAATGCAAGTTCGATTTATCTCCAAGAAGGTTGTCAAAATAACACTCTCTAATCATGTTTGAGAAATATCCCTTTCGGCTTTGTATAAATAGTTTTAGGTAGGTAATTTCTATGTAAAATTAACATAGAAATTCATACCTATATTTGCTAAGCGATTTATCTAAATATTTTTTTTTATATACATATACATATAGTGATGAAGGCAGTGTATTCCGTATTGGGAAAAACTCCGGGAAAGATTCGCCCTACAACACCTAGCTCCCGGCCTTGCAGTAATACGGCAATGGATTTTAAGGTCATTTGAATGGTTTTTTCTTTTAATAGATGAGTAGTAGGAGTATAGAAAAACTCTTTTCATCTCAATTTAATTTTCATCTCGATTATAGGATCAAGCTTCTGTCCCCAGTTTCGTTCGCGTAGATTTCAGTTTAACAAAGCTTCCGAAAAGTAATAGAATGTATTTGAATAAATAATAACAAGTATTTACCTTTATTTAGCATAGTTAAACTAAGTCGAGATCACTAACATTTATTGAGGAGGTATGGCATTTGCTCAATAGATATTTCCCGTTGCTTCGTACTACGAAATACTCAACAGGCCAAATTCAATCCTATATAGGAAGATATAAAGTTGAGATTGACACTTTTAACATCGAATTTTAATAGGGCTACCTTTCTTAAAGTTCAGTACTAAAAGGACAAAAAATTGGTGAAGTGCGAGTCGAGCTCCCGCACTGAGGGATCCGTACTATCAAGATCAATTAGAAACTAAACACTCCTGCCCACCCAAATGCAAAAATGTAAAAAAAACTTGACCAACTCGAACTTGACCATTTTTTTTGTTTAGAAGCGAAAGGCAGGTTGTTTAGGCTTTACCTAGGCATAGATTTTTACACATAAAAGGATAAAATTATGATTACAGATATTTGTAGGTATCCTTAGAATGATAAATGGTTTGACCAACCTCTCCACACTGGCTTAGTGCGGCTTGGCAGTTTTCACATATATTTGAAAACATTTTTTATAATGTTTCAATAAATATAAATAAATTATAGGCAACAATCAAATCAACCTCTTTTTGACAACCCTGCCGGGACAAATGACCGCGAATTCGCTGGCTCTATTCAAATTCGTCACAAAGAAATACGCCACCTGTCACGAAACAGTTTTCTATTGACTATTGTCATCGACAAATACTCAAATGACTGTTCGTCTTGAACCCATAGCGAACTTTACCTGCTTTAAAATCTCATTGTCTGAGTTTTCAAGACTCACGCTGAGCTATTTTGCAGGGAATACCTACCTTGCATTTCGGAAGAAAGCCATGGCCCAAATGTAACTATAGCCAGTCCAGAATTCTGCGTCCTATAGGAGATGGTCCGGAGTTTTTTGGGATTTCCTAACCCGCACTTGGCTGGCCAACCTAAAATAATGGTACGGCTTCTCAAATCCATGCCTAGTCAAAATATAATGCCATAAAATAGGGGTAAGATATATCGAAAAGCTGTGGCTTGATGACTGATCTTCCTATTTCTTGTTTGAGAGTACCTATGTATGAAGTAATTATGGAGTAGTGAAAACCGCAATTTAGTAGGTACGGATTAAGAAAAAATAAGTGATAGTCAATCAACGTTATACGTACTTTAACATTGTAAATACACACAGAAAACTTTCTCTGTAACTAATAATCACTGAGATATGACGTGATACCGTCAGGTGTAGGCATAGTTTGTCGAACTTCTCTTGAGACTATGAGTGGAGCTAATATTGGAAAGCCGACCAAGTGAAATACAGTCGGTAGATACTATTATAAGGAAGATAACATCAGAGTTCCAAAAGAATCGTGCTTTAATCGTGAAGAATATTTCTTGAAAACGTTATTGGGTATAGGTACATTTGCCGGTTGTGAATATTCTATCTATCTTCCATTTGCTAGGGATATTGATGTGACATAAACTTCATACAAGTTATGTCTATGCAAACCATGGATAGACTGAATATTGGGAACCGCCAAGCAGTAAGCACCTATCTATTATCTTTGCCTTTAACTTTAAGTACATCCTCACTGCACCGGTCGGTTATTTTAAAAAAGATTCCGACGAATTGAGAACCTCCTCCTTTTTTTGAAGGTTAAAAATCCGGTTAAAAATTTACATTATAAATTAGACATTATTACCAGTAAGAGATGAATTTGATGATTTTTAACAAAATTTTGTTGATATCATGTATGATTTTAATCAAAAACGATTTCTGTTTTTAGTAAGCAGCGTTGTCACTCCACGTTCACACAAATATGACGATGAGAATGCTGTCAAAAATCGTTGAATCTAGGGTGCAACTGCGGGATTGACTTCTGTAGCCAAAATTTTTGATAGCCATTTTTGAATTTCAATTTTATTTCCCCGTTCGTTGTCAGTTCTAAAGTTCTTCTTCCAATTGGGGTGATACTGCTATGTAGCCATCGCCCCCTTAAACTACGCCAGTGTCCCCCATTCTTTTCTGGGCCTCTTAACGACCCCTTCTTGGTGTCTAACGCCCACAAGGGGGCCCTATCGCCCACTTTGAGAAAGACTGCTCTAGCGGCTAAGGTTTCGTCTTTAGCAATAAGTAGTTAGGTATTTTAGCAATGACGCGTAAGATTTTCCTGTCATTCTTGAAATAGGAGAAAAGTTATGTATAATAAATGCTATAAATGGCATTTAATTAATCTTGCTCTAATTTTAATAGATTGTACCCTGACTGGATAAGTGGATACGTAAAAAGTCGACTTTGAAATTGTCGAAAGATCGCGATTCGTTAAGGTCATTTGTTGTACATGAAATCGATCACAAACCTGAGAAAATTAAATAATATCAGAACGATAATATAAAACAACGTTCATGGTGGCCGATGTGAATATACGGTTTTATTATTATAAATGTGTTAAAATATAGGTATTGAACAATAAAATTCAACCGTGAAATGAGCCATATACAAAGCCATTTGGCGCTACATTACCTACGTAGAAAATTTGAAATGTACAGAAATTATTTTTTGTTAAACCATTGGTTATACCTAATATTGAATTATTGTGAATTATGCTATTTTTTCAAGTTTGTAGATATTTAGGTACCTATTGGTGAAAACAGAATTAGTCTAGAAGCTAGAATAAAGAATATCGTATTGAATTTAGTGACCTATAAGTAGGTACTTATCCACTCATACTAAATGCATTTTAGTTGTATCTACCTAACTCATAATTATTTAAACAAAAAATCCCAAGTTTTAATAATAGTAAGTACCTATTAATTACTTAATTAATGTTAGTTAGTCTTTATATACTACCCATAATATATTTATTAGGTTTAACGATATGCTATACTTTTAACAATAATAATAATTAATCATTAATCACGTAGAAATATTATAAAAATATTTAGGTACGATAGGTATTTGTTTGTAGGCAATATAATATATGTATACCGCTGAAAATACGTTGCGTTTTAAAACTAGGTAGGTACCTACTCGTATTTAAGTAATTTCCATTAACCGAAAAATATTTAGGAAGTTGATATCAGAACGATAATATAAAACAACGTTCATGGTGGCCGATGTGAATATACGGTTTTATTATTATAAATGTGTTAAAATATAGGTATTGAACAATAAAATTCAACCGTGAAATGAGCCATATACAAAGCCATTTGGCGCTACATTACCTACGTAGAAAATTTGAAATGTACAGAAATTATTTTTTGTTAAACCATTGGTTATACCTAATATTGAATTATTGTGAATTATGCTATTTTTTCAAGTTTGTAGATATTTAGGTACCTATTGGTGAAAACAGAATTAGTCTAGAAGCTAGAATAAAGAATATCGTATTGAATTTAGTGACCTATAAGTAGGTACTTATCCACTCATACTAAATGCATTTTAGTTGTATCTACCTAACTCATAATTATTTAAACAAAAAATCCCAAGTTTTTATAATAGTAAGTACCTATTAATTACTTAATTAATGTTAGTTAGTCTTTATATACTACCCATAATATATTTATTAGGTTTAACGATATGCTATACTTTTAACAATAATAATAATTAATCATTAATCACGTAGAAATATTATAAAAATATTTAGGTAAGATAGGTATTTGTTTGTAGGCAATATAATATATGTATACCGCTGAAAATACGTTGCGTTTTAAAACTAGGTAGGTACCTACTCGTATTTAAGTAATTTCCATTAACCGAAAAATATTTAGGAAGTTGATACAATCACCTTGCGTGAAGTGTTTGTGCAAAATTAATAATAATTACCATACTTAAATATAAAAACAAATTTTATTGCGATACTACGCTCGCCGTTCTCCGTGAAAGTTCTTATGCCGGACGTACGAGCGTGTTGAAATTGGGTACCCGCAAAACGAAACCGCACGGCGCAATAGGTCGCTGCATTCGTCGAGTAAAAAAAAAAGGAAAAAGTAGGAAAAATACCTTGGCAGACGCTCCGATGGCACTTCACAAAACGTATCCCTCTAATCCTTTACACACACATGAACAACACAGACACAAAAGTTATCACCTCAACACTGAAACGGTAAACATAATTCGAATTTGTCGCAGCTCGTGCGCAGATCGGCGCGGGCGCAGCGTTGGTCGTAGCGGCGGACGGTAGAGCGCGGAGTGAGCGCCGCTCGCTAGCCGGCTGCCCCACTCTGTCCACGCTGTTGAAACCTTTGATAAGGACCACTTGTTTCCCGTCGAGACCCTAATCCTTTTCGAGCCTATGAACTTTTTGTCGTCCCGCTGCCGAGGAATTCTATCTATCTCTATCGCGACATAACTCTCGTTGACGTGACGGAGGCGACCGAAAAACCAGTTTTGTGGAACGAAAATTTCCCGTCCCGTTCATCTGGGTTCCGGCGCGATGTACGATTAGGATTACAATTGAAGCAGAATTGAAGATGCATTTTACGCACGCGCGGTAACATTGAAATAGATTTTCTATTTTCGCGGTCGACGTAGCTCCATCGCGAGCGTTTCCATTTGAAGATGTTTCAATGTAAATTACATGCTAACATGTGCATGTACACGTGCTGGCGCTGGTAATGGGACACAGATGATTTCGCTAACAAAAGACCCTCGAAATTGCGAACGTGTTCGAGAGAGTATGAGCAACCCGATATGCGCTTATTGTTCCCGATATCCTCCTGTGTGGGTGGTCGAATATACCAAATAGGCAGCTGATAGCTGTGTTTATTACGGTCTATAAATAATACATAATTAATTTTATTTCAAATATTTTTGGAAATTTTATTGTGGCCTATAGGAGCTCACATGAATGAAGCCGTGGGCATCTACTATAATATAGTATTTAAATTTTATATAATGTAATTAATTATTTTCAGCGTTCCTTGGAAGGTAGCTTTTCTAAGCGCAGATATAATATGTGGAAATATAAATAATAAATATGTAATATCTGTGAATTGTGATAATATTATAATATAAATTCCTCGAGAAAATGTTTGTTAACAAACTCCACCAAAACGGCTCGACCGACCTACAGAAGGTCTGAGAGGAGGTTGTATATCCCCAATGGCGAAACAACGTTTGCCGGGATGACTAATTTTAATTATGATATAAGTAACCCCTTTTTGTGAATTAATATTTAAGTAATGCTTTATGCCATAACGATGTTATTAGGTAAAACTATTTATCTAATGATACGATTATAAAGGGAACCACTAATTTAAGTCCAGCTACAACAAAAGAAAATACGAATGACGATTTTACAAAGTAAGTATTATTATAAGACAGCGTTGAACAAGCAGCTATAGGTAATGAAAGAAACTAAAATATTTAGCTACTTAATACGTAACATGTATACGGTATATGAATGAAAAGTATTTGTAAATATATTTTTATACTTTATTAATTTGTTATTTACTGTCCATTATCCGTATGAATATTTAATTTGGATTGTAAAAATAATTCAATAATTAAATAAAAGCCAAGGTTTATTTTTCTAAATTCTAAATATTATTTACCAACTTTTTAAATGAAGGCATTAATTTGTTTTTGCCTATATTAGGTTGGGTGCTATATTAGGAAACTTGGCCTTGCAAATCAGGATATTATTAGATATCAAAAAATAAAACACAGAGTTGTACAAAATACAAATAGAGTGGAATTTTACATAGGTACCTACCTAAGTTCCTTCATAAATCATATTCCAATATCATAGATTTGTAATAGGTAATATAGGTCGTCGCTCGCGGACCTCTACGAGTATGTGACTCTAGTCCAATAGGTAAGTATCTACTAGAGCCTTCTAGAATCTCAAAGCTTTTGAAAGTTTCATTCTCGGCTTCACATTCTTACTAATATAACATACTCGTCATAAACGAGTTTCACTCAAGGTCCTACATACCTACAGTCTTACATATAATAGGTTTTACAGGTACCTAGAGGTGAGGCTTTTAGGTGACCCCTGTCGATCTCGAAGTTTGCTGATCCAGTTAATAAGTATAATAACGTTACGAACTTACAAGGTAAGCCGGATCGATATGGACTTACTGGTTCAGTTTCAACTTTTAAGATCAATACGCAGCTTATTGTGGGAAAAACTTGAAGGTTCCAGTTGAATTTAATTAAAAATAGTTGCACAGTTGTTACTTTTACGAATGACGTAATCAAAATTACTGAGGTAGGCACAGTCTAGGAAGTTTCGAATCTTTCTAAATTTTCAAGCGTATAATTAAACGCTACGAGCATAGTATTAGTATTATTAGGTACATCGTTAAAATGCAAAGCTTGATCACAGCCTAAGGGCCCAATATGGAAACTGAAGAAATGATCTTAGTAGCAATTTTGATAAAGTCTAGTCGAGAGTAGAGTGTATTAGACGAACTACACGTATTAGATCCAGAGGCATACAATATTTGTTTTTTATCTTCTATTCTATTATTATAAGTAGTTGGAACATACAGTGACGAAATAACCTTATAATTATGTAGTACCTAAGTACCTACAACACAAAGTATCGAACTATCAGCTTACATAATAATCCATAATATCTAGGTCAAGTATACAATGCACTAAATGTACTAAATGACACTTGCACTTGAAACACTTCTCCGATAGACATTTTGATTGCAGTCTGACCGACGGCCATAAAAATTCCTTTCATTCACAAAACGAGCATCCTACTTTAACATTGCGAATTCTATTCTAGTCGCTCGAATTGCCTGCAGACCGGGGTCCTTGAGTAGTTAGAACTGTTAGGAGCAACCAGACAGATAATGGGTGAATTACATCTCATATATTTCGGCATGCGAGGTTACTCCCACATGTCAAAATAGAGAACTTAGACATTGTAAAGTGAGGCAGTGACTATATTCGTTTAAATAGAACCAGAGTGTTTGGTACAAAATGAAACTTTCGAGCACCAGCTAAGCACGTAAAATCTGTCACACATTTAGTCATGGTGGACTATGGCTAATTTTTTTTCCATAATTTGGGACTTACAATACACAATCATAACTGTCAATGGACAGTCCTCTGTGCAGAGGCTGCATAGAGGGCGACGAAAAACCAGCACACGTGCTACTAAGGTGCACTGGGGTGTCGGATCAATGCGAGACCTACTTGGGCTCCTCAACAACTCTCCAAGAATCCTATGTGGCCTGGGAGGCCCCTTCAGAATTCTGATTCTGGATGCGCGTGAGCTCGGCTGGCTGGAGTGATCCGGCAAGGATCCGCATCGGCGACTTCACGCGCAACGGACGAAGAATTTCGCCAATCGCGGAAAAGTCCCACGGACAAAAGAAGGAGAATTATACCAAGTAGGTTTAGGAAGGTCCTCAAATTGTTGCAAACCTAAACTACAGCTCAGATGCTCAATTGTTTAGCACGCGATTATCGCCTACTCGTGAATAAGCAATTGATGATGTAATTCTAAGTGGCAATATCTCAGATTGACCGGCAGAAGCGCGAAGTCTATTATAAACGGGCACTTCGATTGCAATGAAGTCTTATTAACACCAAAACAGCTTCTTGAGAAGCTCTTTCGAACTTTATCAGAGAATATAAATAATTTGATATATTATATACAGTAACTAATATAACTTACCAATTATTATGAGAACATTTTGTGACATAACATTAACATGGTGATTAGTAATTAGTGTTGTAATTTGAAGCTGTGTCTAATAAGTGTGTAAAACTATAATTAGTCACCTCTATTTCTTTTCCAAGTCGGTCAAATTGTTAAGTGATATACGAGGAAGTAATTTTAACTCATTTGTTTATCTCGAGAAAGATGAAATTATTATATGATTGCGTATGCTGGTTCTACGAGTACCTGTGCAATATCTTGTTACCTATCTTGAAAGTATTTTTAAGTGTTTTACACGCAACTTGAAGAGTTTCCATTTGTCCCTGTTAAGTTTACTCTATCTTTTTCAACTATTCGTATAAAAGCGATTTAAAATAAAAATTGCCAAATTTGCCACTAGGTATGTAATACGATGAAATCAAAATTACTAAATTACAATTTTTAACTTATTTTTCTTAATTTTCCAGAAACCTTAAAAAAATTATCTTTCATATCATCAGCCTTTCCTTTAATTAAGTAGTTATCATTAGTAAGATAGTCCTAAAAATAATAAATAATAATTAATAAAAAAAATAGAAATACTGTACACAGTATTTCTAATTTTTTTGGTTAATATTGTTGCTTCTAAGTTAACAAGTATATAAGATACAAAGGAGTAGGTGTAAACTTTACAATTTTCAAGTTTACTTGCAGATAAATATCCCCATAAATCATTGTTGCAGCAAATTGGACACTTTGTATTTTGTATTAGTAACATCTATTTATGGCAGTGGTGTTTAGACCTCATCTTTGACGATCTGCGGTTTGAGTTATACGAATGTATAGTAATAAATTATATTCATTTTAACTTAAGTAATCCTTGAGTACTTAGTTACTTACCGTTTTGTACGTCTGCGGTTTAGTTACAAATTACATTATTTCACAACGGATTTACCCTATTTCCCCCTTCTTTTTAAATATGGTCAAAGATAAATAAAAGATGTTAATATTTAGATTATACTTCCGTACGAATTGACATCTTATGCAATTGTTAGTTTTACTTATAAAGCTTTACCAAAATGAAGAGTTCCTCATTTGTAGTAATAAGATGCCCTTATTCGCACTATTTCTGTTTGTGTTTACTTTTGAGTTATTTTGTGAAGTAAATAGAATAAATAAATAGAATATTTATGTTCATCGATATTAAACGAAAAGCTAAGCGTACGCACATCCTTTTGCTGCAAGCCAACATAACCAAATTCCTTGCTTGAATCTAATAAGCTAGAGTCGACAATCTTATTTAATTGCACTCTACACGACGGTACTTGACCGCGATCTCACCTGATGGTGACGATGTGGCCGACTATGTAGGGTCGTAACTAGCCACGGCTGAAGTCTCTCACCAGACCACACTTGAGCCAAATTAGAAATTATAAAATTCTAAAGAGGCGCGTGGCGAGAATCGATTATGAACTTGGCAGAACTCCAATCTCTAAACTCCGTTATCCGACGCGAACTTTTCCCTAAAGAGGTCCCATAACTCAATACCCAATCATGTTTAATGGCACTGGCACTTGGCAGTCTCAGTCCGTCTCTGTTGCAACCTTCAAGGTGCATTTGCGAACCCTGTAAACTTAGTTTAAAAAGTCGTCAAATAGTTATCACTCTTATAGAGATGTTGGAAAAGAAATACATTATATTTTGATTTTGGATGTAGGTACTTGTAATCTAATTAAAGTGGGCGAACAACTGAGAATAATCCAGAAACGCAGTGCAGCGACGCGCAGTGCATATACCTGCCCAGTGAAAGTGTATAGAGGAAAATGACGCCGGCTGGCACGACACGTTCTAGCTTCGTCTAGTGCAATCTGCACACGCTCCGCCGCCGGCTTTCCCTGTGCATGCTGTTCAAATTAAGAGGATATACTGAGATTATATAAAAATCCAGCCAAGTGCGAGTCAGAGCAGCACACAAAGGGTTCCGTATCGTTATTTATACTGATGAATTTACACAAAAGTGAATCGAAATCAGCAAGTAATTATGACCCACGTGTAGTCTAGTAAATCTGGGACGTGTTCCTAGAAATTGGCAATGAATGCGGAATAAATTTCTCCACTCCACAGCAGTGTTGCAGTCAAAGTTGCAGTAAATGTTTACCGGTGGTCTTCGAGATAATGCACCCGCCATCGATAAATGCTGCCAGATTCAACAGAGTGCAAACACGTGAAACTCTACATTGTTTACTATATTATTTGGAAGACTACATAGTACAATGTAACTAACGTGGAAATATACTCGAATTCACCAGTCGAACTCCTTATGAGTAGCTAGACATAAGCAAAGACCGTCCGCTTTGAAGGGAAGGTTATAGGTTGTCTGAATCACAGCTAATGGAACTTACTTCTCTGTTCTGTGTTGTCGAACGCTAAGCAAAAGTGTCCATACCAAAAACAATTCTGTTAAATGTTTTCACATATATCTGCGAAAATATGTGTTGGAAGACACCAATTAGGCTTGGTCCAAAGTTACTAAGCTTTAAAATTTTACAGCAAACCAACAATACCTTATTACCGTTATTAAAATACTTGTAATTTTAATAACGGTAATAAGAATAGACACGGTAGTTACCACGTTAGTGTCACTTTTGTCTTACTAATAAACGCAACAATGCGGCCTGTGGGTAGAAAATATGATCACGCAAAGGAAATAGTTAGGTACTCGTACCTACCGGACAAGATATTTATTCCTAAACTAGCTGATCTGATGGCAAACGTTTTTTTGGCATATATAAGGGGTACGAAAAATTGACTTGCGTAGTTACGATCTGTTCTCAGACCTACCGAATGTAGACAAATAATTACTCACATAAAAATCGGTCAAGCCGTTTCGGAGGAGTTTGTTTACAAAAATTGTGGCATGGCATAAGAATTATATGTATTGGCCAGAGATACTCGTTTAATTACCATCGTAATAGGTAGGTACCTAATTTCATATTAAACATTATCGAGGGACTAATGGTACCCTGTTCTGTTGAGCAAAATCTCTACAGCAACATTAAACTAATTTGACGCGTTTCAAAATGATGCTAAATCCTGGTTCATGGGGAGCATTTTGAAAAGGATAGTAGGTAAGTAGAGTACCTACTATCTTATTACTTATCTTACTTTTAGACGCGCCAAATTAGTTTAGTTTAGAGATTTTGCGCCTCACCTCTGACTTTTCCGAGTTATGTGCATTTTTATTAAACTAAATATCACTTGCTTAGCGGTAAAGGAAAACATCGTGAGGAAACCTGCATGCTTGAGAGTTCACAAAACGTCTCGAAGGTGTGTGAAGCCCGTCAACCCGCACTTGGCCAGCGTGGTGGGCTGTTGCCATTTGCCAAACCCCTAGCAGTCTGAGAGGAGACCCGTGCCCAGCAGTGGGACATAAAAAGGGGTTGAGATGATGAGAGATTTTGAATGAATATCAAAATTTAAGTTAAAACTGCTTTACCAAAATTTAAAAAATATTACTGTAGGTTCCTATTTAATACGTAGGTATCTGGATTTTCTAATGTATGCAGTTTGAAGTCGATTTTCACTCATAAAAAGTACCCTTGCTTGTCGCTGCACACAATGTTGTTATTAAAAGTTTTACAATATTCACGGAGATGATTATGCCTGCGTTAAAATGTCCACAATACAACTTGAGCAACGAGGGCTCAGAGCGGAACTAATCGCGCAGGTAGATGGGTGAATGCATGGCCCAGAATTTTTTGCACGTTTTCCGCAGTCTGCTCCTTTTGCTCTAACCGTGACTAATTACAAACTTGTGACGTAAATCCCATGAACTTTTGCGACGATTTAGATGAGGGTTCAGTTTAGCTGCATGTTTTGCCTGGAATGCCTCCCAAAGTCCCAACAGTTCCAACTTAGTGTATTAAGAAGACCGAAGCTTTCTCTGATCTAAGACTGCTATGTTATCTGATTGGAAAGTGACGATTCAGCTTTTGATACTAATAACACTGCGTTATTTTAAAGAAAAGAAGGAAAGAAAAAAATATCTATTTTAATATCACACTACAAAAAAAGTACAAGTTAATAGGTATGTATACTAAGTACGATTTAGATTTACGAAAAGCTAAACAACCCCTAGACAGGTTGCGGTAGGTACATACACTACAATATTGCTTGGCAATTATTTGTCTTTGCAGTATGTACTATCTACTTTGTATACAATATTCCTGTTTGTTTTTTTGTATGTGTGTAGAACGATATTCAAAAAAAAATTACGTCGATTTTTTAACTGCTGTTTTGTGAGGTGTTGAATAAAGTGGGTTTATAAACGTGTTTATATTGGAACAATCAGCGAAGACAGGCACGGTGCCGCTCATATCACGCTCCGTCCCCGATTCGCGGCCGAGCATGACGCGCGCGACGCCACCGTACCAGTTGCAGCTTGCAACACGCCGGACATCATTTTCTTTCAATTGTATGTCGTTGTAAAAACTAACATTTTTTTGCAATCATGTTCTTCGTTTTTCATCATCATCATCATCATATCAGCCTGCGGACGTCCACTGTCGAATAGGTCTTCCCAAGCGAGCGCCACCACACCCTGTCCTCGGCCTTCCTCCCCCCAGATTGTCTAACCCGCGCTCTACACTACTCGCGAAGTTGACAGAAGCGAGCAGTGTGGAGGGGCGCTTCGTCTAACTTCGCCAACTTTTCTTAGTACTTCGGTAAACTTTCTGAGTACTTCGCCGAGGAACTTCGCGAGTAGTGTAGAGGCCGGGTAAGAAAAACGTAAATATGGTTATCATAATCGTTTACTAATTCTGCGCCGCTGATTGGGTTCCTGATTTGCGTCAGCCAATCGCGGCGCAGAATTCGCTAGCGATTACGATAACAATGGATACGTTTTTCTTTCGCAATCAGGGGGCTGATATAGCCGCTTTCTGCCACGCATAAGGGTTCCTTTCCACCAGAGATGTGCTATGCAGCTATCCTGCAATGATGAGAAATGTACGCTATGAAAATATGTGACCGTTTCCATCAATAGGTACTAAGCTATGTAGCTGTGCGAGGAAGATTCGCTACAAGATACGCAAAGTAGCTGCGCGAGAAAGATTTGCATTTATCGATAGGGACATACTCTAGGTACTCTTTTCTGCACATAGCTACACCACTTGCGATGGCCCATAGCAGGCATCCATAGCACGCGTCCAACACGCATCTATAGCAGGCATCCTTCCATATAAAAAACAAATCTTAGTTGAATTCGTTTCCGTTGAATTGGTGGATATCAAGCTCTCTGTCTTGTGGAAAAGCACCGTTATGTCATCGGTCGTCTATGTTCGTCTATAATAATTATTAATTAATACGTCTACGTTTTTACCTCCATTCCTAAAGTAATTAACCGATTTTAATCAAATTTGCACACAGTTTGATCTAACTTAAAAGATAAGATAGCTTAAATCTGAATTTATCTATTTTTTTTAATATCCCTCAGGGCAAAACAACGTTTGCCAGGTCAGCTAGTTTAATATAATACATATATATAGACAGAAAGACGTTCTCGTCGGTGCTGAACCCGTGAGTTCATTCACTAGCTCTACACTACGGAGTAACGATTAGATTAGGGAGAGCGGACATTCCCAATTTGTCCAATCCCCTTATTGCGTCGTCGCTTCTCCGCACGTGTAATGTAAATATCACGTTCCCCCCGCAGCAAAGATTCGGCAACTTGTGATTCATAATATATTATAAAGCTCAAGTAGTAAAGAGAAGTAAAGGCTTATGTTTCGGCCCTACGAGCCTGCGAAATTCAAATTTTATTTATTTTTTTCGCAAATATGAAACACATTGTAGGTTTATGGCAATGAATTTTGAGGGCATAATATGTATGCATCTATATGGTTTTAATACAAACTTATGTAGAGGCTGTCTATGTATGTGGAATGTGGTTAAAATTTATGTAGAGGCTGTCCTTAGAGTATAGGATTACAAAGCTCCTTGTTTTTCTTAAAAAAACAACAAAAAGTATTTTTGCAGGCTAGATTTAATTTTTCAAATATTAAAATATTACAGCTTTTATTTATTTATTTATTTAGTACAAAAATTGGAGCTTCTGGTCTCCACCAGGGAATAACTTTATATTGACTGTCTCCACACTAGGATCCCCTGTATTGTGGAGATCACATCCTTCCATAATGTTACTCAAAATAATATAGGTAGGTAATGTGTGTGTTTGTGTATGTATGCGTGTGTGTGTGTACTGTACCGAAAGTATTTTTTTTCTGTTTCTACGTAACTTGATTCTAATAACCATTTATTGAAGGTTTTTTTACATTTATAACGGGACATTTTCACTATTTTTAGTGCTCTGATTTAACAGTTAACAGAGACTAAATTCGTCCATTGCAGCAAATTATGCTCTGTAAATACCAACTTCCTACCTTTAAATTCATTTGATTTGTTCTGATAAAAACGTTTATAAAAAGTACTGTTATTTGACATGACATATGAAAGTACAAAATATGTAAGTACAATGTACGATTGTACGACTAGAGAAACTATGCCAAAAACCTTATTGATGTTTTGTGAATATACCTATATGAATAAAAATAATACTTAAATCAAAAGTAAATTTCACTAAACTAATCAAAAAGAAATTAGGTACCTAACACACAAGGGCGGATCCAGCTTTGGTCCCAGGGGGGGGTCACATAGTTGTAGTCAAGTCACAAGAAGTTTTAATTTAATTATGATACTAATTGATACAGTTACAAAGTAGGTATTTTATTAATGTGTATAAGTAGGTACTGTACTTAAAAAACTTTAAATAAAAGAGCCAATATTTATTTTTCCGAAACGCATTATCACTTCATCTACTTCAATGGGTGCGTTTTTCGGACGTGGAGACGTCTTAACCAGTGTGGTTAAGACGTTTTTCAACTATTGAAGTTCTTAGCCACGATTTGATTATGCGTAACAGTTTAGAACGAACGCGAGCGAAGCGAGCTCAAATTTTTTACGATTTTGCAGGATAAATCTCTATATTTTATTCCATTCTATTTAACATGGTTTGACAGTGAGATCCGTCTTTAATAGATATATCATTTTTAGGTGTAATAACGTCTTATAATCACAAATATGCCCGAATGAAGTGAACACGAACTTTATATATTATATTTAGATAACTGAATATGCGAGCGAAGCGAGCTTAATTTTTTTAACATTTGTTATTTCGTTTCATTATGTGATCCATCTTTAATCTTTAATTTAAATAATATAGTAATTTTTTGCGGAATAATGAATTGAAATCGCAAATAGTCCTGAATGAAGCTGAATGAAGCATACACGAACGAAATATATCCTGACAACTGCATTGCGAGCGAAGCGAGTGCGAAATTTTCTGTTTTTTTTTTTAGTAAAAGTCACTACGTAACAAAGATCCTGGGGGCATACTTTGACAACTGGATATGCGAGCGAAGCGAGCCCAAAATTTTTACAATTTTGCAGGATAAATCACTATTTATTCCAGTCTTGAATTTAACATGGTTTGACAGTGAGATCCATCTTTAATAAAAATAATATAATTATTTTTAGACGTACAATAACGTCTTAAATTAATCGCAATATGCCCGAATGAAGTGAACGTGAACTTTATATATAGAGATCTCTTCCCGCTAAATGTTGATCATTCGCGACGTCATGCGAGTACTTTGTTGATCCGAAAACACATGTTGATCCGACGCCTTTTGTTGATCCAATATGCATCTCTGGTAACTAATGTGGCTCCAACCGGATCAACATCTACACTCATGGAACTTTTTACTAGCGTTCGCAGAAGTTGATCCGATATACAAATCCACCTTGCGATGGTTACGGAAAATGTTGATCCAATTTAAATGAGCCAATCAGAGCACGGCAAACGATCGGATTGGCTAAAAGCATCCGCGACGTTGCCGCTTCGTAGGTTTATACAAATATCTTTATTTGAAAGTATCCAGTTTAAGAAATTAGTTTGAGTATAGAGCTTGGTGAGTAACTTTACGACTAATTCGCTAAGTTGGACTTTTTCGACTATGATTTTGATATAAACCTGTGAAGATACTACTGCCATTGTCGCAATTTGAATGTTGAAAGTAGGCGGCAGAGCGTTAGATGGAAATGCAGGTCACGCAGCCCTCTCGAAGGATACCCACTAGGTGACTAGGCGTTGCCGTGTGCCATCCAAAAGTTGCCGGCCTGCGGATGACAGACGTTAGGAGCCGTCCGTCGTCAAAACCGGTGGGTTATGACCTGGCGGGAGCGTAGTGCATACAAAAGTGAATCCCGTACTCCCGCCAGCGGGTCCGTCGTGGACACAGACAGTTTTAGTGGGTGCAACTTAACCCATATGTTTCCCCTTGCCGGAGTGGTATGCTTTAGGCATTTTCTGTCTATAAATAAAAAAAAACCGGCCAAATGCGAGTCGGACTCGCGCACCGAGGGTTCCATACTGCAAAAGAAGTAAAATTTTTTAAAGAATTACTTTTGTTCATGAATTTACGAGTATAATTTACATGTAGGTACTTTTTTTGGTGGTTTATTGTTTTTATTAAAAAAAAGTATAATAGTAAGAGAGTTAATTTTATTTTTCCTGTAAAATATACGTTAATTTCTATTAATCATAATTATTTCAGATTTTTCGATTGAAATTTTGACGACCCGGTATTCCCCCCTTTTTAAATAAAAACAAAAATGATTTTCAATTTCATTTTCGAGTGTGACAGGCAGACGGACGGACGGACGGACGGACGGAGAAAGTCACACCATAAGGGTTCCATTTTTACCATTTTGGTATGGAACCCTAAAAAGGTCCTATCGATATTTGAAACGCATAGTTAATTAAAACTTATTTTCGTGCGAAGTTAAAAACTGGTAGCCAAGTAAGTCCTTAGTCCTTGGTATCATAATATGAATACCCTATTTATTACCATACGTATCCATCACGGAAAAGGAAGTACCTACGTTTCCACTTTCCACTGAAGCGGTCTACTCCGCCCGCTCCTCTTCAATCGTTAACATAATACCTACATAATATCGAGTTTCTAAATAATAATAATAATAATAATTACATTAAAATTGTTGAACATCACCACTGAGTTCAACAGTTGCATCAGAATGGAACTCGGGGTGGACAAGTGTGCGGTCCTGCATGTGGAGCGGGGACGGGTCGCTCGCTCGGCCGAGATCAATCTCGAGCCGTCGAGCATCAAGACCCTCTCCGAGGCTGAGTCATACCGGTATCTGGGCATGTCACAATCAATAGGGGTTCAGGAGGCGGATGTGAAACAGTCTGTTTGCGAGGTCTTTTTTCGGCGCCTGGCAAAGATCTGTAAGAGTTATTTGTCGGGTGCCAATAAGGTCCGAGCCTATAACGGCTGGGTCATGCCCGTCCTCATGTACACCTTTGGCGTGCTCAGATGGACTCAAACCGAACTAGACGCCCTGGATAGAAAGGTCCGCACAACTATGACTGCCCATCGCATGCACCACCCAAAGTCGTCTGTCATGAGGCTGTATATCCCCCGGAAGTGTGGTGGCCGCGGCATGCTCAACGTCAAGACCATGCACAATCGGGAGATATCCAGTCTCAGAGCATACTTTGAGGCGAAAAGGGAGTCTCCGGTGCATCGGGAAGTCATAGAATGTGATAAAGGACTTACTCCCCTATCTTTGGCCAACACCGAGTGGCGGGGACCGGTTGTGCTTAGCACCTCTGACCGGGAGTCCGTATGGAAGGGGAAGGAGCTGCACGGACGCTTTTTTAAGGCTCTTCATGAGCCCCACGTGGATAGAAAAGCGTCCGTGCAGTGGCTGCGTTTCGGTGACCTCTTTGGGGAAACCGAGGGTTTTGTCTGTGCAATACAAGATCAGGTGGTTAAGACGCGGAACTACCGAAAGTACATTCTGAAGGATGGCACTCATGACATTTGTCGAGCCTGTCGCCATCCCGGTGAGTCACTCAGACATGTGCTTTCGGGGTGTTCGGCGCTTGCCAACACTGAGTATTTGCACAGGCACAACCAAGCAGCCAAAATCCTTCACCAAGAGCTTGCTCTGAAGTACGGACTCCTGGATGAGAGGGTGCCCTATTATAGGTACACGCCGGTTCCTGTCCTCCAGCGTGGCGGCGTCCGGCTCTATTGGGACCGGTCAGTCATCACGGACAGGACGATCTTGGCTAACAAGCTTGATATCGTGGTGATGGACCGGGCACAGTCGCGGGTGTTTTTGGTGGACATCACGATCCCGTATGACGAGAACCTCGTGAGAGCTGAGACGGAGAAAAAACGAAAGTATCTGGATCTGGCTCACGAGGTTTCCGCCATGTGGCACGTGGAGTCCACTGAAACCATTCCAATCGTGATATCTGCTAATGGTTTAATCCCAGTCAGCCTCGCTCACCATCTGCGGCGACTGGGTTTCCGTGGCAGTTCACTTGCGGCCAAGATGCAGAAGGCGGTGGTGCTCGACTCGGCTAGGATAGTCCGTCGGTTTCTTAGCCTGTCGCCCTGACCCCCGGCCGTTTGGTCTCCCCTGCCGGGGTGTAGTCCTCCGCCCGGCACATATATGTGTGTGTGTAACGTTTATGTATGTTTATTTATATTTTTCGTATTTAAGTAAGTTTATTATGTCTCTTTGGCTTTTATATATATTTATTATGTGCCGGGTGTGAGAGTAAAAATAAATATGAAAATAATAATAATAATAATAAACTTTATTTGGGTTAGAAAATGGACACAGATAAATATGGAAAAACAAAATTACAAAGTCAAGAGAATACTAAAACTAAAGAAATCTGTGACCAGAAAACACAAAAAGGGGCAACGACTCAGCATAATGCCGAGATGGTGTAGATACATCATAACAGCGCTGATTTTCAGCCGGCCCCTAAAAACCTCGACGTCCCGGACCGGCCCGGGCTGCCCGTCGATTTGACTTCGCTGGTCAACAAAAATATTATAGATCAATGACAAAAAGGAACATGTTAAATGCTACGACAATTATTGTCATTCCACCTGACTTCCAAGGCATTTCTTTGAAGTTTGGCAGTGTCACTTACTAATAGATAATCTAATATGGATTACTAGCAGATACCCGCGGCTTCGCTCGCGTAAATTTTAGATTTCCTATTCTGACGGGAAGCCATGAATTTTACCGGAATAAAAAGTAGCCTTTGTGTTAGTTTAGAACGAACTCTATCTCCATTCCAACTTTCAGCAAAAAAAATTCTTAGTTGCAGTTTGAAGGAATGTTTTTCCACATGAATAAACATTTTTCACTATTTCCGCGGAAACCATTGATTTTCCCGGAATAAAAAAATTAATAAAAACCCATCAAAATACACGATATTTCAAATTGTTTTTTAAAAAACGAGCCAAGCGCGAGTACGAGTCGCGCACCGAGGGTTCCATACTATAAAAGAAGAAAAACATTAAAAGAATCACTTTAGTTCATGAATTTACGAGTATAATATACATGTAGGTACTTTTGTTGCCAAACCGCAAACCTAACTTTGATTTTGGTGGTTTATTGTTATTATCAAAAAAGTACAATAGTTAGAGAGTTGTTTTTTTTCAACTGTAAAATATACGTTTATTCCTATTGATCATAATTATTTCAGATTTTTCGATTGGTAAACTTCGGAGACAGGTGGGGGGGACGGTATTTTTTTCGACAATTTGCCCAATAACTCAAAAAAAACTATCAGGCATAAAACTAAATAAAAATTGTTTTTAGAATACACAAGTAACGCCCTTTCATATGATACCCCATTCAATATTGTTATTTCATTTTGAAATTTCGACAACCCAGTTTTCCCCCCTTTTTTAATAAAAATAAAATAGATTTTCAATTTTTTATGATTGCAATGGCGGCGCACCGCAATTACCTACAACTATTCCAAATTTCAGGTCGATAGCTTTAATAGTTACTGAAACAATAAAGTGTGACAGACGGACGGATGGACGGACGGACGGACGCACGGACGGTCGGACCGAGAAAGTCTCACCATAAGGGTTCCATTTTTACCATTTTGGTATGGAACCCTAAAAAGGGAACCGCCTTCAAAAAAACCCACTGAAAAGCACAAAATAATTTTCTAATAAATCTGGGTACACCTACTTAGTTTTCGATTAAATAAGTTCGATTCACAAAGGCAGTAGCTAACGCATCTTTCTTACCTTATTTCTCTAACGAAGTAGTCTAGTGGGTTCTTTGTCACACGTAGAACGCGACGTTGCCGCTCTGTGTAAGATGCCAATTCGTCAGTTTTGGCTCCGGATCCACTTATTGTAAGTAAATGTCGCATATGAGTTTAATATATTCTGGATCTAAGAAAGCTTTTTCAGTATGATTTTTTCGGCCGTTTTTGGATCAACAAATATTGGTTAAATCGCTGACGAGTATGTCGAAAATCTGTTTGTGCAGATCCACTGACGTCACACGCGCATTAGGGGCGGATCAAAGTATATCAGTTTACCCGAGGCAGAGCGGAGTAAACACGTGAAATAGGTGGATCAACATTTGTTCTAGCTTCTCACTGGAGCAACATTTACCGTGAACGGATCTATATATATATATATATATATATATATATATATATATAGATCCGTTCACGGTAAATGTTGCTTGTAAACGTATATTTTACAGAAGAAAAAAAACAACTCTCTAATCTAACTATTGTACTTTTTTTGATAATAACAATAAACCACCAAAATCAAAGTTAGGTTTGCGGTTTGGCAACAAAAGTACCTACATGTATATTATACTCGTAAATTCATGAACTAAAGTGATTCTTTTAATGTTTTTCTTCTTTTATAGTATGGAACCCTCGGTGCGCGACTCGTACTCGCGCTTGGCTCGTTTTTTAAAAACAATTTGAAATATCGTGTATTTTGATGGGTTTTTATTAATTTTTTTATTCCGGGAAAATCAATGGTTTCCGCGGAAATAGTGAAAAATGTTTATTCATGTGGAAAAACATTCCTTCAAACTGTAACTAAGAAATTTTTTTGCTGAAAGTTGGAATGGAGATAGAGTTCGTTCTAAACTAACACAAAGGCTACTTTTTATTCCGGTAAAATTCATGGCTTCCCGTCAGAATAGGAAATCTAAAATTTACGCGAGCGAAGCCGCGGGTATCTGCTAGTAATCCATATTAGATTATCTATTTAGAAACTCGATATTATGTAGGTATTATGTTAACGATTGAAGAGGAGCGGGCGGAGTAGACCGCTTCAGTGGAAAGTGGAAACGTAGGTACTCCCTTTTCCGTGGTGGATACGTATGGTAATAAATAGGGTATTCATATTATGATACCAAGGACTAAGGACTTACTTGGCTACCAGTTTTTAACTTCGCACGAAAATAAGTTTTAACTAACTATGCGTTTCAAATATCAATAGGACCTTTTTAGGGTTCCATACCAAAATGGTAAAAATGGAACCCTTATGGTGTGACTTTCTCCGTCCGTCCGTCCGTCCGTCCGTCTGCCTGTCACACTCGAAAATCAAATTGAAAATCATTTTTGTTTTTATTTAAAAAGGGGGGAATACCGGGTCGTCAAAATTTCAATCGAAAAATCTGAAATAATTACGATTAATAGAAATTAACGTATATTTTACAGGAAAAATAAAATTAACTCTCTAACTATTATACTTTTTTTAATAAAAACAATAAACCGCCAAAAACAAAGTTATGTTTGCGGTTCGCCAAAAAAAGTACCTACATGTAAATTATACTCGTAAATTCATGAACAAAAGTAATTCTTTAAAAAATTTTACTTCTTTTGTAGTATGGAACCCTCGGTGCGCGAGTCCGACTCGCATTTGGCCGGTTTTTTTTTTATTTATAGACAGAAAATGCCTAAAGCATACCACTCCGGCAAGGGGAAACATATGGGTTAAGTTGCACCCACTAAAACTGTCTGTGTCCACGACAGACCCGCTGGCGGGAGTACGGGATTCACTTTTGTATGCACTACGCTCCCGCCAGGTCATAACCCACCGGTTTTGACGACGGACGGCTCCTAACGTCTGTCATCCGCAGGCCGGCAACTTATGGATGGCACACGGCAACGCCTAGTCACCTAGTGGGTATCCTTCGAGAGGGCTGCGTGACCTGCATTTCCATCTAACGCTCTGCCGCCTACTTTCAACATTCAAATTGCGACAATGGCAGTAGTATCTTCACAGGTTTATATAAAAATCATAGTCGAAAAAGTCCAACTTAGCGAATTAGTCGCAAAGTTACTCACCAAGCTCTATACTCAAACTAATTTCTTAAACTGGATACTTTCAAATAAAGATATTTGTATAAACCTACGAAGCGGCAACGTCGCGGATACTTTTAGCCAATCCGATCGTTTGCCGTTCTCTGATTGGCTCATTTGAATGGGATCAACATGTTCCGTAACCATCGCAAGGTGGATTTGTATATCGGATCAACTTTTGCGAACGCTAGTAAAAAGTTCCATGAGTGTAGATGTTGATCCGGTTGGAGCCACATTAGTTACCAGAGATGCATATTGGATCAACAAAAGGCGTCGGATCAACATGTGTTTTCGGATCAACAAAGTACTCGCGTGACGTCGCGAATGATCAACATTTAGCGGGAAGAGATCTCTATATATATATATATATATATATATATATATCTATATAGATCCGTTCACGGTAAATGTTGCTCCAGTGCGAAGCTAGAACAAATGTTGATCCACCTATTTCACGTGTTTACTCAGCTCTACCTCGGGCCAACTGATATACTTTGATCCACCCATAATGCGCGTGTGACGTCAGTGGATCTGCACGAACAGATTTTCGACATACTCGTCAGCGATTTAACCAATATTTGTTGATCCAAAAACGGCCGAAAAAATCATACTGAAAAAGCTTTCTTAGATCCAGAATATAATATTAAACTCATATGCGACATTTACTTATAATAAGTGGATCCGGAGCCAAAACTGACGAATTGGCATCTTACACAGAGCGGCAACGTCGCGTTCTACGTGTGACAAAGAACCCACTAGACTACTTCGTTAGAGAAATAAGGTAAGAAAGATGCGTTAGCTACTGCCTTTGTGAATCGAACTTATTTAATCGAAAACTAAGTAGGTGTACCCAGATTTATTAGAAAATTATTTTGTGCTTTTCAGTGGGTTTTTTTGAAGGCGGTTCCCTTTTTAGGGTTCCATACCAAAATGGTAAAAATGGAACCCTTATGGTGAGACTTTCTCCGTCCGACCGTCCGTGCGTCCGTCCGTCCGTTCATCCGTCCGTCTGTCACACTTTATTGTTTCAGTAACTATTAAAGCTATCGACCTGAAATTTGGAATAGTTGTAGGTAATTGCGGTGCGCCGCCATTGCAATCATAAAAAATTGAAAATCTATTTTATTTTTATTAAAAAAGGGGGGAAAACTGGGTCGTCGAAATTTCAAAATGAAATAACAATATTGAATGGAGTATCATATGACAGGGCGTTACTTGTGTATTCTAAAAACAATTTTTATTTAGTTTTATGCCTAATAGTTTTTTTTTTGAGTTATTGGGCAAATTGTCGAAAAAAATACCGTCCCCCCCCCCCCCCCTTGTCTCCGAAGTTTACCAATCGAAAAATCTGAAATAATTATGATCAATAGGAATAAACGTATATTTTACAGTAGAAAAAAACAACTCTCTAACTATTGTACTTTTTTTGATAATAACAATAAACCACCAAAATCAAAGTTAGGTTTGCGGTTTGGCAACAAAAGTACCTACATGTATATTATACTCGTAAATTCATGAACTAAAGTGATCCTTTTAATGTTTTTCTTCTTTTATAGTATGGAACCCTCGGTGCGCGACTCGTACTCGCGCTTGGCTCGTTTTTTAAAAAACAATTTGAAATATCGTGTATTTTGATGGGTTTTTATTAATTTTTTTATTCCGGGAAAATCAATGGTTTCCGCGGAAATAGTGAAAAATGTTTATTCATGTGGAAAAACATTCCTTCAAACTGCAACTAAGAAATTTTTTTGCTGAAAGTTGGAATGGAGATAGAGTTCGTTCTAAACTAACACAAAGGCTACTTTTTATTCCGGTAAAATTCATGGCTTCCCGTCAGAATAGGAAATCTAAAATTTACGCGAGCGAAGCCGCGGGTATCTGCTAGTAATCCATATTAGATTATCTATTTAGAAACTCGATATTATGTAGGTATTATGTTAACGATTGAAGAGGAGCGGGCGGAGTAGACCGCTTCAGTGGAAAGTGGAAACGTAGGTACTCCCTTTTCCGTGATGGATACGTATGGTAATAAATAGGGTATTCATATTATGATACCAAGGACTAAGGACTTACTTGGCTACCAGTTTTTAACTTCGCACGAAAATAAGTTTTAACTAACTATGCGTTTCAAATATCAATAGGACCTTTTTAGGGTTCCATACCAAAATGGTAAAAATGGAACCCTTATGGTGTGACTTTCTCCGTCCGTCCGTCCGTCCGTCCGTCTGCCTGTCACACTCGAAAATCAAATTGAAAATCATTTTTGTTTTTATTTAAAAAGGGGGGAATACCGGGTCGTCAAAATTTCAATCGAAAAATCTGAAATAATTATGATTAATAGAAATTAACGTATATTTTACAGGGAAAATAAAATTAATTCTCTAACTATTATACTTTTTTTAAAAAAAACAATAAACCGCCAAAAACAAAGTTATGTTTGCGGTTCGCCAAAAAAAGTACCTACATGTAAATTATACTCGTAAATTCATGAAAAAAAGTAATTCTTTAAAAAATTTTACTTCTTTTGCAGTATGGAACCCTCGGTGCGCGAGTCCGACTTGCATTTGGCCGTTTTTTTTTTTATTTATTGACAGAAAATGCCTAAAGCATACCACTCCGGCAAGGGGAAACATATGGGTTAAGTTGCACCCACTAAAACTGTCTGTGTCCACGACAGACCCGCTGGCGGGAGTACGGGATTCACTTTTGTATGCACTACGCTCCCGCCAGGTCATAACCCACCGGTTTTGACGACGGACGGCTCCTAACGTCTGTCATCCGCAGGCCGGCAACTTATGGATGGCACACGGCAACGCCTAGTCACCTAGTGGGTATCCTTCGAGAGGGCTGCGTGACCTGCATTTCCATCTAACGCTCTGCCGCCTACTTTCAACATTCAAATTGCGACAATGGCAGTAGTATCTTCATAGGTTTATATAAAAATCATAGTCGAAAAAGTCCAACTTAGGGAATTAGTTGCAAAGTTACTCACACCATGTTCTATACTGAAACTAATTTCTTAAACTGGATACTTTCAAATAAAGATATTTGTATAAGCCTACGAAGCGGCAACGTCGCGGATGCTTTTAGCCAATCCGATCGTTTGCCGTGCTCTGATTGGCTCATTTGAATGGGATCAACATTTTCCGTAACCATCGCAAGGTGGATTTGTATATCGGATCAACTTTTGCGAACGTTAGTAAAAAGTTCCATGAGTGTAGATGTTGATCCGGTTGGAGCCACATTAGTTACCAGAGATGCATATTGGATCAACAAAAGGCGTCGGATCAACATGTGTTTTCGGATCAACAAAGTACTCGCGTGACGTCGCGAATGATCAACATTTAGCGGGAAGAGATCTCTATATATATATATATATATATATATATATATATATATGTAACAAAATATATATATATATATATATATATTTTGTTACATTTTCATGCGAGCGAAGCGAGCTCAAATTTTTTACGTTTTTTAATTTCGTTTTATACTGTGGTCCATCTTTAATCCTAATTTAAATAATATAATAATTTTTAGGCGGAATAACGTCTTGAAATCACAAATAGTCCTGAATGAAGCGAACACGAACTTTTGTATATTCTGATAAGTCTGAATATGCGAGCGAAGCGAGCGCGAAATTTTCTGTTTTTTATTTTTTACTGAAAAAGTCACAACATAACAATGATCGTGGGGGCATAAATATTTTGATAACTGGATATGCGAGCGAAGCGAGCTAAAATTTTTACATTTTCGCATGATAAATCACTATTTATTCCTTGACCTGAAATGACCTTGTATACATCCGTGCATTCAAGGTCATTTCGTGAAAATCCGCCGTGGAGGACACTTAGATACCTACATCATTTTTACGAGAATATAATTTCAAAACCCAAATATATCTTGAGATTAATTAATAAAATCAGTAAATAAGGAGGATTGTTGGTAAATCAGGAAATCTCCTGGGAAATCTGGAGGTCATCAGTTAATAGGTCGCACGAGGTAAAATTAAAATTTTCGATACTTTCGTTCCCTAATAATGCATTTGACACCATATAAAATAAAATCAACCATAAATCAATTAAATATTAATGGTACTCACTTACATAAAATCTATATTGTTCCAAAAAATACCATATAAAACATTATATTTTACAGTTTTAACTATTGGTCCATCTAGGTTCTGGAAGGCCCAGGGGGGGGTCATGACCCCCATGACCCCCCCCCTGGATCCGCCGATGCTAACACAATCAAGAAATATCTGGGTGACCGAGCCTTTCTCGATATTTGAAACCCCCTGAAAATCGTTGGAGCCGTTTCCTAGATTCAGATCTAGACACGAGGAAGCGTGGCAAGACAAGTTCAAATTATGTATTTACAAGAATTGCTCGTTCAAAGCTATATAAGATATATCTACCTACTTATTTTGAACGATGAATAGAATTTATAACAATTTGCAATGAAGTCATGTAATAGAGCAGTTGTTGCGGTTGATAAAACATCGTAATAATGGATATTAATAAAATAACAAATATATTAATTATACTCGCATATAATTATTATGATAATGAGGTACTTAAATTATAATGAAACGCAACAAGTTTCACTATAATAATTATTATAAGAGTGCAATAGATCCTGGCGACAAACGGACAGATGGACGGCAAAGTTCCGTTCCGGCTAAGTTCCTTTCGGTACGGAACTATTAAAAAAGGTTATTAAATTTATTTCAATCAGTACCTATAGCTTAAAAACTAAAAAAAAAACCGCATAAATTATGTTATTTACCGAGTGTTTAACTGTACCCAATGTGAAACAAACAGTGTATTTCTTTGTTCCCAGTGTGTTTCTTGTAAGCAGTAATCA
The DNA here is from genome assembly GCA_963855885.1 of Coenonympha glycerion. NCBI lineage: Eukaryota > Metazoa > Arthropoda > Insecta > Lepidoptera > Nymphalidae > Coenonympha > Coenonympha glycerion. Next base: position 6,683,894 of record OY979628.1, read on the forward strand.
CTAATAACCATCGCCTGACTACAACGAACGTACTCGTAATTCCAACATCATTATTGGCTAAAGACTTCTACAAAATTAAGGTCACCAGACAGTTTCATTTCCTAATAAGTCTTAAAATTTCTTACTCGTCTAGTATTTCAAGCAGTTAGTTTGGTGTATCATTTTCCATATAGTAAATTATCCTATGCAGGAAACTTGCTAATGTTGTGTTATGTATAAGCTACAGTTCAGTTGCGCTGTTTAGTTTCAAAATTATAATCGAATATGTATTTTCTGTGGGTATTTTAATTCGAATAATATAACTGTTTTATTTTTGTTCCATGTTTATTGTATATTATGTTTGGTATTGAAATCTGTAGCTTTATATTGCTATAACTTTCCTTGAAATCGAGTTGGGAAGTACGAAGAGGATTAAGTATTATGGGGATATATTCTAGCAAGTGAAAACCAATCTGGATAATGCCCATGGATTTGTGGAACCCCTTATAAGTAAAAAGCTGATTCTTATACAATTTTTTTATAGTCTACGGGTCTCCACATTAACGGATTCCAAAATTATAAGGAAATAAACAAGTTGTACTTCTCAATAAAATCTGTATTCAGACAGGAATGTGCATTGAAATGAAAATAACAATTTGTGTGCAAAATTAAATTCCGGATATGAAAAACAAATTCCTAGTGCCAATAGTTTTTAAATATTTTTTTCCTAGAATTTTTTGGTTTTGGTTCATGAGAAAACTTGATACCTACCACCTTTGGTCATTCTCCTTTGCAATATAAAGTTATTCCTTGGTCTGTGGTCATATAAATACATCAAGAGAGATCACATTCAAAAATGTGCAGTTTTTTAAAGCAGCGTCTGATGAGTTTGTTATAATGACGACGATGTTATCGCAATGACGAGTACGATTAGTAATTAGTAAACTACATTTCTGTCCTAGAAAAAATACTACATAACAACTGGTCTTCGTTAAATATAAATGCTCGTGATGCTGATACCACAATCCTCGCAAGCGGCCGTTGACCGACACACTTAAACGTTAAAACTTGGATCACTTGTAAACAGAACATACATACAGTGCGACAAGGCTATCTTGGCGCGTGGCCAAAATCGGAACTAGCGCCGCTAACTTGTAATACTGTTTTATAGTTCGCTCTGTATGTTGAGTTGTTTTTGCTTCATATTAACCAAATTAAATCTAAAATTGAAGTAAAGTTTCTGGCTGCATTTGTTATATAACAGCGCCCTCCTGACAATGTCATCCAAGTGTCAAGAGAGCCTTGTCGGACTCTACAACTGAAGATCGATCAATAAATACAACAGTTAACTCTTGCGGTATTTATTACACACCATCAATCACATTTTATTAATATTACTGCGACCCCATTTTTAGGATAGCATTGACACCTTCACGTTAAATTTTTAACGATTATTTGCAGAGAGTTAGCAAACGCCAGGCAGGTATTGCGTTCCGAAAAATACTTTTATCTACGCTCATTGAAACCTACTAAAGAAAATTTAACTCCACCTGACATTTTAGTAATTGCAACAAAAATGACCCACAATCTTTTACCAACAAAGGGAAGGATTTACGACAAACGTTAGCAAGATTTTATGGTTTGGATTTATGATAATTTGAGCGTAGATAAAGTAGTGTATGAAACTCTACATAATTAGGTATTAAAACACTCATGTGATACTATTAAAAAACTCGCCTGCGGCTCGTTTTTTAAACTCACACTCATGTTTCAATACCCCCCATTATGCATCCGTTTCATAAACTACTATTTTAAGGAGTCTTACACACTGTTTCATAGGTTCTATTGAATATAATGATATCTCCACTCAACTATTTTGTAATGCCCTGGGACGGAAATTATGTAAGTATACTCCAATTGGTACTACTGGGGAATATTCGTGAATAGCCCGTCCCAAGTGGTGAGCACAAATCGTATCTAAGGTGCTATTACTTACTTATATGAATTTTTAAAATTATTACATCATGATGGTACACCACTTGGGTGTTGATTTTAATTGATTCAATTATATACTTCTAATAATTGACCTTTAATAATAATTTATGTACACTTGCGAAACGTACCATAAAATCTGACATTTCAACAACTCGTAGCTGGCACCTTCTTTAACCTTTAGCAGTTTACTCGTAAAATGTCTTAAGAATGCACTGACCTACGTTTTCTCCATACATTCAAAATATCAAATCATTTGTAATTCTTGCATATTTCGATCATGTTGTGGTATTATTCGGATTCATATAGTAATAATCTATGCTCCTGGCCACATTATTTGGTTCGGAAATACTTCTTTAAAACGAAATAATAATCAATTTTGATCAGAATTTTTATAACTTTGGTCGAGTTCCATAATACCAAAAATTATGAATGAAAACTTGTAACTTTCTTTATGAACTGTAGCCCTATTCTGTAACTCGGTGCCTATCAAAGAATGATAGCCACTAGCAAATGTTTTTCATCCATTGAAGTTTTGCTAAGGAAATGTTATTTTTATTTCATAGCGAACTTTCAATGGATAAAAAACATATGCCAGTGGCTATCATTCTTTGATAGGCACCGAGATACAGAATACGGGCGCTGGTGTTTTTCTTTATCTGAACAGTAAAAGCTGTGCTCCTGAACTAATGCGACGTGAGATAGTGTTGTTTTTATTACAAAACAAATAAGCAGAAAACAAGTCCTCTTCGACATACAAATAAGCATAACTAAATTCGTTTACAATTTCGTTTAACAAAAGTATTTCGGAACCAGATATGGCCAGGAGCATAGATTATTACTTTATTAACCTGAATAACATCACAACATGATCGAAATTTGCACGAATTACAAATGATTTTGGTATTACGTTTGTATGGGAGACATGGTGGGTTAGTGGACTCTTAAGAAACCTACTCTTTTCTTTTCGGTTTATTATCTTCTAAATTTCCGTTTACCTATTTTATGTTGCATCTTCTGACATTCATATACTGTCATGCCTAATTCATATTAAAATTAAGTAGGTATACTGTATACCCATATAATGAGTTTATGACAAACAATCTCTACTTGATGATCTTCGACTAACATGGCGTAATGTTTTCCATGGAAGTAATATTGTTAATGAGTTAACCCGTTTAGATAGTTCATGAAGCATTTTTGTGAGAAGGTTCGGTCATTGTCATTTTCCTGTGATTCATAAAAAAATATAAAATTGAAAGAACCCAAAGAGCCCGAAGAACCTCACCAAGAATATAATTTTATAAATAACGATGTCAAAGACATAAAGTTGTTATCTTTCCTGTGCTTGTGCCCGGTCACTTTTAATGTTTGTACAAGTAATGATTCTGACACAGATCGTTGTGAGATACAAACAATGTCACGTGTGACACAAATAACAATTATAATTGGAACCTCAACAATGTGATTATAACATTTATAACATAGAGATAACAAAACTATAAGGGTTGATGACAGTTGAGGTCCATTGAACAGAAATAATTGAACACCTCCCACCAAAGTCGAAGATAAGATAAAGTAGGTACTAGGTAGGCAATCTTTGGCTAGGTATAGGGTACTATTTTATACGTATTCTGTTGCTAGGTAGGTTCGTTAAGGAAAAACATTCTCGTTGAAAATTGCTGATTGAGTTTCGTTTGGAAATTTTGAAAGAATAAAATATTTTCACCCCATTACTTAATAATGTTATCCTGTTATTTGGTTAACCTAGTATAGCTAAGTACATTACCTAATTACTCAAAGGACTACCTATTCATAGTAGGTAAATGGTCGAGTTAAGATATCTATAATATGAATTTTTATCTTTGTTATAAATACGATTTAAAAGTAGTATCTAGGTTATGTAAATTTCTATAAAAGGGATTTATGATGGCTAAAATACTTACATTTAAGTAAACAGTAAACAAAAATAACGTGACAATGTTGGAAAAGTAGGATTACTACATTTTGTTTGAATTTATCATTCCTACAAACATCTGGCAATTAGTTCTTAATATAACTAACCACCTAAATCTTCTTCTTCTCTGTATATAAAAATGAATTGCTGTTCGTTAGTCTCGCTAAAACTGAACGGATTTATATTAAGGTGTTGCGGCCCTACCAGCCCGCGAAATTCAAATTTTATTTAGTTTTTCGCAGATATTAGACTAACTACACATTGTAGATTTATGGCAATGCATTTTGCGGGCCTACTTTTTATGCACCTACATGTTTTTAATAGAAACTTTGCTCGAAAGTTCCCACTCATCTCATATTGGTTCCCGAAAGATAATTTTTTGCAGTTTCCCAGATTTCGAGCTATCGGGAACCAATATGAAATAAATGAGTATTGTTGAGTAGATTTTTTATTAAAAACATGTAGATGCATAAATGTTGTGCCCGCAAAACGCATTGCCATTACCTTTTGATGTATAATTAGCCCACTATGAGTGAAAAACTAAATAAAATTTGAAATTTCGCGCCCGGATGGTACCCATCGCCCTTAAATGGGGTTTGAAATGTTCATGGAGGTCTAGGGAAGGTTTAAAAGTTGCGAAAAATTCGAATAATTGCCGGGAAAACAGCTCTTTTCTATTTCCCATACAAACGTTTTCTAATGTAGAGTAAAAAAACTGCCACATTAAAAATCTTTTTGAGAGGACGAAGTCTGTCGGGTTCGCTAGTATAAAAGATATTATACAGATACTGTTAGACAAAAAAATACCTCCAAAATAACTGTTCGAAGACGATAAAGACAGACTGAAAAGTGTTAGAATTATCGTCGTCCTTGCGACTGCGCGGGATTGCTCAACGCAAACCGAAACTAAAAGCACTTGCCACTAGCTTGGCCACTAGGTTTGCCGTTAATTACCTACTGACCGCTCACTTTGGAGTGGAAGTGTGCACAGTTGGTTATGAGATCATAAAAATTGCATAAACGCACGCATAAATAACTCAAATTTGTTTGAAGTAACGTTGCAAAATAGCTAATCTTTGTCTAATCCGGTCTGACCTAATTTAACTTCCTACTCGGTATAGAAATAAGACCTGCATTGCAGTCAAAGCAGCTCAGCCGAAGTCATGTCACATTCTCGATCCTACATAGCTCGATAAGCCTAGTCACGTGATTTATCGATGATTCCCTTATATTTTTAATTTTCAAAGCGATATCGTTATATTTCTACAATAGAAATAGAATCGATAATGTAACATGGTTATAGGTGCCGGTTTATTTGTTCATGCATATTAAACAAATACCTAATTGGCTGTATACCTACCTACTTATTTCGAGTTACTCAATAAAAGTAGAGTTTTTGTATCATTGTATTGTTTCAGCGTTGTTTGTCTTACCTGATTTTCAATTCTTGATCCGAAAATCTCATGGGCCAACCAAAGTTCAAAATTATAACACTTCAAAAATAATAGGCGGGAAAATATTAATAAAGTGTGTTTTGATATCACTGAACTAATCGAACCAGTTCAAGTTTCTAGGTTTAGAGGCCAGAATATGGAATCATAATATTTACGAGTAAGTAGGCATATTGTATTCTAAATTATGATTGCTAAGTTAAAAGATAAAAATAAATACAATTAAATTCAAGTTTCACGTGCCATGATAGATAGGTATGATTGTCCAATTCATAAATATAATGTATAGGTACTTAGGTATAGTATAATTGACAACACAATCGGGGAGCCCTAAATCGCGGTCAAAGGTCAGTGATAAATTGATAACTGAGCGCTGTACATGTCAAAGCAATTTAATATTTGAACACCAATCACTAAACTAAACTACATACCTAAGTATGAACCTACCTAAGCATACCCACTTAGACCCAGTTTCACCAATGCAGAGAGGAGATGCGCAGTGGCGAGGAGATATGAGCTGGGGTAGGTACCACCATCACCAGTAATGTTGTAGTATTGTTTTTATTTTTTTTTATACAAACATAGAATGAGGTGAGGGCCCTTGGGCGTAGCGTCATTCGATGATGCTTTCGGGTGTCCGAGGCACGGGGAGAAGTCTCGACTTCGACCAGCCGATTGTTGAAATCTCCGCTCTGCCGCGCCGCGTGGTCGCTGGCGGCATAAAAATCTCCCCTCTCCGCTTACTTGATACATTTTTACCGAGGTTAAAAGGAGAGAAGAAATGGAAATAACGAAATCTGATTGGTTATTCAAAACACATCTCCTGCCGTATCTTGCCGTCTTCTCTCCGCTTTGGTGGAAACCGGGCCTGACTCTTCTATTTTTATTTTTACTTGAATGCCAATAGACAAAGGTAAAGAGTAAGGATATCTAGTCACACGGTAGCCTGTCAAGCCAAGTTCATCTCACTTCTACCCCCCACTTCCTCCCTTCAGACCAAAATAGTAGGTACAATCGATTATTATTATTCATGCCTTTCTTTTCACCATTTAACAACCCAAACAACTCAAAAAATATTAAAGCAAGTTTGTAATTATTCACTATAATTATATTACAGAAGGTCATAATAATATTATCTAACGAATACCCAGTAGAATTACGATTTGGTACAACACGGTGGCTTTAGAGTTACGTATTTATTGGTGCTCTCTTTTCCTTATAAGAGGGGAGAGTGGGAAAGCAAACCGCCTGCATATACGAGGTCAGTGTGGTCAGGTCCTACTAACATACTTCGCTGACATGTGGTTCAGGCTTAGCCCTTACTGTTGTATAATGTTACCGCATAAGCAAGAAGTTTCGTGATAGAGCAAATACTTGCAATTGCTTTGTAAGTAGGATGCACATAATGTTGCTAAGTTTTCTCGAGTCTGTTTACTTCAGTTGTTGTAGGTGGTTGTACCTTACGACAATTATGTAATCTATGACAATTTTTATATGTTGCATTCAAAAATGTAGGTATAGGAATACATAAAATCTCTATAATTTGAAGCAGTAATACTTTGGTTACTATATACCTTTTTTATTACGGGGGAAAATCTCCACTGAGATATCCAATTGGATTATGTGGGATTTTTACCCACTAATAGGTACCCCCTATGACATCCTCAGCGCTCATGTTGGAAGCCTCCGGGATCTCATACGAACGCACCGGAGGCTCCCTTGCGCAACGCCCGTTGGGCTCACCTCTGGCTGACCATTAACATTTGCCACTTGCAGGCAAGGTTAGGGTCAACCCCAAGGACCCAGGCTGGGCCTGCTAGGGCCTAGCATAGCTATCTGCGGCGTCTGCGAGACGGATCAGATCTTTCACAATCATTCTCCGCTTGTTGTTGTGTAGAAGAAGGAGGCTGCGGAGAAAAAAAAAGGTTGGTTACTATACCTAGGGATACAGATTTCCAACTGTCTAGCAATGAGCGAGCACGTTTACTGCGCCGATATTTTAAAGTAAATATAAAATATATAGAAAGACTAGCTGACCTGGCAAACGTTGTTTTGCCCTTGGGGATTTAAAAAAAAAGTTGAATTGAGATTTAAACTATCCTATCTCTCAAGTTGGATCGAACTGCACATGGTGTGCGAATTTTATTATAATCGGTTAAGTGGTTTAGGAGTCCATTGAGGACAAACATTGTGACACGAGATTTATATATATTAAGATAAGTAAGAATATAAAAAAAAAGTAGAAGTAAGTATATAAAAAGATATCTAAAAGTAACTAGAATTCGTTCTTCGGCAGATATAGCTGGTCTCATATTTGTATCCTTTTTTTCTATGAATGGTCGAACCATTTCCACCAACTCGTCAAAAGTGTCTTTCTCCATCCTTAAAAAATTATATAAATCATCAAAATCCAATAATCCTATTAAATTTCAGTGACTCAGAAGTAGTCGTTCTTTTAGCCGTCGCTTCCTTCCAAATCCTCTTCTTAGGCTTTTTTTTTTCATCTACAGCACACAAGAGTGCCAGCGAAACACCAACTTTTTGAATTTTTGATAAGGCAGGAGCCATTTCTACTTGTCGTGCTCCTACCGCAGTTGTAAGCATACTGAAGTATGCAGCCGTGTAGCCGCAACGCGCGACGGCAGTACCAACCAGCCCTCCAACCAGGTCACCCCTGCATACGGGCTTGTTGGCAACCGTGTGGCGCAGGCTATATACTAGCTAAGAACAAGTTTTCTTTCTCATTGAAGAAAAGGATAAAATGTATTTAAATCACCGTAGTCTTCAGCAAGACACGTGATAAACTTGTCGATCGGATAGTTATATTTATGTAATTCACAAACATTTTTTTAATTTCCTTCCATTGAATATGGAATGAGCGATCGACAGGTTTCGTCATAATACGAGCAAAACTAAAAAATATATACGAGCAAAAGATGCAGCTTTATATTTTAATTATCGTTGATGAGAAAAAATAAGTACAAAATTAACAATATGAATGAAATAAAAAGAAGATAGTTAAGTTGGAAGTAGTAGGAAGCGTTGACGGGTAAGTACCGACTGTACTTACTCTAGATACATTATAGACAACCTGTGATTAGTAAGATGCAATCTAAAGTATATCTCGTACCTGCATATCTCGTAGAGTTAATATGCTAATTAGCTTGACAGAACTAAGTGGCGCCAACACCTTCACTCGAAGTTAACCTAAGTTTACACTGTGATTTGCTTTTCAGTCTAGTAATTTCGGTTTTTTGATTGTAAGTATATAATATGTGAAAAAAAAACTCTTTAGATATATTTTCACTTATTAATATCAAAAATATTACTTCAAAGGCAAATTTAACGATCAAAGTATTTTTAGTATTACCTAAATAGGTATATCCTAATTTAATATGCACAATGTACATACTTCACAAAATATTGTTATCAGAGATGTTAAATTTTTTGGCACCATTGTAAACTTTGCCTAAGTGTAAACTATACACTTATTACATGACGTAAGAGTGATAAAGTGGCCCGTGAATTTGGTCCAATTTATTGCTAAATTGTCATTAATAATTTGAAATTAAGGTAGGTGGTACATATTCATTGCATCTAATGTAAAACGAACCAAGCTACTAACCTAGAATAAGCGAACAACAGTTAACTGTTGTAGAAGAAAAATAAAGCTGTTTTTTTATTCATTCCACCACAAAATCAATAATGCTTCTGGGAAAATCATCAACATCGATAGATACAAAAAGTAATCCAGATCTACAAGCGGGTTGTATACGTAACGTTGCTCCAACTCATTATGTAAAGAATGACATCTTCACATGTGGTAGCATCACATAACATAACAAAAACATCTTTATATCAATGCTTAATTGGGAAGATAGACATACGAAGATAATACAACTTTTATATGGGTTTATGTAACACTGTTACGATTTTATGTTATAGGGAAATGGCAAATCGAGAAGTAAGGAACTTCATTGTTAGCTCACAGACCTTTAATAACAAGGCAGTAATGGATAATGATAATAAGGTTCGCTTTGATAAATAATAAGTTCGTATATAATAAGGGAACAATTCAAAATAAATTTATTAACTGGTTAAAAACTTTCTTATTTCCAAAGGTCACATTTCTATATCACCTCCAAAGATCTAAAATTGGTAAAGTCTGACAAAAGTTTAATAAATAATTTATACAATAGACATTATGCAAACCGTTTCCGTATTATAAAAAAATATCCCAATACGTAAAAGGCAAAGAATAGACCGTAGGTATCAGAATATAATCGTATATATATAAAAATAACATGGTGAAAGGCCAAAAAAAACATCCTCTCTGACCGTTTAATTTGCAAGATCCGCATCTACATTTTTCAATAAGGAAACCATCAAAAGCACCATGTAGAGACAGTTGTTTATTTGTAAATTCCATTATTCATTAGGGTGGATTTCACTACGCAGACAATTCGTCTTTCAAGTTTTCGGCGGTGTTGGGCGTGTCGCGTCTTCTCCTTCGAATAATCGGTATTTGTTTTAGAGCACTAATTTCTCCTCCTATTACAGTAATTGATACTGCCTTTTAGTAATAGACAGGTACATTTTTTTATTTTGATTTTAATGTGTATTTAATGAATAAATAAATATAAATATATAGAGTACAACATCACATACATTGCTCCGATCCCATAGTAGGTAAGTAGCTTATGCACTTGTGTTAAGGAAATCGGAAACAACGAAGGTACCAACCACAACACCCAGACCCGAGACAATGTAGAAAACTTATTTTTCTACATTGCCCCGACCGGGGATAGAGCCCGGAACCTCAGAGATGGCGGCGCCTTGAAAACCGGCACGCTAACCACTCAACCACGGAGGTCGTCAAATCACAGAAATGAATTTTAATTTTTTGTACTCTTAAGTTCTACATAAGTTAATATTACCCAATTACGAAATACGCTACGCTATAGAACGGAAAAGATGTTACGTATGTTGAAGCCAAAAACTCAAATATGGCGTCGTTACAGCCCACAATAGTACGAGGTCGCTGACAGCAAATAATATAAAATATTGTCGCTTACATTAGCGCCATTATACAGTTTTGACAAATTAATGGAGTCGGTAAAAAGTCGGCTTCAGGACGGTGCTTAAAATACGTGCGTGACGTCACTAATTGCTGATCCTTTATATGTTTAACACGTTCACTGTCCCAAACAAAAAAAAATTTAAGCCGCAAGCTCAACGGACTTTTTGCAAAATACTGTTGTTATGTTGTCCGAAGAAAACACAAGTAAATAAAAAAATAAAAAAAACTGCTGGAAGTAGGTATTCTTTACTATATGATCGTCTTAGCAAGTCCCATGCAAATATTGTAAAAGTACCGGCGCGCCCTGTAAAAATATTAGCCATAGAAACTGTATGCTTCCCCTGACACACATATGGCTCAGGAACGTATTAGTGTATAAAACACGCAAGTTTTTGAGCCATATGTGGTTCAGCGGACAGGAAACGTGTTAATCAATGATATCACCTATCGGCTTGTGTTAAGTTAGAAATACGTAGGTATAATATACGTAGGTAGGTTAGGAATACCTAGGTAGTAGGTACGTATCTAAAATAGCAAAGTAGCCTGTGCTACACGGTTGCCAACAAGCCCGTATGCAGGGGTGACATTGCAGATTTCTGCCGTGTAGCCAGCGTTTCTGCAATGTTGGCCGATTTGACATTCAACAACCTTGGTCAGGAGTCTTGCTCTGCCGACAGTGGTCGGAGAGCGCGGTTGCTAACCGTGTAGCCGCGCGTTCCAACCAACTTCAAAGACAGTCGCGCTCTGTCTAGCAATGAGCGAGCACGTCTTTTCTGATAATAATTGATGTGATATTATTGAACTGTATCTGAGATCTCTATATTCCCTTCCAGTAGCCAGATATCTTAAAGTACCTAACTAGAATTCATTCTTTGGCAGATATAGCTGGTCTCATATATTTTGTATCCTTTTTTTTCTATGAATGGTCGAACCATTTCCACCAACTCGTCAAAAAATTATATAAATCATCAAAATCCAATAATCCTATTAAATTTGAGTGACTCAGAAGTAGTCGTTCTTTTAGCCATCGCTTTATCCAAATCCTCTTAGGCTTTTTTCTTTATCTACAGCACACAAGAGTGCCAGCGAAACACCAATTTTTGATTTTTTGATTACGCGGGAGCCATAATATCTACTCGTCGTGCTCCTACCGCAGTTGTAAACACACTGAAGTTTGCAGCCGTGTAACCGCAACGCGCGACGGCAGTACCAACCGGCCCTCCAACCAGGTCACCCCTGCATACGGGCTTGTTGGCAACCGTGTAGCACAGGCTGCTGATAAAGGTTATTTATGCTGTTACTTTTGCATGCCGATTGGTTCAGATAATTTTAGCTGACTCAGCAAACGTTGTTTTGCCACATAAATTATTTCTCACTTAGGAGTATGAAAAAGAGTTCACGTCCTTTTCTAAGACCCAGCAAATATACACAAAAATATCATAAAAATCGGGGAAGCCGTTTCGGGATTCTTTATACAAACACTTTGCCACGAGAATTTTATATAAACTTTGTCCCCTTCTAGTAGTCAATTTAGTACGGGATAAACTCGAACGAAACAAAATAATTGCTGCAGTGAAATTGGACCGTAAATCGGAAGCTGTGTTTCAATTATATATTTAAGTATGGTATTTTATGCACGATTGACTTCTTTTGTTCAGTCCGTTATACTCGTACTCGTAGAACCTATCTTCTTATGCAATTTTAAAATCAAATGTGCTTGAATGTGTTGTGAGAAGACCCAATTAGTGGGCTGATTCTGTCTCGTTCAGTTTGTTAGTCAGTAACCCTCACGGAGTTATTAACCAAGAAAACGGAGACAAAAATCCTATTTTTGCATTATTTTCGCATACGTTACTAACCTAGATTGGTGTGATATCATGTCAACATACTCTCTGAAGAATAGAATCCGCAATGAGGACATCCATAGGAGAACCAAGGTAACCGACATAGCACACCGGATTAGCAAGCTGAAGTGGCAGTGGACGGGCCATATCTGTCGCAGGACCGACGGCCGTTGGGGCAGACGTGTTCTGGAGTGGAGACCGCGTACCGGTAGGCGCAGCGTGGGACGACCTCCTGCCCGCTGGACCGACGACCTGAAAAAGGTCGCTGGTAGCGGGTGGATGAGGAAGGCGGAGGACCGTGTGTGGTGGCGCGCTCTCGGAAAGGCCTATGTCCAGCAGTTGACGTCTATAGGTTGATTGATTGATTGATACCATGCTAGTTTCTAACTTGTGCAAAAATTTTTGCCTCTGCAGTGAGAGTTGTCAACTAACAAACTGAACGATGTAGAATCAGCCTACTGGGCACAGGCGAGTGGTAAGGCTGTGTGAATACCTAAAGATTTAATGAAAATCTTTATTTTTCACATAGGCCTTGTTTACAGGCTCTTATGGACAGTCGTCAGACAACTCTACCTCTAAGTTCGTAATGCAGATTTGCACCGAGAAGAACTGGCAAGAAATTCGGCACTTGTTCTTTTCAAAAATGTCATATATAACTCTTCAGTGGTACAGTAACCCTGATTTATTATATGTATGTTTTTGACTGTGCAAAGGTAGTAAAGATATTTCAGTCCACGATGACGATAAGCGATTTTGACAGAGTGGGGCGCGTCTTCGTTAATTGAAATATCTATACTAGTAATGGACTAATGGTATACGGGGAGGTGATGATGTTTACGTCTAAGTATATGTAAAGCTACTCAATGTTTCAAATAGCTACAAACCCGGCAGTAAAACGTATAAAATAGCGTCTTTATCGTTACGTAAAGAGGCGTTAAAGATTATGTGCCATTGTTATGTGGTGCAGGCATAGGGTGCAGGCCATGTATATTGTACGCTCGGAGTTACGTCACAAGCATTTGATGGTTTGTTTTGTATATCTAGAGCTCTAGGCTCTAGCCATATGTCAATGCGATCCGATAGATCGCGGAAGTCATGTGCTTATTCTTTTTTTCCGTCTCACTTTTACGATACCTAGGTGCAACATGCAGCGTTGCCGAAGAATACTTATAATAGAAGAAATGCAGAAAAACGTCGTTTTACCTAATTACTTACAAACTAAGCCAGTTATCAAAACCCGTTTCTGATCGTTTTTGGTTATTATTGTTATCGACATATTAAAAAAATTAATTTAAGTAGGTACATCCTTTGTACTTTCCGATAGAAATAAGAAAAATGGAGATTTATTCTTTTAAGAAAGTTTTATCCAATCGTGTTTCTGCTTCACAGCAGAAGAAAACTGCAGGTCAAGTCTAAGTATGACAGAGAGCGTAAAAGGCAGTATGTTTCCCCGTTTTATTGCAAAACGAGCAGCGAGTTATTGCGTCGACTAGCTAAAGCCAAGCCAAAGAAAAAGCTTCTTGGTGTCAAAATTCTCTTTAGCTACCGAGCCGGCGAAGATATCGCGTCAGTCCGATATTAACTCGGTCAGCTAGAATTTCCGATAAGGATATCTAGGTAAACATAATTAAAAAATGTTTATTCATTTCCTTGATAAGTGGTTAGGTGGAGAGAACGTTGCATAAGGGTGCCAAGTGCCGGGTACCCAGAGCCGCAGAGGCGGTAGTTGGCGGTAGTTTTGCGAAACACCACCTCTGTGACCGACGTTACATCACTACGGGCAACTACGGGTACTCATGTGAGGGGTTAGTACAAGTTTTTGTACGAAATTCGAGTCAACTCGCATCGCACAAACGAATCGAATTCTTCTATACATTTACAGCCAGCGCCATCTATGGACAACAGTCAACAGTCAAAATTACTTCATTTCTCATAGGCCTAACGTACAGACTACAGACTCTTGTAAAACGTCAATATAATAATATTTGTTGCATTAGTATGGTGATAACTACAATTTTACGAGGGTTCACAAACGCGCCCTGCCGATGAGAAGAAGCCCGCAACCAAAACCAATCATTTATCAAAAATGATTATAGGTATAGTATACAGTCGCTGACATGTGGTTGTCCATAGATGGCGCTGGCTGTAAATGTATGGAGGAAGTCGATTCGTTTGTGCGATGCGAGTCCACTCGAAATTCGTACAATAACCTGTACTATCCCTTCTGAGCTCCACTGAGCTCATGGCGCCCGGGTTATACCCACTGCCACTACTGACTATCTTAATTCGCTTATTCGATATATTATCATACTTTCTTCAATATGATATGTTTATTACCGTGATTCATAGGAAATAAGTAGTTTATTACTAGGATCTGTAATTAGATCTTTTGTGATAGGTATCTACGTAGTTAGGCTTAGGTACTAGGTACTTACCTACTTACCTATTAGTTAACAATTGTTTATATACGAAGAAAAATACTCAATAAGTTCACTATTGCAGCATAAGGTAGGTATCTACTATCTACTCAGGTCAAGGTCAGAGGTCGGGTAAGGGAGTTTGGTTGGGAGGTGGTAGGATAGCTAAACATCTTTGTCTCTATCTATACCTATCTACTGCAATTATTATTATCGTAGGATTGGAAGGTAGGTATTTACTATTCATTTTAGTATTAAGTATTTTGATTTGAAAAAGTAGGTAAGTACCTAAGTATACCTACCTATTCGAACTCGATTTTGATTCTCGCAATAACTACTTATCCACTACGAATTCCAAAGCTTATTTGTGTCAGTAGTTTGAAATTTATTATTGATCCCTAAAACCACAGGTTCTGTGCTATCTTAATAAAGGCTTCACTCTTACTGACTGTAGGTTAAAATGATGATTTTTGAAGAATTCATTTGAGACACTTTGCTATCTCTAATCACAATATTCACGTAATTTGACTTCCTACTCGACAGTGACCTCAAAATAACGGAATCTTGATAAAGATTGGTTCATCGACGTTATGTAAATTGATTTTAACCTTGTTCTTCACTACAGTTATATAATATTCAATAGTAAAGTTAAACCGACTTCCAAATAACAAATTAAAAAGGTTGATCAAAATATTATGATAAGACTAAGTTTTTGGTTCATGCACAAACATTTACCCACACATTTACCTATACGAGTAGGTGAGTAATAGTATGCCCTGTACTTAACTGTCCCTACATTGTCTAAGAAAAACGCATTCATCTTTATCGTTATCGTTTACTAATTCTGCCCGCTGAATGGGTTCCTTTTTTGCGTCAGCCAATCGCGGGGCAGAATACGATAACGATGCACTAGCGATTACGATAACGATGAATACGCTTTTCTTACGCAATCAGACCTCTGGTAAAATAAGATTCTACCAAATAATATGTAGGTACCATATTCGCATAGAAACGCTCGGTGCGCGAGTCCAACTCGCGCTTGGCCGGTTTTTTGTAATATAGATGTTTGAAAATATAAATAATAATAAAATAAATAAATAGTGAACAACATCACATACAATGCTCCGATCCCTTAGTAAGTAGCTTATGCACTTGTGTTAAGGAAATCAGAAACAACGAAGGTAGGTACTTACCACAACACCCAGACCCGAGCCAATGTAGAAAACTTATTATTCTACATTGCCCCGACCGGGGATCGAACCCGGAACCTCAGAGATGGCAGCGCCTTGAAAACCGGCACGCTAACCACTCAACCACGGAGGTCGTCAAACTGAAGAAACGGTGCAATTGATGGAAGAATTAAAAAAAAACCTTCAAAAAGAAAAGGACTTTTTTGCGACGCAATTGCCTACAACTATTCCAAATTTCAGGTCGATAGCTTTAGGCGAAGGGACTCGCTCCCTGCGGAGAAGACCACGCTGTGGTCCATTTTTACCATTTTTACCATTTTGGTATGGAACCCTAAAAAGGAGTGATGTCCTTTGTATATAGATCTAAATAGATATACATTTTTAATATAAAATACAAAAAAGATAATGTCTTAGTTATTTTATTAATTATAGACGTCTAATACATCCATTAAGCAATTCTTCAAATATTTTAATTATTTAAATTATTTCAAAGTTATTTTGATTGCCGCATTTTGTTTACATTTTGCTTCAAAAATTGGGTAAAATTTCGCATAGGTGGGCATCCCCATCCCGCGTCATTGTGTGATTATATTGCGGTCTTTGTTTTTAAGCGACGGAATTGTTTTAGCGACTTGTGTGAGTGAGACAGATATATGTTTACTTGTTTACCTTCAAATGTTTTAGAGGTTTCAAAGCTACGTCGTCATTTTTAAAACGTGTTTACACGTATTTAGACGTATTTAATGGGGTTTGTTTCTCTTGTGTATTTACCTCAATGGTCTAACTACTATCTATTTGTCTAAGCATTGTCTAACGTGCAATGCCATCTAGCGTTATTCTCTAAAACCACTTCGTAACCTTACCCACCTAGATAAACAACGACGTTCTTGTGTGACGGAACTGATGTCGCTAGTAGTAATAGTGAAATAGTATTATGATGTTCCGGTAGATGGCAGTGTACGTCAGGTTTTAACTTTTAACATGGTTTTAACATGGTTTTAATTAATCTGAAAAAAATGTGTAATGCTGAAAAACAGGCCCCATGCATTTTGGCGTGTTTTATGAATTTTATTTGGGTAGCAGTAAAAAAAACAAATATTATGATTAATGCTCGTTTTCACCAACATTTTAAGTCTTAGGTGACAGTTGTTGTATTTAAATGAAAACTGTCACCTATCGACTTAGGCGTTTCTTAAAGTGTTGGTGAAAACGGGCATAAAATAAAATGATAAATGTAATGGATTCTGTAGTAAATAAGAAACCCTCCTTGCGTTTGTTCGTCGCGTCCGTCTATTTATAGTTCTATAATAAAACTAGTAGGGCGCGTGGAAGCGCGGGCCACATGTGGCCCGCGGGCTGTCTTCTCACCTATAAAAGAATCGCTGTCATCTCCATCGCCAATTGGAATCCGATTGGCAATGGGCTAAAAGAACTACCTCGGAGCACGGTCGTGGATTTAAAGATAGTTAAGGGCTGTTTGAATAAAAAATACACTGAACCTCATCGGATGAGGTTCAGTGTATTTTTTATTCAAACAGCCCTTAACTATCTTTAAATCCATGACCGTGCTCCTCAATCATCATCCAAATCGTAGACCATCATCTCTTCTCATACTTTTCATAATTTTTCATAGGCCTTGTTTATTGTAGCATTCACATTTTCCATGGAAAAATAAATTCAACCTCTTTGATTTTTTTCATTCATCCCGTAGACCTTGAGATTCTAATTATGTCTTGCAAAGAAATCACTCTCTTATCTTTTATACTTTCCGAGATAGAACAACACAAAATTGTATGGCGGCCATCTTGAATCCGCCATTTTGATTTTTTTTCAGCTAACTGTCAATTAGATGTCGTTTCGAGTTACATTTGGTCGAGCACCCCCCACCTATCTTCGATACCCTGGCTGTGCTCTTCACCCGTCTCCGAAATCCTCAATCATCAGCTCTCTCCATATTTTTCTCTAGTAACTCTCCGAAAAACCGCATCACAACCTTGCATAATTACCAACTGTTAGTCTCTTCAACATTCCCCATACATTTTCTATGGAAAAATAAATTCCGCCATTTTGAATTTTTTTTTTCTATTCATCAAATAGACCTTCGGGTCCTGATCATCTCTTGTTAAGAAACCGGTCTTCCACCTTTTATACTTTCCGAGATATTGACGAAATTCGAATGGCCGCCATTTTGAATCCGCCATTTTGAATTTTTTTTCAGCTCACTGGCAATTGGATGACATTTCGAATGACATTTGGTCGAGCACCCCCCACCTATCTTCAATACCCTTGGCTGTGCTCTTCATCCGTCTTCGATATCCTCAATCATCAGCTCTCTCCATATTTTTGTTCTTAATGAATTTTTTCCTTCTATACGACATGATCCTTTAAAAAAATTTTTTTCATACAAAATTGTTCAGGAGAGGTGATCAATGAGTGAGTCAGTCAGCACGAGCAGCTATATATATATTAAGTAATTTTAAAATAAGGTTTTGAATTTCAACCACAGATTTAAGTTTCAATATTCAAGCTTTTTAAAGTAGGTACTTATAAGTAAAAGAAACGATAAAAAACCGGCCAAGTGCGAGACCGAAGGTTCCATCTGTACTCTCTCCACTTCCATACTACTTAGTACAGTGCAATAAGCAATTAGACTTAAACCCGGACACTCAAAGGGAAAGTATTATTGGAATGCCAGATTGTTTTATACAGAGCATATAAATTGTTTGGTAAATAGTTACACCTCTGAAGGCGTCGGGTGTGGGGGGAGGGGGGGAGAAGTATTGTTTTTTTCAGTTTTTCTTAAATATTTTAAAAACTATGCAATTTAACGCAAACGTGTCAAGGACAAAAGAAATCTACTTATGTCAAATTGCGAACAAAAATGATTGTAAGCATAATCTTGCTAAAGTGAACGGTTTCAGTAATCGTCTCCAGCTGTCAAGTTAATAATATACTTCCAACGATTGCGTTTAGGGCGGTAATAACACTAATAACCCGCCTAACACTCGATTTACGATAGGTAACACGTAGCCAACGTATAGTCCGACAAGACTCTCTTGGCACTTGAATGACATTATCAGGAGGGCGTTGTTACGGAACAAAGGCAGCCAGAAAATATAATCTCCCCAATTTTACTTAAATTTTAGTTTTATTTTAGTTAATATTGAGCAAAAAAAATACAACATACAATAGCGATATACCGACTCAGCGAACTATCGAACAGTATCTCAAGATAGTGGCGTTAGTTCCGATTTTGGCCACGCGCCAAGATAGCCTTGTCGCAGTGTAGCACCTGTTACGAGGGCGCATTACTGGCAAGAGTAACACACCAGCGACCTCTGTGCGCGGGCAACGAACGCGTGACATTGATACAGGACACCGACGAGGCCTCCTCACACCACCCGAGTGAGCCTCCGGTGCACCCTGGCGTACTGGCCCCGTCCTCCCCATCGCGTCGGGGAGAGCTGTCGCACACAAAAGACTTGTATTATGTAAATAGACATATCATATATGAATGGACGCAGCGAACTGCGCGAAAGTTATGTAGCCAGTTTAGGGGAAGGGATACAAGAAACTAAACGTTTCCGTACATAAAGCAATACACCAATAGGAAAACTTACTCGATCAATGGTCAGCACTCAGCACCCAAGGAACAGTGAGAGTGGGCGCGTTTTTAGTTGGTAAAGGATAAATAATCACTCTGAGTATCTTGTCAATCTAATTTTGTGCAGTTAAAAAGGTCTTTATTGTAAGGTAATTATGACCATCCAATTTATGTATTATTTTGTATAGTACCTATATTATATTCCTAATATTCTTTACTATGTTGTGGCATAGTTAAATAAAAGTTAGGTTCATGTATTTATTTTTGGGGGATTATTATTTTCTGAGTCAGCTTTTGGGGCAAGATGGGGTAATGGGTGCGGGGTATGATGGGTGTGTCAGTGGGGTATGACAGACTGACGGACGAACTGAAAACAAATTCGCCCAAGTGCTTGTTTCTTTTGGTCAGTGATTAGATGTTCTAATTATTATCTCAATAAACCCCATCTTGCCCCATTTTTATTAACCCATCTTACCCCTTGGTAAGGGGCAAGATGGTTTTTCGGATGTTTCTAAGAAATAATTTATTGTTAAAGAAGTATAAATTTGATCTTCCAAAGGCTATGCCAAATTGTAATTAGATTAATAAGATAAATGCTATAAATAAATAACAATAATAAACGTTATGATTATGCTATATTTTTGTTATTTCCCTTTGCTTCCCCATCATGCCCCGCCTTCCCATATCGTCAAAAATAAACCGCACCGCACCGTTTTGACCGCAGCTTTTACCTACTAGGCAAGCGCGTTCCACCTTAGACTGTATCATCAGTCAACCTTAGACTTACCATCAGCCTGTGCCATCAGCTATGGTCACAGTCAAGCGCTAGTCTATATTGTTAAAAAAAAGTTCACACAGCAAAATTCAACTCCTTTTTTGGCGAGTTTCGAAAAATGTTTAAGTCTGAAAGTTTTCATCGATAAGTCACGTGATCATAATCTTACTATATAAGCTTTTCAGTAAATTAAACAATATTTTTATATTACACTCGGCAGTCAATAAATATTTCATCTTGGAATAAATTTGGTCAACCTTGAGCCTTCATATTTGAGTTATCTAAGACTATCGTCTATGTAAACGGACTCATAAATTTTATACGCAATTTTGAACGTACTTACTAAGTATTAATAGTTCGTAGTGTCTACTGAGTAAACTCAGTTCATTGTGGAGTGTACATAGTTATGCCGCGAAATTGTTTTTATTATTTTCATACGGAAGGCCTAATATCAGCGTTTACAAAGTCTCATTGTAATGTAAGCTTACAAGATCTTGGAAATTCATTTTGTACATTATTCTTTTCAAATGGAAAACCGACCTATCCCACGGAGGCGTGCTTACTCTGTGTTTGTGTGTGTATCTCTGCAAGACGCCATTTACAGACTTGTATCATGAACTGAAGGAAAACAGAAAGTACTTCGGTATGAACCCTGGAAAGAAACTAGTAAAAGTAATGAAGGGCGTTGGTATGCAAATATCCATCATGAAATACCGTATCGACCATGGCATACCTATCAAAATAAATTATATATCAAACTACGTAGCACTGCCCGCGGACTCCGTTCCGCGTTAGAAATATTTTTGTCCCGGCCCGTTTGTCCCGTGTTACCCATAGTCCCTTCCCCCACAGCGATTAAAATATTGGTTTGTAGTACATGCTATGTATCAAAGATGGCGCTGTATGTGAAAAAAGATTTTCCCGCTTTTCTGTTGAAATTTTTCCTGAATTTTCTTTGCTATAAACCTCACGGAGCCTCGGACCTTTCCAATGAATGCAAAACCGTGGAAATCGGTTCGTGCGTTCTGGAGTTATAGCGTCAGGAAAGAAAACCCGACTTATTTTTAACAGGAAAATTCGTGTCAATAATAATAAACCGATTAAAAGTTTGCCACTATTTGGTTGAAATAAATATAATATTTACAAGGATAACAAGTGTCTCTACTGCGAAAATGAAAAATACTACTTAATGTTAATGCGCTTTTGAAAAATACTAATGTTACCAATTACTTAGTTCCAGAATCAAAAAATTTCCTGCAGGTTTTTTTCATTAAAAATTGTTACCATAATTAAAATTAAGTACCTACGATCAATAGGATTCACCCATACAATCTACAAAACAGAACTCATTTGAAAAGGCAGTACGTACTTACTCAATACACTTTGAAAGTCATTTCAAAATGAGTTCAAAAGGATTAAACAAAGTTGTTAACCTAATGTGTTTCCCGTAAACAAAGGCCACCCTTGACACGATTAATAAAATTAAGCGGGTTTCTGGCGACCTTTTGCCAACTCAATTTTAAAAGTGAACCGCAGAACACATTATGGGAAAAATGACTGTTTTTTGTTTAGATTTCAGAGTTTTTTTTAGAGAAACTGTAACAGATTAATCTAATTTGTTTAATTTGATTTCAAAAAGATTACAAACACGAACGTCTGCTAAAAAAGGTGAAATTCGCACTTGTGTAAATCATTAGAAATTATCCATTTTCTTTGGTTTTGTTCCATTGAACAAGATCGTAGCGAAACGACAATGCGACTTTTACAATGGGATGGGATTTGGAAATTACTTAAAATAAGTATTACTATGCAATTTCAAATACTTAGATTTAAAATCTGCGCCATTTTATGACGTCAGGTTTTGGTTTGAGTGCAAAATAAAAGTCTTCATTGCACACCACAGAATATTAAAAAAAATAAACAAAACACAAATACAAGGAGTACGTACAATTTGGCGACCTGGGGGCCGACCACCGTGACCTAAAGTAATATTATTGTAATATTGTTTTAAATTTTCAAACTGACATTGTATGAAAATGTGAAAACAATATTACAATAATATTGCTTTAAGTCTCGGTGGTAGGCCCCTGATCGCTACAGTATTTCTACCAGGCAACCAATTGCGAATTGGATACTAGGTACCTATATCAGCACGCGGTTCAGAGTTCAGACAGGACATCCAAAATTAAATTTCCCTCCACAAAAAACTTCGGTAGATTTATGTCTAAAATATTATAAAATGGGCGCATTGTGCCTATGAGATTTGAATATCGACTTTCCCCTCCCTACAAACCCCACCCCACGCCGAGTTTCAGCCGTTTCAGGCTTCAGACGACCCAGACCAAGGTCGCAGACAGACGCACAATGCACGCAGAGTGTGTATATTATACATATACACAGTTATACAGACTGCGTTATACGTTATATAGTATAATCCTGACCATCCGCACTCGGATCGTTACGAGTACGATCTCTGTGTGTTAGACGGATTGTTTGGTAGGTAGGCTTATTGATTTTTAAATGGTTCTAGATTTTAACACAAAGGAAAATGACAATTAATGCAGGTTGGCAACATGTTGATTGTCGATACCTTCTGCGCTTCACAACTCTAGAAAATCTGCCCTAAAAGTTTTGGCTCTATATCCTAAAAATAATGGCGCACAAAAAAATAATACATAGTTAGGCATATCTAACCACAGTGAGTGTCTAACTGTTTATTAATTTGTATTCCCTATTCCTTAAAAATTACGTGTATTTCGAATCTACATTTCTAATTGTATAGATTTTATGGGATTTTTAAAAATTTTGCCCATAAATAAAATTGAAATTGTGTTATGAAATGGTTATTACAGATTAAAAAGTATAAAAAATTAATAATCTACCCCTGGTGGGACTCGAACCCACAGTCCCCGGCTTAGGAGGCCGATGCCTTATCCATTAGGCCACAGGGGCTGGTATGCATTAGGTATAAGTAACAGATGGGAATCCTTTACTTATTATCCTTGGAATTGTATCTAAAAAATGAGCCGCATTTGAATCGCTTGGGTGAAAAGTAGGTGATGGTTTCGAAAAATTTTACTTATTTATTGTTTAAATATACTATGATCTTGCAAAAAAAAGTCAGGTGACTAATTTGATGGGTTAGAGTAGGTTAGCGATGATAATATAGCCATTGAAGAGGTAGAGAGATAAAGAGAGTAGGTAAGGATTTTCCTTTTTATACTTAGCCTTTCGGTCTGCCTGCTGAAATTACCATTTTGGTTTAGAGATAAATCATAGATTATACTCTGAATTAACACACACTCTACTTTTATAGCGGATCCCGGGAAAATCCATACCTACCAAGTACCAGTTAAATTTTCGAAAAAAATTAGAAAGCTACCGGTCACAACTTTTAATATTTAAATAAAAGGATTAGGTATAGCCGCTCATATGCGGGAAATGCGATAAATGGCGAAAAATATTTAGATGAGCTCATATATGGGCATCCAAACGATTTACGTAAACCTTTTTCTTGCAAGCAAACAGTAGCGCCATCTGTCAAAATTCTATAGGTAGGATGCTGAGCGAACTGGTGTGGCCTTACTGTTGGTGGAAATATAAGCATTTTTGGCACCGGCCACCGATAGACTGGCAACATCCGACCGGTCCAGGCCATATGTCTATTGTTACATAGGTACGTATTATATTCTCCAGGCGAATACAAAACACGAGTATTAAAATTCCCCACGTTTGCAGATATAAAACGTTGCAGTTCCGCTGACGTCACGGCTGCTGAGGGCGCTTGCTCGCTGGAGGGCCCTCGGCAACCACAAAGCATTCAGGTCAATCAATGAGGCCTTATCTCGAGACACGCGGACTTTTTTTTACATCTCCTATCGTGCAGCAGCTCCATTTTTTATTTATTCTTCTTTTAATTAATATAAGTTCATTCTAATTAACGTTTTGATGAACTTTTGCGAAACTGCGCAATTGGTATAGGTATTTGCGCGTACGTATGCTTGTCTCTATCAATAGATTCAAGCTTTATGACAGACATAAAGAAAGTTATATTAGCGTATTTCGTCATTGGTTATATTGCATCAAGTCAAAAAATGTGCAATACATATATTATCTAACCCTTAAGTTCCATTTTTACCATTTTGGTATGGAACCCTAAAAATTAACGCTCCTCCACCTATTTAAGCTTACACGTTTAAAGAAAATTGTAGTGACTGGGCGATCAGACGATCTATACAAGTATAGGTAAGCAATTGTAATAAGTGCAGGTAAAGTACCAATTAACAAAAAACATTTTAATAACAACTAGGTACTTTAAAATTTTCAGGTAATAGGTATTTTCATTTACTTTTACTTGTACTAAGTATAAGAATACCATACCAAAAACTATCAGGCATAAAAAGAAATAAAAATCGGTTTTAGAATACAAAAGTAACGCTACCCCACTCAACATTGTTATCTCATTTTGAAATTTTGACGACCCGGTTTTCTCCCGGGTTTTTTAATGACTTTTTAATGAAAATTAATAAACGCTACTGAACCCCGTAAACGTCCATCAAACTAATAAAACGCACATGCACCTCGTTTGCTTGTCGGACTGAAAATGTCTTAAAATATGTTCGGATTAATTATTTAAACCCTTGTTTAGGTATTTAGACATGAAGGTATACCTTCTTGTTAAGGTGCATGTCGACATTAATAATACAGTCAGTGCATCTGCATCCTATCATTAGTTAAACTCAAGATTATGTATTTGAAGGTGATTCACAAAGTTAATTATTTTAGTTAGGTACCAACATCTGTACAGCAAAAACTTTGTATTGCAAGGTATCAATATTTTTAATTTTAGAACAGAGTTAAGGTGTTCCTGGGGTTTTAAACGAATTATTGTTTTTTAGGACTAACTTCCTTGGGCCTTCGTTTAGTAAGTTAGTAATATTATATTATATTCGGTGGTTTAGTGCAAGGTACTATGTACCTACGTAGGTACCTACGTAGTAGTTAAGTACATTGTACCTTTTTATAATTTTATGGAAAAGTATGAAATGAAGAATACAAGGCATGATGATACTTCGTTTTTATCATTATACTATGAATTTAACTTTTCTTTGCCTATTTTTAAGATCAGTATATTATCGTGAAAGTTTGTATTCCTGAGAATATATATGTTACTGTAAAAGCCCAAACCACGGTAAATCCTAAGATTTTCTAGTAAAACCTATGATTTACCAACCCTTCATGGTAAAAGTTCGAATAGTTTTAGATTATCGTTCATTTCGAACTTTTACCACCATTCACTTGGCAAATGTTAAGATTTACATCTAGGCACGGTATATGTTAAGAAAAGCACCCGTACCCGTACCGCCTCCACACACACTTGTTAAATATGTCATCGTAACAAACGTAATACTTGATTTCTCCATTCTCTTCTTTCACCGGCGCAATTAGCTTTTCTTGACCGCCTATAGTCAAGATATCATAGCGCTTTCTTCGCCTGTAATGAATTGCTTCCTTCTTTTTCACGATTTTTGCAGTTTTTACTTTTTCTAAACACTTTGCGTACTTGCCCTTATCGAGATAAAAGTTACTGTCTTTCTTGTTTACGTCGTAAAATCGTTTTGTTCTAGTTCGCTGGCGGTGAAGAAAAGCTAATTGCGCCGGTGAAAGAAGACAATGGAAAAATCAAGTATTACGTTTGTTACGATGACTTATTTAACAAGTGTGTGTGGAGGCGGTACGGGAGGGGCTGTAGACTGTCCACGAGTACGAGACGATACGCTGAATACGTTATGACTTGCTTTTCTCAACATATACCGTGCCTAGAGGTAAATCTTAAGATTTGTCAAGTAAATGGTGGTAAAAGTTCGAAAAAAACGATAATCTAAAACTATTCGAACTTTTATCACTAAGGGTTGGTTAATCTTAGGTTTTACCGGAAAATCTTAGGATTTACCGTGGTTTGGGCTTTTACAGTAACATATACATATTATACGTACGTCTTTAGTCAAAATAAAAATAATTATTTTTAACCTACGGAAACTTGGAAACAAACCTTCGCAATTCCCACGCAAAATCGAACATCGATCAAAGTGTCCAAGTAAGTACCTAGAAGGTTTTAATTACTTCATTTGCCATAAAAAATTTACCACCTCAAACGCCTTAATTTTAGTAATGAAAGAAATGTGTGATTTTTATTCTGTCTCTTGCATATTTCAATACAGAAATAAATGAAAAAAAAAAACCATTAAAAGTTATTTGGTTACCCTATAAAGGTGACGACATTCAAAAGTGTGTAAAAGGATAAATGATTCGTTGATGTGTCATGGATTTTTTGTACCGGACCAAAAAATCCTTATTGGCGCGATCAGAAACATATAAGGAGGTGGTAATTTCAAACAGTTACTTAATTCTGTCTTCAAGATGCTTCAATTAGTCACCTTTATACACACACACACACACACACTTTACAATCACCGTGGTGTAAACGAGTAAAAATTTTTAGTCACATTTTTACATGCACGATGTCACTAGATGGAAAAGAATTAACTTACCAATTAATAGACTATAGTACAAGTGAGTAAAGTTGGTGATAACCGCTGAGGCGCCATTGAGTTGAAAAGATACATTGTGTTAAAAAAACGTCGTATGATACACGTGAGTATTGATGATTACCGTCCTCCATCTGACGGCTCGGGTCTCAATGGCGCCTCAGCGGTAATCACCAACTTTACTCATATCACATTTATCATAATTATTTCATATTTGTACCATACAATATCTAATATATATAAATCTCGTGTCACAATGTTTGTCCTCAATGGACTCCTAAACTACTGAACCGATTTAGTTCAAACTTCGTGAATATCTGTCATTTGGTCCAACTTAAAAGATAGAATAGTTTTTATCCCACGTGGACGAAGTCGCGGGCATCAGCTAGTTATTTATATATTCGTTGACCATACCTACTACATACATTGTGTACCATAAACTACTATAGATATGAGTGGCAGTCTCGATGGATGATCATCATGGATCGTAGGTTTGCTTTTTTTTAGATGCTAGGTCCATGCTTAATGCTTTTTCTTCTTTTATTTGACATGGAATTTTTTGACATGTCATCACATTGAAAATAATTTGACACATGACATTTGACCTGAGCATTGGACTATTACAGTACGAGATTAGGAGTGCACCTATGTTTACTTCAGCATGGGTAAATTTCTTGTGTGTAGTCAGGTACGGTACATTCAAATCGCTAACCACCCTGGAGGAATGTGACATTTATAATTTGTAGTGAACCATAACACAAAATATTATAATTCTTACATACAAATTTCAAAGTAAATTGTCTTTTTTTTTGTAATATTGCATGTGTACAGTAGGTACATGATATCCTTCGTCACACAATATTCTCTGGTATCACGAGAAGCCAAGTACCCATCGCTGGCGCATATAGGATTATGCTAAATCCACAGACTGCATATCAATCAGCCGCACCGTCTCGCGACTCGCCTCCTGTTGGAGTAAATCATACTGTAAGTTTTAAACTACTTGTACTTAATGTATCAGACTTTTCCAGCATATAAAAGATCCTACAGTGATAAAAAAGAACAGATTATGTTTATGGAGACTATCGTAAGTTCAGTAGGTAGGCGTCTTGACGTACTAATTTCAGACGGCCGCCACGCGCCGGATTCTGTGCTCGCGTTAGTTCTTGTATGGTGTATTTCACGCGTTGCATGGGCCCGATGACGAGGTAGCCCTAGTACGTCGAATGCGATAATTTTGCGCGATAGAATAAGAAGTTCTTTTCGGAGGCGTGGCTAGGCGCTATTGTGAACTGAATTGCACTTTTTGTGTCAGCGCTAGAGTCGCTATTTTTTAAAACCATCTTGCCGAGCGAGCCTTCTGGGCCGTCAGGTACTATTAGGTATTCCGTGGTTCAGGTAGAAAACAATGTAGGCATATGTGATATCATTGATGGAAAGCCACGAGTGTAGGTGACGGCAATGTCACGATTGTCGGTCTGCTAACAGATAAACAATGAATATCAAAGTATAAATGATTTGTAGTCAAATCAACAACCACAGTTAAAGGCATAGCCAATAAGCCACAGGTACGTGGGATGCGTCATGCTGTCTGCTATGGCGCAGGCTTATGCATAATGTAAAAATACCAACCTAGATGCACTAGGTTGGTATTTTTACATTTTGTATAATGTTACCGGAAATCTGTGAAAACCAGGAATTGCATACAATGTATTCATAGGAAATGTATAGAATTCCAGGCTTATTTAGGAAATGCGTGAAATGAGAATTTTAACGTCAATTAATAAACACATTTCCTAGGAAATCTATACAATTCCTAAACGGAAATGCGTATAAAAGACGAGAGCAGGGGATTTGGAATGTCCAAATCAGATCTATTTCAGCTATAAAATAGCAAACAGTTTGGATCTGTGACGTCTCTATCGCTGCGGGAACAGCCCTTTCGCCCTTACGTCGCAAAGTGCACCAGGCCAAGTCGGAACGGCCAAAGCTGGTCGCGTATTGCGACCATCAGCATGCCGAGCCTGCGGGGGTGAGACAGCTATAAAATAGCGACCATAAAATCTGTGAGCGACCATTTAGAATATATGTGATGTCTCCGGTTAAACAAAAACACACTTTATGGGTAGGTTCGGTTCGTAATCCAATTCGATTTTGTAACTATACGGGACCTATACATGACTATTTCGACCTCAGTTAGTCCAACTTACATCGAAAATCTATTGAAGTTCGTTTTCCTTAATACATTTCCTAATGCCGTTTAGAAATTGTATAAATTTCCTAGAAAATGTGTAAAATAGATTTTTTGCACATGTTTCCAGCCAATTTTAGGATTTCTATACATTTCTTAGGAATTGTATACATTTCCTTCGTGTACGAACCGGAAATGTATTTCCGGTAACATATACATAAAAGTATAACACACACACAGTAAACCTATTGATACTGTGTAAAAGACAACCTGATTAATATTTTGCTTTCAGATGTTTACCTACCTACTCGTTAGTTATGGATTACCTACAAACAAAATATTCGAAGACAGTCAAAAATAATTTAGTTAAATTCTCAATAAAATAAACATACACATTAGTGCCTCATATAAAATCCACATAATATGAAATTAGTGCATCTAACTATCAAGTACCTAACTAGTAAGATTCATTATTAATTTGCTTCATTTTAAGAGATCTGAGCGAAGACAAGTATTGAATAATAATTAATTATAATAGATAAGGTATACAGCACACGTCCTCAGGAACGTGTAGTCAGCTCGTTAGCATCTGCCTACGTTCGACAGTGGGAGATAAAATGCTAATTAGACGTTGTGATTTGTGAATACCTAAATGCGATGCTGAGCTTATCGGCGATGCGTTCGACTCCAGTGCAACCTGTGTGAAACCTGTTCTACTACTTTCGTTTGAGCTTTCCTCGTCATTAATACACGAGAGTACAGTGACGTGGAAAGGCGGTCTAGTGTCTAGATAGCAAGTCTAACCTGCCTAGCGATTCACGCGACGCGTCGGCTGCAATTCGAGATGTAAAATGTTTAAAAAACGTCGCCGCATTGGCATCTTTACGTCGCATATCAATGGCATGCGTTCTCTTTACGATTTGTATCACAATTATCTTAAGAACCTGGGCGAGAATCGAACCCACAACCTTCCAATCGGATCCGAGAGCGCACCACGAAGGTCGTCAAAGTTCAACTTCTCATAATTTCATATGTCACGTCATATGAATATCCATTCCTCAATGGATAATAATTACCAAGATGATTGTCTTAAACCCTTTTAATATTATGTCCACAGCTAGGCACGTGTCTCCTCTCAGAGTAAGTGGGGTTTGGCCATAGCCCACTAAATTGGCCAAGTGCGGGTTGGTGGAACTCGAACCTTTGAGAACATTGTATTACTATAATAGTGTGCGCGTAAATTATTCTTACTCGCTCGCATTCATTGGGCTTATGGAGTGTATAGCGTTATTGACATATTAGCCCCTGGATTATCTAAGAAAAACGTATTCATCACTATCGTAATCGTTTATTAATGCTGTCTGCTGGTTGGGTTCCTGATTCGCGTCAGCCAATCGCGGGGCCGAACTCGCTAGCGATTAAAATAACGATGAATACGTTTTTCTTACGCAACCAGACCCCAGTTAATAAGCCCGCTTTCTCTCTTGTTCCTGCCTTCCTTACAGTTATTGCCAAGACCGGACGACTCATTTGACAGCGCGCGCACTATAGTTACCAAAAATTAACATTTCTGTGCCCGGGACTCGAACTCCTGAACCTCCGATACGAGGCGGAGGTCTGAACTAATGCGATATAACATACTCGTATATCACTGCTTTTTTGTTTGAATGTTGCCTTCAGATAATTATGCCTCCTGTCGGTGTACGTTGTTTTTGTCTGTACGTTCTGACGCCCGTTTAAGAGAAATGTGTTAATAAATCATCGTAATGGCCGTTTGTCCGTTAATGCGTCGGAGCGATGCGTGTGGAGTGTGGACGAAATACCGTGGTACCGAATACATTTTTATAAATGGAGTAATTATGAGTCATCATCATCACCATCATCACCCGCATTGGCCAGAATTGAGCGCAGAAGTGGAGAATTAGAATGATCAAATTCTTTAACCAAGCTAAGTGGAGTCATAATATTATTTATCATGGTATACAACGTGTAGATTTATTGCCCTGATTAGCCGAAAGTTAAAGCAGGGAACGATGTATAGATGCATGAAAAAATATCACAAGAAGTGTAGCTTATGTACTGAGGGAACTACAGGGAGTTCAAAAATGTACCATACCTACATTTTCAGTGACATCCCTAAAAACAGCTGGTTCAATATGAATGATCTGTCACCTGTGAGTAATGAAAATGATATTAGGTGTGTTGATGTCACTAGGGTTGCTAAACTTTATTTTTCTAAATGAAATAATATTTTTTGTATTGAAAGTAAATAAAATAACTGAGACTACTCACGTTTGGGAGGTCGCGGGTTCGATTCCCGCCACGGCCCACTTTGGAATTTTATTATTTCTAAATTGGCTCAGGTCTGGTCTGGTGGGAGGCTTTGGCCGTGGCTAGTTACCACCCTACCAGCAAAAACGTACCGCCAAGCGATTAAGCGTTCCGGTACGATGCTGTGTAGAAACCGTTGGGGTGACTTAACTTACCCCTTCCAAGTTAGTACGCTAACATCTTCGACTGCATCATCACTTACCATCAGGTGAGATCGCAGTCAAGTACTAACTTGTATAGCGTAAAAAAAATGTGTTTCTAGGATCAAGTTAAAAGGTTGCGAATTAACCCACACCTTGTATATGACTTTCTTTTACACGCTTACGGTTTAGGTTACACGTTATATTACTAACCAATTACTAACGTACTGATAGTTTCATTTGGGTGAACAGATGGACATTGTCGCCCTCTGCGCGAGAATGCT
The DNA here is from genome assembly GCA_963855885.1 of Coenonympha glycerion. Lineage (NCBI taxonomy): Eukaryota > Metazoa > Arthropoda > Insecta > Lepidoptera > Nymphalidae > Coenonympha > Coenonympha glycerion. Next base: position 6,715,677 of record OY979628.1, read on the forward strand.
TGGTCCACGCAGCTCGCATTGTTTTCTTTCTTTTCGTCGAGATGGCGACGAAGATGAAGGAGAAGACTTCTTATAGTAAAGATTACCATAGATGCTACCCGAGGCTTCTCTTGCGTGAAATTTATTTTACCATTCTTTTATTTTCAAAAATCCCTTCTTAGGGAATATCTACGTCATTTATAGCTATCTGATGTAACGCTAGGCGTACACCAAAACCGACTTTGTCGGCCGATGGCGGACGGAACTACTCGGACGAGTAATTCGGACGTGCATGTGCTTTACACACGTGCCGACATTGGACGTTGCCGGTCTTCTGTTCTGTAGTTGACTGTGCGGCTTAACAGAGTGCAGACGCATTTTTAAAATGGAGGATTTCGAAGAAATGTATCTTTTAGAAAATTCGTACCGCAATTTAATTCGTCGACGACATTATAAACACAACTAATTAATTTTTCAATATCCATAGTAACACGTTTAGGTAGTAAACAAAATTGACGAAAACAATCACAGAATACAATTTACTCACGAAACAACAGAACAAAGATGAAATAATTAAATCAAACTCATGCAGTTTGCTCTATAGTCGCCGACAGACTTGGCGAGAAATCCCAACAAGTTCGGACTCAGCGGTTGATCGGCCGTCATCGGGAGTTTACGGGCGATGACGGTTGCAGTAGTGTACGCGCACGCATTCTTTTACATACGTTTGATTTGATCGGCCGAGTTAGGCCGACGACGCCCGAGTAAAAATCGGCCGATAACGGATTAGGTGTAAGCGAGCCGTAAGACAAATTTTAGCCCGATTCATTCCAGTCCGTCGTTTGACGTTTGAAATGTCCTCTGATAGATCAGTCAGTCACTCACCTTTAACATTGATATACTATAAAAAAAAAGATATTATTTAATAAATGTACAATAAAATGCTTTTTTGATATCACCACATTAATTGTCGCATTATTTAATATTGTTATACTTAGTAATATTGATATGTTGATATTGTGTTCTCGCCCGCAGGCCGCATCTCAACTCAGCAGGTTTATCTGTCAAACGAACCCACAGCGCATTAGGCGTCACAAAGTTATTGTAAAACAGACCAAAAAGGTGCACTAAACACCAGCCACTAAAATATTTCACTGACTATGTATGTTTTAAGAATGCGCGACACGGACACGACACGACACGACATCGTGGCTTTTACTAACACCTACACTAGAAGCACCTGGCAAACAGATTTTTTCCATTCAGGGATATGAAAAATAGCTTACGACCTCTCAGACCCATGAAATGTAGAAAAAAAAATCATAAAAATCGGTTAAGCTGTCTTGGAGGAATTTGGTTACAAACGGCATACATTTTACACCAGCAGTCAGGTGAGATTATTAAGACTACTACCTATACAATCTCGCATTGTAAAGTCATCTCCTGCGGATCTCCCGGTGTCGGGAAGAAACATGCGTAGAAAGTGTATGTGGTGGCATTGTTAGCTTGGGAACTTTGGTTTCGTGCTTGAGTAGAATGGCAAGTGGTGCCTGGTTTGATCCTGCATGCAGCCTCCTCCTGAGAAAGTTTTATTGATACTATGATTATGCGTGTATATTAAAAGAAAATTTATTGTGAACGTATCTATATCACTTTTCCGCCCTCATCGAAGGTTTCTATTGTGTAGAGCTGATGATCCTAGCTGTATACCTATCTATAGTGATGAAATAGGATAATCTGGCTTGAACAACAGTTGAAGTTAAGTACAAAGAAAGCTCATAAAAACCATCTAAAAGGTTTTTAAAATTGACATATGGACAGGGCGGATATGGCGCTAATATCATCAGTTTTTCGGCGCCAAATATGCTTATGCCACCAACAGAAAAGGCCACGCTTTAGTTCGCTCAGCAGCCACCTATAGAATTATGAAAGATGGCGCTACTGAGTTTTCTTATTGAAGATTTTTAAACATTATAATAATTTGTCATGTCGTTACCGTCACATGTAAATGTCGGCGTGTGAGCGACAGACGGACAAATTATCTGGAATTTCTCATTCACAGCCACATGTGGAAATGGGCTTTAACTTTTAGGAATTAAATTTACATACGAGTTTTATAGTTGCACAAGTTGAAAATGACCATTGAAAGTGATAGCTACGAGTATTTTATTGCGAATTTTCATGCCTCCCATGGTTTTACAACTTAAACACTTATCGAATTGGAATTGACTGAGTGTTTTAAATGATCGAAGTTATTTTAGACTAGTTTAGTGCATATTTTTCGAAAAATAATCCACTAAGTACTTTCTTTCGTTCAAAGAATTAAGAGTCTGAGAGAAGACCCTTAAATAAAGAGTAACATTCCCTGTCAATAACAGAGACAAAATTCATATGAATGTTAAAACTGAATTTAGGTATTACGTAGATAAGCTGTTATCCTATTAAAGTCATTTGTAGATTTATTTTTCAAGATTGAACTTATTTTTTACAGTGAAAATCGTCAGCACGAAAACAAGAAACAACACAGGCGATTTTATTTCTAACATACTTACCTAACAAAATAATCTTCCAAGGGTACCTTTGTGTCGGGAATTAAAATAATTTCTAGATCTTTTAATCCCATTACTAAGAAACCTGAAGCGTGTAGCTCTTTGTTGTTCAATATTTTCTTGTATTCTGTGAATCTCGCAACAAAGATTTTCTTTTAGCTCCAACTTCGACTAAAATAATGGCCGAGTAATCGTATGTCAGGAGGTACGCAAGTCCTAGGAGTCCTAGGAGGCAAGGCTTGACTTGGGTGCTGGGAGGGAAAGACTAAAGAGGGGGGATGGAGGGCAGAGTGCAATCCTCAAGGTCGGACGGCTGGAGGCCACAACTGCGACGTAAAATAGATCTTTATCTATATCTTTATAACGTTTAAAGACTGGACGCTGTTTTTCTAGACACTTTTCGTTAAAACCCTTGGTGGGTCTAATACGTTTATCCCAATCCTATCTTACAATTAAAACCCGTCAACTCACATTATGGCAGTGTGGAGCTTTACGCTCTAAATCCCTTTCTTAATGACATTGGCGAGGCTTTGGATTTTTCCTGAATTCAGCAGATGCAGATATTTTATATTAGAGCTTACTTTATTGCTTTAGGTACTATTTATACTAACAAGTTACATTCGCTTTACGCTTGAGGAAAATAAACCAAATAACATAATTTTGTTGCTTCATGGGTAAACTGAGTCTCTTCATAGTTTCCAGCAACTGTTAAACTAGTGAATTTGGAGATTTCATCATTTTATCTTAGAAACCATGGATTGTATCGGGATGAAAAAAGCCTGTGTTAATTCAAGGTGTACTTAATCAGTTAATTTTCTGTAAGTAGTTCATTTATTGCGGAGTGAAGGAGTAACAAACATACAAACTTAAGTTACATGTAAATTTTACGGCTTAGTCATACTATAGTATGATGTCTTGACAGTAATAACTATAGTCTATACCTACGTTAAAAAACTCCTATACGCTTGTCATAAGTCCAGTAATCACACGCAAAAATGCCTAACCATTTTAGAAATAGATAGATAATAGATAGATAGAAAATACTTTATTGTACACCATTACAAAATAAAATAAAAAAAAACCGGCCAAGTGCGAGTTGGACTCGCGCACCGAGGGTTCCATACCATAAAAGAAGTAAAACATTGAAAGAATCACTTTTGTTCATGAATTTACGAGTATAATTTACATGTAGGTACTTTTGTTGGCAAACCGCAAACGTAACTTTGTTTTTGGCGGATTATTGTTATTATCAAAAAAAGTATATTAGTCAGTGAGTTGATTTTATTTTTCCTGTAAAATATACATTAACTTCTATTGATCATAATTATTTCAGATTTTTCGATTTGGTAAACTTCGGAGATAAGTGGGGGGAACGGTATTTTTTTCGACAGTTTGCCCAATAAAACAAAAACTATCGGGCATAAAAAAATGGGAAATGCTTTCCAAAAAACCAACTTCAAATGCCACTACAAAGAGTGAAATAATTTTTATTTAAATTTTAGGTACCTACACCAATTCGAAGTCGGGCAATGTTTCATACAATCCCTAATAGTCCTTCTTACTTAATTGATGTGCGAAGAAATGACAAAGTCATAGACAATCGCCCGACTTCGAATTGGTGTAGGTACCTAAAATTTAAATAAAAATTATTTCACTCTTTGTAGTGGCATTTGAAGTTGGTTTTTTGGAAAGCATTTCCCATTTTTATTTTATACTTTTTAGTGGAAAACAATAAAATGCACAAGGCGTTGTAAAATATCCAAATTGCTTGAGGTGTGTTCATAAAATCTGAAGAGATACCTCAAATTCACCAAGATCCCATCATCAGACCCTGACTTGATGACTTTAGTCATCAAATCAGTATCTGCTAGCAAATGCACCAGTAACTATAAAAAATACCCAACTCGCTTCAAGTATACTATGAAAATTTGAAGAGTTCCCTCGATTTCACCAAGATCCCATCATCAGACCCTGACTTGATGACTTTAGTCATCAAATCCGTATCTGCTAGCATATGCACCAGTAACTATAAAAAATACCCAACTCGCTTTAAGTATACTAGCAAAATTTGAAGAGTTCTCTCGATTTCACCAAGATCCCATGATCAGATCCTGACCTGATGACCATAGAACAACTTGGAAAATATTACTCTTTCTAATAATACTCAAATAGTTTCATGTGTCCATATAAAATTTGAAGAGTTCCCTCGATTTCTCCAGGATCCCATCATCAGATCCTGACCTGATTAAAATGGGACCATCTGGAAACAAAACCCTCTTAAACAAAAAAAAGAATTTTTCAAATCGGTCCACGCGTCTCCGAGTAATCGGTGAACATACATAGATAAAAAAAAAATAAAATAAAAAAAAAATAAAAGATTCCGACGAATTGAGAACCTCCTCCTTTTTTTGAAGTCAGTTAAAAATAAATAAAAATTAGTTTTAGTGTACACTAGTAACGCCCTTTCATATGATACCCCACTCAATATTGTTATCTCATTTTGAAAATTTGTCGACCCGGTTTTCCCCCCTTTTTAAATAAAAATAAAAATATTTTCATTGTTTTATGATTGCAATGGCGTTGGGTCACTATTACCTAAAACTATTCCAAATTTCAAGTCGATAGCTTTGATGGTTACTGAAATAATCGATTGTGACGGACGGACGGACAGACGGACGGACGGAGAAAGTCTCACCATAAGGGTTCCATTTTTACCAAATTGGTATGGAACCCTAACAAGAAAAACAAATGTACAATATGGCGGCCTTATCGCTACACAGCGATCTCCTTACCTGAGAAATACCTTATTTTAGAAAAGAGCTGACACTCTGACACTCATTAACCAAACATAGCTATAAGAACCAACGCAAGGAAATCGGCTTTCATATAAAAGAAACCGCATCGAAATCGATTCATCCGTTTCAGAGCTACGATGCTTCAGACAGACACACACACACAGATATCGACGTCAAACTTATAACACCCCGCTTTTTGTTTCCTGACCCGGAGTCTGATTGCGTAAGAAAAACGTATTCTGCATCGATACCGAAATCGTTAGCGAATTCTGCCATCCGATTTGCTGAAATAAATCGGGGAACCAACCAGCGGGCAGAAGCGTTTACCGATGAATACTTTTTTATTCTGGAATTCAAATCCAGGGCCTCCCGATGGCAATAGGCAGCTTATTTATGCTTACAAGCTCCTAATTACAGAACTAAATATCAGATTCAGCTGTAATAATATACGGCATTGTGATTCTTGTCACGTCGGCGCTAAAACTTAATATTGTAACTACATGCATGAATATTCAAAATCTTGTAATTCTATACTGCGTAAAGGCGTCGAGCCTTTGTCGGTTTCATTTATATGAGACGCGCCGAGGGAGCCGTTAATATACGAATTTTTACCTTAATATAGTAAAAAGCTGAAAGATCCGCTGCCTGCTGAAACATAAATCACTACCCTAGTCGTAATATACGATGTATCGATTAAATAAAGTACTAAATTTGAAAAGAAAACTGAAAACCCGTATTTATGGAACTTCATTCATTTTTACATCAATTATTTTGATATTTCAAATGTTTCACTTTATTTTGGTTTAGGTATTGCAATTTTTTACTTTTGTTCACTGATTCCATTAAAACATTTTATTTATTAAACATGTAATATTTATTAAATATAAGAAGTTTAACTTACTCTTGACCAATTTAATGTTACCGTTAGGTTTGTTAAAGAATAAGATTAGAAGTTTAACTTGCTCTTGAGCAATTTAATGTTACCGTCAGGTTTGGTAAAGAATAAAATTCATCGACCTAGTTGCGTACGTATACCTACCTATTTATTAAATGTCTCTCTCTTTGAAGTAAAATTATTACGTTATAGTTAATCTTTCAAATAAGCTTGGTAATACGAGTGCTAATAGTCGTCTTCGTCGTCGTTTCAGCCAATGGCCATAGGCTTCCTGAAATTACCGCCAACCACTACGATCTTGCGCCGCCTGGCGCGAAAGACTCCCCACAACCTAAGTCGTCCATCTTTCTACCTTCAGGGCTATGATGCGCGCGTAGAGAAAATTTACCTATAGTTCTACTTTTGTTTTGATAGACAGGGAAAGGAGAGCGACAAGAGTAGAGAGATATCTCTACGTGCGCATGCTGCTTACTGATGGGGGTTTGCCTACAATGCGCTTTCCGGTGCGTTGCCGCCGTTCCAGCACCTTGGGTCCCCAACCTCTATCGCTCTACGAGCTATGAATAAAATATGTTCACTTATTTACTTCATATACCAGTCAATACTTTCTGCAATCCATCCACTCTTTAACTATGTCGAAATTATTATTTATTCTAAAAAGGGGCTCCTCTGTTATTTTTTTCTAAAAAGGGGCAAATATTAATACGTGAATATTTTCTATATTCACGTTTTAATATAGAGAAAGGTAGACGGTACATATTTTCCCAATCAGCGTTAAAGTTTTAAGAATCATTTTTTTATGCACGTCTGTCAATTCATTTTATAGTAAAATCATTAAGTGTAGGGTTACGAAATTCTCAAAATTATATGTAAATTTTAATGCGTTTTGCATACACTGCATCCATTGGTAGGTCAATAAATCACAGCGTCAATAGATCGCTTGCAAACTGTAATTCCAGCCCTACTGGCTTACTGAAACGCGCCTGCCTGCGTTTCAGTCTGCCCCGGACCGTATCAAGCGCCGTGCACGGTCGTGCTTCCTTGCCACCGCCCTTGTAATCTGTTGTTATCCGTGCAGGTGTTATCTAATATCCGATAGCGGAGTTGGCCGGAGTTCAAGGTTGGTCGTTTAAGCGTGTCGGGTCCTCGAGTCGTGCTCGTCCCGGGCCGTTCTGCCCTCGCTTTTATCAATACGCGGCGACCCGCGCGCCGCCTGCCGGCCGCCGCCAGTGCCTCCCGGGTCCGCACTGCGCATGCTCCATGCTCCACCGACACGGCCGCATTTATCGTCTGTATTCCTGTAACCCACTCATTTCACCCTCCAATCAATTCCCATCAAAATAACCCCGATTTTTCGTTGTATCCGCGGTAAACAACCCGCTGACGTGATCTCACGGTGCGTTATGACATAAACTCACTCTGATCAGCCGAATCGCCGACCTGAGCGATCCCGCGGGCTTTTTATTCTCCATGTTTATTATTATACTGCGAAAACTATTTTCATCCTAAAAGTGCCACACGCTGAAGCATCGATACGGTAAGTGTTTGTGTTTTGATGTGGAGTTCTTTGATGAAATATGGCCCGTGATGCTTGATGTAAAGTTAGCGAACATCAGTGCTTTAGCTGAGCGTTCAAAGAATGAGGTTACTGTCTAAATAAACCATGATTTTTACCGCGTCGTTCTGCAATATGTTATCTATAGCTAGTATCTTTACCGACGATCACATCTGCGCATGCCGAGTTTGATATTCAAGCGAAATGCATCCATTCCACCGCATTGTAATGTGACACTCATTTCATTGATGGCTTTATAAATAAAGTATATTTGCTTGCAGTTGTTAGGTATCTATTTCATCGACTGTTTAAACATACAATTCATATTGTACTCGCACCTAGTTGGTTCTTTCATGTTTAAGAATAAACATTCAACATTCTTCTACTTTACACTTACAAACTACTTTCTATGGTAGAGCCACGGTAGAGCACATCCATCTTAACAAATCATTACTAAATAAATGAAACCAGAGTACAAAGACTTCATACCTACTATAAACTACGTAGCTAGACTTTTGTACAGGAAGTTACCTTATGATATTGTACCAACGTTATACTGTACAAAGCTTGGAATATGTTCAGCTTCAGAGGATTACAGGAATAGCCCTGTACACATAAACATTAAACATACAAACACAAATACACAACGGATACAAATCGTCCAACATTCATTTGAAGTAACATTGCAATAACAGTGAGGTCAAATTATTATTATTCTATGCCTTTTAGTTTTTAATCCAGAAGCGCTTTAGCCCCAATTTCACCAAAAATTAAACCCCCTATTAGTTGATCATATTATAAACGGAAAATAATCCTTTCTTTTGAAAAAAAAAAAAAAATTTAGTAATGTTTGTTTACGAACCCATGGTTTACCAAAGAATGATAGCAAAATGATTAGCTGTGCATATCAAATGATATTATCATCGTCACCATTTGTGTCAGTTCTTTGGGAAACCCCCTTTAGACCTCAACAATTTGATGTCTTTCACATTTGCCACACCTACATTAGATGCAGTACTTTTATTACTTTCTTTGTTAGCGTAAAAGCTCAAAGGATTCCCAACTAACCAAAAAGCTAACCCTAAAACCACCGGTTTATTACATAAGTGTACCCCAGTTACAAAAGTGCGGAGGCCGACGCAATAATTGGTTGCATAACCCAATATTTACCATCCTTTGTGCCACAACAAAAAACGTTCATTTCGCGCATTGTGCGTATTATACGTAATACTTTTGAATCCTGCCCGGCATTCAGGATCGTGGGAATGTAGGTTAAGTTCAGGGTCGACCGATGTAATGATGTTCAAAAAAAGGATTTTTGTTTTGCAAGGGGTTCCATTCGAACTTGTTCTCAGTGCGAAATCAACCGCAAATAGTTCAATAACATTCTGATGACTACACGGATCTGGAAATTATTGACACAAAGTTTTGTAGCATTATGGCTTTCTCTGTACACCTTTCCTCTTTATATAGTGATTTGAGTTGCCTCTATGGCATCTTAAGATTTTCGTACACTACATAGGTACACATCCTAATAGTTTTTACAAAAAAAAATACCTATATCCTACTTTTCATTATCTCCTCCTTAGAAGTAATTATTATTATAATACATGTATGTTAAATAGGGTTCTAAAATAATTGGACATTAATGAGTCATGTTGCCACTGGCTATAGTTACAAACAAGCTTTTTAGGTCTCTACTCTCTAGTCTCTACATAATACATATTATAAGCACCGTTATTATTATCAATTTCGCTCTTCTGTACTCCATGCCCAAATAAATTATGCCAAATCTCATACACTTCTCCATTGCGTTTGACTGTTTTTAAGATTTTTATGAATTTACTTCATATACTTACTTATGCGAGCTGCCTCCTATACCGTTAATACATTCAGACGAATGCAAGGGCTTAGGCATAATAAAATACGCTCGAAAAATAGTGCTAAGGCCAACCAAAATAACAATTGATTTTATGCGCTGACGCAGAAGCTGGCGAGGATACTTACGCCGATTTCAATCTTTATGTCGCTCTTAAAAACGCTTTATCGTAAAATTATCTTAACTTAGCAGGTTTTAATAAAAATAATGTAAACATTACATACTAATTTAAATTAAGTATTATTAACACTACCCGGCAATCTGTAATGCTTTGTGAAATCTGTAGTGCTGTTTCTATTAAGGAAATGGTGACTTACCGGATTTTCAACACAGACCCACAGACCATTAAACCAATGCTCGGTGATTTTTAAGTTAAGCCCAGCGGATAAAATAGAGGTCACACGAACGAAACCATCTTTACTATCTTCACCGTATTTAATCTTTAGGTGATTTCCATATTATTCTGTTCTGCTTTTCTTATTAATAAAATTCGTTTGGTAATATTATCTAGACGTAGGTATAGCATATAATAATATTTTTTAAATTTTGGAACTTGAAAATGTTTTTTTTCACTGCTTCTTGTTACGTATATCCAAAGTTAAGTATATTTTGGATTCTCTTTGAGGCGAATACCTAACATGGCACCTCATTGTTATTTGTTACCGACTTGCCATTGTTTGGTGCTCACTGGAGGCGAAATCAAATAAATAAAGGAACAAATTATATAATTATTTCCTTTTCAATGAGAAACCCCGCATCAATGGTCTACGAATTACCGATAACTTTGATTGAAACTCGTGTTTCCAGGGTAAATATAGTCGTGTTGGCTTCTGTATGTTTTCGTGGTGTAGACTAAATTATCATTAAATAAACTACTTTTTTTTTTGTAATCAAACAGAAATTACAAAAAATGGTTGTACAGGTATTTTTTAAATCTTAAAATAAGGTCATAAAAGATTACAATAATTATTACAAACATAAGTATAAACAGTACAGGAACAATACATGAATTAGTAATGAAAAGCATTATGTTTGTCTTCTTTTCTTTTTTTTGTGAAAATATTATTAGAGTCAGAGAAATTGCATAATTTGGATTATTGAATGACGAGTTAGCATTGTCACAGAATATCAATAGTACCCTACGGTACAGAAGATTGACTGCAAAATGATTTAAATAAATAGCGACTCTACAGAGTACAGACCTAAACGTTATACTTTCTTTATTTCGCGTTACTTTATCTCTCTTTCTCTTTAATTTTAATTTTATTATTTTTATTTGTGGTATCAACTTCCTCATCTTCAGCCCTATCCTACTTTTCAGTATTTCTTTCCTATAGCTAAAAAGAATATTCTGGAGGAGATCGCTTGCAGCGATAAGGTTGCCTTTGCATACTAGATATTAGGTAATGGGTCTTGATCAGTCATACTCATAGGGCATTTAGAGATACTTCGATCTTAGAATAGTAATTGTTGTCGACTATGGCAAAGGTTTACTGCACGGATCCTCTCTTATACAGGTGTTTATTGTATGATAAAATAATTACACAGCTGTTCTAATGTGACGTTAAAATGGCTGCAATTCTGCTGCCCGTAATTTTTAAGGGCTTACCTTAGATGTCGCTAGTTTTAATTTCTCGCAGTACAAAGTTTCATTAACTCTGATTCAAATCTCTAACACCCTATATACAAGTTATCCACGCTTCTCGCGCTATTTAAATAAACCGCCAGGACGCAGAATATTATATGTTCTGTGGCCATACCATCCTTTTCCCGACATTTTCGAACCCTTGGAGTCCAATCCAGTCCGGCCCAGTCCAGCCCAACGCAGAACAATTCAGCCCAGCTAAGCCCAGCCATGTCCAGCCTAGCCCAGCCCAGTCCTTACTCTGCCTCCAAATTCCACTCGTATAATCTATTCAGGGGCCTGATTGCCTAAAAAAACGTATTCTTCGTTATCGTAATCGCTTACTTATTCTGCCCCCCGTTGGCTGACGTAAATCAGGGAACCAATCATCGGGCAGAGTTTCTAAACGATAACGATGAATAAGTTTTTCTTACACAATCAAATGGCAGTTTTCATTACGAAAACCCGATCAAAGGCGATAGCCGCAGCCGATGAGAACCTAAGTAAAGGCTTTATTAATCGCTTGTTTCAAGTTGGAGCCAATAAATTGGCGCGTCAATTAATTCCAGTGACAAATACCGGACAATAAGCCGATGCTATCAATCTCTCGTGGGCCTCTAATTGGATCCTGCGAGGGGATCGCCCACCAAGGCCAAGGTCCGGATAAAACGTGTCAATTTATTTGTTCCTAACTCGTATTATGGATTTTATTGTTAACGTTATTTTAACGTCATTGTTCTTTCTCTTTTGTTATTTTATCACTGTATATAATATTATAAAGGCGAAAGTTTGTGTGTGTGTATGTTTGTTACTACTTCACGCCGCAAATACTGAACCGATTTGGCTGCAATTTTGAACATAGATAGCTTATAACCCGGATTAAAACATAGGCTACTTTTTATCCCGGAAAAATCCATAGTTTTCATGGGATATTTAGAAAACCCAAATTTCTGCAGCTATCCATAGGTACATCTATAGCTAGATTGCTTAAGAAAACTTCTTTGATAGTAGGTATTAGATATGAATAGGGAATGGGAACGGAAAATTTTTGTTTCCTTAGGATTTGTGAAAAAGTGAATTACCAGAACACCGTCTTTGTGCAGTTGGAAGCGCGCTCGGATTTAAAAGCGGGAAGTCTCGGGTTCGATTTCCACACGGGCCAGTTTGGACTTAATAATTTGTCAGTAAGCTCAGGGGTTTGATCGCGTAAGAAAAACGTATTCATCGTTATCGTAATCGCTAGCACATTTTGCCCCGTGATATATTAAATATTAATGATGAATACGTTTTTTCTTAGACAATCTACGGGCAGGTCTGGTCTAGTGTGGAGGGCTTCGGTCGCAGCGGCGTGTTACTCTTTCGGCAAGACCCACCGCTATACGTTCCGGTACGGTGCTGTGTAGCAACCCCAAGGGATGTCATCCGTTCCAAGTTGTACGATAAAATCTATGGCTGCATCGTGTTTTAACGTCAGAGGGCCTGAGCCGTATTGTGACGAATTTAAAATTCGATGGATGCAATGGAATGGATCGAAATGCAAAAAGTTATGAGAATTACAGTTGACTGCGCGGAAGTCACGTGATAAATTTAGCGACAAAATTCTGATACATTTTTTTTAAATTCGTTCCAGCCATCGAACAGAAATATGTCATAACCTTAGGGGCTCTCACGCGCATGATCTTTTGTCGCGGAAAAAAACCTATAAATAACTCGGGGAAAATGTTCGCGACGGCTTCGCTCGCGAGGGGAAAAGCTTTGTTCGCGAAGGCTTCGAGCGCGAATCGCGCGTGAGTGTGGAGAGCCCATTACGGCTGCAAGTGATATTGCAGTCAAGTACCTACTTTCAAGTGTGAAAAGAAGAAAAATTAGGTATAAATAAGTATCTATACAATACACATTATACATGTACTTAGAATTTAATACTCGTAAAAACTATGTAAATATAAATCGTCCAATCCAAAAATGAACGCCCCTTCATAGATTTATTATTATGTAAGCATAATTGAAAGAATAATGTAGTGGATTGGTATTTATTTTTAATTTAGTCAATTTATACAGCATACATAATATTTGAGGCACTAGGCTGTCAACATGAGCCGATGACCGGCCGCTAATTTATTCCTTTCAAATTCAACACCATTGTGAGACAATATAATACATCGATACAAAAACGTGAAGACAAAAAAGACACATTTAAGAGAGCTGTCCTCTAATACGCTGTCAAGGTTAGGTTTTGTGTCGTTGATGCCTAAAAATATTGAGAATGTCTGTGGACGAAGGTGAGCTCAAATGATTTGGTTTCATAATACAAATCGACTTTGGACATCAGTTTAAAATTTAAGTTTTGAATGTGGCTTTAAGATTTTTCTTTAGACGTTTATTTAAGTTTTCAATAACACATAAAGTAGTCAATTTATTATTTTTTATAATAACATAGTTAACTTATTCAAGTCCCTGTGTCAATTCAATGAGTCCTGAGTACCTAGCTATAAATTCGCTCATAAATCCAAAGAGCAGAAATCATTATACGAGAACAAAGCAGTTCCATTTAGCTGAAAAAATTCTAGTTCTTTTTCATCACGTAATAGGGTTTCCAGAAAATATTCAACAAATTGTGTGCTTAAAGTAGCGCCCGTGCATACGGATTCCGACTCGTGCAAGTTTATCACTGACTGCCGTACGATACGCAGGTTTAGGTACTTATGAAATAATGCGGACAGTCTGTGTGTCTGCTAACAAATCATGGCAAAATTCTTATTGTTGCTATTAAAAAATCAATACTAATGTGATTGCTATTCGACGTTATGAGCATCTTAGAGGAGAAATCTAAGACACTATGTTGTGAAATTTTCTTTAAAATTGTATAACTATTTATCGTGCATCCAGCGTACGCCATCTAAATAAAATAAAAAATCCAAAATAAAATCCAAATCTAAATTAAATAACAATGTTTTAACCGTCTTAATTTTTTTAATATTCAAAAATCGTCATAGCGACTTTTCTGAATTTCTCTTTGGAACGATTTGTAAATTGTAAGCCTTCCCATCAAATTTTGTTAATTATAGTGACAATCGATGAATAATCGATATATCAGCTGATACTGTGTACTGGAGACACCTATACCTTCGAGTAGAGACTAACAATTAATAGGGTCTACAATTTGCATTTAACCGAATTTTGGTCTGGTTTCATTGCTCCTAAATTTTACTTCTTGCGGCTTTCGAGGCAGTATGCAGCTCTTCAGCGTCCGTGCATTCGGATTCCGTCTGCTTTAAATTCCTCTCTCAACAAGCGCGGAAAATGTTGCTTTGACACGTTTTTAAAGACCCGAGACTTGTAATTTAGCATTACTTTGCTTGAGCGGTTTCGCTTGTGTTATTCGAATTTCTCAGCTGGATACATATTATTTTGTACACTTTTATTTTTAGGTGATTCCGAAGCAAAATGAATTTCAAGTTTTAGACGTATTTGACAAAGAGTATACAAGTTTATTTCTGTATGAATGATTTCCAAGCATATAAGAATTATGATTTTCGATAGATAACATTTTATCGATTTTTTTGCCAGAAGTTCTTTAATATAAATTACTAGGTACCTATATATCAATATCAATGACTATTATTTGTGCATTTTATAGTTTCTGTTGTTTACAATGTGAGTAGGTACTCAGAGGTGCGAATAACACCATAGTTAGTGGATAATAATTAATAAGTAGTCACAGATTTTATTATTTTTTTATTGGGATAGATCCAGATTTTATTATTGGGATATCATAGGTTTATCGGAAGTCCGTAGAGAGGGCGAGGACTCGATAATACTCCAATCCGGCAACTTGCTCTACTACCGGGAGGGCGACCAGCAGTCCCAAGGTGGTGTCGGGTTTATCGTCCATAAATCCCTCGTCAACAGCGTTGTTCAAGTCGAGAGTGTGTCCAACAGGGTAGCGTACCTTATACTCAGAATAGGCTATTTGACTAAATTTTGAAAATGATTTTAAAGAATTTATTACTACCTATTACGCACATTACATTGATATTTCGCGGAAATTTAATGTAATTCCCTTTAAAAACCACTTTTACAATTTTCAAAACCGCGCCAAAAACGCCAATTTTGTAATGGCGCTTGTCATCTGACTCGTGACGTCACACATTGTCAAACGCATATAAACAGACTACAGTACCGTACAGTTTAGTTGAATTTCTTCGCTTTTCTTTAAATTTAATAAAAATTAATATATTTTAACAGAAAGAATGGTGTACAAATGCTGTGTAGTACCATTATGTACAAATACCTCCATAAATTGCCCAAGTGTTTGTGTCTGTACCA
Source organism: Coenonympha glycerion (assembly GCA_963855885.1). Classification (NCBI taxonomy): domain Eukaryota; kingdom Metazoa; phylum Arthropoda; class Insecta; order Lepidoptera; family Nymphalidae; genus Coenonympha; species Coenonympha glycerion. The sequence goes on from OY979628.1 coordinate 6,731,279, forward strand.
TGATAAACCGAACTCCCATGAACTTCCTGAGTATTTGTCAACATAAACTAAAATGAGATAATGATTAATGATTATAATAAATAAAGGAAGGACTAATATGTTCGACGCGGTAGGTACTTACATTGCTGTTTTTATGTTTTTCAGTTCCGCGCCATAATAATCAGCATTATTTTTAAAGTAAAGTGCAACCATAAAAGCATCTACCTTAGGTAGGTTGCTATTATCAGCTCGCACAAAATTTGATTCCATTCTGCGATTTGAAATACTTAATTATTTATTTCCTTAGTATGTTTAGTTATAAAGTTAACCAGAAAATTACTGTTTAAATAGCTAAAAGATAAAATAAAACGCCCGCCAAACAAAACACTCAGAAAAATCAGTACAAAAAGCTGTTGTTTTCCCGCAAATTTTCGAGTGTGACGTCACCAGAGTTGTAACCAATCACAGGGCGTTCCTGTCAAAGGTAAAATAACAAAAATTATAACATTATTAAACTCTTATTTTGCTGAAAAGTATACATATATTTGATTAAAATAAAGTGAAATATGCTTATTTACGTTGTTATTAGTGAGATTTACCACAATTTCAGGTATATTTTCATTGTTGTCAAATAGCCTATTACCGAAAGGTATTCGTTGAAGGTCATACAGGTCTACGCACCGACATCGGCGCACCCAGATGAGGAGATCGAGGCTATGTATGAGGATATATCTAGAGCCATACATGCCTCGAGCACCTTCTACAATGTTGTGATGGGGGATTTTAACGCAAGGCTGGGCAAGCGACTTGGTGACGAGGAGAGAGTGGGACGATTTGGCTATGGGCAACGGAATCGAAGGGGCCAAATGCTGGCTGACTTTTTGGAGAGGGAGGGCCTCTTCATGATTAACTCCTTCTTCAAAAAGCAGCCGCAAAGGAAGTGGACGTGGATGAGCCCCGACGGTTCCACGAGAAATGAGATCGACTTCATCATGTCGACCAAGCGGTACATATTCAATGATGTCTCTGTGATCAATAGGGTGAAAACCGGTAGCGATCACCGTATGGTAAGAGGCACATTGAATATCAACATAAAGCCGGAAAGGGCTCGCTTGGTGAAGTCTACGCTCCGACCTTCTCCTGCGCATATCCAAAACCCCGAGAGCTTTCAACTCGAACTTCAAAACCGTTTCGCTTGCCTGGAGGACTGCGCCTCTGTGGACGATCTGAATGACGGGCTCGTGGAAGCTGTCCATGCGGTAGGGTCTAAGTTTTATAAGGCCCACCGTAAGCCTGGAACCAAAAAGTTCTCAGACCAGACCCTCAAGCTCATGAATGAGAGACATGAAATGAGACTCCAGTCTTCAGCAGACTCTACCGAGTACCAGCGGATTAATAGGCAGATCTCGAAATCTCAGAAGCGCGATTTGCGTAACATTAATACTGAGCGTATTAAAGCTACTATTGAGCAGAACAGAGGCTCTAAAGTGTTCGCTAGGGATCTGTCTATTGGACAGAGCCAGCTGACGCGCTTGAAGACCGACAACGGCAGTCTCATTTCCTCTAAGCCTGAAATCTTGAGGGAGGTCGAGAAGTTCTACGGACAGCTGTACACTTCATCTCGGGAGCCTGTGGAAGATTTGGCTACAGATCCTAGAGCCAAACTAACCCGGCACTATACCGAAGATATTCCGGACGTCAGCCTCGACGAGATTAGTATGGCTCTCAATCAACTAAAAAACAACAAGGCGCCAGGTGATGACGGAATCACAGCAGAACTCCTGAAAGCAGGTGGCAAACCGGTGCTGAAAGTCTTTCAGCGTATGTTCAATGCCGTGATCCACGGGGGTACTACGCCGAAGGCATGGCACAGGAGCTTGGTGGTCCTTTTCTTCAAAAAAGGTGACAATACTTTGTTGAAGAATTACAGGCCCATCTCGCTGCTGAGCCATGTCTACAAGTTGTTTTCGAGAGTTATAACGAATCGTCTCGCTTGTAGGTTCGACGACTTCCAGCCTCCCGAACAAGCCAGGTTCCGAAAAGGCTATAGTACCATAGACCACATTCTCACGCTTCGACAAGTTATACAAAAAACCGAGGAGTATAACCAGCCACTTTGCCTAGCGTTTGTGGACTATGAGAAAGCCTTTGATTCGGTGGAGACGTGGGCCGTGCTGAGGTCTTTGCAGAGATGCCGAATTGACTATCGGTACATCCAGGTGCTGAAGTGCTTGTATGAAATCGCCACCATGTCAGTCCGTATCCAAGACCAGACTACGGGGCCGATCCAACTGCAGCGTGGAGTGCATCAAGGAGATGTTATCTCCCCTAAGCTATTTACCGCTGCGTTGGAGGACGTCTTTAAGCTTCTGGATTGGAACGGATATGGCATTAATGTCAACGGCGAGTACATCACTCACCTTCGGTTTGCCGACGACATATTAGTCATAGCACAAACTCTGGAAGACCTCAACACGATGCTCAACGACCTCAGCAGAGTTTCCCAACAGGTGGGCCTTAAAATGAACATGAGCAAGACGAAAATCATGTCGAATTCTCATGTTCCGCTCCACCCAGTAGTAGTTGAGAACTCTGCACTCGAGATTGTAGACGAGTACATATATGTAGGACATACGGTCCAGCTAGGAAGGTCCAATTTCGAGAAAGAGGTGAACCGCCGAATCCAGCTCGGTTGGGCAGCGTTCGGGAAGCTTCGTGATGTCTTCTCGTCCAATATACCTCAGTGCCTGAAGACTAAGGTATTCGAACAGTGCGTGTTGCCAGTGATGACATACGGATCCGAGACATGGTCGTTTACTATGGGCCTCATAAGAAGGCTCAGAGTCACTCAGCGGGCGATGGAGAGAGCTATGCTCGGAGTTTCTCTGCGGGATCAAATCAGAAATGAGGAGATCCGTAGACGAACCAAAGTCACCGACATAGCTCAACGTATCGCGAAGCTGAAGTGGCAATGGGCAGGACACATAGCTCGTAGGACCGACGGACGTTGGGGACCCAAAGTACTGGAATGGCGACCCCGTACGGGTAAGCGCAGTGTTGGCAGGCCTCCGACCAGATGGACTGACGACATTAAAAGGGTCGCGGGAAGGCGCTGGATACAGTTAGCGCAGGACCGTGCGGGCTGGAAATCATTGCAGGAGGCCTTTGTCCAGCAGTGGACGTCCGTCGGCTGAAACGAACGAACGAACGAACACAGATTTTATTAGTAGTATAGCTATACTACTGTCAGTTTTAACTGATTGGATAGTCGCAAGCCCAATTGACTCTTCATTGCCCGATATTGTGTTAGGCCTTTTGTAATGTGTATGTGTAAACCGATTATGGTTGCACATAAAGGTCTTACACAACAGCGGACAAGAGGGCCCTGGCAGTAAAGAGTAAAGACATGTCCACAAAGCTTCAACGCTATGCCCTGCGCGTCGAGTCGCGTCAAATTACGTCCCGCCAGCGCTTTATTCACGCCCGCCCGCTGTTTGGTGAGACCTGAACTTTTACTCCGTGAACTTTATGAATCGGACTTGAGGATAAAAATGACTTAAAAAAAACTTGAAAACATTTAAATTCCAAGGCTATCCGCGAGGTAATCGCGTATATCCATAATATCTTGATTTCTCTCGAACGTTTCGAGAAGTCCCGCTACCGCTTCGATAAGCCTTGCAAAAAATGAGTGACCTATTTACGAAATGGATTTATTGGTCATATAAAAGCAAGGATTGATTTACAGGCGCCGCGTTTCTTCGCGTTTTCATTACGGTGCAAAAAATAATTTAATGAGGTTACAAGGCCTTTATGCCGTCGTAAATATGGCTTAATGTATAGCATCCAGATTCGTTTTAATGTTCGTTTGGAGAAAATAGCACCATGTTAATAAGAGCACCGAAAGTCTGTGAAAAAAATATTAGGAAAGTACTAAGTAATTGTTACTTTAGCGCATTAAAAATATGACTATTTCAAGTAATAGAAACTAATACTAAAAAAATATAATGCTGTTTTTTGAATTTGTTCATATCAGCACATGACTCCCAGTTGTGTTTGAATACGAATATGGGAAAATCTATATTTTTTAATAACAGCAAAACTATCACATTCCCTAAATCCCTATTTCAAATACATTGTCAACCTACTAATAGGTACCTAGATAGAGACTAAGTCGGAAAATTCGTGATACCACTTTAGTTACGTTGAGTATAGAGAAACAAAAAAAAAATAGTTTTAATTAATCACATCGGTCGAGTGACGTGTCCTTGTTAGATGTGAACATTTGCGAATTGCTTTCAAACGCTAAAATCTAGGTCGCAATATTAAAAATTTCACGTAGAGCTCCGAAACCGAGGCAAAATAGCGTGGAATGTGTAGTCGGCCCCGAACTATCTGGTGACAAAAAAAAGAAAACGTAACTTGTTTCCTAAAGATGTTTAACGAGAATTTAAGGTTGTCTCAAGAAAAACCATTGCTCAATGGAATCTTTACTTATACACATATATGTTTAACCAAAAAATTTAAGTATTTTTTTGGGTGGAAGGACTTATTTTGCGGAAGGTTAGGAGAACTTTCTGTCGAGAAATCCAATCTAAATCCATACCGTATACAATCTAAATTCGCTGTAAGCAGTGTTGCTTATATTTTTTTTCTTTTGCTTTCAGAATTTTGATTACAGACTCAAAATACATGACGTTTAAATTTTAAAGTAATTGTCCTAATAGTTTTAAAAATACAAGTCACTACAAAACGCTTAAATATCCGTTTACGCCGTTAATGTCCTATTCACAGATGTCCTATAGGAGTCTCTTCATCTGAAAAGGGCAAGCGTAATTAAACATCAGCTAGGCAAATTTGTAATAATCACGTAATCGTAAACAAATTCTGCCTCATCATTGGATGAAAAAAAAATTACTACAGATTCTACCAATCAGCGATTTGTTATCAATACCGATGAATACGTTTTTCTTACGCAATTGCCCCGGTGATCGTTATAAGTTGGTTTGATTATTAATTGCCTGATTTAGCAGGGGATGGATCATAACGTGTATAGACAAATATCATTGTAGGAGAGATGTAGAGTCGCCAGCCCTAGCCATGCAGTAGCTCATCAGTCATCGGCCGGGCTTCCGGCTGTTTCATAGTTCAATGCCTCGCCAGATTCGCGTCTCTCGCGTCGACCTTCAGAACACTCGGCGCATAGATGCCGTCCTCTCAAAAGATCTCAAGCGTTATTTTTCATCCAGTCGCGTTCTTTGATTCACATTTCTCATCATGTTAACGACTTGATTTCCGAGCAGCGAACAAACGGCGCTTTGTACTTGCAAGCCATGGAGGTTGGGTCAAAAGTCGTTACTTTCATATTGGATCGTTGTTCGAGTTCCAGCGTATTGCATGTCAGTGTATATTTCGGATTCGGCCTTTTATTTGAGATTTAATGCTTTATTTTTCTGCAAAACTAACATCTCGTTTGGTGCGTGACTCATCATCGGCCATACTGGTTTCGCGGAGTTCATTTTAAAGTCGTATCCAAGCGATAATTAGACGACCAGTAAATTAGTCTTTTTGAATTTTTTTGGAGTGTAGCCTACTTAATTTAACAATGACGACTGATTACATGTTAAAGGTATATTACGTACATAGTGTATAGATATTTGTATGTACTTACTTAGCTCTCCAACCCTCTAGCATGGTCAGCGGATAAAAATGTTTTCCTTTGATTATATTCTCTGACCTAGGGGATAAATTTATTTTCTCCGATAAGGGACAAAAATATACTTTTTATCAATTTTATCCACGGGGATGTTTTCTTATACCCGTACCGGCGCGCGGCGTGCCGCGTGCACCCATGCTCAGACAGTGGGGGAAAACATTTTATCCTCTCTATAGAGACGAGTATAGTCCCGGTCCCCATGTAATGCGTGGTTCGCAAATTCTCTGAACCTAACATAATTTGAAAGGGCTATAAACCATCATTTTAACCTTCATATGTGAATACATAAATACACTGGTCTGAAAAAGATGAATGATAAATTATGCTCGTACCTACCTAACCATGTATTGATAAAATATATAAGATAGTTACATCCACGAAGACTGTCAAAATCGCTCCGTGGATTAAACTATCTACTCGTATACATATACCTAACTGAAATAACAAACACAAAGACTTTATAAGTACTTAGTAGGTATTTAAGCGTTGACCTTGAAATTTTTAAAGTAAGATAATGAATGCAAGCGACATGATGGATCGCTTCAACATTGTTGGCTGCGAGTAGGTATCCGACAAAGACATGCTAATTAAGAGAAAAAAAAAATCGGTCAAGTGCCAGTCGGACTCGTGCACTAAGGGTTTCGTAGTCTATAGTTCTGTACCGCCAAGTAAAGCTTCATTTTTCTTTTTTTTTTAATATTTATTTGTTGATGGCTATACTTAGTCTTAGTTGCTCTTGGCTTTGGGAGGGAGATCATGGGTTCGATTTCCAGCACTATAGTCAGTTTGAAAGGGGATTGTCCATTTTTGGCCTCGTGTGGACAGAATTCATACGAAAAAACAATTAAGTATACCAAAAAATGTCTTATTTTAAATCATGATTATTAGCGATTAAGCGTGTAAATATGAATTGATTAAAACTTCATTTAATAAGTATTTTAATTCACTATTTTTTTTTTAATTCACTAATTATTGTTTAATTTCTAAACTGGCTCCGGGCTGGTTTGGGGGAAGGCTTCGGTCGGGTCTTGTTACCATCGTAGGTATGGCAAAGGCGTACCGTCAAGCGATTCAGCATTCTGGTGCTATGCTGTGTAGCAACAGCTTTTAGGGTTTATAATAAACCCTTCGAATTTAGTACGTTAACACTCTGTGGTTAACACAATCAGCTGCATCTGCACTTAAGATCAGATGTGATTGAATTTGCAGTCAAGTATCGACCTAGTCAGTTTTATTTTTATAGGTCGCAAGGTCTAGAGGTCAAGTCTCAATTTTTCTGTATCATTATTTTACAAAATAAAATGCCTTGCATCTGATCCACGGATAGACGAATAACAATGAAGGCAATAATGGTACGGGACCCTAAAAATGGCCATCGTATAAAGCTTGCTTTGCTAATTATTATCGACATTCTCGATATTTATTTTAAAAACAAGCAAGGTGTAAGTTACGGCTTGTCAATAAATGAAATTGCATCTTGATCGCTATTTATATTATAAAAGAACATTTGAATGGCAATTGTCAAGATATTATTAAGATAATTATGTAATAAGTACTTCAATATGTCGCGCACCTAGCGGAAATACTTGTCTTCATGCCTAGTTATTGTTTTCTGTATCTATAATTGCATATATTATTACACTGCATATATTATTACACTCATAACACAGTCACCTGCATAATTAGGCAGAGTTCAGAAGGTTCAGCTCTAAATAGTTTTGTCTATAATAGCAGGCGAGCGTATAAAACTGGCTTTAGTATACATTCACGTACGTAAGTGCTTACCTAGATTAAATAGGTATAACTATAGAGGAAGTAGGCTAGGGCGTAAATGTTACAAAATTCTCACTTTGGAGTGGCACATTTTACGTTTAGTATTTTTAGGAATACACTGTTACTGAGACTTCACTGTCCGTCTATTCTATTCTGAACTCCGCAAGAAGAGTCCACGAGTGTACCAAATCTCTTCTAGAAATACTGCATACCATTATACCACAGAGCTTTATTTCGTACAGTACACGAATACATGATATAATAGGTATCTACATCGATAGGTACTTGTGCATGTATTCGTTCGTAATAATACCTACTCGTTTCGAAATGTCTGGCACTGTTCAACAACCTAGACGTTCGAATTACCCAAATGATGATGGATGATGCACGCGAAAATTGACCTTTCTGCTTTCTGGCCGAACCCCAAGCGATTGGAGACAAAAAAATTGGTCAAGTGCTAGCCGGGCTCGCGCACTTACGGTTCCGTACCATCAAGAGTATATTCCCATTCTCTATAGTATTAATGAAAACCAAACACCCATGCCCTTTAGATCATAAACGAGCATAACAATCACGTTTATTGTATGGGAGCGCCCCTTAATTTTTTTATTTTATTTTAATTTAACTATTTATTTCTACAATAATTATATAACTAAATATTTTGAGAAAATTTGAAGCCTGTACCTGTTACCGTTATCAATATCAAACAAAAACAAGCAAAAATTCACGTTTGTTTTATGGGAGCCCCCTTAAATATTTATTTTATTCTGTGTTTTGCTATTTGTTGGTATAGCGGCAACAGAAATACATCACCTGAGAAAATTTCAAGTCTGTAGTTATCACGGTTCAAGGGACCAGGTGCCAGGTCCATTGACTGGCCTGGTGATAGACGGATGGGCGGACGGACGGACGGACGGAGGACGGACGGACGGACAACGAAGTCTCAGTAATAGGGTTCCTTTTTTAACCTTTAGTTACGGAACCCTAAAAAAGCACATAACAATTTTCTCCCCACACACAGCTTCCGTCGGAGCACAGTCCCAAATTTAAAATTTGCGTGGCCATCATCTTATTTACTCAGACGTGAATAAATTATTTTTTTATTGCACCGCTGCACCAGCCGCTGCTGTGAGCCGCTGTCGATCATTGGTTTGACATTCAAACAGTCTAGCTAACTCATTGCACCGGGCTCCAGCTGCGAATAACTAAACTGAACCTTATCCTAATAGCCACACATCTCTAATTCCTTCGCGTTCAATTTAAATAAGTATTGCGTCCAGCGACCAACGCTTTCGGTTTGCTACAATAATACATTGCATACTTTGCACCCAAGAGCAAGGGTACACGTTCTGTTTTTTAGGGTTCCATACCAAAATGGTAAAAATGGAACCCTTATGGTGAGACTTTCTCCGTCCGTCCGTCAGTCCGTCCGTCTGTCTGTCACACTCGATTATATTTATTGGGCAATTCTTTGAAAGTCGTATTACAAATGTGGCTGGCGACTGCGAAATGCAGTCGAATCTATTGGGTCTGACTTTCTGAACCATTACTTACAATAAACTCCTTCGCTCTACAATCATAACAATGAATGCATTTGCTTAGATTACGACCCGCTGCAAACGCTCGGTTCGACATTGCATCTTATTTAGGGTTCCGTAACCAAAGGATAAAACAGTCCAACGTCCGTCCGTCTGACACCAGGCTGTAATACCTAGTTACACAATTGAAAGTTTTACAGATGACGTATTTCTGTTGCCGCTATAAAAACAAATACTAAAAAATTGAATAAAATAAATATTAGCAGGGTACAATATATACAACCATACAACAAACATGAATTTTGCTTGTTTTGGTCGACGATCCAGAAGAGTCAATTACCTACTACTTGTAGTAGTGGTAGGTAATTTGGTCTTCTGGCTACAGCACCATCATTTCGCTAAGTTATTTATTCAGATAATGGTATAAGGAGTCGAATAACTTTATTGCCATTCGCTAAGGTCGCTGAGACACCTTACATAATATTATAGGTATTTTTAGGGTTCCATACCAAAATGGTAAAAATGGAACCCTCATGGTGAGACTTTCTCCGTCCGTCCTATAAGTAAATTATACTCGTAAATTCGTGAATAAAAGTGATACTCTTAATGTTTTACTTCTTTGATAGTATGGAACCCTCGGTGCGCGAGTCCGACTCGCACTTGGCCAGTAAGATTCATATTTTGTTTCTTCTTGTTGCAGATTTAACCACAAAGGACGGAGAAGTGCATCGAATAATTTACAGCGTAATATTAACGTAGCGTTCAAATAAATAAGATAATATTAGTATGTTTAATTAAGCAAACAAAGCTGCCAACAGCAATAATAGGTGTTCTTTTTAGTATAGTTTAGATTAGTGTTAAAAGTGGAGAACGTAACGGCCGCGAAGAGAAACGCCGGGTTTACCCCGGTCAATGAGAGGTGAGTCTTTTATTATCATACCTAGTCTTATAAACATTATTTTGACCCATCTTCGACGTCCTCCGTGGTTGAGTGGTTAGCGTGCCGGTTTTCAAGGGGCCGCCATCTCTGAGGTTCCGGGTTCGATCCACGGTCGGGGCAATGTATAGAAAAATAAGTTTTCAACATTGTCTCGGGTCTGGGTGTTGTGGTACCTTCGTTATTTCTGATTTCCTTAACACAAATGCATAAGCTACTTACTAAGGGATCGGAGCAATGTATTAAAAAAAAATATATATTAGAGAGTCAAGAAGGCGCCCCGGGAACATATTCATTTCATTCGATAGATGAGATATGAAATTAGCGGTGGCATCTCGAAATAATTGCCGTATTCCAAGTCCTTCCTAGAATTGTTTGACTTGAATTCTAATAAGCGTCCTAAGTGTCATTGCATATAGGTACATTGTTTTTTTTTATGATAATAATAAATCTTTCAAACATTTCTTATCAAGTAATATAAGGGAGACACATCATCAAGCCCGGAAGCTGCACCCAAAAGTTCGTGCTTTTCATCTCATAGACGTGCTGGAAACACCAGTGACATCGCGAATTTACCGCAAAACTACGATTTCACGTCGCGAGAAAATTTTAAAACCTTTACTCATAGTTTGAACCTCCACGATGATGAAGAAAAATCTCTCAAAGGACAACGAATCAAGTTGACAATTCAACTAGAAAAATTCACCATAAATGAAGATAAAAATAATATTTACTTTTATATTGCAATGATAAATGTTATATAAATACCTACTAGCATTCTCAAGAAATCCCTTTTCTCGTGGGCACTATTCCCTCTGTTCTGTGAAAAAAAAACGAGATTATTTTAATTAAAGGAAATCCGCGGCGCGAGCTGCTCCGAGGTGTGATTAATTAGCTCCTGCTCACGTAGGAGCTATCTCCGCTCATTATCTAGTCGGGGCGGGCACGATTTTGTAGATCTGACCGACGGAAAAAAGATATTTGCATATTAGTGGAGCTAGGCTTGTACCGGCCGAGATAACTGCGGGACCCGGCCGGCGGACTTGGAGCTTAAATTAATTACGAAACAGATTAAGAACATTAAACTAGAATAAATACCAGTTCAGTATTTAAATTGGATACATTTTGTTTGTTAGTATGTCTTATTGGTTTTAATACACAATACAAAATAATTTCAATAGGTACTTGTGTTGTTTGTTTAACTACAACGTCAAACCTACTAAGTGGGATGACTTAACTTACCCCTTCCAAGTTAGTACGCTAACATCTTCGACTGCATCATCACTTACCATCAGGTGAGATCGCAGTCAAGTTCTAACTTGTATAGCGTAAAAAAAAAAAAAAATCATCCTAATATGTATTATAGATTTAATAAGTGTTATCTAACTAACTTTGTTAATCCTTCAAGCCAAAACGAATGGACCGATTTGGCTGGAAATTAAAAAAAAATTGATTATTATAGCCTGGATTACCACATAAAAACGTAGACTGCTTCTAATCCCTGAAAAATTCAAGGTTTCTCACAGGATTTTGTAAAAATGATATTATCGCGGGTAGAGTCGAAGGCAACGTACACTTTTCAATCGTTGAAAATTATGTTTCATGTGATGTTAGTAGGTATAATAAATTATGTGTCGACTAAAAACTAAAATCAAGTTGTCCATATGCGTTATATACTGAACAAAGCCCACGGTTTTAATCAAACTATGTGGCGTTTCCTTCTATACAAATCGCGAATCATTTGTGAATAGTCATATTACGAAGCAAGAAAAATCAAAAAAATAATTAAGATTTTACTTGGCTGATCATCAAAATAATTGACATCAGTAATAAATAAAAAACTGGAATTACGTATTCGTAATTGTTCTGTCTAAAATAGCCCGCTCTCTACAATCAAATTAGTATTCAGTCATGAGTATCACTTACTAAGGCCTAGGCATAGCCATTTTACTTGCCAATCAATTCTATTTCTACTTGCAGATATTCTATTTTTGTCATTATCAGTAACTCACGTGATAAACCATGCTTTACAAATGTCATGCCGAAGCAGCAGTCCCATAGTTCTGTATTATTAAGTTCGTTCTATTAATATTCGAAAAGTGCATGTTCCAAAAAAATCAAAATGTTAAATAAACAATTTTTGTGTGCAAAATATTCACGGATAATGACTGAGCAGATCGTTCTGCAAATATTTCATCAGTGCTTGACGTTTTGTCATTTTTTGCATTGTCCAATGTTTTGATCGTTCCATCTCACTGCCGAGGTTTTTTTATTGGCATTGTGTTTTCATAAAGATGAATGAAATCTTTCCGAGCTTTGACACTGTATGCATGAGTTGCAATAATTGATTAAAGTATTTTTATTGTTTTTTTAGCCAGCCCTTTGCTCCTCTTTAGAATTACTTTTTGCATCAGCTAGCCATTTGAATCAACCAATGCTTGAACCCATTTGTCTCCCTTAACTTTTTTTAATTTAACTATTTACTTTTAAATTTGCAATTTCTGTTATCAAAATCGAGCAAGAACAAGCAAAAAATATGTTGTTATAGCGGCAACAGAAATACATCATTTCCGTGAAAATTTCAGCTGTCTATCTATCACAGATATAGCCTGTTGACAGACAGACGGGCGGACGGACGGACGGCGAAGTCTTAGTAGGAATAGAGTCCCGTGTACCCTTTTGGTACGGATTGGGTTTGGATAGGGACTATGTAGGTGCCATTAAAGATCGTTCGTGCCTCTTTGCCAGCAGACGCAGCAGTGAAGCAAGTAGTAGTGAAGTAGTATACTTCTCTTGCCAGCACTGTATTTCTTTGTCTAGAAATAAATACTTGAAGAGTAATTCCTTGCAAGAATGCACACAGATTGCTCGTGAACAACGAACAGTATCACAACAGATATTGTTTACGTCGTGCTCGGTCACCGTGCTCTTCTCGCTCGAATTGTTAGATAAAATCTCGAAGGAATTTATATCGATTGATGACTCAATTTGAACCACGTTTTCACTATATTCACGGTTTAAGTTTTGGTTATATTCTTCACTAGATTTTGTGAAAAATGATTACACTTGAAAAATATTTGTGGTTAGTTCATAATGCAAGTTTCAAATCACGCCATTCCAGCAGCTTGCTTCCTCAACTTTTGTATTCAAGTTTGTGATCCGTACATTTAATGCAGAAGCAATTTGCTCTGATATTATTGCAGTACCCCGGTGTATTGTAGCAGTTAATTGTTGATCAGCTATCTCAAAACAAGTCATGATTGTACTCAATGAAGTGTTCAAACTCCGCCCACCTTTGTCATTGTGGCGCGCTTTAATGCTACATTTATTCTCTCTAACATCAGATTGTCCCAGATCACGATCTCTTGGTTAATTTTGTGGGTATGTAAAGGTTCTGTATTTAATTTCAGTTGTAGTAGACCATCTATTCCTTGCCAGTTTACGCGTTTGGTCCGCCTTACGCCTACCGTTTGGTAACAGCTATTTCACCGCTGACCTTAAAAAACATTATAACAATGTGCTCACCCATCCAGTTCTCCAGGTGATGTTTGATGGTGAACAAATGGTGTATTTACCAAATGGTAACGCGCCTTATTGTAAGCTAGGGTAAGCATATATAAATAATATAATCACATACTTAAAGAGTACATTAAAGAAAATGTATCTGCAATCTCCTGAATTCATGCATCAGATATCTAAATGTTTATTGATTGATGAGTATGAAATGGTGTTTCGTTACCGATAGTCAAATATCTGGTTCAAATCACAGACCAGAGAAGTAAGATTATATGTATAATGAGGTTCAAATTGTTTGGGAGTGAATGGGAATTACTGTTATTGAAAGCGCAGTGTTGGCAGACCTCCGCCAAGATGGACTGACGATATTAAAAGAGTCGCGGGAAGGCACCGGATACAAGTGGCGCAGGACCGTGCGGGCTGGAAATCATTACAGGAGGCCTTTGTCCAGCAGTGGACGTCCGTTGGCTGAAACGAACTGTTATTCGGATATTTGAAACAGTGTAACTACCGGTTCGTTAATCGATCATCTATAAATTATACTTGCCCATAGCTTTCTTGCAGAAATAGCTTCTATCAAGTACATTCACCGTTTTCTAAGTCCGATAGGCAATATTATCCTATAACATCTTAATGGGTGCTTGGCGTAAAAGCTCAGCTGCGGTTACTCTGATAGACCCTTTTACCGACCCTTTCGCCATTAAACTTCCAGCTTATTACGACTCAACACGAAACGAGGCGCTATGTAGATGGCACGAAAGGTCGCAGTGACCCACATACGAATATCGAATATAATTCTTACATCATCGATATGAACCTGAGGATTAACCCCATCTCAACATTCTACCGTAAACCTTCGTCATACAAGAAAAAAGTAGCACTATCTGACAAAATTCCCGTCAATACGTAACAATATGGAAAAATCGTCCCTGTGGACACACACGTGTATAAATGAAGTGATCTGTGCGTGGATCGAAGATGACGTGCGTGGATCGCGATAAACAATACTGAGGTCGGATTACTAATGACGCCGTTGGTGTCAAAACTATCTTTTTGACACCAGTAAACTGTCCGCCGGGTCCTGAGTATATGTCTATTTCCTACATACTCGTATGTAATATCGACAATCGATATATTATGTGTAGTTTCGCCGACCGGGCGGCTGCATCCGAAATAGTCGTCGTGCATATTCGCGCGCGCTCGGAATAGATCGTACGCCTTTTTCAATCTCGTAACACAAACAAAAAGGTCAGAAGCCGACGACCTAGTTTCCGAGCGGCGAATACAAAGGTCACCCAGACAACGGCCCGGGAAGCGCATGATAACTGGCAAGGCTGAGCGATGCACGCCAATGTTTGCTTTACTGTTGTCTGTTACGCAACGCTAACTCGATTCTTCAATAGGTGCCGAATATCACGCGAGTATCGAGAGTTTCGGAATAGTTTCCGATTTCGCGGAAATAAGCCGGTGGTTTCGAGAAACGCTTTTGAAAGTCAAACGCAAAGGTCGAACGAATGCGGTTGGATTTAGGAACCTGTCTTGCATTTTTTTTGTCAAACTGAATTTACATAATCGTGGCAATTTATTGGATATAAATCTTCTTATAAATCAAGAAAATACCTTTTAGTTAGCTTGCTTAGAATTATTATAAAATACAAATGTGTTTTGGGAAACATCGGATATTTGTGAGCTGAAAGAATAAAGGCCAATTTTTTTTTTTTTTTTAAAACAGTATTTGTCCAGTAAATTTGTATTTCAAATTACAATTGGAAGCCCGTAGGTATTTATTTTCAGTGAAATAAGTAAATGGAATTTATTTCCGATTTTATTTGAGTCTGTAAATAAGTGAAATTGTTATCCATTAGTTGTCATTCTGCTTTAATTACCTTGTTATTTACAGTCTTGAAATTCATCATTTGTATTATTTAATAAAAGAGATTCTAAGAAATATTTTCTATTTCTGGACTTCACTTCTAAAATACTCGTACATATCGTAAGAATAGACATACCCTGGACAGGACGGATGGCGCGACAAAATGTCACCACTTTGTTGGTAGGTACCAAAAATACATGTTAGCCACCAACAGTAAGAACGTGCTATAGTTCACGCAGCGGCCACCTATAGATTTTGACAGATGGCGCTACTGTTTCCTTGTACGAAAAAGTCCATATCCTATACGTCATACGATGTCCATATCCTGAGTTTTCTTATCAGTGATCATAGTAAAATATTTTTTTGCTCTAGTCACACGTACACATAAACTTTGTTCACAGAAACATACAATTTTGTTAACAGATAAATTACCAGTTCACTGCACCTCAGAGATTGCAACAAGGTTCAAGAATCTATTTACAAGTTCCGATGACATACGTTAAGGTCATTTTTTTGATGCTACAATGATTGGTGCGTTGACCTTAAATTAAATTGTCTGTAAAAATAAATATTGGTCTCTAACCACCTCGTGGAATACGAAGTCCTTTATTAACTATAAGCAAGGTCAGTGTAGAGTTCTTGATAAAGAAGCAATTGAATTAGAGTAACCTATAATTAGTAGGTATGCAGTAAGTTTTTTTGAGCATAATATGGTTATCATTTGTTGTCGGAATATTTAATGTTGAGATAAATATATAAAGCTACCACAATAAATACATAATTATACATAAACCGAAAATGAAACCATGACCACCAAGAAGCTCAAATGAAAATGGGCACGAAATCAGGGGCCAAGTGAAATGGGGCAATCTAAAACAAAACATCTACGAGTATATACATTCGAGTAGAATACACATCAATGGAAAATAATTGTGTTGCCAATGTTCTGAGAACAATAATAATTATCTCAAGTATTGACCTGAATCAACTGGTATATCTCACTAGGTATAGTTTCTAACCGCAAGTGGTTCGAACTTCGAAACATGTGTTAGTTAGTGAAAGTACTGAATGCAGTAATCATTCTAGTTTTTCTCATATCGTCGTTTGCTCACTGCGCAAGTGCACATTGTTAAGTTTTAATTTGTTATTGCTTTCTTCAATCATTTACCTTGCACAAGAAGAAAGAAAAATTGTAATTTTTTAATAGTTATTTGACGATTTATCTGACATGGTCAAGGGGGCGTTTTATTCACGTAACGTTTTCACGTGGTTTTCACTCACTCACTGATGTGAATCAAGTAGGTACCTAATATAATAAAAAAATAACATTCAACCTTTTCACGGAAAGTAAATTTAATTTCACGATTGTCGTCCATTTTGCGTTTTGAACTACATTCAATTTTACGCTCTATGTCAATTCTAAGAAAATAAATTTTTCAGTGTTTGCAAAAAATGTTTTGATTTCAATATCGTCTGCATATATAAATAGTAAATGCTATGGAATCACTCCAAAGCTGTACAGAAAGTTCCAAATAGTTTTCTAAAATGCTCTACACACTAGCTATAAAACTTATATTATATAAGTATTGTTATGTTTTTTGAGAATGTTTAGCTAGTGCTCTAATCGTCAGAATCAAGGTAGGTAATTATTTATACGACTCAACTCACGTATGTCCGACTAGTTTCGGACTCATTCTTAGTCCTTCTTCGGGTGAATTTCTCAAACTCCAAAATTCGGATGTGTGGAGACTACCCGGCCATACCTGAGACAACAAATTATTAGTATCCCCCGTACATCCCTTTAATTCTGTAGTAACCTATTTCATTAAAGATCAAGTAGTAGGTCAAGTATTTCTCAGAGAAAGTACTATCTATTACAATCAAGAATCACTAAATAAAATTTGTTTCTTTCTTTTTTGTCTGCAGCTATTATGGTAGGAGTTTTGATTGGCACGATTGCTGTATGATTGGATAGCGTTGAACGCAAAGTGAAACGAGAGCGTTTCACTTACTTTTTAGGGTTCCATAACAAAATGGTAAAAATGGTACCCTTATGGTGAGAATTTCTCAGTCCGTCTGTCACATTCGATTATTTCAGTAACTATCGACTTGAAAGTTGGAATGGTTTTAGGTAATAGTGACCCAACGTTATTGCAATGATAAAATTTTGAAAATCATTTTTATTTTATTTAAAAGGGGGGGCAAAGTGGATTGTTGAAATTTCAAAATGAGATAACAATGTTGAGTTGGGTATCATATGAAAGGGCGTTACTTGTGTACTCTTAAACCGATTTTTATTTATTATTGTGCCCGATAGTTTTTGATTTATTGGGCAAACTGTCGAAAAAAATACCGCCCCTCCTTTTAATGTTTTTGATTGTGTGTGATTGTATTTGATTTTGTTTGTGTTTGATTCTTTTAATGTTTTACATCTTTTATAGTATGGAACCCTCGGTGCGCGAGTCCGACTCGCATTTGGGCGGTTTTACTAGTATAAACAATGCTAATAAAACCGGCCAAGTACTACTTCTTAAAAAACGTATCAACGATCCTGAATATTAAGACACGTCAGCCGACTGATTGAAAAAATTACTCAAGTGCGAGTCTGGCTCACGGTCTGACGGTTCCGTACTATCAAGATCAATTTTCAATAGTATCAAAGTAAACTAAACATGTCTGCAGTCCAAATTCAAAAACGAGTAAAAAATCCAGTTTTACTACATGTATATTTGCCACTTGTATCAGATTTTATTATATTTCTAACTCTGAATAGACATATACCCGGCGTACTGCGCGAAAAAATGGCGCCAGTTTACGGTAATCAAAAAAGTTTGTTTTGACACCAACGGCGTCATCAATAAGCCGACCACAGTATCGTTTATGGACCGCGATCCACGCCACAGATCACTTCACCAGTCTTTAAACTGTGACTTCACTATGTTATTAGTCCGCACTTCGCACGCGCGTTTCAACAGGAATGGTTTCTTCCATGTTGCTGCATAATTGTCAGTAGCGCTACTTTTTAGGGTTCCGTAGCCAAATGGCAAATTTTTTTATTAAAGAAATAGGTGTGGGGCTATCTATGGATAGGTCTTCCAAAAGGATATTGAGGTTTCTAATATCATTTTTTTCTAAACTGAATAGTTTGCGGGAGAGACACTTACAAAGTGGTAAAATGTGTAAATTCTGAAATAAGAGAATGATAAAGGTAAAAAATATACTATATTCATTACCATGCAAACTTCCACCGATTCCAATTGGTTTAGACGTGACAAAGTAGGTTTTTTTGATATTCACCATATATCAAAACCTATCCTCTGATAGATATCACAATATATCAAAACCTTTCCTACTAGATAACCTCAAAAAACAAAGTTAAGTTTGCGGTTAGGTTAGAAAAGTGTTCCTGGATTAATTTTTGTATAGTAGTACGGCACCCTCGGTGCGCGAGTCCGATTCGCACTTGACCAATTTTTTAAGGTTTAATTTCATATGGACTCATCCTTAGGTTCAAATCGGTGATTGTCTGAGAAAATTTCACCTATCTATCGCGCGCAACAACTAGTAAATACTTAGGTCATACTTTCCTTTCGTGAATAATCTAGAAGTTTATAACTTACCTGGGTAGCCAGTATTCTACAAGTTGGTGATCTGTGAAGGACAAACTCGGAACTATAAATTGCTCCTGGTAGATGATATTACTAGCGGTAAATAGGGCACGCAGTCGGGCCGGGACGCCCTAGTTCCCGTGACCTGGTCACCACCGCTGACCCCAACTCGTGAGAAGTGCAAATGTTGATGCGTTTGATTAATAAAATTGGACCTTTGTTTGTACCTAGGTGACCGGGGATTGAGCTTCAGTACCTATATAGTTATAGATATTTCAATCCACGATGACACGCCCCACTCTGTCAAACTTCATACGAATCGAATGAAACATAAACGATTTTGACAGAGTGGAGCGCGTCTTCGTGTATTGAAATAATTATATAGTATAGATTTTGATTTATTCACAGTCGTTAGTGAATAAGCTATCTATATAATGAAATAAGTAGCTCTCCACGGTTTTGGCTACTATAGATAGTTGTTTAAAATGCAACAAATTGTACTAACACCACTGAAAAACCCATACACCTGCGCGATTTTGAAAAAATATTTGAACTTACAGCATTGATGACATTAAATCCTGGACAGTGATTGGTTTAAGCTTGAATCGGTCAAGCTACGTAGGCACTGATTGGTCAAGCTACGTAGGCACTGATTGGTTTAAGCTTGAATCGGTCAAGCTATACGTAGGCACTGATTGGTTTAAGCTTAAATCGGTCAAGCTACGTAGGCACTGATTGGTCAAGCTACGTAGGCACTGATTGGTTTAAGCTTGAATCGGTCAAGCAATACGTAGGCACTGATTGGTTTAAGCTTGAATCGGTCAAGCTACGTAGGCACTGATTGGTTTAAGCTTGAATCGGTCAAGCTATACGTAGGCACTGATTGGTTAATGTTTGTATCGGCTATGCAGCCAAAGCACCGATTGGCTGGTGATGGTTGCGTTGCCAAGGTAGCGATGTCTGGGCGATGTACAACTTTATTTACGGGAATCACACCGCCAAAAAGGTAATCTAAAACCATTTCTTTGTGGAATTTCTGTTTACAGAACCCATCTTTCGCTCATGTGCTAATTAGGCTGCGGTTGTCGACGACCTTCGAATAAACTACGTGTTGAATATTTTAAAATGATTAATAACTTAATAACAACTTCGCGCCTTAGAAAACACCAACTTTACGAGCTCCGAGCCTTGAGGACGAGTTGTGGGTCTGATGGAATTAAAAACATATTACAAGCAATATTACGGAGGAGCGAAGGGTATTTTTCTTGCTGAGGATTACAGCCTCTTTTAAAACTATAATAATTTAATTATGTGCCTTAAAAACTTACTGGAAGGAGTGAACTAAAATCCAGATTGTTGTAGGTGTGATCTTCACACGTTGTACTTTTGTCATATCTATTAGCATATCTATTAGTTACTAGCGGACCCGACAGACTTCGTCCTGTCAAAAAGTGTTTTCTCTTTAATAAACTCAATTTATTTTGTTGAATACCATATTGCTCCGTAAGTACAGCGTATTACATATTTAGATCTAGCTAATTTATTTGCTGTACTTAGGTACTACTTGCATCACTATACTGTTATTATTATAACTAAGTACGTATAATAACTTACTCATAAATTATTATTATAAGGTATAATTTTGATTCAAACTCTACTATTTTATCAAGACCTGTCTCATAATTTCTGTGGGACAATCAAAATGTCCACAATACATTATAGTATGATAAAATATATTCGGAGTTATAAATGCGAACGCAGTATATAATACGTAATATTAAGTTTCATGGCTCAAGTCGGAATGCTTGTATTAATTTTACTCATAAATTAGATTTTTTTTTCAGATGAGTAGATAAATGGGCATTTTTTTTAAAGTTAAAATCACGCATTCGAATAAATTGGTGCGAATCGATATGTTTCGGGAAAAGTACCTAACTTTACAGACTTTAGTGATCTGCAGGTTAAAAAGTATAAAGACAATTTCTTTAAAATTTGACGTCTTGTTTCGCTGGGAAGCAGAAACACGTTGAAAGAAATTTTAAGGATTAAATTTTTTCAAATTGAAATTACAAAAATTTTTGAGCGTTAAATTTTTTTATTGATACCTGGGGAGCATAAATAGAAATCATCTTGCCTCTTAATACTACAATATTTATAATATATCATTTAATATAAATACAAGTCGCGGATAGCGAATAGGTACCTAATATAAGTACACACCTAATACAAGCTGCGTACAAAATATATAGCAAAACGACAAACGTTCTCGTACGTATATTCAGACGTATCTTCATTGTTCATTTTCAAACTTTTCCACCACATTCCACGTAGATAAGCGTTTCAAAGGTAATTAATTCGTATTTGTCAAAGTGCCGGATATTCGATCTGTGACATTCACGGTCCAGTAGAGCCACTTCCGCTCCGCTGCACATCTGATTCGGATTTCCACCATAATTTGATATTCATTGCCATTATTTTGTACGGAACCGTGAACATGGACATTCGATTAGGGTCTTTTTAGGGTTCCGTACCAAATTAGTAAAAACTGAACCCTTAGGGAGCGACTTTATCCGTCCTTCTGTCTGTCTATTACAGTCGTTTTTTTCAGTAACTAGTAAAATATGAAATAATTATAATCAATAGTAGGTATTAACCAAGTTAGTATAAGAAAGGTGATTCATACTTTGTTTTATTTCTTCCGTACCTAGTGTAAGGAACCCTTGCTGTGCGAGTCCGACTGGCACTTGGCTGGATTTTTTTATACTTAAATGAACGTTTTTTTTAATTTCTTCATTTCTCAAGCCTGTTTCATTTCCTGTACCCCATGCAAATTGTAAAAAAAAACTCAAAGAAAATTCAATTAAGAATTTTTTCAATAAGTCTATTTTCGTCTTTTATTCGTAAGTTTTCAATTTGAATATTATTATGCTAATTTTATATAAAAACTAATTTTTAGTGGTCGCAGTGAGAATTTAACTAACCACACTTTTTGGTTATTTAGAATGTACCCTTTCTCGTTGGAAATGTATACAGATGAAACAAAACTATTGTAGCAACAATCAAATAAATAAACAGCAAGAATAAAGTAATAATAATGATAGAAGTTTGCCTTACAATGTTGCGAAGCGCTGTAGTTCACCTAACGTGGGATAATGAACAGCTGTTCAAATGAATTAAATGCATAAAATTATATTATTCTCTTCATTAATAACTACCTACTTTTTGGTTGTATGCTACCTATGGGTAGATACCTAATTTGAAAACTAAAACTTTTCACCGCTTTACCACAGAACTGATTTCATTGTAAGAGCCGTATTCTATGCAAAAATTTTAGTAAAGTAAAGTAGACAGATAGAAGTGAAGTTAAAGTATAGAAGTGAAGTAAATAGTTCATTACTGCAGCGGCCAGCAAAAGAGCCTTTGATGTACAAACGTGTAAAGGGCAAAGGTGGTTCCAAGAAAACATGGTGGTGGATTTTTATACAAATTTATCTGGCCGCTGCTTGGCCAAAATAATGCTCAAATTGCCAAGCATCAAGCATGTTTGAGAAAAAGATATAAATCATATTCGATTCAAGCCACAGACCTAGAGTTCCTATCTGGCGTAACCATTGACGAAATACGCTACGCTGAGAGGCCGGGAAAGATGTGACGTATGTTGAAGCCAAGAACTCAAATATGGCGTCGCGCGTCTTACACTTCGCTGCCGCTGACAGCACATACCGCTGTCGCTCGCATACCTAAGCGCCATTTTACAGTTTTGATAAATTAAAAATCCGGCTTCAGGGCAGAGTCTAAAAATGTATGCGTGACGTCAGTAAGTGCTGATCCTTTAATATGTTTAATCAATGGGCGTAACGGATGTTTGCATAGTACGTCTTGTCGTTTGGCATCAAAAATAACGCCGCGCGCCATATTGCAGTTTGCTGTAACCAATTCCTTGGTAGAAGACATAATATGACTCACATTCTATTTCTTAATTTTCTAAGAATACATTCAAAATTGCACTTGTATGACGCTGGTATATAACTAGCTAGGTTGACGACCTCTAGATAAACAATAATAATATGTGTAATGAATGACGAATAGTCGCAATAGACATAGCGTACATATGCGATTTTTTTTTTATAATCTTATAGGTAACTAATTTATCTTTATGAATAATTACTATAGTAGATAGTAGTTATGTTTGTATTTTAACGTAAAAACAAAGAGCAAAATGAGAGACGAGATGACTTTGAAATGACGTGAATTGATCGCTAACTGCTAAGGTGTTATATTCGTTCTTCAGGGATCACTTAAAATGCAAAAAGGTAGGTAGCGTCAATGTTCGCTTGTTATTTTGTAATATGCAGTTCAGAAATAAAAACAATGTAGGCAAATATTACAAAGATGATATTATGTTGAATATACAAGGAGTATGTAAGTACCTACTTTGAGTACTTATACCCACTATAAAATAATCGATGTAAGTATGTTAGGTATAGGTACCTATTCGAAACTTAGACGCTGGATTGGTGACCTCTCTTAGACCATTCTGTGTGTTTGTAGTACACTTAAATAATAAATATAGAAAATCTGTGTTCCATGGAAACTATCATAAGTACCTCATTAGCGGAATCAGCATTTTATTAAAGAACTTTCATTTTATAAAGTTATACTAGCTTCTGAAAGGGGACGAAATAGTCGCCTTAAATTGGCCACAGGGAAAAGGGACTAATCAAACTCAGAAAGCTACATTTAAGCTTTTGACGACCGCCCGACCAACCTACTGACCGACCAACCAACTGCACGATCGACCGCTTTACAGCCCAACTAACCGAACGACCGACTGCACCGACCGACCGACGGCCTGATTGACCGACCGACTTACCGACCGATCAAACGACCGTCTGACCTATCGACCGACCGCCTAACCGACCGACCGACCACCTAACCGACCGACCAACCGACCTACAGACCGAAGGGATAAATTTTAATCCTGTAGTCGGAGACAAAATAGTCCCAGCTGCCCATGCTAGACCTGCGGAGTAGGTACCTGTTATTTACTTGTTATAGGTATAATTCGTTCGAGCTACTGTACGGTATAAATTAACACTAAATGGTATTCTAGTTTTGCGTCGATAATAATTCGAAAGTTGTTTATGGTTTGATGAACGATAATTTTTCTCCGAACCTTTGATTTATACTGCTGTGCTCTACTCTAAATTAAATAAGCTCTAAAACTGAAAGGTTATTATTCGAAGAAACCGTATTTTATGTATTTGAATATATCTAAATTTACTCTGATTGCATTGGAACAAGAGGTTTGGCCCTTTAGACCCTGCCCTGTTCTCGTTAAAAAAATTTATATCTCTTTTTTATAAATATTATAAAAAGAAGTAATTCTGACATGACACGTAAAAAACCCTGACATTTAAAATGCATTGAATTAAAAATTTGCGCCAGAACAAAGTTCGGATGAGTTCTAAAACTCACAGTGTCACAGCTGGCTTAGATTCTTAAACCACCACTTTGTGCACGTTCCTAATTATAGAACTTTCGCTTATGACAACGTTACGCTGTGATGGTTTAATCTCGTTCTCAGTTTGATTTGAAATTAAAAAAAAATGTGTGAATTTAGACGTCTCGGTAGTTTTTGTAGAGAAAAATTCTAATTATTGTGAGACATGTTATATTTTGTGTGAGAATTTTTAGAAATTTTAATAATTACTGCCTGTGCTCGCGATTCTGCACGAGAGATTTTTGGTGTTTCACAAATCTTGTAGCATTTTTTTGGTTTAAAAAGTAGCTTATGTATGCTATTCTTCTGTGTGTTTTAACAAGCTAGCTTTCAAGCTACAAATACAAAACCGATTTGGAAATGAGATAGATTATTGCATAATCTAGGGTAGATTAAAAGCTGTATTAACTGCCACAATTTATCAAGGTAATTTTATAAACCGGTTTTTATATAAAAGTACTCGTGTACTACCAGGAAATGAGATAAATCAACGCATAGCCTTTGACGTTACGAGATGAAATAATTTTTTTTAATCTTCGCCCACAGTCCGCGCCAATCTTGCCTATAAAGCTTGTTTAATTCACAGCTTTTTATTGTATGACTTCTGTATTATAATATGTTTGAGTACCACCCGTAAAGGTGGCCCCTATGATTTAGACACTGAAGCATTTCACTCCTTTTTATAGTTCCAATAAGTTTGTCCTATCTTAATTCGCCCTATATGGTCTCAAGGTCCGACTATTAACCCAGGGCAAAATTTATAGAGTGTACCTACTCTTATAATGAGGTATCTTTATGACTGCATTATTATACTCGTTGCATAGCGCCGGTCGCCGCGGATTATTTTAATGAACCCGCCTTTGTTCTCCCTGAAAAGGATCGTCGGAATAAGAAACTAAGTTCAACTTTCGCCGCTATTTTATTTCGTAATTGAATTGAATGGATGAGTGTGGCATAAAAGGAATCCCCTGGTATTAGGCAAATAATTATGCTTTTGTTTTAAAATGTAGCGCAGGGAATTGCTCGGTTGCAGTTTATAATATTCCCGGGAGGATTGCGTGCCAAAAAGGATAATCAAGTAATTCAACTGACAAATTCTTGCATTGTACCTAGTGGTTTTATTTTATTAGACTGACGTTTTTTTTAGTTTCTTATATGATGTTATGTTCGTGGCTATTAAAGAAATAATAAATTAAAGTAAGTATGCCGTTACCTATATAGTTTTTGCTTTTATTGAATGAAGAAAATCTTACAAAGATTTCGTCCTGAAAACATAAAAATTTCGTCGTCTTAAAAACATATAATATCTCATTAATTTTTATTATTTAGGTGACTTACTAAAAGATCTATTTAAATAATGGGTATACTAATTAATTTAGAAATTAACAAGTACCGTGTCCTTCATCAGCTAAAGACAGTTTTTCTTCTTACAAAGCTTTATTTACTGCAACATCCTAGAATCATTCAGAAATAACCCTTAACTTAAAAGCCTTAAGTGATAGGTTTACGTACATACATAGCTGTATCGCAGCCTCCTGGGAGGTTCAGTACTTTGTCCTCTAGTCTAATGAAATGAGATAAGCGAACACATCCTGATTTCCCTTGCGAGAAATGCTAAATAATTTCAGATGAAGGACTTCCTCGAGAACTGTAATATGGCGCTACGTAATAAGGTAATATACGGAAATTTGGTTTTGGTTTGATCCTTAATTAGTTCATTCAAAACACGTGTATATATCTAGTGATGTTAATTTTCCGTTAGCCTGAGTCTTATAATACGATTTGCAGTCATGTTATTATTACTAACTGCCTCGTTGCCCCTCATCTAGTGGGGAACATGTTCGACTGCTGCTCACAAGGTCCTGGGTTCCTCACAAGGTCAATCGGGCTCCGTGTCGGGCCAATAAGATATAATAGTATTGTGGTTTTCTATCAGAAAATTTGAGGATTCCGGAGCAAGGAAATGCCCGACAAGGAGGGGTTCAGCTTCGACCTCGGTTAGTCAACAACACCTCATTTGTTGTTTAACTAAATTTGTTTTGCTATAATCCGCTTCTTGAAAAGATTCTGTATGGTACAATATGCAGGAACACTGCCCACATGAAACACCACACACAATTTTCCAATACTTTCTTCGACGCACGTTTCGTCCCGACACTGGGACATCCTCAGGAGATGTTGACTTCACAATGCGAAATCGTAGAGTGACTCACGTCTCATATGGGCAGTGTTCATGCATATTGTAGGATACAGAATCTATTCAAGCAGCGGATTATACCAAAACAAATTAATCAGTCCTGCTAATTATGGATTTCCGCAAAATAACGCCTGCTTCCATTACATATTTAAGTTTAAATCTAACAGGCATCGTTTACATGTACAAAAAAAACATATTGCACCTCCGTATAATATTAGCACCGACGATGTTATAGATTTCGTTACTTGAATACAATTTATCTTCAAGTAAAACTTGCGCTTTCATTTCATTAGCAAGAAGACGTTTACTCAAGGCTAGAACTGTGCAAGGACTTAAGGCACTCGCTTTTCCATATTGCAAGGAAAACCCGAGCAAGAAAACTTATCCCCGTTGGCAATTGAAACGTCTCGGTCTGATAATGTAAGAAGATACAAAGGACTTGAATTTTCATTTTATTACTGTAAAGTGAGTTCAGAATGAAAGTAATAGTTTGGTATATAAGTATAGGATAGAGAAACCAATCTCGTTCTTAACCATGTGGAAAACTTTAGATTGTAATACATACGAAGTACGATACTTGTTTTGTGGGAACAACGAATTTAAAAAGTAGATAAATGAGACGGTATTGCAACAAACAATGTTATTGGCAATATTACAGCTGACTGAAGGTTTTGGTCGCGAGTTTAGATTTTACAGTTTAATTGCGAATGACATAATCGGCATATGCGTTTTTCCGTTGGGCATAAGATCCTTCTCAGAATGGCAGGCTTCACACACCTTAGAAAGCATTATGATTTTGGTTGTGAGTTTGGATTAGAGTAAAATAATTGCGGATGACGCCATCGGCATCCGTTTTTATGTCGCACTGTTGGGCACAGGGTCTTTCTCAGAATGGCGGGCTTCACACACCTTAGAAAGGATAATGGTGAGCTCTGCATGAAGACCGTGTCTTCACACAGTTTTAGTTTCCTATAACACACATAACTCCGAAAAATCAAAGGTTCGCGGGATTTAAAACTCCAACCTCCTGAGAAAACCAGAAACCTGAACCAATGGGCTATTACTGGTCTTTATTGTCAGCATTAATTTACATGCACTTACGAGTAAAAGCTATCATTTTGTTACCACGCTGTTAACAAGTTACAATAATTTTCGGGTTATTATTAAGTAGTAGGTAAGTATCTATTTATTACCTCAATTTGATATTATACTTTTCTATCCATAGTTTATTTACTATAATAAATCTGATACTTCAATTTCCGCAATGACTAGCGTTGTCCATATACGAGTACCTGGGTATAATGAATTATAATTATCGTACCTAATTGGTTTACAATTTAAGAAAAGTCAGATAGGATAGCAGCTGACTTCACCTATATATTCTTAGCACGTTCTCTTATTGAGTAAGTAAATTAAAAAAATGCAAGATTAAGGAAATTCATCACCAGCAACGTAGCAATATATTAAACTAGTAGGGCGCGTGGGAGCGAGGGCCACATGTGGCCCGCGGGCTGTCTTCTCACCTATAAAAGAATCGCCGTTATCTCCATCGCCAATTGGAATCCTATTGGCAATGGGCTAAAAGAAGATGAGGTTCAGTGTAATTTTTATTCAAACAGCCCTAAACTATCTTTAAATCCATGACCGTGCTCCTCAATCATCATCCAAATCGTAGACCATCATCGCTTCTCATACTTTTCATAGTTTTTCATAGGCCTTGTTTATTGTAGCATTCACATTTTCCATGGAAAAATAAATTCAACCTCTTTGATTTTCTTTCATTCATCCCGTAGACCTTGAGATTCTAATTACGTCTTGCAAAGAAATCACTCTCTTATTTTTTATACTTTCCGAGATAGAACAACACGAAATTTGTATGTCGGCCATCTTGAATCCGCCATTTTGATTTTTTTTTCAGCTAACTGCCAATTGGATGACGTTTCGAGATACATTTGGTTGAGCACCCCCCACTTATCTTCTATACCCTGGCAATGCTCTTCACCCGTCTCCGAAATCCTCAATCATCAGCTCTCTCCATATTTTTCTCTACTAACTCTCCGAAAAATCGCATCACAACCTTGCATAATTACCAACAGTTGTTAGTCTCTTTAACATTCCCCATACATTTTCTATGGAAAAATAAATTCCGCCATTTTGAATTTTTTTTTCTATCCATCAAATAGACCTTTCGGTCCTGATCAGTTCTTGTCAAGAAACCGTTCTTCCATCTTTTATACTTTCCGAGAAATCGACGAAATTCGTATGGCGGCCATTTTGAATCCGCCATTTTGAATTTTTTTTCAGCTAACTGCCAATTGGATGACATTTCAAATGACATTTGGTCGAGCACCCCCCACCTATCTCCAATATCCTTGGCTGTGCTCTTCACCCGTCTTCGAAATCCTCAATCATCAGCTCTCTCCGTATTTTTCCTCCGAATGAATTTTTCCCTTCTATACGAAATGGTCATTGAAAAAAAAAATTTCATACAAAATTGTTCAGGAGAGGTGATCAATGAGTCAGTGAGTGAATCAGCACAAGCAGCTATATATATAGTAACTAGTTTTTCGCGTGGGGGCGCGGCCCGCTAAAGCGGACCGCGTAACTGCTTGGAGCAATTTTCGTGGTCGCTCATACTTTCGTGGATTTTGCAAAAAGTGCGTATTTCGATTTTTCCCGAAAAATGGGGTAATTTTTTATACCAATCTACACCCGAAGTCTATACGTACGATCATCCCATAATCGTCCAAATGTTCTGATGTTGCCAACTGTGAGAAATTTGAAAAAAAAAAACTGTCCCGGTTTGAGGAAGAAAAATAAAAATTTTGAAAACACCACAGCTGAGCCGCCATCTTGTTTTTCCAAATTTTTCTATTTTGCCTAAAAACCGTTTACTCATTTCATCAAGTACTGCGACTTTGAACGAAAACAGTTGGAAAACAAAAAAGTTACGAAAGTCACGTCGGCCGCCATTTTGTTTTCCTGAAATATCATAATTTTTCCCTTTTTCTTTTCAGCCCTCAAACACATTTGCTACACATCATTGTATCGTTTTATGTCTCTTTATAGGATCTATCTCAATTTTCTTATAGTTCCTTATCGCCATACAAATTAGTATGAAAAAAAAATTCCGAAATTTTGAATTTTTTTTTTCTTTCAATTAATAGACCTCCACGTTCTTATTAACTTTTACAAAGAAACCACTTTTCTATCTTTCATACTTTCTGAAATAGCGAACTACAAACTTTGTATGGCGGCCATCTTTTTTTCGCCATTTTGAAATTTTTTTCAGCCCACTGGCAATTGCACGAGGTTTCGAATGACATTTGGTCGAGCACCCCCCACCTATCTTCAATACCCTGGCTGAGCCCTTCACCCGTCTCCGAAATCCTCAATCTTCAGCTCTCTCCATATTTTTCACCGAGTCATTTTTTGACTTGTATACGAAGCCACAAGTAAAAAAAAAATTGTTCATACAAAATTTTACAGGAGGACATTTTGGGGAAAATCACGAAAACTACCCCAAATGTGGCAACACTGCTTTTGTGTTTCGATACTGCTCGTCGAGTTACACAATCGGTTCATACATGTCGACTTTCCGAAATGTGGCCAAGTGCCTCAAAAACACGATCAAAATATTCAAAAAAAATTAAATGAATACAAAATGGCCGCCACCGCATTTCACAGAAATATTTTACATAGTTTAGTACTTTTCCCAGTAACTACAGGATATGCCACTTCGTATGACATTTAAATTTTTCATCTCGCTCGCACCCAGGTGACATGATGGCCCCTGGAAAGTGAGCATGTCGAAAATCACTTTTACTTTGATAGATTCCAGTGTTGCCAGTGCTCGATCACAAAAATACCCAAATGTCATTTGTACGAGTAAGACACGTGGTCGCTCATACTCGGATTTCGCAAAAAGTCCGTATTTCGATTTTTTACTTTTTGGGGAAAATCTCGAAATTTCCCGAGAAATGGGGTAATTTTTTTCCCCCCACTCAAAACTTCTAGTCTATACGCACAATCGTCCCATAGAAGATGAAACGCTCCCATGTTGCCAACTATGAGAAATTTGAATTTCAAAATTGTGTTTTTTCGTACCTCATACTGATTGGCCGCCAGAACAGCCGCCATCTTGGATTTTTAAAAATTACTCACATTTTGCCAAAATTCAGGATAGTTGTGGGCGAAACAAGAAAAAATTATCATCCTCGATTACTTCGTTTCGGATTTGTGGCGCCGCGGTTTGGAGTCGAAAAATGAAAAATTTTAAAACACCACAGCTCGGCCGCCATCTTGTTTTTCCAATTTTTTCCAATTTTTCTAGAAACCATTTACTTATGTCCTCAAGTGCTGTAACTTTGAACGAGATCGGTTGAAAAACAAAAGAGTTACAAAAGTCACGTCGGCCGCCATCTTGTTTTTCTGAAATGTCATAATTTTTCCCTAGTCGACTCCCGCACCCGAACACATCTCCCATACATCATTATATCATTTTCCGTCTCCTTCTGGGAGAACAATTATGTCAATGAGTCAGTGAGTCAGTCAGTGAGTGGTAATCGAGCTATATATATTATAACTAGTTTTTCGCGTGGGGGCGCGGCCCGCTAAAGCGGACCGCGTAACTGCTTGCAGCAATTTACGTTGTCGCTCATACTCGGATTTTGCAAAAAGTCCGTATTTCGAATTTTCCCTAAAAATGGGGTAATTTTTTAAACCACCCATGATCTGTAAAAATTCAGGATCGTTATAGGCCAAACACGAAAAAATTATCTGCCTTAACTGTCCCGTTTCGGATCTGTGGCGCCGCGGTTTGGGGTCGAAAAATGAAAAATTTTAAAACACCACAGCTCGGCCGCCATCTTGTTTTTCCAAATTTTTCTTCTTTTTCTAAAAACCATTCCCTCGAGTACCGCGAGTTTGAACGAAATCGGTTGGAAAACAAAAGAGTTACGAATGTCATGCCGGCCGCCATCTTATTTTTCTGAAATGTCATAATTTTTTCCTACTCTACTCCCACACTTAAACACGTCTCCCATACATCATTGTATCGTTTTCGATTTGTTTCCAGGAGAACAATGTCAATATTCTTAAAGCTCCTAATCGCCATACAATATAGTATGAAAAAAAAATATCCGCCATTTTGAAATTTTTTTTCTTTCAATAAATATAACTCTTCGTCCTGTTCTTTTTTTGCTACGAATCCACTTTTCTATCTTTCATACTTTTTGAGATAGACTCAGACGAAATTTGTATGGCGGCCATCTATTTTTCGTAATTTCGATTTTTTTTTCATTTCACTGGCAATTGCACGAGAACAGCCGCCATCTTGGATTTTAAAAAATTACACCCGTTCTATCAAAATTCAAGATAATTGTGGGCGAAACAAGAAAAAATTATCATCCTCGAGTACCCCGTTTAGGATCTGTGGCGCCGCGGTTTGGGGTCGAAAAATGAAAAAATTTAAAACGCCACAGCTCGGCCGCCATCTTGTTTTTCCAAATTTTTCTAATTTTTCTAAAAACAATTTACTCATTTCCTTGAGTACTGCAAGTTTGAACGAAATCGGTTGGAAAACAAAAGAGATACGAAAGTCACGTCGGCCGCCATCTTGTTTTTCTGAAATAATTTTTCCCTAGTCGACTCCCGTACCAGAACACATCTCTCATACATCATTATACAACGTGTTCAGGACGAATACGAACAACTCTAGGGTTAGGTTCCTTATAGAAAAGTAATCAAAAATGGCTAAGGAACATAAGTTCTAAAATGGATATTTTCGGAGAAAATAATTTTTCTTTTGTAAATAGATCCAAAAATGTGTCCCATATGCCGCACTCTTATTTTTGCGACGTTGCCAAACTTAAATCATTCAAAAATACTACAACTACGGTCTGAGTAGTGATGTGCCAGTAGAAGCTATCTTGTCGGCATCGATAAAGTCTTACCGCGAACGATAGAATATAAATTTTCCTTAGATTTCAATCTTTTACATTTTGGCAATATTTAAAATAATTAATTTTAAGCTTTATGATTGTAACCGAAATCATTATGTACTTACCTACTTCCTGCCAATAAAAAGACTTTATTTACACCGTTAGTAGGTACTCGTAAAAGGTAGAATACCAAGTAAGCTGAATCTATTTAAATTCACTTAAGCTTACATACTGTCTACATTACATTTACCATACTCAAAAATACAAACATACTTGTGTCTGCGTAAACGTAGGTCAGCAAGCTCGTATAAGTTCATAACTGAATAGTTAGGTAAACAATTAAGTTCATCAGTAAGATTCTCAGTATCGATTGTCGATATTGTTAAAAATTATAACAAGAGCGCGCCGCAAGTTCATAAGCTTCTGAAGTTTTTTGTAGAACTTCGGGTCTCTCTTTCTCTCAGGTATACGTATCCCTTAGTTAAACTGCGATCGAAATACTAATTGTTTCCTTATCTTTATTGTTGAAGCTCCCTTGAGTGTGCGACGGTCCAGCCGGTTAAATCAGGGTTGTAGCTTTAAGGTACAATGTGAAATTGACTTTTTTTTATTTACAATTTACATGCATAATATGATATTATGTTATTAATTAGGTACAGGTATTAATAAAATTATTAAACATCGAGCTAAGCAATGTTATAAGCGAAAATTTTAGTAAATTCCCTACGATGATTTTCAAATACGAGTAGGTAATCTTAGGGAATTTTCTATCGATGTAGGTATGTGTAATATGCCAATCCATATTTGCCAATCTGAATGAGGCCAGCGTGATGGACTGTTGGCCTATCTCTTCGAGAATCGAGGGGAAACTCGAACTTGTGTTCAGCAGATTGCTACTATTGATCCTGAATTTCCTTTTTTCCACGTTCATATTTTTTAAATTCACTCATAGATGACTGTTTAAATCACTTTACTAAACCCATTCTTTAAAACGATACGAATCGTTGATAAAATTCTGACAAATAATTTTTTTTTTAATTTTTCATTAAATCCTTATTGTGACAACCCTCGCTTGTGGCCACAAACAGTGTTCATTGTTTAGTAAAATTAAGACCATTCATAAGTTATGTTTTAAAATGCGACGATGTCAGTTTTTGCATAAAGGTGTGTGTAACATGGATAGTTGGAAATAGTTGAATTACTTTGTATGAAAACTGAATTTTATTTTTTTATTTTATTTAAAAATTATTTCTTATGTGGTTCGATTCCTATAAGTGGTCTGTTCAATACCTCGAAGTTGTTCGTATTCGTCCTGAACACGTTGTATAAATAAGCCATAAGTGAAAAAAAAATTGTTCATACAAAATTTTACAGGAGGACATTTTGGGGAAAATCACGAAAACTACCCCAAATGTGGCAACACTGCCTATATATTTCGATACTGCCCGTCGAGTTACACAATCGGTTGATACACGTCGACTTTCCGAAATGTGGCCAAGTGCCTCAAAAACACGATCAAAATATTCAAAAAAATTAAATGAATACAAAATGGCCGCCATCCCATTCCACATAAATATTTTACATAGTTTCGTATCCTTCCCAGTAACTACAGGATAAACCACTCCTGATGCCGTTTCAATTTTTCATCTCGCTCGCACCCAGGCGACACGATGGCCCCTGAAAAGTGACCATGTCGAAAATCACTTTTTCTTTGATAAATTCCAGTGTTGCCACACCTTGGCGACAAAAATACCCAAATGTCATTTGTACCAGTAGGACGCGTGGTCGCTTATACTCGGATTTTGCAAAAAGTCTGTATTTCGATTTCTTACTTTTTGGGGAAAATCTCGAAATTTCCCGAGAAATGGGGTAATTTTTTTTCCCCACTCAATACTTCGAGTCGAAACGCACAATCGTCCCATAGAAGTCAAAACGCTCCGATGTTGCCAACTATGACAAATTTGAATTTCAAAATCGTGTTTTTTCGTACATCAGACTGATTGACCGCCAGAACAGCCGCCATCTTGGATTTTAAAAAATTACTCCCATTTCGTCAAAATTCAGGATAATTGTAGGCGAAACAAGAAAAAATTAACATCCACAACCACGCCGTTTAGGATTTATGGCGCCGCGGTTTGGGGTCGAAAAATGAAAAATTTTAAAACGCCACAGCTCGGCCGCCATCTTGGTTTTCAAAATTTTTCAAATTTTTCTAAAAACCATTTACTCATTTCCTTAAATACTGCAAGTTCGAACGAAATCGGTTGGAAAACAAAAGAGATACGAAAGTCACGTCGGCCGCCATCTTGTTTTTCTGAAATGTCAAAATTTTTCCCTTTTCCTCTCCCGCCCTCAAACACATCTGCTATACATCATTGTATCGTTTTCTACCTGTTTCTAAGAGAACAATGACAATTTTCTTTTAGCGCCTAATCGCCATACAATTTAGTATGAAAAACAAATTCCGCCATTTTGAAATTTTTTTTTCTTTCAATAAATATAACTCTTCGTCCTGGTCATATTTTGCTAAGAAACCACTTTTCTACCTTTCATACTTTTTGAGATAGACACTGGCGAAATTTGTATGGCGGCCATCTTTTTTTCGCAATTTCGAAATTTTTTTCATTTCACTGGCAATTGCACGAGGTTTCGAATGACATTTGGTCGAGCACCCCCCACCTATCTTCAATACCCTGGCAGTGCTCTTCACCCGTCTCCGAAATCCTCAATCATCAGCTCTCTCCATATTTTTCGCCGAGTCATTTTTTGACTTCTATACGAAGCCATAAGTGAAAAAAAAATTGTTCACACAAAATTTTACAGGAGGACATTTTGGGGAAAATCTCGAAAACTACCCCAAATGTGGCAACACTTTCTATATATTTCGATACTGCCCGTCGAGTTACACAATCGGTTCATACATGTCGACTTTCCTAAATGTTGCCAAGTGCCTCAAAAACACGATAAAAATTTTCAAAAACAGAAAAAAATACAAAATGGCCGCCACCTCATTTGCGGTAAATATTTTACTATACTATATATACTATCAGCCTATGGACGTCCACTGCTGGACATAGGCCTTTCCGAGAGCGCGCCACCACACACGGTCCTCCGCCTTCCTCATCCACCCGCTACCAGCGACCTTTTTCAGGTCGTCGGTCCAGCGGGCAGGAGGTCGTCCCACGCTGCGCTTACCGGTACGCGGTCTCCACTCCAGAACACGTCTGCCCCAACGGCCGTCGGTTCTGCGACAGATATGGCCCGCCCACTGCCACTTCAGCTTGCTAATCCGTTGGGCTATGTCGGTTACTTTGGTTCTCCTACGGATGTCCTCGTTGCGGATTTTATCCCTTAGAGAGACACCCAGCATAGCCCTCTCCATAGCACGCTGAGCGACTTTGAACTTGTGGACAAGACCTACTGTGAGTGTCCACGTTTCTGCTCCGTATGTCATTACCGGCAAGACGCAGGCGTTGAAGACTTTTGTCTTTAGGCATTGGGGTATCGGCGAGTTGAAGACTTGACGCAGTTTTCCAAATGCTGCCCATCCCAGCTGTATTCTTCTGTCAGCTTCCTTGTCGAAGTTGTTCCTACCCAACTGTATAAGCTGCCCCAGGTAGTTGGTTTCTTGTACAACTTCGATGCTGACATTTTCGACAACGATGGGCCTTGCGATGACGTATTCATTAAACATTATCTTCGTTTTGTCAACGTTCATCTTGAGGCCCACCCGTCTGGAAGAAGCGCTAAGGTCGGACAGCATTTGCTCAAGTTCCTGCAGCGTTCCTGCCAATATGACTATGTCGTCTGCAAATCGTAAGTGTGAGATGTATTCGCCATTGATGTTTATACCGCAACCTTTCCAGTCCAAAACCTTGAACACATCTTCGAGAGCGGAAGTGAACAGTTTCGGAGAGATAACATCCCCCTGCCTTACTCCTCTTCGAATTGGTATCGGATGTGTTGCATGGTTTTGTACCTGAACGGTCATTGTGGCAGCGTCGTATAGACATCTCAACACTTCGATATATCGCCAATCGACTTGGCATCGCTGCAGTGAGTCCAAAACCGCCCAGGTTTCGATGGAGTCGAAGGCTTTCTCGTAGTCCACAAATGCGAGGCATAAAGGTAGATTATACTCCTGGGTCTTCTGCATAATCTGCCTTAGAGTGTGGATGTGGTCTACGGTGCTGTAGCCTTTTCGAAACCCGGCTTGTTCCGGAGGTTGGAACTCGTCAAGTCTCCGGGCAAGTCGGTTCGTGATAACCCTAGAGAACAGCTTGTAAATATGGCTCAGAAGTGAGATGGGTCTATAATTTTTTAATAAGGTTTTGTCTCCCTTCTTGAAGAAGAGTACCGTAACACTTCTGCTCCATTCTTTCGGTGTTGTTCCGGTTTCGATGACGGCATTAAAGAGACGCTTTAGCTCGTTCAGGATAGGTGCTCCTCCTGCTTTCAAAAGCTCCGCCGTAATGCCGTCATCCCCCGGTGCTTTATTATTACGAAGCTGTTCCAGGGCTATACGAATCTCGCCAACTAAAACAAATATTTTACACAGTTTCGTATTTTTCCCAGTAACTACAGGATATACCGCCCCTGATGACGTTTCAACTTTTCATCTCGCTCGCACCCAGGCGCCACAATAGCCCCTGAAAAGTGACCATGTCGAAAATCACTTTTACTTTGATAGATTCCAGTGTTGCCAGTCCTCGGCGACAAAAATACTCAAATGTCATTTGTATGAGTAAGACACGTGATCGCTTATACTCGGATTTTGCAAAAAGTCCGTATTTCGAATTTTTAATTTTTGGGGAAAATCTCGAAATTTCCCGAGAAATGGGGTAATTTTTTCTTCCCTAATCAATACTTCGAGTCTTTACACACAATCGCCCCATAGAAGTCGAAACGCTCCGATGCTGCCAACTGCGAGAAATTTGACTTTCAAAATTGCGATTTTTCATACCTCACACTGATTGGCCGCCAGAACAGCCGCCATCTTGGATTTTGAAAAATTACTCCCGTTTTGTCAAAATTCAGGATAATTGTGGGCGAAACAAGAAAAAATTGACATCCTCAACCTCAACCCCGTTTAGGATCTGTGGTACCGCGGTTTGGGGTCGAAAAATGAAAAATTTTAAAACACCACAGCTCGGCCACCATCCTGTTTTTCAAAATTTTTCCAATTTTTCTAAAAACTATTTACTCATTTCCTCGAGTGCTGCGACTTAGAACGAAATCGGTTGGAAAACAAAAGAGTTACAAAAGTCACGTCGGCCGCCATTTTGTTTTTCTAAAATGTTATAAATTTTCCCTACTCCAATCCTGCACTCAAACACATCTCCCATACATCATTCTATCGTTTCCTATCTGTTTGCAGGAGAACAATGACAATTTTCTTATAGTTCATAATCGCCATACAAATTAGTATGCAAAAAAAAATTTCGCCATTTTGATTTTTTTTTCTTTCTATAAATAAAAACTCTCTCATCCTGATCATCTTTTGCTAACAAATCACTTTTCTATCTTCCATACTTTCTGAGATAGACACCGACGAAATTTGTATGGCGGCCATCTTTTTTTCGCCATTTTGAAAATTTTTTCAGCTCATTGGCAATTGCACGAGGTTTCGAATGACATTTGGTCGAGCACCCCCCACCTATCTTCAATACCCTGGCTGAGCCCTTCACCCGTCTCCGAAATCCTCAATCATCAGCTCTCTCCATATTTTTCACCGAGTCATTTTTTGACTTGTATACGAAGCCACAAGTGAAAAAAAAATTGTTCATACAAAATTTTACAGGAGGACATTTTGGGGAAAATCACGAAAACTACCCGAAATGTGGCAACACTTTCTATATATTTCGATACTGCCCGTCGAGTTACACAATCGGTTCATACATGTCGACTTTCCGAAATGTTGCCAAGTGCCTCAAAAACACGATCAAAATTTTCAAAAACAGAAAAAAATACAAAATGGCCGCCACCTCATTTGCGGTAAATATTTTACACAGTTTCGTATTTTTCCCAGTAACTACAGGATATACCGCCCCTGATGACGTTTCAAGTTTTCATCTCGCTCGCACCCAAGCGCCACAATAGCCCCTGAAAAGTGACCATGTCGAAAATCACTTTTACTTTGATAGATTCCAGTGTTGCCAGTCCTCGGCGACAAAAATACTCAAATGTCATTTGTATGAGTAAGACACGTGATCGCTTATACTCGGATTTTGCAAAAAGTCCGTATTTCGATTTTTTACTTTTTGGGGAAAATCTCGAAATTTCCCGAAAAATGGGGTAATTTTTTCTTCCCCAATCAATACTTCGAGTCTTTACACACAATCGCCCCATAGAAGTCGAAACGCTCCGATGCTGCCAACTGCGAGAAATTTGACTTTCAAAATTGCGATTTTTCATACCTCACACTGATTGGCCGCCAGAACAGCCGCCATCTTGGATTTTGAAAAATTACTCCCGTTTCATCAAAATTCAGGATAATTGTGAGCGAAACAAGCAAAAACTGTCATCTTCAACCACCCCGTTTAGGATCTGTGGCGCCGCGGTTTGGGGTCGAAAAATGAAAAATTTTAAAACGCCACAGTTCGGCCGCCATCTTGTTTTTTCAATTTTTTCCAATTTTTCTAGAAACCATTTACTCATTTCCTCAAGTGCTGCGACTTAGAACGAAATCGGTTGGAAAACAACAGAGTTACGAAAGTCACGTCGGCCGCCATCTTGTTTTTCTGAAATGTCATAATTTTTCCCTAGTCGACTCCCGCACCCGAACACATCTCCCGTACATCATCATATCGTTTTCTGTCTCTTTCTGGGAGAACAATTATGTCAATCAGTGAGTCAGTCAGTGGTAATTGAGCTATATATAGTATAACTAGTTTTTTGCGTGGGGGCGCGGCCCGCTAAAGCGGACCGCGTAACTGCTTGAAGCAATTTACGTGATCGCTCATATTTGGATTTTGCAAAAAGTCCGTATTTCGATTTTTTCCGAAAAATGGGGTAATTTTTTTTTACCAATCTTCACTCCAAGGCTAGGCTATACATACGATCACCCCATAAACGTCCAAATGTTTTGATGTTGCCAACTGTGACAAAGAACTAAACCGTTTAGGTTTGAGGTAGAACAATGAAAATTTTGAAAAAAACTACAGCTCAACCGCCATCTTGTTTTTACAAATATTTCTACGTTTCCTAAAAACCATTAACTGATATCCTCAAGTACTGCGAGTTTGAACGCAATCGGTTGGAAAACAAAAAAGTTTTGAAAGTCACGTAGGCTGCCATCTTGTTTTTTGAAATGTCATAGTTTTCCCCTACTCCAATCCCGCACTCAAACACATCTCCCATACATCATTCTATCGTTTCCTATCTGTTTGCAGGAGAACAATGACATTTATCTTATAGTTCATAATCGCCATACAAATAAGTATGAAAAAAAAAATTTCGCCATTTTGATTTTTTTCTTTCTATAAATAAACCTTCTCATCTTGATCATTTTTTGCTAAGAAACCACTTTTCTACCATTCATACTTTCTGAGATAGACTCCGACGAAATTTGTATGGCGGCCATCTTTTTTACGCCATTTTTAAAATTTTTTCAGCTCATTGGCATTTGCACAAGATTTCGAATGACATTTGCTCGAGCGTCCCCCACCTATCTTCAATACCCTGGCTGTGCTCTTCACCCGTCTCCGAAATCCTCAATCATCAGCTCTCTCCATATTTTTCGCCGAGTCATTTCTTGACTTCTATACGAAGCCATAAGTGAAAAAAAAAATTGTTCATACAAAATTTTACAGGAGAACATTTTGGGGAAAATCTCGACAACTACCCCGAATGTGGCAACACTGTTTTTATATTTCGATATTGCCTGTTGAGCCACACAACCGGTTCATACACATCGACTTTCCGAAATGTTGACAAGTGCCTCAAAAATACGATCAAAATATTCAAAAAAATTAAATAAATACAAAATGGCCGCCACCCCATTCCACATAAATATTTTACATAGTTTCGTATTCTTCCTAGTAACTACAGGATAAACCGCTCCTGATGACGTTTCAATTTTTCATCTCGCTCGCACCCAGGCGACATGATGGCCCCTGAAAAGTGACCATGTCGAAAATCACTTTTTCTTTGATAGATTCCAATGTTGCCAGACCTTGGCAACAAAAATACCCAAATGTCATTTGTACCAGTAGGACGCGTAGTCGCTCACACTCGGATTTCGCAAAAAGTCCGTATTAAAATTTTTTAATTTTTGGGGAAAATCTCGAAATTTCCCGAGAAATGGGGTAATTTTTTTCTCCCACTCAATACTTCGAGTCGAAACGCACAATCGTCCCATGAAAGTCGAAACGCTCCGATGTTGCCAACTATGAGAAATTTGAATTTTTAAATCGTGTTTTTTCGTACATCAGACTGATTGGCCGCAAGAACAGCCGCCATCTTGGATTTAAACCTCAAAAACACGATCAAAATATTCAAAAAAATTAAATGAATACAAAATGGCCGCCACCGCATTTCACAGAAATATTTTACATAGTTTAGTACTTTTCCCAGTAACTACAGGATATGCCACTTCGTATGACATTTAAATTTTTCATCTCACTCGCACCCAGGCGACATGATGGCCCCTGAAAAGTGACCATGTCGAAAATCACTTTTTCTTTGATAGATTCCAGTGTTGCCAGTGCTTGATCACAAAAATACTCAAATGTCATTTGTACGAGTAAGACACGTGGTCGCTCGTACTCAGATTTCGCAAAAAGTCCGTATTTAGATTTTTTACTTTTTGGGGAAAATCTCGAAATTTCCCGAAAAATGGGGTAATTTTTTTCCCCCCACTCAATACTTCGAGTCTGTACACACAATCGCCCCATGAAAGTCGAAACGCTCCGATGTTGCCAACTGTGAGAAATTCGAATTTTAAAATCGCGTTTTTTCGTACTTCACACTGATTGGCCGCCAGAACAGCCGCCATCTTGGAATTTCAAAAATTACTCCCGTTTTGTTAAAATTCAGGATGATATTGAGCGAAACAAGAAAAAATCCTCGAGTACCCCGTTTAGGATCTGTGGCGCCGAGGTTTGGGGTCGAAAAATGAAAAATTTTAAAACACCACAGCTCGGCCGCCATCTTGTTTTTTTAAAATTTTCCAATTTTTCTAGAAATCATTTACTCATTTCCTCGAGTGCTGCGACTTTGACCGAAATCGGTTGGAAAACAAAAGAGTTACGAAAATCACGTCGGCCGCCATCTTGTTTTTCTGAAATGTCATAATTTTTCCCAAGTCATCTCCCGCACCCAAACACATCTCCCATACATCATTATATCATTTTCCGTCTCCTTCTGGGAGAACAATTATGTCAATGAGTCAGTCAGTCAGTGAGTCAGTCAGTGGTAATCGAGCTATATATATTATAATAATAGCTAGTTTTTTGCGTGGGGGTGCGTAACTGCTTAGAACAATTTACGTGATCGCTCATATTTGGATTTTGCAAAAAGTCCGTATTTCGATTTTTCCCGAAAAATGGGGTAATTTCTTTTTCACCCATTTTCACTCCAAGGCTATACGAACGATCACCCCATAAACGTCCAAATGTTTTGATGTAGCCAACTGTGACAAAGAACTAAACCGTCTCGGTTTGAGGTAGAACAATGAAAATTTTGAAAACACTACAGCTCAGCCGCTATTTTGTTTTTCCAAATATTTCTACGTTTTCTAAAAACCATTAACTCATATCCTCAAGTACTGCGAGTTTAAACGCAATCGGTTGGAAAACAAAAAAGTTTTGAAAGTCATGTAGGCCGCCATCTTGTTTTTCTGAAATGTCATAATTTTTCCCTAATCCAATCCCGCACTCAAACACATCTCCCATACATCATTGTATCGTTTTATTGTATGTTTTTAGGAGAACAATGCCAATTTTCTTATAGCTCCAAATCGCCATACAATTTAGTATGAAAAAAAAACCTAAAAGTGACCATGTCGAAAATCACTTTTACTTTGATAGATTCCAGTGTTGCCAGTGCTCGATCACAAAAATACACAAATGTCATTTGTACGAGTAAGACACGTGATCGCTCATACTCGGATTTCGCAAAAAGTCCGTATTTCGATTTTTACTTTCTGGGGAAAATCTCGAAATTTCCCGAGAAATGGGGTAATTTTTTTTCCCCCACTTTATACTTCGAGTCTATTCACACAATCGCCCCATAGAAGTCGAAACGCTCCGAGGTTGCCAAGGGGGTGAAATTTGAATTTTAAAATTGCGTTTTTTCATACCTCAGACTGATTGGCCGCCAGAAGAGCCGCCATCTTGGATTTTCAAAAATTACTACCATTTCTTCAAAATTCAGGATAATTGTAAGCAAACCAAGAAAAAACTATTATCATCGAGTACTCCGTTTAGGATCTGTGGCGCCGCGGTTTGGGGTCGAAAAATGAAAAATTTTAAAACACCACAGCTCGGCCGCCATCTTGATTTTCCAAATTTTTCCAATTTTTCTAGAAATCGTTTACTCATTTCCTCGAGTGCTGTGACTTTGAACGAAATCGGTTGGAAAACAAAAGAGTTACGAAAGTCACGTCGGCCGCCATCTTGTTTTTACGAAATGTCATAATTTTTCTTTACTACACTTCCGCACCCAAATACATCTCCCATACATCATTGTATCTTATTCTATCTGTTTCCAGGAGAACAATGACAATTTTCCCATAGCTCCTAATCGTCATACAATTTAGTATGAAAAAAAAAATATTCCGCCATTTAGAATTTTTTTTTCTTCCAATAGATATACCTTCTCTTCCTGATATTCTCTTGCTAAGAAACCACTTTTCTATCTTTCATACTTTCTGAGACAGACACCGACGAAATTTGTATGGCGGCCATCTTTTTTTCGCCATTTTGAAAATTTTTTCAGCTCATTGGCAATTGCACGAGGTTTCGAATTACATTTGGTCGAGCACCCCCCACCTATCTTCAATACCCTGGCTGAGCCCTTCACCCGTCTCCGAAATCCTCAATCATCAGCTCTCTCCATATTTTTCACCGAGTCATTTTTTGACTTGTATACGAAGCCACAAGTGAAAAAAAATTGTTCATACAAAATTTTACAG
Source organism: Coenonympha glycerion (assembly GCA_963855885.1). Taxonomy (NCBI): domain Eukaryota; kingdom Metazoa; phylum Arthropoda; class Insecta; order Lepidoptera; family Nymphalidae; genus Coenonympha; species Coenonympha glycerion. The sequence continues at coordinate 6,774,992 of OY979628.1, forward strand.
GAGGACATTTTGGGGAAAATCACGAAAACTACCCGAAATGTGGCAACACTTTCTACATATTTCGATACTGCCCGTCGAGTTACACAATCGGTTCATACATGTCGACTTTCCGAAATGTTGCCAAGTGCCTCAAAAACACGATCAAAATTTTCAAAAACAGAAAAAAATACAAAATGGCCGCCACCTCATTTGCGGTAAATATTTTACACAGTTTCGTATTTTTCCCAGTAACTACAGGATATACCGCCCCTGATGACGTTTCAAATTTTCATCTCGCTCGCACCCAGGCGCCACAATAGCCCCTGAAAAGTGACCATGTCGAAAATCACTTTTACTTTGATAGATTCCAGTGTTGCCAGTCCTCGGCGACAAAAATACTCAAATGTCATTTGTATGAGTAAGACACGTGATCGCTTATACTCGGATTTTGCAAAAAGTCCGTATTTCGATTTTTTACTTTTTGGGGAAAATCTCGAAATTTCCCGAGAAATGGGGTAATTTTTTCTTCCCCAATCAATACTTCGAGTCTTTACACACAATCGCCCCATAGAAGTCGAAACGCTCCGATGCTGCCAACTGCGAGAAATTTGACTTTCAAAATTGCGATTTTTCATACCTCACACTGATTGGCCGCCAGAACAGCCGCCATCTTGGATTTTAAAAAATTACTCCCGTTTTGTCAAAATTCAGGATAATTGTGGGCGAAACAAGAAAAAATTGACATCCTCAACCACCCCGTTTAGGATCTGTGGTGCCGCGGTTTGGGGTCGAAAAATGAAAAATTTTAAAACACCACAGCTCGGCCGCCATCTTGTTTTTCAAAATTTTTCCAATTTTTCTAAAAACCATTTACTCATTGCCTCAAGAAACTGCAATTTTGAACGAAATCGGTTGGAAAACAAAAGAGTTACGAAAGTCACGTCGGCCGCCATCTTGTTTTTCTGAAATGTCATAATTTTTCCCTAGTCGACTCCCGCACCCGAACACATCTCCCGTACATCATTATATCGTTTTCTGTCTCTTTCTGGGAGAACAATTATGTCAATCAGTCAGTCAGTGGTAATTGAGCTATATATAGTATAACTAGTTTTTCGCGTGAGGGCGCGGCCCGCTAAAGCGGACCGCGTAGCTGCTTGGAGCAATTTACATGGTCGCTCATACTCGGATTTTACAAAAATTCCGTATTTCAATTTTTCCCGAAGAATGGGGTAATTTTATTACTCAAATCTACACGCCAAGTCTATGCGTATTTTATCTATAATCAATTTACTCATTTCCTCCAGTACTGCGAGTTTGAACAAAATCGGTTGGAAAACAAAAGAGTTACGAAAGTCACGTCGGCCGCCATCTTGTTTTTCTGAAATATCACAATTTCTGCTTTTTCCTCTCCCGCTCTTAAAAACATCTCCCATACATCATTGTATCGTTTTCTGTTCGTTTTTAGGAGAACAATGATAAATTTCTTATAGTTCCTAATTGCCATACAATTTAGTATGAAAAAAAAATATTCCGCCATTTTGAATTTTTTTTCTTTTTAATTAATAGACCTCCTCATCCTGATCTTCTATTGCTAAGAAACCACTTTTCTATCTTTCATACTTTCTGAGATAGACACCGACGAAATTTGTATGGCGGCCATCTTTTTTTCGCCATTTTGAAAAATTTTTCAGCTCATTGGCAATTGCACGAGGTTTCGAATGACATTTGGTCGAGCACCCCCCACCTATCTTCAATACCCTGGCTGTGCTCTTCACCCGTCTCCGAAATCCTCAATCATCAGCTCTCTCCATATTTTTCGCCGAGTCATTTCTAGACTTCTATGCGAAGCTATTAGTGGAAATAAAATTGTTCATACAAAATTTTACAGGAGGACATTTTGGGGAAAATCACGAAAACTACCCCGATTGTGGCAACACTGCTTTTATATTTCGATACTGCTCGTTGAGTTACACAACCGGTTCATACATGTCGACTTTCCGAAATGTCGTCAACTGCCTCAAAAAGATGATCAAAATTTTCTAAAAACAAGAAAAAATACAAAATGGCCGCCACCCCATTCCACATTAATATTTTACATAGTTTCGTATTCTTCCCAGTAATAACAGGATATACCGCTCCCGATGACGTTTTAATTTTTCATCTCGCTCGCACCCAGGCGACATGATGACCCCTGAAAAGTGACCATGTCGAAAATCACTTTTACTTTGATAGATTCTAGTGTTGCCAGTGCTCGATCACAAAAATACTCAAATGTCATTTGTACGAGTAAGACACGTGGTCGCTCATACTCGGATTTCGCAAAAAGTCCGTATTTAGATTTTTTACTTTTTGAGGAAAATCTCGAAATTTCCCGAAAAATGGGGTATTTTTTTTTCCCCCACTCAATACTTCGAGTCTGTACACACAATCGCCCCATAGAAGTCAAAACCCTCCGATGTTGCCAACTGTGAGAAATTCGAATTTTAAAATCGCGTTTTTTCGTACTTCACACTGATTGGCCGCCAAAACAGCCGCCATCTTGGATTTTGAAAAATTAATCCCGTTTTGTCAAAATTCAGGATAATTGTGGGCGAAACAAGAAAAATTATCTACCTCGAGTACCCCGTTTAGGATCTGTGGCGCCGCGGTTTGGGGTCGAAAAATGAAAAATTTTAAAAAACCACAGCGCGGCCGCCATCTTGTTTTTTCAAATTTTTCAAATTTTTCTAAAAACCATTTACTCATTTCCTCGAGTACTGCGAGTTTGAACAAAATCGGTTGGAAAACAAAAGAGTTACAAAAGTCACGTCGGCCGCCATCTTGTTTTTCTGAAATGTCATAATTTTTCCCTAGTCGACTCCCGCACCCGAACACATCTCCCGTACATCATTATATCGTTTTCTGTCTCTTTCTGGGAGAACAATTATGTCAATGAGTGAGTCAGTGAGTGGTAATCGAGCTATATATATTATAACTAGTTTTTCGCGTGGGGGCGCGGCCCGCTAAAGCGGACCGCGTAACTGCTGGGAGCCATTTACTTGGTCGTTCATACTCGGATTTTGCAAAACTCCATATTTAAATTTTTCCCGAAAAATGGGGTAATTTTTTTTACCAATTTACACCCCGAGTCTTAACGTACGATCACCCCATAAACGTTCAAAGATGTTACCAACGGTAATAAATTTGAGGTGGAACAATGAAAATTTCAAAACACTACAACTCAGCCGCCATCTCGTTTTACAAGATTTTCCATTTTTTCTATAAACAATTTTCTCATTTCTTCAAGTACCGCAAGTTTGAACGAAATCGGTTGGAAAACAAAAGAGTTGCGAAAGTCACGTCGTCCGCCAGCTTTTTTTTCTGGAATGTCATAATTTTTCCCTAATTGGCTCGCACTCAAACACATCTCCCATACATAATTGTATCGTTTTATGTGTTTCTAGGAGAACAATGTTAATTTTCTTATCTCCCAATCGCCATACAATTTAGTATGAAAACAAATTTTCCGCCATTTTGAATTTTTTTTTTCTTCCAATAGATAAACTTACTCGTCCTGATCTTCTATTGCTATGAAACCACTTTTCCATCTTTCATACTTTCTGAGATAGACACCGCCGAAATTTGTATGGCGGCCATCTTTTTTACGCCATTTTGAAAATTTTTTTCGCTCACTGGCAATTGCACGAGGTTTCGAATGACATTTGGTCGAGCACCCCCCACCTATCTTCAATACCCTGGCTGTGCTCCTCACCCGTCTCCGAAATCCTCAATCACCAGCTCTTTACAGGAGGACATTTTGGGGAAAATCTCGAAAACTACCCTGAATGTGGCAACACTTTCTATATATTTCGATACTGCCCGTCGAGTTACACAGTCGGTTCATACATGTCGACTTTCCGAAATGTTGCCAAGTGCCTCAAAAATACGATCAAAATTTTCAAAAACAGAAAAAAATACAAAATGGCCGCCACCTCATTTGCGGTAAATATTTTACACAGTTTCGTATTTTTCCTAGTAATTACAGGATATACCGCTCCCGATGACGTTTCAAATTTTTATTTCTCTCACACCCAGGCGACACGATAGCCCCTGAAAAGTGACCATGTCGAAAATCACTTTTACTCTCATAGATTCCAGTGTTGCCAGCGCCGGGCGACAAAACTATATTATTATTATACTCGGATTTCGCAAAAAGTCCGTATTTAGATTTTTTACTTTTTGGGGAAAATCTCGAAATTTCCCGAGAAATGAGGTAATTTTTTCTTCCCCAATCAATACTTCGAGTCTTTACACATAACCGCCCCATAGAAGTCGAAACGCTCCGATGCTGCCAACTGTGAGAACTTTGAGTTTCAAAATTGCGGTTTTTTCATACCTCAGACTGATTGGCCGCCAGAACAGCCGCCATCTTGGATTTTTAAAAATAACTCACATTTTGTCAAAATATTATTATTAAAGGATAATTGTGGGCGAAACAAGCAAAAATTGACGTCTTCAACCACCCCGTTTAGGATCTGTGGCGCCGCGGTTTGGGGTCGAAAAATGAAAAATTTTAAAACACCACAGCTCGGCCGCCATCTTGTTTTTCCAAATTTTTCTTCTTTTTCTAAAAACCATTTACTCATTTCCTTAAGTACCGCAAGATTGAACGAAATCGGTTGGAAAACAAAAGAGTTACGAAAGTCATGCCGGCCGCCATCTTGTTTTTCTGAAATGTCATAATTTTTTTCTACTCTACTCCCGCACTTGAACACGTCTCCCATACATCATTGTATCGTTTTCTGTTTGTTTCTAGGAGAAAAATGACAAATTTCTTATAGTTCCTAATTGCCATACAATTTAGTATGAAAAAATTTTTTCCGCCATTTTGATTTTTTTTTCTTTTCAATTAATAGACCTCCTCATCCTGATCTTCTATTGCTATAAAACCACTTTTCTATCTTTAATACTTTCTGAGATAGACACGGGCGAAATTTGTATGGCGGCCATCTTTTTTATGCCATTTTGAAAATTTTTTCAGCTCACTGGTAACTGCACGAGGTTTTGAATGACATTTGGTCGAGCACCCCCCACCTATCTTCAATACTCTGGCTGTGCTCTTCACCCGTCTCCGAAATCCTCAATCATCAGCTCTCTCCGTATTTTTCGCCGAGTCATTTCTTGACATCTATACAAAGCCATAGGTGAAAAAAAAAATGTTCATACAAAATTTTACAGGAGGACATTTTGGGGAAAATCTCGAAAATTAACCCAAATGTGGCAACACTGCTTATATATTTCGATACTACCCGTCGAGTTACACAATCGGTTGATACATGTCGACTTTCCGAAATGTGGCCAAGTGCCTCAAAAACACGATCAAAATTTTCAAAAACAGAAAAAAATACAAAATGGCCGCCACCTCAATTCACAGAAATATTTTACAAGGTTTCGTATTTTTCCCAGTAACTACAGGATATAGCGCACCTGATGACGTTTCAATTTTTCATCTCGCTCGCACCCAGGCGACACGATAGCCCCTGAAAAGTGACCATGTCAAAAATCACTTTTACTTTGATAGATTCCAGTGTTGCCAGTCCTCGGCGACAAAAATACTCAAATGTCATTTGTATGAGTAAGACACGTTATCGCTTATACTCGGATTTTGCAAAAAGTCCGTATTTCGATTTTTTACTTTTTGGGGAAAATCTCGAAATTTCCCGAGAAATGGGGTAATTTTTTCTTCCCCAATCAATACTTCGAGTCTTTACACACAATCGCCCCATAGAAGTCGAAACGCTCCGATGCTGCCAACTGCGAGAAATTTGACTTTCAAAATTGCGATTTTTCATACCTCACACTGATTGGCCGCCAGAACAGCCGCCATCTTGGATTTTGAAAAATTACTCCCTTTTTGTCAAAATTCAGGATATTTGTGGGCGAAACAAGAAAAAATTGACATCCTCAACCACCCCGTTTAGGATCTGTGGTGCCGCGGTTTGGGGTCGAAAAATGAAAAATTTTAAAACACCACAGCTCGGCCGCCATCTTGTTTTTCAAAATTTTTCCAATTTTTCTAGAAACCATTTACTCATTTCCTCGAGTGCTGCAATTTTGAACGAAATCGGTTGGAAAACAAAAGAGTTACGAAAGTCACGTCGGCCGCCATCTTGTTTTTCTGAAATGTCATAATTTTTCCCTAGTCGACTCCCGCACCCGAACACATCTCCCGTACATCATTATATCGTTTTCTGTCTCTTTCTGGGAGAACAATTATGTCAATCAGTCAGTCAGTGGTAATCGAGCTATATATAGTATAATATATATTATAATAATTCCACATGACAAGACGATTCATTTCTGCGGTGCGAACAAGATGGCGGTAAATTGCGTTCACGCTGCACAATACTCGCTAGCCATAATATTGAACACATCAATCATTGTCCGCAATTTACCGTCTGCAATGAGATGTAGGGGAAACTTAAACGAGTGTTGTGTTGAAAATGAATGAATACAGGCGGTCTTATACTCTTCTGTGATCATAAAACTAAAGAATGTTGGTAAACAAGTACCTAATACCAGGCCTGGTTCACTTATCACGTGATCGAAGAAACTACAGGTAGCTGTCTCGACATACTAATTTCAGACGGCTGGTCGCGTTAGTTCTTGTACGGTCTATTTCAATTTTCACGCGCTGCGTGCGCCCGATTGCGAGGCAACCTTAGTACGTTGAATGAGATAAAGTTACGCGATAGAAAGAAACCACAACTTTGCGTTTGTTGCGAGTTGTTTGCGAAGGCGGAGCCAGGCGCTATTGCGTACTGAATTGCATTTTCTGTGTCAGTGCTAGAGTCGTTATTTCTTTTAAATCATCTTGCCGAGTGAGCCTTCTGAACCATTAGGTACTATTATGTATTCCGTAATCCGTGCCAATACTAGTGTTACCTTATACCTAGACTAAAAACGTGTCTACAAAATCACACCGCTACCTTAGAAACTGATAATAATAATTAAAACAAGTAGTGAACGGTTTACGATTGGAAAGCAAAATTCCAATCATACCGTTGTGACAGGGATAGGAGGTGTTGAGACGCGTTGAAATTAAAGACTACGCTAATGCGAAAAATACTGCACACTCAGACTACATTAAATAAAGGACTGCACGCAATATGCGAAAAAGAATATCTTTCCGAACACTCAGGTATTTTTTTAGGCATAAGGGCAAAACTTAATGAATATTGGTGACTTTCATAGAAGCTGCGTTATGCCAGTTTTGTTCTACTTTTTAGTTTCCTCTTCTTCTTGATCTATAGTACAAAGAATAAGATCATGACAAAGAATGTGACACTTTGAAGTTTTAAAATTGGAAAATTAATATTAATTTTTTTCCTTAAATAATTTCCTTCCACTACCGAATCATTGCAACGAATTGTTTATATAAAGCTCAAATTACAACACCGAAAACAACTCAAATAAATCAACGAAGTGTTTGGACGCGAAACTCTCTGAAAACACAATTTCGAACTTATTATAGCGTCGACAACAAACGATTACGTACCATAAATTCATTAAATTCTGATTCCGCCGTCGAAAAAAAATATTCATGGCCATTGACAAACAGTACGTCTTATTAAAGCTTATAATTATGTCTTTACGATCGTTTAATTTTTATGATCAGAAAACTTGCGAGAAGCATAATATCAGCATAACTTGCAACAAAATGTGCCTAAATAATTTTAATAGCAATGATTTTCTTATTTTCTCTCGCAAGTTTTCAGATCATAAAACTTAAACGATTGTAAAGACATAATTATAAGCTTTAATATGGCGTACTGTTTGTCGATGGCCATGAATATTTTTTTTTCAGGGCACAGCTCCATACAAGTTTCGGCCATGTCCTTTAAGTCCAGTTCGCCTTTAAGCAAACGTAAGAATAGAATTGACAAACATGAAAGAAAATATACGCAGGGCGTTACGAAATAAATTTAAAATAAATAAAGCAACATTTTGGCTGGTTACAGATTACACAGCATCCGCTACATCCGAAACTGATGTGCAACCGGAACAGTGGGTCAACGGAATAAACAATCGCAATGACAAGTATAGGGCATCTTTACACTATACCGAACTATTGTAATTCAAATTGCAATACTTCGAATGACCTCTCAAGGCGAGGTACAATACCTAAATATAAAAATATATAGTGGACAACATCACATACATTGCTCCGATCTCTTAGTAAGTAGCTTATGCACTTGTGTTAAGAAAATCAGAAACAACGAAGGTACCACAACACCCAGACCCGAGACAATGAAGAAAACTTATTTTTCTACATTGCCCCGACCGGGGATCGAACCCGGAACCTCAGAGATGGCGGCGCCTTGAAAACCGGCACGCTAACCACTCAACCACGGAGGTCGTCAAACAATAAAATATACCTACAAGGAGTACCTACACAGAATTTTGATAAACGCTCCCACATTGCAGCAAATAACAACTAAGACTGTCATTGTACTAGAAGACATGGTATAAGTGATACCTGCCCAAGATACACTGTAATCCAAGACATTGCATTTTAATTTCATAAACGATATTATAACGATGACTACGCTGCGATCACCGTCCTGAGAGTACACCGAAAAAATAAAATAGGTAGGTACTAAAGTATCTTAAATACGTAAAGGACTGAATATAATGAGACTTTAAGAAAAGTGTTATTATACCAAGTAAGTAAATGTAATAATGTGGCTAGTAACAATGTCCTTTCAAACAGAAACACAGTAGGTATGCTTCGTACACACTGTCTACAGCAAAGTATCTTATCGGAACCTATTTACACGAACTCTGAAAAAAAATTCTATCACCTGATAATGACTGAATGAATGCCAGAACAGAACTCAGTTAAAGGAATGAATAATAAATTATACCATGAGTTACAGTGACATAATGCTACATTTTTCACCTATAATAGTCTTGGCTACTAAGCGTTCCTACGAAGCAATATTCAAAATAATTCTTCTGTTGATCTCTCTTTTATGATGTTAACTTCAAAAAGAATAAAAAAATAACATTATTCAGCTGTTTTACGTCGCCAATGATTTATTACTTTAGTCCATAAAATGTACTCACCTGCACCACAATCATTACGCGTGTACGTATAACATAATATTAACTTAATGATCGCTAGTGAAACATGCGCCAGTTAATTATGGCGCAAAAACTAATTACTAGGCGCAAACGAAAATAAAAAATAGAGTACTAATAAGAAGAACGAGTAAACCGGCCCTAATAGCTGCGGAGTATGCAGCCATGGAAGGTGCGAATACAGAAATAGCAGAAATAAATCAGAACGTACACGGAATAACACAGGTTTTGCAGAGGGAAAGGTTTTAAGTTTAACTTGGGACTGTCTGAAAAAAGGATCATAGTAAGATAGGTAGATACTTGGAAACGATTTATCGTTGTAAAATACAAAACACAATGGCGGAGACCTTAATTTTGTGTCTAATAGGTCTATGGGACTCCTTCATGAAATCACATAAATATCTTAAAAACTGTAATACAAAAACCATGATGGAATAGAAAGTTATTCAGTAGAAGAAGAAAGTTATAACTTGACTTAGAAAAGGTGCATTTTGTGTATCTAGAAACGCACTAACAAGTTCTAATTAGAACAAGTTCTAAGAATAGAGGAATATCTGCAGTAATTTGAAATAACCTTATTAAATTATATAAATTGCAAAAACAGCATTTCTAACTAGATTTCGCTTAACTCCAAAAACTATATTTCACGTTTTAGTATGATTTAAGCGTCCTTGAAGACGAAGAGATGAGAATCTCGAAGTTACTTAATTTTCTAATGAGTTTGAATCGAAATTTAGACTGATTAAATTAAAAAAATATTTATTACCGCTTTAAATGCACTAGACAAATTGTTAGTAATGTAGGTACTCATGAAGAGGCTTGCGTCTACATGAACAAAATTTTAATAGTAGTTTATTTGGTCACAGATACACTCGGATATAAAAATATGAACAAAGTAATTTAACTAACCAAGAGTTTATTAGAGTAATCAGATACGACAGATACTTATTTAAATACGTTCATTAATTGTTGTTGGTGATTTCCGATTAATTAATGTCTTGTTAATTGTAAGCAAGTCTCTAATCTTCAATAGGATGTTCGGGGCACGGTTTAATTTACATCGTGTTGACGACTTTCAATACAACTCTAGCTTGGTTTGTGTACAAAGTACTCGTAACTTAAGTAATTAATCGTTGTGAGTATTTATCGGTCGTTGACTATGATTTAATTTGACAATAAATATGATTTAAGAGATCTCTCTCCAGAGCTTTCTTCCCTTCAATAGGCTTAAAAGTATTATAGGGCATTGAATTTGCAGTACTAGGGGTACCTACATAGTCCTAAGAGACTAAAGCACATTTTTTTCTTGTTTCAGATACAGTGTCATCCTGACGATATCTACAACAGCCTCCGACGGATTTGCTTTGATCAACGGTAAGTTACGCATTTAAAGCCACAAATTCACTAAGCTTGTACACACCCCTTAAGTCACACATTATAAGTCCATTACGGCCGAACATGTGTGCAATTTTCAAAAAGGAGAGACAGAATGTCAAACTCAAATATAATTGACTGCTAATGAACTCGGGTCTTTAGTCTTTATCTATAATTCGTTCACAGATTGAGATACATAATTTTATAGTACATCATTTAAATTCTTTCCTTTTCGATGCAATGTCAATGACATGAACCATTTGTGTGGTTTCGCTAATGAATTAATGAATCATAAACATCCGCACACAGCGGACCACGGGTTATGATGTTGCCGCGGCTAAGGCCTTTTACATACAAACTTGAACTTCTTTAAATATATCAATTCTATTCATTGGAAATGAGATAGTTGATGCCACAGATTGATGCATTTGAAAAGTGGATTGAGTTCTTATATTAAATCCCACTATATCTGTCATAATTGCGTATTGAAACACATTGTATTTTTGGCCACCTCCTTCCTGTGACATTTATATCTTACATCTTCATGATGTCATCCAATGATTCTAGTCTTCAATGATCGTTGATGACGTCAGTTTTTAAGGATCACCGCTGAAGGCACTTAGGTCTTAATGTTTTGCAAAATCACCGAGTTTATCATTTTATATCATTTATTTAAGAAACTCTTCCTAACAAACTTCTGTATCATTCTGTATTATAATAATGTAGAATTAATAAACTTAGATTAGAATAGAAATAGAGCAACTCAGTTTACAATAGTACAGTAACACCAGGCTGCAGTAGGTAAGGATTATATTAGATTTAATATGCTAATGGCGTAGGTTGATAAAATATAATAAAGACTTAATTTGTAGAAGAAAAACTAAAAGTACCCCTTACAAAGTTTGAATAAATTTGCCTATAGAAGTTAAATTGATTAACTCATAAAGCCTGACTTAACTTCAACAGCTAAGGCAGCGTGCAGTTCCTATAATAGCGTTTAAAACTGAACTTAATGTTAGGTATATATTTATAAAAATAAATTTACTTCTTGTAGCAACGCCCTATCACCTTTAAAGATATTAAAGCAAGTAGATAAAGCGCTGGTATATCTATTAAATAAATAAATAAATAGATATTAATATCTGGGTGACCGAGTTTTGCTCGGTAGTATATCTATCCACCAATAGATGGCAGCAGGAGTCAATTTTTTTTTTTGGTAAATTCTTCTAGCTAGATCGATTTATCGCCCCCAAAACCCCCTGTATACTAAATTCCATGAAGATCGTTGGAGCCGTTTCCGAGATTCGGATTAAGTATATAGAAAAATATATATACAAGAATTTCTCGTTTAAAGGTATAGGATAATAACGTACTCATATTTTAGTGATCAATTCTTATTTTTTTCTGTGCTTGTTAACACCTTTTTTTTATTCAACAAGCCATAATTTCTATGAACCCAATCATGCTTAGACCAATCAATCACACTCGAAAAACAATCATTGGACCGCATTTAAATCAGTACCAACCTTTTTTTTATACAAGCTCTATGTTTATTTAAATAGAGCAAAAAACGCAAACGATTTTTTACATCGTCGTTGTTTTATAAGCCCGGTAGAGTATCCACAAAAAGCTCAGCAGCCAAGGCACACATGACGTTGTTATTTATAGCTCGCGAACAAAATAACGTTACAGCCCTAGGTAGTAAAAGATTTATTTGCGCTTTATGAAGTTGGCTTTAGTCCGCCGAGGGCGGCGCAAGGGCGGCGAATGTCAGACGGTCGATTCTCCCGTTCTTTGCCTAATTGCTAACTAATCGTGAGTGCAAACAGAGAAAGACTGATCTTACCGATGTATATTTTTTGCGAGATCCTTGTTGGATATATTCGTACGAGTATTAAGGTTTTCCTCCTACTTAATTACCAAATAAAAATCCGTTACATCTTAATCAATAAATAATTTTGGTTGTAAAACTTTATTTTGTTATTTTCGATACGTTGGATCCGCGAAAAGGTTGTGCTTGTAATGTAAATAAACTAATTTATTTATTTTAAATTACAAAATACAAGTCAATAACGTGTATTATGTACAGGTAGATGACATTATTGACCCAATGATATTATTTATTCATTACAATGAGTATAGGTACGAGACACGAGTGTATTGCGTAATTTTGTTTTACCAAGGGCAACCAAAAGAAATTCGCATTAAAACGTAAACAATGAACTTAATATATTCAGGAGGTCTCTGTATTGTTTTGGATGAAGGATGGTATTTATAGATATTGTTTTGTCAACGTTGAATTTCTAGCTTTTATTTAGGTACATTGAGATATCTGTATAGTTATTTCAATCCACGGAGACGCGCCCCACTATGTCAAAATCGCTTAGGTATGTTTCATTCGATTTGTATGTGTATTGTGTAAGCCCCTTCAAGGACCCACAGAGTTTTCGTTACACAGTACACACAGTATACCAATGACGAAATACGCTACGCTAAGAGGACGGGAACTATGTGACGTATGTTAAAACCAAAAAATTCTCAAATAATGGTGTTGCGCGTCATACATTTCGGTACCTCTGACCTGACAGCACATACCGCTGTTGGTCGCATACATTAGCGCCATTTTACAGATTTGACGACTTAAAACCCGGCTTCAGGGCGGAGCCTAAAAATATATGCGTTACGTCACTAAGGGCTCATCCTTTATTGTATTACATCCAGGCAGTATACCTATAAAGGATAAAGGCCTGACTGTTCTGTCAATGCTCCGCTCTACTATACGAATTGAGCTATCTTTTGGCACTCATATAGCTATTATGACGTCATCCGCTCAAAAAGCATTTTTTAAAATTCAAACCTTGAGGGGAAAATAGTAGGTCACGTGAACGAAGCCGCGCGCGCCCGCGACTACTAAATAAGAACTAACACGTGCAACCGCGGCCTGCAAAAATACCGGCCAAGTGCGAGTCGGACTCGTGCACCGAGGGTTCCATACTATCAAAGAAGAAGTAAAACGTTAAGAGAATCACTTTTGTTCATTGAATTTACTAGTATAATTTACCTCAAATGTGACCTCAATACTATTAATCTTAGAAACAAGCATAAGCTCGTGTTAAACAGCACTAGATTATCTAAAATTAGCAAATCCTTTGCATGCAACTGTATAAGATTTTATAATAAGTTACCACATCATGTATCTGAAATGTCACTTAATAAATTCAAAGGGTTTGTCAAGCCTAAACTCATTAATAAGGCTTACTACAATATTAAGGACTATATTAGCGACACAAGCCCTTGGAATTGATCGATAATGAATGCTCTGTTGTTGCGAGCCTATTTAGTGTTTACTATTTATACTACTTGTTGTTAAATGGTGATAACATAAAAAAAAATACCCGGCTGAGTTTGTTGTGGGCTTCTTCTCAGCGGCAGGGCGCGTTTGGAACCCTCGTAAACTTAGTTTTAAGTCGTGAATGGTTATCACTTATCACCATTAAAGTGACCATGTAAACAAAACGACGTGTCATAGGAGCCTTGTATGCTAGGCCTATATGAAATAAAGAATTTTTCTATTCTATTCTATTCAAGTAGGTAAGTAACGTAGGCCCCACTTAATATTGTTATCTCATTTTGAAATTTCGACGACCTGGTTTCCCCTCTTTTTAAATAAAAATAAAAAAGATTTTACATTTTTTTTATGATTGCAATGACTTCGCGCCACAATTACCTACAACTATTCCAAATTTCAGATCGATAGCTTTAATAGTTACTGAAATAATTGAGTGTGACAGACGGACGGAGAAAGTCTCACCATAAGGGTTCAATTTTTACCATTTTGGTATGGAACCCTAAAAATCTAGCACTCGCGCAAGTAAAGAGGCCAGCGCAATTGACATCGCCACTGTGCAGAGGGGGAGGGTGGGAGCAGGGGCAAGGGGGAGGTGCGCGTCAAGGTCACCGGTGACGTAACCCCCCCGCGGGCGATGACCCCCGAAAACAGTGATGGCCGACACCGAGCGTCGATGAAGACTTGTCGCCACATTACCCGCTCTATTGTCATCGATTTTGTTTGCACTTCAATGTGTAAATGGCACTTCAATGTTGAAACAATTCTGTGGGACTCTTATCGATTTTTATTTTTTTTAATCTAGAGAAGAAAAAATCTAATTCCTCCGTCATTCTGTCAATTGAGAAATTGACAGATTGACGGAAGGAGTCGTTTCTCTAAAACTGAAGTTGGCACTGACACAGTATGCAAGCAGTAGGTACGCGTTATAGAAATCGTTCAAATTCCTGCCAAGTGCCATCCCACTATTCATTGACGACGGCAAGCATAACGTTTTTACATTGTTTACAATTTATATGACGATTTTCATTGGAATCTGCTCCTAAAGTCCTTTTAATATACATATTATGTGTAACATAATTCATGATATAAGATATTAAAATATACTTTTTATTATTTCTCTGTAATGTTTTCACCTCATGGATTAGTCATTTTGGTTCATGTTTCATGCTAGAGCGGCGTTGTAGGCCTTAAATGCTCATTAAAGAGAAAGGGTCCATGTCCAGTTCATAGAATATCGTTAACAACCCTCCCTCTTTTATTAACAGCATAGTACAAATTAATGTTAAACAAAACGTAATTGCTTACACTCAAGTGTGATCTCCCCCTTAATTATCTACGTGGGTGTAAACTAGGGTTGACACCCATTAATTACTTAGACAATACAGGAGAGAGACATAAAATGTAAGAGTGCCAAAATGAAAGCGTTAATTTGGCTATATCCAAATTAATGGAGATAAAAAAGAGATTTAGCGAATGACAAAAAGGTAACTGCAAGGGATTCTAATTGATGATGACGAAAAGCCATTTATCCATGAATTGAAAGTTTTTAAATTATTTTTTCTATGCCTTTAACAAACATACAATTCACTCTCCGAAAGTTACAAAATGTACACATGGAAAAAAATTAACGTAATTGAATAAAGAATAACAAAATATGCTACTGGTTGATGTCATATTTGAGCAATACGAACAATTACCTAAATAGACTAGAATAGAAAAATTCTTTATTTCATATAGGCCTAGCATACAAAGGCTCTTATGACACGTCGTTTTGTTTTACATAGTCACTTTAATGGTGATAACCATTCACGACTTAAAACTACTAGTAAAAATATTTACATACATTATATGATGAGCTGCCATCCTTACTTTTAACCGATAAATAATTAAGGAAGACGAAAATGAAGAAATTACTGTCTTTTCACATTTCGCTGAGGCAGATAATAACAGCTCGTTACCTAAGCGCGAGCTCTCTACAGTAAGCCTCCATTCAAAATAATGTAATTAAACTTTAAATTATTGAGTTGCTTACATAATTATTAGGTACATACCAATTTTGATCAGATTTGTAAATATTTCAGAGGCAGAAATAAATAAGATTAACTTTATAAAATTTTATAACTACAAATATGCTTGCACAAAAACGTATTTACGTTATTTTAGTTCTAACGTAGAAACTAAACATAAACACGAATATTTATTAAAAACGCCTACATTATTATAATATCGCATGAAATTTAGATAAAGTAATAAAATAACGTTATTGAAAGTATAATAATAGTACGGGTCTATTCATTAGTCCACATGCGGGTATATGGGGACCACCCAAACTGGTCACACCATACACCATATAGGTACATTGTATTTTGTATACGAGTATGTCCAAAAGCACCGATCACCAACATAGCTCAACGTATCGCGAAGCTGAAGTGGCAATGGACGGGGCACATAGCTCGTAAAACCGACGGACGTTGGGGACCCAAAGTGCTGGAATGGCGACCCTGCACGGGAAAGTGCAGTGTTGGCAGACCTCCTACCAGATGGACTTGCGACATTAAAAGGAGAGAGAGATACAGGTAGGACCGTGTGGGCTGAAAATCATTGCAAGAGGCCTGGATAAAGTGTGACAGTGAAAGTGGACGTCCGTCGGCTGTAACGAACGAACGATGTCCATAAGCGGCGTTATACTCGTAGATAACCTTTTCATTAGTATCTGTTATTTTTTTAAGCATATAGTACATTAATTTGGACTAAAATACTAATGCATTTATTAAGATGAACTTTAGGAACTTTATTACCTTTGATCCTCCTCTTGCTCTTAGATATTTACTCAATATTCAGAGGCTAGAAGTACTATTTCAGAGCCAGCCTTATGCATAATAATATGATCTATCTTCGATCGTCATACCAGTATCTTACTTGTTAGTTAGTTAGTTGCTCATTGATCATTCCCTAACTATATGGAACTTAAGTCAAAAAACGTATGGGAATTCGGAATGACAGTCAAGTTTGTTCCATTTAAGTATTACTATGGCCAAATGCGCTTATTTGCCTATAACCAAATGCATACTACAGTTAATTAAAAACAAAACCTTAGTTTCTTTGTACACCATTTTCCTTTCTACACACGGGTATTTTAACAGGATGCATACTTAGGTACTGCAACTTGTCTAAGCGCCTCACGACTTGTGCAGGATTTTATTACCTACATATTTTACAAGAAGCCTCCATGCTGCCATCGGTTAGATTCCATTCTGCCGGCCATAAAACGTGGCTATTGTTCGCACCGCAGTTTTGTCACCTTGGTCACTTGGTCTCAGGTGATTCAGCAAATTACCTACACTTGATGAATCGCTCTCATTTGAAACCTAACAATAGACACTCATTAAGCACCGGACTGATATTCTTTTATTTTGTTTCATATTTCATTTGCGGTATTCACACCCATTTTTTGTGGAAGCTTAAAAATTTCATTGAAAATTAAAATATTTGTTTGAATTTCTCGTTTGTTCTGAATGTTCAGGTCTGATTGCGTAGGAAAAACGTTTTCATTGTGATCGCTAGCGATTTCTACCCCGAGATTGGCTGACGCAAATCTGGAACCAATCCGAATAAGAAAACGATTACGATAACGATGAATATGTCTTGACGGATGGATGGATGGATGAGCTGATCCATCGACGGATGGCTGCAAACTATTAATTTGCAAACTCAGTGTCGTCGAATGAGTTTCATTCATTAGAAATATAAAATGCTGTAATTGCAATTTACTTTACCTATCAATAAGCAAAATTATTTACGACTTAAGTAACCAACCGGAAAATTAACTTCTATTAACTACTATGAGAGTCTAAACTAATATTAATTAATAAAATTAATAAAACTAATATTACTATTTAGAGTCTAAACCAATGACGAAATTGAGACTAAACTTTAGACCCATAGATAAGAGAAGTAAGTTTATATAGACCGAAATATATCTAGTAAGTTAAAGTATATTAGTATATTAGTAGTTAGTACGGATGACGTCATTGCTGTTATTGATACTATCAAGTTGGAAGACGTCAGCAGGAAATTTTTTTAGTATTCCATACCAAAATGATAAAAATGGAACCCTTATTGTTTTTGTCAGAACTATTAAAAAAATATGACACAATTTTTTCGTTATCTCAAGACTAAAAACTAGATCTTATTATTTGTTGATTATCAATTAATCTGACATTTACACGCAGCCATAGGTAGGTATACCGAGGAAAGAACAGTGGCAGAAATGTACACAAACAAAGTTTAGCGTCTAGATGTAACATTTATTACAAGACGATTCTAGTAAATAACTGAATTTTTTCAAGGTATCGCCAGTTATTGTAAAGGACGGGTCAAAAAATAAAATATTTAAAGAAATTCAATTGATTACTGATAGGTTCCGTTTCCACACTCCTGACAGCTAGTGTTGCCGGATGACAAACTTTTCCAGTTTTATACTCCATCTTTTTGACGATCGGTCCACTTTTGTACGAGAACAACATGTAACAGATACTAAATAAAAACTTACTTTCAGGTACTACGTTAATTCTTAGATCAGAATGTAGAATACAAGACAATAACACTGTATCGATTTCAATTGTTCCTTTTTTGCATTTTATTTTACGCGAATATATTATTTACATAAAAAGATTACATTAGCTTAGGGTTTTCCACTGCATTGGAGTAAATCTGAATATTATTATTCCGCGTGAGCTAGTCTTACTTAAATAAACTGCTTGAAGATTTGAGATTATTTGACAGAAGACTACACTTTTTAATAATACTGAAATCTATTACAACCGATTATTTTGAGCATAGATTATTTTGTCTTGGTTGGCGTTTCCGAAACACCCTTGTAATTCATTATTCAATATTGATTTATTAACTCAATTAGAATTTTCTTTCAGTCGAGTTTTTTTATTCCGGCATCTCGCAACACTGTCCGTCAGCTACATGGCTACCAACTGTCAACAGTGACAAATTCTTGGACAAGTGAAAAGTATTTATCAAAGAGTATTTAGTGTATTGTCTATGCTCTCGGATGCTTCATGGCGGAGGTCGTTGTTGTTATAATACTCAGATACAATATTTTGAAAATAAATATTAATTTTTCTCCACTTTTTTGTAAGAAAAATCTTTTAGCATTGAGTTCAGGCTTGCAGGCCCAATCAAAAAAATATTTTTTCATTTATAGTTGCAATAGCGTAACGTGAGCGAAAGCGATGTATGGGCCCACACCATTGTTCTTTTATAAGATTTACAAAAATACTCAAATACTCGCGGACGGGGGAAGAGGCTCTAATTAAACTACTTTTGTGATATTATTTAATGAGACAATTTTTTTCGAAAAAGCTGTTTTGTGTTTATATATGAACTCCATTTAAATATCGCATAAGTCATAACTTTACTGCCAGTTGCATTTTCAAGTACGAACAGCGGAGGGATCAATTTATAACTTGGTAGAGTTCAGGCTGAGTACTTAGCAATTTCCTCGCGCTGCATGATTCAGAAAAGTTTCAAGTTACATGCGGTCGCTTCAATCCTTCATTGGGATTAATTTTGACGAATAAAGGTGATCATATTACTGAAAATTGATATTTAAATTGAATCATTCTGATCCTTAATTTCGTTCAGACAGATAGCCTTATGTTTGAGAACCCCTTTAGGCAGCGTTGCGATTGGTTTCCTTTCCAATTTTAATTTATGTAGTAAATAGGAAAACTGACGACTCTAAGTAGTAAGTTCTAATGAGTTATAAGATATGGTTGAAAATTAATTTAGCAGAAGCTATAAGTTATATTGAGTTCATCATATCAATATCTAAAAGGAGGATGCTAGCTCAAATGTCGCGAATATTCAATATCCTATAAATCATTCTATGACACCGACCCATCAATTTCTATCATCTGCTCGGTTATTTTTGTACTATAATAATCATTTATTTCACTCGGATACCCGTGTTACACCGTAATTTGAATCGTTTTTTCTTAAATTATATCGGATTATTCTGTTATATTTTTACACAGATGTTTATATGCAAAAAACTCGTTAGGCGATATAACATGTTACTAAATTGCCCCTTCAAACCAAGACGGTCGCTTGACAGACAGTTTGTTGATTTTTTTTGCTTATAGCAATAAGCGGTTTTAATAAAGAAAACGCAGCTTACATTAAAGAAGCTTGCTCATATTATTTTTCTTATTTACATTTATGCTATTGATGTTAACTCTCTAATCTCTAAGTATACGAGACATCTACAATGCCTATATTTTATTTATATATTTTTGTGCATAAAAACTTAAACGTAAACATAAACATAAAAAAAACGTCAAGATAGTCTACAAATGGATCGTCATATCAATCGTAAAATGAAATGACTTGTCATACGAGTAAGAGTCTCTGTGTGCTAGGACTATATGAAATTAAGTATTTTTTATTCTATTCTATTCTTATTCTTCCAGATGCCCTAGTTGTGCGGGAATAATTGAGAAAGAAATTTTTTAGATCACAATGTTAAGTAAAAGTCAAAGGATGCGACCAGCAAAAACATATTTTGTATCTACATGATTATGGGTATTTTCCGCAGTCTTCACCTTCCTGTCAAGGAAAATCAACGTTCAAAGTCCCGTACTTACGAGTATGTATTTAATAATATTAAACCGACAAGTGAACCTGTAGATCTCAAATGCTTATTTGCTGATGTACATTGTTAAAAATGCATTTTTGCAGACTCTTAAATTTGGTTGTTCAATCGTAAACTTTCTATTATGCAAGGGGTAACAATGGGGTTCGAGTTCAGAAATTGCATGCAGAATATTGCGATTTACTGAAGCGTTTTTAACAAGGCGTGTAATTTTTACAACGAAATATTAACTAATAAAAAACCGTTGATCATTTCAGTAGGTACAATTCTATCTACGACTCTTCGTTGCAACTGCCAAAGTACATTACAATTTATGGCAAAGAATCATCAACTAAGCGAAATCTGGGTGGGTTTTATGAACTTTTTTAATAGCAAGAGCCCCCGGAAAAAATTTCACAAAATCGCACATACCTAAGAACATCAAAATGAATTAACAGTGGAGCAAAGAAGCTTATATACGCATGATGATACATACCTACTCGTACATACATTAACCCTATAAAATATTGGTTTAGTGCGAGTCGGGCTCGCGCACTGAGGGTTCCATACCATCAAAGATTCAAAGATTCAAAGATTCAAATCATTTATTTCATATAGGCCACTACTTGTTAGCCCAATATGAAAGGTCAAGTAGGTACATACATCAAGACCAATTCCAACCAAAACACTTCTCAGTCTGACCTTGGAGAATTCATATTCAATTCTTGGTTTGATATTTAAATTTAATTTTCATGCCCATACATGGCGTTGATCAAAAATCATATTTGTTGTATGAGAACCCCCTAAATATTTATTTTATTCTATTTTTTAGTATCTGTTGTTATAGCGGCAACAGATATACATCATCTGTGAAAATTTGAAGTCCGTAGCTATCACGGTTCAAGAGATACAGCCTGGTGGCAGACAGACGGACAGAGGGACGGACAGCGAAGTCTCCGTAATAGGGTTCCTTTTTACCCTTTGGGTACGGAACTCGAAAAATCAAAACAGTTGTAAATTGCTTACTACTTCATAATCCAAATTGAAACAATATATTTACCTGAGAATCTTCAGTCCCGTCCCTGCATATCTGAACTCTCAGCCAGTCAAGCCAGGCACCATTAGGCTTAAATTTTCATTACTCCATTGATTCTGTGGATCTGCGCTGGCCGCAAGTTTATTGCATCATTACTCAGACGGGTCCTAATTGATTACTTTGTTTACTTCAATGGCGGCTACGGCGGGCAGTTTAGTTTTATTAACGCAAAGAACCACTTGGCATTTGAAAATTACTTCAGAATTTTTCAACTAGGAATACTCTCTTAGTTAAGGCTCTTTCTATTAATCTGAGTGTACATAGTTCAATAACTAGCTTGAATTCAGAACAACATAAAGAAGATACGATTTTTTTAACACGCTACATAAGTTAGTACATGACTGCGATCTCATTAAGTGCTGATCTCTGTTAAGAGGAAACGATAGTGGTCTTTTCTCCATACAAACGTTCTCGTCTGTTTTCTTTCTGGTTTATGAACTTAAAGCAATGATTTTTTACAGTTAAATAAATATCAATCTTTTCTATGTTTCTATGTTTTCGTTTTTGATAATACATTATCTTTATAAGCACTAGAAGCTTTATAAAATGCTCAAAATTGCCTATTTAGACTCGCTGTTAACAGATGCCTAGTGTACGAATTTGACAACTATTACCGAAAAAAGAAAAACATAGCGACAAAGTATATATTCTCTATATTCAGTTTACGAAATATCTTTCAAATTGGTCCAAATTTGGAGGAGGAAATAGCCGAGAACCAAACCCCGAAATATAACATTTTACAAGGGCCTATTGTGTCGGATCTGCAGTTGTCCTTATTGCACGAATTTGAGGGCGGGGACGCGGGACGGTCTGATCATACGTACACAGATTGAAGTGATGCATAGTAGTTGAAAATAATATCGATAAACTAGTGTTGTTAACAGATATCGATAAACGCATTTACATTTTCTGTATCTTAAAAGGAAAAAAAGGAACCCTTATAGGACTCACTTTGTTGTGTGTCTGTATGTCGTGTCTATAAAAAACTGGCCAAGTGCGAGACGGACTTGCGCACGTAGGGTTCCGTACCATCATACTAATATAATAAAGTCGAAAGTTTGTATGTTATATAAATAGCTAAATCCATGAATATCTGTTTTTAGGGTTCCGTACCCAATGGGTAAAAAAAGGAACCCTATTAGCGAGACATCTGTCTGGTTGTATTTCTTGAATCGTGATAGCCACAGACTTGAAATTATCACAGATACTTATGAAGTATTTTTGTTGCCGCTAACAACAAATACTAAAAAATGTAATTAAATTTATATTTAAGGGGGCTCCCATACAACGTGATTTTTCGCTTGTTTTTGCTCGATCTTAATAACGCTAACAGGTTTAACGCTTCAAATTTTAACAAAATATTTAGTTATATACTTACTGTAGAAAGAAATAGTTAAATTAAAATGAAATAAAAAATTAAGGGGGGCCATACAACAAACGTGATATTTATGCTCGTTTTTGATTAAGTGGGCACAAGTGTTAAGTTTACTTTAATAGTATACAGAATGGGTCTTGATGGTACGGAACCCTCAGTGACGGAACGGAACTCTCACTTGACCTTTTTTTACTATTATCATAGAAAATGCATAGAAACAATAGATTTTCCCGAGAAAAAGTAGTTGATGTGTTACTCTAGGATATAATCTTTCGCCATTCCGAATTTCAGCCAAATCGGTTCAGACTTCAGTATCGGTTCAGACTTCAGTAGTTACGGCGTGAAGGAGTATTTCCCACATGAATATCTGATTTTCACAATTTTCTTAGAAACTATGGATTTTTCAGGGATAAACAGTAGCCGATGTATTGTTACAGGATAAAATTATCTCCATCCTAAATTTCAGCCTAATTGGTTCAGTAGTTACGGCGCGAAGTAGTATTTCTCTCGCATGAATATGTGATTTTCACTATTATCTTAGAAACTATGAATTTTTCCGGGATAAATAGTAGCCGATTTATTATACCAGTGTAAAATCTTTCTTTTTTCCAAATTTCAAATCAGTTTAGTTATTACGCCATTTTACCGCGAGAAATTTCTGTTTTATACTACTATCATAGAAGCCATTGAGTTTTCCGGGATAAAAAGTAGTCTATGTATTAATTCGGGATAAAATCTATCTCTTTTCCAAATTTCACTCGGATCAGTTTAGTAATTACAGCGTGAAATAGTATTTTCCAGCGTGAATATCTGTTTTTGAGTATTCCCGAGGAAACCATGTATTTTTTCGGGATAAAAAGTAGCTTTTGTATTATCCAGGATAAAATCTATCTCTGTGCTAAATTTCAGCCAAATCTGTTTTGTAGTTACGGCGTGAAAGAGTGTTTCACACGGTTGAATATCTATTTTTTACTGTTCCCGAAGGAGCCATGGATTTTTTCGGCATAAAAATTAGCTTATGTGTTATTCCAGGATACAGTTTATATACAGTCCTTTCCAAATTTGAGCCAAATCGGTTTAGTGGTTGCGGCGTGAAGGAGTATTTAAGCTTGATAAAATACAAACTTTGGAGCCCCGATGCACACCCAATTAGGGGATGAATTTTAAAAAATCCTCTAAATTTGGCACACAGGTTCTTTATGAGGTCTAGAGGTGCACTACCTCTAGACCTCATAAAGAACCTGTGTGCCAAATTTAGAGTCTCTAGACCCAGCGGTTTGGGCTGTGTGTTGAAATGCCAGTCAGTCAGTCAGCCAGTTTCTTTTTCAATACTAATACCTACTTTCGGAGTTTAAGTAGGTACTGCTGCTTTTTCTTGCAGTAAGTACTTTGAATTGCTCACGATTCAATTTTTTTGTTGGTCAATATTAAAATTCTCAGCCAAAAATCTCTTTCAGCATGATAATTGAAAAGTTACCAATAAAAAAAAATAAAAAAAAATCTAAAATCGAAAAGATCGAAATAATCGAAAAACACCGATTTTGAGATCTCAAAATCGGAGTAAAACCGGTTTTCATTTTTTTCCGATTTTGCAGGCCCTAGTAGGTATGTAGAAGTATCTTCTTGGGTTTTATAAAACACACGGTCCAGTAAACATAAGCCGAGTCGATGCGTAGCAGGGAGAACAATTCCAATAAACAAGCCAAAACCATTAGAGTTCAATCACTTTGCGTAAGTACTAAGTAAAGAATGATGCGAACACCAGAAAATATTATAAGAAACGAGTGCGGACTGCGGCACGCGCGAAGCGGCAACGCGCATCGCGGACACGCACACTTTGTCAACTTACACACACATGGATAGGGCTGCCGGACCGGACGGCAACGTCGCAGAGCGACAGCGATAGTTTTCTAAAATACCTAATGTTCAAAAGTCTCTCTGACCACATTTCCACTTAAGTGACGATTATTCTTACTTATAAGGGACTAGTAACCCCTAAGAGTTGCTACACAGTAACGCAGAGAAACGCTCCCCACCAGAAGTAGGATAAGATATTTACTGGGTGTATTGTATATTTGCATATTATTCTTTAAAGCCTTTTTTTGCAGCAGTCACTAAAAATAGCAGATCGATTGTACCGGGTTGCTTTACTTCAAGTAAAAACCCTGACTCAAAATTGTGATTGTCCTCGTATCTTCAACCATGACTCTTATGTTAATATTCCGCACATCACGGCCATTATCGATTATCCTCAGTGATTGGTATTCTGAAACAAATCCAATAAAAACATTTTCGAATAAAATGTTTATTGGCGAAAATTTGCCACGGCACGAGTACCCGTGGCGGATTTTTTCAGTCACATCACATACAATAAGCTATTAAAATAGTACATGCACGTACTAGATGACCGATAAAGAGGTCGTGGACAAACAAAATAATATGAGCTCACACCTCAATGTCGTTGGTATCATTAATATCAGTAATATATAAGTTTGTTTGTGACAAACAGAAATTACTTCACTGAACTTCTTTAGTAACATGTATAATAAGAACTTAAACTAATTAAAAAGCTTCATCTAGATTCTAGGTAATCAACTCAGCAGTCCCTGAACTGAAATAAATACATTTATTATTATGCATACAAGTTTTAATTAGTTAGGTACTAACTTACAAACATTGTTGTACATAATCTTAAACAAAGTATTTCTAAAGCTCATTCAAGCTTGCATTTAAATTATTATCCATTGAACATAGTCTCACAATATTCTTTATGACATCATGAGGGCTGTACTCGGACCAAGTCGTATGAAAATTCTAGCTTTACTAATATAAATGTATAAATTCCAAAAGTGGCTAACGATTGGTCTAAGGGGCGATGACCGACCTTGCTTTCAGAATTAACGTAATTCAGTTGGAATTATACCAGTTGGTCACGCACACTGTTGGCCTATGACGGCATTACATATTCGCTGGAAATCTTCACGTCCAGATTTTTTACATTGTATTTTAGAAGAGCATTACATTTACCAGATACAACCAATTATTATTTATCGGCAACCAAACACTGGCCGACTGGTCAACAAAAAACGCCAAAGCCTCGATCAATTCACGATCAATCCTCGTCGAACAATCCTCGAACACGTTGCCTGACTGTCGACATTCTTCAGAATTTTATAATATAAAATTTTGGAGAAGGTGTTCAGGAACTATTTTATCTGAAGAAAGCTTCTACAAAAACACGTCCTAAGTTCCAGACAAATTAAGTGGAAACAGTAGGAGGTTTTTAGGTTCACATGAACTCTAGGATTTAGACATGACATAAGGATCAATGTGCATTTTTTTACCAAACACACGGCAAGAGGATGTTGTAGTTTCAGCAAATAGAAACGGCTGGGAAACGGTAGCCGTACGAGTAATTGAATCCATTTAGCGGTCACTCCTACATACGCGCCAAGCACAATAGGATGAGGTCATAGATGCAGTTTTACGAGGTGATTATTTTGTGGGTGCAGTCGCTCATGCCATTTGCGGCGCGGGCGCAAATTGGCGCGGCAGACGGCGCGTCGGATGTTGCAATTGTCACTCGCAATCGCCCACCGCACCCAAACATTGCAGCTAATCGTGAGTTCGACTGCTGCAGGTTAAACTAATCTGCTGTTGCTGACGAGACAACCGACATCTCGTACAAAAAAGGGTAAGTAAATTGGGTACAATTTTGGTGCTTGCCACTCGCAGACGACCGCGTCCGCCACACCCAAACATTGCTAGTCGTCACTTGCACTTACAACGTTGGTAAAAAAATATATTTTTATAACGTACTTTTATCTACATTAAAATTACCCTTCTCCTCTAATTAAAAATATCTTTCTTCACCAATAGGAAGTCACTTGCACTCCACTATCTTATGTCCTTTATAGCACTCAAGCCCAACGACTTCCAATTTAGTGGGACTCACGATGCGCTTTCTAAGCTTTTACGAGTAGTATATTCTATCACAGATTCGCATGTGTGCTAATTTTTAGGATAAAAATTTGAAACGTTAAAATATTTATTATCTGCGTAGACAACTGTGAAGTAAGAGATCGTATGACGACGATTGCTTGTTTCAAGTACATACGCAAATAGCATACGTTACCACTGCAAGCGACTCACGTCCGCAAACCGCTTATTTGATCATGTCTGGGCACAATGAAACAGCACCTAACAATTTTACACCTGTGGTTCTTATTTCGCTCTGCATAAAGTACATAATATTTCATGTTCAATATACCTGTGTTTAGAAATTTTACAACCAAGATGGAAAATATTTCGCATAAATGGGTTTTCACGTAGTTAATGTTTAAATATACATTTGACTGTACCTAGCGTCTTCTTCTCTATAATAAGTTTAATTGGTGCTATCAGGACAATTCAGCAGTCTTATTGCGTAAGAAAAACGTATTCACCGTTTTCGCTGGAAAATTCTGCCCCCGATTGGCTGATTTAAATTAGGGAACAAATCAGCGGGCAGAATTTGTATACGATTATGATAACGACGAATACGTTTTTCTTACACAATCTAGGGGCTGGTTAAACATTGTTTTAATCTGTTAATCTTTTTAGCATTTTTATAAAGTTCACATGCGGACATTCAAATGTAGAGCTAACGGAACGTTAACAATTCCCAAGCAATTTACAAACAGTGTACTTACGTCCTAGTTCAAGGTATCCTCGCTTTACGACTAGAAAAACATATAATATTATTATTGAAAAACTTTAAGCGAAAGGTGTTGGTAAATAATCCATACGTTGTATAAGTCCTTGGCGATGGTAAGATAATATATTAATTTTTGAACGTCATGGTAGATACGTTGTGTTACATCATACATCATATTATTTTTGACGTAGGTACTCTACCGTACTGTCCATGAAAGTGATAAAATCAATCCAGATGGTGTGTGATCTTGGTGGATTGATGATAACACCTCAGGGTCAATTTACACCGCGGCAGAATGGAATGGAAGCGACCTTCTTTTCCATAAAATAATGAACTTTATGTCAATTGTATAAGATATTTAAACTAAATAGGAGTCAAAGAAGGTCGTGCTCCTTCCGGGAAAACCTCGCGCATTTTTTTTGTATGTTAAGTATAAAATTGACATAAAGTTCATGCTATGTAAAAAAGGCCCCTTCCATTCCATTCCGCCGCGGTGTAAATTGACCCAACGGCGTTGCGTAGAAGAAATATTATTTGCTCTTGACATCAGAGATGGAGTCAACCAAATCGAACTGCCAAACATAATGCACAACGACAAGCCTTGAACGAAGCGTTACATTGAACCATTGAACGAACTTTTTGTTGAGCTATAACATAATTATGTACTGGCATGTAGCCTTGAGCTGTGCGGGCGTTCGACCTCGTTTACATCGTAGATCACAATATTCCGGTGCGTCACTGAAGCATTGCTCGGCCATTCATATTTACTTCAGCCTTCGCTATAACAATACTAGTTACCTATATTTATTAGTTCGGTTGACATGAATATCATATGCAGCAGTATTCGAATTTGCAGAACTAGATATATTCATTTTACTGTGTACCTTTGGCTCCTCTTGACTACTGGCGATGATACTCACGTGCATAAACAGTTGTCGGCGGTAATCGCGACGATTATCGTGCAAACATCTACATGATCGTGACGCACATGTCGTTGCCTTTGATGCATGCCCTAAAAACTGCGATCGTCTTCAGTCAGTCAGTCACTGACGGTTACAGACAAAGCCGTCTCTATATCCTGTAGAAGAGATAGAGATGGATGGATGATGGAGACAGTGAACAGTGGCGACTATCGACAGTTCCCAAATCCCAATATTCAGTCTATCCATGGTTTGCCTTACTAGAGATATAACTCGTATGGAGCTTATGTCACATTGATATCTCTAGTAGGGCAAATGATAGATAGAATACTGGGAACCGGCATTAATGCGAATCAAACCCCTCTACACCATTATGCCCGCGTGTAATCGTCCAAACTCACCGACAATGTCTATAGACGCTATTATACTGTGATGTATAGTTGATACTTGTATACCACAGCTGTGATGTGCACTTGCGCACTCGACGATTGGCAGTCACGTGCAAGAAAGGAAGCTACAGCTATGGGTCTCGTGAGTAGCGAATAAGCAGGATATTCGCCCTACAGCGGTCGCTGACTGCGGCTCTAACCTTGAGTTACGAGTACGAACGTCTATTATGCTAAACATGACTTCGATTCGCCGAAATTCTACTACGAGAATCCTCCTTCGTGCAGGTCTTTTGATGAATTTGTGACTTTAGAGTATTTCTTTCAGTGTTTTTTTTCTGCTACATTTTTGGTTCTGTTTTGGGGGAGCATAACATTTTCTCCGAAAAAAAAGTTAGCTTTTGCCACTAATGTCTTCTGTTCCGCCATAGTTATGTACAAATAAATAAACAAAAATACACATAGTGTGATTGTAATAATTTGATTTGTATTTTAAAATGTGTTGCATATACAAAAAGTTGTCCTGACTTATTCCTTGACTGGCTTATTCTTGTAGACAAGTGAAGAAAATTGTTATTATGAAACAAATATTTTGCTGCACACCAAGCTATAAATTTTCAAACTAGACGGCGTCATTTGCTCGTCAGTGAGCCCGTAAGAACAACAGAGAGAGAAACTATAGTATTTCATATCTAAAACTGCAAAACAACAACAACACAATGGCTGTACTTAGAAATATTATTCGTAAAACGTACCAATTCATTATCTCTGTATATTTTGTAAACATTAAAAAGGTGATTTAATCAAGTGTTTACCTTGAAAGTCTGATAGGTAAGTAATATTTTACCAAACTATAACATTTTCTGAACGAATTTCCGCGTTCAATTTCGACGCATATTATACCGACCTGCCTATTTGCACAGTTGTCTTATCATAATTTACTACTAATGAGATGTCAGTATGTAGGAATAAATTTTGAAGAATTTATGGGACGTAAATAAGGTACCCGATGCTTGTGCATTTATTGGCAATTACGTGGTGCAATTAGCTACGCAGAGCTGTGCTGTGCAGTGCACTGATCAGTTGCAACCCGCTCCCGTCCAGTCTACGTACCTAACAAAGATTTATATTAGCTTCAAACATGAATCTGCGCTTAGATATATTACTAGACCAATAAATAAATATGGTTGAAATTTACCCGTATAGGTACGTCCAAGTAATTGGTTTTCGTTCATAAATATTAGGCGTAAAACTTTATGACCTCTATACAAGAATATCCGGAGTTTTTATACAAGTAACAAACTTTTATTTAGTTTGCAATGTATGTTTGTTCAGGTTGCATCTTGGAACTCAATTTTGAAGCAGATATTGAGCTGAAAGAACATGGGCAGAAATGTACACAAATAAAGTTTAGCGTCTAGATGTAATATTTATTACAAGACGATTCTAATAAATAACAGAATTTTTTCAAGGTATCACCGGTTATTGTAAAGGACGGGTCAAAAAATAAAATATTTAAAGAAATTCAATTGATACTGATAGGTTCCGTTTCCACATTCCTGACTGCTAGTGTTGCCGGATGCCAAACTTTTCCACTTTTATGCTCCATCTTTTTGACGATCGGTCCACTTTTATACGAGAACAACATGTAACAGACTATACTAAAGAAAAACCTATTTTCAAGTACTACGTTAATTCTTAGATCAGACTGTAGAATACAAGACAATAATAACTGTGTCAAAATTCAAATACAAAATTCAAAAATTGTATTCTTTCACATAGGCCTAACTTACAGGCTCTTGCGAAACGTTAAGACTCTACCGCCTCGTTCGGAAAGTAGCACTGCACCGAGAAGAATGGGCAAGAAACTCGGCACTTGCTTTTTTTTTTAAATAATAAATATAAATGTCGATTTCAATCGTTCTTTTTTGCATTTTATTTTATTCGAATATATTTACATAAAAAGATTAAATTAGTTTAGGGGTTTCCATTGCGTTGGAGTAAAACTGAATATTATTTTTCCGTGTGAGCCAGTCTCACTTAAATAAACTGTTTGAATATTTGTGATTTTGTAATTCAATATTAATTTATTAACTCAATTAGATTTTCTTTCAGTTAATTGGAGTTTTTTAATTCCGGCATCTCGCAACATTGTCCGACAGCTACATGATGGCTACATGGTCTCAACTGTCGACATTGACAAATTCTGGGACAATTGACAAGTATTTATCAAAGAGTATATAGTGTATTGTCTATGCTCTCAGATGCTTCATGGCGGAGGTCGCAGTTGTTATAATACTCAGATACAATATTTTGAAAATAAATATTAATTTTTCTCCACTTTTTTGTAAGAAAAATCTTTTAGCATTGAGTTCAGGCTTGCAGGTCCAACCAAAAAAATATTTTTTCATTTATAGTTGCAATAGCGTAACGTGACCGAAAGCGATGTATGGGCCCGCACCATTGTTCTTTTGTACACACGTTTAATTCGGATGAATTGTCATCAAAATGTTGCATGGTTATGTGAATGACATTATGTAAATCCAACATGGCGGAACACCCAAAATGGAGGACTAGTTATTTTTTAATGCACTCCCACAATAGGGTACAACGGTCAATTTTAGGGGCACGTATTTTACCAGAGTTTAAGGGGTTTATTTCTGGTATCCAATCACGTTCGAAGCTTGTTATCCGAGTACTCCAAGAAATCTAAAATGTGCGCGAGATCGTCAAAAATCCATAGAATAGATTTAATAATATCTAGAAATGGCACCAGATTTTAAAAACTCTAACTTTGTGAAAAATATGCCATTCAAACGTGATCCTATTTATGTACACACTTTGAAATTGCACAAATGAAATAAGCAATTCGCGTAAAAATGACGGATTTGATTAAACAGCGACGTAAAGCCAATTTATCGTGAATGACACAACAATTAATCTTTTATTCTTCCCTTTGTGTTCTGCACTGTGGTCATCAGGTGACCAGATAAGTGTAACCCAGCGTTCAAACTGGATACCTACATGTGACAACATCCAGCGTTGCTTCTCATTAGACTCACTATCCTGCTCCACAGGTTTCGCTACTAGTTCTTCTATAAATAGTGCTATATCATTGGTATTGAAACGACTCGTTCAATGTTCTCACTGTTTGATAATGCAACGAATTTCTCCTTTATTAAAGTCTGTTATTCAACTGAATCACGCTTTGGAGATACGTCGTTTGTTCAATGAACTCCAATGTGCACAGTGGCCCAGTCGCAACTTCGTAGACTGCTTGCACTTTCTATAAAGTCTCGCTTTATAACTTGATTCATTATTGGCTCTCTCTGTATTACTTCTACAACTTCATAAGAGCTCAGTTCTATTATAAAACTATTATCTTTTTATGGAAGAATTCCTATTCTCAAGAAATGTTATTGCCTATTTTGAATCACCTACAGTATCTTCTATTGTATAATAGCGTAGTATTATTAGCAACACAGTTGTAGGCAAACCTGGGAAATTAATTTTTAAAGTAATTATTATTTTAGTATGCTTTCTGACAGTCAGTTCTTTAAATTTAGTAGTCGTTCTTCTAAGTATTGCAAAAAATAAACCCTATAGAAACTTGCACCCTTTCGGTAGTTCTATCATTAGGTAGCAAATTGATTCCGTTAGATGTTTATGAGTAATAATTTTATAAAATTGCTTCCATTTCTAAGAAATTGATACCCTCGCGGCATCAGCTCTTTAATATATTCCTATCCTTTATCGATGGGTAATTTTAAAATTCACCTTCAGCTCTTGTAAGCTTATATAAACGGGGCATAATTTTCAATAAGCATATTCTCATTCAGTTTTTTATACTAACAGATTTTTTTTTCAATTTTACTTTTTTGTACCTACACCTTTATTTAATTCTTGTACGACGGATACTTTAATGTTTGAAAAGTTTTTAAAATCAGCGTGTGACTCACCAAACCATTAATTATATTGTAATGTGGGACGCATTATAAATATGCACTTTCCTGTACATAATTTATTTCTCATAAAATTTGGTAATGATTGCACATCGCTCTCAAAATATTATCTTTAGTATTAAAGCTAAAAATATATTCTAACATCATTCTTCAGCTTTTGCTCCTTTGCTTATTAGAAATGCTATTTCATAGCTTTGTTTTTATTTCTATTAAAGAAAGTATGATTTGAATTTCAATCTATTGCTATATCCCAATTTTGGTGTCTATTTTTTAGATCTGTGGCTACATCAAAACGTGTAAGTTTCCTAAAAAATATTGACCGGCTCTAGATCAAATCACTTTAAGTTTTCAGGTAATAATTACCATTTAAATTAAATGTACATAATGACAGAGAAAGTGACTATTTGTTTGAAACATATTTTAAAAAGCCACACACAAAAAATCGTTCAACTATGATTTAAACAGTTAATTTTTTTTTATAAATTACATCTATCTGTTTCCGAAATATGAATGAATTTGTGGACTGCGGTTATGTCGCAAAAACCATGCATCAAGCATGCACTAGGGCCATATAAAAACAATAAAAATTTAATGTTAGCCATAAATAAGATTGTTTTACAGTGCCGCATAAATTATAATCTGCTCAAATGCTGCACGGTAGCGGCATCTTTGCATCGCCATAAAGCCACTTCGCGTAACGATGTCTGCTTCAACCTCTAGCAAGAACTTAAGCGATTAAATAGCAGACACGTTTTTATTTAATCGATTACGACTGGCAGGAGGGCTAAAAAATTAATGATCAGTTAACCCCTGAGTGTTGAAAATCGATTATTGAAGAGTAGAAAATTGATTTCAGCTGTCTCAACACTCGATTTTGGTCATAGCTTTTGAGCTCTATCTCAGAACATGTATAAGAATTAGGATGAGTTAAATAAATAAGAATGTTTAATTAAATAAAGTTTTATCTTTATTTAATAATACTTTATTTTAGAATGTTTCACAAGTTAAATGTCTACGTGGTTTATTTCAATGTTAAGTTCAACAAGTAAAGCTGTGGCTTCGTAGGCACGGCCATTTTTATTGCATAAGTATTGATTTTGTTAAAGAGTTTTTGCCAGTTCTTCTCAATACAGAAATGCTTTCGGAACGTGACATCGGAGCTGTGTAAAAATTTTGTTCATACAAATTGACTTATGATTTTTTACAAAGATCAGTCCGCTACTGTATAAAAATAAATATCCTTGAATCGCACGCACTCTGCAGTTAAACATTGTCCGGATGCTATAAAGTATGAACAATTCTGCGATGTCTTACGTACGAAAAGTGTTATTAAAGATCATTTTGTTCTGTACAACAGGCCGGCAGCTAATAAAATACATATCGTGCATTGCGCACAAGTGCACCACGAATGAATAGCTCTTTGTTTCATACACCACTTAGTGTTCGGATGTATTTAAAATCGCTATGCTAATTTGATTGTAACCAGTCGTAAAATATTCGTTGTTGTTAAGCGTGCATATTGATTTTATAGACACTAGCAGTTGCTCTCTTCCTCTTACGAATACGTTGTGGGTGCAACAGGGATTTGAATATTACAAAAAACATTGCTTTTCCTAGTTACTAAAGCCTAAGCCAGTAAAAAAAATATTCATAGTGTGTTTGGGAATTATTTTTTACGGCACAAAAAAAAATCAACTGCGGTTTCTGTTAACAAATTTAAATAAGTATAGGAGATAATTAGAGCAATGTTTGGGAAAACTTCCTATCGAGATTTTTTTTCGATCGTGCGTTTATTCTATCTCGTCTCCTTCGAATGCTAATACAAATTAAAAACTCAAAATACATAATGTTTAAGAAGTAATTGTCTTTAGGTACAGTTAGTATTCTTCAAGTCACTTTAAAATCTCATAGAGCGCTCTTCTTGCCAAAAAAATTAATTTTATTTAGCTGTGACACTTTTTGTTTCATCATCAACCTATTGGCGATTCTTATTTACTAGATACTAGATAATTCCATGGTTCTAGAATTTCCATGGTTGTTTATCACGTTGCAAGCGTTCGAACGAGTCTTCAAATTAGAACAATTTTTTTTCGATTTACATGAGATCATGTCTCTTATCCAAAAGGTAAATGAACCAATAATTTTCTAATAAGAAGGAATTATAATCAATTCAAAATTTAATACATCCGTAGCGGGCCCTCAAACGCATTGATTCGATTCCGGAGCACAGGTTCCCGTTATAATACAGAGATCGGATTCAAAAGAAAGGCCAAGATGCCGAACTGCATTCCGTGAATCGTTTTTTCTATCAGATTACGTGAGGGTCGTTAGCCGATCGGGTTTTACTTCGAATCAGGTCAAAAATTTAGGTTGAACTCACTATAGACGTTTGTTCACCTCTCTAGGTCACGTTGGAGTACCTACTTGTATGTTGTCTCGCTTACGCACACGCAAATGGTTGATTTGGCAGAGAAACTTGGAAACTATGGCAATCGATGTAGTAAAACGTGAATCACTTTTCTTTGTAGGCCCGACTTTATTGTGTTAATCGCCTTTAATGTATTCGTTTATGAAATAGGCCGTTCACGAATATATTGTGCTACGAATTAAAGGTTATTGTTTATTTACAAGGTAACTGAATACAATTGAATTGCACTGTATCACCATTTTTAATGAAGTTGGTTTTGAAACAAATGTCTTCAAAGCTACAACTCATTACTGGGTTCTTAAAGGTAGACCGTAGAAATCTTTATTCTAATAAGTACTAAGTTTATTTAGCAGAATCAGAAACAGAGTTTGCAAACAGCTTTATGATCTAAATAAAACTAATATTTTCCTGGGAAACTTTTGATTTTTTTTTAAATATACATTTTTGTATGTAATTTATTTATTCGTTCTTATTTTGGGCAGCTGTTTTCAAGTTAACTGTCGATAAAACAGTGATGTGCCCATTCAAAGTCAGACAAGAAGAATATCCATTATCTTTGGCCATACTGAGCCAGATCATTTACCACTTACATTTTATTTACTTTTGGTGTATAATTGTGCACACAAAAAATGCAATGTGGTCAAACTTTAAAGCAACTCTATAGTTGTACGTATTAAAAGAGAGGATATAAATAGAAATCAAGCAAAAGCAAATAACATTGATATATAGAGAAACTGAATAGAGAAACTAGCGATAGGAAGCGCTAGAATCTCCCTCGCACACTGACCCATTGGACGACTAGGAATGGTCTAAAAAGGAAATCCTACTTGTATGCGCCCGCAACAGATATGAGTGCCGCAACCATTTCAATTAGATTCTGACTGAATATAATTAACTATTGATTGAGTCACTATTTTTTCAAATAAAAATTGATTTATTACAATTACATTTCACAAAGATCTGTTTTTGAATGCAGAATATCTCAACAGTCTTAAGATGATTCTACGAAATAAATTGATGTTACGTAACAAAATAATCCGCAAAAAATCGAAATTTTATAAGTTTTTTAAGTGCGGCTACAATTTGTGCGGATATACCTAATAAGCTTTAGTGATTAAGATCCCATTCTTAGTTTAAGAAATACCGATTACCGAAACTGTTATATTACGTACTGCCCCTACCGACTTTTGAAAAGTCGGCATGTCAAGATATGATACACATCGAGTGTCTTTATACAATTGTAAATGTTTTGAAAACTAAAAACAAATATGGGAATGATGCTGAAAAATCATCTAACATGATTGTACAGTTGTACATAATATCAATTTGACTCTTATAAATTCTACATCTATAAATAATATTCTCTATTGCGATAAAGGTAAAGAAAACTTGGCAGAAAACAATAAAGATCTTTAGAAAGCATACAAGTACTTATCTGAAATGTGGTTAAGTCTTCGTATGTATGCAAATGGGAGTCACGATCATATAATCGCTTCATACAAAAAAAGAAGATCGTTTCAGCATTACAACACCCGCTGCTAAATAAATGTAGAGGCATAAATCAAACACCTTTATAATTATACAAACCGAGGTGCGTTTTTATTTATGCGTATTGATTTATTTGATTGAGTTTAACAATTTGGCTTGGGTGGAGCGTGGGAGTGACGTAGGTGAGGGTTGAGTGTTGACTATAAAGGCAAGGCCGCCGTGACCTCTGGAGGTGTTAATTGCTAAGCGCTGCAAGCAAAAAGAGACGGTAGCCAGAAAAATAAAACGTTCGGAACGCACGGTTTACGATCTTCTTAATTTTTTGTCAACACGATGGTTCTTTGGGTGAACGATAAAGCTATTCGCCATCCAGTCCGAAAAGGGGTGCATTATTGACCTAACCTAAATACGAACTTACCTGCCCTTTCCCGCATTTTCCATTTTCAAATATATAATTAGTTTGACCCCGTTTTCGGGTCGTCTCTATCGTCCTTTATTTCTTTAACACTTTTATCTGTTTACTATTAATATAGGGTCTCAAATACTAGAAGATGATTTTTGGAATCCTGCCAGAAAGCAAAGAAATTGTACGTGTTTAAAGAATCATATTTTTTATACTGAACTATAGCAAACCCGGCGAACTCCGTTTCGCCAACAGATGGCTTCGTTTTATGTAACATTGGCGCTGTATGTGAAAAAAGATTTTTCCGCTTTTCTGTTGAAATTTTTCCTGAATTTTCTTTGCTATAAACCTCACGGAGCCCGAGACCTTTCCAAAAAAGCAAAACCGTGGAAATCGGTTCGTGCGTTCTGGAGTTATAGCGTGAGGAAGGAAAACCCGACTTATTTTAATATAGAAGAAGATTATTGTTTCCTTTTTTGTAAGTTTCTTAATGCGAGGTTTTATTAATTATTCACTAGCAAGGGTCTGTTACACAATCACCAGATAAACCTTTAGATCTATCGAATATATTTGAAGTTGTGACAATATTTGTATTGGGAATCTGTCAAAATGTCAAGTTTATCCTTAGACAAAGTTTATCTGGCGATTGTGCAACAGGCTCTAAGTGCAATTTACTCCGATGCTTACTCATTAATTTCATATATAGTTTTTTTAACGTGCAATTATTCCATACTGAGAAAATTGGTTAGAACATCAAATCTCAATTCTCACCAAACCCTTCAAATAAGTATATTGCATTATGCACGTCCGAACGCCATATATGTAAACTTTAATTATAATGAAAATCGTTGCGTTTATCGGATTAATTTAGAGTTTAGTATTTATAACTCAATCCCAAAAAGGTATTAATGATCACTTTATAAAATATCAAAATAATTATTTGGAAACTTGAGACGGTCAATGACCGAAGAAGCTTGATAATATAAATCGAATAAAGCCTGTCAATATGCCGACTGTAAGTTGAATTTTGAAGGGTAAATAAAAGATTTCCTCTAAGTCCGAACAAAGTAGACGAAAATTGACTATTACGTCGACTTATTCAGATGTTTCGAGTAGGTAAAAGCTTGTTTGTAGTCAGTTATTACTGTTTGTTGTCGCGGTTAAGCGCTCGCAGAATGCGAAAATGCTTTGCGTACTGCCTACAAAAAGATCTAAACGTTTATGTTGCATTGTCCGGCTTTAGAAGTTTTCATGCCCATCAGGCCCTTTGTCCCGTCGGCAGACTTTCACGTAGCTGAAGCCCCGTAATAAACCAGTGTGTCGTGTGGGCCCATTCAACTGCAAGACCAAAGTTATCTACGCGGGACCACACCCATACCTTTTCTTCTCCTTTTTAGGTTGCAAGAAACAAAGCCATTAGAATTTAGAAAGCAACATTTTAATAATACTTAAGGAAAATAGTAAATCAACATCTTATGAGCTTATAATATCAGTTGTGTACATAGGTGTGTCAATCTCGATGAACTTCCCTTTTATTTATTGGTATATATTTTGGGCTTTAATTTTTTTCTCCAATATAAGTTGGTTTAGATTTAGTGTCTAGATAAAATCTACTTGATTATTCTAAAATTCAAGTTTCAAAATGTTATAGTCGAAACTGCTAAATTGAAACAGTTTCAAAACATTTTTAATTATGTAATGTTAGAACTTAGATTGCACTGATAAATAAAACGTGCGTAGAGACTTGATGATCTAATTATCTTACTTGATGCCGACAGTACACAAACAGTGCATTTAATAAATGTGCAAGACATCCAAACCATTTCATGCTCGTTAAAGAGAGGGAACATAAAATGTCCACGTTTTTCCAACCACCAGCGTATGACGATTGACGTTAATTAGACGACTTGGAAGATGGAACTTTACGCCATGCGCACGCGCTCGCAGCTGCATATTTTGCACGCATTAACCCTTATTTTAGCATGATAATTAATTATGTTTTGCGGTTTAAAATGGCATGTCTCTAAAAATAAAAAGTTTCACATATGTAGAGTCATGTTTGATGAATTATTATTGTTCGCTTTTACAAGATCCCGCGAGATAATTTCGGAATAAAATTCATTAATATCATTCATACTTTTTACAGCATTTTCATCTGCAGCAATAAGAATATTTTCTTGATCAGTTGTATATTTTTCTCTTCATATAGATATAACAATAACATCTACCTTAGATCGTTTATAGATACGTACATTTGGTTTGCTTAAGTAACTTTCAAGGGACAAAGTTACGATCGTAAGCAAAATGGGCAAGAGAGCGTTTTAAAAATTCCAATTTTTATCGCGTCATTTGGAGTCTTCAACGTTCGCCTGGCTTTTCCCCTAAGTGTTTCTGGCAGTGATCCGGGCGCCGGCGGAAGTGCCGATTGGCATCCCGGGCGACCACCTCGGACGAACAAACGCGACGTTGTTTGGATGACAGCAAGTCCCGGTGTGTCCCTTTTAGAATAATTGCAACTACTTCACCAGAAACAATCTGCAACACGTGCAAAAGCAAAAAGAGAGAGCACAAGCTTAGTACTATTGAAAAATTAGATGTTTCAAAGAAGAAACTGACTGACTAACTGACGTAACATCAAAGCCTAAACTGGTGGGTCTAGAAACTCTGGCACATAGTATCCTTATGAGGTGAGGTTATGAGGATTCGTGAAAAAGTGAAGTTACCTATTGTACGCAAAAAAAAGGATTTAAAAAAACTGTACCTATATATATGCTTTCAGTTGGGTTAAACTATAGTCTCATCTCATCGTATTTACGTCAATTTGGCAAAGACTACTTGACTGTTTTGACTGGTTCGGACGGTTTGTTAATTAAGAATCACAGTCACTCAATATGAAAATAATTTGTTGTTTCCCGAGTTGATGTAGCGTGCTGCGTGACGCCCGCGGCTCTCCGCATCTCTCTTCCTACGTCATTTCAATGTCACTCCAACTACTATAATCCAAAAATAAAGGTGTATTTTTGCAACTCGAAACACTTTACAAGAATTTTCAAATTCTTGAGACGAATGTTCTTTGTCAATTATGGTCGGCAACAGTTTTTGATCTCGAAAGAAATATGGACACGAAGTTTGATGATAAAATGTGGCTGCTACGACGAAGGTCCAATTTGAAGTAGAAATCATCATTATTTTTGTCTTTCTTCAGGTAATTATTTACATTTATCTTTTGGATTTTAGAATTTACCACAAATAAAATAAGTGGTACATGCTTTCATATTTTATTTCTCTCGTATCATTGTAGCAATAAATACTGCTCCGGTAATTTGCATATTATTTTAGTCGTATTCTATTTTGCTGTCATCCCATCCCTCATCTTCGTGTAACATCTTGTTGATAAGATCTTTCTTTGCGCAAACATCAAAGGGTCTGGGCGCGAGTTGAGCAATGCAATTTCAATAGTTGATGACGTGATCAAATTATCTCATTCAAGATTCTAGTGGGATTTTAGTGAGCGCAGTGCGTGACGCCGTCGTACGTGGTCTGACAACCTTGGGCGTGTTTCGCATTATAGTCGAGTGGATACGACGCTATGCGCGGCAGGCGGCTCCGGGCTAGCTCTCGAGTCTCGGCGCGGACGCCCGCACTACGCCCGCTATTATTAAACGAGTTCAATGGAACATCTATTTGCGCAATTTGTAGCATCGCACCTAAAGCATTCCGATGACCTTACTCTGCCTCCGCGCGTGCATTCATTGCTAGTTACTTTGTTCTTTCTTTGAAATGAAAATTAGATGCACTTATGAATATAATTTTTTCGGTACTTACAACTCATTCTAAATACTGTATAATTGAGGTTTAGATCTTTTACTAGAATTAATTTTAGAATGATTGAAACAAAAACTCGAGTTTAGGAGAGTAGGCGCCACAGCGAGCGTGGAAAGCGCATGCGCCGTTTTCCACACGCGCTTTTCATTCACTGCGCAACGAATCTTTACAACGAGATGTCGCTCAGCACACCT
Organism: Coenonympha glycerion; assembly: GCA_963855885.1. Classification (NCBI taxonomy): domain Eukaryota; kingdom Metazoa; phylum Arthropoda; class Insecta; order Lepidoptera; family Nymphalidae; genus Coenonympha; species Coenonympha glycerion. The sequence goes on from OY979628.1 coordinate 6,816,236, forward strand.
CGTTTCGGTAAATATTCAATCTATTGGTCGGCGTCGCTTCGACGGACATCGAGATTTTAAAGTCAAATTGGAATGAAATTTTAAAATATTATTATCGGTAAATGCGTCGAGCGGGGCGCTCCGCGCGACCGTAGCGCCCGGCGGCGGCGCGCGGCGGAGACGGGCGGGCGGCGAGGCTCCGCGCCTCCGAGCTCCGCCGCCGCCAGGAGAGTGTGCGCGAGTGCGCGTGTGGTGGTGAAGCGAGGCTCGCCGCGGCGCGCCCGTCAGTCGGCGGCAGCGAGTCACGCGCGTCGTCTCGTCCAGCTCTCCGCGCACTGTCGCTGCACTCTACCCGCACACCTGCCATCGTTCAGGCTTCGCCGGCTCTCACGCTCTCGAGCGTGGAGGTCGCTTCGACCTCGCGGCTCGGTTTCGGTTCTCGGCGATTTCTCCTCGCGGCGCAACACCGACAGTCGGCCCCCGCGTGCTCCGTCGCAGCGGTCGCGGTCGAAGCGCGAAGTGCTGGTGCATGCTGTGACTCCGGCGGACCTGGCGCCGCCCGCTGTGACAGTGAAATCGTGATCCCCTTGGTGCGGATGTGCAGTGATGGATACATGAGACACAGGCGCGAGTGAACGCGCGAAACGGCCAGTCCTGTTTTTCTGGTGGGGTGCGAGAGCGGATCGTCAAAATTGAGCCCAAACTGTATCTAGGTTGGTATCGTTCGTTGAGTTGAGGGGAGCCGCTAGCCGGTGCGGTGAGAGCGCTGGTCGCCGGCAGAGCGGTCGCTGAATATTTATAGCCTGCAAGTATGAAAGTGTCGTCGGTCGGAGGAGGCCGCGGCCCGCACCGCGTGGAGCGGCAGTGCCAGTGCCCACATGCGCCCGCTCAGCTGTTGTGATCACGGCTGAACTGTGACTGTCCCACAAAACATTAGCATTTCGTCACACTACACGAGGCGGCTAACTATATGCCGTGACATTTGATGGATGTATTTAGCTCATTGCTTGTGTAACGTCCAATCGTTATTATTAAAGGTTGAGGTGTGATCTCTGATGCTCCACTTCGTCCCTCCTAAACTCTACATTCGTGTCTTGGTTTTGAATTGTGATATAGGCCTAAATTAGATACCTTACATACCTATGTAGTTAAGTACAAGTTTGTGAGTACCAACACAGTGAACGTTGGATAACCTATTTGAATTGTCTGTCATAAGCGGCCACTGATAACATTGCTGCAGCATTAATTTGCCGTTTAATTGGGACTAGACTAACGATAAATACTTATGTCCCACTTATTTGTGTCTATTCGCTTTCATTGCTTTTAAAAGTAGTACTTAGACTTACCGCAATAGAATATGGAGAAAATTCAGTCGTTATAACATTAATATGAAAATCCTTTCAATAATACCAAACCTACAAATAAAACAGACACTTCTTGTAGATTTTGCCATTTACATTATTTCTGCTAATTTGCATAACCTCATTTATGCATACTCGATACCTACATTTACGGAATGGAATTATAAAAATGCCGATGTTGCTTCACTTTGGACATGAGGAACCCACATACTTTGGAAATTCAATTTTCTTGCTAAATACCTTTTGGTACATTTATAGAAATTACCTTCAACGCTACTTATTTGATAGTTAGTTCGTAGCTGAGTCAGGTCAACAACATGCACTTTAAACAGCTTAACGTTCGCCGCGCAAATTGAATTAGATATACTTACTCGTACCTTCAAGTCAAACAAACATGTATTAGAAATAATACTTCATTGCATAACAGGCACCTATTGTATTTAACTTTTACATTGCTGCTTTTATTTCCGACATTCCTTAGTTGGGACAACGCAGTTTCTTTGAAAGTCTATAAAATGTTTAGGTAGGTATATGACCTGGAGATGGGATTACATTTGAATTTGAATTCTTTTTCATCACTGTACTTAAGGTTAAAGCAAATACTTAACGATTTTTAACGTAAGTATATAACAACAATACAAAAATAATAAATAGAGCGATCTCTATTTCAATGTTTGTTTATTTCGAATTTTTGTATAAATTCTAAGACGCTAAATCGATTCACCCAGTCAAAAATTAAGAGGTTTTTTTTTTATTTAAAAAAGTTAAGTCAAATTGAAAACCTCCTTTTTTGAAGTCGGTTGAAAAGCACAACTCACAAGCACATCACAAAAAAAAAATCTGACACAATTTTATGTGTAAAACTTTACTTAGGTACTATTAAAATGTAAAGTAGGAAACAAGTAAACTATTTTAATAGCAATTTGCACAATGTGGTTTTAATGTTCTCACTGTTTTGTTCATCATCTACGCAAATATTTAGGCTTTTACTTTCATATTCACTATTCGTACCTACGAGTACTTATATTCATTTTCATATTATGTGGCTTCACGCTCGTCTTAGCTAACGATACTTTCACCAGTTGCTAAATAACTATATGTTTGAATAGGTAATTTAATATTAAGATGTCTCTTATATAGGTCCTAATCTATAAAGGTACCTAATTAAAGATATAAGACGTAACAGAAAATGTATTTTAGCTTTTATTTTGTAAAAAAAAAAGTAAGATTAAAATTCACTTTGATTAGTATAATAATACTTCAAATATATTCACACTGTCTAATTAAAACGGTTGTTTTTGAAGAGTAAAATAATCCAGATGAGACAGACAACAGTATTCATTCCAAAGCGCAAACGCTATGCTTCATAGAATAAGTGCAATCTATCAAAGTAGTGAATATTTATGTTCTTTATATCACAAGGATAAATAAAAATCACATGAAAGGAACGTAGACAAAAATTTCTGAAAACATCACGGTCATTTAAAAAAGATATGTAAGAAAAATATAGACGAAAAAGCGACAATTGCTGGCAGTAGTAGGTAGAACGTTTAAAAATCATTTTCACAGTGTCGCAACGCATCGTCAATACAATTTCTATGGAATGTAGCTGGGCGTGACGACTTCGTACTTGTTCACCATTGACGGACCCGCAACGAGCTCAATTGCTGTTTTCTTGCTTAAACAACTGGTAAATTATAATGTATGCAATGATATGTATAACCATTGGCTTTGGACCAATAATTTATTTATCGTCTTTAAACTTAACGTCTACCTACAGTAAGAAATAAGCATACTAACCCTGAGGCATCTTTTAAAATTCAATGCATGCGAAACCCTTCTGAAGGTGCTTACATCTGTCAATATTTTGAATAATTATATAGAATAAGATTATTGATTTTTGAACGTTACTTTTTGCACCATCATTTCCACCTACCAATCCTATCTATATATACCTTTATCGCCATCCTTCCATTGTAGTCCACTGTTGGGCCAAAACCTCTCTACAAGTGCAAAATCTGTTTATCTTTTATTTTAGGTCTCACATTTAACCTTTAGGCCTCCATTGTAACTTTTTCATCAGTTGTGGTTAAAGTTAAAAGATACTGACTTAGTAATTTTGTTCCCTCTAATACAGAGGAAAGAAAGAAAATTAGTACAACGAAGTACAGTTTGTAACTTCTGAAAGAAGACCTACTCTAATCGTATTTAAACATAAAATTTTCGTACAAAAAAGCTTTGTCATGGTGAAATAATAAGTGAGAGACACCATGCAAATATGAAGAGTTGAGTGTCTGCATCAGGTAAAGATTTAAGCAAGCAACTGTTGAAATTTTTAAAATACATGAATAATTCATCTTTCGATCGCTTAAGAACACTCAAATTTTGCAACATAATATCTGTAGTTGCTAACGGTCACCTATTAAATTGAACGTTTTGCATAAATCATACTTTACATCAGGAGGTATATTTATGACAAGCGAGAAGCCGTGAAGTATCTATGACCGGCTAGAATTAGTTAATAAGTTGGCTGTGATTCAAAGAATAGAAAAAAAAAATGTGCCAATTTTTAGAATCAGGGCAAGGTTGTGCCCTCGTTTTGCATATAGGGATCATTGGTCGCGAGTAAATTCGTCTGCTTATTGAAACTTGATACTTACTAAAACTTCTAATCGATTATACCTGTTTAAAATTCAAAAACTGTCAGCTAAGCTTCTGTCATTTGAACCTCAGATTCGAACGGCTTTAGGTCCAATTGATCTCCGTCTTTTGTTTGTAACTTGGAAAGTTTCTTTGATAGTTTATGCTTCTGTAATTTCATTTTAATAGAACTGACGTGTTAAATATGACCTTTGCGGAATTGATTGTAATTAATTAAATATGATTTTATGTATTTCAAATATCTGAATTGTCACAGTACCATCACCATCAGAATTCATAATTTTCGTTTTCTACACTCTTTCTTTAATTGTAATACCCTTCACACTCCTTCACAAACATTATCAAAAAAGTATACTTTAAATTTTGTCTCTTTTACGTTATACTTAGTTATCAATTGCTCCAAATTATAAACGACAAACGTAATCAAGAATTGCATAACTAAATACAAACGCCGTTTTTGTTGGTTCAGTTCCTAAACGTCCTAATTTTTAGACTACAAATGTACACGTTTAACGTCTCTACATTTTACTACTGCTTTTATTATGGATTCCTTTGGATAGCGTTCATTAGAACAAAACTAGATTATTTAAGATGGTTTTAGTTACTTGCCGTTATTTGTAGTTTTAAGGAGTTTCAAGTTTAGTACACCTAAAACCCAAAAAAATCTGCGATCATTTCTTCATTAGTATCAATAAACTTCACGAGTCCAACGTCCAATGACGTAAACGCGCGTTAATTTCCTCCTCGATGTTGTGTTCAATCAAAACCGGTTGTCCTCTCGAGAACATATAGTAGGTATCAACTACCTATCACGCGAACAAACTTAATTCTAAATCTCAAGTGTATTGCGCCGACATTCATTATCACTTTAGGCGTCATGTCGGGTGTTCTTTGCTTGTGTCAACACGATTGCAGGTGCCTAGAGCGCGCGGTCGTTCACCCCGCCTGTCGCCGATATTTGGCTACCATACACAATACACCCATACGTTGGTAAGATAACGGACCCGCGCCGTTGCCGCTCCGGGAACCGGGACGCGGGGCGATGACGAATTTCGACTGTCTAGCCACTGCGTACCTAGTAGGAGAATAACAGCACTGTTAGAGCTAACTGTTCGGTTGCCAAATATATTTTTCGTATCATGTTCCTTCGTAGAATTTTGTTTTAATTTAAGTCTACCAAATATTTTTGACACTGCCCAAACAGAATATCTGAATATGATAAGTAACTTTATAAATTAGTAATTCTCAAATCCAAAACTATTTCAATAAACCAGCAAAATTATAAGTAAGTATAAAGATAGAAGATAAGTAAGCAGTAAGAGATGTGTTGTTCTTACTGTTGTCGCGAGATTCTTTATTTATAACCGGACAAATTTAATTCCTGGATTTCCTTCGGGACGCGACCGTCCTCTACCACTTATGCCACGGCTCTGGAAAGCCAAACCATAGCAATAAAAGTCCGCCTCTCTCTCTCTCTACATATTCTTTTCAATCACATTTTCTCTTGTCCTCACTCTTCACCCTTTCACAAACATTCACTCAGTTCCACATTTCAGCGACGCATATGATCGTTGTAGTTATTACCTTTTTAGGGAGTAGAAATAATAATTTCTACTCCCTAAAAAGGTAGCCGAAGAAGCGAAAAAGATACGAGCAGAAGCAAGAAAGATTTTAGAACCATAGCGTGAGCTATGTGCATGAAATAAGGTAATTTTCTGTACACACTTGGCTAGTAACTGATAATCACCCGATATAGATTGTTGGTACCAACCGTTTGAGTGTTTATTTTGTAAGCGAGTTCCACTGACCTCTATGATAAAACATACACGTACAACTGGTTATCTTCTGCTCCCCTACACTACTAATTTCCTAAATTAAGCCCACTATGCGATGCTACCTTGTGAAAGAAACATGGAACAAAGTTCAGAATACGCAACTTCATGCATTACTGCAGCGGCCAGCTAAAGAAGTATTGATCGACGAACGTGTAAACAGCCCATGCGAAGCCGAGGCACATATTTCAATTACTAATGACTACTAGTGGTTAAACTTTTCTTAATATTTTCCTAAGTATAAGTATTTCCTATTAATTTGCAGAACCAATAACCATCGAATAACACTAAAGAGTATTTGTTTTAGAAAAAAGAATATTTGTTTTTATGCTCCTTTACCAGCTGCTCGAATGTATCTCAAACAAGGTTGTCAAATAAATGCTCCCTAACAGATTTGAGAAGGAATAGAAGCAGGTTGGAGAAAAAATTGGAAGTTAATTGACATTCTACATCATCTCCGTACAAGTTTATACAAGAAAATCGCTCCATTTAAATTAGCGTTTAACTCCTGATGCTTCAATTAACTTTAACAGACAAGAAAACTTTAAAAATGACGCTACAGATCAAAAAACAAACCGTCAAAGAAAGCGCCATGTTTAACGGTCACGTGTCCGTTAGTTTGTTGAAGTGATCGGGCCTAAAGTCAATTCCCGGGTCCCGCACAAAAACTCGAGACGAATACCACGCGGTCAGTCACTCGGGGTTAAAATCCGGGCGCGCCGGTAAAAAACCGGGCGAACCTTACACGAGCGGGACACAGAACTGGGACACCGTGCGGGTTATTTCGGTGCCCGAATTGGGGCAGCCCGTTAACATCGGGGTTTCCGAGTCGGGGCGATAAAAACAAATAGTTAAATATAATATTTGATGTGGCGTTTTTATTTGATAACACGATTGCTTGAACGATAGAAATACTTCTTAGTACTTACAGCTATAGAATCTGTATCTTTCTGAAGTAACTGCAAAGATATGCCCTAGCATCTATGAAATTTGGTGATGTTCTATGGAAATAGCTACTAAATATCCATATATACGAGTTTGTGTAAAGTGAAATAGATAAATTTAAGAACATTTTACCACCTTACGTCTATCAGTCGTTCTTAAGTAACTTAGTTATCACCAATAAATAAAAAGAATCATATTTTTCCGACTAAGTATATAGAAGTGGCTGAAGTTAGGCCTATACCTATGAAATAAATCCAAAAGTGTTTATGGGTGCCTTAAGAACATGTTTGTCATCAGCAATTATTAATTTATCTTTCCGATTACTATCAATTTTAATTAATTATTATTGGCACAAGTAACGTTAACCAGAAATTAACCAACTCCAGTTATCATTATGAAATATCTGCCGAGCGAATGCGAAAATTGTCGTTTATGTGGTTGGTCAGGTTTCTTGCTAAACGCTGGCACGAGCAACTCGTGGACGCAAAAACGCATTTAATTCCACTGGCGTTATATTTATAAGCAATAGGTTGATTAATTAAAAGCTTAATAAACTACTAGATACTGTCGTAGAGAACACGTTGAGACAAAACCTGACAAACTAACAAGTAACTAAATTGCAAAACAAAATAACGAGATAACGAATTGAGGACCTACTAATTACTAACTAGGTAAAAAGAATCAATCCAGAAACGTGGCGATAAGTTTCGTTCAAAAAATATGTACCAGTAAAGTAAAGCAAAGCATGTCCTAAGTAGCCTAAAAAATCTCAAATATCTAGCAGACCAGGTGGCTATGGTAGTTGCGTCACTAACCGGAAGAGCTAAATCTAATGCTTGATTGACGGCCTCAGTGTCTAGACGGCAAATAATATACTCAGGTTGAACACTATTCAACATACCTACTAAAAAATTACTCAACTAACATCTTCAAGGTCTTGTTTTTATTGAATGTTTGTCACCAGCAAAATTCGAGTTAGTTAAAAATCAGTTTTAGAATCTCGATTTTAATGCAAATAAAAACCTTTAACTACCACTTTTCACTATATTTAATGATGATTTAAAAGAAAAAAAATAAGCCTTTGTCTTCAGTTCAAATGTAGTTGACAGCCAGAGCCTGACGAAATTATTCATGATTTTTTCTTTTCGCTAAAATAAATCGTATATTTTTTTTGGTTAGGTCACTGATTGCGACTGCGACTGTTTTTATGAATAAAATACATATTATGATAATTTGATTATCAAACCACGGTAGTGGGTTTTGAATGGGCCCATTACAGATATGAATTACACTGAGTTATTACGGGTAATTTCGATTGAAATCATCAGATGTAATGATTGAAGACAATTTGAGAACAAAATTAGCAACAGCCCACGTTTCGGAGTTTGTAATTATAACAGGATAGTAATTATTGATGAACTATCCCATATCCGTCTTGGAAGTTTTGCAAGTTGAAAAAACCCGCCAAGTGCTAGACACTCTCGCGCACCGAAAGGTTTGATATAAAACGATAAAAACTTATCTTAAGAACCGCTACGTTTCAGTTCAATTCAAATTCTTCATTTCACACTGCCGTAACTTACGTGATATTGAATTAAATTGCATGAAATTAATGAACATTCAGTGAATTGTTAAATTGTTAGAGTTTTATCGTAGATGATTTATTGCAACAAAAATGCTATGGATAGTTAGTTACCTTTAGTGATCCTTACACGTATTTACGTTTTTTTGATTGGTAAAGTACATTGTGCCAAGTTATTTGATTTGAAGTTTCAAATCCCGGTTTTCCCTCTTTTTAAATAAACATGAGAATAGTGTTCGATTTTTGATTTACAAATGTTGGAAGTTAAACATGGGAATGTTGAAAGATTTAGTAGTTACTGTCGTAAGGTGCCATTAGGCTTCAAATTTTACCATTTCGTTACCGAACCCTAAAGAGAATTAAATTATAAGGTGGTGGAATCGGCAACGAAAAAGTCGATAACCGACGCACTCGAACACACTTTCAAATCACGCCGTCTCCGTCCGTCCAATGCATTCCACAACCCGCTCACCCACAGCAGCGGACCGGTCTTCGAGCATTGTACGAAACTTTACTAAACGCACAAGTTGCGGAGCCAGTTACTCGGTTACGATTGGAACTGGTCAAGAAGTATTTTTCTTAGTAGGATAATACCAAGTGAGGTGCGGTCTCAAGGTGAATCGCCGCGGTCAACACACGCTGGATTCGATCGAATGCCTACGCCTAGACCAAACATTGCCGCGTGCTCTAACTATGAATATGTAATATTTAGCCATACCCTAAATATTGTTTGTGACCTCAACTATTGTTTTGATTTAGGGTATTTGGCCAAGAAACACAGTACGACATCGCCGTACGGTTTATTTCGATTAAAAATCAACAATTTCGTATAGTTTGTGACACGGTAGCTATATTTAAATCCGTCGAGGCCATTAGACTTAATGACCCATAGTTATGACTTACCGGAATTGACATTATCTAAGCAATTTACTGTATTAAATCCCACGAAAGTGACCAAACAAAATTAAAATCGTAATTAAGTTTGACATTGCATATTATATTTATAGTCTTCGAACTCTTGCAGTCAAAGAAGAAAAATGTTTGAAAAATCCTTGCCGTGTATATACACAAGATAGTAGATACCTAGACTATTTTATTAGTTCAAGCGAATTTTATATTGGGGTTAAGGATCCCATTAATAAACATTTTTTGTTGATCGGTTACCGTGACTTCGTTATCTAAGCTCGGATTTCGCTCTAAAGAATTGTGTGAAAAAACAACGACAGCGCGTGGGTTTAAAAACTCAACGCTCGTAAAAATTATTTGCTTTAGTAACCGGAACTATACTTCTGGATATATTTTTTTAACGCGATACAATCGTGTTATAAAACAACCTTCAAGTTAGTAAAATCACCATTATATTGTACCAGTATCATCACTTAGCATGAAATATGTCCTTTTAAAGTCAAACGAAAATAACCTTCATGACTATTTTACAACAGTTAGAATTTGCTAGGTTTTTTCTGTCACAACCAAGCAACTCTTTAGAAATGATTGAATTACACTAGGTACTCGTATATGTGACTTGACTGCTGCATGCCATTTTGATCCAACTCGTTTGAAACCAGTTCGCAAAGGGTTAATTTGAAAATTCCTACTCAAGCGATTACTACATTATTATCGCACGCACGTGCAGGCTTGTCATCGCGAATGAGTCTTAGAGCTAAGCCTTTGTGTAAGTGACGATATTAAATTTTTGGTTCATTTTAAATCTAACCCTAAAGATCGATGTCAATGGAGCGCGCACAATGGGGGCCCCACGGCCGTTGACCGAGATAAAAAACGAGAAAGAGGACCCGGCGTTTAGAAATTTAAGAACTCGCGGTGTTCGTGATTCGTATTTGCTCGGTGACTTTTGCTCTTTTTAAACGGAATGCATAAAACAACCTTATTAATATACTCGTAATTCTGTGTATCGAAAAAAAAATTCAATTATTTTTTTGTATACATACAATTGAATTTACCTGATGTTGTCACTTGTGAAGATTTGCAACACCAGTGGTATAAGTAATGCTCCCTGGATAACCCCATGACACTTTGAACAACTGACAAAATCTAAAGGGCGCGAGCCAGTAAAACGGGCACATCTAGAGATGCTCTAAATAGATGAATACGATTACCTATGCGTGTTGACTGACAATGCAGCTATGCTATCTGGTTGATAATATGCTAAATATGTATTACTATATGGTACTAGAATAACTATCTTTTGTTAATTACATGGGTGGTGTAAAAAATATTATTAACACTTTGATAGAAGCGGAAAAACAATTTTGATTAAATTGTTATTAACCTACCCAATAAACAATATGTTTAACCTTATTCCTATCAATGCTTGTTTTCAAGTTTAAGGTTATAGTAACAAACTCATAATAATAAACGCCAAAAATTTTCCTCATCCTGAATCAGCGCTCTCTTATCATTTGGGTCAACGAACTGTGCTTGATGTAAGGGCCATTACACACGCAACATGTTAAGTGCAGCGACGCAATTACACTATTCCTCAAGTACGTACAATTTAGAGAAAGCTTGAAAGTCACCAAGCTTTTAAGAGACTGATTTACATCTAGGTAGTACAAGCAAAATTCAGAATACATGTAAATCGATACACAATTACTTAGGTACATTTTACTAAATTACTACGTTTTAATGTTGTTACTAATCACACTAAACTGATATTTTTGATTATATGAAGTTTGTATGTGTGTGTGTGTATGTATTTATGCTACTCGTTGACGTTAAAACTATCAATTTGGTTGAAATTTGGAATGGAGATAGATCACGAAAAAAATCCATGGTTCCCACGCTATTTGTAAAAATTAAGCATGTGGTGACGCGGAAACATATGTCAACATATGTCAAGAACACCAAAGAAATCTGAAATCTTGTACAAAATTCATGCAAATGATGCATTTCCATCGTCCTAAGTACAATTTTTATATCAACTACAAAATGACTACGTAAAAATTCGTATTAAACATCAATAAATGACGCTCGGAAATTGAAGCGATTAGGACGTAATAAAGTAGCGCGATGCAATAATATTTTGATTATGTGTGAGTTTTTTTGTGTTTTTATACTCATAACTTTTCGACAAGGGTATAGAAGTTACATCGACCCGTTTTTTGCCATCGCGTCGTCTCTCCGGGAAATCCTAATTGATATAATTAGTTTTATTTTTATTTTGCGAAATAATGAACTTATGACTAATCATTTTTTTAATTAAAAGAGTACCAAATGGACGAAATCTGCTCGAAATCAATATCTATAATGGACCTTGATTCGCTTAGATACTACTTATAAATTAAAACTAAGAGAGTGATGCATCCATCACACACAGATGCGACAAATTCTGTCTCTAATTAGACTCCGTATCGAAATATTTTAATGAAAATATTATATTATTAAATATTAGCAATAAAAGTTTGAAGTGTTTAAAAAACAACCGGTTGTACATGTGTTTACCTTTAAACAGGTTTAAAGTCATTGTCAAAAAACAACTTGTACTCGTATGTTTACCTTTACAGAGGTTTAAAGTACACTGTTAAAACCATGTAATAAATCAAGTCAAGAAAAATCAATAATTTTTCAAAGATTTTCATTCTCACAACCTCTACTTACATTTCCCGCAGGTAACAGCGTAGTCAATTAGGTGGTAGTCAAGCGCAAAACCTGTCCCCAAAAAAAAATTTTAAATATCTTGGCATTCACATTCCACAGACTGGATTGCTCACAGATATAATGTATACGGCCATTTTATACGTCGAAATGTCGATGTCCATTAACTGGATACCCGATCGAGATATCATTTAGGGCGTTACTAAAGGAATCGTGTCCTATATTGAGAGACCACCTATTCGATTTGTATATCGGATTTTTATCGTGATTTTATAGTATACCAGCTAAAACAACGTTTGCACGTTTTACCATGTAGGGACATGTTGGGAACCGAATACCTAATTGCCGATTGTAAACAAAAAAATCATAAAAATCGGTCGAGCCATTTTGGTTAGAAACATTATGAGACAAGAATTCTATATATTCGACTAGCTGACCGAACAAACGTTGTTTTGCCACTTGGTGTCTGAAAAAAGCTTGAGAACTATTCTGGGACTTACCGAATGAAGCCGAAAAATTTCATAAAAATCGGTTAAGCCGTTTTGGAGGAGTTTGGTTACAAACATTGCGACATGAGATTTTGACAACCTGGGCGCTCAAACCAAGAGTGAATAGGCATCACAAGGGCAAGCGCGTTCCACCTTAGACTGTACCTATCATCACTTTCCATCAGGAGTGATCACAGTCAAGCGCTAGCCTATTTACTTAAAAAAAAAACATAAAATATATTATGCACAACTGTCACAAATAAATAAGCGAATTATAAAATAAGCGATAACTAGAATTTTATATATGCAAAAAGCAATATAAAAAATTACTTCAACTACAATGTAGTACATTCCAATACGAATAAGTAATAACCGGATAGAAACTCAGCGGGAAAAAAGATACTTACTTAGGTACCTACTACAATTTTCTTTTACTTGTAATAATTTGGTTTGTTGTATAATGTATTACTTGAGAAAGAGACACGACCTTTGGTACAGTGGAGCACGCTTGCGTCGGAGTGAGAGGTCGCGGGTTCGTTTCCAGCCACGGGCAGCTATGGACCTCCTTTAAATATTTTTTATTTTATTTTATAATTTATTTTTAAAGTTCAAGCTATTGCCATTATCAATATAAAGCAAAAACGAGCAAAAAAATCACGTTTGTTTTATGGGAGGCCCCTTAAATATTTATTTTGTTCTATTTTTTAGTATTTGTTTTTATATCGGCAACACATACCTCATCACTGAAAATTTCAAGTCTGTAGCTATCACGGTTCAAGACATACATAGCCTGGTTACAGACAGGCGGAGCGACGGAGGGCGAAGTCTCAGTCATAGGTTCCCGTTTTTGCCCTTTGGGTACTGAACCCTAAAAAATTAACTTGAGAATGGTTACACGGAGATCCTCAGGCTACAATACAGCATTTCGAATTGCGCAAACGCATTGTCAATGTGCGCCAGAGTCGGCGTGCCGGCCTACTTGCCCATTGTAGCGGCAGATGTGAAATCCGGCCAAGGTGATTGTAGATTATCATGGCTTATAAATCGGGAATCATTTAGCATACTATATTTCTAATGGCCTATTCAAATCTTCAATTCAATAATATAAGCACGCCACGTATGCTTGATCGATTTAAAATAAGCGGTCGCGCCTAAAGTCGAAATAAGACCGCGTTAATACCTACTATAAACTCAAACTGAAACTCAAAATATCTTTATTTCACATAGGTCTAACATACAGGCTGTAACATTCAGGCTGTAAAACGTCAATATGATATTTGTATAAGTATGGCGATAGCTCAAAGTCGCGACTTAAAACTAAGTTTACGAGGGTTCCAACGCGCCCTGCACTGAGAAGAGGCCCACAACAAACTCAGCCGGGTTTTGGTTTCTGTCTGGTTGTGTTTTTTTTGAGTTTTGAGTTATCACCACTTCTCAAAGGCTCTTAAGAACTATAATTGAGCTAGTATAATTACAGCAGTTCATTCATTTCCAAGGATTTGATTCATCTAAGTATATTAGTTTTATATCTTCCTTTCCATTTAATATTGTCGTATAAATGTTTATAACAAAACTAATTCGAACAACTTGACCGATTTTCACGATTTTTTTTTCATCCGGTAGATCTGTGAATGGAAAATAAACTATTTATCATACCACTAAGTACGAAATAATTTATATGGAAAAACAACGTTTGCCGGGCCAGCTAGTATAAATACAACCCGTTCGCAGAAGCTTTGCCGATGACTTTTCCTCCCACTACATAGGTTCTCGTTCGTCTGTGTTTAGGCGAGATTGAGTCGCCGTCACAGACTTGTATACTAAAGACAGGGCGACTAGCACGAAAAAATGTCGCCAGTTTATGGGTGTCATTAGTACCAACAGTATAAGGCCACGCGGTAGTTCGGTCAGCGGCGGCGGCGGCAGGTGTTTGCTTGTATGAAGAAGGTTTACGTAAAATGTTCGGATCTTTACTATTTTTATCTATTTTCGCCGTAATATGAAGTGGTAGGGGAAATCATGGGCAAAGCTTCTCCAAAAAGGTTATGCGAACTTTAATTTTGCCTACTATATATATATATATATATATTTATAAATAAAATACAGATAATTTATTATCTAGTTTTTCTCGCAACTAAGTGCATTTTGATTTTGAACTTTACAATGCCCTAGTGGACAGTGGCCTAGATAAAAAGAATATACTATATCCTCGGTCTTTTAGTCAATAATAACTTCTGTGGATACATTATTTTACTTTTCTATGGAATTCAAATAACTTTTTTCATTGCAGTGACTCTGATTTTAAAGCCTTTCCTACTAACAAGTTACAACTTAAAATGTATTACAAGTTTCAAAAGCTCTTAGCTAACTTTTGAACTACGCTCCGCTACCCTATGGCTTGTAGTTATAGTTTCGTACATTTTGTTTTGAGCAAAGAATAAGTTTAGTGTCTTTTTTTGGCTGTTGTAGTAGTAATGTATGATATATGACATAGGCACGCTTAGCAACTTAATATACCTACATGTACAAAATAGGAGATTTAATCTAACTTGGAAACAAAACAGGTTATTTTAATTTTGTATTCTTTTCTGTGTCTACTTGAGAATTTATTGTTTTAAAACCTCATTTTATCTACCAAACGTTTAAACATCTAGACTACGGAGATAAATCTTTAAGTGTTTCAATAAATTAACTTTTTGTTCCACTGTTCAATTTAAATAACAAAAACAGGTTGCATATTTAAACAGTTACGTCATATGAATGAAAATATTTTTCTCTTTATGTGAGCCTCAATGCAAATACCTATTTGAAGCAAAAAATATTTTCGAAGTATAAATAACTTATTTACCGAAAAAAAAGTAGTACCTAGTTACTGAATAGTTTTTTGGTGCGACTGCTCATTGCTTTAAATTGCAAGTTTTTAGGGTTCCATACCAAAATGGTAAAAATGGAACCCTTATGGTGAGACTTTCTCCGTCCGTCCGTCCGTCCGTCTGTCACACTCCATTATTTCAGTAACTATTCAAGCTATCGACTTGAAATTTAGAATAGTTATAGGGAATAGTGACCCGACGTCATAACAATCGTAAAAATTTGAAAATTGTTTTTATTTTTATTTAAAAAGGGGGGAAAACCGGGTCGACAAAACTTCAAAATGAGGTAACAATATTGAGTGGGATATCATATAAAAGGGCGTTTTTTGTGTATTCTAAAACTATTTTTTATTTATTTTTATGACTGATAGTTTTTGATTTATTGGGCAAACTGTCGAAAAAAATACCGTTCCCCCCCCTTATCTCCGAAGTTTACCAATCGAAAAATCTGAAATAATTATGATCAATAGAAGTAAACGTATATTTTACAGGAAAAATAAAATCAACCCTGTAACTATTATACTTTTTCTGATAATAACAATAAACCGCCAAAAACAAAGTTACGTTTGCGGTTTGCCAACAAAAGTACATACACAAATTATACTCGTAAATTTATGAACAAAAGTAATTCTTTCAATGTTTTACTTCTTTTATGGTATGGAACCCTCGGTGCGCGAGTCCGACTCGCACTTGGCCGGTTTTTTTTTCTTCTATTTAAATTTTTCAGTGATAGTGAAAATGAAAAATTTGTTTCTCTTGCGAACGGTTTCTAAGATTAACGATAGGTACCAACGTATGGTTCTTTCAGGACTTAATTTCAGACAAAATATCAGAATTCGCAGTCAGAAGTAGAGCAGACTCGTGTTAATGCCCATTTTAGCAACCGACTGGATATGCTAGGATATTATAGTAGACACTGGACTATCGATCGTCCACCAGCCGCGCCGCGCCGCCTTTCCAGCTAAAAATACTAAAACCTGTTAACACTTACATCCATCACGTACATTACTAGCTGCTGAAACAACGAAGGGCGCAAACACCTAACAAAACCCGACTTGGAAAACATTTTATACCCAGCAATAAAGTCTCGCCGGTTACGTAACACCGTCGGTCACTATTCTATACGCCACATCAGCAGTATTGCACACAGTGACACCTTCACCCACACAAACGCAATCCTTCGCGTGACTGAATACATTTCACGTGTATATCTATCGTTGTGTGCGGCGGAAACACTTTTTATATTATAGGTACTTATAAAAGAGAAAATTCCTACTAACTATTCCATGGGAATTTGCTTTTCGGGCATTTTTATGCATTTGATATAGCATACTACACAGAGTATGGTTGGGTTAATGAAGTAAGAGTCATAGTAGGTAAAGTAATTGGTATCTTCAGGAATCATGATCACGAAAATTCAAATCCTTTTTAAAAAGAAAACTACAGAAAAGTTGAACCGGAACTTCACTTGTGAACTTTGACATAGACTATCTAGAACTGTGGACTGCTACGGAAAGTTTTCACAGTCGTACATATACTATAAGTTGTATACATATATAAGTTGCAGGGCAGTGAAAGTCATGCGTCCGTCGGTCCGTGGGTTTGGAGTTGATAATTTATCCTTCCTTATCCTTCCCTATCCTTCCTTGCCTTATCAATTTGTTTGATTACCGCATACATAACCCAAATAGGAATAGAGGTTTTGCAAAGAAATCAATACTTTATAATACTGCCCCAGCTGTTTACTGGACATTTAATGATGAAGTTTCTACTCACCTTCAAGTGACAAGTGACTAAAGGGTCAGTCCAATTACTCGTACAATATTAGAAGACAATTTCTGTACCTTAGTCACTGATAAGAAACCTGAGGATATGGGCATCCGAACGATATACGTAAAGATTTTTCGTACAAGCAAACAGTAGCGCCACCTGTCAAAATTCTATAGGTGACTGGCGATTGCTGAGCGAACTACAGCGTGGTGACAAAAATGAAGCGTACCTACCTAATTCGTAAACTAAACTAAAACGTATTCATCGTAATGGCAATAACTTCTGGCACCTCATTAGCTGAATTATATAATTATGTTCTGCATATTTTTCCCTTTTGTCAGTCAGAGACAAAGTATATGTTGTCTATTATGTTAATGTGTAAATAATACGTTTTTCATACGCATTTTCAGTCTGACTGGATTTTTTAGGAATTGGCACGTCTGTGGCGGCTCGCGACAACAAATTCTTCCTTTTTGTCAGTCGGAGACAAAATTTGTTGTCTCAGAGTTTGTTGTCTATTATGTTCATATGTAAATAATACGTTTATATACGCATGTTCAGTGTGAGTGGATTTCTTAGGAATTGGCGCGTCTGACTACGAAGCTATTGATTGGTGGCGTTGGTCGGAAGCGGCGCGGGGAGCGGGGCAGCTTGCGGCAGCGGCGCGGCCGGCCGTTTGGGCGGGCGGTGCGTACCGCGTGCGATCTGGGGTCAAGGGCGGGCCCATTCAACTCTGAACACGTGCCCAAAGTAAATATAGTACTCGTACCGCCCGTCACGCCGCCGTAATGTGCTAGCTAAATTGAATCATCGGCCCCCTTTTCTTAATTATTATTCATTTATACCTACTCTTTTTGAGTTTCCACGTTCGTTACTTTGAACTTTTGTGTTCGAAACTTTTTGTATTTGTAATAAGTCGCTTGTTGGACTTCGTTTGTCGTCGTGACCGTCGTTTTAGCCGATAGACGTCCACTATCTGTTTTCACCGAAATTATTTGTATGAATATGATAAAACCGCGTAAAACGAAAAACTGAAAATTTCTACTCTATCTCGCTCCGCCGCAAATGTAACCCGGTTAGGGAATAAGGACATAATTATTTTATACATTGTTTTGAATTTCAAACCGTAATGTAGGCTATATTCTATTTCTAATATGATGTCAGATGGCTTCTTTATATTTTCATAGAAATTCTTATTGCAGTACATGAAATGTCATGACTTTTCTTAGGTTGCTCTTGTATCAACAAAGATCTGGATAGTTGATATCCACCGTTAATATCATATCCAACTAATGAGCTTCTTTACGTAATTGATATAAAAAATTACAATAACTCCGAATGAATCCTTTATCTCTCCCTTTTAAATTGATTTCTTTAGTATCGTCAACTGAACTCAAATTGAAGTAAGAATTGGAATTTGATCAAATACTGTTTAGTGTTTTATATTTAGTCTATATTATTATGCCCTTAAAATAAAGTGCATGGGTAAGCACCTACGTACTTAATTATGTCAATGGTGAATGCTGAAAAGAGAGAATGAAAATGTTACATCTGCAAGGAAAATTGGAAAATGTTACACACAAATTACACTAGATGATGCAAGAATTTGAATTTTTATGAATGCTAGAGTCGGGCTCATTACAAAAGCAGCAACTGGGCGGTTGCCTGATAGCATCGCGCGCATTGTACATTGCGTGCTTTAAAAAAAATAACTCCCGAGCAAAGAACAAAACTGTCGCGGAATTATGTAGCTAGCAACGCGTTCAAAGGGCCCCTTAGCCGTGTTCCCGTATAATCATAAACATAGAAAACGCACAAAAGCCTCTCGGGCGTCGCGTCGCGTCGCTGTCAGATAAAGTTGTTGCGTTTCTTTTGCTATCCGCGGCGTGCCGGAGGAAGGAGGACGGAGGCGCGAGGCGGCGCGAGCGAGCGAGAGCGGCGCGCCGATCGTTAGCCCTGATCTTCAGCGCGCCACAAACACAGAGTCCGACCGAGAGCGAAATTGCAGCGAGAATGCACCTAGCCGTGTTATTACCGCGATGGCTATGCTGGAGACGGCCTTCCTCGCACAGCGCGATGGAAAATCGACCTAAAAGCGCAGCACGCAACGCTGCGATTCGCGCAATGAGCCGATGGAACCGGTTGTTTTCTCTGAACAAGCAATTGTGGACGTTGTCGTTGCGACATAAGTTCCGTCGGCGCGCTGTACACCGCAGGCACGCGGGCCTGTATATTTAGCCCGCATTACGACCGAGTCTCGTAGTGGGTGTATTAGGTCGCTCGCACGCACTGCTGAACTAGTCGGAGCACTTCCTATTATCGATTTATGTTGCTGTAGGACGCGACGCCGCGGCGCGCGCTCTTGCACTTTTTCCGTCGCAGTTTTCTTCGTTTTTCAAAGCGAGACCCGCCGCGCTCGATTTCTCTTTCGCAGGAAACTTCGAGTGAAACTTGTAGTCGGAAAATATGATGCTTTCACTTCATATATAAATTCCGATCGCGCTCGGAGATCTTTGATGCGGTCCATAACGGATGCGCGCATCTGCTCTTGTAAACAATTGAACGATGAACAACATATGGCAGGATATAAGTACATTGTATTCACGTTGGTAGTTTGCCGTACTGCACAGCTTGATCGTTCTGTACTAATTAGTAATTACATAATGTGCTTTCTACCTAATCCACCTTGTTCCGATTTGGTCTTCCATACCTAATTTAATAAATCTATTACTATGTGCATAATAACACCTATAACATCCTTTTTACATGTTTATTAACACATAAGAGTTATATCCGTCTCAATTTAGACAACTCTATTGCATATAGAGTAATATTTTCTTGGATAAAATCATAAAGCCCATAGCAACACGGTGCGATACAAAGATTCCATCCGACGAATGTAATTCCGCCGGTAATTACTACAATAAGCATTACGCAACCGCATGGTAGGTACTCAACTCATATGGAAGAACGAAATACTTTCAGTGTAAGGGCTGAGGTACACAAGTTAGAAAGTGACATACTTTAAAACATAAACGCGTCTCTTCCTTTAGAATTTTTTTGAATTTGTCATAGAAATTAGGTCATTGATATTAAATACTCAATACCTCAATTTTTCCACATTTTATCCGGATTTTCAGAAGCTTTTGAGAAATCAGCAAAATTTCAGTAGCCTATTAAACATATTATATTATCTTTCAATATTGTCGTCAATGTTTTAGGCGCTCTTTAAAGATTTGAATTGCTTGGATGTTTTAAGGGCGTAACGGTCGATTCAACCGATTTTTAGTGACCAACAGTTAAAAAATTATAAGGACAATTACTTTCTAATTTAAACGTAATGTATTTTGGGTCTTTAATCTTAATTCGCCGTGAAGCAGAAACACGATTGTATCAAATTTTCTCAAAAGAAAGTTGTACCAAAAGTAGCTCCAAAATCTCGGTTTTCAAATTTTCATCGGAAACTACAACGGATGGCATTGCAAATTTTTGTTTTAATATGTCGGTAAAAATAATATCCAAAAACGCTCATATATAGATTTTTGATAACTCGTCGCACCCGCCAACGTATTCGTAAGAGTGAGAAAGACAAAAATAAATATCATAAATCCTCGCGTTGTTGAAGGGCAACAACCAAAAATGTGTAAGAATGTATGCAGACATGTTGTGTATCCCATGCCTAATAGTAACGTGTCTGTAAAGCTAGGGTAGAGACTGGAGAGGTTGTGGTTACGCCCACACACGCAACGATCGCTCTTAACCACAAAAGCCAGGTATGGAACAAATAGTGGAAGCGTACTTTCCAATGAATACGAGCCCAGTATTTGCTCTCGTGCCCAATATTGACTTGCTATATGCTTTATGGCTTTCTTACGTCTACGTTTCAGCTTGTTATAGTTTTTTATTTTTGTCAAACAGTTGGACTCTTTGATCAAGTCTGCAGCGTTATTATTATCACAGTTGCGGCATTGTCATTGTCATTATACTCTATTGACTTTATAGTTCCGTAAATATTCTGCCAATCGTCTTCATTTCGAGCTATTTCTTCTCGAATCATGAATATACTCACTATCCAATGACATGGATTAATGGCTTTTCGACGATTCAAATAAAATAATTCCAATTGCTCCACCTTTAATTCTTTTTCTGTTGCAAAATTTGAACCATGACCATTATAGAAACATGCGTTTCTTGTATAGTTCTTTAGTTGCCTTAAGTACTATTTCCATTCATGAGGATAGGTAGTGCTAGGATTTTAAAGAATTCTTCATGTTAATGGTTTATTGGTTTCCTACTTTGACTTTACGTATTAACAATTCTTATTTGAAAAATATTCCAAGGGAAGAATTATGAGCCTTATTACCACGGAGGTCTTAGTTGTCTCTGAACTATTTCATAAATCTCTTACAGTACCTTCACAGTCTGTCAATTAGCACATTGCTACTTACGAGTATAATGAGTCCCTTGCGACCATAGCGTGAACGATGTGTCTTGATACTTTGTCAAAGGGAAATAGGAGTGGCCTCACATTCACACAGTTCAATGCCGTCGCTCTTGACAATACCATGCTAAAGTTCCCGTCGCAAGCTAATAACAAGGTCTCTGGTGCTTCTTAACTCGTTGATTATACGTACCCAGAGTACAGACTCGTAACCCACAATTGTTATTTGTACAACTGCGTACTATAAAATTACAACCTTGTTGTAACGTGCATTGAATTAAGCCTTTGCGAGACTTGGTGTGTTTTTATAGTTTCCATTAAACGTCATTATAACCTGAACGTTTTCTTTTTGGAATCTTGCGAAAATCAGGTGTCTTAATTTATTGTGTACTTTCTCATAAGACTGCAGAGAGTCTTTCTCCCCAGTCCTGTTTTTCGGCCTACAAAAGGCTGCCAAAAGCAGGTTGGCTTCGCATATATTTAAGAAGATTATGGTGAAGTCTCAAGAGTGCAGCTCACGATGTTTTCCTTCTCCATTAATATCGGTCGTGGAAAAGATGGAGTAACAAACATCCAATCTCACATACTTCCATTAAACTAAGGTCGCTATTCACAATGTAAGCAGTCACTCCATTTCTATACACGCTATAGCCAACTTTAGCTTGCAAGCGAACGCGCCCTTGCAGTAATATAGTAGCTATATCCTAGCGGGGTTTCGCTCGGAAACATGGCGTCCAATTTCCAAGTACAGTGAAATGCATCGCTAAATATAGGCCGTCGGGAAGCGAAGCACCTAGTTGTGCGTGGTCAGGAATCGTTCCCCCTTCGCCTCCCAGCCCCCTCCAACCTCCCTCCCACCCTCGCCGCATCCAGGGTTGCCTCGAGGCCGCGCGTGTAAACTTTATACTGCGTCACATTTTCATATTGCACTTTTCATTGCGTCGCTTCATTTGATGCTAGGGGCTTAGTTTTCCCATGTTTATTCAAGTACCTAGTCTCACTTTTCATATACCTACTTCATTGAATCGTTTTTTTTTCAGAGTATTTTTTAATACGGTACTTAGCACCGCTATTGGAACATATTAATGCTTTTGACCAATACCTACTTGCGGTTTTAAAACTGTTATGATATTCAAAAACACTAATTATTTTCTAAAGAATTATTTTACGAGCAACTGTATTGAAAATAGGTCTTTACTGAACGTATGTTAGGACAGCCCTTATTTTCTCATATACCAATGGAAGCCTTAGTATGTGTATAGGTTTGCGCGTGCGTCGTTCCTCACATTTACGCATGAATAAACTGAAAACACATCGTTCATACAACTAGGTAAGTAGGCATACACGAAGTTATAAAATGCAATGAAATCTATTTTAGTCTTTAAGTCGTTATGAATAAAATAAACTTTCCAATGCAGCGTGTGCTAGGTACTTCAGGGTCGCGGATTAAAACAGTCTGGGGCTTATTCTCTAATACGGTGATCATCACATAGGGAAAGACACCGAGTTAATTCGATAGGTATGCATAGCTACTTTACTGGAGGGATGAGATTATTAATAATTTCATTCTTAATTTAATCTCATCAGCGTTTTGCAGTAGGTACACTGCTAGAGGCCTCTCCTTTCGCACACCATCCACTTTGTTTGTTAATTCTTTCGTTTCAGTCGACGGAAATTGACTGCAACGAAAATATAAATTAGGTAGGTTTAGATTAAGGTTTTAGGTTTATTTCAATCCACGAAGACGCGCCCCACTCTAGCTAAAATCGCTTATGTTTCATTCGATTCGTAAGGAGTTTGACAGAGTGGGGCACGTCATGGTTAGGGCATCGAGCCCGGGTTTACCCGGGCCGAAAAAACCCGGGTTTTCCCGGTTTTTAGGATTACAAAAAAACCCGGGTTTGATTTTTAAAACTCGGGTTTTTCGGGTTTTTTTTAAATACTTTTGTTTTTATTATTTATTAAGTTTAAGCCACTTCGAATGCAAAAATAAGTAAATGGAATAAAAACCATTTACTAGCCTCATGCGTACAATTGATTGAGGCCAAGTTAGACGAATATGAGGTATCTCTAACAAGTGACATTGTCGCTCAAACCACAGACGGTTGCAGCCTAATGTTTGCGTTAGGGAAGTCCTTAAAGTCATTCCAACAGCTATGCATCGCTCATTAGCTGGCAATTGTGGATGTAATGTACAAACGCAATATCGGCGTCGAGGAAAACGTTGCACAGCTTGCCGAACTTGACGAGGATGAAGATTTGCCTTTATCGGTATTGGGTCAAAAACTGCGAACTATAGAATTTAACGACGACACGAATTCTACAGACAATGACGAGGGTGGTGTTGAATTTACTAATGAATCCACGTTTATAGTGTCTTTTAGATACAACGATGTGCTATCAAAAGTTCGAAGAGTGGTAAAAATCTTCAAGAACTAAAAAAAAACGATAACATCCTTCAAAAACATGTCAGAACTGATTTTGTACAGGAGTACATAACCTAACCTAACCTAATCCCTTCTCATTACTTACTAATTTTTAAGATATTCTGAAGAAAAATTAATCTTTATCAGTTTTTTAAACATTAAAACTGTTTTTGTATTTTTTGTAAATTCTTCCCCATCCTTAACATTTTGCTTTTACATTGAAGGAAATCGATGATATAATAGGTCTTTACCTATGAAATTGCCGTTTTGTTTGGAATAAGGGAAAGTACTTATTTTTTCAAACTTTTTCATTTCTGTTATTCAAAGTAATCACCCATACAATTGACACATCTTTGCCCACACATTGGCAGTTTATTGACGCCCTTCTTGTAAAAATCAGCTGGTCGGGAGGCAACAAACTCTTCAAAGGCATTTGTACTGCCACTCGGGAATTGAATTTTTTACCCACTAAAAGTTGTTTAAATTTAACAGTTAAAAGTAATAGTTGGTAGGTGCAAGGTCTGGTGAGTATGTGAGGTCGTGAAGGAGCAGTGGGGACGATCGATTGACCAAAGCTGGTTGCAGATGTGCAAGCTTTTCCAGCATTCTCTCCAGTTCTTCACAGTACACATCTGCAATGATGCTCATGCCGTTTTTTGAAAAGCTGTGGGGAATCACACCCGCACTAGACCACCAAACGGTGACCATCACTTTTTTAGGGGTCATTTTTGGTTTATAATTCGTTTCGAAATTCCTTAATTTCTTTGCCTGTTGAGCAGCGCAAGGCAGGTCTCGTACGCGTACGCGTACGTTGCACTGGCTATCGTTAAAGTCGCGAGGCACCCATCTATCAAGCTTTTTTTTACGTTGCCAATTGAAACAAGCAAATAGATCAATATAGTTTTGATGCTTACATCAAAAGATGCTGCTAGCTCAGCTGTAGATTGAGTTTCATCAGCTTCCACAATCGGCTTTAATTCATTATTGTTGATCAAAGTCTCCGGACGACCACAAGCTTCATTTTTCAAGTCAGAATTTCCAGAACGGTTGTTGTTGGAACGGCGTTGGTACAACGACGGAACTCATATTCCATAATTACACGAATTTTCAAAGTATCCATTTTACCAAAAAAATGTTCAATTGTAATGAAAATATAACGTTAATCAAAAAACAAAAGGCTGAGTTTGTAAAAAGAATTTCATGGTTTTAAAACAAAATTAATTTCAATTTATACCAGTGCTGAAGAAAGGCAAATTCAAAGGTAGAGACCTAATATAAACACAGATAATTGTTTTTTTTTTAAATTAAAATAAAAAGCTCGAAAAGCTCGAAAAAACCGGTCTACCCGGGTTTTGATTACTATAAGACTCGAAAACCCGGGTTTTCAAAATTGAACCGAGTTTCGATGCCCTAGTCATGGTGGATTGAAATATCTATTAGGTACTTGATATTAGAAGCTGAAGAGCTGCTTTGTTTGTTCAATCCCAGGAATCAGGTACTAGTCTGATTTGAAAAAAATATTTTTGTGCTGGATAGTCGATTTATCGAAGAAGGCTACAGGCTATATCACATCAGGCTATGACCAATAGGAGCTGAGCATCAATGAAGAATGTTGAAAAAACGTGGAAAAATGTTCCTTTTGGAGAGCTTCTGTCGCTGCGTGAACGGTTAAAGGAACGCAAAATCATGTTTGACAGATCACGGAATCGTTCTTCTTTTAAAGTTCTAAAAAAGTCCTCGGCACCATGATGTCTTTCTCATCTTCTCATTATAACGGGATATGTAGAAACCGAAATTCATGCGGGCGAAGCCGCGCGCAACAGCTAGTGTTGTTATAAATGACATGTACAGCGAGACTGTTATAAGACTCGACTTTTTTTGAAAATTTTATAAAAATTATTAGAAATAAAAGAATAATAATAGTATGTATGAATAAATGTGTAACAGATGTTAAATTAAGCGACCCAATGACCGTTTGCCAAATAATTTTATAGGTACCTAGCTATTAAATTTAACTAATTGTTCGTCTTAACAGGTTAAAGGAGCCACTTTTTTATGAACTAGATCTGAGAAGAGTGGAGTGAAGCAATAACTTTAAAAGAAAAATAATAATTTTAACATCAATCGTTACCTAATATATACGTGGTTCAAAAGTGGACACTTGAAATCATTCATTAGTTGCGATGATATTATGTGAAAATAAGTAAAAAGAAAAGATCAATTTTTTTTTAAAAGAAGCATTTAATAATAATAAATCAGACTGATAGCAGGCTATAGCCAAAAAATCTTATAATTAGCTATAAAATACGCAAGTACCTGTAATAAGATTTATTTAAATACACTTTTTTCACAAAACTCAACACAATCGAGTTGTAGAAAACAATTATAATAATGAGGCCGCGAACCCTGGTGCACACATATTCAAAATAGTGTAAATGTGTGCAAAAAGTAATATACTCAGCTGACAAAACACACATACTTACGTAATAAATGTATGTTCGTAGATTTGCATATCGTAGATGTAAGCAATATGGCAGCCGGCTACCGAATGAAATTTATTATACTCGATCAGTATGTCAGTTTCTCGATACAGCGGTTCTTGTGAATTAATCATTAAATACTCTCAAACACATTGTTTTTCTCTAATTTCTCTTTCATTTCATATATTAAACATATATTTACATATATTTATACAATCAATATCTAAGTATCTGTAATAAAAAATGATAAACACCTGAAGATCTGTGTAAAAAAAAAACTCGCTGCCAAAATGTTACTACATCTTATGAAGAGCTCGTAGAGGGATCTCTATATCTACAATAACTAAATATACCCTAGAAATCCATAGTCAGCATTCAGAATCCATTTAACTCCTTCTGTTAGTTAAACGGCAATTTAAAAATAAAGAGAGTCAGCATTTTTACACGACTGCCCAAAAAATGAGTGTAATGTTTTTATTGTTTATGAGTTTCTTTATTCCACCATAACTTCCGAACGGCTGATTAGTTTTGGACATACCTCATAGGGGGTATCGTTAGAATCCTAACATCATTTCGAGTAACATAGACTATAAATTATTTTTGGAAAAAGTCGTTTTACCACAGGGCAGTCGTGTTTTTTTAATTTTTAAATTATTATTAACTTTATAAACTATGTAGAATAATTTTTAGTACATAATATAGTTGTGTAAAAAATTTGATCCTAATGCCTTTTTAACTAATTTTTTATGAATTGTGTTTCCCAAAGTCCCAAATAAGTACAATATGGCGACAGACAGTCAATATTGTAAATAATAGAAGTACGAGTACCTTCTGTATCGGAGACGGGTATTCCTTACAAAAACAATGAGTAAGTAATACAGAAAGCCGAGTGAAAGTCGGCGTTACTCCCCCCTTACGCTAATTAAATTATATCAATACGTTATACGACGTAAATGTTTGTGTGTAGAATGCATTTGTGTGTCGGTTATGATTGGGGTCAAAATACAGTGGTGTAATAATACTGACACCACGTTGCGTAAGAAAGTGTCGTTTACCCCGTGGCCTTCGCGCATATTTCATAGACCATTTTATTGGCATCATTCACAAGTTCTGTTACTTTGTTTTATAAATAAAACTTGTTAGTAGTAATAAATCGTAGCTGAGGAGAAAGAGGAAAACCTTTTATAATTTTTTTGGGCGAAGGCTAGATCGTTAGGTCAAAGGTTTTCTTCACATAATATATTTTTTTATTAGAACTGTTATTATTCTACTTTTTATGATTTTTACTACATAGGTTACTTAAGTTTAATGTGTTTGGTCCTAGGTTTGGTCCTACTTAAATATTAGGTAATCTATTTTTAAACTATCAATTTTATGTTTTTCTGTATTTGTTTGTTTATAAAAACATGCGAAACTATTAAACTTAAGCAGTGAAAGCTCTTAGGGAACCAATACAAGTGTACATTTTGACTTTTTTTGTGGTTTGTTTCCATCATTATAATTAATTTGCTTATAATTTGTTACAGATTACAACGCCGCCCCGCTGTTTGCCTCGGAAAACGCCTCCAGTGGTAAGGAGATAATCTTATGCGAAATAATAACATAGGTACTTCAACTTAATACTGCTAGCACTGAATACCTACATAAGATCCATGAATTACCAGAACCTAAAATTTTAAAAACTTTTCCTACTTTTTTCTTCTGACATAAAGTCAGCATTCAAGTAGTCATATATTTTCAATTACGACATACCTATTGCTGGAATGCGCTTTATCGAAGGTGTAGCGAAAAAAGTTCAGTACAGGCGCCAAAATTGTTTTTTAAATTACCTATACTTCTTTAAAGATGGTTAAAAGCTCACGGCTAACTGGGAAGCGTCATGCTCTCTCTAAGGATATCCTGTGTAATAATCTCAGCACAGCCAGTTCTGCATTTCCCGTCTGCTTTGTAAGAGATTTGCTCAAGCACTGATAAGGCGTGATCGCACGAACCACGCGGCGGCTACAGCACGATAGGTTGTTAACCCAGTGAGATAAGATATCGCGGCGGCGGCGCGCGCGTCGCGACTTCGGCCGTCCTACATACTTCCGCGCTACTATAGGAAATATTCGCGTCGTCAGTGCTCGCTCTATACTATTTATATAACACACGATGCTGCTCGTCAGTGCTTTACTTGCACTTGGAACAGAAGACACTTCTGTTCCAAGTCTTCTTCTTCTTAGTCGTTCACTCTTGACAGAGTGGTCGTGGTTATACTTTCGTAGTTACGATGTCTAATGATGCCACCGCTGCCTTAGCGATAGTTCTCTTGCGGCTCCTGTTAGCGGCATTGCGAGAGCATTCAATAATTGAGGAACTTGTAGCACTCCTGATTAGATCCGTCCACCTCTTTGGGGATCGACCACGTGGATGCGTCCCTTCCACTTGCCCTTGAACCACCAGATGTTCGATAGTATCTGTTCTTCTTGATATGTGGCCAAAAAACTTAAGGATTAAAACGTAATTGTACAAGCGACGAAAGCCTCTGGTCAATTTTTAACTCCTTGAGGATGGAGACGTTCGTACGATGTGCTGTCCACTTTTTACATAACAGACGTCTCCAGCACCACATTTCTAGGGCATCTATTTTCCTTCTGCCAGACTGTCTTAAAGTCCACGTGTCACCGTGTGTCTAGGTCAGTCTATTTGACATGACGTCGAATCACTGAAATCGACTGGTTGGTCACGGCCGGCGACCGCGATCGACTTGAGTCAAATAAATATTCACAACTTCGATCGACTGAAGACATAGTAAGTGCTAGAAATCATGACTTCGATTCTCGAGCCGTCTATTTGACGTCATGGTGGCTGACTGCAGGAAAATGGACCTTTTGTTTGCGTTGAATAATTTTTAGGTATCTTTACCAGATCTGGTCTGGTCTGGTCTGGTCTGGTAAAATGGTACTTTACAGGAACAAGAAGCAGACGTCACCGAAGTAGGTCATACATTTTCTATGGCCCTGTAAGGCCCGCGTGTACAACGAGCGCCCGTCACTTCATGCTAAATCTCAGCCAATTGGGGACGCCATTCACCCAGCACGAGATTATTTCTGCGATGGTGTCGCACCGCACTACATCAGTAACGGTGACTCTCCATCCGTCCGGACGGACTGAGTTTCTAAATCACACTGGATTATTCTTGAAATATGAAATAATTGTTATAACATTACTGTGGCCCAACAATGTTTAACATAATTTTATGTTTCTGGCTCTATCAATCCCAGCTGGTTTCCACTGTGCGTTTACAGTGATGTTAGGCTTGGTTTCTACTTATGACTTCGAAGTGGTTTAAATGAAAGTCGATACTGTCGTTGACCTCGTGGAAAATGTATTCGTAATATAGACGTATGCAAATTACTTTCTCTTGTAAACTATGAATGATGTCGGATTTCTACGTTAATTCTTTGTATTTTCCTCGAATTAACGGCCTGTGATAGTAGTCAGCGACAAACTATTGTGTTCTTGAAAAGTTATTTTGATCTTGCTTGTTCCCAATGTTACGTAATTTTATTATTAGTAGTAAAATATAACTTTTTGGTTGCTAAAGATGAAGAGAGATGATCAAATAAAAATAAAACAGACTTTTTATACATAATTCTGCAGTAACTGCTTGTGATAAATACGGTAAGTAACTTGCAAACACACGTTACTTGCTGTATTTATCACAAGTATGGCATAGTTTGTAGTCTTATTAAATAAGCACTTTAACTGACAGTGATTTTGGTGGGTAACATCTTTTTTGTTCTGTTTTTCTACTAAAGTCACGTAATACGAGTTCAGTACCGAGAGTCAGAATAAATGTTTTCCAATCAGCTGTTACAAAAACATGATATTAGGCTATGACTATACCAAGCCGGATGTACATTGTACAAGTAGCTAAGGCCCTTAATAAATAATTGAATATTAAAATTCATATGCGGCTACACAACAAGATTTGACTTTGAAAACGGTCCAGGTGTATTTCCAACGTTTATTTCCAACAAACTGTACCTACGATACGATATGATAGGATTAAATCTTGTTCTTGTAATAGTAGAAGAGCTTGCAACCGTCAAACTTACTTCAGTTGAGGAGTTAGAAGGTTTAAGACCTAAGTAATGAAAACGATATTTTCCACTTGTGTCACTTATCCTGCTAGATATATATCGTGTATGCTGACAATTCAAATACGAAACTTAACTATAGTTGAGTCGTTCAGACTTTTGGAGGCTTTTGTGTGGACATTGGGACTTTAAAAGATTTATGACAAACAAGTTCCACATTATTAGGAAAACAGATTATAAATATCTCTGTTTAAGTATCTATTTATTATCTTAATTAGACTTTTGGACTTTACCGCTTTTCGATATTTTGGTAATTAATTCTGATTAGATATCTACTGTCTACTTCTACTGTCTACTGAATGACCTTTTAAAAGTCAATCGTCAATACTCAATCGTCATACATTGCTGAATTACTTGATGTAAGATAAATTAGCTTTGTGTAGCAAACCTTAAAATATGAGCACATGGGCCACACGCCATAGCCCCAAATGCCGGCAGTAGAAGCTAGAAGCAGCCACAAATTTAGCTGAAGCTCGCGACTTGTTTGTGGCTGACCGCGGCCACATAATATTATTTAACCCAAGCGCGCAGTATCGTAATGGACTCTAACGAAGAAGGTTTAATTGCGAGAATCGCGTTAATTGCGTACCTATTGT
Source organism: Coenonympha glycerion (assembly GCA_963855885.1). Taxonomy (NCBI): domain Eukaryota; kingdom Metazoa; phylum Arthropoda; class Insecta; order Lepidoptera; family Nymphalidae; genus Coenonympha; species Coenonympha glycerion. The sequence goes on from OY979628.1 coordinate 6,847,430, forward strand.
GCGTTTAGTGGCGGATGCGGGCCACAAGTGAGTAGCGGCGATTTTCAGCCTGTATCGCCACAAGTTTCAACTATTGCTGCTAATCCATAATATACAATATTGTAGTCCATAATATAATAGTCCATAATACTAGTCCATAATATAATATATGAAAACTACAGAAAATATTTCTGCAGCGTTTTGTAGTTGTGGCTAGAGGTTCGTGTGCGGGGATACTTTGTCAGTGAAAGGATCCGAAATCTGTGAGTAGACTTGTGAGTAATGTCCTGTGGGCGTCTGAGTAAATGCCAGCATTACCATAAGCAGATAATAGTGTTGGTATCACTGATTACTAACCTCAAGATAAGGGCATCCGAACGATTTACATAAACCTTTTTCATACCTACAAGCAAACAGTAGCGCCAACTGTCAAAATACCATAGGTGGCCGCTGAGCGAACTACCGCGTGGCCTTATACTGTTGGTACTAAAGACACCGATAAACTGGCGACATTTTTTCGCGCGGTTCGCCCTGTCTAGGGTAGATGTCAATTGTTGGTATAGATTATGTTACTCCTTAGATCACCAGCTCTCGGTTGTGTTATCGTATGGGTTTGCTCTCAACGGACATAGAATAAAGATCGTGTGCTTATCAAATACATTGAAATTGATGCAACCGATACATGAAACTGCGTCGATGAAAACTCGATACTGTGTCTGGTTCGAAGTTTTTAGAGGATTCAATGAAGTGAATGGTTTCATTTTTTTAGGGTTCCGTACCTAAAGGTAAAGTAAGGCTTTACAAATTGCTGTGACTGCCATCGTCTGTCACCGCTGTATCTTTTGAACCGTGATAGTTACATACTTGAAATTTTCATAGATGATTGTATTATTGTTCTAAAAAAAAAAATTAAAGATAAAAGGGAGCTCCCATAAAACAAACGTGATTTTTTGACCCAATATTACTCTACTTGTAGAGAGTACCTAACTACCTAATATAGTAGTAGGTAAATGGGCCTTCTGCATCATCATATCACTACGACCTACGTTATAGTAGGTATAGATAATGGTCCGGAACCGTTCGAGCACGAGTCCGACTCGTACTTGGCCGATTATTTATTTTATTGAAACTAAGTAGTACTCAAAAATCACACCTGAAGGTAAGCGACAATACATCTGTATTAATTTAGATACCTTTTCAGGAAAGAATATGCCTAACGCATAACGCCTGTTTCCCCTATTTTATCATCCCGTGTGCAGCGAGATATTGTGTTGTTTACAGTCGGCATATGGCAACCCTACAGATAGCGCACTTACCTGTACTTGCCATTGTTATTTCAAATGCTTCTCGTATCGACTCGTGTTGGAACAATACAATACGTTTTATTATTAATGTAATATTAATAGCACCGGTGCTCTGATGTTATCTTTGTAACGAATTAGGGACCACAAGCGGTTGACATTATTCGTTTTTCATTCAACCAAATAAATATTATGCACGAACGAGTATGTACCTACAAAAGAAACAGTCGTCACCAAAGCTTTCAACTAAAGTTCTATAAACTTTAATATAAATAGGTAAGGGGCTTATAAACCTGTTGTGACCACTAAACATCATGTATTCGCCGAAGGCAACCACGAAAGAAAGTATTGTGATTTGTGACCAATACTTATACGAGGCATAATTTTTTTACAATCAAAGTGAAAAGTAGAGTGTGTAACTCGGTCATTAAATAATTTATTTTATGCTCTTCTTGCGCAATCTGCTATTTTTAAAGTTGTGAATAATGTCTTTTTTTGCATTACGAGTAGGTACTTAAGTATCTTGCACACCAATTAGGTGTGAAATACACCAAGCCAACAACTCTTTAGAGTTAAACACACGACATTTTGAATGAATTACGTGATATAATATAAACAATGATAAAGCCATTTTTTATATAATTTTGTTTACTGTTTATCAATAGTTTCATGTGTACATCAGTATGTAAAATAAATAATCCACAAAACAAGATGTCCATTAACTTCGAACTTGATACGAGAAAAACACGCATTATCTTATTCGGGGTGTACGACCTCGAGTCTGGACATTTCACGCATTGTACAACGGGACAATGGGCCCGTCCGAATAAATAGGGCTACCCCTTTGTAAGACTGCCGATTCGGGATACAAAAATCATAAATGCACCTTACAATTATTTATTATTAGTGAGGCAGCTACACGACAATTAATGAGGCAGTTAGGGCCTGTTTCACAATCGCCAGATGCACTTTATCTAGCGAATACATTTGAAGTTGTGACAATTTTTGTATAGGGAAAGTGTCAAAATGTCAAGTTTATTCTTTAGATAGAGTTTATCTGGCGATTGTGAAATAGGCTGAAACAAACGTGAGTCATGAAGACCTTTTGATATCAATCGATAAGACTTGCCATACGAGTAAATGCTTTTTAACAAAAAAAAAAATAAACAAATAGGGCCAGCATTTTGGGAACAATTCCCTCTGTATACTGTAATAAAATCTTATTCCAAAAAAAAAACAGTCTAAAAAACTAAGAATAAAAAAAAAATAGCCCGTTTTTATTCAACTTAGGTATAACCACCGAATATGTATACTAAGTTCTTCTCGAAAGTGTAAGTATACCTTAGTAATTTTGTATCGGCGCCAAGCAACAACCGACTTCGAGATATAGCTACCTAACCCAATAACAATAGAAATGAATATCGAACTACTCTGTCAAAAATGTATTCGTGGCCATAAAAAAAAATTATGCGTCGACTTGAGAAACTCTTCCGTTTAAAAATGTACGAATATCGTCGATTAGAAATGCACGAAGTTTCCTTTTATTTTATTGCTTATACAAATCTTGCTGAGAATAAGCAGTCTAAGTAACAAAATTAGTACACCCGGCTTTGTCCAGGTTTTTACATTATAGGTATACAATATAAGCTATGTCTGAGATGGCTTAAAGTACAGTTTCAAAGTAGCGGTAGGTTAAGTAGCAATGGCAATAACTTTATTTGTAAGTAGTCATGAAACGCTTATTCATTTAAATTCCTAGAAAATATAACATAATGGTTACCTCACACATAGTAATCTGAGCTCACACATAACAATTTATTATAACGTGCTATCACGCCTGCCAAAAAAATTTCACGTGAAGAATCTGAAAAGACACTTCACATGGAAGGCTACACATTTAAGCGAAATATTATATTTTACCTATAAATAACGGATATTAATTTCAAGTGTAACACCTTAGTGCCGGGACACATCTGCTTATTTTATACGGCGCAGAGAAATCGGTTAGATAGCGTTACAATGCTTTCCAAGTAAACCATGTCACATTACCCAAAACCACTTCGCTAACATCACAGTCTTGTACGGAACAGAAAATACGACGTACTCGTATTTCGTGACTAAAGTGTCGGCGGCGGTGCTTTCGGTAGGTGTCTTGATCTGGGCCCCAAGTCTGCTATGACAATTGTATCTCGATCGTCCAATAATGTCCCTTCCAAGTTACCTTTACACCCTTAACATCTCGACTTACCGCCAAGAGAGATGACAAAAAAGTACTATATTCTTCCTATCTTCTTGATGACACGGCTGTGCAGTGTGCAATGTGCATGGTTCTTTTGCTCCCAATAGCTTGTTTAACCGTTGCCGATATCTCCTTCTCAATCACTGATATGAACCTCAAGATGTACATCTGAACATTTTACGCAAATCTTCTTCATACGAGAAAAAAGTAATGCCATTTGTCAAAATTCCCGCTTATTCGATGGAGTACAGTATGGCGAAAATTGTCCCTGTGGTTACCGATAGTATAAGTAGTGATTTGTAGCGTGGACCACGGTCCATAGTCATACTGCAATCGGTTAACTACTGACTCCGTTGGTGTCAAAACAAACTTTTTTGACACCGGTAAAAAGGTGGCATTTCCGGGTCCTGTACTATGTCTATTTCCTCACTGCAGAATCTGCACATGCCTATTTCACGGAAAATAAAAATATTAAAAATAAAATTGCAAAACAAAAACGATTTTAATTTTTTTATGATTGCAGTGACAACGGGCGCTTATTACCTGCAACTAATCCAATTTGCATGTTGCAATCTTTGATAGTTACATGAAATAATGGGTCGTGACAGACAGACAGACAGACGGACAACAAAGTGATCTTATAAGTGTTCAGTTTTTTTTCTTTGAGGTACGGAACCCCTTAAAACTGAAGTTTAGAAGGTACATTGGGCACAAGTTAAACGCGACCTCTCTACAGAACAGCAATGTCAGGCTTAGGGCATGAATACCGGGATCCCGAGATCTCGAAATCCCGGGATCTCGGTCGATATTCCGAGATTCAAATACCGGTATTGACTAGGCGCAATACCGAAATCCCGGTATTGAAAAAAAATACAGACTTTTACAAAATTCAATATTTAGAGAATATTAATATATTCTAGAAACATCCTAAGTACTAAATCTAGCAATACTTTACCCCACGCCAGTGTTGCCAGGCTGAACTACATTCATGTTTAGACGTAATAAAAGTGACAGTTTTATCGCTATGTAAACGTGATGCGAGTGATGCGACACTATACACAGCAGATACGGCACTGAAATTTATGCTGAAGAAGCTTGATCAGCAAAATACGGAGTTGAGTATGAAACTCGCTTTTAACTTGCGAAAACGAATAAAAGAGAGGCGTCTTTTAGTGGCGGGCGTACTTCATTACCTTACTGACGTTGCGAACTTTTATAAAATGACAGAAGATGAAACATTTCCAAAGCCTATAAATGCGGAAATATGTGCAATTATAGTCTCTTAATTAACTCGCCTAAAATACACAAATCTAACGCAGACAGAAACGTTTGATTTAAATTCTTCAGATGAAGACGATAATGTTTGGCTCGCAGACATAATTTCCCAGTTGTTGTAGAGTAAGGTCTCTCACCTTACTCTACAACAACAATTAGAAAAAGAAGTTAAGAAAGTAAATTATCACATTTCGATTTATCTGGATTTGTGATGTCTGAAAAAACTATGAATGACAATCATGGAGAGAGAGGTGTATATTTAACAGCATGAATATACTTCCAACTAGTGTGGAAAGTGAAAGAATTTTTTCATCTGCCGGATATTTTTGCAATAAAATCAGAAGTTCACTATCGGACAAAATGCTTGATGCACTTTTATTTTTACGAACTCATTATCAAGAAAACCGAAATATTTTAAATAAAAAATAGTACTTTTATGTTCTGCAATGTTTGATTAATTTTTAAACTCTTTGATGTTATGTTTCAATTTTAAATTATTTTTGTGATATTTTTTTGTATTATTATAGACGTTGTGATTCTTTTAATAATTAATAGTATGATTAGAACTTTGTTGGTAAATTTATGTTTAAAATGAAAATTTCTTTTGTAACTTTTTGTAACCTGTGTGTGATATTTAAGTATATATTTTTTTAATAACTTTACTACAATAGTTTGGTAATTTGGTTAATTTAGATTTATATTTATGATGAGACTGATTTTTAAATAAGAGTATAAAAAGAATATATCTGTTGATTTCGAAAAATAAGACGAATGAAAATGTAGATGATTTAAAATGAACGTTAACATAATATTCTCGATTGTTAGTGTTTTTAATTAAGATTTTAAGTAAATACATGGTTGAAAATCATTAAAAACATGTTTTAATTGAAACATATTTAAGTACAAATTGAGAACATCAATACCGGTATTAATACCGGGATCCCGGTATTGAAGTCCAATATCGAAACCAATACCGGGATTGAAAAAATTCCGAGATTTGCATGCCCTAGTCAGGCTAGATCAGATGCGAGCTCTCCCGGGCAAACGAAATTGAAAGTGCATTAACCGGTTCAAGAGCAGGGTGCTAGCGACCCGGGCGCTTCGAGTAGGATTCTATCATTTGTTGGACTGTTACCCTAAGTCCACATACAAAGTACAAAGGGCACATGAAAAAAATTGAGCATGTGTGAGATTTTTTTTTTAAATGTCGATTTCTTGGTGGATTCCGGTCTAAAAAAATAAAATTATAACCACTTTCAAAATTAATTAGTGTGAGATTAATTTGGAATTTTATGAATATATTTTTTTTAATTTTCTTGTTCTTTCAATTGCTACGAGCTACGACCAACGTTCTTTTATTATACCTGATGAATTTAAATTTTATGAAAAATAGTACCACTCGTAACTAGTAAGTATCACTCGGGGTGAAAAAATTTGGTTCTTCATTATCATCCATTCATGAATGAAATTGTTCTCAACACAAATAACAGCTATTGTTTACTTCCAAACCATCGAATAAGAAGCGTAAACAAAACAGTGTTGTTATATTATTTGATACGGTTATTTTGACAGCAAAATCGTTGAAGCGTGTCTCATATCTGGCGTTAAGTGTCACAAGCGATACATATCAAGCTGCTTGTTGACCTATTTTGATTAATGTACTCGTACAAATTAAACAGAATCATTTTGGAAGGTGGCGCGTGTAAAGGAAACTGGGCGGGCAGCGGTGATGTGTTTTCTATAATTTTTTACAATTAACTTTCAAATTGTCGTATAATTTAGATATTTTTTATGGTCGCATCCTAATCCTAATCCTAATAATATTATAAAGGCGAAAGTTTGTGTGTGTGTTTGTTACTCCTTCACGGCTCAACTACTGAACCGATTTAGCTGAAATTTGGAACAAAGGTAGCTTATAACCCGGATTAAAACATAGGCTACTTTTTATCCTGGAAAAATCCGTAGTTCCCGTGGGATACTCAAAATACCAAATTTTCTAGAGCAATCTATAGCTACATCTATAGATAGATTGTTCAAGCAAACTTGCTTGAAAGCATGTTTAAAGGTTGGAATAGGGAACGATAACGGGAAAATGACGTTTCCCTTAGGATTCATGAAAAAGCGAATTTGACGCGGGCGGGGCCGCGGACCAAAACTGATGATATTATCACTATAAATGTGAAAATGGCCACTATGTAGGTTTTGAACATAGCACTGTACGCATTTAACAAGTGTGTTTTAGTTGAACAAGGGGATATGGGATAATAATGCTATAAATAGTAATGCTATAATGCTATAAATAATGCATAATGCTATAAATGTGAAAATGGGTACCCGTATTATAGGTTCCGACATTACAACTGTTTCGCTATTAGCATTTTGTGTTTTAGTTGAGCAGTGATATACAGGTTAATAATATTTTAACTATGAAAACGGGTACCTATATGATATAGGTTCTGAATTAACATCTGTTTCGTTACTGACAATGTTTGTTTTAGTTGAGCTATGGGATATGGTATAGTATAATAGTAATTAGTAATGCTATAAATGTGGAAATGGGTACCTACCCATAAAGGTTCTGAAATTTTAATTGTTTCGCTATTTATAATGTGTGTTTTGGTTAAGCAATGGGATACAGTTTAATAATGCTAAAAAGGTGTTCCTGTATAGTTTCTGATATTAGTTAACTGTTTCGCTATTAAAAATATGTGTTTTAGTTGAGCAATGGAATATGTGATAGTAATCTAAATATATAAAAGAAGATACTGACTGACTCACTGACATATCAACGCACAGCCCAAACCGCTGGGTCTAGAGACTCCAAATTTGGCACACATGTTCCTTGTGAGGCTTAGGGATGCACTAAGAAAGGATTTTTCAAAATTCACCCTCTAAGGGGGTGAAACGGGGGTCCGAAGTTTGGATTTTATCAAGTTAAAATACGTCTTCACGCCGCAACTACGGAACAGATTTGGCTGAAATTTGGAATGGAGGTAGATTGTATCTTGGATTAGTACATAGGCTACTTTTCATCCCGCAAAAATTCATGGTTCCCGTGGGATTAGTAAAAAACCGAAATTCACGCGGAAAAAAAATCTCACGCCGCCAGTACACAACCGATTTGGATGAAATTTGGAATGGAGATAGATTATATCCTGAGTTAATAAAATAGGGTACTTTTTATTCAGAAAAAATTCATGGGTTTTTGCAGGAGCAGGGAAAAACAGATATTCACGAGGGAAAAATACTACTTCCCGCCGTAATTACTGAACTGATATGGCTGAAATTATGAATAAAGATAGATTATATATTAGATTAATACGAAGGCTACTTTTCATCCCGAAAAAATCCATGGTTTCTATGATAGAAATGAAAAACAGATATCCATGCAGGAAAAATATTCCTTCCCGCCGTAATTACTGAACTGCTTTGGCTAAAATTTGGAACAGAGATAGATTAATATCCTGGACTAATACGAAGGCTACTTTTTATCCCGGAAAAGTCCATCGTTTCCGCGGGAAAACTGATAAACTGATATTCGCGCGCGAAAAATACTACTTTACGCTGTAATTACTGACCTGATATAACCGAAAATCGGAAAGGAGATAGATTTTATCCTGGATTAATATATAGGCTACTTTTCATCCCGGAAATTTTCATGGTTTCTATGATAAAAGTGAAAAACAGAAATCCACGCGGGAAAAATATTCCTTCATGTCGTAATTACCGAACTGTTTTGGCTGAAATTTGGAATAGGGATAGATTATATCCTGGACTAATACGAGGGCTACTTTTTATCCCGGGAAAATCCATGGTTTCCGCGGGAAAACTGAAAAACGGATATTCACTTGTAATATTATAAAGGCGAAAGTTTGTGTGTGTGTTTGTTACTCCTTCACGGCTCAACTACTGAACCGATTTAGCTGAAATTTAGAACATAGGTAGCTTATAACCCGGATTAAAACATAGGCTACTTTTTATCCCGGAAAAATCCGTAGTTCCCGTGGGATACTCAAAATACCAAATTTTCTAGAGCAATCTATAGCTACATCTATAGATAGATTGTTCAAACGAACTTGCTTGAAAGCATGTTTAAAGGTTGGAATAGGGAACGATAACGGGAAAATGACGTTTCCCTTAGGATTCATGAAAAAGCGAATTTGACGCGGGCGGGGCCGCGGGCAAAAGCTGAATCTTTTATCACTATAAATGTGAAAATGGCCACTATGTAGGTTCTGAACATAGCACTGTACGCATTTAAAAAGTGTGTTTTATTGAATGGAAGCAGGCGTTATTTTGCGGAAATCCATTTTGAAGCTTCCTCAGGAGATGTTGACTTCACAATGCGAAATCGTAGAGTCTCTACGATTTCGCATTGTGAAGTCAACATCTCCTGAGGATGTCCCGGTGTCGGGACGAAACGTGCGTCGAAGAAAGTGATAGAAAATTGTGTGTGGTGTTTCATGTGGATGGTGTTCCTGCATATTGCACCATACAGAATCCTTTCAAGAAGCGGATAATAGCAAAACAAATTAATCAGTCCTGCTAAAGTGTGTTTTATTTGAACAAGGGGATATGGGATAATAATGCTATAAATAATAATGCTATAATGCTATAAATGTGAAAATGGGTACCTGTATTATAGGTTCCGACATTACAACTGTTTCGCTATTAGCATTTTGTGTTTTAGTTGAGCAATGAGATACAGGTTAATAATATTATAACTATGAAAACGGGTACCTATATGATATAGGTTCTAAACTAACATCTGTTTCGTTACTGACAATGTATGTTTTTGTTGAGCTATGGGATATGGTATAGTAATTAGTAATGCTATAAATGTGGAAATGGGTATCTACCCATAAAGGTTCTGAAAGTACAATTGTTTCTCTATTTATAATGTGTGTTTTGGTTAAGCAATGGGATACAGGATAATAATGCTAAAAAAGTGTTCCTGTATAGTTTCTGATATTAGAACTACCGTGCTATTCTGCAAAACAGCGACGAGCGTACATCTATGCATCTATGAATTTGTCAGTTGTAATAGAGTACAATTTTGCATGGCATATTCGGGTTGGCAGCTGTCTGGCAGCTATTTCATTTTGTAGAATAGCACAGCTGTTTCGCTATTAAAAATATGTGTTTTAGTTGAGCAATAGAAAATGTGATAGTAATTACGCTTCTGAAATTATTTCACTCGTAAGTGGATACGTTGATTTTATTTTCGTCCCTCTCGTTAATACGTTGGTGGGTTGGGTTAGGTTAGGTTAGTATGCAGCGTTGCGGAAGAATATAACAGAAAAACGTTGTTTAACCTAATTACTTCAAAAACTAAGCCAGTTATTTAAATGTCGTTCTGAGCGTTTTTGGGAATTATTTTTTACCGATAAATTAAAACAAAAATTACAATTATGTCCATCGTAGTTTTCGATGGAAATTAGAAAAATGGAGATTTTGGAGCAATTTTCGGGAGAACTTTTTGGCGAGAAATTATTATCCAATCGTGTTTCTGAAGTTAGGTTAACACATATGTTGTTTTTTCCCAGAAAATCCAGGACTTCCACGGGATTTGTAAAACCCCGAAATTCACGCGGGCGAAGCCGCGGGCAAAAGCTAGTAAACAATAAAGCTAAAAAAATATCTGAAAACATAATATTATTTACTTACTTATTCGATAGTAAAAACACTGAGCTCGCACTTATTTATTAAAAACAAAGCATATTATTTATTTACTATTATACATTTAACAAATCAGTTAACGGTTAAGTTATACATTCTCTGGGTCTCTATTTTTTTTGGAAATTGCATATTATTATGTCATCTCGAAAGGGACAACAATTGAAACTATCATGAAATCACTCATTAAGAAGCCTTTAAAAGATGAGTTTAGAGGGACGTTTGATTAATACTCGTTTTCACCAACACTTCAAAAAACGCCTAAGCCGATAGGTGACAGTTTTCACTTACAACAACTGTCACCAAAGAAGGCCTTAGATGGGCCTTAGGTGTCCCTTAAAATGATATGCAGTATAGGATTTACTCATACACTAACACAAAACATAAGAGCCCATTTAGAATATCTTTACGGCAGTTGAACACATTTTTACTGTTACCCACGCAGAATTTTGCTGACCCGAAATTATTCCTTTTTACTTACAAAGGAATCTCGAACGATGACGGAGAGTTAAATAGTGACATTTCTCAGCCGCAGCTATTTAACCTCGCTATCGATTGTACGCAGATGGTTACAGGTTACAGGCTGGAGGGTCAAAGGTCACGGACGGGTCACCCACAAACACAATAAGTCATCTTTCCGTCCGGGACGTAACTTTTTTGACCTTTCAAAATGTTCTTACCAATTAGATATTATACATAATACATTTATAATCATAATAAATAAATATATATAAATATACAGAGGACAACATCACATACATTGCTCCGATCCCATAGTAAGTAGCTTATGCACTTGTGTTATGGAAATCAGAAGCAACGAAGGTACCACAACACCCAGACCCGAGACAATGTAGAAAAGTTATTTATTCTACATTGCCCCGACCGGGGATCGAACCCGGAACCTCAGAGATGGCGGCGCCTTGAAAACCGGCACGATAACCACTCAACCACGGAGGTCGTCAAAACATTACAAAATATCCGTGTGTGTTGCCTGGTAAGGCATATTGATTGGAGCTCGGATGTAGGTTAGCGAGGGCAAGGGTCACGGGTAGGTCACCTGCGATCTATCTGTGTGGCAGGAGGTCTGACACTACGCCTTTCACACATACTCGTAGGTGTACGCTATTGGAATCCTAGATTTACATCACCACTAACATGAAATATTACGGTATAGTTTTTGATGTATAGACATGTTCGGCTTCACCTCTATAAATTCTTATCTTACCAGATGAGTACGTCACAAATCAGTGCCTAGTGCCTACGTCATTTTTGACAACAATCTTTTAAAAAACCTAATAGACTCTTTTATATTATAGAGAACAGTTAATGGTAGAATTGGCCCTTCTAAGTAAGCCTTGGTCTATAACCACCCTATTTACATTTGGATTAACCTCGCCGCAATTATTATTATATGTAGCAACTGGCACTCCAGTAGGTACATGTATCGTTTACCGTATTACCTTTAAATTCATACAGAATTTATTATGAAGATTTAGAGTCAGTGTGCCAGCGAGCGATGTAGAGAGCTATGCTCAGAGTATCTCTATGTGATTAAATCAGACATGGCATTGCTGGCAGGCTGAATTGGCAATGGGCGAGGCACATACTCGTAGCTCAAAGTACTGACGGCCGTTGGAGACCCAAATTGTTGGAATGACGACCCCGCATGGGTAAGCGCCTAGTTTTGGCAGACCTACGCGTCCTTCGACTAGTCACCAGATGGCCTGACTGTATTAATAGAGTTTCGGGAAGTCACTGGATACAACAGGCGCAGGACCGCATAGATTGCAAATCATTGCATTGGCTGAAACGAACAAACGAAATTCATAAAGAAGAACTTTACTATAATACCTTACCCAAAACATCGAAGTTGTGGAAAAACGAAAATAATTCTCAGGAATGTAATAATCTACCCAATACCTATTTCTTAACCACAGCCCACAACAAAGTATAATCAAGTCAAAACAAGTTCTTAAACACATTGTAATATTTTGTAACCTACTTTAATAACGATACGGCCGCTGTTTAGCAAATACACGTAGAACACAAATACTTGTACTAAATCGCCTTTGTCTACTCTGTTCGTTATTTAGACAATAGGTACATACTCGTTCTTAACAACTCGAACACAGTTTTATGCCGTTTTACGGATTTTTTTTAAATGTAGTTAATGTATGAATTATGAATGTATTTCTGTAGATCATGTGCTATCTCTACTATGAAATAAACTCAGACTACATAAAGTCTGTGGAACTAAACTAAACTAAATTGAGATAATAAAGCAAGACCCATCGCAACTCTTCCGAAATTTAGAAAAAAGATACCTTAACTATTTAAGAACTATCAATTCAACAATACCCAAAAAAGGTACCTAATGCTCTTTACTTTCACCACGCACCACCATATATACGAAAGTCCTTAGACCGTGAAACACAGATTGACATAAAAGACTCGTCTTTCCAAGACCAAGTTGGCGTATTTTTTTATAGGAAACCAAACACAACTGTTGTATGTGGGTAAGGTAAAGTATGTTAAGGCATTAATGCTTTACATACTTTACCTTACCCACATATAACGGTTCTTTAGGGCCACCGGCGATCGAAAACTTTCTTTGAAAACAATGTTATACATCCAACGGCTCAGTATAAATTGATGTTACGAAGTGAAACACGACCAAAAACAAACGACCTTCAGTTTGAACTTATGTACAAGGGGTTATAGTTGAATGTAAATCGGTCGTGTTAACTGCAAGTTGCAACGTTTGATACTCTCTCACGCTTTGAATGCACCAAGCAAGCCAATTTTCCCCAACAGCAGAAATAACACGAATTCAATTAGGGTGTGCTTTCTGTTTCGCGAAATGGAATTTATGGGTGTAACGTAAACAGTGCTAGTGAGCTGTGAGAGCCAATCAGCAGATGAGGGGAAGCGCGGGCAGGACGGTGCTATAAACAAATGCAGTCGGGAGGAACTTTTCAGTCTTTTTTTGTTAGGGTTCCATTCCAATTTGGTAAAAATGGAACCCTTATAGTGAGACTTTCTCCGTCCGTCCGTCCGTCCGTCTGTCACACTCGATTATTTCAGTAACTATCGCAGCTATCGACTTGAAATTTAGAGTAGAGTAGAACTATTATACTTTTTTTGATAATAACAATAAACCACCAAAAACAAAGTTACGTTTGCGGTTCGCCAACAAAAGTACCTACATGTAAATTATACTCGTAAATTCATGAACAAAAGTGGTTCTTTTAATGTTGTTCTTCTTTTATGGTATGGAACCCTCGGTGCGCGAGTCCGACTCGCACTTGGCCGGTTTTTTTTTCAGTTTACGAGGTAGCGTAGGAACCACAGACCACTACGCTAATAGCCGCTATTGTTAACTGGGCTTTGCATTTTTGTTTTTAAAAACACACATTTTTCTTTTAATTCTTCGGTTTATTTAAGCAGGCCTTTGACGCCCAAAGAATAACAAAAACGATATGTTCAGTTTTGGCTCAACAAAGAAGATATTTTGTATTTATTAATCGTCATTGTAATTCGTCGCCGCAATGTCTATTTCCTTAGGCTATTTAGAAAACACTATTTTGCCTAAATCACCCGCGTGTTTTTGAAATTTTGTTTTTCAAACTACATTTACACATTTAGATTCACAGATTTATCATTTTGCAGAAATTTGTTTACGATGAGTATTTATATCGTCGACAACATGTTTTCAGACAACAGATTTTTGAAAAACTATCCGCTTTGTTTTAGTTTTAGTTGATGTTTTGGACGATTTGGTTTTGCTATATTTTACCAAGAGTAATATTCATCGTAGTTTATATTATACAAAAATATTAGACGGACCTCTATTCGAGTGTTAGATGAAATGTTACGCCTGGGTATGTGTGGATTGCGGTAATAGCTTAAAGCTGAACAAGGCTTCAACACCGGTCTAAGTTCGCATCAAAGAAATAACTGTACTAGAAGGAGTTCCAATCAGTTTGACTTTTATCAAAGTTGAAATGGAAATATGAAACCCTGAATAAAGCGAAATACCTTAAATATACTCTCTTCTTAACTCACAATAAGAAATCAACGGTAACATCATCCATCACTCTACGGTATATCCATAAACATCGGACAGTGAAATGAGCGATGAATTCTGTGGCAAAAATATTTTAATACACCAGTATATAACTAAGTCAATTCATCAAAATTATGATGTTGAATAAATAATAATCGGCCGTAGGATGAACAATAACGTCTTGTAATTTTGTTTATTACTGAAGAAAGGAAAACGTAGGTAACTTAATCTATAGCTAGCCCTAATTTCTGAAAGAAAGACCAAAACAGTTTATCTTGAGCAACAAACAGGAAAATAGCCGCTTTCTGTGCCTGTTTTTACAAGATTTTTGTGATGTGGATAAATATTATTACACTTTCTGAATCTCACTGTATCCAGTTGCATATTTTGACGTTAACATTAACCCACTTTGCAAATATACTCAGCAAATATTCAATGCAGTTTAATATTATATCCCATCAGGCTAGGGCGTTGAAAATTAGAACCACGAACAAGTTAATAATTTAAAAATTAAAAAACACGACTTCCCTGTGTTAAAACAACTTTTTCCAAAAAAATATAGCCTATGTTACTCACTCGGAAGGATCTAAGGATTCCAATGATACCCCACATGTCCAAATCTATTCAGGCTACTATTATAATAAAGAAACATCACATACATACAATTACATACCTACATACCTACATACATACATACATACATACATACATACATACATGCATACATACATACATACATACATACACACACACCTTCATGAACCCTAAAAACATTACACTCCTTTTTTGGGCAGTCGTGTAAAAAGAAGCTATTCTATCTGCCATTGATTGGAATTCCCATTAGTCACCACTTTGTTCTTCCGTGACCACAACAATGTCTATCTACAGACTACAGTTGACGTACTTTAGACACGTACTATAAGCGCTTTCTTTCCTCGTTGTTGATTCGAACCACCAAAGTCTGAAATACCCTCCTGGTATCTTTCTTCTCCGCTTTGTCGGTATGTACCTTCACCATTCAAAGATCTTTTTACCACAACAATGTCTTCAGTTGACGTACATTAGACACGTACTATAAGCGCTTTCATTTCTCGTTTCTGGTGCGATCCACCAAGGTCTGAAATACCCTCCTGGGTTCTTTCTCAACTTTGTTGGTATATGTACCTTCACCATTCAAAGATCTTTTTACCACAACAATGTCTACAGTTGACGTACTTTAGACACGTACTATAAGCGCTTTTATTCCTCGTTTCTGGTGCCAACCACCAAGGTATGAAACACCCTCCTGGTTTCCTTCTTCTCCACTATCTGGGTCTTGTACCTTCACCATTCAAATCAATAGTAGCAATAGTAAATAATAATCTTACAAGCAAGACGCTCCACTTTAGGCTGTATCGTAACTTTACCAATCAACAACAGCAAATCTAGCGCTTGCCTGATAACCTATTGAAATGGATAAAACCCGACGTCCAAAAACCCCATCGGCAACGCGAGATAATAACAGCTTATCAAACATCCACAAGTACGCGTCCTAAAAACAATTCTAAACAGTTTTGATTAATGTGCCCGAGTAACCTGCATAGCCACTGCGGGCTATCTTATACCCTTGTAGGCGCAGTCGGGCCGAAACGAGGGCGACGGATCGATACCAGACTCAGACTGTCAGACACAACATGCGCGGCGCATTGCGAGCCTCCTTGCCTCTTGCCACGTGCCTCGCGCCTTGCGCCTCGAGGCCTCGTTGCCAAACAAACGTTGACTCACAATTGGTGTACCAAGTCGTAATGAGATTATGAGACCATCGCGTTTGATAATAATGCACTCGTTTTGTTGCGTTTCTGTTGCAAGCTTGACGTTACTCGTTTACTTAAGATGCCCTCAATCAGCGCAAACAATGCTAAACGTATGTTTTTATTTAATTGTTGAAACTAACATGTGATTAACATTAAAAGTCTATATCATCGAAGCGCGAACGACGTGCCCACGACCTATTTTAAATGTATGATGAAAAGTTGTGAAGGTAAACCGACTACATTACAATATCTTTTGTTGTTTATGACACTTGTATTTTAGCTATAAATAACAAAATCTCAACAATAATGGTTGTTCATATATGATTCTGAAACACACTTGAGAAAAATTTTACCGGTGAATATAGATACTACTTTCTGTCATCTTTATGCGGATGCAATAACAGATATTTATATTGGAATTGATTATGAATGTGATTTCAAATTGTTTGAACGTATTCTTCTATTTCAATACATTTTTATTACACACTCGAGTCTTGGGAATTGAGTCTTATTGCACCTTAACATGTAGAGTTTCCCCATTACAAGAATCGCTCCTTTGTTCCTTCAATATTCATTGCTTTATGATATTTGCGTAGATAAGCAATAAAATATGAAATATTTTTACGATTTCCTTTGTGATATGCATGGTAACTCTAGCTTTGAATTACTCCCACTAAATTTTATATAACAGTTCAAAGACAGTTAAATTGACAATGAGTTATCTTCTGTTAGATTTCATTTCAACTTAAAAATTATTATTTTGAAATCGTCTTTTAAACTCACTCGAATTATATACTAAACTACAATGATATCTTACACTAATCTCTTGATTTTAACATCGATTAAAACAATATGACCAGAAATTTCATTAATCAATAGAGAACCAAATTAAGGAACTACGAGCACGATCATAGATTCTAATTTGCGAAATCAATCTCACGAGGAAATCATTAAGGTCAATTAGATTAATGTTGTTTACTCTGAACTAAATGTCGGAGGCCTAAGCAAACAGGATTCTCATTGCCTCTAGACACGACAAATGGTCATTTAAGAAATGTTCTAATAGAGCACCATCATCAAAAGAAGGTTTATTTAATAAGTTCATGCTTTGCACATCCAAAAGATTCAATTTAGAATGGCTCGAAACTCCCTAGGTATAGAAGTCCGGTAAAGTTAACTTCTGTAAAAAAATATAATGAATTAAAAAATAATACAATACCATCAACCAAAAAAACTTATAAAATTGCATGGAATATGAATGATTTTGTGTACCTAATAGTTATCTCATTCAGCCGCGGATTACCCTTTTCTCATAGAAAATACCTGGTTGTGCAGGAGAATTATTTACCTGAATTACACGAATCCACCACATTTAATGGTCCAGAAAATTTGTGCTCACTAGTAACGTAGCGAAAGGTACTTTCATTTAGATAAGCGAATGCAAGTTTTGGCGCTCTGTCGTCGGCGATTGCACATTTAGATGCTAAATTCAAGTTGCAAGGATGCCTTCTGACGCTCTGATGCCGTTGAGCTCCTTCTTATTCTGAATACAAAGATCCATGTTAAAACTTAAAACATTCTGAATAAGGTCCAAGGAATAAATAAGAGGAATAACGAATGTAGCACTATTATTATTTGTTGAAATAATCTTAACGTACTCCTGTTTATCTTAAAATGCAAAGTTATCTCAAGCATTCAAATTATTTATAAAGTCTTTGAACATAATTGATACGGATCTATTGACCTTCAATATTTTCAGATCATTGTTAAGGCATACAAAGCTAATTTTAAAATTAAGAACTTATCGATTTGTTATATCAATGATTTATTCTTTGGTCTGTGAATTTCACCTCTACTTCAACATTTGTTAATAATTTGGTATCGTACTTGATAAGTACTTATAAATTTTAATTTAAAACTTCCTCAGTTAGATCGGAACGTGGGTTGGTAGGTACTGCAGTATTGGATAGATAATTAAATTTCCTCATAATAAATCCAACACCTCGGGTGGGAGTCGGCTATTTACGACCAACATAAAAAGATACTAACGACACCATCAAGATAAGTCCAGCCAATTAACGACGAGTGCAGATTTAGCGCGAGTGAGTAAGCCACTTATTCATTCCTTTTGAAAGGAGTTTTAATATTTTGTTTCTTCATATTAAAATCGTCAGCTTCCCAAATTATGGAACTCTTATTTCCTGTTTAATTATTGTATTTGCGTATTCAATGCCAGTATCGGTTTCTTTTTTTCTGTTGTCACAATATCATCTTTATTTTTTAAAGGATTTTAAATATTTTGTGTGTCCATATTAAAATCGTCAGATTCCCAAATTACACTCTTATTTCCTTTATCACCATTTATGGCTCTATTGTATTTGCGTATATAATGCCAGTATCGGTTCTTATTTTCTGTTGTCACATCATTCCTTTTGAAAGGAGTTTAAATATTTTGTTTATACATATTGAAGTCGTCAGCTTCCTAAATTATAGAACTCTTATTTCCTATATCACTATTTATGGCTCTATCGTATTCGCGTATTCAATGCAAGTATCGGTTCTTATTTTCTGTTGTCACACCGGATAATATATTTCACTGTACAGAATATTGGACTATCTTACAATAATAATAAATCACTCGATTTCAAAACATTCTTTGTATGCATTATACCAAGCATCTCTTAGATATAGTATGCAGAATTGCAGACATTTTATTGTATTTAGATCTTACAGTAGAATCGGAAAATAATAAACATAAAAATGAAGTTCAATAATACTCTGAACGCTCGTATGAACACACATACTGTCGCACGAAATAATAATAAAACTATTATAATAACAGTTCAAGTAAGATACACAAAGGAACCTTCTCTTGATGCAAGAAGTTTAGATTTGACATTGAGCTTGTAAGGACTTACATAAGTAGACTAAAGTATTATTTCTACAGTAGTTAAGATTTTATGAACTCTTTTGTCATAATATAGTAATTGTATATTCCAATACTTAGCCGTAGAATAGTAATTCACAAACATAATTTAGAGTATATTACTTTATGATAATACTGACACCAAACACGTGAAAGGTTTGCCGATTACAAAAATTGTTATCGCATGTTCATTTTGCTTTATGTAATTCTACTTTGATTACTGTCTACAACCCTTTTTATCCTTATAATAGTCGTTATTCCATATATTTTACACCATAAACTGTATTTGCTTTCATAACATTCATCATATTTATCGTTTTTCCGTGAAATCGGTAGTTATTATTTCCTGTTTACCTATACCCATGCTTGCCCATGCTGAATAATGAATAGATTAGTGTTATTCTGAATTGCAACCTACTAAATAAAGATTCCAAAACGAAATACAATACGCAATTACGAAATTGCACAATATGACCGCCTTTAATCCTATGAAGATGTGACGCTTCTTTTGCAAGACACCTTAAATGGGTCGTTCATGTTCTTAAGGTTCTTTCTCAATCATCTCGACACATGGTGGTACTTTAAAATCCTTCATGTCATAACTCACAATGGTGTTATCGGCTAAGTAATCAGCTTACGTTTGATCGTGTAATTTTGTATAAGTCTTTCGTAATATAAAGAAGTCGTGTCTGGCGTGTAACTGTTTGCCATCTTAATATTGAGTGCATCCATTTTGCTACCTTACTATATTTGAGCGTGCGATGCTTCTATCACTTATAATAAAAGTTACTTGTTTGTTTGAAGTATTAAAATAACTGTTACAATTTCAATATAATATTTTTGGATCTTTTTAATTGCTCAATAAATCCACGTTTAAGAATATACTTCTAACAAAAGAAATGACGTTTGCTTCCCTCATTTATTAAACAGTACTGCGGTTAAATGATTAGTTAATTTTAAAAGGACTGCTTCCATTTTCATAAAGTTCAGGTACTTATAGATCTTCCCGACTATATCTATCATTATTTCATTACATTGTACTTGTATTGTTGTCAACATTTTCAAGTAAGGAAACTTGCTGTAGTAGGTACACTATCGTTCATATTTTCAATAGAAATTTCTACAGCAAGATAAGTTTTCGCAGGATTTTACAAAAGCGTATATCCTTACTATAGAGAATGGATGCGTCGATAAAATTGGGACGTGATTTCTTCGCTGAATTCTCCAATCTTTTCATCTCCTTTGGATCGCCAGTAGCTGTGGCACCGAGCGTAGCGAATCGTCGAGTGGGAATATCTATGGCATTCACAATCGGGACGAATAGAGAAATCGTATTATTAAAGCACTCCCTCCAGGCATATCAAAAATATTGTGATAGTCGTCGACTGCGAACGCACTACGTATTTCCAAACGGACCCATCATTATCACATAATTTCAGGCAAAAAAGGAAACATTTTTGAATTTAGAATTTTGTAAGATCAGAAAATTCTACGCCACAGACAATAAAATGAAAGTGATCCTCGGAGTTAAGATATCTAGTCAGTCCTTGAAATTTCTCTAGAGCTCTGCATACGTAATGTAATGTAAAGAGTCGCAGGGAATGTTATTAAACTTTTTTAATTTATTTAATGAAATTTACTTTTGTCGGGTGTGCTGTGGACATAAAAGACAGCAGAATTAAAACTCGACCATTTATTTTATATTTCATTCTAGACTTTATTCAATTTTTTTATGTTCTGAGCTGTTTGTTACACAGTACCTAACTGGCACACTGGCAAGCGGCGCAGCGACAAGTAACTAAAATCTTCATATACTAATAATGAAATTAACTAAACCAACTGAACACAATAGTTTGTAATTGGTATGTATGTTATGATTTTACTCCTTTACGCCGCAACTCTCGAATCGATTTTATTGAAAGAAACGGACATAGATTTGGTGTTTGATTTAAAAATAAGCTACGTTTTAGACCAAAATATTCATGGTTCCTACGAATACACGTCAGGATCGCGCGCAAAAATGTCGCCAGTTTACTGGTGTTAAAAAAGTTTGTTTTGACACCAATGACAACGGCGTGAGTAGTAAGCGGTCGGCAGTATCGTTTATGGACCGCGTAACGCCACAGATCCCTTCACTATGTTATTAGTCCACCCATGCGTTTCCACAGGGACGGTTGTTTTTCAGATAGAGGATTTTTTTTCAGATAGCGCTACTTTTTTCTTGTACGAAGAAGATTTATGGTTAAATGTTATGGGCTAATCCTTAGGTTCATATCCGTGTTCCTACGGGATTTAGGGATACTAACTTCCAAGCAGATGGAGCCGCGGGCAATTGATATAATTACAAAACTTTAAGTAAACAATGCAATAGCTCTAATACAATATGTAAATAGGTTAGTTATCAGCCATCGGGGGACAGACATCCCGTGGGAACGATAACAATTTGCCTGCCGCCACTCGAGGCTGGACTACACACGTTGCTTTCAATAATTCATGAAGTCCTAGTCGCTGCGTCCGCTGCGCCGAACTGTCTAATTATGGCAAACAACACAATTGACTTATTCCCACCTCGCTCGGTTATCGAACTCACCTAGGACCAACCGCTTAGTTCAATCACGATAACAAGGTCGTTAGTCCATCAGTGACGCAACAAATGGCGGCGACCTCGCCGAATATATCACGAAGCGCGATAGGGTCACGTCACTCGTAAATTCTGTTTCCGCGTCGACAATTCCTGATGTTCGAGAAACTTATATTCACGAACGATGCTGCATATAGATTGCATTATTTCTATCATCGCTCGAAACTGGAATGATCTTCATGAAAAATAGAGCTAGTCACATTTGTACACTGTGCAAGGAAAACACCGTGGGACCGCTTTAGTTGTAGTAATATAGGTAAATGAGGACACTTCTTGGAGGATGAACTTCTTGAACTTACGCGCTCACTGTTTATTATTATAAATGCGAATATGAATTTTGGTTACCAAGCGAGGCGTTACATTCCTTCGATTGCTCTCGAGTCTCGACGTTTTACTCCAGCATTATCGCAATGAGCCATAAAAGTTTAAAGCCGTCGTAAAGGCAGCTCCTCTGTTTGGTCCGAAGCGATGGCGAAAACGTCACAGTAACGATGTGGCGATTGTCGATGTGGGCGATATCTGTGAACGCGAAATTGGACGCTGCACACGAAATGCTTGACATTTTAGACTTCAGAGGAACGGAATTTGAGGTTGAAGGAAATCACATTACTGAAATCCAATCTTTCGCTTAACTGTGAGGAATGTTTATTTACTTTTACGCTAGCAAGAGGAAATCTTCACAGCAACTTTAAGTGCCCGTATGTTTTACCATGAAGGTTTTGCAAATTGCACATAATATTTAATTTTACAAATAGCGAATTTTCATTCACTTACTTGCAGATATTTACACACTGATATATGTTAATTAGGTATTTATTTTCTGACGTATAAAAGTAAGATTATTAGGGGTTCAAAAACTAGAACCCTAGAAACTTAGAACTGTCTTAAAATTAGTTCTCTAGGATTAATAAGAAGTATTTTTTTAATCCATGTATCTATGACCGCATCTATTCGGGTTATTCTTTTCTTCTTTTTGTATTTGTCAGGACAGGGTTCGTTAGTATATGAGAAAAATTTTATAAAAATTCTCGGGACAAAATAGTTCCCTAAATTTACCAAGCAATTTAACATGGATTTAACTGAAACATTCTTTGCTTCTCTTCTTTTTGTCACCCAATTACCTGTAAAAAAAAGAGGCAGTAGGAAGTGCTAAAGACATCAGTAAATGATGGTCTTAATATTAAAGTATTGTCATTGTCTTCGCTGCTAGATTTGACGCTTCTCCGATAAATCGACAGCACCTGTAGCTATAAGGCTTGGTTGCTTGACTTGACTTTAACCGAGACGTTATCGTTAAATATGGCGGCCTGACTCTTACGTCTTTCGAAATAAGTGTCAGACCGCTATATTTAACTATGACGTTTCGGTTAAAGTCAAGTCAAGCAACCGAGCCTAAGTATAGCATTTTTAGAGAAATGGAACGAAATTAAAAATGTATGAAAATAATAGCTAAATTGGTCACGTGACCTCGCGCATTCTTGTACTTTTTTAGGGTTTCGTACCCAAAGGGTAAAAATGGAACCCTATAATTAGCGAGACTTCGCTGTCCGTCGGTCCGTCTGTCACCAGGCTGTATATCTTTCGAACCGTGGTCCGTGATAGCAATGGACTTGAAACTTTTACAGATGATGTTTGGGACTCTCATACGACAAACATCATTTTTTGATCAGCGCCATCTATCGGCATGAAAATTAAGTTACAAAATATCAAACTAAGAATTGAATATGAATTCAACAACATGGGCAAACTAGAAGTGTTTTGGTTGGAATTGCTTTTGATGGTACGGAACCCTCAGTGCGCGAGCTCGACTCGCACTAAGCCAATTATTATTTATGTTTTGACAACATAAGAGTTATAAGCAGTGATAGCTCAGTGGTTCTGACCTCTGCCTCTCATAAGGAGGTCGCGGGTTCGAATCCGGGGCACGCACCTCTGACTTTTCCGAGTTATGTGCGTTTTTAGGAAACTAAATATCACTCGCTTAGCGGTGAAGGAAAACATCGTGAGGAAACATGCATGCCTGAGAGTTCACAAAAAAAAATGTTCTTGAAGGTGTGTGAAGCCCGCCAACCCGCACTTGGCTAGCGTGGTGGGCTATGGCCAAACCCCTCTCAGTCTGAGAAGAGATCCGTGGGCCGTGGGACATAAAAAGGTGTTGAGAGAGAGAGAGAGATGTTTTGACAACGCATTGATAGAGCTGCTGGGTAAGCCTACGCATCGCCACCGCGTATTGACGGTCGCAGAGAGTCAATAGAAAGCTCGACATTGGGCCGGTGTCGGCAGCCGGCGGCGAAGTGGGTTGTGGGTGCAGGCGAGCGCAAGTAGGTGAACGTGTCGAGGCCGTGACGTCACGCGCTTTCTCTGCGCCCGCGTCCGTTGTGCAACGGCGGCCGTAGCGTGAGCGATGCATTTTTCGGTGTTCCAATTTTAAAACGAAATTTCTTTTCGGACGGTACAACAGGGAGGTAGGTCAAAGGAAATGGATTTTTCATTCAAGAAAATCTCGACGTGAAGACAATTCACGAAAATCCTGTGGTTTTCACAGACTAGTTGAAACTCTAGGTCTCGGTTTTTTCTCCATATTATGTCACTATGTCATCTATAAAAATTAATCAGAAGCCTCCACAATAGCTAGTTATACAAGCGTAATTAAAGATTTCGGACTCAAAAGAGTTAGTGGGACGTAGAACGTGTAAAATTGTAGTGAAAGTTTTCGTATAGAGTTGAAAATTAAAAATCACGTAATTAGAATAGGTAGGTACACAAAAAGGTGAAGAGAAGAAGGATAGAAAAATGTCTAATTGTTTGTAATTTCTTGTCCTCCTGAACTCAGTAATTGGTATAATAAGAAGTAATTGATATTAAAAGAAATTAGTTGGGATAATAATAAGCTGTAGGTAATTAGTATCAAGTAGAGCGAAAGTCGAGAAATATTAGAAGATAATAATCCATGAAAACAGAAACATTGTATTTATACGTAGCTAAAGCCTGAAGTAAATATTAATATTACAACATTTTTGCACAAGATTCTATCGTTTGAACTTCGTCTATGTAATATAGATAGGTGTATTGTATTTATGGGTAAACGTCCATTTTGTTTTAAATGCTTTGCGTTCAACTTCTCCTGTACGTTGTTTTGTATTGCAGTTTGTATTTTATATTCCGTCGTAAAATGTTTAAGACACAGTTTATTCTCGATCATAAAACAATGTAAACATGCATATCTAGCGCTTGCATGCACATGCAATTTGCTTATAAAATTATAGCATATTAAGTAGTTTTTTTTGTTACAAAGGCATGGGATCGTTTGTGAAAATGATAAGGGACTAATATTTCTGAATTGAAAATTTGTTTAGGCGTATAGGGGATTTTTGAGATGGGTGAAAGCCATGATCTAGACAGTAACTGACGCCTCACACTGTTACCATAACCGACTCCTCTGTGTATTGTATATATCTATAGTATATAGTCTGACGAATAAAAGACGAGAGAAGGTATGTTCCTTACTTGGGATAGGCTAACTGACCCCGTCCTTGTTGGGAATTTCGATAAATCCTACCTTATCCCTTTTCTTCTTCTGAAGAAGAGAATCTCTATACAAAATAATTGTGAGTAGGTGAATGAATGAATAACTACGGGTTTCCTTTTTGTAACTAAATACAAATCTTATAACGATGATATGAATAACTATGGAGTATTTAAAAAAAATATAGGCTAAGGTGCGCAATTTAAAACAACATCTTCGCCATTTAAAATACTTCTTTCAAATACTTACGAGCTCAATAAATCGCTGTAAAACGATTGGCTTGAAGTTAAAATAAAGAGAAAAACACTCCATACACACGTTTTATGTATTTAAAACCTCACTGGGCGATGGAGATTCAAGATTTCTCGCTATCTCGATCGACTGCAGACGTGTTAACCTACTTCGTGACAAAGAGTGCTTTTATAAAGCTTTGCGCTTATTTATTTACAGCAAAAAACCAGCCAAGGTCGTAATAGGTATATGGAACAGTATAGCGTGCAACTTCCAATCTAAAGTCGATAATATAATTGTGAAATATCGATAAAATTATTTTGTTGCATGACAAACTACGTATATCATTCTGTAGATAAAATTAAATGCATTTCTTTACTTAAAAAAAGTTCTTTAGTTAAAAAAAATAGGTAGGTACATCACCTACAATCCAGATTATAGACTGCAAGAGGGTTTAGAATTAGAAACCGGTGTGAAAAAAAAACGATTTTCGAATTAACCGGTTTTTCAGAGGGCCTATTCTGTATCGTTAGTTAGCTACTCGCGCCGGGTTATTAAAGTACGAAAACGGAGGCAAAAATACTGTTTTTGTATTATTTTTTCACAAGTTACCAACCTAGGTTGGTTTAGCATCATGTCAACATACCATGCTAGTTGCTAAGTTATACAAAAATAAGCCCACAGGAGTAGTATGATACGCCGGTTCCAGCGCACTTCCGGCCGAAGGCCGGACATACTGGCCGTAGGCCAGTGTCCCCCGGCCGTAGGCCGGGGAAAAAGTAGTATGATACGCCGGTTCCAGCGCACTTCCGGCCGAAGGCCGGACATACTGGCCGTAGGCCAGTGTCCCCGGCCGTAGGCCGGGGAAAAAGTAGTATGATACGCCGGTTCCAGCGCACTTCCGGCCGAAGGCCGGACATACTGGCCGTAGGCCAGTGTCCCCGGCCGTAGGCCGGGGAAAAAGTAGTATGATACGCCGGTTCCAGCGCACTTCCGGCCGAAGGCCGGACATACTGGCCGCAGGCCAGTGTCCCCCGGCCGTAGGCCGGGGAAAAAGTAGTATGATACGCCGGTTCCAGCGCACTTCCGGCCGAAGGCCGGACATACTGGCCGTAGGCCAGTGTCCCCCGGCCGTAGGCCGGGGAAAAAGTAGTATGATACGCCGGTTCCAGCGCACTTCCGGCCGAAGGCCGGACATACTGGCCGTAGGCCAGTGTCCCCCGGCCGTAGGCCGGGGAAAAAGTAGTATGATACGCCGGTTCCAGCGCACTTCCGGCCGAAGGCCGGACATACTGGCCGTAGGCCAGTGTCCCCCGGCCGTAGGCCGGGGAAAAAGTAGTATGATACGCCGGTTCCAGCGCACTTCCGGCCGAAGGCCGGACATACTGGCCGTAGGCCAGTGTCCCCCGGCCGTAGGCCGGGGAAAAAGTAGTATGATACGCCGGTTCCAGTGCACTTCCGGCCGAAGGCCCCAGTAACCCCAGTCGGTGACTGGGGTACTAAATGCATTCATTTAACGGATGTGTGGGGCGATGGGAATGGGGGGATGACGAGTAAAAGGTTAGCGTGGTATGGACATGTTATGCGGAGGGATGAAAATCATGCAACTAAAAAAACAATGAGTATGCTTGTGCAGGGGCGAAAAAGTATAAGGAAGACCGAAAGAGATGGATGGATTGCGTGAAAGAAGACATGCGTGTGAAAAGAGTGGATTGCGAGTTGGCGGCTGATAGAAGCGAATCGAAAAAAATAACATGTTGTGTCGACCCTCCACATAACGAGGGAAAGGGGTAGGAAGAAGACTAACCTAACCTAAAAAGGGACAAACCTAACCTATCAGGGCAAACGTGCTAGGGTGCGTATATATTAATATATACTAACCTAACCTAACCTAACCTAACAGAGCAAACGAGCTAGGATACGAGTATATTATTATATACTAACCTAACCTAACCTACCCTAACAGAGCAAACGAGCTAGGGTACGAGTATATTATTATATACTAACCTAACCTAACCTAACCTAACCTAACCTAACAGAGCAAACGAGCTAGGGTACGAGTATATTATTATATACTAACCTAACCTAACCTAACCTAACCTAACCTAGACAGAGATAAACCTAACTTAACCTAACCTAACCACTAACCTAACGTAACTCAAGTTTTTTTATTGACAATTGATCAAACCTTATTAGTTGGACGAACGACAGCAAGAGTATTAGAAAGTTGTTGGATTTGATTGATCAATCTTACGTTTTCGTATTTAAGCAATTTCTCAGCGCTCGTTCCAAAAACAAGGGAAATTAATATTTCCAATAAAATGTAGTAGATCAATAATAATATTCTACCGTACACTCCTATGAAAGCGGCAAATCTTTTAATCTCTAAAACATAACAAAGAAATATTCATACAAATCGAATCATTGATCTTTAAGAACACAGGAAAGCAATAGAAACTGCCAGCTCTATTCAAAAATGTAAAATAACTCATTGTTTAAAATGTTGTAGGCCGATAAATATCTACCGACTATTTACCGAAGGCCCACCCTTTTTTACTTAAGCTAAAATCACGAACAACGTGGGTGGTACAAAGCATAAAAAAATACAAGATAAAACTCGCATCCGTCCGTTGATAACAGTAACAAAGTAATATACTTACAAATGTAATCATTGATCTTTAAGGAAACAGGAAATGCATTAACTCATTGTGTATATTGTAGGAGGCAGATAAGATCTACCTCTAAAAGGGTACAATTTATCAGTCCATGCGTTTTGAAACCGAACAAAAACTTTGTTAGCTAAATCAACGTGGGTGGTGCAAACATAAAAAAATACAAGATTAAACTGGCGTCCTAACCATGTTTTTATAACAAAGATACGAACCCTTTCCCAAACCCTCGGGTATGCCTACCTAATTCAGGTAGAGATTTCTAAAGTTCCTGTCAAAACTTGCATCGTTCAAGAGCAGGTATATAAAGGCTCATTTTATCTTAAATTTCATAAGCTTACTTAGTGTTGTATTGATAGTATCTAAGTGGTGCTAAAAATATAGTTTTCGTATCTAGATTGATCTGTGTGAGTGTGAATATCAAAGTACTCAAAATGGAGGTAAGAAAACAAATTATTATGATTTTATCTATTGTGTTTAATGTCTTCAGTATTTGTTGATCATGTCTATTTTTTTGAGTTAAAAAAAAATAAACACTTAATAATATGAATTAAATACTTATTGCTATCGAGCTAATTTCTTTTTTTTCTTATTTCAGAATTCACAGCACGAAGAATTCGCCTTAAATCAATTTTATTATCCACTTAACCTTTCTGATGAAAGTGATTCATTTAATAACAAAAAGACTACACAGAAAAGAAGTAACAGCATAGATATTTTCTTCGAAAAACCAAAGAAAAAGAGAAATAGCAATAATTCCTCGTGTGTAGCACAAGCATGTGATGGAGGTCTTTCATATATCTCATCTAATGAAGGAGATAGTGCTAACGCTACTCACTTAATCAAAATAGATGTCTTTGAAATGAAGAATCTGAAAAACGTGTTACCCCTTGATCACTGGAAATATGCGGATTTGCGAGTAAAGTACTACGTG
Source organism: Coenonympha glycerion (assembly GCA_963855885.1). Lineage (NCBI taxonomy): Eukaryota > Metazoa > Arthropoda > Insecta > Lepidoptera > Nymphalidae > Coenonympha > Coenonympha glycerion. The sequence continues at coordinate 6,876,686 of OY979628.1, forward strand.
CAGTCAGATAGTGATAAAACTTATCAGAGAACGCGGGATATTGTTTACAATATAACAAAGCAAATCGCAGAAAAAAAGATTGTAAAAAATATTTTGTGGGCAGAGAACGCAAGGGTCAATAGATTTATCATTCACAAAACAAAAAAAAACTACAAAAATAAAACAATACAAAACAGACCTTCAAATCGGCGGTAACTTTCTTAACAATGTAAATACAAAACGAACAAAGCAGGCAAATGAGATGCGGTACTTCAATAACATATTTTTTTATCATGTGGTTCTCCCCTCTCTTGGTTAGTCTTTACGAAGAGCCAAAACAAAATATAAAACCTCGGGCTTTTTACTTTAGATTACATCTTTCTACGCATCTTACCACAAGCTCCAATATGTCTCAATGTCAAATATTTGATCCAATTTACGATGAAGAATTGAATATAATTTGTGAGGAACAAGAAAAAGAACACGAATTGAATAAAAAGTTAGTTGACTTATGTGTACAAGTAGAAGAGGAACAAGAACGTGAATTGAATGCCATGTTAGTTGACTTATGTGTGCAAGTGGAACGAGAAAATCAGACAATTTCGTGAGTATTTTTATTATTTACTTTTTAATCATCAAAGGTTCTTAAGGGTTCTAACTTGTTTGAACTTGTCTTTTTAAAATGGTGGGGCTATCCGTATATAAATGCATCGTTTACGTTTTAGCTACATTCATTGAGTGTTCAGTTGTGATTGTAAAATAGCTACTATGGAGGCTTTATCCAATAACGATATAAGTGTGTTTACAAAATCATTTGTGATTAACAAAATGCATAGATACATACGACTGTGGTACATCTCTGATAAACTTCCTAGATGGATGATAGATGATCCAGAGATTAAACCATTTTATACACCCTGTAAAGGGCACTCTACTTCATCGTCATGTGAAGCTTTTGATGAAATTGATGGCGTATTTTCTATGATAGCATATTGTGATATGTGTACTAAAAACGGTATAATATTATTTATTCACCAATAACGGATGTAACGCTGATTTTTAGACACTTATTTGATTTCTTATTTTCTCAGATCGGTGCAAGCTGGTGCAGGTCTGAAAAGAAAGGCTGATGGTGCAGCAACATCAACACATTCTTCCAGTCAACGATCATGTTCTCAAGAGCCTTCTCCATCTACGGTGACACTAAGATCAACAAAGGAACAATCGAATTCAACATCCGTAAGATCTGCAAACTATAATTACATTGAGTGTCCTAGTTGTAAAATATATGTAAATCGTAAATACTTTGCTAATCACCTTAGAAGCAAAGCACATATTAATAATATTCTTCTTAATACGTCAATTGAAAGCTTAAATAATGTTCAATTAATTGAAAACGCATTTGGTCGGCGAATTGCTACATACAGAATTTCTAGTAATAGTTCGAGTAATTTAGAATTTCAAACACCTGAACATTTTCTAAATTCAAATAAGAATACTATCCACAGCCTGCTTGATGTCCTCTTAAAGGAACATAAATCAATTAAAATAAATTTTCTGTTAAACGGGGATTTTATTCAAGCTTCAAAAGGTTTAAAAAATAACTTCGATTTTCAAACGACAAATTATGTGTTTTGCTTAGGTAGTGAGCTCGATAACATTTATACTGATATATTTAATGATATTTCGAATAAAGTCAGTAATTTTGAAAAGAAAGATAGTGGTTGGAGTCTTAAAAATATAAATTACATTGATTTAAACATAAACAAATTTAACCCATTAAAAGGATCTTCGTATATAGACCTTCCACAAGATATTAAAAATAAAAACGCTGTAATCAATGTTAAAAATAATGACCATCAGTGTTTTCAATGGGCAGTTCTCTCTGCTTTGTATCCGGTTAAAAAAAGCTCAGATAGAGTTAGTTCATATACGTCAAAGCAAAATTCTTTAAATTTCACAGATATCCCATTTCCCGTAAAATTGAAGGATATTAAAAAGTTTGAAAAACTTAATAATTTAAGTATAAATGTTTTCGGACTCGAACATCAAATAGAAAGCAATTCCACAAAAATTGTAGGACCTCTTTACTTTACAAAAAGTCGAAAACAAAAACACATAAATTTATTATACATAGATAATGGATCCAATGGTCACTATTGTTACATTAAAAACTTGTCTCGACTAGTCAGTCGACAGTTGAATGAACATAATCATGCTAAACATATTTGTGATGGTTGTCTGATTTATTTCCAATCAGACAGTCAACTGAAGTCTCATCAAGAGTTTGATTGTAATCATATCAGAACGGATTTACCAGACATCACCAAAGCTAAAGTATTTTTTGATAACTATGGTAGGAAATTAAAATTGCCATTTGTAATTTACGCAGATTTTGAAGCATTTTTAAATCCTGTTCAAGGATGTGACAGTAATCCCTCTACTTCGTTCACAAGAAATATTCAAAAGCATGAAGTTCATAGTTTTGGATACTACATTAAATGTACTTTCAACCCTTCAATATCGAAATATGAAACACATACAGGAAAAAACTGTTCAAAAGTATTTATGGAGCATTTAAGTAAAGATATAAAACGTATATATGACGAACACTTAATTGTAATTGATCCACTTCCTCTTACAAGTAATGATAAAGAAAAAATATCTTTAACTAGGACGTGTTACATATGTGAAAAACAATTGAATTCCAATGATAAAATTGATTTTGATAAGTACACTGGAGTTTTCATGGGTGTCTGTCATAAAAGATGCAGTAAAAAGCTTGACACTCCTCAATTTATTCCCATAATTTTACACAACCTCAGTAACTACGATGCTCATTTTATAGTACATGCACTTAACTTTTCAGAAGGCGGGGTAAAAGTTATACCTCAAAATAAGGAACGATATATTTCGTTTTCAAAAATGTTGAAAATCGGTGATAAGGATATTGAGTTAAGATTTATTGATTCTTTTAAATTTTTATCATGTAGTCTAGAATCTTTAACAAATAACTTAAGTGATGAAGACTTTATTGAATTGCGTAGAAATTGTCAAAATGAAACAGACTTTCTTTATTTAAAACGTAAAGGTGTATATCCTTATGAATATATGACATCATTTGACTCCTTAAAGTTAACTTCACTTCCTACTCAAAAGCAATTTTTTAACACACTTACAAATAGTGCTATTACAAATGAGGATTATAAACATGCTAATGAGGTTTGGTGTCATTTCAAGTGTCGTAATATGAGTGATTATTCTGATCTTTATCTTAAAACTGACGTACTTCTACTGACGGACATATTTGAAAATTTTAGAAATGTGTGTATTAAAACGTATGATTTAGATCCTGCTCAGTATTACACAGCACCAGGTCTTAGTTGGGATGCAATGCTAAAACATACACAAGTAGAACTAGATCTACTAACAGACTTTGAAAAAATTGCATTTGTAAAATCCGGTATACGTGGTGGTGTCTCACAATGTAGTAACCGTTATGCACAAGCTAATAATAAGCATATGGATAAATTTGATAAACAAATTCAATCATCTTATCTTTCGTTTTTAGACGCTAATAATTTATACGGTTGGGCTATGAGTCAATACCTTCCCACAGGTGATTTTCAATGGGTAAATTGTGATACCAATTTTAATGTATCAATTGATTCTGATATAGGCTATATTCTTGAAGTAGACTTAGAATACCCTCAGGAACTACATGATTCACATTCCGATTTTCCTCTTTGTCCAGAAAAAATTATTACAGGTGAGAGTAAAAATTTGCAATTAGTTCCAAATCTGTTCGATAAAACTAAGTATATAATTCATTACAGAAATCTGATTCAATGTCTAGACATGGGTTTAAAGTTAAAAAAAGTACATCGTATTTTAAAATTCAATCAAAGTCCCTGGTTGCAAAAATATATCGATTTGAATACCCAGCTACGAATATGTGCGCAATCTGATTTTGAAAAAGATTTTTATAAATTAATGAATAACTCAATATTTGGTAAAACGATGGAGAACATCGAAAAACGAGTGGATGTGAAATTATGCACCCATTGGGAAGATATAGGAAAAGTTGCTGGTGCTCAAACTCTTATTGCGAGACCTGAATTTCATAGTCTTTCAATATTTGCTGAAAACTTTGTTGCTGTTCAACTTCGTAAAACTAAATTACTATATAATAAACCTATTTACTTAGGTTTTTGCATTTTGGACATTTCTAAAACTTTAATGTATGATTTTCATTATAAATATATGAAAAACAAATTTGGTTCAAATTGCAAATTACTCTACACTGATACTGACAGTTTTATTTACCAAATTTTCACTGATGATTTTTATGAAGATATTAAACCTGACTTAAATGATTACTTTGATACATCAGATTATGCTTCCTCTAATATTTTTGATTTCCCGCAAATTAACAAAAAAATTGGTTACTTTAAAGATGAAAATAATGGTGAAATTTTAACGGAATTCGTTGGCTTACGATCGAAAATGTACGCATTTAAAACACAAAATCAATTCAGTGCTAAAGCAAAAGGAGTAAATAAATCAGTTACAAAAAAATTTCAAATGGAAAATTATAAATCGGTTTTATTTGAACAAAAAAATGAAATTTGTGAAATGTATAGATTTAAATCAATAAAACATGTTATTTTCACTCAAAAAATCAACAAAATTTCTCTGTCACATTCAGACACAAAACGTTATTTAATTAACAATTCTACTGATACTTTAGCTTGGGGACATTTTAAAATAAACTCATTTAATAATCAATCATAATAATAGCAGTAAGGTTTTTGATTTGTACAGTACTTTGTATTGTTTTTTTTTTTAATAATAAGATTGTTTCTTCTATTTATAAGACTTACAATTAGTTTTTACATAATGATAATTATGATAATATTAAACTTTCTGATAATAAACTTATTGTCTAAATACGTTGTCGTGTAATTTATTTCTCCATATTCCTGTTAAACTTAATACAGATCACACGCATTTACAGTAATGTATCATTTTCTCCATCCATTCACTGCAATAGTAGCAGGACCAAGCGGATGTGGTAAATCAAATTTTGTTACAAATTTCCTTAAACATTGTAAAGAAATATGTAACACACAGTTTGATCAAGTTTTATGGTGTTATGATGAAATGCAGCCTCTTTATAATCTAGAAAATGTAACATACATTCAAGGACTTCCCGAAATGAGAATGTTTGATGGAAAGTATCCTTAGTTGATCATTATCGATGATCTCATGCGGGAGTCCGATGGTCGTATCGTAGATATTTTTACAAAGGGAAGTCATCATAGAAATTTAAGTGTCTTTTACATAACACAAAATCTATTTCATCAAGGCAAAGGACAAAGAGATATTTCGCTCAATACGAGCTATATTATTTACTTCAAAAACCCTCGAGATCGAACACAAATTCGTCATTTAGCACGTCAAGTGTTTCCAGATAATTCGAAATTTGTTGAAGAAGCTTATAAAGATGCTACTGCTGAACCTCATGGTTATCTAATGATTGATTTAAAGCAAAATACGAACGATGCATGTCGGTTTAAAAGCAAAATCGATCCCCCTAATGATAAATGCGTAGTATATGTTCCTAAAAAGGGGTTTAAATATGGTTCGCATCATACAATTCTAATCAGTACCAAATAATGATTGAAAGTAGCATAACGTCTGATATAAAAAAGACGAGGTGTGCATTACAAACTTTTAAACCAAAATATCGCAAAATCTTACTACGTTCTCTTAAAACAGATGAAATCAATCGTGTATGTGAATATTTAAAAGAAATTTTTAAAGACAATATCCCCAAAAAGGAAGTGAATCAACAAACTTTTAGTATTGTAAAACTAAATTGTTTCTTTTCTACAAATGCTATTTAAATATTAATCAATTTAAAATAATGTATGGACGTGTGAAAACTCATAAAGACTTACTGAAAGCTTTACTCACTCTTAGACCTAACCTTCGTTCAGTATTATTAAAAGCGTGTAAGGACGAAGAAATTAATTGCATCATAGAGTGCATTTTTAATACATTAAATGGTAAAGTACCTCTGAAGGATAGTGACAAATCTAAGCTGAAAAAACATAAAACTGTTCTGAGAAAAATAATTAAGAAAGGGAGGGGTAAATTCAGAAAACGTATTATCATTCAACAAGGAGGAGCATTTTTACCAATTATATTAGGAGCTGTTTTGAATGGATTGATGAATTTATTCTAAAAATGGAGAACACAAAAAAAATGATTCTCATTGAACCTGAGGTTATTGAAAGACTAAAATCTCGAGATACTGCACATGAAGATTCTTTGTCTAGATTAGATAAAGAAATGCAAAATATACTTAAAAGTAAAAAGGACGATCGCGAGAAATGGTCATTGTACATGCAAATTTTACAAAGATATCTCCACTTCGCTGGTGAAGAAAGGAGACCGTTAAGGCTACCGATTATCATGGAAAATGAGGAAAAACAAAAACATGAGGGCACTGTCTTTAAAAAGGAAAGTGAACGCAATGACTCATCAGTCAATGAAGACTTTGAGGATGATCAACACGTACATGGTTTTTCAATTGATATGATATACACCCCCACTTACATAAAGAAGCTTATACCAAAATCATATCGAAAGAAAGCTGAAATACTATTAGATATTCTGTTAAATAATAAAGACAAAATCAGTTGGAAAAACGATGGTTCGTTGATCATTGATAATGATATCGTGGAAAATAGTAATATAGTGGATCTAGTGAATTATTCTTTGAGATCTTTAAAACGTTCCAAGCCTAATGGATGGGACAAATTTATGGAAACTTTAAAAGTGATAAGAGCGCCTTCAAGCTGTATCGGTAATCCTGAAGCTATCGAGCATATAAGTAGTATATCCCCTAATACTAGAAGACAAAGTTCACCTATTATTATTAAAAGCCCTAAAATTTTATCATCAGATAAATTAAAAAATAAAAACGACGTTTGGGAAAGATGGAATCCGTACTAGATATAGCAGATATTTATTACGATGTTTCGAATCCTGCAGGTTACGGGAGCATAGATAAATTAACAAGAGCTTTAAAGGGTAAAATGAACCGAAAACAAATTAAGAAATGGTTGGAAGCTCAGGAAACATATACGCTGCATAAACCTGTACATCGAAAATTTCCTCGAAACAAATACATACTGTCTAATCTTAACGAACTATGGCAAGCAGATTTAAGTGATATGCGAACTTATTCTCAATATAACGATGGTTTTAACTATATTCTTTGTGTTATTGATGTTTTTAGTAAATACGCTTTCGCTAGAGCATTAAAAAAGAAAAATTCCGAAAGTATAAGACAAGCATTTGAAAGCATATTTACTGAAGCTAATACAACCCCCACCCACCTGCAATCAGATAAAGGTACTGAATTCGTATCAAAAGATGTTAGGCAATATTTTAAAAGCAAAAACATAAATTATTACACAACCAATAATCCAGATATTAAAGCCAGTATAGTCGAACGATTTCAGAGAACCTTAAAATCCAAAATGTGGCGTTATTTTACATGTAAAAATACCTACACTTATATTAATATTTTACAAGATTTACTTTATTCTTATAACCACAGTTTTCATTCAAGCATTAAAATGTGTCCATTCGAAGTAAATTCTAATAATATTATGATAGTTTGGAATAATTTATATGGAAAACTGAATAGTAAATTGAATAAAGCACAGAAAGCTCAGTTTTCCACTGGTGATTATGTAAGGATAACGAAATATAAACACATATTTCAAAAAGGATATGAAACAAATTGGAGTGATGAAATATTTATTATAACAGGTATGAAAAATAACATGTCTAGGGTGGTATATACACTTAAGGACCTACAAAACGAACCTATCGTAGGTACATTCTACGAGGATGAATTGCAAAAAGTAATATACAACCCCACCACTGAATTCAAAATTGATAAAATACTCCGTACTCGTTACTCAGGTAACAGAAAACAAGTACTTGTCAAGTGGAAAGGTTATCCAGATAAATTCAATAGTTGGATTTTAGAATCCAGTTTAAGACGTACATGATGGAAGATAATTTTTATTTAACTTTACTAAGTAATAGTTCAATGGAATACTTCCCAGAAAACAAGACTACTACGTTTTCGACAAAGATACCGAAATCGCTTATTTTGGAAGGAGAATGGTACGTGGGAGTAGTAGAAGTTCAATATCCTTGCACTATATTTAATGTACAAGAGAGTGAAAATATTGTTTTCACATCAAAATGGATGATCATGCCTGGTGAAGATACAAAGTACTCATTAGTACACTTTAAACATAAAATTCCTGCAATGAATTATGATAGCATTGAAGAAGTTATAAAAGCACTAAACAAATATACTTTACCAGAAATAACATTCCAGTATAATTTAATAACGAAGTTTGTAACAGTAGCTTGCTCGAATACTTATGTTGACTTGGTAAAGTTGTCAACCAAGTTATGCTTACAATTAGGTTTCGAACCTGACAAAAACCTTATTGAAAACGGAATTGGAACGTATCCTTCTAATATAAGTTTAGGGTTACCATCACAACTGTTCATATATTGTGATATTATAGAACCACAGATTGTAGGGGATACAATGGCTCCTCTTCTCAGAATTGTACCATTAGATCCTACAATACATGTATATGGAGCAAATAAAATGCATATTTTTTCACCACCCCATTATGTTCCAGTTATGCGCAGAGAGTTTGATGTAATAGAAATCGATATAAGGACAAGTTCTGGTAAAACAATACCATTCCAGTTTGGAACTACGTGTATTAAAGTACATTTTAAGAAAACAAAGTAAATAATTGCATTTATTATGCCTTGTCCGTATTTACATTATTATTCTCATCAAGCTGGTTCGGGTGTAGGTGCAATATATAAAGGCGCACCTTATCAACGAGGCCATGGTATTGGTAGCTTTTTAGGAGGATTATTCAGATCAGTTCTACCGCTTTTAAAAAATGGAGCAAAAGTTGTGGGTAAAGAAGCTTTGAGTGCGGGTGTAGGTCTTTTATCTGATATGATTAATGTGCAACCAATGGATGAATCTGTCAGATCACGTTTCAAAACAGCTACTTCAAATTTAAAACGAAAAGCTGATGAAAAAATTGATTCCATTATGCGAGGATCAGGATATAAAATAAAGAAACAAAAAAAGAAACGCGGCACTTCTAAAACCTCTCTCAAGCGGAACGGTTCAAAAAAGATAAAACAGTCTAATATAAAGGATATTTTTTCATAAAAGTATTAATAAACAATGTCATTTTTACATCATAATTCATGTGAATGTGTTAAATCAGAGTTGGACTTATTTGCTCTACCTTCGACTCAAACTAGCATTGAGGGAGGTCAGTGGATTCATTATGCCCCCATTTCCTCACTAACGGATGATGGACCCATTGAATTCTTAGTACCAGGAAACGGAGATGATTACATTGATTTGTCCCATACCTTACTTCATATCAAAGCTAAAGTTCAGAATGCCGATTCGAGTAATATTGCAGTGGGAACAAGCGTTGCACCAGTTAACAATTGGTTACACTCTCTTTTTAGTCAAGTGGATATTTATTTAAATCAAAAGCTTGTCTCTCCTCCTAATAACACCTATGGATATCGGGCTTACATTGAGACTTTGCTTAATTATGGTACAGCCGCTAAGAATTCACATCTTACCTGCGGGCTTTGGTATAAAGATACAGCTACAAAAATGGATTCATGTGACACATCAAATCATGGATACACTAAAAGGGAAGACATAGCAAAAGGAAGTCAAACAATTGAAATGATTGGTCATGTACATGCAGATATTTTTAATCAAGATAAGTTTTTAATCAATGGTGTTGAAATACGTCTTAAATTAGTACGCTCCAAAGATAGTTTTAATCTTATGTGTTCATCGGTGGACAGTAAATTCAAAGTACATATATCTAGTGCTAGCCTTATCATGCGTAAAGTTCGGATTAATCCCAGTGTGTTACTCGCTCATGAAAAAGTCTTATCTACTACTACTGCAAAATATCCAATCACTCGTGCTGAAGTAAAAGTGTTAACAATACCTTCAGGAATCCAGGGAAAAATGCTTGATAATGTATTTTTAGGACAAATACCAAAAAGATGTATAGTAGGTTTTGTAAGTAACTCAGCATTCAATGGTTCTCTTAATACGAATCCTTTTAATTTTGGTAATCATGGGTTAAACATGTTTGGTTTGTATGTTGATGGTCAATCTATACCATCAAAAACATTAACACCATCGTTTGAGGATAATTCGTTCATTAGTGCATATCATACATTATTCTCTGGTACAGGTATTCATTTCTTGAATGAAGGAAATGATGTATCTAAAGAGGAATATAATAATGGATACTGTCTGTTTGCCTTTGATTTAACTCCGGACTTATCTGCTAATTCAAACTCACATTGGAATCTCATAAAACGAGGTAGTGTAAGATTCGAAGTCCGCTTTGAAAGAGCTCTGACCACAACTCTTAATTGCATTGTTTACGCAGAATTTGATAATGTCATCGAAATTAATAAAAATCGAGATGTTAGCTTAGACTACAATAGCTAAGAGTTAATATAAATAGATTTCTTTTTTGTATTTAAATCATTTGCTTTCTACTTATTATATCACTAACATTCATATTAATTTATTTCTATTTAGGTAACATGGACACCAATGAAATTGAAAAATATCTAAAAGAAATTAGTCCAAGTATTCAATTTAATGTTTTTGCAGCTAACAAAATACCCATATATTTCACACCACCCACTTATATAATATCTAATTTAGATCCAGATACAAAACCAGGATCACACTGGGTTGCAATGTGTATAAATACTAAAGGTGTGGGTGAATATTTTGATTCGTTTGGTCGAAAACCTACAGGGTATCATGAAATCTTCCTCAAAACAAACTGTAGAAAGTGGATTTATAATAATAGAGTAATTCAAAACTATTTTAGCTCGTTATGTGGAATATATTGTTTAGTTTATATTTATTTTAAATGTAACGGTGTGTCAATGTCTGATTTTCTTGATTTTTTTTCTGATAATACTTTATTCAATGATCAAATTGTACAACACATGTTTAAGACATTTATAATAAAGAGATGAAATAAAAGATACTAAGAATAATTAAACATTGTTTTATTCATTTTATCCTATTACAATTATAGCTAAAAAGATTACTTAAAGTATTTTAAAAATATTACTTAAATAATATCTAGTTTTACACGTCTACGTCACATGAGACGAATCCACTGTCTTCAAACGGTGATTCTACTAGTTGCAGGTTATCATTCCCAAACAGTGCATCGGGTGAGTAAATCCTTTCTGGACTGTATATGGATGGTGACGGAGAAGAACAAGCACTTATTTCTGCAGAACATTCGCTGTCAGATTCGTAATCTCTATCAAAGGGCCGTACCACCATAAACCCTATGTCCCATGAAGGTGTAGGACTGGATCTTGAATAACATGGGTTATTTTCTACTTCCATATCTCCAGATAATTCGAATGCTCCTGTTTCAATATCTTCATAATATCTTATTCCAGCTATCGAGTTCACTTCGAGTTCCACTTCTACACAAAGGTTCACCATTTCCTCGTCGTAGGCGTCACTTATTTCTTGTTGAGATGTCATATTATGTTGCAAGTTAGAAATCAGAAGATGTATTAAAATTTTGTATAGACTTCGTGGTTCAAAACTTGCATAAAGAGAGGGGGGTAGTGCTTATAAGGTTCAAATTTGCTAAAGCTAGTTGTGTGCGAAGTATTCTTTACACGCTCTGAAGCGATGCAAGTTTAAACAGGAATTTTGTAAATCTCTACCTGACCCCACCTCTCAGGTATGCACCTGACAACAGGGGTTCGTCTCTTTGTTACTGTTATCAACGGACGGATGCGAGTTTTATCTTGTATTTTTTTTATGCTTTGTACCACCCACGTTGTTCGTGATTTTAGCTTAAGTAAAAAAGGGTGGGCCTTCGGTAAATAGTCGGTAGATATTTATCGGCCTACAACATTTTAAACAATGAGTTATTTTACATTTTTGAATAGAGCTGGCAGTTTCTATTGCTTTCCTGTGTTCTTAAAGATCAATGATTCGATTTGTATGAATATTTCTTTGTTATGTTTTAGAGATTAAAAGATTTGCCGCTTTCATAGGAGTGTACGGTAGAATATTATTATTGATCTACTACATTTTATTGGAAATATTAATTTCCCTTGTTTTTGGAACGAGCGCTGAGAAATTGCTTAAATACGAAAACGTAAGATTGATCAATCAAATCCAACAACTTTCTAATACTCTTGCTGTCGTTCGTCCAACTAATAAGGTTTGATCAATTGTCAATAAAAAAACTTGAGTTACGTTAGGTTAGTGGTTAGGTTAGGTTAAGTTAGGTTTATCTCTGTCTAGGTTAGGTTAGGTTAGGTTAGGTTAGGTTAGTATATAATAATATACTCGTACCCTAGCTCGTTTGCTCTGTCTAGGTTAGGTTAGGTTAGGTTAGGTTAGGTTAGTATATAATAATATACTCGTACCCTAGCTCGTTTGCTCTGTTAGGGTAGGTTAGGTTAGGTTAGTATATAATAATATACTCGTATCCTAGCTCGTTTGCTCTGTTAGGTTAGGTTAGGTTAGGTTAGTATATATTAATATATACGCACCCTAGCACGTTTGCCCTGATAGGTTAGGTTTGTCCCTTTTTAGGTTAGGTTAGTCTTCTTCCTGCCCCTTTCCCTCGTTATGTGGAGGGTCGACACAACATGTTATTTTTTTCGATTCGCTTCTATCAGCCGCCAACTCGCAATCCACTCTTTTCACACGCATGTCTTCTTTCACGCAATCCATCCATCTCTTTCGGTCTTCCTTATACTTTTTCGCCCCTGCACAAGCATACTCATTGTTTTTTTAGTTGCATGATTTTCATCCCTCCGCATAACATGTCCATACCACGCTAACCTTTTACTCGTCATCCCCCCATTCCCATCGCCCCACACATCCGTTAAATGAATGCATTTAGTACCCCAGTCACCGACTGGGGTTACTGGGGGCCTTCGGCCGGAAGTGCACTGGAACCGGCGTATCATACTACTTTTTCCCCGGCCTACGGCCGGGGGACACTGGCCTACGGCCAGTATGTCCGGCCTTCGGCCGGAAGTGCGCTGGAACCGGCGTATCATACTACTTTTTCCCCGGCCTACGGCCGGGGGACACTGGCCTACGGCCAGTATGTCCGGCCTTCGGCCGGAAGTGCGCTGGAACCGGCGTATCATACTACTCACAGGCCCTTAGTTCCAGTAACTTTACCTATTGAGCAATTACAACATTATAGCATGTTCAATGAACATACCTGTTGTACCAATGAGGCATAATCATACGCTCATTGCTTAAAGTTCGAATTATAAAATCAAAATATGTCACATATTGACCTACTTTATTCACAGACTTCTATAATTATTAAAAAGTTATTCATTATAACATCGCTGTACTATGGTAACATCTCTAGATAGTTGAATAATTTCCATTACGATACTCGGCTCTGGGTTCCTGTATTTTTATGTGTCGTCATCACAGACCAGGGAATAACTTTCTTTTCTCTGTGGTCGTCATAGCCAAAAGAGAGTGTGGATCCGTTTCATAAACTACTATTAGTGGGTATTTGAAATAGGTACCCATACAACTATACACTAAGTATACACGGAACTATGCAAGATATTTACCTAATTGTTGGTAGTACCATATTTAGCAACCAACCTCACTATTGCAGATGTTCACAAGATTTTCTATTAGGTTCCAGCTTAAGCTAAACCCAGACGAACTACTAAGGTATTTTGCTACTCGTATATAAGAGGCGACTGAAATTAGATTTGAGAATTGAGATTTACGTGGATTGCTTCGAATTTAATTGTTACGGATGCTTGCCTTAATTTGATTGAACAGCTTTGTATAAAAATTTGCACCTGAAAGACTTTTTATACATCTTTCATCATTATGTTTGACCCCATCATTGCTTTCTATGAAGCATGATTGTCGTCAAACGCAAGTTAAAGAGAATGACCAAAGGTGTCAAGTTTTCTCATGAACCAGAACCAAAATAGTCTAGGAAAATAAAATAGTGTTTTTTATGAACCATTGGCACTAAAGATTTGTTTTTCATATCCGGAGTTTAATTTTGCATACAATAAGTTACTTTCTTTTCGATGCACATTTCGTGGCATACTGATTTTACTAAGAAGAACAGCTTGTTTGTTTGCCTATAACTTTAGAATCCGAATATTAATTTAAAAAGTAATAATTGTAGGAGTTAATGTAGAGACCGTCCGAACCTCAAATGAATAAGCGGAACCTTAAAAGATCCCTCCATTGTCAGCTCAAATTTTCTTTCTCAACTCTAAGACACGTGGATAATATTAAAGATCTAACTGTAAAGAAGACAAAGAAAGAGTTAAGTAATTATATCTTGGCTCAAAACGCTTAGTTACGATGACACGGGGAACCTATGAAAAGTCATAATCAAATCATGCAACTTATAGGTCCATAATATAATTAGAGTTCCGTACCCAACCCAAAGGGTAGAAACGGGACCCAATTACTGTGACTTCGCCGTCCGTTTGTCCGTCATAAGGCGGTCTTGAACCATGACAGTTACATACTTGAAATTTTCGCAGATGATGTACCTATTTACGTTGCGCTTTAACAACAAATACTAGGAAATAGAATAAAATAGAGATTTAAGGGGGCTGCCATACAACAAACGTGATTTTTTTGCTCCTTTTTGGTCGATGTAAGAGTTCTGGACAGAACTCTCAATACTACACTCGACTATTAAGAGTTAAGAGTTAAGACACATAGTATTAAGAGTTCTGGACAGAACTCTCAATACTACACTCGATTTTTGTACTAGTTGTGCCAAAGAGAAGCCGTAAAATGTTATGTTCCACGTTCCACCCAAGAAAGCGTTACTTTGGTAGTTCAGTGGAGTTTATAATTCTGTATCACGTTTTCAAGGTACACTTTAATTAACACGTTCAGTGCGGCTGCCTTCTGCTCTTACTTCCACAAAGTGCTGTATAGGGTTTATTAGGCCCGAAGTTAAACCCTGCTGATGTGCGTTATCGGGTTTAATCGACCTTTTCCGAATTTTACCTTTAAAGTAAAAAATATCCGAAATTTTTGGACTTTGCTTTAAAAATGTGCTTGATATGTGTTTATAATGAATAACTATAATCAAAAATTACATTCGTCCTGAAATTCAAATCTTCTTGCATCTTTAAAAAACCAAGATAAGTTTTAGGGTCGTAAGCATCCGATATCAGCACAGAAGGGTAATTCTATCGATAAACTTTTAGTGTTGTCAATAAAACATCGATAGGCAGATAACATAATAATTACTTTTTATTATATTATTTTCGAACATCATATATGTGCTTCATTATAAAAAGTCTGGCAGTACGTTTTCGAGCATTGGGCGCAATAGGTCATGCCTTTTTTTACTTTTTTTGCTACTTAGTTTTTCTCCCAGTTTGTTGTAATACCCAACGCAGTTCCGTTTTTTACTTGATTTTTCAAAGCGATGCGATGATTGGATGTTTGATTGAGTGTTAGTACATGCTAAAACACTAGCAACAGTAACAGGAGGTCCTGTTAAGTTTTCTATAATATTTTCTGTAAAGTCAAGCTTACTCATGTTTGTGTCATTTTTCATATTATAAATTATCCATGCATTTACCAAAGCGGTTTCGAAAATTTCCTATTCACATCGCCATGTCACAACAATGTTATCAATCATAGCACATCACTAACGTACTGACGTGCAATTCAAGTGCGGTTATCAGGTCATCGGGCATCGGGTCTTTAACACCTGATAAACGCACCTCAGGGATAAAATTTCCTTGCAGGCCGTATCAGGTCTTAACGACCCGATACGTTTTTATTGTTTCTTCGGCTAGAATTTGATGACATAAGACCGATAAATATATTTGTCACTTTCCTATTGCAAAAATTCCTGTATTTATGTAACCCGCACCATGGGAAAGTAATAGATTCACGCGCCCGCACTTAAGGAGAGTTATGCATCAGGTATTTTCAACCCGATACCGCACTGAACGTGTTAAAGTACGTGCCTTGAATGTCACCCAGCGTCCTTCGGCACATGTTATCCACTAATCAACCTTTAACTCAGAGTGGCTTTTGATAATATTATTTTATGAGATTAAGATACAGGCATTAATGAACTAATTAACTAAGATATTTTTACTCCGGTGCGATAGACGCGATTGCGAGTGTTTTTAGTAAATTACTTAACCTTGCTTACCTTACCTAGGTGTTACTTAAAATCCGACATGAACGCAGGTGGAGCAAATACCTACTAGATTTTGTTAAGTTTATTTATTTCTTGTTACATACAGCAGACGGTAGAGGGACGGACGGACGGACGGACGGAGAAAGTCTTACCATAAGGGTTCTATTTTTACCTTTTTGTATGGAACCCTAAAAAAGTCAAAAGTGAAAAAAATGCCCTATCCTATCCCTGCTGGGGAGTTCCAGCACAAAGTTGACATCGCTCGTTGTCCCGCAGAAGTGTGGAGCGCGAGCGGCGGCGGGGGCGGCGGCGGCGGCGGCGGCGGCGGCGCGACATGCGGTAGCGGCGGCATGGAGCTGAAGCACGAGGTGGCGTACCGCGGCGTGCCGGGCGCGGGGCCCGTGAAGGCGGAGCCGGGGCTGAGCCACAACGGTCACCCCAACGGGCACGTGCGCGACTGGATGGGCGACGGCAGCCCCTCGCCCGCCGCGCCGCCGCCGCCCAACGGGTACTCCTCGCCGCTGTCCTCCAGCAGCTACGGGCCCTACAGCCCCAACGGGAAAATAGGTAAGGCTTTTAAAGCGCGTTTTCACCAACACTTTAAGAAACGCCTAAGCCGATAGGCGACAGTTTTCACTTATGGCGGGGCTACACTAGCGGGCTACGGCGAATATTCGGATTAACGCACTGATGTGGCCGGGTAGATCGTTGCAACGCGGTAGTATTCGGGCGTATACGATGTGCTATCGGGGCACTGTCGCGCTAACGCGACACGAATCTTCGGCCGCTACTGCAGCTACGCCATTACGAGTACAACAACTGTCACCTAAAGGCTTAGGTGTCTCTTAAAATGTTAGTGAAAACCACTGAGATACTATGTAGTGCCGTGCTATTCTGCAAAACAGCGACGAGCGTACATCTCTGCATCTATGAATTTGTCAGTTGTAATAGAGTACAATTTTGCATGCCATATTCAGGTTGGCAGCTGTCTGGCAGCTATTTCATTTTGTAGAATAGCACAGCTGACGTACGTGAAAACGAGCATTAGTCATTTTACACATCAATAATATTGTTTCCATAGTCCGCATAGTGCATATACAACGTGTAGGTTAATTCGTATATAGTGTGCCTGCAGCTTCATCCCAGAAACACAAATGGAGATAATAAATCCCAATTATTTTACTTTCAATACAGAACTTATTATTAAATTTAAAAAATATTTTCGCAACCCTCACTGTGATGTCAACAAACCTCATATCAAAACGAGTAAGCGATCCTGTTGAAGAGGTGTACCTATAGGGATAAGAATAGGGATGTCACTTAAAATTTATGGTACATTTTTGAACTCCCTATAGTTCCCTCAGAATATGAGCTACACTTCTCGTGATATGTTTTCATGCATCTATACATCATTGCTTACTTAAACGGCTAATTAGGGCAATTAATCTACAACTTGTATACAAGGAAAAGGTTTTTTCTCACCAGGGGCTATTTCCACACACTGAGTGATGTGAATCAAGAAAAAAAAAATCGAGTGTGACAGACGGACGGACGGACGGAGAAAGTCTCACCATAAGGGTTCCATTTTTACCAAATTGGTATGGAACCCTAATAAAAAACTAACACTGAAACTTTATGTGTATTGGCTATGAGTGTAAAATTGAATGTTTTTCAACATAGAAAATACAATCTTTCAACCTTATCGCGGAAAGCAAATTTAATTTCACGATTGTCGACCATGATGCGTTTTGAACTACATTCAATTTTACGTTCTATGTCAATAGTCGTAAAATTATTTTTTCACTGTTCGCAGAAAAAAATGTTTGATATCAATATCGTCTTCTTATATACGAGTACGGTAAATGCCATCACCTTTTTAAACATTTCATTACGTGATTAGCGTATACCTTTTTACGCAATAACAGACACTGCTAATTTAATATTAAAGATCATAAAATATTATTTTATCCAAAATATAGGCTGTTTTGTTATAGCGCGTTCTTCTTTGAAATCGGCAAAGAAACGGAATGAAAAGGTTTTTTTCTGAACTAATAGGCCTTCCTACGTTTATTTATTTGGTATATTGGTATTTAAATTAATTCGTGGCAAGTTCAAAGAGAACCAATAAAAGTGGAGTGATTCATGATTGGCTTATTAATTCAGATCTCTACTCCCTACGTTATTTATATAACTTCAATCAAGGTATTTTTTGATGATATACAAACATTTATATCCTTATTTCTTTTTATAAAATTTCGTTAACAAAAAAAAAACTACTTACTATATAGTGACAAATTTAAAATACATTTTTTATTTTTGTAATATTAATTAGTTAGTCCTGTACACGATTTATAAAAGCAGAGTAGGTACGTTGACCCGGCTTTTAAATCCATTAGAATGAATGAACACGCAATCTGGCAATTAATAATATGCTACCTACACGGACTTTACCTACATGTTAACGTAAAAAATAATAAACAAAAAGTTGTAATCGAAGCGAACGATTTTATAGATTTTATCATTGGTTTTTAGTTAAAATATTTTTACAGTCGTATGATTCCCTATTGTGTTCTTTAGGTTAATTATCTTTAGGTACTCGAAAGTTGGGCAAAACCTGAACTAACCCTAGAACAGTTTTTGTACAACTTTCGAGTCGACACGTTTCGAATAAATGGAACGGATTTGAGCAACCACTGTAAGCTTATAATTCGGCCGTTATGTGTGCTGATTCTGTATCGTTCACTTAGTTAGTTAATAATCCAAACTGGGTTATTAACTAAGAAAACGGAGGCAAAAATCCTATTTTTGTATTCTTTTTGTACAAGATAGCAACTAGCATGATATACTGTTATGATACCATACCGACCTAGGTTGGTAATTTGTGCAAAAATAGGATTTTTGCCTTCGTATTCTTAGTTAATAACCCAGTTAGGGTTACTAACTAACTAAGTGAACGATACAGAATAAGGCCCCAGAGAATGCGTTCCTGACACCTATTGTTACGCTGACATAACCTTGTAATAGCGCAGTTTAGATTTAGAAAAATATTGTTTACCAAGTTATTTGACACTCATTTTGGCACAAAATTATAACAATAATGTATTATTGATATAATAATGTTGTTTTAATGCTCATCAATTGTTAAAACGGTAAACAACCAGCAATAATATTTTTATCGTAACTGCAACGCCATTACAAAGTTACGTCGTCAGTTCAATCGCGACGTGTCAGAACCGCATTCTCTGAACGGCCGTACTATAGTTCACAATGTTTCCGCTTGGAACGCTGGCTGTAGATGTAACCCTAAAGTATAGTGGGCGGCGTATAAATTGAACTCTGCTCAGAACATTTTTGTGTTTCAACTGAGGGCAGGGGGAAGGTGTGTAAGACGAGGCACGTGATGTTTTTTGGGTCAACTTAATGGCTACGTTACTTAATTTTAACTTTCTAAGAGAAACTGCTGAACTAAAAGTCTAAAACCCCTCACGCGAGAGCCTCACGCCGTCAACGTCGGAAGTTGTAGGCAGTCACAACATTCCTATAATACTGGCTATTATTAAAAGAACAATAGCTCCTTTTACTATAAACTGTTGCCTGCAACTTTTATCCCCTTTCCATCACTACTTTATGTAGATGAATTAAAAAATCTTGGCTTATATTATTTTACTTCTAGATCTACCCTTTTAGCTGTGCATTGTCTAGTCAGTCCGTGTGGGACAGATTTAAGGCCGAAAATGTATCTACAAGGCAAGCAACTATCTACCAGCCTAGATCCATGGACAGATTGGTCGTGGTACCAACTTTACCCTTATTTTATGAAGGAAACACTTGCACATTTTTCAACTTTGTTAAAAACGTCGTAACCTTGACCAAGTCAGATTCGTGACAACCTTCAAATTATTTTTAACAAGCCATGCCAACGTCTATATCTGATTCAAGAATCAAAGACGTTTGCATCCATTTATATAAATTCTCAGCAATATGTTTTTAAATTTGTAAAGAATTAGAAGTATATTTAACGCTATAAATATAAACATGAACATACATAATGCATACATTTACCTATATCTTTTGAGAATCGAACAAAATGATGTTAATTAGTGATTGGTATAGAATTCGATTCTGGATCTTGTTTCGCAGTTATGACAGAGTTATCTGGAAAATAAGGAAAGGGGTGGGTATTATTATGTACTAGTATTTTGTGAATTGAACATTATACTCAGCG
Source organism: Coenonympha glycerion (assembly GCA_963855885.1). Lineage (NCBI taxonomy): Eukaryota > Metazoa > Arthropoda > Insecta > Lepidoptera > Nymphalidae > Coenonympha > Coenonympha glycerion. The sequence continues at coordinate 6,897,263 of OY979628.1, forward strand.
TAGTTTATAGAAGTGGGTACGAGTCATGAGTATAATATATTGGGTAATTTTGTAAAATTGTTCTATAAAATTGTTACTTGGTAGTTTATCAGTTCAAGTTTATCGTCTTTGGTCACGCCATTTCGTCTTGAATGCACAGTACAATGTTTCCAAAGCTATTCTGATATTTCTCAGGGGTAACTTCCTCGTATCTGATGTTATACCTACTCGTAACAACCTTAGCTATCTTATCGTGTCTTACTTTTGCATTGCTTTAGCATAAAGTATTGAAAACTCTTCATGCATTTCAGTTTATTGCTAAAATTAATTCTTTTTTAATTATTCCGATATTATTGTTTATTAAAATACTAAATGTTGCTTGTAATAACCTACATGTGTAGTTAGTCTAATACTTATTTGCCAAAAACTAAATAAAGTTCTGCGTGCTGGTAGGGCCGTTGGATCATCGTCCAATGTCGCGGCAAACAGGTAGGTATATAATACGAGTAAATAGTTCGTTAAACAATGAAGTTGTCTTTACGCTCCAAGTTCACAGTGCCACTGCCACTGGTCACGCCTGAGTAGGTTAAGAGTACAAAAAAGATTGTTTATTTTTTATTGAATGTTTGTTTTGTTGTCAAATAAAGCCAACCGTCAATAAGAATCTTGTATTTTATATGGATACTACAAAGCGCTACTGCAGTTTGCTGTTCTCTTGGCATGGAAAAACGAACCATAAGTATGATTCACTAGTATAGTTCCCTAGTCCCTAATCAGACTACGATGTATAATTAGCCTACTTTTTGCGAAAAACTCAATAGTATCTGAATTTCGCGGGCTACTTTGGCCGAAGCCCCTTAAATAATAATATGTGACGCACCTCAACGATATTTAAGGCACTACGACAATAGTGTCATGTTATGATTATGATAAAACGTCATTATCAAACAATTAAACAATAGACCTATACCCTGGACGCGGCGGACGAGAAAAAGTATCGATAGCTTACCGGTGCCAAAGATCTTTGTTTTGACACCGACAGAGTCAGTGGTAAGCCGACAGCAGTGTTTTCCCCGCCACAGATCACTACCTTGTCAATAGTCTGCACGCTTGTTTCCATGAAGACGGTTTCCGCCATATTGTGGCGTGTTAGTGAATAGTGGGAAATAGTGACAGACGGCTCTACTATTTTCTTGTATGGAGAAGCTTTGCGTAAAATGTTCTGATGATCATATCCTCAGGTTCTTAATCGGTGAATGAAAAACAATTTGGTAGGCACATCAAATATTGACTAACCTCTCTCGACCTGAGTGACACCGCGCAACCAAGGTCGTGTCTTTTTATTATCGCATTCCTAACAAAACAAATCTCTGGAATTATGACACTGAAGACCACATTTGCCAAGCGCGCGCTTGCCAGTGATGGCTCTTGTTAATTTGGCTGGTGTTTATCTTCGTTTAAGGTTTTTTCCGTATAGCTATCGTGCCAAACCCGATAATGAGGGCAATGACCTCAGTAACATGATGCTCTGAGATAACACAGTGGCTATAATTTTTACCGAAAATAAATGCATTAGAATTAATTTACACGGTTTCTTCGGGTACTTCTCGTGAGTTAGTGTTTTTTCGCACACCATTGTAAGTACTAGGTATATACCTACATTACTTTATAAGAAAACGAAGGACGACATACATCTTATTTTTGTATTCTTTTTGCACAAAAATGGTAACAACTGGCATACCATGTTGACATGATACCAGACCAACCTAGGTTGGTAACTTATGCAAAAAGAATGCATAAATTGGTTATTTACTCCCTTTTGTCAGTTAACATCCCAGGGAGGATTGGTACTGAACAAACTGTAAAAATAAAATAAAATAAAATTATAAAATAAAATGAGAGAATCAGGGGCCTAGATGTATGAATAGACAAATAAACTGGTCGCAGTGAACCGCGCGAAACAATTTCGCCTGCAGTTTTACTGGGGTCAAGAATGTTTATTTTGACGCCAGCAGTAAGGAAACCATGTAAACCAGGTACCTACTACTACTAATTCGCTCTGCAGCTACTATAAAATTTTTACCGATAGCTCTTCTCTTTGTATGAAAAAGTTTCATGTACGAGTAAAACGTTCGGATGGCCGCATCCTCAGGTTTATATCGGTGGATTTGGACAAAATAATTTTCATTTACATTCGGGCAATCAAGCGTTTATATACGTAGGTACATACCTATTGAATTTGACATCAGTAACGCATGGTTGTTATCATCTTGTAAATTCTAAAAATGTGTTATTAGTTTTAAGATGAATGTTTTGATTTCTTGTTGCCGTCATAGATACCAAACTTACCTCTTGAAATTGCAACTTTGTACAACTATCACTACAGAATACAGATAATTAACTCCTTTTTTTTAATAAACGATAAAATGGTACTCGACGTAATAAAAAATGAAATCCAGTTTTCCGAGAACCAATTAAGAGCATCTTGTCTTGAAATATTCGGTTGCCGCTAAAAGCATCGTGTTGCTTTGCGCCCCTCATTAATTCCTCGTTAAGATTTATTTCATGACACAGAGCCGCGCGAAATAAACAACCGCTCAAGTAATTTTAATCTTAATTTCATACTATTAAGCCGGCCAAAAAATAGATACAGATGCTGACCATGAAATTATTAAGGCTAATAGCAAAAAGTAAACTTATGCTCTTTGCAAAGCGAAGGCCGTAGTGTGTGGCAAAGTGACAACGTAGAACAGCAGTTTGATTGCTTAAGAAAAACGTATTCATGGTTGTCGTAATCGGTAGCAAACTCTGCCCCCCGATTGGCTGACGTAGGTACATCAGGAAACCAATCAGCGGGCAGTTTCGATCGTTTACAATTACGATAACGATGAACACGTTTTTCATCACAATTGGCAAGCACATATCTATTAATAATAATAAAATTAGTGGACATATCTTTAAGTATACTGCAGGCAAAAATGACATTCATGTCACTTCCCGCTAATACGCCACAATATGGCTCAAACCGTGGCGTTGAAACGCTCGTGCGGACTAACAAGTGAAGTGATCTGTGGCGTGGACCGCAGTCCATAAACAATACTGCGGTCGGCTTACTACTAACGCCGTTGGTGTCGAAACATAAATATTTGACACCAGTAAACTGGCGACATTTTTTGCGCCATTAGGCAGGTCCTGTATATAGTCTATTGTCGTAACCTAACTTCCTCCTAAGAACTGAATATAATACCTACGTATCAAATTATCGCTTTGGCGACTTGAGCCCCCGTAACTCATTGGTAGAGCAACCGGCCGCGATAGCTGAGAGGCGTGAGTTCAAATCCTTTCAATGCGCGATAATTTTGCAAACAATGTAAAATTTGTGCAAGACGCACATTGCACTGCAGAACAGTTAATAAATCATAAAGCATGGAATGCCTGGCACGTATCACGCATACAGTTTCTTTGATCATACAATGATAAGCAATAACAAACATACACGGTCCAACAAGCCATTTAAAAGCAATGCAGCGATCAAAGAATTCTAATTTAATTTTCGAAACGGTCGCAATGCAGCGTGGGTGCACGAGGACGATGATGTCGAAAGTGCACTAAAAATAAGACTTTTAACGTTAATCGCACATTGCTACTTGTACCGCACGACGACTGATACGTTATCAGCTGTGGGCACAGGTTTTAGCTGTGGCATTCTGCAAAAATACTTATAGCATCGACGAAGCTGTTTTGGAAGAGGAATGGACGAGGAACACCCCGCAGTATTTACTAACAGAAAATAAATCATTAATGTCGCCAGCACCCATTGACTTAATGAAATACACCATTTTAGAGCATTCGATGCGACACAAAGATGAAATCTGATGCTTTTGTGTTTATTTATTACAAGCTGCGTTGTCTACAAGATTTGGTGCGTTGTTGAATGAATTTAAATTAAAGTCTCCCTAAAAGTTATTTTAATTAAGCACTTAGCATAAAATTTTACTTTCCCGAGTAAAAGTTTTCAACAAATATATATACCTTCAAGAAATCCCACGCTCTGTTGCGACGTAATAAAGATTTGAGAAAGTTTCAAATCATAATACTAATTAGTTGATGATTTTAAGGTTTAATGTTATCAACTTGCCCCAACTCAAAATTTCAGTATCACTGCAAAAAGTTGCGTTCTATTTCTTGCAGCTCTATGTCGGCAGTGTGCGACAAGACTACTGAAAGTCACCAGAACAGGAAATCATAATGATTTCATTTTATTTTCAACATCTTTACGACAATTTCTCAAACGCAAGCACATAATCGCGTAAACTTATACATAAATTATTTAGTTCATTAAAATGTGCACATTTTAATAGAGGGTGATTAAACTTTTAAAGTCAGGTATAATTGATGATTAAACGAACTTACCTGTAAGTGAAGTTCTATCACAATTATGTGAATACATTTTATTCGAATATAATAAACACAATCAGGTACACTTTCATTGTACTGGCAATTTCGCACTTTTATTTATTTTGTTTTTTAAAACTGACCACCCTGATGGACACGCGGTCCCCAGCCTACCTCCGCGCCATGCTTCATTCTTTAGAGAATATTTAACAAAATTTTCGTATTATACTCATGGGTTTTGGGTATGGGAGGGACCTTATATTATTATATTCGAATAAAATGTATTCACATAATTGTGATAGAACTTCACTTACAGGTAAGTTCGTTTAATCATCAATTATATTTCATACATTTTATTCTTCATATAATAAACACAATCAGGTAGATGTTTAGAGATGAAAATTTTTGTTAAATTATGGACATTAACAGATAGTAAATTATTTCCTATTATAATAGGAAATAGGTCCTCTTTATACCACAGAAGTATTTAATTAACACAATCTTTTCGTTCAATTCCTGGATCAATAACCCAGTCACATTATAAATAGGTTTAATTTATATTTAGATGATAGATTATAATGATTAATGATTAGAGAGCAAAAGAGCTATTGCGACAGAAGCATCATCGCTCAATAAGAGGTTATAAAACTTAGGTAACGTCCGTAATGGTTGTTACCAGCAGACTGCTTTTCTGATGAGGTCAAGCAACAAACTACGTGCTCGCCGAGGAAGTGTTGCTGAGTGCACTGAAACGCAGACCTCTCTCGTGAGAGATTATATTCCTCGGCAGACACGTTCTCACGGTGGTCTGCCTGCAGGCGACCTTATGAGGTCGCTTCAACATTATCAGGAGGTTGTCTATTATATATTATCTTGGTCTAAGATTTTGTAAACGACATATCGATTTGTTTTTCAAAGCTGTGGTAAATTTTTATACTTTCTCTTCAGTTTTAATTATGGTATAATTAAAACTGGTTCGCCCTGAGTAGTAGCTGGCGTTGTATAAACTCAATAATTCCCTTGAATTATATAAAAACAATAATACTAACTTTAACTAATGCTAATGTTCTCATTCTGTGCTGTGTCTACTGCCTAGAGCTAAAAAAGTTACAAGATCAGCAAAGCAAAGTTACGGAATGAATAAACTCTTATTAAGGCCCATTGAGCAATGTGTTAGCATACTATATTGTGTGCTACTATGTGGTGTTTGATGTTAATTTATCTATTCATTTTCGCAATATAATATATATATATATATTTTTTTTTTTTTTTTTTTTTTTTTTATTTGACCCAAAATCATCAGCAGAAATTAAACTCAATGCCGAATGATAACAAGTAATCGTACCATATGCTACGTCGTTAACAAGTTGTTCTGTTGGAAATTACGAGGTTGACTTATAATGTAGGTACGGATTGTACGGATCTCAGTCGTTATTAAAGCAGTATTGCCACAAAACTTTGTAAATAACACAAAATTTTTGAAACATATAAATTATTAAAAATTCCAACAAAATGTCCTTTTTTTTTTTTTATACATATATATATATATTTTTTTTTTTTTTTTAATGCCTTCAGAGAACTTCCTCCAGTAATTCCTATGAATTGTGGTTCTCTAGGGAAAGACCATATTTATTTATTTATCATCAATAAATGTACTATAAGAAGTAAGTCTTTTGACACCTTATGTAAAAGAAGAAAATCCAAAGTTGTAAAGGTCCTTAGACGATGTATGTCTAAAGCATTGTCTATAATAGTATTTTTAAGCATTCTTCCTCTAGAAGAATGTATAGAAGAGCAAAGGTAAACTTGGTGTTCCAAAATGTTCAGAATGCGTCTGTTTCAAAGACGTCTGGGTTCGTATTGATTACATTTCGCATTATTGCAAGAAGCGATAAATTCAATAACTGGATTGAACTCTTTGAATAACTTTGAAGTATATAATTTTACCGCGATAGCTTAATCCCATTAACTGGATGTAACTCTTGGTCAGCTTTTGATTATCTTTAATTTCCATATAAGAAACAATTAACCCAATCGTTTAAATGAGGATATTAATTGATATCCTCTATGCAACTGATGTAAATCATGTGTATCAAAATAGATGTATCGAAAAATATGGCCATCAACTCTGTAAAGAGGTATTTCGATTCATCTTAACGTTAATTATTACAAAAAACAAAAATCCCTCTAATGAAAAGAATTAGTCTTCATCTAGACCGGGAAATCGTGTGAATCACTAGTTCAACCTTTTAGGTTTAAGGGAGTTAGATGACTTAAAAAATGTTTTGTAACCACTGGCCATCTGATAGGATAACCGATGATGGACGAACAGCTGCGTCTAAAGTCTAATTTTTCTTACGGACTACATTTTTTGTTTCTACAGACGTTCTGTGTAACCCCATCCATACCTAATAGCTGGAGAAGTGGACTTTAGGACTTTTAATCGGAATTAAGCTTAACTCTTAGATGATACAACGAGTTAAGCGTATAAAATTCTTTACAGAATTTGAATTGTTACATAATTCACGTCATAGTTTGCGGTTGGGTAACGATACTGCCATATCGTCAGAAATTAAAATAAAACCAGGAAACTGAGCATGTTTTGAGGGTAGTAAATAACTTTAACACTCTAACACCTAACAAATCTTCATGAAAAAACCGCGGTAAGTATCTGAGATGAGTCACAACTTCTTTATGTATTTTACCAAGGATGAATCGGTACTTTAAAATAAGATTCTTCAGTTCATAGGCATAAAACCCTTTTTAGGTATTCGCTTGTAAGCTGTTCTATGAACTATCAATTTCAAAAGATTTTGAACTACAAATTCATTCAACGCCTTTAAATTTAGAATGTATCTTTTACCACGTAAGATTTTGAGGTTAGACACATCTTAACTATAATCGAACATGCAGTGACTCACTCCCACATTATCTCACCTAAAAAAGAAATGTCGATTGTCAAAGACATTTGTCGCTTTTTCTTTGTTGTGAACGTGTAAGGCGGTACACTGTGTTAGTGTACGATTTTTAAAATGGTATTATGTAATAATAATTTTTTGGAGCTAGTTCCTTAATTTGTTCAATTCATTAAAATATTTTATTGAATGTACGTACATTTGTACACCTAGTGAAAGTCAAAAAATAGTCTTCACTTATTATAACTCCCGAAATTCTAGATCATGTTATAGATCGTGACGGATTCCTTGTCAGTGATATGTAACCAATAAACTTCAAAATGTTGAAGACAACTGGCATATAGGTACCTTAATGTCTAGCGTCGTCGATGAACCTGGTCCTTGTTGTGGCTGATGCTGGAAACTTGCTGTCACGTCGCATCTTCCTCGCGGCTGATCGCCAATACTCAAGTGTGTCACGCCCCCCCTGCTGGCCGAGCCGTAACGAGAGGGGGCCAGCTAGTTTCTCGAGAAACGAGATTGCGCTGTCCCAGCGGTGGGTGTCGATAGCAAAGTCGCCCGCCGCGCCCTGCTGGTTTCTTTATTTACAACACCTGACGATCAGTAACCATTGAAACTAGTATAATGCCCGAAACTATTTCTCCGAAAAAACATCTGGTCCCGTTCGTGAACTTTAATTACTTGTCATTTGTCGAAACAAAATGTCATTTGTCAATACTTAAGCTTCTTCTCAGTTCAGGACGCGTTGTGGTTTAAGATTTTTATTAGTTTCAGAAAGAATTTAACAATTCACTTCAATGAAACTTTCAGACTAATGGTACATTATACATAATATTGTTGAGCTAACAGTTAAATTATCATCCCATTACACAATCTGAACATTAATTTTCGAAAGTAAGTAAAATTATTTTCCACCACAAAATCTAAACATTATTGTTGTAGGTACATAGTTAGAAAAGTTCGACGCGTTGGTACCCTCGTGGAATTAGTTTTTAAGTCGTGAAATAGTTATCACTGATAAAAGGCTATAACATTTAACTGGCTATTCATAAGCCAGGCAAGTATATCAAATAAACTATTTGATTCTTTGCAATGAAGGTCGGCTAGAATTTTACAACTGTCGGGACTAACCATTAATATAGTTCTTGTGACTGAGCGCCGATAGCAATTCGGGATCAAAGTCCGTGAGGTCATGCGGAGCCACTTGTAGTGAAGCCGAGAACAGCGCCACACCGACATCGTCCCCCGTTGGTATCCGCAAAGTCCTTTGAGGTTTTTTAGAATCCTTCGTGTTGACCCGCAGTCAACCTCCAGGAGCATTGACGCATCATGCTATGCTTTCGTGGTATCCTCAACGTGATACCCTCCAAGCTAGCTTAGAGATGCCTGGACTATTTCGCGCATCATGCTATACTTTCGTGATAACCTCAATGTGATACCCTCCAAGTTAGCTTAGAGATGCCTTAGGATTTCAATTTTTGGACACACTTTCATCAGCATTGATATTTGAGTTGATGTGATATCTGGGAAAAAAGGTTAATTTTCACTTACCCTCTTTCCTCGGAGTCTGACGAAGATGAATGCACAGTTATATGATTTGATTTGATTTTATTTTTGTTATAATAATGAATTTTACTAGCGTCTAAGCATTATCAGTATAGAAAATTAAGCAAGTTTTAACACTGAACACTTAATTTTTTTTACTTTGAACCTAAATTAACAAAAACGAGACGTGTTTTTGTAGTCGAGTGCTCATTGCCGCGCACAATAAAAGAATGAAGCATGGCGCGGAGGTAGGCTGGGGACCGCGTGTCCATCAGGGTGGTCAGTTTTAAAAAACAAAATAAATAAAAGTGCGAAATTGCCAGTACAATGAAAGTGTACCTGATTGTGTTTATTATATGAAGAATAAAATGTATGAAATATAATTTATTTGTAAGTATTGTTAAAATTATTTTTACAGTTCTAACGAAACTACATTTGAATTTACCGGTATGAATATAGTAAGAAATCATACGGCTCTGTTTGGGTGAACATAAAAGAAGAGATTATTTTAATTTAATATGTAGATATATTATGTACTTACCTATCTCAAAAATACCAATCACAAAGACAAAACACACCATTCTTGCCTAAATCTAGGTTTAAATTGTAATTGAGGAGTGCCATGTCAGAAGACAATTATTCGATTCTGAATAGCTATACAGAAAAAGCAAAACATTTATGGATAAACAGGCATGATTTTAGAAGATATTTTCGTTTTTGATCCAAATTAAGTGGATATAGTATAAAGTTCCTTTACAATTGAAATATTAACTTTGATACAAACCGAATGAGGGTAATTAACAAACATGATAACTGATTTATCAATGATTTAAATATAGTGCAGCAAGACGAATATCAATATAAAGATTAATAGATCGATTGATATGAAAGTTACTTTCACAACATCCAGCCTAGTCGGAATGACCTCGTTAGCGCCGGTTCAGCTTATAAATAATCAACATCGTAGATTACAAACAATCAGCCTAGTTGGCTACTGACTTCTCAATTAAAAAATATAATAAAAAAAACTAGATCTCATCATTGCTTTCCATCAGGGACGATTTTTGTCAAGCGCATATAAAAACAAGTAGGTACAATGTTAAAAGGAGAATGATCTGAATGCTTATTCTGTATTGTTAGTTAGCAACTCGCAATGGGTTATTAACTAAGAAAACTGAGGGAAAATCCAAGTTGTTTTCGACAGTTCGCCCAATAAATCAAATAGTAACAGGCATAAAAATAAATAAAAATTGGGTTTAGAAGACCCGGTTTTCCCTCCTTTTTAAATAAAAATAAAAAAGATTTTCGATTTTTTATGATTGCAATGATGGCGCGCCGCAATTAACTACAACTATTCCAAATTAATAGTTACTGAAACAATCGAGTGTGACAGACGGACAGACGGACGCAGAAAGTCTCACCATAAGGGTTCCATTTTTACCATTTTGGTATGGAACCCTAATTAAGTTTGGATTTGAAGCAACATGGTACGAGATTCCATACATCCATGATCATTATCCTTTAATGTAATAAAAATAAATTAAATTAAAGTAATGCTTATAAGGTGGGTGGACCATGGAAGGCCATGCTCCTTCGAAGGCCAACTATTAAAATTTCGTAGTTATTGCCATGTGATGACAAATTCCTTCTATCTACATAAACATCCATCGAACTAGAAATCACAGACGCGGCGGCGAATCGCTCGCGCCACTATTTTGGCAGTACGGTCCCTCGCTTCATTGATATCGGAAATCGACGACGTTAAACTAAGGTGGGTGTACCATAGAAGGCCACTCTTACAAATAAATAGTTATTATTCATCTATTTACTGGATAAATGAAACTAACTAATATTTAAGTAATACTTTGTTTTATTACGTAACATATAAACCAATTCTTTTTATTGTAGATTTAATCGCTATTTATTAACTTTTAGTGTTAAATGACTGCTTTATTATAATGGCCTTCTAAAGAGCCTTGTTCCTAGCAACGCCATTTGGAAGCGTTCAATGAATCAATATTGATCAAATCTGAAATTTAAAAAAGTGGTTTATATGTTACGTAATAAAACAAAGTATTACTTTATTATTTGTTCGTATCATTTATTCAGTAAATAAACGAATAATAACTGTTCAATTGTTAGAGTGGCCTTCCATGGTCCACCCACCTTATCAATGCTTAGGTGATTTTGGAAGTCTCAGTATTGTCCAAAGTTGTATTTATTGCAGTGAGTGCAACTGATTGCTAGTTCACGATAAACAAGCCAATTCCTCCAATAAAGAAGCTCAGTAACAGGCAATAATGCAGGGAAGCAGTGATATCATCACAATAAAGTTTCCACTTCGCTCGGAGATTTATACACATTATTACACATGTACGCGATATTGCTCGATTCCTTTTGAGAAAAGTTATTTTTGCGGAAGATTTATTACATTTCGCCTAACGAACCGTAACAGAAATCACGATATGGATGAATTATGAGAAGTACGTTATATTAACTGCAATCTATCACTTCTATACAGCAAACTTGTATCACTTTTAAGAAACCTTAAATTTTTTATTTGCAAAAAACTCTGACAACTGCAACCGAACGACATATACATGAATACTTGAATACATCTTCATAGGTTAGGTAAGGTTAGGTTAGGTTACGTTCCGCCAGAGATGATTAAACAAAATTAAAAAAAAAATAAAGTCAAATTTCGCATATAAAAATAAATAATAGAGATACCTAAAAACCGCCTTAATCTATCAGTCTAATCTAGATCTACTCGGTGCATTTTTTAAGACCGCTATAAAGCATAACTCCTTTATTTTTAACTCGCCTATCCTACTGCAATCTTTTTCACAGGCTTGCAATATAATAATAAGTCAGGAATACTAAGAAATACTGGTGAAGGCGTTTGCCAAGTTGGCAAGATCACTCCATCGACATCGCATTGCATAAATTAAAACGACCATTATACTTTTGTATCTTGTTTTACGGCGCGCACACATTTCATATTGTCAACATTGTATCGTACCGCCATAACGAATCTGAAGCCAAACCGTCAATCAGCTGCGTGATTCTGCTCGAAGAAATTCCATCTTGGGCATTCATTGGTTAATGCATGCATCGGTCAAACCGCCTAGCCACTGATTGGTTAATGTTTGCATAGGTTATGCAGCCCAGGCACCGATCACCAGCTGGATTGGTGCGTGCTTTTTGGAACATGCACGTGTGTGCTGTACGTATAGTTTCTTCTTTAGTGTGAGATATAGTGGGGACAAAGCGGCGACACTCGTTTTCGAACAAATTCGCTGTAATGACATATCTCTCCATATCTGTGGTTGTGTTGTTATGTTTACCGGCAATGTTTGGGCGATGGTTAATTAACCGACTTCAAAAAAAAGGAGGAGGTTCTCAATTCGTCGGCATCTTTTTTTATTTATTTTTTTTATGTATGTTCACCGATTACTCGAAGACGTGTAAACCGATTTGGAAAATTCTTTTTTTGTTTGAAAGGGTATACTTCCAAGTTGGTCCCATTTTTTTTGGTCAGGATCTGATGATGGGATCCTGGAGAAGTCGAGGGAACTTTTCAAATTTTATATGGACACTTGAAACAATTTGAGTATTATTTGAAAGAGTAATATTTTCCAAGTTGTCCCATAGTCATCAGGTCAGGATCTGATCATGGGATATTGGTGAAATCGAGGGAACTCTTCAAATTTTGCTAATATACTTGAAGCGATTTGGGTATTTTTTTATAGTGACTAGTGCATTTGCTTGCAGATGCTGACTTAATGACTATAGCCATCAAGTCAGGTTCTGATGATAGGATCTCGGAAAAATTGAGGGAAATCTTCAGATTTTATAAGCGCACTTCAAGCGATTTGGGCATTTTTTTCAATGCCCTGTGCATTTGTTGTTTTCCACTAAAAAGTAAAAAATAAAATGGAAAATTCTTTTCAAAAAAAACCGACTTCAAATGCCACTACAAAGAGTGAAATAATTTTTCAATGTAGGTACACCAATTCGAAGTCGGGCAATTCGTACTATCATAGTCCTTCATATTAATCGCCCGACTTCGAATTGGTGTACCTACATTAAAAAATTATTTCACTCTTTGTAGTGGCATTTGAAGTCGGTTTTTTTGAAAAGAATTTTCCATTTTATTTTATTTACGAAAATCAACCACTATTGTCACTGTGGGCCACTATTATAGCAATACGACTATTCCTTTCAGTTAGTTACTAAAATAATCGACTTTCGTTGGAGAAAGTCGCAACACTACCCTAATAAGATGAGACGTAAACAGCAATAGCCTAGTTACTATTTCGAATTTAGAACGCTAACAAAACAAGAAAAAGACCTTGCGAAATAGAGTTGCCTCAAAGATTAATTATGCTTTCCCGTAGATTTCGTAACGAGCATTGTGTAGTCGTCGTCGGTTGTGAGTGTACGGAGGCCAAGGCCGGCGCGTTGTGTGAACCCGTGTGAACCCCAGTGAGGCAATATCGCCTGTGTACAGACGGGTTAGTACAGGTTCTTGTACGAATTTCGAGTCGAGTCGACGAGGTGTTGACAACCGCATGTCAGCGACTGTCCATAGATGGCGCTGGCTGTAAATGTATGGAGGAATTCGATACGTTTGTGCGATGCGAGTCAACTCGAAATTCATATAAAAACCTGTACTAACCCTACTGATATCACTCGCTAAATCTTATAAAGCTAGAATCTTATACCGAAATAAAACTAAGCAAAAGGCCTTGTCATGAGCGTCAAGGATTCTATTTCTACAATCGCTAACACTATAGAACACTGAGAAACATATCCTTGTAAGTTAGCATAGGTACCTACCTGTAAACGTTTTGAATCCGTTAAAAAACCATTTCATTTATTTCTGGATTTTATTTAAATTTTCTAGTACTTCTCAACAAAATCTGTATGATAGGTGCATTGAAAAGAAAGTAATGTTTTGTATCCAAAATTTAATTCCGGATATGAAAAATAAATTCCTTATTCGAATGGTTCTTAAAAATTACTGTTTTATTATGTGATAAACTTAAAACCATGTTGATCATTCTACTTTTATGTTTTTGACTTCGTCCTTCTTAAAAAATGACCACGGTGACAGCCCTGCCGTCCTTAATGCACGGTCTAATCTCGCGCTCGTTAGCGCTGATTACGCCCCTATAAAAAGGTTTATTGATATAATCTATAGGAATGATCAGTTTGTTAGTGGCCAAAGAATTTCTATTAATCATACGTATTTTTTATTCCATTACCAGTCGGTGGTCTAACGATGTGCACCGTTGGCTGTATACTAGAAGCAATGCTACGTATTTTTCCGGAACCATAATTTTTCGCGCTAACTCGAACAAAAACGTGTTTTTCAACCTTCCGTAGTTTCCTGTAATCTGAGGTTCATACCTACAACATTATAATAAAAGCTTTGAATAAGTTGGCTCGACTTATGTATAAAACGAAAAATGGTGATAATATATCGAAACTTTATCGTTAAACTATGGTTTCAATATAAACACTCAAATGACAAAACAAAATTCCATAGCACCTATGTTATGGAATTTTGTATCGTAACAAAGAAGTATTTTTCATAGACTGCCACATTGTTATTTTGTACCTAAGATACTCGTAACTAATATGGTAGGTACGAGTACATCAACCAAACATCGCATAAGTAGACTGAAACGCAAATATTACAGCCAAACGCAACCGATGCGAACAGTGCCACGAGGCTCGGTCCATGCAAGCAATAACCAATCGGTGCCCAAGATGTAACTTCGTCGATGCTAAAGTATTTTTATCTACGCTCATTGCTTAAAGTTCGAATTATGAAATCAAAATGTGTCACATATTGACCTACTTTATTCACAGACTTCTATAATTATTAAAAAGTTATTCATTATAACATAGTTGTACTATGGAAATATCTCTAGATTGTTGAATAATTTCTATTACGATACGCGGCTCTGGGTTCCTGTATTTTTGTGTGTCGTCATCCCAGACCAGGGAATAACTTTCTTTTCTCTGTGGTCGTCATAGCCAAAAGAGAGTGTAGAGCCAATCCTCAATTTTGTTTTTTTTTTTATATAAGGAGTCCACAGACAACATTTAGTTGGTAGTCATGATCGACCATAGACAACAATTAATTCACGGAAACAATAATTTTTCCCTGCCTTATATGACTGATTAAAAAGTGTGTTCATACTTCATACATAATATTGAAAAGAATTATGTATAATTTTTGATTATTTAAACTATGATAATTTGAGCGTAGATAAAGTAGTGTATGAAACTCTACATAATTAGGTATTAAAACACTCGTGTGATACTATTAAAAAACTCGCCTGCGGCTCGTTTTTTAAACTCACACTCATGTTTTAATACCCCCCATTATGCATCCGTTTCATAAACTACTATTACAGAATCGTTCAGCATACATGCATGATAAAGAAGAATGGCCAAAGATGGTATCAAGATTTCTCATGAACCGAAATCAAAATATTCTCGGAAAATAAAATGGCGCTTTTTAACTATTGGCACCATGAATTTGTTTTTCATATCCGGAATTTAATTTTACATACAAAAAGTTACTTCCTTTTCAATGCACATTTCTTTTTTGCCTATAACTTTGTAATCTGGATGTCAATTAAAAAAAAACCGGGCGACCGAGGCTTCCATACTATAAAAGAAGTAAAACGTTAAATGAATCACTTTTGTTCATGAATTTACGAGTATAATTTACAAGTAGGTAGGTACTTTTGTTGGCGAACCGCAAACCTAACTTTGTTTTAAGCAGTTTATTGTTACTTACTAAAAAGTATACTAGGTACAGACTTCATTTTATTTTTCCTGTATAATATACGTTAATTCCTATTTATTATAATTACTAGCAGATACCCGCGGCTTCGCACGCGTAAATTTTAGTTTTAACTATTCTACGGGAACCATCCATTTTCCGGAATAAAAAGTACCCTTTGTGTTAATTTACATGAAATCTATCTTCATTTCAACTTTAAACCATAAATTTTCAGTAGTTGTGCGTGAAGGAATAAATTTTCTCCCGCATGAATATCTGATTTTCCCTATTATCACGAAAACAATGGATTTTCCCGAGAAAAAAGTAGTTGATTCTAGGATATAATCTATCTCCATTCCAAATTTCAGCCAAATAAGTTGAGTAATTACGGCATGAAGGAATATTTTTCCCGCGTGGATTTCTGTTTTTCACTATTATCATAGAAACTATGAAATTTTCCGGGATGAAAAGTAGCCTATGTATAAATCCAGGATAAAATTTATCTCGATTCCAAATTTCAGCCAAATCAGTTCAGTAATTACGGCATGAAGGAATATTTTTCACGCGTGGATTTCTGTTTTTCACTATTATCATAGAAACCACGGAATTTTCCTGGATGAAAAGTAGGTTTTGTAATAATCGGGATAAAATCTATCTTCTTTACGATTTTCAGTCATATCAATTCAGTAATTACAGTGTAAAGTAGTATTTCTCGCGTGTGAACATCAATGTTTTAGGTTTCCCGCGGAAACCATGGATTTTTCCGGGATGAAAAGTAGCCTTTATATTAATCCAGGATACAATCTATCTTTATTAAGAATTTCAGCCATATCAGTTCAGTAATTACCGCGTGAAGTAGTATTTTTCGCGTATGAATATCTGTTTTTCTTTTTTCCTGCAAAATCCATGGATTTTTCCGGGATGAAAATTAGCCTATTTATTAACCCAGGATATAATCTATCTCCGTTCCAAATTCCAGCCAAATCGGTTGTGCACTTGCGGCATGAAGATATTTTTCCGCATTAATTTCGGTTTTTTACTAATCCCACGGGAACCATGAATTTTTTCGCGATGAAAAGTAGCCTTCGTATTAATTCAATATATAATCTATCTTCATTCATAATTTCAGCCATATCAGTTCAGTAATTACGGCGGGAAGTAGTATTTTCCCGCGTGAATATCTGTTTTTCCCTTCTCCTGCAAAACCCATGAATTTTGCCGGGATAAAAAGTATCCTATTTATGAACCCAGGATATAATCTATCTCCATTCCAAATTTCATCCAAATCGGTTGTGTACTTGCGGCGTGAGATTTTTTTTCGTGTGAATTTCGGTTTTTAACTTATCCCACGGGAACCATGATTTTTTTCGGGATGAAAAGTAGCCTATGTGATAATGCAAGATATAATATACCTCCATTCCAAATTTTAGCTAAATCGGTACTGTAGTTGCGGCGTGAAGACGTATTTTAACTTGATAAAATCCAAACTTCGGACCCCCGTTTCACCCCCTTAGAGGGTGAATATTGAAAAATCCTTTCTTAGTGCTCCCCTAGATATCATAAGGTATCTGTGTGCCAAATTTGGAGTCTCTAGACCCAGCGGTTTGGGCTCTGCGTTGATATGTCAGTGAGTCAGTCAGTCAGTTTCTTCTTTTATATATATAGATTTCAGATTTTTCGGTCGATAAACTTCGGAGATAAGGGGGGTACGGAATTTTTTTGATAGTTTGCCCAATAAAACAAAAATTATGAAATATAAAAATAAATAAAAATCTGTTTTAGATTTAACAAGTAACGCCCTTTCTTATGATACCCCACTCAATATTTTTATCTAATTTTGAAATTTTAAAACCCCCATTTTCCCACCTTTTTAAATAAAAAAAAAAAAATTCAAATTTTTACGATTGCTATGACGTCGGGTCACTATTACCTATAACTGTTCTAAATTTCAGGTCGATAGCTTGAATAGTTACTGAAATAATCGAGTGTGACAGACGGACGGACGGACGGAGAAAGTCTCACCATAAGTAAGTATGGAACCCTAAAAATAATAATTGTAGGTATGACCTTGCGCGAAAAACAGAGTGTATGCAACCACAGACCAAGGAATAACTTTTCAACACAATTGCTCATAAAGTGGCTCTAATTTCACCACGATTAGGCACATAATGACACCTATAATCGCAAACTGTGACTTTTTCATTACTATTATTCACTAGTGAGTTAGACAGTTTTTTCAACACACTTGCTCATCGCAAACTGTGACTTTTTCATTACTATTATTCACCAGTGAGTTAGACAGCTTTTTTTAATTTATCTACTAAGTAAAATTATTTTTAATATTATTTTATTCACAAGTGTGTTGAAAAACGTCGTATGATACACGTGAGTATTGATGATTACCGTCCTTGGCTAACTTAAGATCCTCACCTCACGGCTCGGGTCTCCATGGCGCCTCAGCGGTATAGAAGTCTTTGGTAATCACCAACTTTACTCACTTGTACCATAAACTACTATTACACGAGTATGTAACTGTTAATTGTTTAGTTGGCTGTTAGGTGCAGGGGACGTTACTAAGTTGCAGGAACCATGCCATCAGTGGCACGGCTGTGTAGTTAAGAAGCCATAAAGATACGTCGATAACGCAGTCGTAGCCATGTGATTTATCGACTCTACTTAAATGGTGTTTGAATTCCAGACAACTCATCGCTGTCTTTTTGGATTAACATTTATTTATAGCAACTAAGTAATTTTATCCATAGCGTTTGCGGATGAACGAAGCGGTTTGATAGAGTTATTCTGTGGGTTTGATTCCTTGTTTCTGGTATACCTACGCACTTCAAAGGTCTGAAATACACTCCTCGGCGCTGTCTTTCCCAACTCCTACAACCTATCGCCTTTAAATCAGGAGTGAATAGGCATTTCCTAGGCAAGAGTTCCACCTTAGACTGTATCACTTTCCATCAGTTGTGATCGCAGTCAAGCGTTAACCTACTCGTATATTGTTAAAAAAAACATGGGGCTCGTAAAAAAGGGTTGAGAGACGCTATAAAGTAAGTATAAATACATTGTAACATGAAACTAAAAAATGCACACAAAAGATAAATTTGTTTTCACGCCATGACAACGGAAACGCTCGGGCCGGCTCGCTCTTGTGTGAGCGCGAATAATGGAGCGCACGCGCATGCAAACGACGAGGCCGTGCGCGGAATAGGGTATTTGACTCCAATTTTTTTATTACTTTATTATAAAGTAGAATTAAAATAATGACGTGCACTGAAAGAACTAATTAAATCGATCAAATAACAAAAAAGTTATAAGCATTTAAAGATTTGTGATTAGACAGAGATAGCAACAGAGACATTGTGACGTCACACCGTACCAATGCCATAGTAGCTTCGTGCGGCTTCATACAAATTTTCGTTTTGCGAGAAAGGGATAGAAGATCCCCCCACTCCAAAGTTTAAACGCCTGTAACTTTGTAAATCTTCGTTGGATTTTAATATTTCTTTCACTGCACGTTATTATTTTTATCCTAGTTTATAATAAAGTAATATTTTTTATCAAATTGAAAAGTAGTGTAAGACCCCATTGATGCGCGTCGTGTCCTGTGACTGACAGCGCGTCAGGTGTTAGGTAGCAAAGCGTTTGAATGGCACCACTGCCTACACACGGCATTTCACTTTTGGCACTGCTCAGCATGGAAGTTTTGAATTTCTAAAATCTACATTACTCCTTTAGCTGGATATGCCCCGAATACAAATAAACGTGACTATTTTTAATCTGAAAAGTGGCGCATAAGATGGCGTCATCTAGGGAAGAAAACTCAGTACACGAACACTTGACAGCATATCTTGGCGCTCAATATGGCGCCGCATGTCACGCAAAGCTAGGCTAGAATGAAAGAAACGGACACCTCCTTTCCTGTTATCTTATCTCTATGTATTCTAGGGCCGTAACGTATCTCTATCGTATAAATGTGTAAACCTTCTGAAGTTTCGATCTTTCATTCTAGAATTCCTATTGCTACCCAAAGTAACCCAACGACAAGCAAATTACGTAAAATTTTTTTACCAAGATCACTTAGTTCTTATTGCTACTTATAGTGAATGTATATATCCGTTTGTATCGAATGTAAGCATCTCACAATGTAACAGGCAGGCCAACAATTGAGATTTCGTGTATTGTTTCACGGCAGCAGAGCGTTAAATTACTAGCGAATATCTCACTTCACCTATGTGATTACAACAAAATCGTAGAATGTTTTGGTTGAATGATCCTAATATGACACTTTAGATAAGAATAATTTGATTAAAATAAGCTAACACGCATTACGACTTATCAATAAAATCTAAAATAAGAAGGCGCAGTAAACGAGGCTAGTTTTCGTCAAATAATAAATAATCAGTCAAGTGCGAGTCCGAATCGCACACGAAGGGTTCCGTAGCGGTGTCTATATATAATGCAGCGAGATGAAGATGCAGAAGCCAGAAGGCCCAATTATACCCTACTACTACGATACAAGTAGGGGTATATTGGGTCTTCTGGAATCTGGATCATTGACAAAAAACGAGAAAAAGTCACGTTTGTTATAAATGGGAGCCATCCTTATTTTATTCTGCAGTTTTTGTAGGTATTTTTTGTTATAGCTGCAAGGTAAAAACATTATCTCAGAAAATTTAAAGTGTTACTATCGCGGTTTAAAAGATTCCAGCCTGGTGACTGACGGACGGTCGGACGGAGAAATCTCAGTAATAGTTGTGTTAATAAGGTCCCGTTTTTTACGCTTTGGTAATTGGTTATGGAACCCTCAAAATTGAATATTGATGCATCGACAGACCTATAGTATAACAATGCTTCATCGTTCTTTGTCAGAATAAAGAAAGCTTTGTAAGAAGATTTGTTTCTAATAAAGCGAATTTATATTTGCAATGTAAACAAAGAACTTAGAAATGTCTAGAATATGCTATTGTTCCAAGAATATCTTTTATATTATGTTCTTTAATTAAGTTCAAATGTATACCTATTCCATTAAATAAACGATTTAAATTACTTTGAAATGTTGGAAATTATTTGTCGCTGCGAAATTTTACGTTAATTATTCAACTTTCATGAGTTTCCATAATGACGATGAATTCGGTAATTTTGTTGCGGCGATATCTATATATACTTATAATAAAACTGTAAAGGGTCGAATTCTGTACATTGAAGATATTTTGAAAATTTTTGTTGGAGGACACTATTTAGTCGATACTGAAGCCAAGACTGTAATTTGTTTAATTTTTGTCTGTCTGTCTGTCTGTCTGTCTGTCTGTCTGTCTGTCTGTCTGTCTGTCTGTTTCACGACCGGGCATCACGGCTAATCCGCTGGATGGATTTAAATGAAACTTGATATGATTATAGTTCATACCCCGAGGTAGGACATAGGATACTTTTTGTCCCGAAATTCATCATGGTTTCCCTGGAAGACGGCATCAAAGTCCAAACGTTTTTTAGTTATAATTCATTAACGCGTTGTCCGATTCCATTCATTCTTTTTTTGTTAGAAAGGAGGTTCTTTATAGATTATTCCATACAAATCTTATTATTATCACTTTTGTAGTTCAGAAATTACAGACATCAGAACCTTTAAGTTCAAGTAGGTAGGTGACTTGAAACTCGGAATGCACAAAGAACCTAGGGCTAGGACGTAGGGCTCAAGTAAGACTGGAGTACCCTTACAGCCGTAAATAAATATGCTTAGCAGGAGATTTTGTATGGTTTAAAATTTTTCACTTTTAGGGTGAACAAAAATCATGTAACTGGCGTTATCGCTACGTTATACCGTATAGCGCCATCTCTACAATTTATGTGGAACTTTAATGTAAAACTCTAAGATAGGTACTACCGAATTTCTTAAATAAAAATTAACTGTCATGTTATTTACTGTTTCCTGACTTTATATTAAGATGGCACTGTTAAGAGATGAACAGATTTAAACTTTATCATCCGCAATATGGAAAGGGTAAGATAATGGTTCACAAAAATTTTTAACTCTTAGGTCTTATCAACCCTAACCGACTGACTGTCATCTAAGGTCTTTTAATACGTAAGGAAATATATAGCCATTGTCCATTCTGATGTTTTGGATTGTATTGAGATGAAGCAAAGATTTTTAAAAGACTCTTATATTATGTTGGGCTGGGAAATATTGTTAGTAGAGTAATTTATCCCAGTGGTACCTACCCGGCCAAACTCTGAAAGAAGAGTTCTACCACCAGTACAACTTTTCACATGGTTTAATAATTTTTGACATATTTCGTGGTTTCAGAATAAAAATCACAATGAAAAGGACGATTTTAACTGTCGATATTTCGATACATTGGTACAAGTCGTGTCAAGTGGCACGACCTGTGCCACTGGGTCGAAATATCGACAGTTAAAATCGCCCTTTTGATCTTTCAACTATGTATTAATGAAACTTTATATTATGATTAAGAAAAAGGAGTTTTCAAAATCACCACAAGATAACCTGTGCAAAGTAAGAACAGGTTTCTGTACAACATCACACCAGAATCCCGCGAAAAATCAAGGAATTCCAGTAGGAAGGTATATTATGTAAAAAAATCGTAATTCACGCGGGCGGAGCCGCGGGCAACAGCTAGTTTTACATAATTTGCAAAGACAGTATACTGAAACAATAATTAATTAATTTTATTTATATCTTACATATTCTGTAAGTATTAATCGAAGGGTTTTGTTCGCTAGATTTAGTGGAATATAATCTAGTGTGCGTTATAGGAGTTAAATTCCGTGAAAATGTATGTTTTTTGCGGAATTGGTGAAAAACCAAATTCCACGCGGGCAAAAGCTTATCCTTTTAATATATCAAATTCCCGTGCCTCGTGTTTATTACCAAACTCCTACAAGACTGCTCGACCGATTATTATGAAATTTTCTGTGTGTCCTAGATCTGAGAGTAGGTCGTAAGCTGTTTATTATATCCCTAATGGCAAAACAACGTTTGCCGAGTCGAGGGAATATAAGATAACCTACGTGCCTTATGCTTGTTTTTTGACGACCTCCGTGGCGCAGGGGACGCACGCTCGGATTCGAGTGGGAGGTCGCGGGTTCGATTCCCGCCACGGGCCACTTTGGAATTTTATAATTTCTAAATTGGCTCAGGTCTGGTCTGGTGGGAGGCTTTGGCCGTGGCTAGTTACCACCCTACCAGCAAAGACGTACCGCCAAGCAATATAGCGTTACGGTACGATGCTGTGTGGAAACCGTTGGGGTGACTTTACTTACCCCTTCCAAGTTAGTAGGTACGCTAACATCTTCGACTGCATCATCACTTACCATCAGGTGAGATCGCAGTCAAGTACTAACTTGTAAAGCGTAAAAAAACGCCTAAGGCGATAGGTGACAGTTTTCACTTACAACAACTGTCACCTAGTGACCTAAGGACTTTTAGGTGTCTCTTAAAATGTTGGTGAAAACGAGCATTAACCTCATAAATAGTCATGTCATTAACAAATCGCGTTAAAAGCTTTTGATTGGTATTACCAGGACCAATGTAGGACAGCACCACGTGTGCCCTAATTCCATACGCGACCTGTCCTACGACCTACTTGTGTGAACTTCACTGCAGCGGGCTTAGCACGAACCATAGTACAGAGATAATCACCTCTGCTCTGCGACACAGAAGACCATATAATATTACCTTACTCTGTGGTGATTACAAAGTTGATAATTCTATTTATAGCAATCTCAAGCAATAGCTATAGGTAGGTTGTTGCTTGTCTGCAACTGTCGAGAAATCATAAAAATATCCAAAATTCAATGCTTTTTTTTTCGCAAATAAGATAGAGCTACGTGCACTTTAGAATTGTCTGACTTAACTGCCAAGTTCGGACTTGCCAAAGCAGTATTGCACCGAGACTTTACTTAACTTTATCTACACTATTAAGAACCCAAGAACGGCTGTACCGATTTTGTTAAAAATTTGTGAGGATTTGTGCTTAGAACCAGGGCTGAATATGCTAGATGATTGCAAGTCTCTGGTGAGATGAATAAAGAAGAACCTACCCTAACCTACATGGCGAAAAGAACAGAAATAATATAAAAGAATCGTTAATCACGTTAGAATCTTTTGTAAAGCAAATGAGTATACACAAAACCTTACGACATTCACCTTTCGTATTACGATACGATGGACATATGATACTTTTCATCCGCGCTATAAGTAATTTTATACATGTATTATATAAACATATTCCATGGGAACGGGACATAATATTATTATAGCGCGGAGTAACAAAACGCAACTTCCAAGGCAGAACAAAGTTCGTCGGGTCAGCTATAGTTATCAATATTACGTAATGTTTCGATCAAGTGTGCCCCCACAATCGTGTCGCCTCCGGCCTTCTCGGATGAAGTAGGGCGGGGGCACGAGTGGCCCAATTCCTCTCGTGACCTGCCCCACGAC
Source organism: Coenonympha glycerion (assembly GCA_963855885.1). NCBI lineage: Eukaryota > Metazoa > Arthropoda > Insecta > Lepidoptera > Nymphalidae > Coenonympha > Coenonympha glycerion. Next base: position 6,921,369 of record OY979628.1, read on the forward strand.
CTGTTTGTTTCAACTCATGTGCCGGCTGTGCGTGTAAATTGATTAAATACGTGTATGAGATCCTATGGGAATCATATTAAGTTGGCAGGAAGGTTCCGTTGCCTGGTTTTGGAGGTATTTTTAGGGTTTTGCTTCTGCAAGTTTCCACAAATAAACACGTGTCGAGATTTTTATGTGTTTGTTTCTTAAATTATTATTCTACAAAATGAAATAGCTGCCAGACAGCTGCCAACCCGAATATGGCATGCGAAATTGTACCCTATTACAACTGACAAATTCATAGATGCATATAGATGTACGCTCGTCGCTGTTTTGCAGAATAGCACGGCTGTTCATCAGGTTTTCTGGTGGACAAATCGATTTAGCATTCCGATGTGATGCTGTATAGACACCGTTAGGGGTGAATTTACTTACCCCTTTCAAGTTAAAGTTACTTCAGCTGCAAATGATGCATCATCACTTACCATCGAGTGAAATTGTAGTCAAGTATAACTTACTTGTTTAGTGTAAAAAAAGTTATTTTTTTAATTTGTTACAACAAAATGAAGCAATAAAAATGGGAAATGCTTTCCAAAAAACCAACTTCAAATGCCACTACAAAGAGTGAAATAATTTTTATTTAAATTTTTGGTACCTACACCAATTCGAAGTCGGGCAATGTTTCATACAATCCCTAATAGTCCTTCTTACTTACTTGATATGCGAAGAAAGACGAAGTCATAGACAATCGCCCGACTTCGAATTGGTGTAGGTACCAAAAATTTAAATAAAAATTATTTCACTCTTTGTAGTGGCATTTGAAGTTGGTTTTTTGGAAAGCATTTCCCATTTTTATTTTATACTTTTTAGTGGAAAACAATAAAATGCACAAGGCGTTGTAAAAATACCCAAATTGCTTGAGGTGTGTTCATAAAATCTGAAGAGATACCTCAAATTCACCAAGATCCCATCATCAGACCCTGACTTGATGACTTTAGTCATCAAATCAGTATCTGCTAGCAAATGCACCAGTAACTATTAAAAATACCCAACTCGCTTCAAGTATACTAGCAAAATTTGAAGAGTTCCCTCGATTTCACCAAGATCCCATCATCAGACCATGACTTGATGACTTTAGTCATCAAATCAGTATCTGCTAGCATATGCACCAGTAACTGTAAAAAATACCCAACTCGCTTTAAGTATACTAGCAAAATTTGAAGAGTTCCCTCGATTTCACCAAGATTCCATGATCAGATCCTGACCTGATGACCATAGGACAACTTGGAAAATATTACTCTTTCTAATAATACTCAAATAGTTTCATGTGTCCATATAAAATTTGAAGAGTTCCCTCGATTTCTCCAGGATCCCATCATCAGATCCTGACCTGATTAAAATGGGACCATCTGGAAACAAAACCCTCTTAAACAAAAAAATTATTTTTCAAATCGGTCCACGCGTCTTCGAGTAATCGGTGAACATACATAGAAAAAAAAAAAAAAAGATTCCGACGAATTGAGAACCTCCTCCTTTTTTTGAAGTCGGTTAAAAAAGAAGTTATTTCAAGTATAAAAATCAAACTAAACTTATTGCAGAGACGTTATTACAGATAATTGAATAAAAAAATTAGAAAAATAAATTATTTTTATTCTTTTGCTATGAAAATAATTATGAAAATACTGTTTGTTACACAAATTTAAATAGCAAGAATGATATGTATGCTAATTGCTAATACCTACTTACTTATATATGCCGTACGACGTACGAGTATAAAAGGAAAATCCACCTTTATAAAAAAAAAACCGGCCAAGTGCGAGTCGTACTCGCGCACCGAGGGTTCCATACCATAAAAGAAGTAAAACATTGAAAGAATCACTTTTGTTCATGAATTTACGAGTATAATTTACATGTAGGTACTTTTGTTGGCGAACCGCAAACGTAACTTTGTTTTTGGTGGTTTATTGTTATTATCAAAAAAAGTATAATAGTTAGGGAGTTGATTTTATTTTTCCTTTAAAATATAAATAATAATAAATATAATGTCTATTGATCATAATTATTTCAGAGTTTTCGATTGATAAACTTTGGAGATAAGGGGGGGGAACGGTATTTTTTTCGACAGTTTGCTCAATAAATCCAAAACTATCAGGCATAAAAATAAATAAAAATCGGTTTTAGAATATACAAGTAACGCCCTTTCATACGATACCCCACTCAATATTGTTATTTCATTTTGAAAATTCAAAGACACGGGTTTCCCCCTTTTTAAATAAAAATAAAACAATTTTCAATGTTTTATGATTGCAATGGCGTTGGGTCGCTATTACCTAAAACTATTCTAAATTTCAAGTCGATAGCATCGATAGTTACTGAAATAATCGAGTGTGACAGACGGACGGACGGACGGACGGACGGACGGACGGACGGACGGACGGACGGACGGAGAAAGTCTCACCATAAGGGTTCCATTTTTACCAAATTGGTATGGAACCCTAAAAAATAGCCCTTTATTCAGATCAACATAATACAAAATACCTACATATCTAACTTATTATTAACACTAATTGTACATCAATATTTCTCTCTTTTTTATACTCTGTAGATCTGATTGCCAGTTGGCAAAGGCCTCCTCCAGTCTTTTTCCATTCATATTGTCTTTGTTGAGCCACTCTATTCCATTCCACATTACTCATCCACCTTTATAAAGTGTCTTATAATAATGATTTACCGAAACAAATAGGAATGGCCCCTGATTACAGTAATGAGCGTTAAAATTCAAAGCGAAGCAAGCCTTAGAACCTACACCTAAAATATAATAAAGGTCGGGGCAATAAATCAGATTTACGGCCCATTTCGGGAAGGCTCTAAACGAAGTGGCAACTTTGTTTTATACAGTTTATTTCGAAAGATGTGTATCTGAAAGGCCTTTATGGCTCATTGCGTCCTATGAATTGTTAATGCTGAAGGTCAAACATTACGGTGCGAAATAAGAAATCGCTTAAAAAGAGCTGCGAATCCGAAAAAGTTTTCTTTTTCTGGACTTGATAATAATACATACGATTACAAGCGGTTTTCTCTTCACTTTTTATTTCACTAACTACTCGACTGCAAAATCGATCGGTTTTATGATTTATCGATCATCGCCAATTTTTGTTACCATACTAACTAAACACCCGGACCCGGCCCATTAACATTAATGACTCGGCAAAACAACATTTGCCGGGTCAGCTATTAATAAATAAAAATGTAATCAGACTTACTAAATATGGGTTACATACACAATATTATATTCTATGCATCGATATACCAATGGTATATCGATGATTCTATGCTACACTGCATTGTACCGGAACGGTGAATCTTTGAAGGTAGACTGGTGATAATAATTAATGAACCACAGGCAAAGCATCCCACCAGTTCAGACCTGAGCCAATAAAATATAAAATAGAAAGTGGACTGAGCCCAAATAGGCCTAATTCATCTCAAAGACTCGACCACAGATAATATAATACTATTGACTCGACGAAGTTACACTGGGTACTGGTTGGTTAAAATGCTTGCATCGGTTATGCATAGGGCATCGAGCCCGGTTTTACCCGGACCGAAAAAACCCGGGTTTTCCCGGTTTTCAGGATTACAAAAAAACCCGGGGTTGATTTTTAAAACTCGGGTTTTTCGGCTTTTTTTTAATACTTTTGTTTTTATTATTTATTAAGTTTGAGCCACTTCGAATGCAAAAATAAGTAAATGGAATAAAAACATTTACTAGCCTCATGCGTACAATTGATTGAGGCCAAGTTAAACGAATATGAGGTATCTCTAACAAATGACATCGTCGCTCAAACCACAGACGGTTGCAGCCTAATGTTTGTGTTAGGGAAGTCCTTTAAGTCATACCATCAGCTATGCATCGCTGATACCGTTTAGCTGGCAATTGTGGACGTAATGTACAAACGCAAAACTGGCGTCGAGGAAAACGTTGCACAGTTTGCCGAACTTGACGAGGATGAAGATTTGCCTTCGGTATTGGGTCAAAAACTGCGAACTATAGAATTTAACGACGACACGAATTCTACAGACAATGAAGAGGGTGGTATTGGATTTACTAATGAATCCATGTTTATAGAGTCTTTTAGATACAACGATTTGCTATCAAAAGTTGGAAAAGTGGTAAAAATCTTCAAGAACTCAAAAAAAAACGATAACATGCTTCTAAAACATGTCAGAGCTGATTTTGGACAGAAGTACATACCTAATCCCTGCTCATTACTTACTAAGTTTTAAGATATTCTGAAGAAAGAATTAATCTTTATCAGTTTTTTAAACATTAAAACTGTTTTTGTTATTTGTAAATCCTTCCCCATCCTTTACATTTTGCTTTTAAATTGAAGGAAATTGATGATATAATAGGTCTTTACCTATGAAATTGCCGTTTTGTTTGGAATAAGGGAAAGTACTTATTTTTTTTAACTTTTTCATTTCTGTTACTCAAAATAATCACCCATACAAACGAAACATCTTTGCCCACGCATTGGCAGTTTATTGACGCCCTTCTTGTAAAAATCAGCTGACCGGGAGGCAACAAACTCTTCAAAGGCATTTTGTACTGCCACTTGGGCATTGAAGTTTTTACCCACTAAAAGTTGTTTAAATTTTGGAAAAAGTAATCGTCGGTCACTTAAAGGTGCAAGGTCTGGTGAGTATGTGAGGTCGTGAAGGAGCAGTGGGAACGACCGATTGACCAAAGCTGGTTGCAGATGTGCAAGCTTCTCCAACATTCTCTCCAGTTCTTCACAGTACACATCTGCAACAATGCTCATGCCGTTTTTTAAAACGCTGTAGGGAATCACACTCACACTAGACCACCAAACGATGACCATCACTTTTTTAGGGGTCATTGTTGGTTTATAATTCGTTTCGAAATTCCTTCATTTCTTTGCCTGTTGAGCAGCGCAAGGCAGGTCTCGTACGCGTACGCGTACATTGCACTGGCTATCGTTAAAGTGGCGAGGCACCCATCTATCAAGCTTTTTTTACGTTGCCAATTGAAACAAGCAATAGATCAATATAGTTTTGATGCTTACATCAAAAGATGCTGCTAGCTCAGCTGTAGATTGAGTTTCGTTAGCTTCCACAATCGGCTTTAATTCATTATTGTTGATCAAAGTCTCCGGACGACCACGAGCTTCATTTTTCAAGTCAAAATTTCCAGAACGGTTGTTGTTGGAACGGCGTTGGTACAACGACGGAACTCATATTCCATATTTACACGAATTTTAAAGTATCCATTATACCAAAAAATATTCAATTGTTATGCAAATACAACGCTAATCAAAAAACAAAAGGCTGAGTTTGTAAAAAGAATTTCATGGTTTTAAAACAAAATTAATTTGAATTTATACCAGTTCTGAAGAAAGGCAAATTCAGAGATCTAATATAAACACAGATTATTGTTTTTTTTTTAATTAAAATAAAAAGCTCGAAAAGCTCGAAAAAACCGGTCTACCCGGGTTTTGATTACTCTTAGACTCGAAAACCCGGGTTTTCAAAATTGAACCGAGTTTCGATGCCCTAGTTATGCAGCGTCTTAGCGGCACGCTATGATGGCCGGTTTGACGTTTGTCCGCTCATGAAGTTCCGTATTAATTGATAACGACTTTGAAGGAAATAATTGTATTACTTTATTGACGATAGTGATGTGCAGAGATTCATAAATTTTATCGAATGTAGTTTTAGGTTTAGGACTCAAAATCATCACTATTGTAATGTGTCAAACCGGCCATCATAGCGTGCCGCTAGTTTTTTTTTAGGTACCGATTGGCTGTTGATGGTTTCGTTGCTATGGCACTTTTTATTTACGAGAATCATTTACTGTTTTAACTCCGAATCGAGATCGGATGAAACGAAGTTCTATTTATATTCTATGTTCGAACGTCATTTGTCTCTGTCCCATATTTGCCCAGGATTATAACATTATTAATGTAGGTTTGAATTTCAAATGCGATTATAAATATGTAAATTATCTAAATTCCTCTGGCAACTGCGCTAGCGACCTTTATCCTTATTTATAGCAACAATCAAGAAGTATTAAATAAAATATAAACTCGTTAATTTCTATTAAAAAAATATGCTCAGCTATCTTTTCGGTTAAGTGTATGAAATATAACATTTTTCAAAATATTAATCGCGAAATGATTTGCTTAAATTTCAATAAACTACGATATTAAAATTAGGTATATTCCGTTCAACAAATCCTCTTAGCAAAGGTTGCCTGTAAAAGATTTCTTTAGCACTAAGGCCGCCTTTGTGCTCATTAAATATGTCTATCTGTTCACTCTGTTTTCTGTATATGTTATGTACCGTGTGAGCAATAAAGTTGTATAAATGAATAAATATTGTTGGTAATTATTCCTAATAAGCAGTTAGCACTATGATAACTAAGGTTTCCTAGACTATTTTTTGATATTAATTTTCATAAGTTTCTAAGGATACAGCTATTACTGGAGTTGACCTCAGTCATATAACGTTTATGTTAACGACGCTTTCACGGATAGTTAAATTTCCATTGTAGTCTTTTGAAAATTAAATTTGCTAATACATCTCTCTGAGCTAACGAGTAGCTAGTAGTCTTTGGAGACCGCTTAGTTTAAAGCAAATGGGTTTTGAATTTCCAGCGTATCCTATAGTTTGGGTGTATAACATTAAAAGCATCGAGTGTGTATAGGGGTTTCATATACAGCGACTTTTATACTACATGCAGTCTTTCTCTATTACTATATTTTTAATTTAGTAACCATTGAAATATTAAGCACTAACTATTATTACTAACTATTACACAATATCACTATATTGCTTTGATAGCGTCATTCCTCCATTTAGTTGTCCACCACTTTTTTTCCCTAGTCCAGGGTACCATCGTGTCACAGATCTACTCCATCTGTCTTGGGTTCTTATCAAAATCTCTACACACAACCAATGTAACTTTAAGATATCTGTATAAATATAAAAGTACATAATATTACATAATATTATGTTTGTCGTCAATCGTAAGCTTATCTACAGTAAAAAAAATGTAGTGGCACTCCGGGACTGCTGACAAAAGTGAAAACTTAAACAATTACGTGAGGCGTCGGTTACGCTCAGCTCAGGCACAGATAATATAATACTATACTAGTATCAGGTGTCCGGTGTTGGTTATGGTAACGATGTCGCGAGCTCAATGGTTTTTTCCATCTGAAAAAATTCCCAACGTGTCTAAAGAAGTTTTCACTTATCTTTCAGTAAGTATAATATTAGTGTGGAAACCTTACGACAGTGCATCGAATGTTCTGGAACACGACCAGCGGGCGGGCGCTATGTCCTTGAATACGAATGAGGCCCTCATGTGTATGGATGCGGTGCAATCCTCGCTGCTCAAATGTTTATCTCCTCGGATAAACTGGGGCGTTTGTTGATTACCAATTACTGATATTACTTAACGATGGATGATTGACAGCATGCTCTATGAGTTTCCCGTCCATGGACACTGATTAGTGATTTTATTATCCAACTGTATATATATTTCTTTCATAAACCTATTTTCTATCTACATGGGTACCTACATTCGGGCGAATTCAAATTTTATTTAGTTTTTCGGTAATAATGGGCTAATTATACATCGTATGCATCTACATGTCTTTACACTGTTATAATTTCTGAAACATAAATAATGGTGTACGCCAATTAACACTTATGATAATTTTATCTATAATTAATAAAAACTCTGCTCAACAACACTCATTTTTATTGGGTCCCAATAGTTTGAAATCTGGTAAACTGCAAAAAACTTTCTTTCGAGAACCAATATGAGGTGAGTGGTAATTTTCGAGTAATTATATGTTCTGAAACTATATATCCGTCGGTATATCATTTTACTTTTTGTAAAATATTTCTTATTTCCATCTCCAAAACGTTTAAAACTATAATGTCTCACGTTATCGAAGGCTTGACGTTTGTACAGAATACCTACAGTGAATTTTCCGGAACACTGCAGGCGGACACATCGTCCTTGAATACGTATGAGGCCCTCATGTATATAAATGCAGTGCATCACTAGTGAAAGCGACTATCGATGTTTATCTCCGTCTACACGATAAACTGTCGATCTTCGACGTTTGATTGACCGTAAGGCTAAATAAACTTGACATACTGTATAAGTTACAACTCGAGTGTCTTCGAGGCGAGGGTTAACAATTGTATTCGTATTTCTTAGGCATGACACACACGATGCATGCTTTCTATAACTCATAATTTTTGTGAATCAAATACTAAACTGAGTAAAACCACAACTAATTTTTAACATCTTTGTATATGTATAGCAGGACAGATCAAGTTGTTTTGCTATAATGCGCTACTTTAAAAGAATCTGTATGGTCCAATATGCAAAAACACTGCCCACACGAAATACCACATAGGTACAATTCTTCTTTACGTCCCGGTTCACTCACTGGGACATCCTCAGGAGATGTTAAATTCACAATGAGAAAGACTCCATAAATCTAGAGCGAGGACCTATGTAAATGTAGAGCAACGAACTGTATTATGAAGCTATGCAATTATACTTATTGCAAGGAATATTCCAATTTCCAAAGGAGTTCCTCTTTAGTATAATCTACTTATTATCGCCACAGAGGTGTATGTTGTCCTCTATACTATCTCACTCACAATTCCCTTACAGTATTAAAATAGGAAAGATTTTAATCGTCATAGCAACTCAAGCACGTTTAAAGCTTTCTTTCGCCACCGTGGCGATACTTTCCTGGCTAGTGAAAGCCGTTGTCGATAATTATCTCGTTGTTCGATAAAGCTACAGTCATGATGTACTAGATTAAGTGGAGCAAACTTCTTGCTTGTATTATGACTGGGAAGACAATATGTCTAGCAAAAATATGTCGCATATTCTGACATAAAAAGGCGTTGAGACAAGTCACGTGTAACTTACTCGTATGTACACATTACACACATGACACATCAAACGGAACTATCGATATTTTGGTTTCGATAAGCAATGTCAATCACTGGCCTCAGTTTACACACTCACGAAATTGATCTCGAGTAAGTAATGTTTAAAGGATCGTATTAAATGTGTGCTTCTGAATAATAATAAGAATTTCTTACCGTTTCACCTTCCCGGCTCATAGTGAAGTTTTGTTTAAGAACTATAAAGACAATTAATTACTTTTAAATTTAAACCTTATGTATTTTGGGTCTTTAATCTAAAATCGCTGAGAAGCAGAAACACGATTGGATTAAATTTTCTCGATAGGAATTTCTCCCAAAAGTTGCTCCATAATCTGTGTTTTTTCTTTTTCATCGGAAACTAAAATCGATGTTATTGTAATTTTTGTTTCAATGTGTCGGTAATAATAATATCTAAAAATGCTGAGAATCAGATTTTTGATAACTGGCTTAGTTTTTGAGTAAATAATAAATCCCATTAATCCGAAACGTTTGTAATTCTAATTTCGAGTCGATAAATTACAATGCTAATTTATAAGTAAAATAATCTTACAATTCATAAGCCTTTATTTAATGTAGTCTGAGTTCATAACGTGGAAAGAATCCATTCGTGGTATGATTTAATAAGATAGTGACAAATCATTGACGAATTATGTACGATCTTTATTTAATTTGCGGTTCATCTTGTAGAGTTTATCTAGCAGCTCATTTTTACATTCGCTACCTAGCAAAAACAAGTTTGGATTTGATTGCTTGAGGCCCATTGGGGCTTTGTTCTACCTAATATGACTTTGAAATATTATTTGGATATTAATTTTAATTTGTCTATTTAAAAATCTATGATATTTGCATTACATACTTTGAAGACATAGACAATCAACAGATTTTTCATACAAACCATTTCCGCCACCATTTTTTCGAATAGTTACTTAGACTGGTAAATATTTGTAGGTACTCATATACCTACCAGAGTCACCGACATAGCTCAACGTATCGCGAAGCTGAAGTGGCAATGGGCGGGACACATAGCTCGTAGGACCGACGGACGTTGGGGACCCAAAGTACAAGATACAGTTAGCGCAGGACCGTGCGGGCTGAAAATCATTGCAGGAGGCCTTTGTCCAGCAGTGGACGTCCGTCGGCTGAAACGAACGAACGAACTCATATACCTACCTAGTAGCATAACATTTCCAATTTAGTTTTAAACTTTATCCTGTTCTCATAAAATGGGTCACAGTATCGAATGATGTCCTTTATTTATTCCGTATCCGCAAATAAAGTTTCTAAAATACCTTTTCTTGTTCACAGGTAAGCGAAAACTTGTATAAGCTGGCGGTTTCATCCATTTATTAAAGGTAAGATGTTTTATCTGTAGGAAAAAGGTAAAAAAGTTTTTATCGATTTTAGTTTTCATTTGTTTAGTTTGTTTAAAGAAACATTCTATAGTTATCGTACGTTTGTATCTTCTTAGTTATAACCTAACCTATACTGTTGTACCTACCCCTCCGTACGTGTTAGTACTAGTATGACGCTCAATAAAATATCAAATGAAATGACAGAGTACAAATCTTCCAAAAAAAATCCATGTTTGCCTTGCTCGACTTGACTTGACAAAATCTGTTTGCAGTCTGTTATTTACAATTTATACACTTTGCCTAATCAATTTGTATGTACTCCGATCTACCAATTACCATGCAGAGTGCAGCCTCATCAGATATTGCGGAAAAATTAGAAAAATTAAAATTAGGTTTATTATACTTTCCTTATCTTCATTAACATGACAAGTAGTTAGATTACTTGGTAGTACGTGGATTGTGGGGCCATTCGAACACTAAAGTTGAGAAAAAATAAAATTTTCAACCAAATAAAATAAAAATTCAACATATTTTTAATTTCTGTGCCATCTATACACTACTCATCCTGGCAACACTGGTCGGACGCCATTTCATTAGTGTTTTATAAACTTTAGTTTTTTTTGTTTGGGAAACAAGTTGAAGCGATATCTTAGTTACAATCGAGCTCAACTCCCACTTAACGAGAAGTAAAACCGCAGAAAGAGGGAAATGCAAATATTTATTACATTAGAAAGTGCCGAGGTTAGCCGCATAACGCCCTCCTATTTAAATCTAGATATCTAGGTAAATGGAAACTAACTAGCTATAAGAAATTCTACCAATACATTTGCGAGTGCAAATGTGGTAGAAAAGTTACAATTGCGATCTATAGTATAGGTGACAGATTTTATAAAACGTATACCTACGAGTACCTACCTAAGATCTTGGAGATACTTATTAAAATGGCAATATTCCAGACTAAGCCCAATACAGTAAATAGTAAAGTTTTATGATAATAATCAACAATGGACACCAATTTGCCGGTTCGCCGCCGCGCCGCTAGAGGGTGCGGTGTTCGTGAGACAATGGATCGACACGCCCTCTATTGTGGAGTGACATTTACTCGTAGCCTTTACTTTAATGTCTCAATAATATAACCGATATATAAAATGGCCTTATTATGGCAGGCTGCATACATTTTTGAAAAACTTACGTTGGTTTCACTGGTAAACTGCGGAAAGCCTCCAAAGGGTCCTTGCTTGGAGTTGGAACTTATCAAATAAGAGTTGGCGGCTTCAGTTTTCGAAATTTATAAATGAGAGACGAGAGCTTCTTTGATCGAGATAAAAATATTCCTTCCTAGGTATCCACTTTATAAGGCAATCCTTGTTTTACACTACACCAAATTGATAACTATAACTAACTCTAATTACCTACTGCAAGAGTGTGTAAGTAGTGTTTAACACAAAAATATGTCTCACAAACTGTTCTTACTTCTTATTGCCTTTGCGATAAAGAACAAAATGGCGTGATTTCCACGGTAGCGTACAGTGGATGTTCGCATCGAATTTCATTAGGCCGGTTCATTTGACGGCCAATGAATAATGGCCCGATGAGATCACTTTCAAATGGTGCTAATTTAAACCACCCGACAACCCTGAGAGTCGTTACAGTGAACTCACTTGCATTGCATCCAAGCGTTGGGTAACTGCACTAAACTAGACCGAACAAATAAAATGTCCTATAAATTAGTGAAAAAATAAGACTTCTTATATGATAATTCATGGAAACGAAAAAATTAGGATTACTTAGCTACTTAGACAGTAGGTTATAACTGGAGCATTAACAAAAAAATGATTTTAAAAGTCCTGCGGATTTTTTGTAGAATTAAAGAAGGTACCTTATTACTTTTCGGTGATTAATATTATGGGTATATTCGGTAGTAATGGTGACTAAGTATTTGGTGCTATAACAATATCTTGAGCCTTGACTTAGTAATTCAATTAAATTGAATCTAAAAAAAAAGTTTTATAAAATAAAGCCTGCTTAATTTTTTCCTTAGAGCGCCATCTATAACAAAACGCTCGAACTCTATCGCTGCACTACGTCGTGTCGACATTGACCGCTAGATGGTGATAGCAGTACTTGTTATGAATGACGCGCGCGGTAAACGAACGTTCTTGACTTCCACTTGAGTTCATTCCAAGTTCCAACGCCCGGCGGCTGGCGGCACAACACAGCACTGGAAACCGTGCCGTAGATTGAACTCGCGTGCCAACTTCCAACGTTACCTTGGTTACGTTTTATACATAAAGGACGTGTTTGTAACAGTTGATTAATTAGTTATTAGATTATCTAATATTACTCACATGATCAATTAGTTACTTTGTGAGTTTGGTACTATTATTTTATAAGTAAGTAGGTAATAACATAATTTTATTACTATGTAGGTAAATTCCACTACAAGTACATAGTTGTAGACAAAGTTTTATTGTTTCTTGGAAATTCAGAGTTTATGAGCGTTAGTAAGTAGTTGCATTAATTTTAAATGCGATAAAAGTATGTATTTTAAAATATGTTTTTTAAGTGTAAGAACAAACTTTCAATAGATGGCGTTAGTTACCATTTTTAATGCGATGTCAGGATTCGAGGCTAAGAGCTTTAGGCATTATTTTTAAGAGGTGTTTGATAAAAACTGTCCGATAGCGTGTAATTAGTAATTACTTAAGTGACAAGTTTTAGACAGCTCTGAAAATTAATATTTAGTAGTTTAGTAACGTGAATAAGTTCTTACGAGTAATAGGTAGACAACAAAATGCACATTGATATTATTATGTGCGATGTAAATTCAATTTTATTTATAAATAATAGTATGATCACGACATAAATTTATTTACGTCAATATAATTACAGCAACTGTCTATTTAAACAAGTTCAAAGCAGTGATGTATCTTTTTAATAAAATTAATTTTATTAGAAAATTAAGTGCAATTGGATATACATAATAATATGAAATAATCGTATAGGAGACGCATGTTTTTCCCCCGGATTATTCAACTGTTCTCTCTGGATTTGCAACCCTTTTCTATCAAATAATATTATCTAATAATGACTTTTAAGTAGTATCATTGTAAGACGAACCAGCTATCAAACAAACATTCAGTATTTCTACGCCAAGCACCAAGGTGCCTATTGAATAGAGTGCAATACTGCGTTTTACTTTCGCTTAGCGGCTTTCACTGTTTACAGAATGTCTATGGAGTTAATTAATGTTATCTCGATGTCATTACACACAATATTACTCGTACATACATTATAGTTACTGCATACTCTTGTATGAATACGGTCATATCACTTTCATATCTCTATGAGTAATTTCCATTTTTTTGCTCGAAAAACATCTATATTTTTCTAGTTTATAGAATTTTAGATTTTTCAAGCACATCACCGTCAAAAGATTTGTATGGTATGTGGAATTAAAATACTTATTTCATTTATTATTTATTACCTTACTTTCTTACATATTTTCCAGGACCTTTTCACGCTGACATCTTAATCACATACTCCAGTCACCCGCGTCATTTACACTGGGACGTTATGAAAATATTATGATGATTAATGGAAGGAATTGTAGCCATTTACGATGATACTAGGAAATTTATGTCCCTAATGCCTGAACATGTAACGATTTCATATTGAAAAATTGCAATTAGCCAAGTATATTGTTTTCAGTTTCAATATAGGCATTACAGAAAATGAGTTTGGTCTGTATATTTTTTAGCTGCAATTGTACATGATATTTGGAAATTTAAGATCCAGTTATCAATGTTATCTCCCTTGTTCTTATTTGTCACTTACTAAGAAAGTTGCATGCAATTCTATCTGATGTCATCGTACTCATCCTAATATGTGTTCCGTTTCTAATTACTATTGACTGTCATTTGTCACCTAGTTCTAAGGTTCCATGTGTTACAAGCAAAAATTAATTCGAGGGCACTCACTGATTGTTATTGTCTGTTGTCGTACCTACCTGCCTGTCGTGTCGGCTAATATTATTATTAAGAAAATCTTTCTTACCATTACCACAGCTACCATTCGCTAGCCTACTGCGGTGCGGTAATGATGTCATCTCTGAACATTGTGATTAATGTTTGCGTCCATCGTTTATAAATTATACTCGGACGTTATCCGTCGATCTCTAATTGAAGGAATTGTTGCAATTTATGTAATAGGTAGTGTGTCTTGTGGAGCGAATTGAGCAATTAGCTCCGTCGCCGTGCTCGTGATAAAGAAGCAATGAAAATAATAAAGTTCAACGATTCGTGCGTACTGTTGGCAATTTTTTAATTATTGTCCTTTTAATTGATTGGCGAGATGAGAGATGTGTTGAAAATTATTGCCTACTTTTTTAAAGTTGTAGTCCTTTCGAAATTTTGCATATAAATCGAAAGAGACCGACACACTTTCATTTAATTCAATGTTAGATTTTGAGCTTTTCAGCAAATAAGAAAAAAAGTTAACGGAAGTCATTATATAAATACCCCAATCAGCAATTTATGCATGGGAGTTCCAATTATAATTTTGAATTAAACATGGTCAGACCAAACAAGAAGTCAACATAGGTGTTGTTTTCAAGTCGCAAGAGACAAAAAGATCAAACAATGTGAAAATTTGAACACGACATCTAGATTACCTGACTGAATAATATTATGTGAATAGTATAATATATAATAAACATTTCAAATATATGGGGCTTAAATAATACATTTTAGATGCATAACATTATATCACCGTATGAGGAAACGACATGAAATATTAATCTATTCATTGTGCGTTTTGTATGCTGATTGATTTTATATTATGTACTTATGAATGGACATTATGACCACCGGAAGTGCTCTTTGATCCAACATATATACGCGCAAGATAACTTAAATAAAGCAAGCTAGGTAATTGTATGGTAATCTTTTGAATTTGTACTGAAAGTTTTGTAAAAATGTAGTAAACACCAATTTTTAACAACTAACGGATAGGTGTATTTTGGTTCTTCTTCTTTTTCCTGGCTCTGTGACTCATCGCTGCCCAGCTCAAAATTTTGGTCTCAGAACTCTAAAATTTTCACCACTAAATATTATTAACCGCAGAATATGGGCATCCGATCGATTTAATTTTTTCATGCAAGCAAGAAGTAGCGCCAACTGTAATACTGTTGGTATTATTCAAAAAAAACCGGCCAAGTGCGAGTCGGACTCGCGCACCGAGGGTTCCATACCATAAAAGAAGTAAAACATTAAAAGAATCACTTTTGTTCATGATTTTACGAGTTTAATTTACATATAAGTACTTTTGTTGGCAAACCGCAAACCTAACTTTGTTTTCGGTGGATTATTGTTATTAGCAAAAAAGTATAATAGTTAGAGGGTTGATTTTATTTTTCCTGTAAAATATACGTTAACTTCTATTGATCATATTTATTTCAGATTTTTCGAATGGTAAACTTCGGAGATAAGGGGGGGGGGGAACGGTATTTTTTTCGACAGTTTGCCCAATAAATCAAAAACTATCAGGCATAAAAATAAATAAAAATTGGTTTTAGAATACACAAGTAACGCCCTTTCATATGATACCCCACTCAATATTGTTATCTCATTTTGAAATTTCGGCGACCCGGTTATCCCCCCTTTTTAAATAAAAATAAAAACAATTTTCAAATTTTTACGATTGCTATGATGTCGCGTCACTATTATCTATAACAATTCTAAATTTCGGGTTTTCAATAGTTACTGAAATAATCGAGTGTGACAGACGGACGGACGGACGGACGGAGAAAGTCTCACCATAAGGGTTCCATTTTTACCAAATTGGTATGGAACCCTAAAAAATCAAAATCAAAATCAAATATTTTATTCAATGTAGGTTGGCATTGATAAACTGGCGACAGTTTTTCCCGCGGTCCGTCCTAACCAAGGTATATGTCATTTAGGTTAATTGAAGTTTTTAAAAATAGGACAGGACTTGTGTTCATAAATATGTATCTACTTATCGGCTTTCAAACACCCCCTTGTAATTTTTCACGTACTCTCCGACTATAGTATCTATGAAAAAGCACCCGAGAAAAAGCCTCAAACTGCATCAGCTGTGTAGATTTTATATTATTATAGAAATCTTATACCCGTAGTCATGACAATTATACAAGTGTCTACTACGCTGGACCTGAATTTTCGCCATTTTGGCGCTGATTGTTGCGTAGCCAGGCGTGAGCGTCCAAGGAACTAAACTAAAATGATATTCTAAATCACTAGAAACAATTGTGAATTTAGTATTGTGGACCTTCGAGGGAGGCGCTTCAAATCGGCACAAAAAATGAACATGTAAATTGTATAGAATGTTTGATCAAGAGTATTAGATTAGTATGACAGAGATCAGTGCCCTTCAGTTTTAATGTTTGTAAGATGAAATGCAAAACAAAAGCATCGGAATATTGAAACGACGCTTTGGAAACGAGTACCTAAATCGGTTTTATTGCGCTGCGTTGCACAGCGTCGCCAGTGGACGCTCAGCATTATGCGACTATAAAAGAGAACGTAAAATTTAATGTCACGAGGAATATGGGGACTTAGTTCTCTGGGAAAGATATGAAAACCGTCTCGGACACGCCATTTCAAACTTGGGCAATATCAACCTCTGCCCGGAGCGAGTCCTCCACTAAAAACATTGAGTCATTTTGACACTCTGTGAAAATGTTCTCACGTTGTACATGTCCATTTCTGATGTGGTTGTTTGAGCTAGCATACCCATCTGTTAAGTTGGTACTGTTTAGTGTTTGTGCAATTATGTAGTTTTCAATCAAAATCAAAATATTTATTCTTTCACATAGGCCTAAAATACAGGCACTTATATGAAATGTCAAACTCTACCGGCACGTTCGGAAAGAAGTATTACACTGAGAAGAACGGGCAAGAAACTTAAAATAACTGTGTTTAAAAAATACAGATTATAAAAGCATCTTGTGAGCAGACGGAATATACGCTTACCTACTTCCGTAACTCTTTGAGACATCGAAATATGATGAGTTTTATCAAATTTATTTTAAATAAAGTGCTTTTTTAAACCTTGAAACCTTAGTACAATACTTAAATGTTTAATCAATCAGCTATTGTTATAATGTGATGGTTATAGATAAAATGATTATGGCATTAGTACCATAGCCTTAAGGCAAGTAAACTGGTTGTGATCCTTGACATTTTAGCTGTGACTATAACAAAAAGAGAGACTTTGATTAATAAGCCTGTGCTAAAGGATTAATCGCAGAATTAATTAATTTAAAACGCAGAATCTTTTGAATATTAGAAGCAGGCGTTAGGTACTTCGCGAAAATTCATAATTAGCAAGAAATTGTATAGTAATATATCATACGAATTCTGTTCTGAAAGCGGATTATAGCAAATTGATTAAAAATCTCTATATCTTTTGAACTATAAATAGGTGACATTTGGCTACTTGAAATTCTCATGGAATGAGTACTAATACTATACATATAGTCTATTTGACAACAAATAATATAGAGTTATAATTGAAAGAGTACCAGAATAGGTACCAGCTACCAAACCCTACGTGTGCGAGTCCGAATTTCAAACCGATCTTGAACGGTTTTTTACCGTCTGCGAAACACTCTGTGAATTAGATTTGATCGGAGGAGTATTTGAAGGTCGCAGCCACTCCATCGAGCAAATATTAATATCTAAAGTCAACAGTTTGTTTGCCATTATATCTACCCCACCCTTTTGAGTGCTTACTTACATTGATGTATTTTTGGCTTGTCGACGACCGTGTCTGTTAATAGATACTCTAAATTAGATTCTTTCCGCGTAGTTAGGTGTACAAAGACGAATAGATACTACTTTGTTGCAACAAGAAACAAGGAAGATAGCAACTATGATAATTAATTGTAAATGGCAAGAGATCTCGTTAGAGCAACCTGTTTCAAAATCTTCATAAATGAAGTTAGTGAGATTGGTTGAAAGAAAGTCGTACCTATCTAATGGTGGTTATCGTCGTCTCTAGCATACAATTAAATAACAAAGTTAAGGCTGAAACTCTCTTATAAGGGAAGTAAAATTGCCCTAGGGTAGAGGCATATGGATGTCAAGTGATGCTATCTAAAATTATTGTGTACGGCCTGAATTCATCTACTCTCCGCGACTTTTTTGATGCATCCTGACCCTGGTAGCTGCCATTCCAGCATAGATTGTTAATTGATTTCTAAAGCGAACGTTAAAATTGTTACAACCTTCTACATACCTGCTCTTATAAAGGAATTGTAACAGTTCAGAGAAAACCTGTGGCAAGTCTGTGATTGTTACAGCTCATACTTCTTCCATTGGAATGTTTTTTCAAATAAGAATGTCAAATTGGACACTCAATCTGGAATTTGAAGATCCAAGATGTTAGAATATTTTCTTTAAAACCTTAATATTACCGATTTAATAATGATTAAATGATAAGTCTCACATCATACTTACTCCTAAGTTAGATCTTTGCCTACCATATAAAAACTGATTAATGATTATGTTCCTTTCGCACCTATATTTTTTTTCTAAACTTTACTCGTGATAAACAAGCTCGTCTCGAATAAACTAGTTTGAAATTGGAACACGTGTAAAATAAGTTCACATTTTAAAATAAGCCTACGTATTTCATTTCTGAAAAACATAATAGTTTATTTTCCACCAAATTAACTAGTCTTCTCCATATTCTGCGCTACAGCCTAAATAAATAAACTTCCTCGGTTAAAATCTACTTCGGAATACACGTGTAAGTAAATTTGATTTGTTAAGGGGGATGGATAAAATCCGGGTGCGAAAATTAAAATTTTATTCAGTATTTCGCTAATAGTGGACTAATTATACATCTCAAGTTTATGGCAATGAGTTTTGCGGGCACAACATTTATGCATCTACATGTTTTTAATAAAAAAAATCTCATTAACTTCATATTATTTCCTGATAGCTCGAAATCTAGGAAAATGCAAAAATTATTTTTCGGGAACCAATATAAGGTGACTGGAGAGTAGGAATTTCCGAGTAAAATTTCTGTTAAAAACATGTAGATGCATAAATATTATGCCCGCAAAGTTCATTGGCATAAACTTACAATGTGTAGTTAGTCTAATATTTGCGAAAAACTAAATAAAATTTGAATTTCGCGGGCTGGTAGGGCCGAAAAACCTTCATGTAACAACAAAATTCACGCAAGGCTGCTACACTGTTAAGTAGATGGGTACACTTACATTGAAATACGAAATGAAAATTCGCTCTTAGGTACGTACCTGCCAAGGCTTGGGGTGTTTGCATAGACGAGTAACTCGCTCTCGGCTGGAGTGGTCAAACACTCCAACGAGTTATCTTGAGAACTCGAATACAAACTACCTACGTAGGTACAGAACACATTGGTACATATAGATATTTCAATACAAGATAGCGCGCCCCACAATCTCAAACTCCATACGAATCAAATGAAACACAATATAAGTGATATTAATGAACAAAAAAAACCGACTTCAACTCTCATCAAACTACTAAATACATCCCTTCCAATTTTAAATTTACCACTTATGATGGTTTTCTCATGGATACCACTATCAGAACTGAACTAAATTGAAATAGTTCCGTTCCAGACCACACGGGAAGCGTCAGCTTTCTATTAAAAAAAGAATCATCAAAATCGATTCACCCAGTCAAAATTTATGAGTTAAAAAACAAAAAAAAAAACATACAATCGAATTGAGGACCTCCTCTTTACATGAAGTCGGTTGATAAGCGATTTTGAGTGTGGCACGTCTTCGTGGATTGAAAATTAAAATATCTATAGCTACAAGTATTATGTGCGAATCAATTTTAACAGTGTTTATATTATTTTATACTTTTAAAACGAAACGATTTGAAATCTAGATTGAAACTGCAAAAATAACAGTTCTGTCTAAGGACTGAATATGGAATAGGAATTTTCGAGCTTTGCGGTAAATACTCTTGGGTGAAGACTGAAGATTCTTCGCGATGGTTCATAGACAATAATTGTTACGGTGATCGTACACCAGTGGGCGCCATAATAAACATTTGAATTGCAAACGAATGATCCCATTTATTGCGAAAACCGCAGGATCGATTTCGATGTAGTTTTCTGTTAAATATTTGAGACTCATTAGAAACGGGTTGTAGTAGTTTTCTTAGCCAAGGGAGTTTAAATAAAACCGGCCAAGTGCGAGTCGGACTCGCGCACCGAGGGTTCCATACCATAAAAGAAGTAAAACATTGAAAGAATCACTTTTGTTCATGAATTTACGAGTATAATTATTTACATGTAGACCTACTTTTGTTGGCAAACCGCAAACGTAACTTTGTTTTTGGCGGATTATTGTTATTATCAAAAAAAGTAAATTAGTCGGCGAGTTGATTTTATTTTTCCTGTAAAATATACGTTAACTTCTATTGATCATAATTATTTCAGATTTTTTGATTGGTAAACTTCGGCGATAAGGGGAGGGGGGGGAACGGTATTTTTTTCGACAGTTTGCTCAATAAATCAAAAAACTATCAGGCTTAAAAATAAAAAATAAAAACGGTTTTACAATACACAAGTAACGCCCTTTCATATGATACCCCACTCAATATTTTTATCTCATTTTGAAATTTTGTCGACCCGGTTTTCCCCCTTTTTAATTATAATTGTTATGACGTCGTGTCACTATTACCTATAACTATTCTAAATTTCAAGTCGATAGCATGTATCGTTACTGAAATAATCGAGTGTGACAGACGGACGGACGGAGAGAGTCTCACCATAAGGGTTCCATTTTTACCAAATTGGTATGGAACCCTAAAAACGAATCTACTTTCAATAGAAAGGCTACATTTTTCCAAAAGTTTTTAAAGATTTTTTTTGTATTATTTTAGAAATATCATCTGTTTTCCAAAACGAATGTTGACATTAGCCGGTAGCCCTTTCTGTCTTTCTTCATATCTACACTAAAAGTGGATGGATATAGGAACATTACTTTACACAGTAAAAAATTTATGTACATATTTACGGATTCCATTGACGTCATCTCCTAAATAGCCGCTTTCATTGACAGTCAATGATCCCCTTCTGAATGCGTCTGAAATTTATCGTTTTCAGCATAGTTTACCACTTGAATCCTGTATTTAACTCATAAAATATTTACAATATTACTCACGTTTTACGACCAATAATTTTTTAAATTTAGTTTTTGTTACTAATAAAATAAGCCTACATAGTACATAGCATATGTATCCGTACAAAACCTCTTATAATATTAATCTGTCCTTCATAGCCAACTCAGCTATCGGTCTACCTATCCTTTCATCTTTAGGGTGACTTTTAGGTTTATTCCTAATTTTTAATTAGGTAGTACAAAATACGTACTTATTTAAAAAGCGAGCGCCTCCGAAGCGTAAAAATGTTTAAAGTAAATAAAAATAAAGTTAGTCTGGGACTGGTTAAGGTTATCTAGGAAAAGCTCCGAGCTAAATAAAATTGGATTTAAATAACTGATTAATAATGAATACTGTACGGTGCGAATTACAATTTTTATATACCTACTACCTAAATACTTACTTACTGTACTTAATATCTGGGTGAGCGAGCTTTGCTCGGTTTTGCTAGTATATCTATCGGCCAATAGATGGCAGCAGTAGTCACTTTTTTTTGTAAATTTGACATTTTCTAAAAATGAATCCCAGTTAGATCGATTTATCGCCCCCAAAACCTCCTGTACCTATAATAAATTTCATGAAAATCATTCGAGCCGTTTCCGAGATTCGGATTATATAGAAATATATATATATCTTATCTTATCTTAATCTTAATATATATAAATCTCGTGTCACAATGTTTGTCCTCAATGGACTCCTAAACCACTTAACCGATTATAATAAAATTCGCACACCATGTGCAGTTCGATCCAACTTGAGAGATAGAATAGTTTAAATCTCAATTCAACTATTTTTTAAATCCCCAAGGGCAAAACAACGTTTGCCAGGTCAGCTAGTATAATATATAAATCTCGTGTCACAATGTTTGTCCTCAATGGACTCCTAAACCACTTAACCGATTATAATAAAATTCGCACACCATGTGCAGTTCGATCCAACTTGAGAGATAGGATAGTTTAAATCTCAATTCAACTATTTTTTAAATCCCCAAGGGCAAAACAACGTTTGCCAGGTCAGCTAGTACATATATATATATATATGTATACAAGAATTGCTCGTTTAAAGGGGACAAAAACCGTAAGGTACTGGTGTTAGAAATGTTCTGACTAACAATTTATTAGTAGATCCTCTAGTAAACGTTCCACTAACGAGCTAGTTGCATGGGTGTACGCGTGCCGGGGAAAGCGAGCCGGTCGTTGACCCCGGCTAAATTCGGCCAAGGTCTGTCGGGACATCTATTGTTCCCTCGTTGTCATTACATACGAGAACGACTGGTCTTGGTTTGTCAGTTTGTCATACACCCATACACCTGCATTATATACCAGTGGTTTAAAATAATGGATTTGCTAAAAAAATAGACTTTTCCGAGCGTGTTTAGCGTGCGAAAAGTCATTATTTTCTGCACTAAAGCTTTTTATTTTTCAAATAATATCTAAATGTTAGAAGGAAGTTTTTAATCAAAAAGTTAACAGTCAAAATTGTGTACGAAATGACTTCTTTTACAACATAATTAATTTTATTTTTCACTCGTCTCTATAGAACTACGCTTTTGGCTTTGTAAGTACTATACCTATAATAACCAACAATACAGTGCTTAGCATCCTATTGGTAGGTAAGGCAATAAGTCAATATATCATTCACACATTAATCTTACCGGTCTACATACACTGGTGTATCTAAATAATAACAGGACAAGGGCAGGGAAGTAACAAAATTAAATTGGCCGTCGACCTATATTAAATTGCTTCAGGTGACTCTCTTGAGACTTGAGGTAACTCCGATGAGACCATGGACTAGTAAGCGTATTTAAAGCGTATCGTTATGACACTACGCAAAACAATATGACAATATACCTCCTACGATTTGTAGTCGTAGGTACTGCTTTCGTCATACGCGAGGATTACCATACGCTTACGCTTACGAGCCATGTGCGAAGGGCCTAAAAGTAGGAGTAAGACATGATAAAGCTTACAACAATGTAATAACACACTTTGTTAGCATGATGTAGGTATCTACTCTAAGTCTCTTACTTGTTATATACATGATCTAAAAACTACATGATTTTGTTTCATAACATAAAAGCGACGGAGGAAGTTAATTAAGAAAAAGAAATCGTACAGGTTCTGAGAGGTATTATTACATCCTAAAATTACAAGGATAAGATTTCACTGTTGGAATATTGCGTCGTATTTAAAATCTTATCTGCAAACGAACTTGTTTGTTTTTGGAAACCAGTATGTGAAACATTCCATATAATTTTAGTGGCTAAAGGGCAGAATCCAGAGCGAAATACGAGTAAGATCAGGCAGCTAGGAAGGAACTCGACAAATATTATTATGAAAAATAGCGTCACTATCGTTTCTCGAGGCTTTCTCTAAACATCTTTCACAGCTTTTAATAACAGAAACGCACCATCTGTTCTGTACGTACGTATTTATTACATCGCGATCGTAAGGAAACAGGTTCAAACATAAAGTTTATCGTCGAGCGGGAAAGTTATAAAACCGATCCAGTGATTCGAACGATCATCGAACCTGGCGGTTAAAATCGGCCAAGGTTCCGCGGGTTGCTGACCCGACGCTAGAAGAAATCCGTGAATCGGCATACCCGAAGTGCCTGCTGCCGGATGGCTCGCGGATACTGTGCGGGTGTTTCACATAGCTACATTCCGATGGCAAATAATGCAATAAAAGGTCTGGAATACGAGATGAAAAGTAAAATCGAACGGCGTAGAGTTTGTCGAACCGGGTCTAAATGCAGCCAAGGCTGAGTCCAGGTTGAAGGGCGCCGCGTCCGTCTGCCGACCGCTTTGTGTCGGCCGTTTACACCGCCGCCTCCCGCCGCCCGCCCGCGCCCCTCGCGCGCCCCTCCGACGCCCTCCGACGCCGATAACAAAGGGTTCGTGACTACCTCACTGACTCACATATAGAGGTGCATTACTTTTTTGCAAGGTGAAAATATTGTCACTAGATTACACTTACGGTCTACGTATTTTTCTTAAACAATCGCTTACCAAGATTTTCCTTTTTATGGTTCCGTACCCAAAAGGTAAAACCTGTCCGTTCGTCTGTCACCAGGCTGTATCTTATTTTACTTTACCTACCGAGTTAGTTAGACAAATTAAACTTTCAGAGATGATAAATTTCTGTTGCCGCTATAAAAATACAGAATAACATAAACAAGCGTGATTTTGTTGGTTGGTTTTGAATTTGCCGGCGTAATGTAGTTTACTCTCAATGCACGAACCAGTCTCTTATTGGACCAATCTTTTTGATCGAGACATTGCTGGTATGGTCAGCGTTCGCTCATCATTCATTTTGTCGCGAAATTCCGTCTTGTTTATTTTCAGTGCTCGCTTGAGGGCAATAAAAAAGTTTTTCGAGTTAATTAATACGAGTATGATCACGGTCCGAAACGGAGCGTAAAATATTTGCGCTGTACGCCGTATTTCACGGCACGAGAATTTGATTACCATCGGACTGGGAGCGCAGACCACCCGAGGTGGTACACGGAACGTGGCGGTCAAAAACAAAATTAGATGCATTTGAACATTTTGAGCTCGCGTTAATAAATTCAGATACTGTCTTATGCTTGGACCTTCTCGAGAGTCCCTGTGGTTAATTGATTTATTATATTGGCGACTGGACGAAACCAGTCGCTTAAATTTGGACGCGATTGCGCATAATGGATGAATCAAAGATCATGTATGGTGAAGCAATGACCAAAATGTGTACAAATACCATGCTCCTAATCAATCAATCAATCATTTATTTACATAAAACATGGTAACAGTTAAAGACAAATGTTATTATTAGTTTCCAATCATGTTTTGTCTAAGTGATTTCCTATGACGTCTGATAGTTTTACCCCTAATCATTTCGCGAGCGACGACACGAGGCATCGCACCGGAACGCTTTTTAATACCTAATAGACGTATACACAGGACCCGGCGGACCACGCGAAAAAATGTCGGCAGTTTACTGGTGTCAAAATATTTGTTTTGACACCAAGTACGTGAGTTGTAAGCTAACCACAGTATTGTCTTTGGACCGAGGTCCACGCCACTATACTCGTTACTAGTCCGCACGCGAGTTTCCACCGATTTCAGACATCATATCCGCCATGTTGCGGCGTACTAGTGGAAATTTTGACAAAATATGGCGCTACTTTTTCTTGTTTGACATAAAATGATCCGATGGGCTCATATTAATTTAAATCTTGTGTTTGCTATAGAGGAAAGTAAGAGGATATCGCAGGTCCGTGCAATAGGTGGGGTAGTACACGCACAGGCGGTGTCTAGACGCGGTTTTGCTCACCGCACGCGGCCGCTGGTTGCAGACGTTGTGGTGAGCCCCTGCCGTGTTCCCACCGAGTTGAACGAGCTTTGTACAAGAAACACACCTTTTTGTTACACGAGAACTTGATTAGAAAAAGAAAACGAATGCGCTGGATCTGTAAAACAAAGTCATTTACCTACGTACCTGGTAACCTATTGCTTACTGCTTTCCCTGGTCCTTGTCACATATAAACAGTTAAAATTTAAGTTTAGAAAATCACAGTAAAAATTCAGTAGACAATATAAACTGTGCCAGTTATTCAGAGAATTATTTTCGAATGTTTCCTTGATTATGACCATATTACGTTTTTCACAAACGTGTTTCACAAATCTTGTAGGAATCATTGATTTTTCCGGGATAAACTGTATGTGCAAAAAATATCATTTGTCCTTTTTTGGTCATTGGCATTGTATCATTGCTAGTAGCGTGCATCATTTAAGGACAAACGAACAAACCAATATAGACTCAGTACCTACTCATCACATTTATAGATTCACAAGACAAGAATTCAAGATTCAGATTCTTTATCGCTTCAGATATCATTACATCTACTCGTATAGGTATAGAATGACCGCGTGACGTCTGTTCCTTCACCGAACTCGCTGGCGGGAGTACGGGATTCACTATCGTATTGACCACGCTCCCGCCAGGTATATGCTACGGCTGCTGTTATCCTTTATTATAATTGTCAAATCTTCAAACCTAAAATCTCAACAAAAACCGAAAAACGAAGCGCCAATAATTTTATCCCTGCGACACTGTATAGAACAAAGAACCAAAACAAAGTAGGTAGGTATTACACTAATAAATGAACAGTAAGTACTAAGTAGATAAGGCGAACGATATGAACAGAAGGGCATTAACCCCGACCTGCCCCAATGTTTTTCGCATGGCTGATGAAGTACCCACTCACACGTACATTGTACTCCATGACAATGCGGAGCCGAAAGCAAAAATTGCCGCGCCTCGGTCGCGTGGTTCCTTTAATGACCTACATTCGCTCCCCCGTCGGTTAGGGCTTACTGGAGTGCCTACCGCCTGTGCCTGGGCCTGACCTGCCCCAAGCGCGACGTGATTGCGTTCGCAAACTAAAATAACCGGGACGCACTCAGCTGTCCCGCATACTTGTGCGTTTCCGTGTCACTTTCGCATCGCTTTGGTCTTCAATGAAGAGGTTATATGACAGAGGACTGTGGTATGCGATTGGGGTTTCGATTGAATAATCGTCTAGAACTTAATTGATAGTTGATTAAAAAATACTAAGTAGTAAGTACGTAGCAGTCGTAAATCAGTACAAAGATCAGTAAATTCTACTCATGATTTTTTCCAAAAAACAGTAGGTAAATTTTGTTCCTTATCCGCAAGACCAAGTACCAACTTTTCATTGGTTTTCAATGAAAAGTTGGTACTTGGTAGGTATATGGTGACTGTGGTATGCGATGGGGTTTCGATTGAATAATCATTTAGTACTTCATTGATAGTTCATGTAAAAATACTGGAACGTAGGTAGTAGTCATAAAGCAGTACAAAGATCAGAAAATTGTACTCTAATCGGACGCGCCAAAATATAGTGTTGACCTTTTCCATGTGTAGCATTTAAAAAAGGATAGCGCTGTTTTTAGACGCATGCGCATCAAATTAGTTTAATAATAATTGGAGGCACCAATGATAGTTGCCTTCGATAAAGCACGTGACCAATTAGTCGATCGGATAAAATAATATTATGTCATTGTCATACATTTTCGATCATGTTGAGATTCTCATTTTTCATATTCACTGTTTTCCGCATAAACTCTATTATAAGTCCTCGTCCGTCCGCAGTAGCTAAAATGGTTGGACCTACTAGTGTAAGCTATAAAAATAAATAAATAATTTATTGTTATCGATTTTTCCACACCAAGGTCAGTTATCTCTGCCTGGAGTTCAAGCACCCTATATTGATTAGCGTTACCGAGAACTGTGCTACGCGGCCAAAAATATCTTTTTATGGCCGTTTCATGAAAATGTTTACTAAACTTATAGTTAAATATGACGCCCTGACTCTTAAATCTTTCGAAATAAGGGTGAGGCCGCCATATTTAACCAAAACGTTTGGGTTAAAGTCAAGTCAAGCAACCGAGTCTTAATCATGGAGACTTGCTTACCTACCAAGTTTATGGAAATCAAGTTTCTGCCAACCATTAAATAAGGAATCTACCTAAGTACGTACCTACACAAAAATAAGTGACTCACCCGAAATATGTATAACCAGGTAATCTGTGCAATGTTAGACACACGAATTAGATTAATTTAATTAAGTCTAAAAGAGGTTTGGCCCTATGTCAACGTCACAACAAGTATATACAGAAAATTATGGCTTTCTTCAAAATTCCTTTAGTACCGTTAATGTTTCCCGGACGAAAAATAGACCGTGGGGGTTCATTCTGAGGATAAACTGTCTACATTCCAGAATCCAGTCAAATCGGCTCAGTAATTGAATAAACGTCCAAACAATCAAACTTACTTCTTAAATTTTCGATACTCGGCCTGATGTAAGGATTCTAACGATACCCCATATGTCCAAATCTATTCAGCAGTTTAGAAGTTATGGTGGAATAAAGAAACTCACATACATACATACATGAACCCTAAAAACATTACACTCCTTTTTTGGGCAGTCGTGTAATAAGCGGTAACAACTCTCACAGACTATTTAAACATTGCCTTCAGGCTTTTTTTAAGTCAGTTATAAAACTTACAATAAAAAGACATTCCCAGGTTCTTCAGATAAGATTCTGGCTTTATTACTACTAACAACCAATTAACTACAAGCGCATGCTGCATTCACTATAAAATTTTATTAAAATAGTCAATTCCTCATCTCGAACTTGTACGTATAGATCTCATACTCTCTCTATAATTATAGCAATCCAATTTATGGGCACTAGGGCCCCTTTGTGTTTATATCAAACTAGCCCTTTGCACTAATGCATTTCTCCTGCAAGGATTAATTACGTTAATTCCAGCTTATGGCTGAGGGTTACAAATATGCCATGAAGAATTATATCCCTAATAAAATGTTAATTTCCTTTAGTGTCGTTGTAAATTTAAATTCTCTAATAACTCTCTAATTGTGTATAATAAATTAGTCAATGCCCCCACGTCTGCGTATGCTAAATTTAAGAATTAGAATGAATAAATGAAATTTTATATACTCTCTATATAGATCCTCTACAGTCTACATATTATGTGCACAAAATCAAATAAATAAAGTATTAGACACAATATACGTACCTCATAAAGATTCTAATGCAAGAATCGCTTGAATATTGATTATTCTATACAGAGATTCTTGTAAGTGGGTACAATAAAATCGTTTATGGTAAGTAGAATTACTTGTTCATTATAAATTATATGGCACGACAATCTACATATAAGTGAATTACACCCTTTTACACCGTACCAACTGTTTAAACACTATTTGCATATTATGGCGTGATGCGCTTACAATTCTTGAATAATTTTGTAAAGGACAATATTAGTGTACAATTATTGAAACAGCTCGTGCCTAATAGTTCAACGATCTTAAATCTACAAGATATAGGTAAGGTAAGTAATAAGTACTCAGTACAGAATTAGAAATGATGATAACCTATTATGATGATAACAATTGATTTAATAAAGTGAAACAGAAATTAAGTGAAACCAAGGCTAGGCCACGGACGCGTGGTTCTGGTTTAAACTAAAAATGTAAGTAAAACACTTTGTGTCGATGTCGTCAACATGGTGTGTGACTGCACTAAGTAGCACTACTTCTATTAGTGATGATAGGGATTCCAGAACACAGAAGCTTTCAATGTAAGTAATGGCAGTAAAACAACATGGGTCTTAACCTTTACATCGTCCCTTTTTCCTAGAAAAAAAAAATGCGGACGCGTGGTCAAAACTAAAAACCTAAGCAAAAGTATTGATCGCGGACCCGACATGGTGTGCTTACGCTAAGTATGGCATGGCACTAGTTCGGCATCCATTATTGATTAGGAGAGCGATGCATCGCATTGTCTGAGGGATCGATTCCTGCGCGTCCGTGTCGCCCCCGCTTCTATTTTTACCGCTTCATTGCTTACTCCCCTCGCGGCCTGCTTCCTGCCTTTTATTAAACTATCTGTATGTTAATTAACAACGGCCTCGCCGCTCGGCCTGGCTCTGTTTACTTTTCTGTTAGCTCGCCTCTATGAAACGTTTATTTGCTATTTAAGGAGATCCTATTCGGAACGTACTTGAGCGCGTTCGTTGGCGCATATTTTTACAGCTGCGTCTATAACGTGTTTTTTTCCAGTTCCTTCGCACGACGATCCAGGCAGCTATGAGCTATGTCACTTATTATATTTTTCCTTTTATTTTTTCGAGGCCTTTAACTACATTAATTAGAGTTCTCCACACGTCGCTCCGAACTCCGCAGTAGTCCCCTCTTGTTCTACCTTCAAGGATATTTTTATGTTCGTCTCTTTCTGTAGGGGCATCTGGTATACATAAACCTGCATCTGTTTACGTTACATATCTATGTGTCGCGTCTGTGTGCGAGTCTAGGGGAGTGTGCATGTGTGTGCATGGCGTGGCGTTCCGTCTACAGCTGTTGTGGGTTTGTAGAGCCATGCCGCTATCGACTCTTCTAAATTTATGCTTCCTCATGACCTACGCCCAAACTTTAGTATAGAAACATTAAAATCGTGACTTGAGATCACTTAAAATTCTTTGCAGGACTTCCTTAGAAATCTATTCAAATGGCTTCTAACTTCTCCATTCAAGTCCATGGCTTTGATTTTAATAATATGTTTTTGTCCCGTATACTCAGTTGGAAACTTTTAAAGGACATAGGTGTTTTGATAAATCCCACGTTAATGAATCACAGAAGATGTTATTGCTTATATTGTCGGTGTTATTGCAGCAATTGTCGAAGAGGAAAATAATGACGTCATTATCTACGGCTCTTTTGTTCCGGATCGTGTGTACCGGAATGGTTCCTGGCAGCCCATCTTGCACTTGTCTCAGACACCACAATAGTTAAACAGCTGTCGCGAGGTCAATGACACCACTCTGCTAGTGCAAATTGTATAGATATACTCGTACACATTCGAGCAGCAAAAAATAACGACCGTTTCGATCCCTTTACCTGTTCAAGGAAAAGAATGAAGGAATGTTGCTGATTGAACTTGCAATGGTTCGAGTCGATATGATTAATTTACCTTGTGTATTATTTATTATTTTTATTGCAAATAATTAATCCAATTCTAAAAGCAGCACCTTTCGTATTTAAAAAATAATATTCTAAATCAATAATTCGTAAGCATGTACTCGCTCGTAGGCATTTCTATCCAAGATATTTTTGATAGTTCCTACGTACCCTCATATTATTACTTCGATGATATGTTTTATATTCGAGTAACCAAAGCATCCCTTACAACAATCCCTTACAACCTTAGCATCCCTTGAACATGACGTCACTCAAATACCATGGATGGGGTCGATGCACGGGCGGGTACCTGCATTTTTTATTGCATCCCTTAGTGACGTAAGCTGTCTACAAAAGGGACAGTATTTCTAACGTTCACTATTAGTAAATAGAAACCCGCTGCCTTTCTATAACCCTACACTAAAGTATAGTAGAAAGAGATAAGACTATATTGCTATTTGTTAAACGATCTCCTTATAAAAGGAACAAGTTTATCGAGAGCTGGACTCAATTACTATAAAAAAAAGTAATAAAGATATACACTGAAGATACTGCAAAAGTCATAAAAACAGAAGATTAGTTGTTGAATAGTGAAAATAATACTAAAATCATATAAATTAAAGCATATATGTTGTAATCTTGATAAATTTCATTATTTTATGAACGACAAGAATCTTAAAGTTATGTAAAAATATGAAATAAATAAATGTGAAGAGATACTTAACTTTTAAGCAGATCAGACTTGACCATATAAATCTTTTGCACACCGTCTAGATACAAAGAGCTAAAATTAACGAATAATGCAACCATACCAACAGTATTTTTGTACCGGTCCACATTTAAACAATTGGCTTCAAAACGTTTTCAATCTCCGGCCGTGGAGTCGACGATCCCGGAACATCCTTGTCCCAGAGCCCTACTTGAACCAACGGGGTTCCCGTCGCAGGTCGCTGATCCCTACAATTGGGCCATCCAAAAATGTGTCAAGTTGAATACGGGTCATTCACCCCGAATGTTTACCTCTTTCGCGACGCAATTCCGCGTGACGTAATTTGTTTAATCGCAGCTCTCGGTAATGAGTGCGAAACTTTCGGACCGAAATATTTTGTATTGCCTTATGAAACAACAAGAAAAGCTTATTACTGTTAAGGGTAAAGAAATTAATTTTGCAGAAACTAAGTATGGTACAAAACCTGTTGATGACTCAAAAGCAAGTTAAATGCTTAACCGAACCAATTAGCACGAGAAACCTACAAAAAGAAAAAACTGGTCGACATATTTGCAAAGCTAGGTACTTGGTAATATCAATTGAAAAAAAACCGGCCAAGTGCGAGTCAGAGGGGAACGGTATTTTTTTCGACAGTTTGGCCAATAAATCGAACACTATCAGGCATAAAATTAAATAAAAATTGGTTTTAGAATACACAAATAACGCCCTTTCATATGATACCCCACTCAATATTGTTATCTCATTTTGAAATTTTAACAACCCGGTTTACCCCTCTTTTTAAATAAAAATAAAAATGATTTTCAAAATTTTATGATTGCTATGACGTTGGGTCACTAGTACCTAAAATATTCCAAATTTCAAGTCGATAGCTTTGATAGTTACTGAAATAATCGAGTGTGACAGACGGACGGACGGACGGAGAAAGTCTCACCATAAGGGTTCCATTTTTACCATTTTGGTATGGAACCCTAAAAATGCGAATACTGGAAATGTAAAAAACTTTGTAAATGAAAAACGAAAGATTGTAATTTATTTTATATTTCTGGTTAACGTTTAACCTTTGAACGAAAAAATGCAGCTCTAATAAAGGCTTATGTAGCCTTTATAAAACTAATTATAGCCGCGTTCGCATACAGACTTCATTCTTCCAGTTCGAAAACGAGTTTCAGTCGAGTCTCGCCATATACCATGACTTAAACAGTCAGGTAGGTACTTGCTATTCACGAGTTGTTGCCTCCGAGTAGAAAAGAAATAATTGTAATGGTGTCTACGTGAGAAATAAATAATTCATGGCAATCTTTTGAAAAATATTATGGTCGGCAGCGCGGGCGCATTATACTTGTAGATTCCGGCAGACTTATTCCCATCTCTGCTGGCTATAAAACTCTTGCCTGTGAACGTTGGAGCCCGAGATTTATTACTTCAATCACGCAACTCGCTGATTGATAACCATAATAAGTTGATCGATTGCAGTCGATATCGAAGTTTCGCTCGGATGACACAGTTGGGAGTTATACAAGATACATGGCAGAAAGAGATATTCAAAAAATTCAAATATCACTCTACTTGTTACAAGCATTCTCATAAAATAGTTTTTCTAATATCTCAAATGATCAGACGTTCCAAATAGTGGTTGAAGCATTTTGAACTTTGGTACAGCTAACAATCATTATGTAAACAAAGTGAAAATGAAGACAGATTTTACTCATAAAATATTCTTGTATTCCATATTTACATGTGCCCCCCAAGAGAGTATAGTAATCAAACTTATAATTAACTTAATGAAACCAGCCAGAGAATCTGCTCGGCAAGTTTGATGACGTTTTAAATTGCTCTTACAAGTAACAGCTTTAGAAAGGTCATAAACATGCATACTAATGTTACGTCTTCCATCTATTCAATTCTATATAATACAGTATGCTAATGGATGGGCACCCTCAGACTTCTTTAGTAGAGGATTTTTTAGATAGTCTCTTCATGGTGAATTTTAATGTTGCGTTCATTATCTCTCTCAGTCTTCCCGCTTTCGTGTCTAATTCTTGTTTCGTCTCACCTGTGACGAAGAAGTGAGACGAGAGAGAGAACGTAGTTCAGAGAGAACGTAGTTCCTGCTTATTCTGACTGAAGCTTTTTCTGACTGAATAAATTAACAAGCTTTTATACGCCAGCTTATACTTATAGTTACGGATAAAACGAAGTATGAGAAACTCATTATCATTACGTTTTACGCTTTATCAGACAAATCTGAATGGCACCTCGCAGAACCACACAAATCTGCCAAATCTTTATAAACACACATTTTTGGACCATCCTCAAATTTAGATCAAGACTATTTATTTGGAGATTGAGATAGATTCTCATCTTGCTTGTGCTGTACTGCGCTAAATAATTCAGTTTTTACATTATTGTCAAATATTATTTTCGGATAAATAATTCGTTAAAAAATCACATGCAGCTTGTCTATAAATAAGACTCCAGCCCCAAATAATGTCAACGGCAATACAATTACAAAATAGTTGATATGATCTATTCAAACTCATTGACTATTGTACACATTCGTGTTCCGTGTGCACAATGCATTCATTGATGTGGAGATAGCACACGTCACCCATGGCAACGGGATCGGGGATGCTACCCCTGACGGCTCGCCCACGAATTCCAACTTTTGGAAATCCCCCAGTGAAGATTTTTTAAATTTAAATTCTGTTTCACTATTATAAAATGTCGCGTGTCAACTTGCTTTTTAAAGTTTTGGGGTTCCGACAATATTAAGATACTTTCCTCAGTTTTAAAACACAAAACTACTAACTACGTAGAAAATATCCAATTTCGACTTTCATTTACTTGATGAGCAAGATGACGGGGAGAGTCCAACAAATGTTGGAAATATCACAAATATGTACGAAGAACTCTACTAGATTCGCTATATTAAGACTTGAAGCCCCGCCCTGCGGTGTCTCATTTTCTATCCAGACCATTTACTCTAAAAGTTTCACTCCGTAAAAACCCGCTACGTTGAATAAGGTGAAAAATTCTAAATTGGACGAGCGAAGCGATTGAAGTTTCCCAGTGAGCTGGTGCACTTTTACACTTTAGAGTTTATAAATCCTAGCTGCAGCGCGGCGAAGTGAAATGCTGTTTATATTCGGTAACAAACTAAACTTCTAAATACGTAAACGTTCGCCCTTCTGACATCGAGGCGATTAATCGCATGTAAAATGGAATCTTCGAGGCTTTTGTTAGCGCTCAAAATCCCACGCCACTCCATGATAAGAAGCCTCGTCCAAAAAAAACTAATCTTAAATACGACGTAGTCTGCACGAAGGATAACAAAACAACAAAGCTTATGCAACATCCTGCTATGACCGCACAGTAGGGAGGGTTATGTATAAAAATTGTGTACGCCCTGCGCTCGCTTAGTGTTAACCTTGATTTTTTCCAAGCCGTCGAAGCTGGCCTCGAGCCGGCAGGTGATTAGGTTACATAAACTAAGTCCTTCCCCACTTCCTGCTGGCGCGCTTTGCAGTTGTCGGGGTCTTCTAAGAACAGGCCGAATTCGCAGCCCGCCCCTGTTGTTTTGCTCGTGTTTCTTTCCCAGTCGTACGCACTTAGGCTCTTCATCCACATCATGATTGTTGAAACGAGCTATAATTTTTTCTTTCCATGTTCATGAAACTTAAATTCATAACTACTCAACATTCGCGAGTTTCATACATAAATGCTACTGATTTCGTGGTATGTTTACATGACTTAATTGCCCATGAAGAATCAAATTAATGACATAACTTTGATAACATAGTAGAGGAAAATAATGAAGAGCATAATTTGGTAAAAAGATCTCATTTGAGTTGACAATGTAAAAAAATATATTGTTTTAGAATTTATGATCAACATTACGAAGCTAAGCAGTTAATAAAACTGGAAACATCGAGTATGGCCGCGCTACCATAAGTATGTAGTGGAGACCAGAACCAAACTGGTTTGGCCGCACGCGATCCGGCTCCAACGAAGGGACATGCAACGAATAAAAAGAAACCTAAATGCACCTCTAGGAAACGCTGACCTTGGACGCAAGAGGCACGGCACCTGGCGTTTTTATCTGGCCTTCGCAAAATTTGCGAACTACTTTGTAACGCTTCCAGGTTTATTGTTAATATCTTTCGGGTATTTTATCAACGAATATATGGTATTTCATCCATTGTTTATATAAACATTAAAAAGTATCGACAGCAACTGAACTCTTGGCGGTTCCCAATATCCAATCTATCCATGGTTTGCCTACTATTATTTTGAGATAGAAATTTGACATATAAGATCCATAAAAGTTATGTCAAATTTCTATCCCTAGTAAAGCAAACGGTGGATAGATCGAATATTGGGAACCGCCTTTAAACGTCCTACAGACTCTATTAAATAGATAGGTATTACCTAAGCGTGGGATATGTCATCGAGTGACAGTAGCGCGCTTTCATTGCAATGATATGTCGGTCGTAGTGGTTGCGTAACCGGTGTCGAGTCGTGAGGAAAGTGAATGCAGCAATTCGAGGTCGCGTAGAAAGTTGCCGCCGTGTCCGCCCTCCGCCGAGGCTCTAGAATCAGAGAGACATACATATCTCTGCTAGTGCGCTCTTTACAAATACAACAGAACTTGAATCCAATGAATGCACTTGGCCTCACAGATCTCGTGAATGGTGAAGTCGAGACGCTGAAAACAAAAGACGTCGAAGAACAATATGCAAAGCGATACCTTCACGCGATATTCACGTCCAATTTAGTCGCAAGTCACGCAACGATTTTAAATATTTTATAACGAAAATATTTTACACGAAACCTATTAATAAGTTGCATAATAAGGTATTCAACTCAGAATCCTTTCCGAAATAGTACTAAAGAATGTCAAGGAGTTTTGCACAAAAAGTTACACGTGCCAGCCAGAACAATCGCTTAGGGCTATTGAAATTTTGACCGTGGCCAGTCGGCCCGTTTGGATATAATAGGACATCAATTCTCCTGTCGGTGTTAAAGAAAAGGGAGGAGTAGAAACAGACGGAATGGAGGAAAATAAAATCTTAGCTCACGTCGTCACAGATTTACTTTTCATTGGCTCGCTCATTTCTCATTTATAGTGACCATGAGAGACCAATTTGATTCCAGTTTTAGTCACTTAACGTTTATAGCTACGAGTGTATTTCGAAACGAGTTATTCAAAGGAATATATTGTATTATTTATGCGATATTTTATAGAAAAGCAATGGCTGGCGGCTGTGTATTCATCTTGTCCACTGTATACGTATTTATCCGCCCACATTGTATCACAGCTCTTCGAACCATCCAGGGACATCCAGCATACTAAGTAGTCTCACAATACCTTACAATAGTCGCTTTAAAAATAAAATACAACAACTCCCTGTGCAGTAGGTAGATAATCTCTTCAATGAACAATGTAAATAATATGTATAGGTATTCTAAGATTAATCTTATTCTTGATATCTCACTGAAAATAACTTGTTTATTTATATCTTCCTAAACGTCTTCGTCTACTCCAATCCTTACATTTTTTATTTTTTTGAAATTTTTCATTGCATTTTTTGTGCAAGAGGAGACATTTTGTTTACAGTTAATGTTACATATTATGTTAATAATTTTAATTATATGGTGACTGGTATTTGTAATGTTAATAAAATTCGTTAAAGGACTGTATTATTTGAGTAACCAAAACATATTAAAACATTTAGAACTGAATAACATACCTTTATAGACCCCAGGAATCGGGTTAGGGAATACAAATTAATAATAGTTAATCTTGCTGTAGTATAATGGTTCCATCGAGTAATTCCCTCTTGCTTGTCACGTTCGTGGGCATCGTGGTCACGTATCCTCATTTGCATATAAGACGGAAGAGGGTTTCAATGTTTTCATTTTTATTGGCCCTTTTTTAAGACCATTGTCCAACGTCTTTACTTGCGTCGTGAGTAGCTCGTTTTGCATTACCTTACAAGGGAGGTTTGTATCTGCCAATTATAGTAGTAATTCTGACTGCAAAACTGCGCCGTCCCGTTTCAAAAATAATGGACTAAGTGTATTCTGCCCGGTTTATATAAGCCTGTCAATTTGCTATAATGTAGCTACATAATCATCTATGATTGCATGTTAGTCTTCCTTTGGTCTAAAAAATAGAAAAGATAAATTTCGCAGAGTATAAGCAAAGTTAGGTTTAACCCGTGAAATATTTATCAGCCATCGTTTATTATAAATCCAATATTTAATTGACTTTAACTGTGTCTGTAGTGCTCGTACTTAAGGCATATTACAATTATCAGAATAAAAACACAATTAGAATCTTCTAGAACAATATCGTCAAAGTTCCAAAACGTTAAACAGAATCTGTTCTAAATATGGCCTCAGGATTTAGATTTAGAGCATTGAACATGTATTAAATTAACGTGTACTGTTAAAAATTGCTCTCGTGTACCATTAACGATCTCAAGTGCCAGTCTAGAGCCAGGAAGGCGTTGTTATCTGTCAAGTCTCACATCAAGTGCCCCGCTTATCTCCCCATATGTTTGATCAGGTGCCCGAGGATGCTAAACAAACCACACTATCACAAGCTGGAGTACCCATCAACCCACGCTCTCAGTCAAGGTCTCTATTTCGATCATCGTTATGAGTTATGACCATGAAAACGGGATCCTGTTCCATTGATAAAGATTTATTTCAATCTAAAGTTATAAGAAAGATATTATGAACATTATATTGTATTGTAGACTCGACTTTAAATTTTCAATTGAAATTTAAAAGGATATGTGACTTTAAAGATTTATAATCCATTATTCCAGCAAAAAAATAGATCAACAACTTTAACAGAAAATATACTTACAGATTATTACGAATAGCACCCACCAATAGCATAAATTCAATAAGGTATTAGGTATTTTGTTGACAGGCACCGTAGCGTTATTAATTGAAAGCTTAGTGAGCTTGATGGCCAAAGATTTTAATCAGATTAGTTGAGGTTGCTAGATGGACGTAATATTAATAACGTCGGATTTGCTGACGGCTCTTAAAAAGGTTAGTTGACATTTGACAAGGATTTCAATGAACATTCTTGGTGCTGTTATATTATGTAGCATATTCTTAAGTTTCTTTCCAACATGAAATTGAAGAAATGATTTTTTTGCAGTACGACCAATTTTTATGAAAGTTTTTTGTGTATGTTCAGTAGGCCTGAGAGTAGGTCGTAAGGCATTTTTCATACCCCTAAGTAAAAAAAACATTTGTGGTGCAAAACAACGTTTGTTGGATCAGCTAGTAATGAGATTTGATATTATATTGATAATTTTAAAAAATGCGAATAATTCATTGCGCAGTACCGCTTATGTATCGTTACTTTTACTTTGTATGATGTATCCCATAAACAAACCAACTGTTATGAAAAAAAGAAGAAGAAACACTTTATGGTACCATACACCACATATTTAAAACAAGGTATACAGAAACAGTGAAAGAAAATTAAAAATAAAGAAATAATAAAATAAATAAGGCCTGCGCATGCGCATGAATCAGACATTCTCTGGCTTTTACTTGAGGAAACTTTGCCTTCTAAGAAGCAAGGGGAAATTGTGCCGGGCCTCGTCCGCGCACAAAATTACACATGACGTAAGCCCTTAAGGATTTGATCCTGGTTTGACATTGCGAGCTGCGACGGAAGGGCAAAAAAGGGTTACGAAACATCTGTTACATATTTAGACCTTCGGAGTTACTTAATGGGGTTTTTTGAACAGTATAGTAATAAATATAAAACCTATAGCTATCATGTTTCGCTACACTAAAACAAAATCAGGTTTGACAATGTAATGGCTCTGGAGCAGGTTGTGACGATTCACGACGTTACAATATTGTTACTTATGTTTCTTTATCTTGTGTTATTACCATTCTGTTGGTTTTCTTTTCAATTTTACATTTAATTCTTTAGAAAATTTAACTAGGTTTTTATTTGAGTCAAAAGTCAAAACTCAGGTAAAATTTCTTTTAACAATTTTGCCCCAAACTAAAGTTAGAAGATAAACTGAAATTATACTCAATTCATTTTAAGCATTTGAGTGATGATTTGAATTTTGGATAGTTATTTATGACTAGCATGAATTATAATTTTCAAATTTAATTTGTAATTATTATAGAAGTTGTAGCTGTATTTGTAGCTGTCATTTAATACCTTGTTATAATTATGACACAAGATACCGATGTGTCCGCATCTGAGAGATATGACGTAATTTAGATGACATGAATAAATCTATGAGTAACTAGATAAATATGTATTAAAAGCTAGATGCAGATTTAATAATATACCTAGTTATTATAAACGACGTTGTACGTGAGTCATATGCCCTGAATCTAGATTTTAATTAAACCATGCTTATATTGCATTTTAGGTTTTTTGAAATATCATATTCAATTTAATCTTGAGCTGGAGCAAATTATTTTCAAGACAATTTTCTTCTCTATTTAAAATAGTGAACATTTAGAGAAGTATCTGTTTTCGACATGGAGATATTTAAAAATCGCTTTGAGATTTACCATTCCGGCTGCACTATCTACTCTCATTACTCACGGGCTTATTATTAATACTTAACGATATGTTCAAAAGATTATTTTGGTTCGCCAAAAGCAAAAATAATGTTGGCTCATACCATTAACGTCGGCTTATCGGCCATTGAGATCATTTTCTTAAGAGAAATCAAACAAGCCGCTGACCCAAATTGATGGAAAAACTGCTCGTAATAATATGGTCAGTTTAATTATTACCGTCTTGTTTTTGAGTTTGACTAGCATTCATCAAAATAAACACCCAAATTAAGAATATAAAACCGGGGCATACGCACGAGCATTATTTTTACGATTTTTGATACTCCAGTAGACATAGAACAATTTGAAAAGTGGGGACAAAATCATTCGCTCATTCGTATGAAATCCATTTTAAGAAGTACTATACAAGCATATAACGAGTATTTGTATAGATGACTGTTCCTTTCTTGTCTTCAATGTAAATAGGTATCAGGAATGGCAGTTGTACCAGACAGAGACCATTTTAGACCAAACACAACCCATGTATGTTATTTTATCTTATTTTTACTCATAGGATACTGGGCATCGGAAGATAAATGTTTCCAGTGTCCTTACAACGAGCCGGTTTTTAGAGTCTCAAGCTTCGAGACTGGTAGATGTGTATGCCCATATTTGGCGAATGCACTCTGTCATGTTTGAAAAACAATTTTACAAGGGAATACGAAGAAGAATTTCAATTTTATTTTAGCAGCAAGTACGCTGAAAAATTTGTTACTTGTAAATATGTACGTGACATTAACACGAAAATGTACGAACCGC
Organism: Coenonympha glycerion; assembly: GCA_963855885.1. Taxonomy (NCBI): domain Eukaryota; kingdom Metazoa; phylum Arthropoda; class Insecta; order Lepidoptera; family Nymphalidae; genus Coenonympha; species Coenonympha glycerion. The sequence continues at coordinate 6,962,573 of OY979628.1, forward strand.
CCATAAGTAAGAAAATTTATAAAATATTTTAATATCATTGAGGAAATTATCGGTTAATATTTTTTATATTTAATGAGATATTATAGAATTAAGATGAATAGGTAATAATATTATATGAAAATTATAGGTAGCTATATCTATAATTTTATTAGTAACCAACAACCGTGCAATCACAGAATGTGAAGTAAAACGTGCATAACTAAGAATAAGATAATGTTGCTTTATGGACCCAACGACCAACAAGAAAAGGAAGTCGTTTTATGTTGCGATAAAATGTTTAATGTCGAATTGCTAGGAACTAATAAACGACTAATTGCTAAACTTAATAAATTCTTGATCATTCTTGTGCTCATGTGAAACTATTAAAAGCAAAAGCAGAATGTTTTAAAACATTTGAGAGTAATTAAGCGTTGATAAATTCGCCTTTGATAACGTTTAAAAAAGCTTTACTTCGACTTAAGCTGTAATCTATTTGATATTAAAGCGCAAAGAAGACTTCGTTCCCTGACCTAATATTATTTTGAACTAATAAAAACTACACAATTTTTTATTTTAATACATAAGAGCCACAGCCACATGTTCAGCCTTACATAGTTAGTGTTAGTAGTTTGTTAACGTTCTACTCTATTATTTATTTATTATATTTATAAAGTTTTGATTATCTCAGTTATAACTAATAAATCCTGTATAATTTTGCGCAAAATTGTTTATTTCAGACTGCCAAAAATGTTTTAAGATAAATACATTGTCTGTAATTAAAAATAACACATGTCACCGATGAATAAATTAGTATGAATATACTTGTAGTATTTAACAACACAAGATTAAATAAAGAGATTTAAAATTCAGATGATATTCAATAGTTAATTTGGATTTTAGAACCGTACGACAAACTACCTTCTCTTCTCTGTGCATAGGTAAAATCAATGACTAACAATAGCAATAACAGACTAACAATAATGACTAATAATAATAATAACAGACTAACAATAATGACTAATAATAATAATAACAGTGTACAATTAGTAGAAACAAGTAACATCTAACAAGGCTTGTTATGTTTGAATGTCACTGTAGCGTTGCTACCCAGCCGTGCGGAAATAAAAAAAATGTATTATCACAGATCCGCGTTCATAGATCAGAACTAATTATTCTGCCCAATGTAAAAACCGTACTCAATTCCCATGACTACAATCACGAAGTTACTGATGAACCTAACTCAGGAATGTAATTAAAATTCTATAATTAGTTTTATATAGATTTAAAACAATAGACAATCTAAATTTACAAACATTTTAATGTTTCCCAGTTAATTTTAACTAAAAGGAACTTGTGAATTCAGTTTCTTCCAAATTTCTAATGATAACCAAAATTATTGATTCATGAAATCATTAACAATTAAGTTTATTAAAGGAACGTAAGGGGTTATATAGCAATTTTAGTTTAGAAAATTATTAAAAATAGCTCATGCAGTTAGTAGAACAGTAGTATTAGATTTGGACCCAAAAATATAAAATCAATGCCCCCCAGGCAAACTTCATTCCAAGAGGTTTTTTGGCTCTGCGTAATAAATATTTTAACCTTATTCCGAAATGTTTGAGACGCAGAGTGACGTAAAGAAACGTGAGACTTATTTTCGAAAAACACAGATTTTTTAAAAATCGAGATGAAACTTGTACGGATACGTATAGAAATGCCTTTAAACAAGAGTTGCTTTTAAATAAGCAAAAAATACAATCGTTACAGAAATAGAATAGTAATCAAACAAGTTTCAGAAACAATGATTAAAACATTTAATTGCTTAGGAACAACTAATTAAATGGATAAACTGGTCTCTGATTCTGATTAAAAATAGACTATGCCTATTGATTCTTAATACTAACTAAGTATTAACGTATTAACGCTCTTTCTAAATAAATATCATTAACATACAAAAATCAGATCTTTAAAATGTATCCATAAATAGCTTTCTGCATTTTGAAAGAACTCGACCTAAACATATTATATTTTCTTAAATGTCTATTTTGATGAATTTGCACCATTTGTAAGCACTTATATCAGTTGATGTGATTTACAATAACGTTTATTTTTTATTCCAATTTTATTCAACCTACTAGCAGTGCCCGCGGACTCCGTTCCGCGTTAGAAATATTTTTGTCCCGGCCCGTTTGTCCCGCGTAAGGCCCGGTTTCCACCAAAGCGGTGCGGAGCGGAGCTCTGTTTGAGTAACCAATGCTGCGTCATTTCGACATCGTTAAGAACGATTGTATGAGAAAAAGAAAAGGGCTGTTTTTAGGGCTTTCCGGCAATTGTTCGAATTTTCCTCAACTTTTAAACCTTACCTAGACCTCCACGAACATTTCAAAACCAAGATAAGATAAATCCGTTCAGCGATCTCGAGTTTTAGCGAGACTAACCAACAGCAATTCATTTTTATAGTTGATTGTTACGTCACTTTTAAGCAAGTATTAATTTTATCAAAATAAAATAACCCTCCATTCAAACTAGTTTTAATGAACTTCCTAACTACCAATAAAACTATCAAGTTTGAAATATTATTCCTGTGGAACATCAACTTTTTCTCTAAATTAATTGTTGTATTCGATATTTCAACGCCAAGCGTCGACCGACGATTTCCTACTTGCGACCTTGATCATGGCGGACCTTGAATTGAGAATTTGTTCAACTCCAGCGACCAATGCGCTACAGCGAGCGCTGCGTTCACTAAACTTTGTAATTACGTCACTCCGTATTTTGGTAGTTACACGTTGGATGAATAGCCTCCATCAAGAGTTCTACGTTCGGAATATTGCCTTCATTTCCACAGCCTACTTGTGTTTATTTTAAGCTTGCTTATGTTTTTACATTGTGTTTTTTTTTATTATAATGTAACTTGAAAGACCATTGAACTTCGTCATTAATGAATAAGCTAGGATATACCTATTCTATTTAGTTATTTTATTTAACATTGAGTTTATCTTTTCTGATGCTAATGAGACCGGGCTTGTCAGTCTTGATTTATGTTTTTAATTTATTCTCAACTCAATACGACGATTGTCATGGAAATGTTTTCTTGATGCCTGCCTACGTTTAAAATGTTTTTGCAATGAGAAATCTTTAATGAATAATGATAAATAAGTCTTAAAACTCTACTGTATCTGTTCCTTCGTTACAGAAGTTTTTAATGTTTGAGATCACTTCAACTTCATTAGACCTCGTTTTGGTCTGCTCCCAAGTTCCACCATTATTTTATTTCGAAACTTTATAACAATAACTAGCTGACCCGCCAAACGTTGTTTTGCAATTAGGGATACAAAAAATAGCTTTCAACCTACTCCTAGACCTATACCGAACATATACATACAATTTCATAACGGTAGAGCCTTTTCAGTATTTAAAAAAAAGAAGATTCAACTTCACAGGAAACTCTGCTACTACCAAGCCTTTCTCTAGCTTATAATTTTGCATGAAAATAATTTATGGAAACAGGCTTTTACGTAGATGAATATTTTTCTACAGGACTGCTACTAATTGCAGAACAAATACATTTGGAGCACTTTATGTAATAACTATTATTATTACTGTCTTCCCAAAATTCACACGCCGTAGTATGTGAGTATCGTACGGATTTACATCCACCCACTCACGTCCGATATGACAAATATTACGATGTCTCGCCTCGTCAAAATATTCTTGACAAACATATTATGGACTTGAAAAAAGGTTAATAGCGTTTTGCTTTGATTCAGTGCACAAACGGCATTGAAGAATAAGATCATGAAGATCAACAAATTTAGAACGATAATTTTATAACGTGATATTATGATGAACATCATGACTGCTACTCACAAGATGGGGATATAAAGTATTGTATACTTTTAAGCCTGGATACTATATTGCAAGTATTATTTAAAATATACTTAAAGATTTCTCTAAGCGGCCTGATAAGCAGCTCTACCAGCATAACTTTTTTATTAGGAAAGACGCAAAACGATTCATCAAATCAACATGGTATCATAGTTATTATTTACGTATAGTTTATCAGTTTATTTGTACTCCTTCAATGTCACCGAGTTGCCGAGAGGGCAATGGACGCAATATCTGTGAACACATGCACACTAATTCACGCGTAGGAACGGTGTTTTATAATAACTCACACTAGCAATGATGTTTTTTCTATCTGCGGCTAGGGTTGGCAAATATAAATCTAAACAATCGGTAAGAATCTCTAAGCTTACCACTACTGTGATTCATGTCTGTTTTATGTTGCGGTTTTGGAGCTTAATCGTACACTTTGATAAGAATTTCGACTACCAAGTACCAACGTCTAACTATAATCTTAGTATCTAACTGATGTAAATTGCGACTTAGACAGGTAAAGAAAACATTCGGAATAATTTTTTTTTCAGTAACAATATGATATACTTAGCTATCGGTAAAAAACGGATTGTACCGCTGATAAAATGTGAATTATAATTCATTGCCCTTGCTCGTTATCTGTTACATTGTCTACGTACCTACTTGTTGTAAAAATAATACCAAGTTCAGAAATATTTAGATAACTTATACTGTCAAGTGTCATATTATAACTCATAACATATTATTATTGATTATTGCATTTACTAATATTATTAAAGCAATAATTAATTATCTTAATTAATTTTGAACTTTAATATCAATATTTTAATTTATCTACCTATTCAATTTAAAATTTAAATTACCAAGATACCAACATATTAAATGCGACAGATTTTGCTAAAATAGATAGTGGGGCTGAGGTAAAATATTTTGATATAAGTTATGCTTTTCATTTTATCGATACCAAAGTACCTTCAGACACGTTAGAACATATGAAATGAAATGAAATTCTTTGAAATGAAATGAAATTATTTATTTTCACAAAGGCTTAGATATAAGCTCTCATGAAATGTCAAAACTCTACCGCCAATCTCTAATGTCTACTCTAACTCTATGTGAAAACAAAAATTAATCGATGAAGGTGAAAACATTGCGGGCAATTTTAAATGGTAACAAAGCATTAGAGTAAGTACTTTTTCATCCAAACATAATTCGCAATAAATAACACGAAATTGAAACACACAGACCTCATTGCCGCTCAAGTGAAAATATAATTACTAACAAATTAAGACTTGTTAAGTTTTCTGCCTTCCAAAAGTTCCGGCTTCAATTAGAAGAACGCGAAGAAAAGTATATATTAGCTATGATCAAGTTATTGAAAAGGCTACAGAACTTACAACTTCACTGATCTTATATAATTAAGAGTTACGATTACTTGACGATGAAGAAGTTTCTTCAATTAGAAACCTGATATCCACTTAATAATATTCGTAACACTTTCGACAAAGACTTCTAGAATTTCTTTACCTAATTTATGTTAACTCTTCAATATCTCGAGCGCGAATACTAAATATTTTACAGCCGTCTAAAATTTCGTTCTTAGAAGAGTTAAATAATCACTTAATAAAAGTTGTTTCAACTACTATTAATTAAGGTACCTTTGAACTTGATTACGACTTAAGACTGCACCTTTAGAGGTATACTTTTGGGATATTTAAGAAATTCCACCGATTCACTTGTAAACTTTGTTTTTTGGCTAGTGCTAGTATGTTCGGCATTGGGAAATTCACAGTTGGCGATAAAACACAATTTTCCCAAAGCCCACGTGCCGCAGTGGACCGAAACAGCGATGGCTGCGCACGCGCAGTAGTGGGTCACGGCGTTCTCTTGCGCAACAATATTATGACCGTTTTCTCTCAGATCCAAGTTTAACCGACAGTCGTCACGGATTATCTTTTAGATGTTGTTCTCTCTTCTAACAATAAATTGAGTAATTCAGATCATTTAGATTTAGTAGTCTCAAAAGAGGCTCTATTTAAAAATATATCACAACTCTGTAGTAAGCAATTGCATTTTCATGTAACACGGATTTTTTATGGCGAATTTTACTATTTCATGTGAATCTGAAAAAACTTTCAAACAGTAGTATCTCGATAAGCTTTTATTGCACCACATCACTATTAAAAAGAAATAAAAAATGTTAAAGAGACAGAAAAGAACTGTCACGTTTGTATCTAAAAAATAGGGAATTTATTCTTAGAATCGCTAGTGGGCCATCTCCTCTTTGCTCATCTACTAATTACCGATATAAGACTTTTATCTCTAAGTCTTACTCATTTAGTTGAAATCATAAACATATTCGGTGTATTATAACTACTGCTGGTAGGGCCTTAAATTCAAATTAAACCCTTAAGCTGACCTGACCAGTTTCAAATTACAGTACAAATTACAATGTTGCGCGCAATAACTGACCGTTAACAATTTTGCTGTACATGGTACAAGTCCTTTAAAGATATAATGAAAGTCGTTCACACCGAGGTGTTATTTGCAAGTGTCAATATCATAAAAGTTGAATGTTTATAAATCATAAAATTTTGTAATGTTTTCGATAATAATTCAATTGAACAATGAACTTAATTATCTGAATACACTAAAAAAAATGGCGTTGCCAACTAAATTTTCTTGACACGAAGATTTCGTTAAGGGTCGCGACTGCGGAAAACGTGAAAAAGGGAGTTACGGATTTAATTATATTGAACAACTCGCTTCATTATATGACATCAAAAAAAAAACTCAGATGGATAGTAAACGAGTCTACACAAACACCGCAAAATATTTATAAAATAATTCTTGATTCTTGAGAAAAAAAATGCGTCACTTAGGCAAAAACATCTAAAACAACCTTTTCTATTTTAACTCTGCAAGCCATTTCGTTATTATAATTGAAAATATTTTTGGTTAAAACATAGGACGAAAGTATAGATAATACATTTACCGTCAAAGTTATTTCTAATTCAAATCACAGAGCAAATAATATGACCTCCAAATCAATCATCTTTTTATGCGAAAAACGCCATACATTTTACTATGAAAAAATGGTCTCCAGAAATCGCTTTATATTAGAGAGTCCGCGGCATGAAAAATTCAGTGCTGTCTCAGTTTTCAAGGCGAATCCACGTCTGTTTGAAGAAGCGCTTCGTTTTCGCGTCGCTCGCGATTGAAATTGTGTGTCTCACTCTATCCAAAACTGGGTGGGTCGTCAGTGCCAGCGTGGCTGCTGCCAAAATTATATTATTTGTAGTTTTTTCGAACAAGTAGACGAACTAAACTAAGCTGACCCGGCAAACGTTGCTTTGTCATATATACATTATTTCTCACTTAGGGGTATAAAAATAGTTTGAATTCTATTCTCGGACCTACCGAATACTCACACAAACAATTTCATAAAAATCGGGAAAAGCCGTGCAGGAGCCATTTTGTTACTAACACTGTAACACCTGAGTGACCTTGCAAACTTTGTTTTGCCTTTTAATCTGTTTTTCACTTATAAAATAGTTAAGGGTCCATGATAGGTGAAGATCGAAGTTAAGTATAGGTATTTAACGCGCTAGCGGCACCGCCGCGCCTCCGCACCGGTAAGCGCGAAGCAGAATTAAAATGGTAAAAGTATTTTTTTTTGGAGTTTCACTCATATTATTTTTATTTGTTTTTGTCGTATGAGTAGGTATTTCTATTCAAATATAGGTTGTTGACTGGATGATCGACTTCACCTGACGGGAAGGTATTCTGCCACAAACTTTACTTGCCCGGTGGCCAAAAATGGAACTAACGTCAAAATTTCGATTTACTCATAAATTATTCCTTTAGTTATAAGAGCTTACGCGCGAAATATCAACACCATAAACGTCAACTACCACAATTCTTAAAAAATTGAAAAACCTTTGCAACAAGCGTGCAAGGAATTAATAATATGCTTAATTACAAAATGGCCGCCATTTTCAACTTTTTTGTTACTTTGATTGCTTTCAAAATCGACATCTGACCTTGTCAGCGAGCCTAGGGTAGGATTTTGTGGTCAACATTTTAAAAAGTGGCCGCCATTTTGAACTTTTTTGTTACTGGGCTGATTGCTTTCAAAATCGACATCTGACCTTGTCAGCGAGCTTAGGGAAGGAATTTGTGGTCAAAATTTTAAAAAGTGGCCGCCATTTTGAACTTTTTTGTTACTGGGCCGATTGCTTTCAAAATCGACATCTGACCTTGTCAGCGAGCCTAGGGTCGGATTATGTGGTCAACATTTTAAAAAGTGGCCGCCATTTTGAACTTTTTTGTTACTGGGCCGATTGCTTTCAAAATCGACATCTGACCTTGTCAGCAAGCCTAGGGTAGGATTATGTGGTCAAAATTTTAAAAAGTGGCCGCCATTTTGAACTTTTTTGTTACTGGGCCGATTGCTTTGAAAATTGATATCTAAGTTTCGCAGTGAGCATTGAGAAGGAATTTGTGGTCAAAATATTAAAAAGTGGCCGCCATTTTGAACTTTTTTGTTACTGGGCCGATTGCTTTCAAAATCGACATCTGACCTTGTCAGCAAGCCTAGGGAAGGAATTTGTGGTCAAAATTTTAAAAAGTGGCCGCCATTTTGAACTTTTTTGTTACTGGGCCGATTGCTTTCAAAATCGACATTTGACTTTGTCAGCAAGCTTAGGGAAGGAATTTGTGGTCAAAATTTTAAAAAGTGGCCGCCATTTTGAACTTTTTTGTTACTGGGCCGATTGCTTACAAAATCGACATCTGACCTTGTCAGCAAGCCTAGGGAAGGAATTTGTGGTCAAAATTTTAAAAAGTGGCCGCCATTTTGAACTTTTTTGTTACTGGGCCGATTGCTTTCAAAATCGACATCTGACTTTGTCAGCGAGCTTAGGGAAGGAATTTGTGGTCAAAATTTTAAAAAGTGGCCGCCATTTTGAACTTTTTTGTTACTGGGCCGATTGCTTTCAAAATCGACATCTGACCTTGTCAGCAAGCCTAGGGAAGGAATTTGTGGTCAAAATTTTAAAAAGTGGCCGCCATTTTGAACTTTTTTGTTACTGGGCCGATTGCTTTCAAAATCGACATCTGACCTTGTCAGCAAACCTAGGGAAGGAATTTGTGGTCAAAATTTTAAAAAGTGGCCGCCATTTTGAACTTTTTTGTTACTGGGCCGTTTGCTTTCAAAATCGACATCTGACCTTGTCCGCGAGCCTAGGATAGGATTTTGTGGTCAACATTTTAAAAAGTGGCCGCCATTTTGAACTTTTTTGTTACTGGGCCGATTGCTTTCAAAATCGACATCTGACCTTGTCAGCGAGCCTAGGATAGGATTTTGTGGTCAACATTTTAAAAAGTGGCCGCCATTTTGAACTTTTTTGTTACTGGGCCGATTGCTTTCAAAATCGACATCTGACGTTGTCAGCGAGCTTAGGGAAGGAATTTGTGGTCAAAATTTTAAAAAGCGGCCGCCATTTTGAACTTTTTTGTTACTGGGCCGATTGCTTTCAAAATCGACATCTGACCTTGTCAGCAAGCCTAGGGAAGGAATTTGTGGTCAAAATTTTAAAAAGTGGCCGCCATTTTGAACTTTTTTGTTACTGGGCCGATTGCTTTCAAAATCGACATCTGACCTTGTCAGCAAGCCTAGGGAAGGAATTTGTGGTCAAAATTTTAAAAAGTGGCCGCCATTTTGAACTTTTTTGTTACTGGGCCGATTGCTTTCAAAATCGACATCTGACCTTGTCAGCAAGCCTAGGGAAGGAATTTGTGGTCAAAATTTTAAAAAGTGGCCGCCATTTTGAACTTTTTTGTTACTGGGCCGTTTGCTTTCAAAATCGACATCTGACCTTGTCCGCGAGCCTAGGATAGGATTTTGTGGTCAACATTTTAAAAAGTGGCCGCCATTTTGAACTTTTTTGTTACTGGGCCGATTGCTTTCAAAATCGACATCTGACCTTGTCAGCGAGCCTAGGATAGGATTTTGTGGTCAACATTTTAAAAAGTGGCCGCCATTTTGAACTTTTTTGTTACTGGGCCGATTGCTTTCAAAATCGACATCTGACTTTGTCAGCGAGCTTAGGGAAGGAATTTGTGGTCAAAATTTTAAAAAGCGGCCGCCATTTTGAACTTTTTTGTTACTGGGCCGATTGCTTTCAAAATCGACATCTGACCTTGTCAGCAAGCCTAGGGAAGGAATTTGTGGTCAAAATTTTAAAAAGTGGCCGCCATTTTGAACTTTTTTGTTACTGGGCCGATTGCTTTCAAAATCGACATCTGACCTTGTCAGCAAGCCTAGGGAAGGAATTTGTGGTCAAAATTTTAAAAAGTGGCCGCCATTTTGAACTTTTTTGTTACTGGGCCGATTGCTTTCAAAATCGACATCTGACCTTGTCAGCAAGCCTAGGGAAGGAATTTGTGGTCAAAATTTTAAAAAGTGGCCGCCATTTTGAACTTTTTTGTTACTGGGCCGATTGCTTTCAAAATCGACATCTGACCTTGTCAGCGAGCCTAGGATAGGATTTTGTGGTCAACATTTTAAAAAGTGGCCGCCATTTTGAACTTTTTTGTTACTGGGCCGATTGCTTTCAAAATCGACATCTGACCTTGTCAGTAAGCCTAGGGAAGGAATTTGTGGTCAAAATTTTAAAAAGTGGCCGCCATTTTGAAATTTTTTGTTACTGGGCCGATTGCTTTCAAAATCGACATCTGACCTTGTCAGCAGGCCTAGGAAAGAACTTTGTGGTCAAAATTTAAAAATGTGGCCGCCATTTTGAACTTTTTTGTTACTGGGCCGAATGCTTTCGAAATCGACATTTGACATTTTTAGCAACAGATATTGATTTTTGAAGCAATCGGCCCAGTGACAAAAAAGTTCAAAGTAGCGCCCAATTTTTTTTTACCACAAATTCCTTTTTTATGCTTGTTGCTATGGTCAAAAGGATCTAAATGGCGACCATTTTTTTAATTTTTCTTAAAAATTCTTTTTGTGCTTTTTGTTTTGTGCTTGCTGCCAAGGTCAGATGTCGATTTTGAAAGCAATCGGCCTTCTAACAAGAAAGTTCAAAATGGCGGCCACATTTTTAAATTTTGACCACAAAGTTCTTCCCTAGGCCTGCTGACAAGGTCAGATGTCGATTTTGAAAGCAATCGGCCCAGTAACAAAAAAGTTCAAAATGGCGGTTAATTTTTTTGAATTTTGACCACAGATTCCTTCTCAATGCTCACTGCGAAACTTAGATATCGATTTTCAAAGCAATCGACCCAGTAACAAAAAAGTTCAAAATGGCGGTTACTTTTTTTTAATTTTGACCACAGATTCCTTCTCAATGCTCATTGCGAAACTTAGATATTGATTTTGAAAGCAATCGGCCCAGTAACAAAAAAGTTCAAAATGGCGGTTACTTTTTTCTAATTTTGACCACAGATTCTTTCTCAATGCTCACTGCGAAACTTAGATATCCATTTTGAAAGCAATCGGCCCAGTAACAAAAAAGTTCAAAATGGCGGTTACTTTTTTCTAATTTTGACCACAGATTCCTTCTCAATGCTCACTGCGAAACTTAGATATCAATTTTCAAAGCAATCGGCCCAGTAACAAAAAAGTTCAAAATGGAGGCCACTTTTTAAAATGTTGACCACAAAGTTCTTCCCCAAGCCTGCTGACAAGGTCAGATGTCGATTTTGAAAGCAATCGGCCCTGTAACAAAAAAGTTCAAAATGGCGGTTACTTTTTTTTAATTTTGACCACAGATTCCTTCTCAATGCTCACTGCGAAACTTAGATATCGATTTTCAAAGCAATCGACCCAGTAACAAAAAAGTTCAAAATGGCGGTTACTTTTTTTTAATTTTGACCACAGATTCCTTCTCAATGCTCACTGCGAAACTTAGATATTGATTTTGAAAGCAATCGGCCCAGTAACAAAAAAGTTCGAAATGGCGGCCACTTTTTAAAATTTTGACCACAAATTCCTTCCCTAGGCTTACTGACAAGGTCAGATGTCGATTTTGAAAGCAATCGGCCCAGTAACAAAAAAGTTCAAAATGGCGGCCACTTTTTAAAATTTTGACCACAAATTCCTTCCCTAAGCTCGCTGACAAAGTCAGATGTCGATTTTGAAAGCAATCGGACCAGTAACAAAAAAGTTTAAAATGGCGGCCACTTTTTAAAATTTTGACCACAAATTCCTTCCCTAGGCTTGCTGACAAGGTCAGATGTCGATTTTGAAAGCAATCGGCCCAGTAACAAAAAAGTTCAAAATGGCGGCCACTTTTTAAAATTTTGACCACAAATTCCTATCCTAAGCTCGCTGACAAGTTCAGATGTCGATTTTGAAAGCAATCGGCCCAGTAACAAAAAAGTTCAAAATGGCGGCCACTTTTTAAAATTTTGACCACAAATTCCTTCCCTAGGCTTGCTGACAAGGTCAGATGTCGATTTTGAAAGCAATCGGCCCAATAACAAAAAAGTTCAAAATGGCGGCCACTTTTTAATATTTTGACCACAAATTCCTTCTCAATGCTCACTGCGAAACTTAGATATCAATTTTCAAAGCAATCGGCCCAGTAACAAAAAAGTTCAAAATGGAGGCCATTTTTTAAAATGTTGACCACAAAGTTCTTCCCTAGGTCTGTTGACAAGGTCAGATGTCAATTTTGAAAGCAATCGGCCCAGTAACAAAAAAGTTCAAAATGGCGGTTACTTTTTTCTAATTTTGACCACAGATTCCTTCTCAATGCTCACTGCGAAACTTAGATATCGATTTTTGAAGCAATCGGCCTACTAACAAGAAATTTCAAAATGGCGGCCATTTTTTTAAATGTTGACCACAAAGTTCTTCCTAAGCCTGCTGACAAGGTCAGATGTCGACTTTGAAAGAAATCGGCCCAGTATCAAAAAAGCTCAAAATGGCGGCCAATTTTTTAAATTTTGACCACAAATCTTTCTTTATGCCGGCTGCGGAACCAAGATGTCGATTTTGGAAGCAATCGGCCCAGTGACAAAAAATTTTAAAATGCCGACCACTTTGTACTTTACTTTAAGTATATTCCTTACACGCTTGTTGCAAAGGTTAGATGTCGAGTTTTATAGAGGATGATAATGTTGTATCACTCATTGTATGAAATGATATTTCATATAATGTAGCATACAACTTTAATAAGAATTGGTACATTGTGATACAAGAGTGGAAAGTAGGTTTTTGCAAACGAGCTGTCATTAACAAGTCTGAACCGAAGGCGAGTGTAAATGTCACGAGTTTGCAATAACCTACACACCCGTGTATCACACGACGTTTTTCAATACAGTGCAGTTTTGATTTTAGATAAAATATCGGGTGGAGTTAATTCCATGGCATCACATATACTTGAATTAAAAAACAAAATTGAAATTAAAATCTATATCGGTATCGAAATCTAAATCAAAGAACTATTCCCTGGGTGGAGCATGTTGTGATGACGAAGAGAGCACCGCATCTGCAGCGCTCTCCTGCATTAATGGTACCAAAAGCTCGACTTGGAATTTGGATCTAATTTTTGTTTTAAAGTCGTTATTATTTATATTTTATAATACGTGTTCGTATTATTTAAAGGAGTTTTATTAAGAAAAAGAAAAGAAAAAACTAATTAGTTAATTTAAAATTATACAAAATTTTAATTTTTCCTTGTAAAAAATCTATCAGATTTTATTCTAATATATGAAATCTCCTCGCTATCAAACTTTTAAATTGACTTAAAACTAAAAAGTAAACTGCAAAAGTTATAATCGAGCTCGTAAAAGAAAGTCACAACCAAGTAAAAGAAAGATGCCTGTGCGTAAGATTTAATTTTCGAATAATAATGACAGCCTCTAAAAGTGCGATATTATGATTAACAATTGTATTGAAAATTATCACATTATATGAAACCCAGATATGAAAACGTAATACAAATAAATTAATATCAAGCCAAACGCGTACACTCGGCCACGGCTTTTGCTACTGGGTGCCTGCCTACTACGTAGAAACTAGATTATCACGATAAGATCGTAATAATCTAGTGTCTACGTACACTGCGTGTTTTCTGTGACAATTTTAAACACTTTAAAGAGGAAACGCGTAATGGACATTTAAGTTGTCTGAAGTATGATATTAAATTTTTTCATGGCCAGGATACTACTTGCACCGCTGTATTACTTGAAAATAGCAACGTGGCGTCGAATCGGGAGTTCCCACGCCCGCAGTCGCCCCTCTTAAGGCGAAATCAACGACTCTGCCCGCGAAATTCAAAATTTTCATTGTTTTTTGCAAAAACGCTAATTACACATCAGAGGTTTATGGCAGTCAATTTGCGAGAGTGGCAGTATCATCTTTACATGATTATATCAAAATCTTTGCATAAAAATGACTAACCTAGAAAATTAGTCCGAGTATCGAGTTTTAATTGAGTATAACTCCCAATTTCGGACTAATTTCTTTAACTCGACACTTTCAAGTAGAGATTTTTATATAAACATGTGAAGATGATATTGGGATTCCCGCAATTTTACTGTCATAAGCCAATTATGTCTTATTAGCTTAAAAATCGCGAAAAACCACTAAAAATTTTACACAAAACATGCTGATTGCATAATAAAGTAATATCGAATCTTCAAAGCTATATGGTTTCTAAAGCATCTTGAATTGGATAAAATTAATGTTTCAGTTGAAATAAAAAGTTTGTTAAGCATTGATAGAAATCAGCTCGAGGCTTGAGTCAAACAACGCTTAATACAAATAAATAAATAACTAATATTAGAGCATTCAAGATGTTTAGTTACATGTACGTCTGACAGTCGGCCGGTGTTGCTATTTATGAATTCTATTCAGGTACTAGCGGTTAGGGGCGGCGCAGGTGTCGCATTGTCGACTGCATGCTATGACCTTTGCATAAGAAATACAGTTTTACACCGTCATACAAAGTGGACGGACCTGAAGTACTTTATGCTAATAAATTTTTACGTGTGAATTGTTCATGTCTGTTAATTAGTGTCATTTGTTTACATTTCAGGACCTTTATTAATTTATATGCTGATATCTATGTGCTGTGTCGGTTTCCATCGGTTTCCAGTACTACCTCAATATGCTCACCTAACTAAAGCTTTGATATTATCAAGTTGGCAATTTAGTAGCCTTGCATGTAGCTAGAAATATGGAGTTTGAAGATAAGTATTAATCAGAATTAGATGCATTACAGAATATGTATTTTTCCATTATGATAAACACTAAAGAAGGAGTTTGCGGGCAAAACTTTGAACTAGAGACCAGTAACAACATCATCTACATAATACTGTACTGTTCAACTTCTTAATTTTTTTTAATTGCAAACGGCTTTTATGGTTCAAAAAATAGTTTTTAATTTTATTCATATAATATTTAAATCTTATTCAATTGCGGACATTGAAACATTCAATAGAATAAAATAATCTATTTAGAATTAATCTCAGGTTAGGATATTGGACTTGAGTTTGTTCTAATCGCCATCAGTTGCCATAATTTGCTCTGCGGCATTTGCCATTGTATCATATTTTTTGTGGGCAAAATTCGGCACTGACGTATCTAATTTGCGATCGACAGGCGAAAAAATAAGGCAAAGAACAAATCGAATCACGTTCTGATTGCTTTTTGTGATAAACAATATTTTATATTATTATTTTTGCCGTTTTGCGGTAGATGACTACTTACTACTGACTAATATTGATTATTATACTATGAAGCCGGAAGATAACCAAATATTATATATAGAATTATACCTATTATGGTCTTCGAATTTCTAATAATGAATGAATGGTTTGGTTTATTCGGAAAATACTTGGAAATCCTTATAATATTCAAATTAAAATTGAAACATCTGTTCAGCAAAATAATGCAAATGAAATTTATATAAGTATTTTAACTATTACCGGTTCATTGTATGATTGTACCAAATATCTTTAATGGATTCGGTCGAAAGGATTTCAAAAGATAAAAAATAAATCGAGAATATTCAAGAGGAAATGATGTTGATTTTACTAAAAGGGACCTTTTTAAGTGAGTCAACATTGTAAGCTAGTGGCTTGACATGAGCGAACCGATCAATAAAATTTGGAGGTCTTGAGACTCCTTACAAATACTGGAAAGCATTTAAAGAGGAAAGATAAACTTCATTTATTGTTTTCAAAGAATCGTCAAAACACACATTATTTTTAATGAATTTGCCAGAGTCTACATCTGTTTGATATAAGTTTAAATAAGTTAATGTAATATTAAAATAAATAATTTTTAATTACGTAAACAATAATTGTATTCGGACTAAATTGCTGCACATCTTGGTTCAAGCTGTAAATGTTGATACATTTACAGCAGGATATGTAATTAAATAAAACAAATATACTAAAATATTGTTGCTAAAAAATTCAGTCCAGATTTTAGAGCTTTTGGAATGTGGTGATGACGTGCACAGATACATACTGTAACAAATTTGATGACTACTAAAAACATTAGTTTGAACTAAAAAAATATAAATGATGAAAATAAATAAGATTATGCCTAAGAGGTTAACAATTTTTAGACTAGATAAATTCAGCAATAGAAAATAAAAATGAGAGAGTGATCGATTAATTGTTATTAACATATTAAAAAGAAAGTGAAAGAGAGCAAAACATTATCAAGCGATTAGAGAAGCGATTAACGAAGAAGAAAAATTAGCTAATGATATAGATCAGTCTTTCCCAAAGTGGGCGATAACGCCCCCTTGTGGGCGCTGCAGGTCTCAAGGGGGGCGGTAAGAGACCCAGAAAGAAAATGGGGGCGTTGTGTCGAGGCGGGGGGGTGATTTGTAATTTTATTTAGCTAGTAGGCCTCTTAAACAACCTCTTAACTGCAAGAGCTCTCGACTCTCAACAACAACTTGTGAACATCAACTAATATGAATTAAAAGATTGCTCAAACTCGATTCTATATTTCTCTCCGCGTAGTTCATATATCTGTCATATTTTATTGAATATAGAAAAAATGAATCATCATGTCAATCGGTCGCTCCGTTTCGTAATGAAAGTAGACACAAATAAAAAGGCAAACAGACACACTTTCGCATTTTAATAGTTATTAGTACTCGTAGATATCTATCATGTTTTAACAAGTTTTTGTTAAATAACCCGAATTGTGCATTCCTGTAGCAGTCGGATGATTCATTGAATACTTGTTCGGACTTGTTGAGTACGATTGAGCGTCGAATGAGATTAACGAGTTTATGCATGTTTGTTTTATTCCTGTCGGTGCGTGCTGCTTAAGCATTTCTATATAAACAATGTAATATTTATTTTATTTTCATTTGTGGTCTCGCGCGTAATAGATGAGCACTACTTACACCTCCTCTACACTACTCGCGAAGTTGAACGTATTTCTCATTGCAAAACAATGTCGGAAGTAAAAAAGAAGAGACGGCAATACTGTGCGGAATATATTAAATTCGGATTTATTGAAAATCCCACAAACCCATCGTCGCCTTTGTGTCTTCTATGTCTAAAAACATTTTCGAATGAAGCAATGAAGCCTTCAAGGCTGCAAGATCATATGAATAAAATGCATCCAGATAAGAAAGACAAGAATGTAGCATATTTTCAAGACCTAGAGAAGAAGCATAATACACAGCCAAGTGTAGCAAAACTATTTTCGGCGGCTGCTAAGCAAGATGACGACGGACTTCGAGCTTCGTACAATATCTCTTTGTTAATTGCTCAAAAAGGCAAACCACATAACATCGGAGAAGAGTTAATATTGCCAGCAATAAATGAAGTAATAACTACTGTGCTTCATAAACCGGCCGCAGATATTATCCGAAAAATTCCTTTGAGTAATAATTCTGTGCAAAGACGAATTGATGAAATGGCTGAAAACATTGAAGAATCATTGTGCGATCACCTGAGGACAAGTCAATTCTCAATTCAGCTCGATGAGTCCACTTTACCAACTAATGAAGCATTGTTGTTGTCTTACGTGAGGTTTATTAAAGATGAGAAAATATGTGAAGAACTATTATTTGCTAGAAATTTAGAGACCGATACAAAAGGTGAAACCATATTCAATACATTGGAAAAGTTTTGCGATGAGAAAGAGATTCCTTTGAAAAATATTATTTCAGTTGCTACGGATGGCGCTCCGGCTATGACAGGGTGCCATAAAGGCTTCATAGCGTACTTAAAAATAAAATTCCAGATGTCCTTGGTGTACATTGCGTTATTCATAGACAACATTTAGTTGCTAGAAACTTAAGTGAAAAACTATTTCAATCACTGCAATATGTCATCAAAGCAGTCAATAAAATCCGCAACAGCTCTTTGAATGATAGATTATTTCATCAGCTTTGTGTTACTAATGACGAGGATTTCAACCGTTTGTTGTATCATACTGAAGTTCGTTGGCTATCAAGAGGCAATTGTCTGACTCGATTTTACAACCTGTTTGACTCTGTTATAGAGTTCTTGGAAACTAAAGATACAGAATTGCACGACAAGCTCATAACATCAAAAAATGATATAGCTTACATGACAGACCTGTATAAATTATTCAACGACATGAATCTCCAAATGCAAGGCGATAAACTAAATTTAATTAAAACAAAAAACGTCGTTGCTGCTTTCGCAGCTAAACTGCTTCTACACAAAAAGAATCTGGGCAGACGTGAGTTTCACAATTTTCCAAATTTATCAGTATCATGCAGTAACGACGAATTGTTTGCCTACTGCCAACATTTGGAAAACCTCCACATTGACTTCACCGAACGATACCAGGACATTTTGAACTTGGAAATACCAGACTGGGTGTTGGATCCGTTTTCAAATGTCAACACAGCAATGTCACCTCAGCTGGAAGAAGAACTTATAGAATTGACAACAAACGAGGAAATAAAAATCAAGTTCAAAAATGGTTACCAAGAATTTTGGCTACAAAAACCGGTCCCGCAATTGTACCCTGGATTGTGGTCAATCGTTCAACGATTCTTGATAGCATTCCCATCGTCATATTTGTGTGAACGTGGATTTAGTGCTGTGACAACATTGCTTACTAAAAAGCGAAATCGTTTGCTTGTTACCGAACGTGGCGACTTGCGACTGTTCTTGAGTAAATTGGAACCTGATATCAACAAACTTATTAAACAGCATCAGATTCATCCTTCACATTAGTTTTTATATAAGGATTGATTATTTTAGTTATATTTTTAATAAAAGATACTCTGTTTTAATACTATAAAGTTGCGTTTCAATAATCATTCTTATTGGCAGGTGGAGCCCGTAAGAGTTAACTTGAGACCTTAAGCGCCGTTGTATGTTACCTACTGCGCTCAGGTTTCAAGTTGCGGGTTATAGTAAAAGTTTCGTTTAGAATTCTCCGTTAATATACATATATAGGTCACAATAATTAATTAATTCAATTTGAAGTTATAGTGGTTTTTAAATAGGTGAAAAAATGGGGGCGCTAAAAAAATATTTATTCTCAAAGTGGGCAGTAGACAAAATAAGTTTGGGAACCACTGATATAGATATTTCAATCCGCGATGACGCGCCCCACTCCGTCAAACTCCATGCGAATCGAATTAAACATATCTAAGCGATTTCGACGGAGTGGGGCGTCTTCGTGTATTGAAATATCTGTAAACAAAAGCAATGATCGATTCCTGAAAATGAATAAGGTCAAATGTTCAAGCGCTTGAAATAAAAAGAGTTGGTAACAAGCGATCGGATGGCGATCCGGCCGTTATCAAGCTATGTAGACCAAGGGCGGACTCGATAACAAGGTCCAGTGACGGAGAAACGCTGTCGTTTAACTTCATAATATTCCCTTTCACAGATTTTGCTGATGATTATGTTGTAACTTTAAACTAATCAAAGTTATTCAATATTATTATTTATACCTTGAAAAAAGTGAACAAAAAGTTTCAGCTAACTACGACGTGCGTCTGGAGTTTACTTGAAATAATTCTGTCTAATAAAATGTAATGTAATGTGTTAAAGAAGTCCTGACAAATGAATTTGATAAAATAGTAGACTTTTTATCCTTAAGGTGTTAATTTTTTGTTAATGCCCGGTTGTTTTCACTCCCACTTTAACAAAATCTTGTCTTACTTCAGATTCAAAGAATTACTTAAAATTATTTCATAGTTTTTCCAAAATAAACATAAAAATATTCAATATATTTAGTATCGCTCACTGATATTACCTGTTACCCTTACATTACTCTTCTATTATATTGGTTTTAAATAACGTTTATATTTTCATGCATATTAAAATTTATTATGTTAAATACGTAAAAACAAAATTTACAGCAACAGTGTATTCATGACATCGATTAATAAATACACAGTTTGACTTTATCGAATAATTAATTGATTCTACGAAATATCATCAATTATTCATCATTATTACATTATGTACGGATCCCCTGTTATTTAAACTCAACATAAAAGGGCAAAACCACATAGTATTGACAAAGGTTAAATTTAATTGACTACATCAAAATGGAACCAGAGATAATAATTTAATGAATTTACCTTAAAAATGTGTGTGCCAACTGTTTGCATTATTTTATAACATCGTACATATTACAAAAGACAATAGTGTATTTTTATTTTAAATTGTAACGCTCATTTGCGTCAGGCATTGTTACAAAATTCTTCTCGGTCGATGACTTTTCATAGCATAATACAGCTTTAATATTACTGTAACTCGAGATGTGGTGGTGTCGTATCTTTTACTTTGAATTTGCAAACTCTACCGCATTGAATATCTTTCTGTGTTTTGATCTGTCAGTTGCTTGAGATCTCATTTTCTTACTCTGGAGTCTGGAGTTTAGACACGGAGAAAGAACACCTAGTGTAGAACGAATCAATGTTTGCTCATAGACTTGTTTAATTCAATTTGTAATCCTAGAATATAGAGGATTAAATAGACTGTTAACGAGATCACTGCCCGTATTCTGTATCTCGGTGCCTATCAAAGAATGATAGCCACTGGCATATGTTTTTTATCCATTGAAAGCTTGCTATGAAATAAAAATAACATTTCGTTAGAAAAACTTCAATGGATGAAAAACATTGGTAGTGGCTGTCATTCTTTGATAGGCACCGAGTTACAGAATAGGTACGCTGGTAGGTTTAAAAACTGCTTTTAAAAATGATTTAGAAATCAGACAAGAAATATTTTCAACTGACCAGGTTACATTGAAATTGTCTGGAAACTGCAATCTGAAATTTAAACAGAACTCTTCAATCAATCAATCAATCAATCAACCTATAGACGTCCACTGCTGGACATAGGCCATTCCGAGAGCGCGCCACCACACACGGTCCTCCGCCTTCCTCATCCACCCGCTACCAGCGACCTTTTTCAGGTCGTCGGTCCAGCGGGCAGGAGGTCGTCCTACGCTGCGCCTACCGGTACGCGGTCTCCACTCCAGAACACGTCTGCCCCAACGACCGTCGGTCCTGCGACAGATATGGCCCGCCCACTGCCACTTCAGCTTGCTAAACAGAACTCTTATCGTTAGACAAATCACCGCAAGCTAATCCGATCGCATTAACATGTAACGTAAGAAGGTCGCGTGATAAACGAATGCATCGTTTCCACATTATAGAGGTCACAACTGATAACAATAACATGACCTCGTTAATAAGGAAGCAACAAACCCAATATTATTTTACCAAATCACGGCGACGCCTGGCAAACAAGTGATCGTTTCACACGAACTGCTAACATTTTTTGTCATACCAACATTGTAAATATGTCGCCGACAAAGAAGTTTCAAGGTTGACCTCGTAGATACAGACGCGATAATTTTGTAGCATAACTATAGTATTGCGTCAAAATAAGGACAAGTTCTAGACACTTGTACAAAAACTTCGCCGTAAGATCTTTGGTGGGATTAAACTGAAAGAGGTAGTGAACTACATTATACTTACGAGTATGTCATATCATTCGTCTGCCATCTCACTTAAAATAAACTTACTCGTAATAATATTTATACAAAAAAAATATTTCGCAACTTTGTTGTAACTTTGTTGACCGCTCGGCTAACTTGACTTCTTTCCATAAAAAGTTCAAAGATTATGTAATAAATGTGCATTTACTCGCATATGACCGTTTTAACTTGGGTTGCTTGAAATTGTTTTACGTAGATTTCTCATTTTATTTTTAGTGTGTACTGTAAACTTGCATTGTGTGTATTTGAAACTTGCATTATTTTCTTTGATTTTACTGACGGTGTTTTATATTACTTTGTCTGCTTATTTCATCGTATAACTTAACTGGAACGATCTCGCTTCGCTCGCGTGATGATGCGAGAATTTTCTCAAAAGCTTCCTTGTCATTTTTCGTATATTTAAAAAAACTTTTGTGCAAAGTTAGCTTTGTAAGTCCAAAATTTTGAGTTGAGCATTGATGACTCAGCCATGGAGCAGCATTCGAGATGTCTGTATCATTATTTTTGAAATTCTTCTTTTCCGATCTTAAGTAATTGATGCACTACAAATAGCACAGCGTTGAGTTAATAGAATAATGCTCCCTCCGCAGCCTTGTCCCCGTTCGGTGACCTAGTTGCATGTCCTGAGCAGGATGCTCTCTTTACGTCAGCAATTACGGTTAAGGTATGGGAAGATGCCCACCTCTTTAGTCATCCCGCCAAGTCTCCACCGAGTTGTGCAATTCTGTGCCACGTTTCTCATTTCCATGACTCACTGTTAAAATCATAACACGTCATTAATGTTCATTAAAATTTCCATAAGTATGTTGATCTCTAAATCCTGCGTGGGTAGATTGCCTGCAAAAGATTATTTCAAAGGCAATGTTTTCTAAGAGTTGATTAATTTTAGTTGCCAAATAAAAATGAAGGTCAATAGTCAGGAGTATTTAACATAAAAAGTCAACAACACCTAAGATAATATTATGAGTAACCATTGGCATCAGTGTTTAAATTTTCCAGTTTACGGTTTACCTCATATTCTTGTGATTCTTCTCCAATGAAGACTGTGTTGTCTACGGTAATGGTTTGCGTTATCAATTTAAAATTGGCTTTCAGTCACGTATCAGCAATGAAGCCAAGTTATGTTTCAAGTTAATTACTACGCGTGATATTTCTTATCAGTTATCACCTTACATTTATGCCAATGTAATAATAACTTCAATAAAAACTAATGTCTGACTGGTTATTATATTTATTATCATAGAAAAAAAGCAATAACAAAACTGGTATATTTTTTTATTAGAGCATTCATTTGCTTATAAACTTGATTAGTCATAGGGCATTGCGTATCTCGTGGCAAAAATCTCCATTGGTTTCGACAACATGTGACGGTGTTTTCCACCAACGCTTTGTCACCCAAACACTAAGTGCACGAATACCTATTTCATAACGTTTTATAATTATATATAGAACGTAATGCAACGACTCTCAGCGCGGCTGTGCAGATGGCAGATGCACGCGACACAGACGCGCTGAATCAGGCGTGGCCAGGTCAAGGCTGGCGGTCGATCCGATAACCTGGTTACGTGCCCCCGATACATTTTTGTCAATGACTTCTAGAATTTCGGTGAATTCACCAATATGAATCCATCTGAACCTTCTTCATACAAGAAAAAAATAGCGCTATCTGATAAAATTCCCGTTAATGCACCAAAATGTGGAAAAAATTGTCCCTGTGGCTACGCGTGTGGACTAACAACATAGTGAAATGAGCTGTGGCGTGGATAGCGGTCTATAAACGATACTGCGATCGGCTTATTACCGACGCCGTTGGTGTCAAAACAAACTTTGACACCAGTAAAAATTACCCTTACCCTTACATGATATTGTATTCTAGCTCTACCACTCCTGCTGCGTTTGAGGGATCGATTTTATTTAAAAACCCTTCCTTATCTCTTATCTGTTTCAAAAAGTTTTAAAGGTCCAAGAGTTTGGGCTGAGAAATAAACAAAGCACGATTTTTATTGAATTTTTTTTAATGGATTATTACTTAGAATAACAGTTACAACTTTTAGAAGTATAATTTACGTAAACTGCAGATACTACGTAGACTGTATTGCTATAGAGTATGTTGTACTTTCATCTTTAGAAGTTAAGTATTATTATGATTTGCCTTATTTCTTTAGTCGCGGGGCTTTCACTATAATGCTCTTTTCTAAATATTCTATTACTGTGCTCATTTCTACTACCTAGTAAAACGCACCTTTTGAGTAAGAATATTTAGTTACCCAGTGTCCTTTATTTTGTAACTTTATGTTTTCCGTAAAAATACTTACAATTCGTTATTGAGTAACATTTTATCAGTCGTCGTGAACCCGTGTGACTGGTCTTGAACTTTTATCGCTATATCCAAAATTATATGTCACACGAGGTCAACGTTTATCTTAAGAATTGGGTACGTTTGTTAAGAGTTTAATATTTTTATTTACTTAAGTGAATGTGTCAGAATTTTCGGCTATTTTATTTGTCAATCATTCACTATGATATTATGTTGTTTTTCTTAACTATACCTTACAAAAAGTACTTATTGTTTAGTTTAATCTCAGATGATAATGTTTTCGGCATGCGTGATTTCATGCTATGAATTCAAGATCTAAACTATAAGCGGGCAAAACCTCTCTTAACTGAAGGTGCGTTATAAATTGAAAACGCCTAAGAATGCGGTGCTATAAAAGCTTTTGACGCGGTCAATTATTTTCAAACATATCATAAGATAAATTCCTCGTCTCGGTGCATTGTATTACGTAATTGCTCACAAGTCGCACGACAAGCGTTTGTTATCGGTTTCAAGGGCGCGTCCACTAATGCAGTCGACCAAGCTCTTCATAACTTGAGTATACTGTCTCTTGCCGTCATAACTTTTAGCCATAGACACTGTTCATGCATTCCATAGATAACGCTTAATGTGAACTTGAATGTCTTAAAGCAATAAAACTAAGTACTCTGCATTTTATATTTTTTTTGAATCCATTATTAATTTACGACTAGAGAATAGAGATCCTCGAAAGATTTGTTCAGCGAAACATCTCCCTGTCTGTGTTTAATTTTAAAAGATTACATCTATTTAATAATAGCAGCGTGGGTTGAAATATTCATTATCCATAACAAGACGTACTTCCCACTTGTGACAAGACCATCATTTATATTATTATAAAGATTTAACGACAGTTTTTTCTTCTTAATCTTCATAGACAGATAACAAATTGAGTAAAACGTCGGTTTACGCCTTGTTTATAAACGTTCGGTAATAACAAAGACGTAAAGTGGATGATTTACAGTCGCGGAAGTTGTTAACTGTGGAGCAGACAACGGGGGCAGACAAAATGTAGGATATTCTGATTGATAGACGTCAGAGTTATCACTTCCGACAGACCCAGTGTGATCTATTTTATAGAACATCCTGACTCGTTAATTGCGCTTGTTTTATCAATAATTTCAGTTTTCAGCATTTTAAACTTAGAAGCAAAGCATTCCTTAGTGTTTTCTCAAATCTCAATCATTTCTCCACACTTTCCATTAAAATTATTATTTGCACTTAAGTAATAGTTGCAAAAGACGATACAAACAAAGCCCTACAAGATTAAGTAGTGACTAGTGTACAACGCATAGGTTTAAAAAAATGTTCGTGAACACAAACAAAAGGGCTCACGACATAAAATAAGTGGAAAGATAAGGATAGGAAAATAATAATAATAGCTGTAATTAAGGCGATAGTAACCGTTGAAATGTCAGACTTAATGTGCAGTATAAAGCCGGTAAAAAAGATTCATGTGAACGCGACGTGGCTTCAGAGATCGTGACACTCCACACAGTAACGAGCCAGCTGCGGACATTTTAAAAGTCCCTTTTTATGGAGAGAAACACGTAATATTGGAGACAGGCATCAGTGTTAAAGGACGTTGATTAGACATGGCTTTGCATTTGATGTTTTACTTGTTTTTTCAGGAATTTATTGCGTAATCCTTTCATCCGTCGATTTTCAACTGCATCAAGATTCAACTCCTGAATATTTATTGAATGGGTAATAAAACTCAGCTATTAAAATTTTTCTTCGAAGTTTCATTTATTTTTATGGTTTCCTATATTATGGGTTAAAATAATAACATCACGTTCGTAAGATGTAAAAGCCTTAATATTTTGTAATTTACAAATTGCATTAAGCTGAAGCTCTCGAGATAGAGCCACAGAATGATTTATATTTTATAATTTCTGCGGCCGTTACTAAAGGGCAGCACCTCGATTCAGGCCACTCGCTCCATTGTCGGTTATGTTCAATAATTAAAAGTCAAAAGGTCGCCATTCTTCTTGTTTTATCACAAAAATAGCTGTATCCTATAATTATACACTTATAAATATGTAAAATAAATTTTCTTTTGATGGCATCTTGCATGCTAAAACTAAGTATGCCATTATACCTCCAAAACCTGCAAAGTGCAAATGAAAACATTTATATTTTCTGCAAGGATGGTCTTGAAATTTTTATTTTCGATGGTATCTGGTTATAATTCAGCTGAATAGGGTGCTGGAAATCACCTTGAATTAGAAATCCTATGCCCCGATACGGCAGTAAAACTCTCGCAGGGGAATAGTGCATGACTTTAAAGTTTAAACAAGCTCACGCGGCACAGTGCTGTGCTCGACCATTTTTATTCTCCAGAAACAATAGGAATGGCAACGTTAGCCTTTGTTGCCAGTCTTCAATCATAGCAACAAGTTATATGCAATAAATTCCATATAGAAACATATAACCGTCGTTCGCTCAGCGTTTGAATTGAGCCCAGCACGCTTGAGTAATACAATCCAAGTATTTGCGCTCGACTATTTTCATACGCGTAGTGTTATTTGCAGGGACATTTTATCGTGTTACGTTGAGGGGCCGTGTGTTGTTCCTTTTTGTACGTGACTTCGACTGGCTTGCTGTTTCTGTTTGTATTTCTCGGTACAATAATTTATATTTTATTCTTTCTTACATTCATAGCGTCCTGGACGATTGTACGGAGTGCCTAGTTATTAACTTATGTATACAATAGGTTTGCTATGTTATATAATTCGGTTAGTTCTATAACTTTACCAAAACTATTCATAATTCTTATTCAAACAACTGAGATAGGTATATATACCAGAATGTCCAAAGGTATTTAGATGGAATCTGACGATAATGATTAAGTCAACATTACACAGAATAAAGGTGATATAAACAAAGTTTTATTTGTAAAACTTGTGAATGATTGTGAATCCAAATCTTAGATAAAAATAGTAAAGATAGGCCGATCCGAACATTTTACGTAAACCTTCTTCATACAAGCAAACAGTAGCGTCGTTTGTCAAAATACCCGCCGCCGCCGCTGACCGAACTACCGCATGGCCTTATACTGTTGGTACTAATGACTCCCATAAACTGGCGACATTTTTTCGCGCTGTTCGCCCTGTCTTTAGTATACAAGTCTGTGATCCAAATAGATTATTTTAGTAGGTACATGTAAGTAATCCTTTAGCAAATTATGCGAAAATACTTCAACCCTGTGTATCAGAGAAACCAATGTTGGCTTTTGTCCAGTGTTGCAACTAGGACAGACGTTCGTAGGTGTCTAGAAACCGTTGCTGGCAATCTCCATAATAGGCTCTCCGCAATTCTGAAGGCTCCACACACCTTACATAAAAATACCCTCACGAATCACCTCACGCACATTAAATAAAAGGCGAAATCATTTGCACATTTTAGTCATGATCATTTTAATTAGTAAAATCAACACTGGCAAACAAGATTTGAAATTAATACGGCTTGGGGATTTCTCGAGCACAGATGGGTTAGTCCTTGTTTGGTTAAGATATTAAAGAAATGAGTGTAATGACTTTACAGAGGGTACTTTTTGGGAGCTTAAAAAAAATTATTAATAGACGTCTAATCAATATTTTCGTAATTATTTCTTGCCAATTCAGGCCTCCAAGGGTTCTAAGAATTTATGCTTTTTATGATCTAACTAGAATATATGATCATAGAATTTATGATCTAACTTTTAAATCCATACTAATTTTAATCTTATTGTTAAGGATATAGTCCTTTTGCCCACCTTCTCATGTTCTTGCTTATTGGTGCTTATTGGCCATGACCGTGGCTCGCAATTAGATATAATTATCTTCAATTTGTAGTACTATCAATGTTATTCCTGTCTGACGTGAGGTCTTACTAATGCACAATGCAATTAGTCTGAAGAACTTACATTTAAAATGTAATAAAAACTCGTATTATTTAGAATCAACAGACGCTTGCTAAATATCAAACGTGTAATTAATCATATTATGATCAAATTTTTTGTACGTAACCATATAGACACATGTGGTAATTGAATTGACGATCTATTTATAAAAACTATTATCACTTTACGACAGTTTAAGACACATGTATGTTTTTTTGTTTCAATTAGCAACCATTATTATTTTGTCTAATTGCAAAGTTGGCAAAGACGCCGAAGACGTCGCAGCTTGTCAGTCCGTTTCTATATTAAACTCTTAAACTTGGGTTTTTGGCAAATTCCCTAACACCTAGCTGGAGTCAACGCTTCCTGTGACAGACGACACGGTGCGTGTCAGAGAAATAAATAGTTACTTAGTTCTACGGCTAAAAAATATAAAAGCGTTTTTCTACATATTGTTTCGCTGTGATCATGAGAAATCGTTCTTTCCACCTACTGCTTAACTAATAATAAAATGTGTTTTTAAATTTTAAAGAGCTGTATTTAATAATTTTAAACACAATCAGGTACGTGTTAATGACCTTAATGTAAATTAATATATGATAACTTATAAGACAGCAGAGGTTTCAATTCGCCTTTATTTTCCCATTTATTGAAGGGGTTTATGAAAAATTTATAAATAATTGATTGAAAATGCAAGGCTTTTACTCGGTAACATTGTTGTCCCAATTCCATATTGAATCATTTGGTACTACCCCGCACTGAGGACAATACGTTACGCAATCAATGCATTGTACGGTAGGCGACTGATGTCACCAGTTATGCTCTTATTGTGTCCTTTAAGTGTAATGTGGTAAGCGCTACATGTTGGTGCGATAGTGTTGCTAATTGTACACATCAGAATACGAATCACGCGCATCGTACAACGGTCGACGATGCATTGCTGCTGACTATTTGAGTCTAGCGAATACTATTTGAATTGCAAGTGTTTACTTATTTCTAAACTATGGTATTTCGTTGTCTGTCATAAGTTGACTAACAAGATGTTCAAAATCTAAATTGCTTAAAATATTCTCACGATGTGTCTTGGGAAAAGCGTTATCTCAAATATCCTGATAACTACATGAATAACAATTATTTACAACAATCTCCGGTGCGCGTTTATTTTTGTCGATTTCCTGACATTTTCGAGAATTATTCGCACAGGCTCGCAATAAAGAGTCCAGCATAAACACATAAAACAAACATCGACATCGCATTAAGTTTGTTATTTGCAAAAAATAACCTGTTCCTGCGAGAAAACTCGTAAATTAGGCCATAAAGTACTGCGTGCTCTGGACTCAATTATTTTTTTGACTTTAATTATGATTAATGATGAATCTTCTCGCCTTTTTGGAGCACAAATAACTTTGTAATAATTTGAATTTATTTTTCCATTTTTAAGTATAAAATTCTACTTTTAGGACCTCTACCACTCTACAGCTTTTCTTTTTACTTTGACGTTTCAATTTTGCTCATATTGGTTACAATCTTTTCTGAAACACGCATAAATTACTACTTGTTATAAATTTTCCCAGAGGTTACAACACATTGCCAGTTCACGGACAGATCTCGATCGTGCCTATCACTTCTCGGACTCGCTAGTTACATCACGTAAATGATAGGATTTCATCTGCTAGGTTCGAAGCAGCGTATAGAACTTGAATGATTATACTAAACGAATCTTTATCATTCAAGATTTAAGCCCCACTATTCCAAATCAAGCTCAATTGACAATCACTGCAAGTATGCGTAGATGAAAAGTGTGAAGCAATAGCGCTCGCAAGCAAAAGTCAAGCTAAGGTTCTCCACTCAAAGGCTAGCTTCACCTGATACGTTTGATAGGCATTGTGTAGATATTATGCAATTGTTCATGTGACTGCGAAGAACAGAACGGTGCCTTACCAGGTCACATTAGCGCGCGTGACATCAGCGACTGTCAAGTGCATAGGAGTCAATGAACAGGATTTGAGCATTGCGTATGCAATTGTTGCCTTGACTTCCTCTAGCTGTATCTAATGGCTGCTGGCCAGAGACATTGAATGCCCTACTATGTTAGGTATTCACAATACACGGCTTCAACACTGTAAGATACTCGGGCGATATGATATTAAAAGATAAAAATATGGAGGAGATAAATGCCAACGTAAAGGTTCATGACCACGACTGGCAATTAAAGGACTGGATAATGGCATCGGTTACCGGAGGCACGGCTACCTTATTATTCTGCTATAAAGCGTGACGAATAGCCAGTCCTATGCAGGCGATATGCAGGCATTTAAGACTATGCAGCCGGCGTTAACCAGCCCCATTATCTTTTAATACCATCGTCTTTGCGCACTACATTTTTTTGCACTGGCAGCGAGGCGCGGCAGGCATCACGAGTCGCCGGCGCGAGTTTGATAACCTGGAGACCTTGGTCTTAATTGCGCTTCAGCAGACCATTCCGCCGCGGCCACTTTTTATGCGCCTGCACCACTAGTAAAAACACGACACGGCTACCCACCCGACTTAAATAGGTGCGACAAGTCGAGGAAAATTTGAACCGGTTGCGTACACATAATCTTGTCGCTTAATCGAGAACTCTACCAAGAAAGCTACTCTTAATTGCGATGGTTCATTATATTAGATTTTGCATGATAACATTAATCCTAACACTACCTAGCATGTATATTTATGAAATAGCAATTTTCGTTAAATTAAATCCCCAGTATTTCATACAGGCAAACGATAAATTCCCACGGAGTGCAAGAAATAAAAATAGATTGCTGTACCAAAAGATACCAAGAACAACCCAGTACTTAAAAAACTGTGGAGCCATGTGTGTAAGAATATTTAACGCACTACCGAGAAACATCACAGACATCAAACAAATAAATAAATTTAAGCAGGAGCTAAAGAGTTGGCTGCTACAAAAAACATTTTATTGTAATAAAGAATTATTTGACGGTATTTATTAATTATTAAAAGGGTTAAAATGTAATATATAGCAATATAAATTTACTAATTCGTTTATTGTTTAAAATTCAATTTGTTTTTATTGTTATTATTGGTTAATTAAGTAACTTTTAAAATTGATATAGATTGCCTGATAAGGATCTCTTATATATTGATGCTTTTGTATGCCTTAAAAAGGTCAAAACATTGACACGTTTGAAATTGTAATGACATCTACTTGACATGCTTTTTATGCAAATAAAAGAATTGATTGATTGATTGATTGATTGATTGATTGATTGATTGATTATCACCATAAATTTTTTAATTCAAGTTTATTACGTTGTCGTAATAAAGCCATGATGAGCGATAAATCTATGAGAAGATCTGCGTTGAAACTTGAATTAAAAGGCCAATGGACACTAAACCAAAAATGTAATAGGTACTGTCCGAGTGTATTCTGCGATGCAAGAAGGGGCAGATAAAATGAAATAACCATAAATAGGTAGTAGGTACCTATGTAAATTACCTATTTATTAGGAATGCGGGTTGGTCAAACATAAAAGTGGAGTTGCCTTCTTCATATTATATAGGTACGTTCATGGATAAAAGACTGTTCTTATTAGACGATGTTCTTATTAAATGAGCTTTTTAAATGAAATTAAGTAAAGTAATATTTTTTATTTATATTTTTGTAATTTGTTTCAGGTAAGACAGCGGCAGTTCTTAATAATACACCATCTTTAACCATCAGGTAAAATCATTGCGGTTGATTCGTCTAGGCGCAATAGTTCGATTGGTACTGTTGAGCAGTGTATGGTTGCAAAGATCTGGGGACACGGTAGTGTCCCCGCCAAGACGAGCCAAGCGAAGCGCGAGGGCACTACCTATCTTTTCTCGAAGTGTTTCGCCGTATTTTTAAACCTTTATAACTTAGGCCTGAATTATTTCAGATAATCAAAATTCTCGGAAAATGATGTCGCCAGTGAACTTATTAAACCTATAAAGTTTCAATTTTATAGGTCTTATACTTTAGATTTTATTGACGTCTAAAAAACCCAAATTTCGTCACTGACTGACTGACTGACTCACTGATGATCATCAAAATTCCTAGGTACTTCCTGAAGACCTAGAAAGCTGAAATTTGGTATATAAGCTAGTATTAGCACACAACCAACAAAAAAATTCCAAAAGTTGGAAATTTAACCCCCCAACCCCTTAAAATAGGGGATGGAAGTTTGTATGAAATTACCGCAAATATTAATGCTAGAGGTCTCAAAATTGATATAGGGACTCTTTGTAATAAACAATTAAATACGTGTTTCAGGATTTTTAGTTAATCACCCCACATCCATAAAATTAGGGGGTTGGAAGTTCGTATGGGGTTTCCCATAAGTATATAGGTATAATAAAAACTTAATTTCTGAAATTTGGTATATAAGCTAGTATTAGCACACAACCAACAAAAAAATTCCAAAAGTTGGAAATTTAACCCCCCAACCCCTTAAAATAGGGGATGGAAGTTTGTATGAAATTACCGCAAATATTGATGCTAGAGGTCTCAAAATTGATATAGGGACTCTTTGTAATAAACAATTAAATACGTGTTTCAGGATTTTTAGTTAATCACCCCACATCCATAAAATTAGGGGGTTGGAAGTTCGTATGGGGTTTCCCATAAGTATATAGGTATAATAAAAACTTAATTTCTGAAATTTGGTATATAAGCTAGTATTAGCACACAACCAACAAAAAAATTCCAAAAGTTGGAAATTTAACCCCCAACCCCTTAAAATAGGGGATGGAAGTTTGTATGAAATTACCGCAAATATTGATGCTAGAGGTCTCAAAATTAATATAGGGACTCTTTGTAATAAACAATTAAATACGTGTTTCAGGATTTTTAGTTAATCACCCCACATCCATAAAATTAGGGGGTTGGAAGTTCGTATGGGGTTTCCCATAAGTATATAGGTATAATAAAAACTTAATTTCTGAAATTTGGTATATAAGCTAGTATTAGCACACAACCGACAAAAAAATTCCAAAAGTTGGAAATTTAACCCCCCAACCCCTTAAAATAGGGGATGGAAGTTTGTATGAAATTACCGCAAATATTGATGCTAGAGGTCTCAAAATTGATATAGGGACTCTTTGTAATAAACTACAAATAAGGAAAAAAATAAACTAGGTGAACCAAGGAGGGTTCCCTCATTTAAATGATAGAGGGGGGATACTTGATTCGGACAAATATCCACCTTGCAATGATATTCAAGAAATACACCAAAGAAAAGGAAATTAACCAAATAAAAAATATAGTCGTAAACAACTTACAAAAAGAAGTGAAATCCCAGCAAAAACATTTTCATGTAAAATGTTGCCAAGACGAGAACATGTGGCTCACACTATCAAAAAGTTATCAGATCTCATGTAGAGCAAGACTTTTAACTCTACACGCCCTAACTCTATACATCCTAACTTTATAAACTCTACACTTTAGTCAAAATATATTATGTCTTGGCTGTTTCGTTACTGTCACATGGGTGTAAAGTAAAAATATTATTCACTGACTTTGTACTTTTCTGATATACAATACCTAGTTTCTGTAGTAACGATTATTTATTAGATAGGTATTGAGTCTCCTCAGAAACTGCACTTAGGTTTTACTAACTGCATTGATTTCAAATACTTCATCACACTTTGCAAAAGTGTGTTCCTTTGCTTTAGAGGATATTTTTAATAAATGGAAGTTTTTTCCCATAACAATGGTGATACCATTTAATTTTAATGTGAAATTTCTTGAATTTTGCATGGTCCATTATGCCACTTGCAAAACTCTATTAGAAAAGTACTGAACAGTGAATAAATTCTTCACTTTACGCCCATGTGACGGTACCGAAACAGCCAAGACATAATATATTTTGACTAAAGTGTAGAGTTTATAAAGTTAGGATTTATAGAGTTAGGGCGTGTAGAGTTAGAAGTCTTGCTCTACATGAGATCTGATAACTTTTTGATAGTGTGAGCCACATGTTCTCGTCTTGGCAACATTTTACATGAAAATGTTTTTGCTGGGATTATTATAACACAAAGTCATTACAATTAAATTATAATTTCTTCCAATGAACAACAGAAAAAACCATTCCTCACAGCGATATAGCCAGATATCTGTAGATAGAGCGAATTGTAGTGGTAAGAAGATGTAGGGGGGAGAGGGGGCAATCGGGCACTTTACTGCACGCACGACTGGCCAGCTCACGATTCCGACTGTACAAACCATTGTACAAACATAAACAGTACTGACGAGAACAAAAAACACATTGTTAAACTTTCGACTTGTCATGATTTTTGGTGGATCGATAGATCTGTAATACCGATTACTGACGCATTATGTCTTCGTTCTAATAAAAGTAATTCAAAAACGTATGAAACTTTGCGTCAAACCATCTGGACGCTAAGCGTCAGGACCGGAAAGTTAGGGTTAAAGCATCCTACTACTACATCTATAACAGCAGTGGTCAGCTGCTGTACTGCCGCCCATGCAACAGGGTTTTTAAAACCAAAGGAGAATGACCAAAGATGGTAGGTATCAAGTTTTCTCATGAACCAAAACCAAAATAGTCTAGGAAAATAAAATTGTGTTTTTTAAGAAACATTGGCACTAAGAATTTGTTTATCATATCGGGAATTTAATTTTGAATACAAAAAGTTACTTTCTTTTCGATGCACATTTCGTGTCATACTGATTTTATTAAGAAGTAAAACTTGTTTGTTTGCCTGTAACTTTAGAATCCGGATATT
This sequence comes from Coenonympha glycerion, assembly GCA_963855885.1. Classification (NCBI taxonomy): domain Eukaryota; kingdom Metazoa; phylum Arthropoda; class Insecta; order Lepidoptera; family Nymphalidae; genus Coenonympha; species Coenonympha glycerion. The sequence continues at coordinate 6,997,442 of OY979628.1, forward strand.
AATTAAAAAGTTATAATTCTGTAGTCTATAAAAAATTAAGTTTGGGTTTGATTCACCTGGATACGGGAATCCATATATCCATGGTCTTTCCATGGTAAAACTTCAAATGTACCTAACTCATCTTGTACTTTTGCACGCCATTTTGGCAGGATATGTCGAACTTGTACTATATTTTAAGACCTCAATTATTATGTACCATATTCAAGCAAAAATAAACGATTGATTGATTGATTGATTGATTGATTTGTCATTTGGTTTTGCCAGTCACATCCGTGCGCACGCGAAAACCAAAAGCCAAGGTGTCGCCGTTGACGGATGCGTCATGGAGGACATCATTGATCATGTCTTGGGATTTTAACAAGCATTTTACTTACCTACCTATAAAATAAACTATAACAGTAGCAACTATGTTCATGTTCGGGTGTAATCAAGATGAACCCTTGCTTTGCATAGCTGCTGCTGTGCGGTCAATTAATAGTATTATAATTTATAGTAATATGATATTTAATAATACAGTAATGTCACGTGAAAAATCTATTGGTATGTATCGTTTCGAAAATGGCTTGGAACAGGTTAAATGTATTAGACACCTGCTCCTGTTTCATTGAAGTAAGTACCTATTACAAAATATCCGAATCTGTTCACATATAACGGCCTGTTCCAAAATAACAACAATTTCCAAATCAAACTACCGTGCCCCCGCCAAAGTCAAAGTGCGAAGCAAAACTGCCGTACCATCTTTACAGGAACCATTTCGCCGCATTTTCGGGCTCCTATTTGAGAACCTCTGGATAAGACCAGAACGCTGAAATTTTCGCTATCCAGTAAGCTATAATCACATACTTAAAACCCAAAATTTCAAGTCTGTAGGTCATATAGTTCCGAAGTTATGCGAAAGCAAAGTTTCGCATTTTCGACACTGACTGACTGACTCATGATCATCAAAATAGAACTAGTACTTCCCATAAACTCAGAGAGCTGAAATTTGGTACAGAGTTAGGGTTTAATGGCCACATAAAGGGAAAACTATAAAAACTAGGATAATCGAAGATCTGGAGTACCTGGTGATCACTGCATTAATAACTTTGTAATTCCATATAAATTATATGAGATTACAAAGTTATTTATGCAGTTAATGTATCTAGAAAAACGGACAGAAATATTTTGTAATATTTTGAAGTTTCTACAAAAAGAAGTGAAATCCCACCAAAAACATTCTAGCCAAAGTCAAAATGGAGCTGCTTGTTTATCTCTAAAAAGTACTGAAATCTAGACAAAGTCGTGCCAAGTCTAAGGGTCCTTACTGCGATTTCTTTATTATTATAGTTAATGTTGTGTGACTTGGCCGTTGAAGACCAAGAGCCGCTACTCATTGACGATGAATTCTGGCGACAGATTGGTGCAATGGTGTCTTGGAGCACCTGGTTTGAACCCTTGTGTACCCTTCAACGGCCAAGTCACGCAACATTAACTATAATAATAAAGAAATCGCAGTAAGGAACCTTAGACTTGGCACGACTTTGTCTAGATTTCAGTACTTTTTAGAGATAAACAAGCAGCTCCATTTTGACTTTGGCTAGTTTTTTACAGAATGTTTTTGGTGGGATAATATATAGACTTATCACGTTATCGTCACTCTAAAGCTTAACCATCAAGGTACCCACTAAATACACACAAATTACCAAATCGACCGACCCGTTTTCGATGTAAGCAAGACCAACGCACCCTTAATTTAATATAAATTAGAGTTAAACTTGTGCTATAATTTACGTATTTATTTCTTATTCACATTCACACATATATCAACAGAGTTATAATCTCAAAGTGGCCATTACCCAAGATAAACCAGTAGGAAAAATATTAAAACATCTTGTTTTTAATTTGAAATATCGCCCTAATGATTGAAAATAAATCGTGGCGTAGATGGACGAAGTGTACAAATGACTTTACCACCCAAATAAATGGATGGAAAATTAAATCTGATGAATTATTCATTCTTTGGACGGGTGAACGTTTGCTGACAAATAGTTTTAGGCTAGATTTAGACAGTCGCGCGATTCGCAAAATCGCAACGTAAGTGCCTATGTCACTTAATTATTGATTCGTTGTCAAGTTACTAATAATAACCTTCTAATTACGACCTAGATTAGGTCTATTATCTTTTTACAATTCCGCACAAATGATTAATAAAATCAAACTGCAATAGATTCAACAATGGATTCGATTCGACGTAAACCAAGTTTTAGGGACACTTAAAATCGGCCAGAAGTTTTAACGCCGATTGCTAGAGCTAACGCATCAACATTTTAGGGCTTATGTTTATCCTATTCCCTTGCCTGCACCAGAAACCCAAGACCGCAGTAGCCTCTTCCGACCAGAATTCCGATAGAGTGTGTATAGTTATATCGCCATTGCTCGATCGCCAAAGCCTCGATAGTTCTAGCAGGGGGCACCGTACTGTGTACCGTCGTCAACTTTCGAACCACGGAACCACGGCCTTTTTAAGGGTTCGGTTTAGGTGTGGTTGTTCCTATACAGGGATGCCCTCAAGCGTCGTCTCATCTCATGAAACATCCGCAGTGAGCAGTGACACTTGAGAAAGGCTCAGGTACTCGTCTGAGACCGAAGTGCTGCCCCTGAATTCTTTATTGGCCGTCACAAAGTTCGAGGAATGTTGATACAAACCGCTTGGCCATAACGTACAGGCCAAAACCCTTACACATACAACGGTTCGGGTCAGTTATATTGTGCACCATGCAACAAGAACTTTAAGACCTTCAAGATTTGATTTCGTCAGCAACTATCGGTCACGTCATGTCCTTTAGCCAGGTCCGTAGTTGGCAAATACTTGAAGGAGGATCATTCTTCGGTGTACGGTGTTGTTCACCGTTCTCCCTTTCTTTCTTTCCCTAGAGAAAGGCACCAGACCCCGCGGCAGATTGCACAATATGAGATGGACAGACCAAATAAAGGCGGTAGGTGCCGTCACATTGCATGTCCTCACGAGAGCATGAGTGAAGAATTGGAGATGTATTGTCAATTGTGTCACTTAGCTGACATATGAGGTTCTGCTTAGGTACTGTGAACGTACAGTAATTTTTCGCTTGTGCAATATTGCCTAGCAACATATAAAGAAACTACGAGTATGATGCAAATTCCAAGCCTGTATAGGCTTTATAGTTCCTGAAATGTATAAATCTAGCCTAATTCACGCAAGCTAGGTAGTGTAGCGAATACGAGATGCGTATTTCCAAAACATGCAGGTCAACGATCCGCGAACCGTGAACACGTGACGCGATGACGAGAGCGTGACGTGTACGTCATACCACCTAATCTAATCTGCGGCATTTTCAGATGGGATGGTAATTACTTGCCAAAACTGCTGCCCGGCCCGTGGCATTTCTGTTATTACCTGCTCTAGCCTCTATATATTGTATTCTATCACTTTTTTTTCTATTTTATGACAAGGTTCAATTTAACACGCAATGTCTGTACGTACGTTCGGGTCAAAAGTTGCAAAGTTAAATTCCCCAGCGGCTTAAAAACAGAATTTTTCTAGTTATTATTTATAGGTAGGTTACTTTAAGATTGGATGACGATAAATTTTTAGCTACTTAAATTACTTTATTCCGAATCCAATATGGCGGACGGTCCAAGAAGGCAGATTAGTCATTTTTTGTGCACATATCATTTTCGTACTAATGAAAGGGTTTGGATGAAAAGCATATTTAAATAAACGGGTAAAAGCTTGTTTTTAATAATATTTTTTGATTAATATTTTTACAGTGGGTTCAAAACTAGTATTTTTGAGCCTTGAACGCTATGCAATTTGATTGATATTATATTTGAGACTGATAATAAAGTATGCCATTGCAAAAATACAGATAACTTACATGCAATTTAGGTCATTTATAAATCGTGCCAATTTTATAAGCCTCGACCTTACGTTTATCATCTTGTCGTGACTCGTGATAAGGTACTATCTTGGTGTGTTTATGTTTCTAAATTAGCAGGTAGCTAGAAAATACTATTACCTCTCAATTACATTCACAATTACATTCACAAATCCAATCTAATATACATATTTAACTCAAACTTACATATGTAATTCAAAGTACCTATAAAATCCGCACGGGTAGTGTCTGTCTTTACCACAGATTCTCCTACTCTTATCTCTGTTTCTTCTCTTAATCTTTAATCTTTTTCTTAATTTTTTTGTCTGATCTTTAATTTTTTAATTTGTGAGTATGCATTATTGTTTATTTTACATTTAAAAAGAGCCAAATAATCGCCTCAAATTGTGTTGTAAATACTTACGTTTTTACTTTTTAAACACCCTTAACCTATTCTGTGGTCGTGTGGTCATTTGTATAGTCAAGTGGAATAGCGAAAAAACCACTGAAATTCATATACAGTACTAAATTAGCTACTATCCTGGTATTCTGGTTATGATTTGGAAATTGCTAACCAGTAACCAACGACACCCCTTATTTCATCCACGAGTTTATAATTACTTACTTTAGTGGAGGCACGGAATACATAATAATATTGTGTAGGACAGAATATCTTTAAACTGTGGTTATGTACGGAAAATTTATTGCTAAAGGTACTTATAGAAATAATGCTTTGATGCAGTGCGTTACCGCTCCTCCGCGTTGCTCAATGCGGTAATAAAGAAAGCAAGAATTTAAGAAAATAAAGCGCAGCGATGCGATGGTGTTTAGAATAGGTCTGTATCGTATCGGCTACACACAGGCGCGCTACATTCGTCGCCCGGTGACTTGACTTTCTGTGCCACGGCTGCGCGCCGGCGGGGGGCGCGGGGCGGCGCTGCGGGCGCGGGGCGTGTGACGTCACGCTCGACCGTGGCAGTGAGTAGTGAGAGCGGCCGCGTCGCTCGTTCGCTCGCTCTACGTACTTCGTTGACGACGGTCGCGCGCGTTCATCGTGCTGTTCATTTTTCATCAAAAGTTCGCGCTAACTCGTTCCTAATTTGAAATATAACCGCGTCGTACGAAATCGTAAACAGTACCTATTCGGTAATAGTTCAATGCATGCGAAGGATCGCCCGAAGAGTTCGAGATTTGAAATCTTATCGGAGTGAACCGAAGCCGGTCTGCGGCGAGAACGATTCGTTTCGGTTTCGACGCCGGACTGGTGGATGTTATCGTAATAGTTGAGTTGTGGTGCGGCTCGCGAGGCAAAAGTGAAGTGCTGGAGGAGCGTAGGATGTCCGTCGGTGGAGGGTCCGGGGGCGTGTGACGCGCGCTTCGACATGAGACGCCGCTGGTCCAACAACGGAGGCTTCCCGCTGCGTATGCTCGAGGAGAGCTCGTCGGAGGTGACGTCGTCGTCGGCTCTGGGCCTGCAGGCGGCGATGGTGATGTCGCCGGAGTCGCTGGCGTCGCCGGAGTACGGCGGGCTGGAGCTGTGGGGCTACGACGACGGCATGACGTACGGCGCGGCGCAGACGCTGCTCGGCACCGCGTGCGCCGCGCAGCCGCAGCCGCAGCAGCAGCCGCTGCCGTCCATGCCGCTGCCGCTGCCGCCCACCACGCCCAAGTCCGAGAACGAATCTATATCATCAGGTCAGAACTATTATTATCAATTAAGTAATACGTCTATTTCAAAGTTCACATATGCACATGCAACAATATAACGCGTCATTATACTCCAATTAAAAGTTGGAGTGGGTGAGAATTTAAATCGAGTCGCCTTCATTCAAAGCTGAGCTTTAAAGAGGGTTAAAGAGAAAGAGTGAACGCTAAAGAGTCACCTCAAGCTATCACAAAGTTGAGGGCCTTATACCTGTTCGCAAAAGTTGATTATCACAAATACATAACTTAGAATACAAGAGCGAGCTAAGCGAATTTTGGTCTTGAGGGCACCCCGACTCGGACGGATAGGTGACGAAGAGGTCGGCCTTCTGAGTGGTTATTTTCTTTTACGTCCACCCAGAAAATAGTCGACCGAGCTTTGAGGTGTTGCGGCCCTACCAGCCCGCGATTAAAATTTTATTTAGTCTTTCGCAAATATTACACTAACTACATATTGTAGATTTATGGCAATGCATTTTGCGGGCCTACTTTTCATGCATCTACATGTTTTTAGTAGAAACTTTACTCGAAAGTTCCCACTCATCTCATATTGGTTCCCGAAAGATAATTTTTGCAGTTTCCCAGATTTCGAGCTATCGGGAACCAATATGAAGTAAATGAGTATTGTTGAGTTTTTAATAAAAACGTGTAGATGCATAAATGTTGTGCCCGCAAAACTCATTGCCATTAGCCTTCGATGTATAATTAGCCCACTATGAGCGAAAAACTAAATAAGATTTGAATTTTCGCGCCCAGATGGTACCCATCGCCCTTAAGGTTTAAAGATATTATATTATGATGTTTTAAGAAATAATCAGGCGACCGATTTCAAAACCCATAGGAGTATGTAATAATGTAGTGTTTTGGCGGTGTTCGGCCGCCCTGCAGCCTCTCTATGCCGGCCGCTGTCATCGACCTTTGGCCCGGATACCTTGACCGGGCGACGCGCGGCGCCGGTGTCTCCGGCCTGCACAATACTGATAAAATCCCAATGTTTTGTTTATACCAATGATATATTATACTATATATAGCTCAATTACCACTGACTGACTGATTGACATAATTGTTCTCCCAGAAAGAGACAGAAAACGATATGATGATGTACGGGAGATGTGTTCGGGTGCGGGAGTCGACTAGGGAAAAATTATGACATTTCAGAAAAACAAGATGGCGGCCGACGTGACTTTCGTAACTCTTTTGTTTTCCAACCGATTTCCTTCAAAATTGCAGTTTCTTGAGGCAATGAGTAAATGGTTTTTAGAAAAATTGGAAAAATTTTGAAAAACAAGATGGCGGCCGAGCTGTGGTGTTTTAAAATTTTTCATTTTTCGACCCCAAACCGCGGCACCACAGATCCTAAACGGGGTGGTTGAGGATGTCAATTTTTTCTTGTTTCGCCCACAATTATCCTGAATTTTGACAAAACGGGAGTAATTTTTCAAAATCCAAGATGGCGGCTGTTCTGGCGGCCAATCAGTGTGAGGTATGAAAAATCGCAATTTTGAAAGTCAAATTTCTCGCAGTTGGCATCATCGGAGCGTTTCGACTTCTATGGAGCGATTGTGTGTAAAGACTCGAAGTATTGATTGGGGAAGAAAAAATTACCCCATTTCTCGGGAAATTTCGAGATTTTCCCCAAAAAGTAAAAAATCGAAATACGGACTTTTTGCAAAATCCGAGTATAAGCGATCACGTGTCTTACTCATACAAATGACATTTGAGTATTTTTGTCGCCGAGGACTGGCAACACTGGAATCTATCAAAGTAAAAGTGATTTTCGACATGGTCACTTTTCAGGGGCTATCGTGGCGCCTGGGTGCGAGAGAGATGAAAACTTGAAACGTCATCAGGGGTTGTATATCCTGTAGTTACTGGGAAAAATACGAAACTGTGTAAAATATTTACCGCAAATGAGGTGGCGGCCATTTTGTATTTTTTTCTGTTTTTGAAAATTTTGATCGTGTTTTTGAGGCACTTGGCAACATTTCGGAAAGTCGACATGTATGAACCGATTGTGTAACTCGACGGGCAGTATCGAAATATATAGAAAGTGTTGCCACATTTCGGGTAGTTTTCGTGATTTTCCCCAAAATGTCCTCCTGTAAAATTTTGTATGAACAATTTTTTTTTCACTTGTGGCTTCGTATACAAGTCAAAAAATGACTCGGTGAAAAATATGGAGAGAGCTGATGATTGAGGATTTCGGAGACGGGTGAAGGGCTCAGCCAGGGTATTGAAGATAGGTGGGGGGTGCTCGACCAAATGTCATTCGAAACCTCGTGCAATTGCCAGTGGGCTGAAAAAAATTTCAAAATGGCGAAAAAAAGATGGCCGCCATACAAATTTCGTCGGTGTCTATCTCAGAAAGTATGAAAGATAGAAAAGTGGTTTCATAGCAATAGAAGATCAGGACGAGTAAATTTATCTATTGGAAGAAAAAAAAGTGCAAAATGGCGGAAAAAAAATTTTCATACTGAATTGTATGGCGATTAGGAGCTATAAGAATATTGACATTGTTCTCCTGGAAACAAATCGAAAACGATACAATGATGTATGGGAGATGTGTTCGGGTGCGGGAGTAGAATAGGAAAAAATTATGACATTTCAGAAAAACAAGATGGCGGCCGACGTGACTTTTGTAACTCTTTTGTTTTCCAACCGATTTTGTTCAAACTCGCAGTACTTGAGGAAATGAGTAAATTGATTATAGAAAAAATGGAAAAGATTGGAAAAACAAGATGGCGGGTGAGCTGTAGTATTTTCAACATTTTCATTGTTTACCTCAAACCGGGACTGTTTAATTCAAATTTGTCACAGTTGGCAAGATCGGAACATTTGCATGTTTATGGGGTGATCGTACGTTAAGACTTGGGGTGTAAATTGGTAAAAAAATTACCCCATTTATCGGGAAAAATTGAAATATGGAGTTTTTACAAAATCCGAGTATGAGCGACCAAGTAAATGGCTCCCAGCAGTTACGCGGTCCGCTTTAGCGGGCCGCGCCCCCACGCAAAAAACTAGTTATACTATATATAGCTCAATTACCACTGACTGACTGATTGACATAATTGTTCTCCCAGAAAGAGACAGAAAACGATATAATGATGTACGGGAGATGTGTTCGGGTGCGGGAGTCGACTAGGGAAAAATTATGACATTTCAGAAAAACAAGATGGCGGCCGACGTGACTTTCGTAACTCTTTTGTTTTCCAACCGATTTCCTTCAAAATTGCAGTTTCTTGAGGCAATGAGTAAATGGTTTTTAGAAAAATTGGAAAAATTTTGAAAAACAAGATGGCGGCCGAGCTGTGGTGTTTTAAAATTTTTCATTTTTCGACCCCAAACCGCGGCACCACAGATCCTAAACGGGGTGGTTGAGGATGTCAATTTTTTCTTGTTTCGCCCACAATTATCCTGAATTTTGACAAAACGGGAGTAATTTTTCAAAATCCAAGATGGCGGCTGTTCTGGCGGCCAATCAGTGTGAGGTATGAAAAATCGCAATTTTGAAAGTCAAATTTCTCGCAGTTGGCATCATCGGAGCGTTTCGACTTCTATGGAGCGATTGTGTGTAAAGACTCGAAGTATTGATTGGGGAAGAAAAAATTACCCCATTTCTCGGGAAATTTCGAGATTTTCCCCAAAAAGTAAAAAATCGAAATATGGACTTTTTGCGAAATCCGAGTATGAGCGACCACGCGTCCTACTCGTACTAATGACATTTGAGTATTTTTGTCGCCGAGGACTGGCAACACTGGAATCTATCAAAGTAAAAGTGATTTTTGACATGGTCACTTTTCAGGGGCTATCGTGTCGCCTGGGTGCGAGCGAGATGAAAAATTGAAACGTCATCAGGTGCGCTATATCCTGTAGTTACTGGGAAAAATACGAAACCTTGTAAAATATTTCTGTGAATTGAGGTGGCGGCCATTTTGTATTTTTTTCTGTTTTTGAAAATTTTGATCGTGTTTTTGAGGCACTTGGCCACATTTCGGAAAGTCGACATGTATCAACCGATTGTGTAACTCAACGGGTAAAATCGAAATATATAAGCAGTGTTGCCACATTCAGGGTAGGTTTCGAGATTTTCCCCAAAATGTCCTCCTGTAAAATTTTGTATGAACAATTTTTTTTTCACTTGTGGCTTCGTATAGAAGTCAAGAAATGACTCGATGAAAAATATGGAGAGAGCTGGTGATGGAGGATTTCGGAGACGGGTGAGGAGCACAGCCAGGGTATTGAAGATAGGTGGGGGGTGCTCGACCAAATGTCATTCGAAACCTCGTGCAATTGCCAGTGAGCGAAAAAAATTTTCAAAATGGCGTAAAAAAGATGGCCGCCATACAAATTTCGGCGGTGTCTATCTCAGAAAGTATGAAAGATAGAAAAGTGGTTTCATAGCAAAAGATGATTAAGACGAGTAAATTTATCTATTGGAAGAAAAAAAAATTCAAAATGGCGGAAATTTTTTTTTCATACTAAATTGTATGGCGATTGGCAGCTATAAGAAAATTGACATTGTTCTCCTAGAAACAGACATAAAACGATACAATGATGTTTGAAAGACGTATTTAAGTGCGGGAGCAGAGTAGGAAAAAATTATGACATTTCAGAAAAACAAGATGGCGGCCGACGTGACTTTCGTAACTTTTTTGTTTTCCAACCGATTTCGTTCAAACTCGCGGTACTCGAGGAAATGAGTAAAAGGTTTTTAGAAAAAGAAGAAAAATTTGGAAAAACAAGATGGCGGCCGAGCAGTGGTGTTTTCAAATTTTTCATTTTTCGACCCCAAAACGCGGCGCCACAGAACATAAACGGGGTTCTCGATGATGATAGTTTTTTCTTGGTTCGCTTACAATAGACCTGAATTTTGACGAAACGGGAGTAATTTTTTAAAATCCAAGATGGCGGCTGTTCTGGCGGCCAATCAGTCTGACGTACAAAAAAACGCGATTTTGAAACTCAAATTTCTCACACTTGTTATCATCGGACCGTTTCGACTTCTATGGGGCGATTTTGTGTATAGACTCAAAGTATTGAGTGGGGGAAAAAAATTACCCCATTTCTAGGGAAATTTCGAGATTTTCCCCAAAAATTAAAAAATCGAAATATGGACATTTTGCGAAATCCGAGTATAAGCGATCACGTGTCTTACTCGTAAAAATGACATTTTGATAGTTTTGTCGCCCGGCGCTGGCAACACTGTAATCTATCAGATTAAAAGTGATTTTCGACATGGCCACTTTTCAGGGGAAATCGTGTCGTCTGGGTGCGAGCGAGATGAACACTTGAAACGTCATCGGGAGCGGGAGCGGCGGGTGTAGTTACTGGGAAAAATACGAAACTGTGTAAAATATTTCTGGTAAAGGAGGTGGCGGCCATTTTGTAACATTTTTCGTTTTTGAGAGTTTTTATCGTGTTTTTGAGGCACTTGGCAACATTTCAGAAAGTCGACATGTATGAACCGATTGTGTAACTCGACGGGCAGTATCGAAATATATAGAAAGTGTTGCCACATTTCGGGTAGTTTTCGAGATTTTTCCCAAAATGTCCTCCTGTAAAATTTTGTATGAACATTTTTTTTTCACTTGTGGCTTCGTATAGGAGTCAAGAAATGACTCAGCGAAAAATATGGAGAGAGCTGATAGTTGAGGATTACGCAGACGGGTGAGGAGCACAGCCAGAGTATTTAAAATAGGTGGGGGTGCTCGACCAAATGTCATTCGAAACCTCGTGCAATTGCCAATGAGCTGAAAAATTTTTCAAAATGGCGTACATAAAAAAGATGACCGCCATACAAATTTCGTCTGAGTCTATCTCAGAAAGTATGAAATATAGAAAAGGGGTTTCTTAACAAAAGATGATCACGAGGAGGAAGTATATTTATTGAAAATAACAAAATTTTCAAAACGGTGGAATATATTTTTGTCCTACTAATTTGTATGGCGATTAGGAGCTTTAATAAAATTGTCATTGTTCTCCTGGAAATAGATAGAAAACTATACGTATGGGAGATGTGTTCGAGGGTGAGATATGAAAAGGGAAAAATTATGACATTTCAGAAAAACAAAATGGCGACCGACGTGACTTTCGAACATTTTTTGTTTTCCAACCGATTTCATTAAAAGTCGTAGTACTTTTGGATACAAGTAAATAGTTTTTAGAAAAAGTAGAAAATTTGGGAAAAACAAGATGGCGGCTGAGCTGTAGTGTTTTTTAAAATTTTCATTCTTTCTCACCACAGACTCCGATTCCGGGACACCACAGATCCGAAACGGGATAGTCAAGGATGATAATTTTTTAGTATTTCACCTACAACTATTCTGAAATTGACAGAACGGGGATAGATTGGTGAAAAAAAATTACCCCATTTTTCGGGAAAAATCAAAATACGGACTTTTTGCAAAATCCGAGTATGAACGACCACGGAAATTGCTCCAAGCAGTTACGCGGTCCGCTTTAGCGGGCCGCGCCCCCACGCGAAAAACTAGTTATAATATATATAGCTCGATTACCACTCACTGACTCACTGACTGACTCATTGACATAATTGTTCTCCCAGAAGGAGACGGAAAATGATATAATGATGTATGGGAGATGTGTTCGGGTGCGGGAGTCGAGTAGGGAAAAATTATGACATTTCAGAAAAACAAGATGGCGGCCGACGTGACTTTCGCAACTCTTTTGTTTTTCAGCCGATTTCGTTCAAACTCGCAGTATTTAAGGAAATGAGTAAATGGTTTTTAGAAAAATTGGAAAAATTTGGAAGAACAAGATGGCGGCCGAGCTGTGGCGTTTTGAAATTTTTCATTTTTCGACCCCAAACCGCGGCGCCATAAATCCTAAACGGCGTGGTTGTGGATGTTAATTTTTTCTTGTTTCGCCCACAATTATCCTGAATTTTTACGAAATGGGAGTAATTTTTTAAAATCCAAGATGGCGGCTGTTATGGTGGTCAATCAGTCTGATGTACGAAAAAACACGATTTTGAAATTCAAATTTGTCATAGTTGGCAACATCGGAGCGTTTCGACTTCTATGGGACGATTGTGCGTTTTGACTCGAAGTATTGAGTGGGGAAAAAAAATTACCCCATTTCTCGGGAAATTTCGAAATTTTCCCCAAAACGTAAAAAATCTAAATACGAACTTTTTGCAAAATCCGAGTATGAGCAACCACGCGTCCTACTGGTACAAATAACATTTGGGTATTTTTGTCGCCAAGGTCTGGCAACACTGGAATCTATCAAAGAAAAAGTGATTTTCGACATGGTCACTTTTCAGGGGCCATCATGTCGCCTGGGTGCGAGCGAGATGAAAAATTGTGACGTCATCAGGAGCGGTTAATCCTGTAGTTACTAGGAAGAATACGAAACTATGTAAAATATTTATGTGGAATAGGGTGGCGGCCATTTTGTTTTTGTTTAATTTTTTTGAATATTTTGATCGTGTTTTTGGGGCACTTGGCAACATTTCGGAAAGTCGACATGTATGAACCGATTGTGTAACTCGACCGGCAGTATCGAGATATATAAGCTGTGTTGCCACATTTGGGGTAGTTTTCGAGATTTTCCCCAAAATGTCCTCCTGTTAAATTTTGTATGAACAATTTTTTTTTCACTTGTGGTTTCGTATAGAAGTCAAGAAATGACTCAGTGAAAAATATGGAGAGAGCTGATGATTGAGGATTTCGGAGACGGGTGAAGGGTTCAGCCAGGGTATTGAAGATAGGTGGGGGGTGCTCGACCAAATGTCATTCGAAACCACGTCCAATTGCCAATGCGCTGAAAAAATTTTCAAAATGGCGGGAAAAAGATGGCCGCCATACAAATTTCGTCGGTGTCTATCTCAGAAAGTATGAAAGATAGAAAAGTGGTTTCTTAGCAAAAGATGATCAGGACGAGAAGGTATATCTAATGGAAGAAAAAAAAATCAAAATGGCGAATTTTTTTTTTCATACTTATTTGTATGGCGATTATGAACTATAAGAAAATTGTCATTGTTCTCCTGCAAACAGATAGGAATCGATAGAATTATGTATGGGAGATGTGTTTGGGTGCGTAAGTCGAGTAAGGAACAATTATGACATTTTGGAAAAACAAAATGGCGGCCGACGTGACTTTTGTAACTCTTTTGTTTTCCAACCGATTTCGTTCAAACTCGCAGTACTGGAGGAAATGAGTAAATTGATTATAGAAAAAATGGAAAATCTTGTAAAAACAAGATGGCGGCTGAGCTTTAGTGTTTTCAACATTTTCATTGTTCTACCTCAAACCATTGTCACAGTTGGCAAAATCAGAACATTTGCATGTTTATGAGGTGATCGTACGTATAGACTTCGGGTATCGATTTGTGAAAAAAAATTACCCCATTTTTGGGGAAAAATCTAAATACCCACTTTTTGCAAAATCCGAGTATGAGCGACCACGGAAACTGCTCCAAGCAGTTACGCGGTCCGCTTTAGCGGGCCGCGCCCCCACGCGAAAAACTAGTTAATATATATATAGCTGCTTGTGCTGATTGGCCACTGACTGATTGATCACCTCTCCTGAACAATTTTGTATGAAAAATTTTTTTTTCAAGGATCATGTTGTATAGAAGGGAAAAATTCATGAGGAGGAAAAATACGGAGAGAGCTGATGATTGAGGATTTCGAAGACGGGTGAAGAGCACAGCCAAGGGTATTGAAGATAGGTGGGGGGTGCTCGACCAAATGTCATTTGAAATGTCATGCAATTGGCAGTTAGCTGAAAAAAATTTCAAAATGGCGGATTCAAAATGGCCGCCATTCGAATTTCGTCAATATCTCGGAAAGTATAAAAGATGAAAGAGTGGTTTCTTGATAAGAACTGATCAGGATAAAAAGGTCTATTCGATGAAAAGAAAAAAAAATCAAAATGGCGGAATTTATTTTTCCGTAGAAAATGTATGAGGAATATTAAAGAGACTAACAGTTGGTAATTATGCAAGGTTGTGATGCGGTTTTTCGGAGAGTTACTAGAGAAAAATATGGAGAGAGCTGATGATTGAGGATTTCGGAGACGGGTGAAGAGCACAGCCAGGGTATCGAAGATAGGTGGGGGGTGCTCGACCGAATGTAACTCGAAACATCATCCAATTGGCAGTTAGCTGAAAAAAAAATCAAAATGGCGGATTCAAGATGGCCGCCATACAAATTTCGTGTTGTTATATCTCGGAAAGTATAAAAGATAAAAGAGTGATTTCTTTGCAAGACGTAATTAGAATCTCAAGGTCTACGGGATGAATGAAAAAAAATCAAAGTGGTTGAATTTATTTTTCCATGGAAAATGTGAATGCTACAATAAACCCAAAGGCCTATGAAAAACTATGAAAAGTATGAGAAGAGATGATGGTCTACGATTTGGATGATGATTGAGGAGCACGGTCATGGATTTAAAGATAGTTAAGGGCTGTTTGAATAAAAAATACACTGAACCTCATCAGCGATGGGCTAAAACAATTACCTCGGAGCACGGTCATGGATTTAAAGATAGTTAAGGGCTGTTTGAATAAAAAATACACTGAACCTCATCAGATGAGGTTCAGTGTATTTTTTATTCAAACAGCCCTTAACTATCTTTAAATCCATGACCGTGCTCCGAGGTAATTCTTTTAGCCCATCGCCAATCGGATTCCAATTGGCGATGGAGATGACGGCGATTCTTTTATAGGTGAGAAGACAGCCCGCGGGCCACATGTGGCCCGCGCTCCCACGCGCCCTACTAGTATTATATATATCTATGGTTTATACATTCTAAGTTAGCGTCAGTTAGTTATAACAGTCAGTAGTTGTATATGATCAGGAGGATCTATAATAATTATTTAAGTAAGTATTAACAAAGTACAAATTTTGTATAGGCACCTACTTACCTACTTCAAGGAAAATTATTATCATTTATCCTTTACTCTATCTAGCATACCTTATGTTGCCAGTAGTACATTAGTATAGAATGTATTGTCAAACGTGTAAGTCAAATACTTAAATGTTCAGAATAATGGAACGATGTTTTTTTAGATAGTTATACGTAAATACTTTTTAGTTATACGTTAATTTAGATTTTAGTTAAATTACCTAGCAAGGATTTTTATAATGAATGATTCAGAATTGAGATTTGCCTCAAGTTAAACTCTGGTACCTAAGAAAAGTATAAGTACATGTAATCGTTGATAAATTACACCATAATATTACTATTTTTTTATGATCAATTGATCACTATACCTACCTACCAATCATAATTAATAGGTATGAAATGAGAGTCACTTTGTGGGCGAAGGAAGGCCTGACAAAAATGAAGAAAATTCTTGGTAGAGCACAAAATAGATGGATAGGTGGTGCCTTTATATAGTACATACCTACCTACCTAGTTTTCTTTAGAATTACAGGTTGTTACTGGTCATGAAATATGTACAAATAAAATAAGTTACTTAGTCCATCAGTCATAAAATCACAGGTGTGTGGCCATAAAAATACAATCGAGATAGTATAAGATATAGAAGCAGCGATAGCTCAGTGGTTCTGACCCAGTCTCTCATAAGGAGGTCGCGGGTTCGAATCCTGGGCACGTACCTCTAACTTTCCCGAGTTATGTGCGTTTTTAGGAAACTAAATATCACTTGCTTAGCGGTGAAGGAAAACATCGTGAGGAAACCTGCATGCCTGAGAGTTCACAAAAATGTTCTCGAAGGTGTGTGAAGCCCGCCAACCCGCATTTGGCCAGCGTGGTTGGCTATGGCCAAACCCCTCTCAATCTGAGAGGAGACTCGTGCCCAGCAGTAGGACGTAAAAAAAGGGGTTGAGATGATAAGGTATACTTAGTTGTATGAATCTGACATATATATAGGTACTCCCTAGCCCTGTCTATAATTATAGCTGCGGACCATGTATTCTCAGTAAACAACGCTTGCCTATGTTTGATCGGTGGTCGCTAAATGCGAGTAACTCATACCTACGTAGCGTAACTTGCACGTAGGAGGAACAGGTATGAGTAATTCTTATCGCGACACACTCAAGGTTGCCGTGGAAAATTTAACGAAAATTACCTACCAGCAACCGACTATGCTAGCCCGGAAGCTAATAACCTATCTATAATTTCTTCCAAGGATAACTCGTAGCTCATGGTTGAAGCGGATTATTTAACTATCAGTAATGAAGGTATTAAGTAGCATTATAATAAGCTTAACAATTACCTACTTAACTTAAAGTACATAATATGATTTATTTTCGTAGTCAGCCGCGCTGGGATGGAAGCCTTCGAGAAGTAACAAAGCAGGCACCGATCCCAGCTGGTATTCTAATATAATATACCTACGTTAGTTAATTAACGAAAAAAACCGACTTCAACAAACTACTGTTGAATACATCGTTTATAATTAAAAATTTAAGACTTATATGGTTTTCTCATGGATACCATTAACACTATTTTTATTCTCTTTGCCATTATCATAACTGGATTAAATTGAAATGGAACCACGCGGGAAGCGTCAGTTTTCTGATAAAAAAAGAATCATCAAAATGGATTCACCCATGACACCCATGGCAGTCAAAAGTTATGAAATAACAAACATAAAAAAATCATTCGAATTGAGAACCTCCTCCTTTTTTGAAGGCGGTTGAAAAATATTAGATTTAAGTAGTGTCGAAATATTGAAGCGTGCAATATCTATCTATCCTGTTGCCCTACAGCCCTTTTGGTTCCCGGCCTTCACCACAATATTCCTCCTCTTGTCGCTGACTTTGACTCCCTACGCCATCCAGTTGGTGCATTTACCTACTCGTGTACGCCTCTTCTTTCACGCCAAAAACGAATTAAACGTCCAACAACAATTAATTTATTCCCGGCCGGAAATCCAAAAGGTCGTATATTCGACCTAAATAGTCTACGTTGACCTAACTAAAATTAACGTTAAATACTTACAGCGGCGCTAAAACAACTTGTTATCGTACCTCGTTCAAGGTTAACATGGAATATTTAACGCAACACCGGTCCGGAAGCGCATTCCAGTTTAGGTAATCCAACCTCGATAAGTATGAATGGCAGACACCAAACCGTCAAACAGCTTAAAAACTTCATTTATTTACTACCTCGGATAGCTGAGCAAGATCCTCTGTAAAATAAAATAAAATCAAAAGGAGGCACTGAACTTAGGACGTACCCTGAGATTTTCGAAAAATTAAATTTAAAATTAATTTAATCAGAGTATGATTTTTTGTCATTTTTAATATCACTTTTGTCAATTTTTTAGTAGTATTTACTATTTACCAAACCTACAAAGAAGTCATTGTTTATTACGGACAAATCGTATAGCTATCTCTAGCATTTTGAACATGTTGGTGACTCGAAGCGTGAGCTTGGGATTATTTCCAGAAATTCTTCTCTGTGTGTTGGAATCTCACGTTATTGAGCTACTCATGATGCCATAATACTCACAAGTTGAATATTAATCCCCTAAGGACAATTGTAAATGAAGCTAGCTCTTCTTTATTATGTTCTTAAATAACTCTACATATTGGAAGGCAAATTCCAATTACAATAGTGTAGTGTGATTAAAGTTTCTAAATAAGTCTTGTTTTAATTGATCCTACATCCAGGGCATCTGGAAGAGATCCTCATTTGTAGCGATAAGATGTCCTTGTGCATGTCATTTCTATGTTTGTCTCTATGTATCTTTAAATTTATATGTACAGAATAAATTAATAAATAAGGAGAGACTTTCTCCTTTTAGTTTTTATTTAGAATCCCGTAAATTTTTCACAGATGTCCTAATACTTAAAACATACGTTGTCACGTTTCAGTACATTACTTAATCTATCAGCAATCTAAGAGGGAGAAATGGCTGGGAGGGGTTGTAGGGCCGCTCCCTACTAGCTATTATAATAGCGTTTATCCGACATGTGTACATAGGGTTACCACAGCTAAGTTCTGAGCTTATTAACTTACGAGAAGTGTTTATTTCAATAATATCAAAACTAAAATGAAGAAATAGCCGTTTGCTTATATAAACATGTAAGTTATGTATAGCTAGTTTGTATGATATGTATATCATACAAACTAAAAACACAACATCATTACTAAGACTAAGAGTCGAAATATCAGATAATTGACATGATAAAAATAGTAGCATTCCAACCCAGAGGTTTATTGAATGTTTGAATCATCTCCTGAATTTATTAAAAGTATGTTAATATGAACTTCTAATATTTCTACGAGATCTACCTATTTGTTAAGGAACCTATACATACATCTGTCACAGGAGATGTAAGATATCAATAACCACATAACTAAGTTCTTGTACACTTACAAATCTGTGAGAACCTCACCACATGGTGGCAATAGGCACCCCTTGGCTTGTCATCCGGTAACGCTCTATTTTTAGCTCTTGTAGGAAAAATTATGTAGGTAGTAAGGCACCTTTCATATTCTTTCAAATAAATAAATAGAAATCGCTTATTCACGGCATCCATTTACAGTGTTTACAATGAAAGCCAGTTTGTCTGGAGAAATTACAGGAACTCTCTTTTTGTTGCCTGCTACGGATGAAACTTTAAACACCCCCTAACTTTGTTAGAGAAACTCAATTAATAACTTGAGCAATTCATTTACATGACAGATTCTTTTAGTATAATGTGCCTAAGCGATGTTTTTTGAAAGAAAATTCTTTACGTAGTCGTATATTAATCTTTTGTTCAGTATTTAGTATCGAAAAACGCAAAAATTGCGGCTTTACAGTTGAAATAACTTAGGCAGCTTACTAATAACTATACTTAAGGCGACTATATCCCAGCACTTTAGGTATTTGTCGCACACTCAGACTCGCTCTACGATACCTAGCGACCATTGTCGTGAGCCGAGAAGTTAGAATGAACTCCGTGAACCTATTCATAAATATTTGCGTCACAGTACTGTGCAGTAGTGTGCTGTTACAGTTGGACTATTTGTCATTATAATTCGCTTCACGAAATATATGCTGGAAGTTGCGTTTTTTACGTATATTTTGACTTTTTTATGGTAAACGATAATATCAACCGAGGTATTTATTTATAATAATTATGTATTACTAAAGTAGCAGGATCTGTAGAAATTTTTCTTGTACATATTAGGGAAATGAAGAGTTTTATATTTTTTTTAATCTTCTTTGCTACCGTCCGCATCTTTCTTTTCACAGTAGTAGTTTTGACACATTCTGTGATCACCATAAGAGTGCGGCATTGAGTTTAACAATATCGTTGTGCAGAACTGATATGGCAACGTTTTTAGGGTTCCCAGATATTTTGTGATATCTATACTAATATTATAAAAAGGTAGCGTAACGATGTTTGTGAGTTTGTGACGTTGTAAGGGGTAATCTCTGGATCTACTGAACCGATTTTCAAAATTCATTCACCAATACATTATCGTGGAGTGTCATAGGCTATAATAATTTCAAAAATAAACTTTGCATTGTTACTAAAACTTGAATAATGCAATCCAAGTCGCAAAAAAATTGCTTTCATCGCGTACGCTGCGATTGAGGATAGAACAAAACAAAATCAAAATCATCAAATCAGTATCAAAATCTGCAAAAAAGTCCGCAATAGCATATGCCTATCTCCTATGGGTAACTCGCAATAACTGCTTTTACTTTAAAATTGTGGATTAAAAATAAATAATTTTTGTGAAGCTTATTTAGCCCATATGGTATTAATTTATATCTTTGTAAATATGTTTTTTAGAACGGAAATTTAATGTAGAATAGTTCTGCCCCTTACTCTATACAGTTTAAATAAATATCTTCAAAGATATTAGCAAAACAAAAACGCGCGGTATGCAGGAGCGCGCCGCAGCCGCTTCGGTTGTTGCGTGGCGATAGGATAGGCATTTATCATTCATTTATCTGAATGCCTCGCGTCCAGCGCTGTGGGCTTTGGGTATAAGGCCCGTTTTCCACCACAGCGAAGCGGAGCGGAGCTGTATTTCAGTAACAAATCAGATTTCGTCATTTTGATATTTTTGAAACTGAGGGATGTCTAAATGATGAAATCTGGTTAGTTATCCAAACACAGCTCCGCTTCGCTCCGCTTTCGTGGAAACCGGGCCTTACGTGGGACAAAAATATTTCTAACGCGGAACGGAGTCCGCGGGCACTGCTAGTTTTATATATTTCACGATAGCTTTTCTCATTATCATAATTCTTATGTTGGTAAGTGTTTTTCGATGTCTCAGGGCATTTGTTTCTGCTGCCAGTCTGCGTAGTTTTTTACAAAAGTTGCGTAATATGTGATTGCGACACTCAATTTTTTCAACGCTTACATTTTGATTTTCATATGGTTTGGCATTGAGTATCCTTACATATGTCGAGTCGACATTTATCTCCAATCATTGTGTGATCTCCAATGTTGTAAATGAGACCGTTCATCGAAATAGAAGCCTTCTAAAAAAAATAATTTCAGTTTCAACAATTAAAAAACACGAATGCCCTGTTATAAAACGAAGTAATAACTCGTTTTTTACTTTTTAGTTCGTTTTATAACAGGGCACTCGTGTTTTTAGGGTTCCATACAAATTTGGTAAAAATGGAACCCTTATGGTGAGATTTTCTCCGTCCGCCCGTCCGTCCGTCGGCCGTCCGTCCGTCTGTCACACTCGATTATTTCAGCAACTATCAAAGCTATCGACTTGAAATTTGAAATAGTTTTAGGTAATAGTGACCCAACGCCAATGCAATTATAAAACATTGCAAATTGATTTTATTTTTATTTAAAAAGGGGGGAAAACCAGGGCTTTGAATTTTCAAAATGAGATAACAATATTGAGTGGGGTATGAAAGGACGTTACTTGTATATTCTAAAACCGATTTTTATTTATTTTTATGCCCGATAGTTTTTGATTTATTGAGCAAACTGTCGAAAAACATACCAGCCCCCCCCCCCTTATCTCCAATGTTTATCAATCGAAAAATCTAAAATAAGTATGATCAATAGAAATTAACGTATATTTTACAGGAAAAATAAACTCAACTCCCTAACTTTTATAATTTTTTTGATAATAGCAATAAACCGCCGAAAACAAAGTTAGGTTTGCGGTTCGCCAACAAAAGTACCTAGGTACATGTAAATTATACTCGTAAATTCTTGAACAAAAGTGATTCTTTTAATGTTTTACTTCTTTTATAGTATGGAAGCGGTGCGCGACTCCGACTCGCACTTGGCCGGTTTTTTTTTATGTTTTTCATTCATTTTTTAATTACTTATTTTTATTTTATGTTTTTTACTGATGGTCAGCAGTTATGTGAAGGTATTTTCTGTTACTACTCTCCAATACCTTCATTTTGATACCCATATTATGATAGTTGAAGAAAAAATTTTTTTTCCACTTTTGAAAATGGCGCCTCACATCCGCCATATTGATTTTTCCAAAAAAATATAGTCTTTGTTACTCGGGAGGATCCAAGGATTCTAACGATACCCCATATATCCAAATCTGTTCAGCCGTTCAGAAGTTATGGAGGAATAAAGAAACATCACATACATACATACATACATACATACATACAAACATACATACATACATACATACATACATACATACATACATACATACATACATACATACATACATACATACATACATACATACATACATACATACATACATACATACATACATACATACATACATACATACATACATACATACACACATACATACGTACATACATACATGAACCCTAAAAACATTACACTCCTTTTTTTGAGCAGTCGTGTAAAAAGTAAAAAACGAGTTATTTTAGTTGAACAGATAAACAGTAACAGTATTTAAACTGTGGTTACGCGTGATGGTATTTGCACGTGGTGGAATTTACACTACCTACCATAATTTTCTTAGTTCGTATCAGAGTTTCTTCGGAGCTTTTGAGGACTAGGTATTTTGATAAACTCAAGAAACACTTACTATATAATTTTTTTAAATTCTCCTTCGCTTCCTGTCAGATAGTTTTTTTTTCCAGCGCATTTAAAAAATAAATAATTTTAGCGCGAAAGGAGCGTGAGTCGTGAAAACTTGCGCAGGTCCGTCTCGTATGGAGGCTCGTGAGCCACTGAGTACATCGTTTATTCGGTGCGTTAGACCATTTTATGACTTCTGTTAGGCGAAATTTTGCAGCAATTTTTTTATTTAATATCTGTCTGCGCAATGGATAGGCAATACAATGAGCTTACTTTACGTATAATTTTTATGAAATTTAGTCCAAAGCTTTGGAAATACCATTAAAAAAATGAACAAAAACGACCTGTTTTCAAAAATTTTTATGATCGAGGCAAGTTTAACTTATCGTGTTTTCATGAGGCCATTATAGAGATAAAGCATGTATCTTTAATATGTATTTTTAACAGTGAAAAAAAAACAATTTTTTCATGACTTTGAATTGCTTTGAAAAGTGGCGTAGTCGCTAAAAACCGGGATAATGGGCCGTTAAATAATAAATATCTGGTTGACCGAGCTTCGCTCGGTAGTTTAACTACTGGATAATAGATGGCAGCAGAAGTGCTTCGCTCGGTAGTTTAACTATTGGTAGTTTAACTACTGGCTAATAGATGGCAGCAGAACTCATATTTTTATTATTTTTTATTGGTAAATTCGACATTTTATAAAAATGAATCCTAGCTAGATCGATTTATCGCCCCCAAAACCCCCTGTATACTAAATTTCATGAAAATCGTTGGAGCCGTTGCCGAGATCCAGATTATATAGAAATATATATACAAGAATTGCTCGTTTAAAGGTATAGGATTTATAACAAAGTGCGTGAAACACTATATCAAAAATATAGATAAGTAAAAGAAAAAGGGCAAGGTTCTGTCGTTCAAAGTTAGCTCCATTCGAAATGATGGACGTTTGAAATTGGATTGAAACCGTAGTTTGCCAATAGGGGACTCCGCAGTCTGCCTAAGACTGAAACAATGTGTATCAATATTATCGTATCCGCGGTAGTTGCTCCCATAGCTCAATTGGCAGAGCACCCAGCCGCGACAGCTGGGGGATACGGGTTCAA
The DNA here is from genome assembly GCA_963855885.1 of Coenonympha glycerion. Lineage (NCBI taxonomy): Eukaryota > Metazoa > Arthropoda > Insecta > Lepidoptera > Nymphalidae > Coenonympha > Coenonympha glycerion. The sequence continues at coordinate 7,021,085 of OY979628.1, forward strand.
GTCCCGTTGGCAGCGATAATTTTGAAACACTATAAATAATTTAGGCAGCTTAGATTTTCCATCAGTAAATTGTTACTCGTACTGAAAAGTCAAGTAATAAATTTAGTAATTTGGATGCAAGAGTTTCAAAGGAAGCTGGCTGGATCTTTGTCATGTAGCGCAGCGCCCGCGCAGCGTTTCCGACCGGTTTAGAGACCAGACCACTTACGATCGTAAATGAAATCTAAAAAGCGACCTATACATATCACTACAAGTACTTATAATTACACGATTACAGATTATGAAATATGCGTTTGAATCATAAAATAAACTTCAATCGCTTTGATCGAATAAGATTGAAAAACTTTTCATCAAGCAAGAGCTTTATTTGGAGTTGATTATGCAAAAAATAAAACACATGAAAGCAAAATGATCAAAGTTATAGTTCGTATATTTTTGTGGATTATAAACAAAGCATGTAAAATGTCGTTATAGGGGATTCTATTAGTAAGGGATATACCTACGTGTATACTTACATTTCCCTTACCTTTTATTTTCTTTCGTTTGCCAAGTGTGGGATAACAGAAAACTTTTCCACATAAATAGACCATTGACAAATCCTTCTTATTATTTTGTCAAATCTCGATACACATTCAGAGCTTATCTTTTCAATAACCCACTTAATGTTTTGCTATTTTTTTCCCACTCATTCAGATTATTTCAAAGGAACATTATACAAACAGTCATACTCCATATCTGTTATATTTTTAGTATAATATTATGTAGGTTCAAACTTCAAACACGTGGTATCGTTATGAATGCTAGGTATGAGGTATTAGTCTCTGTATTAACCTGGAATGTTTAGAACACCATAGAGACGTTAGCTCTCTATGTGTGTTCTATCGGTTGTTCAATGGGGAGTGCTCTGAAGAGCTGTTTGAAGTGATTCTTCCTTCCACTTTCTCTATGCATACACTCCGACGAAAACGTAGAAACGTGTTCCATCCATTCCATCTGGATGGCTGGCTATCCACGACCGCCCGGACCGGCCGGATCTTTCTTTCCACGCACATGCTAACTCTGGAACAACCTACCAGCAACAGTGTTCCCTCAAAACTATAACATGGGGTTATTCAAGGGGCGGATAAACAAATTTCTTAATTTACAGTTCCTCTGGTGCTGCAAATGTCCATGGGCGGCGGTGATCGCTTACCATCAGGGGACACGCCCGCTCGTTTGCTCGCGTTAACTATAAAAAAATAGTAATTTAAGGTGCCAGGAGTCAGGACACATTAATTTAGACTACTTCTAGTGAGAAGGACAAAAATAAAATCAGTATATTTCCTCTTAATAAAGTATCGATTTGAAAATGTCTGCTTGCACCTCGTATAAAAAGCATGGCTGACAGCAAAATATAATATTCGCTCCATTATGAAGGAATTGGACCATTCAAAACCAATTTTCTCCAGACAGCGACGTCGGCGGTCGTTTTTTGACTCGTTTTCCCTATTAAGTTTTATTTTTACTTCATTTCTTCATTGCTCCGAACGATATTCAATAGAACATATTTTAGACATCCAGATGTAAAATATTTTATATCGTATTTGAAATAAATAGGGCCTAACCTAACCTAACCTTTTTTACCGAAAGTTTACTAAACAATTATTGGTAGGTACTATAACTACTCTTATCATATATTTATCAGTCACTTTTCTTTTAACGTGAAATCAACGGGTCTGCCCGCGAAATTCAAAATTCTCGTGGTTTTTTGCAATTTGTACGCTAATTAGACATGATAGGCTTATGGCAATCAATTTGCGAGAGTGGCAGTATCATCTTTACATGATTATATCAAAATCTTTACATAAAAATGTGTATCCTAGGAAATTAGTCAGAGTATCGAGTTTTATGTGAGTAACTCGCAAATCTCGGACTAATTTCTTTAACTCGACACTTTCGAGCAGAGATTTTTATATAAACACGTGAAGAAGATATTGAGATTATCGCAATTTTACGGCCATAAGCCTATTATGTCTTATTAGCTTAAAAATCGCGAAAAACCACGAAAAATTTGCATTTCGCGGGCACACCCGAGGTGTTCTCCTTAAAAGCAGCGATGCACTGGATTCATCGTTTCACACACTTATTGAGTTAAGTAATTGACTTATTGTTTTTTTTTGCTTTCTAGCTCGTTGTTCTTTATACACTTACAGTCTTCACTTTAGCAACCTTATTTATTATGCTTTTCATGCTGATTTAATTAAAGGTTTAGTTTTCATTATGGTGTAATTTTTAATTACGATATACGTACTATTTTCTCTACAGGGATGCCAAAAACTCTTAACTTCATTATGCGAGTGCATCCAGTTGCATTTAAATGTATGTTGCAGTAATACCAACTTTATTGACAAAATACTTATACGCGATTAAAAAAGTTTGTATTTAAGCAACTTTACCCAAGAGCAAAAAGACTTATCCAATAGAAAAATGTGGAAAAATAAGCGAATCATTGTTTTGTGTGGTGTGCTTGAATAAATTTGAAAAAGTCAGTGACCGCCAAAATAATGCGAGCAAATATTTTGGGCATAAATATTTTAACAGTGTTTGCTTAGCTGTCACCCTCAACATTGATGGATCACGCCTTGTTGCCGTGATAGAGAACCAATTACAGAGGAAAAAGGAAAATATTAATAAAGAAAATTCTTAGTTAAGTAGTAATTATTTCTTCAATTTATTTTTTAATTGGCCAGAATCTTGGCGTTGGCCTTTTTCACACGATAACACACATGCGAGTTTCTAAGTTTTTTTTCACATTTAGGTAATCTCACTAACTCTGAGATTATATTAATCATGTAAAGGAAAAGCTTTTCTGAGTGTACTTTACTCAAAGGTCGCTAAAGGCTCTTTGTATGTTTAATTCTTTCAAACAAAAAAAAATAGTTTGCCACAAAAGTAATCTTACTTCTTCGTAATTTTCTATCAAATAAATTGCATTGCCTGAAATTGACGCGAAATTACGGAATCTCTTATGTAACTAATGAATATTTTTTTTAATTAGAGAATAATTGCTGTCAAAAATTAACCAATTGTTAATTGAAGTTAATTAACCTTAGTAATACGATAAAATTGTTGAACCATGGAGCTACAGTGCTGATTATCCTCTACTTAACAAAGTAGCCCGCATCATGCCAACAAATACATCAATAAAACTTCTCTAAGTCACGGAGAATTGAACTATCAGTGATAAGTCGAGTGGCAACAAAACCATGCGGGTATGTTACTCATATTACAATTACACATTTATTGGAAAACTTGTTACGAGGTAAAGATGGCCACAATTAGGTTTTACAAACCTAAATGAATACTGACAAAAATCTTTAATAACTTTCCTTCTTGCCCAATCGGCTCGTTGGCGTGTTGTATAGATTATTTTTTATCTCAATCGCTTACGGATATATTCCTCAGGTCGCAAAAGGATTTTCATTTCTCCCTAGGGGGAAAGCATTTTCAACCCTAGGGCAGAAAAGCATTTCCAAATACAAACAACGTAATCTCGTATTGCGTATGATATGAGATATCTAAAGCCTCACTATGCTCAGGATTCTATTCTATAATCCTTCGCCGCTCAGCATTCAAATTTGACACCAAGCCCCAAAATCCACTGTGCTACCTTGCATAACAAATAACTATAATAACTTTATTACACTGAAACAGCTTCTACCGTATTTGATAAAAAAAACAGTACAAGAAGTAAAATCATTGTTCCATTACTTTTAAAGCAGATTAAAAAACTTATTTTTTTGCTGTCAAAATTTTCTTGAAAGAGCGAGAGGCCTCATCATTTGCTACAGTTATACCACTTGTTAGCTCCTCCATCTCACGCAGAACTTGTAAATACCGCGCAGAGTCCGAACCGTGCTTTGGTAAATAGATCCCATCTATTTTTGCCATAAGAAAATGCACCGTGCGGCGGAAATTCGTAGGGCTCATTTTCAAACCCCAGAGGCCCGATCTAAGGTGAATGTATCTACGTCCGAGTGGGGGCGTCAAGGTCAGTGCGGTTTTTTGACACGTCAAAATATAAATAGTGGCGAATCGAACCATCGCGTACCTAGCACGCTGTGTATTGTGTTCTGTTAAGTCACTTGGGCGGAAATTGTTAACGTTTCGAATAATTAGTCAAGTGCGAGTCGGACTCCCGCATTGAGGATTCCGTACTATCAAGAAACATTCTCAATAGTAGGTATTCGAGCAAACTAAACACCCCTGCCCACCAAATTCAAAAACCAGATTTTTAATTTAACTATTTATTTTCAAAGTAAATATTGTTGTCGATTCTGTTGTACAAAATCTCTAAACTAAACTAATTTAAAATAGTGCCATCCTTTTCCATCGCGAGCAGTTTGAAAAGGATAGCACCATTTTAAATTATTTTAGTTTAGAGATTTTGCACAACAGAATCGGCCACATTATATAACATAATAATCTACGAGTATATTTTAGGGGTCTACCTGTTGCCGTTATCAATATCGATCTACAACATTAAACGAGCAAAAAATCACGTTTGTTGTAGAGAGAGGGAGAGACTCGTTAAATATTTATTCTATTTCATTTTTCAGTATAATTTTGTTGTTATAGCGGCAACAAAAATGCATCATCCTTGAAAATTTCAAGTGTCTATCACAGTTCTAGACATACAGCCTGGTGACAGACGAACCGATGGACGGCGAAGTTTTAGTAATAAAATAGAGTATCTCTCGGTTTTTACCCTTTGGGTAGGGAACCCTAATAAATCATTAACGCCGCAGTGACAGGGTTACGAACCCCGATGAAGGCCCTTCGATTGATTGGTAATTCATTATAAAATCCAAATTGGTAATTCGTTGTTTTGCACGTAGGTTATAGGCTTATTGGTAAGTATTACCTATATTTTTCTAGGAAATTGAATATAAAATTTTCTAGGTAAATTAATACAGTACCTAGGTTACAATAATGTCCTCGCACTTATTTTATAAAAAGAATAAAATAGAACAATATTAAAATAAGGAACCACAATAACTCTTGCCTGTATATAGCTACAAAATTAAATAGGGGTTGATTTAATACGTTTTATAGGGGTTGATTGTGAATTTAACTCTAAAAGTACACATCGATGGGCAACTTTGTAAGCTATTGTAGTTTTTGTATTCCTAGCAGGATATACAAATAAAACAATACTGTTTTTTGTTACTGAAATCTGAATATCTTCAGATTAGGCCAAATAAATGCGGTTTTAAACTTTAAGAGGATCTTTAAAAAGATAATATTTACTTCGGCCAGCGGGAAAACCTAGTACCTACTTATTCAATATCGATTATCGAATTACTTTTAAACATTCGTATTCAATTCGCATATACCTACACTATCAATCTTGGCGCATAATTAATTACTAGGTCCTAACAAATGTGTAACACATATTTGCTTAAATTACTTAATAAGTTACTCTACACAGTTACATAAATCGCTTGCTCACTAAATTCGGCAGAAATGTACTAACAAAACATTAGTATATATATGTATGTAATATGTATAGTGTATATATTTACTTGCGATAAAATATATCGTTTCAATGGCGAGAAACGCGATATCCTCTTCGTGTACGCGAGTCATGATTGATGATTCCTTAATCAAAAAGGTCACTGACCTCGCTCCACGTACAGAAAAGATAGCTTATAATATGACTTCATCTGCTTTAAATAATATTATAATATCATGTACCTCATAACAAAACTGGACTTATAAAGAAGAAATGTATCTATACAATAGTAGAAAAAGCTTGTTTTGCGAATTATTATAATTTTTATCTCGGCGAATTTGCATGACATTCTAGAATCTAGATCATAGAAAAGACTCAAAGAGGCCAACGAATTTTTAATATAACTGGTTATCATTATTAATATATAACAAATTCACCTATAATAATATACATATCTATTAGTATTGTCTTCTAAGTTCTAACCTAGTATATGAACCCACTTTGTCACTTTTAATAATAACGCTTAACTAAATGCGAAGAGCATGAAAGTTTCCAAAGAAAATAAAAATGGGTAACTATGATTAGCCCTTTTACCACTTTATACTTTAGATAGAACGAGAGTGAATTTCCTTTATCCTTATCAAGTTCTTAAAAAACTGATATCGCTTGGGTTCAAAATTCATTAGAGCTATAATACAAAATAACAACTTGTAAGTAACTACATAATATAAGATAAGAAGTGGACTCTAGATTTATTATTAAGTATAAGAGTTCACGGGAATAAATCCTACGCATATGTAAAGTTAGCTAAGCGGGTTTTGGCGTTAGAATAATAAAGTCAATTCATTTGAAAGCCCCAAGCAGCTGGCGGATGGAGGGCACAGATTTTATTAATAGGCCTACGATTCTGCAACCCTTTTGCCTTGCGTCTAATGATTGTATATTGGCCCCCTTATGATTTTCTATGTTCACGCACATGACGTTAGAATTTCGATTCGATTCACGGGTTTGTGCGCCGAATAGTATTTTTTTCACCATAGAATAAGGATAGAACAAGTAAATAATTTAAAAAGTAAAAAACACGACTGCCCTGTGGTAAAACGACTTTTTCCAATATAGTCTATGTTACTTGCAATGATGTAAGGATTCTAACGACCCATATGTCCAAATTAGACTCGTTCGGAGTCTTTATTCACGGAGCATGTTTGTGCGAAGACGCTCGAACGACACATTTGTGTGATTTAATTTTCATTTGATTTAAGCCGCTTTTAGCATTATTAAGAACAATAAATCTATGGACAGTTAATACCACGTAAAGGTAAGCTTATATTTTATCCGTGATTTCCTTTAGTGGCATAGCAGCTGTGTCTCCAGTAACTCGACCGCCTAGTTGAAAGTTCTCAAAACATTTTATAGATCAACTTGATCTAGGGAGGCATCGCAGCGGATATGCGGTCGAGCGCCCGTCGCGGTTGGCTGCGCCTGCGCTGCCATCGTCGCTCGTTACTTCTATTACAACTATCTCTTCGTAACCACTAGGCTAGATGATGGACAACCTTGGTACAGGTTGTATCCATTTCATTAAAACACAGCATGTATAATCTCAGTAATTGTTTTGAAAACAGATTCCCTTACCTACCAATAATTTTCCATTGCGACTAAGGCAGTTCGCAGTTAACATTTAATCTTCAATAACAGAAGCTGGTACTTACCAAGTACTTAGCGAAAATGTTTTCGACGATTTGATAAAAAACAAATGGCGTTTCAAGTAGACCGTAATCAGATACAGGAACAATGCCTTCGTTATAATCAAGTTTGCCGTAGATTTTTTATCCGGCATACCTACTAATGGTTTCATTTATCTTGTCGAGGGCATCTGTTAAATCGCAAACAGAGTTGGCTTTGTTGACTAGAAGTACAGCGCGCTGTGTATCAAATTCAGAATCAAATTGTTATATCATGCCATCATAGTTCTTATTATAATGGAATAAGAACTAAGCGTTCACCCGAAAATTGATATACATCATGGTTCATGAAAGCATTGATCTAAGTTTGCTAAACATAACGGAATCGCGGCGATCTGTTAAAAGCATTGTCATACGTTTGAGCTTTAATACTGGTACTTAAGAAAAGAGAACGATGATCCTATTATCTTGGGACCGGTTACTTTTATGTTCTAAAGTACTTTGCTGGAACGTGTTCTAGTACACTTTGCCTGTGATTTTATATAGATGCATGTTTATCATTATATTTTGTATTTTTCCTCTTTCTGTCTCTCGTATTTAGTCTTTACATTATAACTTCGCGCGAATCAATGTTTCCTTCGATTTGCCCCTTTTCGCGATTATGTTTGGCTACTTCAGCTGGTCTAATATCTAGTCCTCCTCTTCTCTGCCCATTATATAAATGTAGCCTACTAACTACTTGTTCAAGCGACTTACGTCTATGTTTGTTTGCTGAGATGCCTATGGTATATCACCACATCGTCGACATCGATTCAGTCCTTAGTCTTTAAATTACAGTTGCAAAGTATAGCCGACGAGATGTATGGGCGTTGAATTATGTCACTAGGAAAAGAACCAAGCAATAGAAAAGGAACCACACCTACGCGTTTTGCATAACAGGCGTAGCTCACGTATCTACTTCCTCAGACGTAAGTATACTGCACTGCATAACATTGTTGAAAATGTCCTTCGGTAACTTCGGTAATGAAATTATTTTTAAATGTTGCTTCTCTATGTTCAGTCACCGTGTTGATTCTTGCTAATTACCGTTATTTAAATTTTCCAATATTTTTTTTTAAATATTTCATTGACATTCTGTCTTCCACATTTCGAGTTCCGACAGGTACTTGTCCTGAGTAGTTTAATTTGTAATAATACTTACCTACTGTGAATTTAAAATATTACCGAATTGACGAATGCCTGCTGTTTTTGACATTATTTAAAACATCAGTCAGACACTCTGCAATTGTTTGCAAATGTAGCTACGTTAATTTGAATAAAGCGTAATTTACTGGCTTTAATTTAGTTATAAATTACCTACTACGAAAGGTAGTTTGCTTGCATCTAAATTAAAGCTAGTCGCGAAAATCGCCTCGATGATTATATTCAATTCAATAGACCTAGCATTACTATTAAAATAAACATGAATGTAATGTTGATGGGGATAATATCAATATTCCTCTTGGATCTTGTTAAGCCGCCCCCTCACTCTTCGGCGCTATATTATGCCGTCTTCGAACACGATCTACACAAAATATTAGATTCCTTGTACTTGTTTACCGATTACAGATCCTGTGTTGACATGGCAGATTCATTTACATTTTATTTTACCAAAATTATGGAGGTACCAAATACAAGTTTAGTTTTTTTGAGCAATGAATACTTTCACTGCAGTTATAATATCAAAGAAGCTGTTTTTTTTTTTATAAATACTAGATTTTTGTAGGATGGAAAAATTTAAAATTACACTATAATATGTGAGAAAGACTAATCTATTGGTACTAAAACCATCAAAATCGACCCACGCGTTTAGTCAGCTCAGGGGTGCATCGAGAAAGTAAGGTAAGCAACAGACAAAGGTTCAGAGTTCAGAACATATTATACCGCTCCTTCGCGTTACTCAGTAAAATTACTTGAAAGTATTTCTCATAAATATGTACCTTTGTAATCATTTCATGTCAAAAGAAGTAGATTGTAATATCTCCGAGTAGTTCGTTAACAAACATGTTCGTATACTCACTCCGTGACTGCTCTAATGAAGCAAACATACGCCCGACTTCAAAGAAAATATTTCTCACAAAAATAATGACCTGTTGGTATGAACACGCCGCCGCGTACAGTTTTTTTTTGTCACATGAATTTCAGCCAATCATTTATAAGTGCTCTTCTGTAAATAATGTCTCTTTATTGAAGTCAATTTCGTTCTTAGATCTGCGATAAAATGGCGGCAATATAATAAAATATTTTGACATGATAATAATGTTCCCAATCATCTCTTGAGTTAATAAAATACCAGAGATGTTTATTGCGTCTACGAATCATTAACTTTGAAATGAATAACCCTCAACACCAAAGGCATAGCTTTATCTTATAATTATGTTAATATGTTTAGATTTGTTTTCATTACTTACACATATTTTTAAAGGACATGCCACATGAAAAATTATCTATGCTATTAAATCTTTACTACTTTGTCTATTAAGAACACTTCTAGTACATTAGCATAGATTACTTTGTATAGTTACTTGTACTAATATAATTTAAAGGTCGCTTGGCCTTGGTTGTGCATCGCTGCACGGCGCGTTGGTTGGCATGAATCTTATCGTATGTTGAACTGATCTATATCACCCAACCAGAGATGGGACGACACTAAATTCAGAGCTGTTTAATGCTGCCACGAGTAAAAACACGTTGGGTGATTTTTAAAAGCACATAAAAGCCGTTTTTAAAGGTGCTTCTGAAATCAGACGAATAATACCCGTTCGCTAGCTTCAAAACCTTTAAATACATTCGTGACGAATACATTCCAGTTGCGAGTGTGTGTGTGAGCATGAAGCTTGATATACGAGGCAGTAGTCAAGGTCGGCAATGTCATTGTACGAGCCCGACGAGAACTCACACACCGACACAACTTGCGCTGTGTGTGGTGGAGCTATTGAAGTAATCTTATCATATAGGTCACCTTACACTGCAGATTATACATATTATACTGATTGCGAGTATAGACTGGTGAAGGAATGCATGGGCTGAACTGAAAAGAGAGATTTTGTATTTGTAAAGCTTTTTTTAGCATTTATTTCAATGTTCAATTCAACTCCTTTAAAATTCAAGCGACCTTTGTCACATAGAATTACCTGTTCTTTTTTTTTGGCAATAGCGCGAAAAGTCATTGACACGTCGGTTTCGCATGTTTGTCATTACTCATTGTCGCAAAAAGTTGGATAAACCTCGCTGCCAAGTTCTGCATCCGTCTCTATCCTAATTTAACTCTTTTTAATTTAGACGTCTTGCGTTAATGAAGTGATGCCATCAAGCCACTACCGTTCTTTGTATAACTCCGTCCGGAAAAATGATCATTAATTTCGCGTCTCTCAGAATTTTCAGATGCTTGTCTAGTTTCCGTGACCAATTCTATTAGCGAACATACACAACTTTCGTTATGAAAGCACCTAAAAATAGAAAGTACAGTAAGCAGCGATGGTGAACACATCAAATGTTACAATATATAGTACGGGTAGTCATTGGGTAGGGTGAGGCATGGCTGAGGCGTGCAAACGATTGACGCAAACAGCGTCAGTTGTTTACAGCAGTACAGAGCACCGCCTCAGGTTATTTACATCGGGGTCACAGACACGCCAAGGAGAGCGCGCTATCGTTATGATTTATCCGCAAAGCTTACCTGCGATGCGAGTCGCGGGTGAACGCCGAATGCGAAGCGCGGCAATGACCTCCTTTGACACCACGAGGTCGTTTATGCAATAGCCTAAGTGGGTGACTCCAGCAATAGCGCAGAATGTAGAGATAGATTGAGCAAGGCCGCGCTTCGCAACAGTGTTCGTAACCCGTATAACGCAATTGATAACTCGATGATTTCGGCCGTTCGGTATAATTTTGCGGTGCCTGGCGCCGATTATTATTCTGTTACTTTATTATCGCGCACCGAATTTTATCTGATACATGTTTGATACCGACACACTATCGGTGACACTTTGGGGTCAACGATCTTTTCTCCACGTGGCCACTTATGCAACATTCGTTGATTCGTGAATAGTTAATTGAATTCATATTTAATTTTATTGTGCAAAGGTTATAGATAATCTTTTGCCTTTTAGTATTAAATGTAAACGGAAAAGACCAGTTATGCGGTATAAGCGAGAGTGAGAAGTGGGTTTTCCAAGTTCGTAATGGTTGTCTTTAAAACTACATAGTGATGTTATCGAGTTTCTGTCTCTAGGCACAATGAGCGAGCCACATCGCTACAGTAACAATGTGAAGAGATATCGATCTGAATTAAAAGCCGCGACGCTAGCTGCGTTCCGAAGCAATCTATCACTCCATATCTGAATTGTTCGACTGCTTTATTGTTTAGATTTAACGTCTACCAACCTTTACCTTAAATGGTGTCTGCTTGACGTAACCTGTTGAAAGATACAATAAGATTTAGGTGTATTCCGTTACAAACATAGAAGGTACGTTAAAAAAACGTCATGAAAACAATCAATCTATAAAATATGGTGTTTTTAGGAATACATTAGTTCCCATTTTGTTGTGCACAGTGGTCAAAATTGCTGATTGTTAATGTTTATTTTATAAGTTTTGTGTTTATTGTCTCTGTTTAAACTGCAGCAATATTTAGCATCTACGGAGGAGTTAAAACTAAAACATTAAGAAGATGGATGTTGCAAGGTCTATTTATATCTGGACGAGCCATAAACAGCCTGCCTGAAACCGGTCAGCCCGGCTGAGGAATGCTCTTGCTCTCGCTAACTACTCTGGCTATCACTGCTTTGGAACGATTGCAAATGTACCAACAATATATTTGTTTCTGCACCACTGACTTGTAGATTTTATCGATGGAATTCAATTGAATATTTGAAATTCTTTAATGAATTATTCACTGAAATGGCAGGTATAGTACCAATTAAGATCAATTCTTTTATAATCAAGTTGCTGATAAATATTCATGTGTCCTGTCCTATTCACCTAAAACCTTACGAAATCATATTTAATGTTATATAAAAACAACTGGTGAAGGTAAGGTATATTAATACATTTTATGTAAATGCCCCGAAAGTAAAGCGCTCGGAATTACATCTTCCCTTGCCCTATCTGTTGTAGAGGCAAAGTTTCAGTTAGTAATTTATACCGCTTACCGTATTTTAATTACATAGTTCTCTGGAGGTTGAAGACAACTATCGGATGTTAAAGACAATGTTCAAGTTCCTCCTTGCCAAATGCCGAGTACAATAGCGATGAGTGGAAAGTGGGTGGCTCTAGGTGGTGGGTGAAAGTTCTATATTATGTCAGTAATGTAGGTAGTCTTCGCGGCATCATAGTCGGTTCATCCATCATGTTGACAGCGCTGATTATCGTGGCTCCCGTCTTTCTATAGAATCCCTAAGAAGCGGCGTGGATGTAGAAAAGGGTTGAAGAAACCTAAACAGGCTGAAAGTATATCTTACTAAGTACTATGGTTATTCTTATTTTGCATCCTAATATAAAATCAATAATAATGTCAATTCCTCTAGCTTCTTCGTCCTTCAACCTTGCGAAATTGTCTTTTAAATCGAAGATTGTAATGGTAAGCATTTTTCAACTTTGTTATTGTCAATTACCCTCGTAAACTTAATATTTAAGTCGTGAAATGGTTATCACCATCAAAGAGTCCGTGTAAAATGACTTATCATAAGAGCCTCGGTATGCTAGGCCTATATGAAATTCATTAATTTCATCAATCGAAATTGTTTATAATTTAGAAAGTCATAATTGTTTATTGGTAATTACTGAAGAGAATAAATATTCAAGAACGCAACAATCACATTCGACATTGCATTGTTCGGAATTAATTGAAAATCTTATAGTCGACCAAAAGTTCTAGAAGTTTTCCAGCATCAGGAATTTAATGTTGAATATTTAAATTTGCCCACAAGGTTAAGATTTACTTAAATGTAAGTGTAAAATAAGATTAAATGTATTTATCTTGTCTCGCAGCAGAGGTAAGTGGAGGGCGGGCGACCTTCCGCCGGGCGTGGGCGAGCCCATGACACAGTTCGACTGATGTTCAACCACGAACGATTATTATTTCTGTCCCATATTTAATTAAGTACAATCAAAACTAATTCCAATTTCCAATTCAGTGGTATTTCATTAACAAATATGGGAATAAATGACGCATTTTTTTAGATGTCCCACTGAAGAATTATTGTGAATTTTGAGTTATTTATTATTTCAATAGCTTGTATTTCTTAAATGCCTTTGTATCTTTAGCAAATGGACGTCCACTGCTGGATATGCCTGTGAAAGAAGGCTGTATGATTTTCCCGAAATATATTATTTTGAGCAACCGTTTCCAGAAACATAAATTAATCATATTTTATTAATTACGTAGGAAGAAAATTATGTTTAATCGGTCTGTGTACGTAAATTCCATCAACCTCCAAATATAGTAGATTTATCTCCCAATATTCTTTATTGAAGCCTGGGCGATCCTTGTTTAGGGAGTTTGTATAAAATTGAATGTTTAATGAAGTGTAGGCGTATTTTTTTACGCCTTACATTTTAATAATCCTCAATCAACTTTACATTGTATCAAGTTCGTTAATTGATTGCTTTTGTTTTACTCATCTTTTGCCCACGCTTGTTCAACGAGATATTTTAAATAATAAATTACTGAAGTGTTTGTAGGTAAGGTAATAATTATAAGCCAAGAGCCATCGTTATGACCGTACTCGTATATGACTTGCCGATTTCTAATGACAATGCCAATATAAAGTTTTTTCTCGTTCTTGTTTTTGTTCGATGCGGAGATGAAGTCACGCTTTAGAGGCCCTGGTTTGTGTGAAAAACTCTTTAAAATACATAGTACATAACATGTTCGTACCGAGACGTACCGAAGCGATTTAGGCGTTCCAGTGTGATGCTTTGTAGCCACGCATATAATTTTATCCCATCCGAGTTATCTAGAACTTCATCATCACTTATACCATCCGGTGCGAATGCATTGCAATCCAATGATTGCAATAGATAAAACAAAAACTTGAGTGAAGTTTTAAATCTAGATTTCTGAGATTAATGTCACATTAATGTATCTAAATCTTCATGAAAAGCGTATTTACAAGTAATTAGCATTATTCCATTCAGTACTTAAAATTTAATTAATTTGTACTCGACGCCTTAAACTAAAATATTCCATTATAGCTTTCATTAATAATTATTAAGCGAATAAATAACACGACAAGCGAACTAATAGATTCGCGCCGAGGCGGTGATTGCTATTATCATCAAAATGCTATTATAATACAAATAGGTACCTGGTTGATCGCAAACTGAAGAACAAAAAATAATTTTCGGACTGAGGATAAGAATTTGCTACTTATGATCATTAGTATGGAAATGTCAATAGGTAGATGGCAATTTAATAATGTTATTGGTGGTTGGTGGTAGAGACAGATAGAGGAGGAGGAGAGATTTAAGAAGAAACTGTGTGTACTATTTCTGCTGTTGTATTTTTATTTTTGCTTATTTTTATAGAAATACGTACAATTACATACTAGGTACATATTATGCGACTTAAGCAATGGGTACACAACTTCTATGGGTTTATGACAGCGATACTGTTTTTGCCCGATTTATTTTATTATTGATAGACTTGGGTTTGATCAATGAAAGTAAAGCAATCATGATGTCTAGAATGGAGCGCGCTTGCCTAAAGCATATTTACTCCCTCTTCTCACAGATTGTATTGGCTAGAAACACGGAAATTTTAAAAATGTTTTCGTGCGAGCTCGCTGGATATCAACCACCTAAGCCACTTCTCTCGGCGTCTTGCGGTTTGCCACAGTGTGCGATCAACCTGCAACGCTTTACATTTAATTATTTCACAGTCAATCAGGCGACGATAATTTTGTTTGGAGCGTTACCTAATCAGTGCTCGTGTTTGGCGTCGAATTCGACGAAACAAAGGCGTTCTTTGTCGGCCGATAAGCGCACCAAGTCGGCTTATCTGACATGATACCCGGTCACTTACCTCAACGCACCCGGACGGGTTGGCGGTGGCACATTAAACTACAAAACATCACGTGAAACCCTAATTCAGGGGTTTAACACCAGCCCCCTTGAGTCAACTGACAAGTGAATGACGTGACTTCACCATGTATGCGATTTGACGTTCATTGAAGCTCAGCCGAGCGTCACCAAGTGTCAAAATATCGATAGTTCGCATACATTATTTGAATTTTGTTCTATTTCTATACGTCGCGACGTAAAGGTGTGTCTACGTTAGGCGAACCGAGTACGAGCAGCTCCGCTTGTGCTTCGCTCGTGCTCGGTTCGTCTAGCTTTAACGATATTTAACGATATTTAACGATATTGCAGCAGTCAGCACGCTATGATCACCGGTTTTACAGGTGCCATATGCAGGGTCAGTCTGTCTCATTTTGGTCCTTCACTATTGCTAATAGTAGGTACACTACTTGTCTTAGACTGTCATAAGCTGAAATCTGTCAAGGTCATCATATCGTACCCGTACTGTAGTGCCTAGTTAGGTACTAGTTATGTACAACTAGTTATGTATGGTGCTTTGCCTAAGGCAGTTTAAGGTAAACTAAACGGGTCAACATGTTTTATTAGGTTTTAAACACAGAAGGCTCAGTTAGGCAGTAAAATTGCAGAATGTTAATATCATCTTCAAATATTTAAAACATTTATAAAACTCATTGCTTTCAAGAAAATGAGTCTTGATTATTGCGGTTAATGTGTTGATGTCGTAATAATAATTACTAAGATATGCACTGAAAGCTTAGTCATGTCGATTGATAGGTACCTATACTTATTAACTATAATAAATCGTTAAATACTTATTGTTAATTTATGCCTAAATTCCTTCATACCGGAGACTCGGCCTACTTTGCGACGCACGTTTTCCTCGACGAAGTTAATAATATTATCTGCTGGATTTGTAGAACGTTAATGACCTATAAAGCGAAATGTTATGATTGTTTTAAAGCATTCTGCCGGTAAATTTTCCTTATTTTTGTCACAAAGTGTAATAAACTGCTCTCAAGAAGCACACAAGAACATACAGTAACATTTGTATTCTACATAAGTACCTATTTTATTTATCGTATTCGTGAGTCTTGTCTTTTTATGTTTTGTTGTGTACATTAAATCTAACTCATAGCTATCTATGTGAATTCAATTAACCGTAACCATCAACTTTTTCATTCATACTTTCCACCTTCCATCCTGTCTTTCTTAGTTTCCAGTTTTCATAGATCATCTTCATTATATTTAACTACTCCTAGTGGTTTTACTGGGTAGAGTGTTACCATAAAAATATTCTACCTTTTTTTTTTGAAGCAAAGGTACACATACAACATTTTTTATACTTTCCATTGTTATACTACAGGATAGTAAAACCTAGGTATTCGTGATATGCAACGTATTTGCGATCGTGTGTTCTTATGTTATGCAAAGTATTAGCCAGTTTAACTTTGTATTATATTGTGCAGGCACGTGTATTTGGTTCTACCGTTGAGTTTCCGATCGATCCATTTTCTAAAGGCGATTACATTCATATTATTCTAACCCAGATTTGACAGTGTGCCAGTTTACTCTGGGCGAATGCAAGGAGGTTAATGGTTTCTTGGGCAATTGCCATCTGAACTCGGCTTCGTCTGAATTAATGATAGAACGCCAGCAATTTTTTTTTCACCTGACACGTTTAAGTACCTAGGTACTAGAAAAACTTAAAAAAAATCATAAAACCTTAAACCTGCACTACTCTGCTTGTTCCGCACTTTACAAAAAGTGTACCTACACACTTATGTGCTTAAACGATATCCAATCTGGTGCTCATGCCATCTTGGTCAATAATTATTATTATTGACCAAGATGGCATAATCACCAGATATACTATTTGCCATGTGCAGACCTCTACCTCTACCCCTACCTAGACAGGTAAGTGCCCCTGAAATGGGTACAACTCAGAATGGTATGAAGTGTGTCCTATAACCCATTTACGTATGGGAGCATATATACAGTGCTGAAATGAAATGAAATGTTGATTTTCACTTGGAACTCTTTAAACTCTGTCGCCGCTGAATTCCGCAGAAAATTAGAAAAATCTTAAACAAACGCTAAGAAGGTTATATTAAATTACTTGCGAATTGCGTGCTATATCGTTAGTAAGATGGGTCGGTAAAACTAGTAGTATACTACGGTAGGTAGAAACTCGAAACCGTTATTCGATTGTAATTCGCGTCAAAGCTAATTAATAAAATATGCCCACAGACTCAACTCTCGACTAATTACGAAATATTTAATCAAGTTTGAAAACAAAGCGGCGAGCGGTGAGTCGTTGACCTAGTTGGTTGTGTCTTTTTAATTGGCCCTTATGACGATTGGCAGACGGGCGATAACGCGCTCGCGTCACCCGAACCCGCCTTGACCTACTATACTGACTGTATAAAAGTTTCATAGAACCAGGTTAGTAAACACGAGTAAATACTAAATACATAATTGTGGTCATGACATGAGTCAAGCGAACGCCTACAGTAGGCAGTTGGTACTTGTAAGGGTTCATAGTGCAATGGACAAGTGTCAAGGGCGTCATAGACGATAGAACAACGGCGAGTCAATGCCTGAAGCATTATGTAGTTAACTGTAGGTACCCAGCTACTGCGGTTATCGGTTATGCCGATTAAGGGCATTGGCGCGATGTAATAACGAAGTGATTTATAACAGGTTAACATGGAAGCATCTTCCGAATTCCTATTTGTTGAATCACCGTAATTATGGTGGAAAATAAGTACGTTCTAATTCTAATATATGGCATAAGTAAGACGTCTAGTTAGATTCGTGTACATTAGAGTTTTATTCGTGTACATTAGAGGCATTCAGACGGAAAGGCAAGATGGAGTAAATAAATGTTGTTTCACGAATTGGAGTGATCCGAAAACAAATAACCGGACTATCAATACAATATGAAATGGGGACGAAGGAAATCACGTTCGTAAGGTCTTAACTCATAAATCACGATTGGGAAAATAGTCTAGATAAGAAGTGATAGATGAAACCTTCATGCAGGCTACATTTAAGCTGGCTATTCACAAATGGGTGGTTACGGAGGCGGTGGAAGTCATCAGTCGCGGTAGGCGGAGATAAAAAACGCTACAGTAGGTATAGTACGAAGAATTCCTCATATCTAGATCCTCAGAAACTGTGGACTATAAAGTGCTCTGCGCAGAGTTCATAGTGCCGTGTACAAGTGTCAAGGACGTGTGTATAGAGCTGCTGTTAAGGCAATGGCGTAATTAATGTAGGACCACGGCAGATCAAGGGCATTCCTATTACACACATGGTTTTATATCGTCTTTGAATGTTTTATGTTTAGTTTTTTATTGCTTTTAGCTTCATACAGTACACACTGTATCATGACCTAAAAGACGCGAATAATATCTTGATTCACTTTAACATAGTACCTAAGACCTAACACCTTGGATAGTATGGTATTGTATCCGGTGATGGTTATTGCATATCTTGTCCGTACGGTGTACCCAACAGTCGACACGATGGCCATGGCCGAGAACAAAATCCGTTGAAATATGAACCCATTACAATGTTCAAAAATGTCGCTCCCGAACCCGTCATTTCAATCCTAACAATTTCAGGATGCTATTACTTGAAACGAAATTGTATGAAAACATTAAAAGGAACTGAAAAACACTAGTTCATCCTGTTAAATCCATTGGCCCATGCGGCGTGAATCAGCAGCTGTCAGAGGTTTCAAACCTCGGGAAACCATGCGGCAATAATTCTAATTATACCCCCCTTCCTTTACTATTTACCCATTCCAATGTTTACCCGAAAAGGCGTACTGGCGTGGGTGCAGTACTAAATTGGGGAGCAGACAGAGACAAAAAATGTTTATACCCCTGGGAAAAAAGAGAGGCTCAATGTAATCTGGCACCGAGCACAGCTATGGAACGGGGAGCTGCGGTATATCTATTACACCTATGTAGGCACTTACTCGTATAACGTGTGATAACTGATGGCCACTTTCTATTTTACGACATGAAAAATACTCGTATGTACGAGCATGTACAGTCATTTAACTAAAACAATGTTGTTTCTTGACTGGTTTTTGACCTGAGTTTACTTTTTAGATTTGTTGATGGCATCCAAGAGAGTATCACTGTCTTAGACTTTATAAAGGAAGAACTTCGAAAGGATTGTAGTTTACAAATTCTTCGAGTAACTTAATGTCTTATTGAATCCTGGACCAGAATTTTCCTAGACAAATTAGGTCTGTGTGAAGAATGTTGTAAATAGAACATACGAGGAACATACATAAAACTTCTTTGCTCCTATTACTTACAGTCGAGATTCCCGTGTACGTTTTTTATGACGTCCTCCTTCCTTTTAGTGACGTATTGTGCGGATGCAATTCACTCCGAAGAGTGATCCGTCGACGGATGTAAACACTTTCTACGCGCCTGAAAACCGTGGCATCTGCTAGTTGGTTGCATCCTCTATCTTTATTTAGCTCAGGCTAGACAACGTTTGACGATTGTGAAACATTTGTCATTTTATAACGATTTAAACTCTTTAACATTTTGTATGGTTTCTATGTGGCTTGAATGCCCTTTCCATAGTCATTATTGTGAGGGAACCAGCCTGAAAGTTTACCCCGAACTTCTTAAAAAGTTTTGCGAAGCGTGGTACACTCTGAGACCTTACCCAACTGTGGGGCATAAAAGGCAGTATGAAACGACAGGACTTTGAGATGTTCAAAGGGGTTGAGGGGTAAAGGGAGTTTAAGACGACGTTGAGGTGTTTGAGGGGGTTGGGGAATTTCTGCGGCCATAGTGGAAAGCAAATCGGAGTTATTGGTTTCCGATTACAAAAGGAGGTACAAATTACACATTGGTGTGGACGACCATAATATTTATCAGACACTTCCAATACTTAATCAAGTGCACTACTAAAAGGCCAAAAAATCAAATAATTCATTATTCACAATTTCTGTCTAGCTTTATGAAATCGATTAAAAATTTCAGAGGCATGTACACGAACGGGCTTCAATTAATTTGAGAATGACTTAATAATAGGTACAACAGCTAAGATAGCGCACAGATTAAAAACGTAACAGCTTATCAAAATTTCCACGATGTAAATATAGCGTGTGACGCGAAAATGGTGATTTTCACCGCGTGCGATTTCTATTTCAATCCGATTTTCCCGGCGCGCGGTGAAACCGATCGCTCTAGTTGCGGCTCCAAGCTCCGGCCCACGTCTCTTGCTAGAAAGTATTGTAGAAAGTAATATTGTGATCCGATCTTCGCCAGACCGATGCGTCGATCACGTGTGGCTTTGTTTTTGCACCGAGCGTCTAATTAATTCCTCAATTAACTATTCCACTATCGGAGTTTTAATGCTTGCTTGCTTTTAATAACGTTTTTATTGTATTAAAGTGAAATTTGTTAGAGCAGAGATGGGATGTTGTTTTTGGAAACAGTCTCCACGTTAAATTCTGCATTCTAATTGTATTAATTGATCTATATATTAGTTTCCAAACAAACTTTTTGAAGTAAGTATAGATTCTGTAGGTCAATTTTACAGAAATGACAATAATTTTAGATTGCGACGTTATGACTATTCACGAGACTTTTGTACCTACTTATTGTTTAATTTCGGTTTAAATTTTTTAAATTTATTTCTTTGATTTTTAAGCACAAAATCAGTTACCACATTGTACACACTAGCAATATTTGCTTTTGAGTCGTGGCTCGTGAGCCGAAAATTTATATACTAATAAAGCTTTTAAGACGACTGAATGGCGTAGAGGTAGCGAACCTGTCGTCTACGTCGGAGGTCCTGAGTTCGATTCCCACTATTGATAAATGTTTGTGTGATGAGCATGAATGTTTTCCAGTGTCTGGGTGTTTTTCAATATATAATATTTATGTATATTCATTATTAGTATGTATGTATACATATTTATCAGTTATCTAGTACCGATAACACAAACTATCGCTTGCTTTGGGGTTAGATTGCGATGTGTGTAAAAAAAATCTGGTGGACTAAATGACTGTCAGCGCATAAAAATTCGCAGTGACAACAGGAACACTTTCAAACTGAACAACAGAAGGCGCGATATACTCGTACCTACAGAGTTGGTAGATTAATAAAAGAGGCGTGTCGTTACTCGTATGTCATGCTTACTTTCGCCGCACCCGAATTTCAATGAGTGCTGTGTGCTGTGCCATAGGCTTGTGCAATACCTAAGTTTGGGCAACTTTCACTTGCCAGTGGCTTACGCGTTGCGCCTGCGAAACGATTGCGTCGCCGCTTCTGAGGTCACAGAGAAAGTTTGGTATTGGATATTGTACAATCGGCATGGTATTTCAACCGAATTAAAAAAAAGGAAAGGTTCTCAATTCGACTGTATTTTTTTAGGATTCCATACCAAAATGCTAAAAATTGAACCTCTTTCAATGTTTTACTTTTTTTAAAGAACCCTCGGTGCGCGAGTCTGACTTGCACTTGGCCGGTTTTTATTTTGATGTTTGTTACCTCGTAACTTTTGACTGTGTGAATCAATTTTGATGATTCTTTTTTTATTAGAAAGCTGACGCCTCCCTTGTGTTTCCATTTCAATTTCTGATAATGGTATCCATTGGAAAGGATGTATTCAACATTAGTTTCATGAGAGTTGAAGTCCGTTTTTTTGTCAATTAATTAACACATTATTACTAAATTCCCTAGGTAGCTGCTGGTGGTCTCCTAGTACAATTCACAAGGAAGATTTATGTTTTTTACTAAAATAAGTAGGATCAGGGGCTCTAAGTTCTATCACATTCCGATCCGATAGATGGTATGGAAATGGAATGCGCGGAAGTAATGTGATCAAAATAATATCGATTTTTTTAGTTTTATAAATATATTAAATTTCGAAAAAGGATTTTTTTTTGCACGCATACTACCAAGTTAAACGTAAACCCGTATTTATACTCGTAATAAATGATATTTTTAAATTTAGTTCATGTAAGTTATTGTTCAAATTTCCTCAATAAACTACATAGGTACATACAGTATTATTAACGATGTACTTACTCGTAAATGCTATTTGACTTTTTATGTTAGTAGGTAATAGGTATATAATATTTTTCTCACGCATTCATTCATTTATAGGCGATAAAAATAAATTGAAGTAATTTCCGTGTAGGTAAAATTCAAAAGTTCTAACAGTTTTAGCGTGAGTTAGTCATCACTGCGTTCTAGACCAAAATATCCCTTCCTAATTATATTCCTGTTGATTTGTGGAATTGAACGAAACTTAGGTATTCGGAACAGGTGTTGTTTGTAAACATTTTATAGGATCACTGACGTTAATGCGACAGTTCACTGATACAGTAAATTAGAGTAAATTACTACAGTTTGATACTACTACTACTACTACCCATCGTCTCCTGATACTTGTTCAGCTGTCAATCTAATCACCGATATAATGAAGAGTTAGGACATTATTAGAGAATAGAGATGTTATCTAGATGTACGGAGCTAGGTGCTATAGAAGCAAGGACTAGGTATAACTATGACAGTTTGTCCTATCGAGCTATTGTGATAGGCACAATGATTCTTCAAGATCCATTGTACCATACTTTCTCAAGTACTTTTCTAGACATTATGACGTGGCATCTTTCCTTAATTTATTTAAAAAAAAAATACATTTAAATCAAATCTTTAAGGCACAATGATTCTTCAAGATTCATTGTACCATACTTTCTCAAGTACTTTTCTAGACATTATGACATGTCATCTTTCCTTAATTTATTAAAATAAAAACGGGAAATGCTTTCCAAAAAACCAACTTCAAATGCCACTACAAAGAGTGAAATAATTTTTATTTAAATTTTAGGTACCTACACCAATTCGAAGTCGGGCAATGTTTCATACAATCCCTAATAGTCCTTCTTACTTACTTGATGTGCGAAGAAATGACGAAGTCATAGACAATCGCAGTTAAAAAAACTGCTTGTTCACATAGTTTAATACCAAGTTTGATATCACTTCAGAGAACAAATCCCAAAGAAGTGAAAAAGTCACATCGCGTGAGAGGAAAAACGAGTTATCATTAGCTTGTAGAGAGAATCGCGAGCTTGCTCCGAGCTCAGATGCTATCATAAATAATGTGGCTGAGCGGTGAGCGGTGTGGGGGGGCTCGCGGGAGGGGGAGACACAAGAGTCAAGGCCGCACGCTGCCCCCGGTCGACGCTCGCACCCCACTTGTCGCTCGCAGTCGCAAGCGCAACTCGCGAGTCGAGTGCGCTCTCGCTCGCGCGGCCGAGCGCAGCCGAGCGGCGCCGAGCCGGCACGAACTAGACCTTCTATGCGCCCGCGCACAACAGCTGAGACGTAACAACATAACACACTGACTCGGTCATCCGTGCATTCAACTTTTGATTGGCTTTCTTTTTCATGAACACCGATTTGATTTGTTGGCTCTATTTATGACAACTGCTTCGCTATCAAAGCATTTTTGTTCCGTTAACACTGTTACAAAGTAATATTAAGTATTCGGTGCTATAAAGTACCTTATTTGTTTTGATATACAAATGTGTTTGAAAATTTAAAGGAGTTGGAACTTGTAAATCAAGAAAATTTTATAAATTAACGAAAAATAAATGCACCGTAAGGCGCGAAAACTGTAGCCTAGATATAATAAAGACCAATTTTAAAAACTCACAGACAGTAAAAATATGAATACATATGGTATATGAATATATATGGTGTTTCTAGGTTAAGAGTTTAATATCATAACAAACCAATATTCTTTGGGCTAGATTTCAGGATATTATATATATATTTCTGTGTAGATACCAATATTAAACATTCCTGCATTAGTTTATGAAACAGCCATTTAACAAGACTGTGTAATCAAAGATAGCCGTTAAAGTTGTCACATACTAAATACTAGATATCACGGCATGTTCTGTGTGAGGAACCAGTTCTAGCCATGGCGGGCACTTTCTCCGCGTCCGACGACGTTGCGTCACTGTCATAACCCACTAAATGTCATTTAATGTTATACCGTCACGCCAAGAGCTTGCTAATAATATGTAAGAGCTAACTTTTAAACTTAGAGACGTTTTCGATGTCTAGTGTCCGTTTGCACTAACATTTTAAGTGACACCACCTAAGCCCTTAGGTGACAGTTTTCACATTCAACAACTGTCACCTAAGGGCTTAGGTGTCACTTAAAATGTTAGTGCAAACGGGCATAGGACTTAGACTCTGTCTGCTTCCATCACTACGGGTTCAGTATCAATCGGACGCCATATTTGTTTTTCTAAATATGCATTTGCTTCCTGGACGGACTTTAGGTATGTATACAGTTTCTACAAAGTTAATTTTTGGAATTTCAACTGTCTATAATAGGACTCAAAAGGTAAACGTATAGAAATCCTTGTTACTATGGGGAGTACATCTAAAAGGGGAGTTAATGGAAAATACTTATGTCACGTTTTCATTTTTTTTTTTTGACTAAAGAATTCTTTTAAATTACACTTTCTTAAATTCTTTAATTGCAATTCACATTCCTATTATATAAAAATTGTACTCTATTTCTGAAAATGCCTTTCTATAAGTATCTGCTTTTAAAAACTAATGTTTCAATTAGAATTAAGGTCTCAAAAATCATTGAAAACTTAGTTTTAATTGATTACTTGTAAAAAAGCGATTCAACTGACAGTAGAAATAAAACTTTATGTACTTTGCAAAACTTGAACTGTTAAAAATATGTGCCTAAGTCGCTGGCTGATAACCTCAAAATCTTTTTCAACATTTAACTGTTTCGATAAAGTACGAATACCAAATCTCTCATTTTAGTAAAATTGTTGTTACCCTGAAATAATAACCTTGTAATCGATGTTCTTAACCTTTTCGCTACGGAAAGATTTTATTGTTTACGCTCATGGCCCCTAAAATGCTACACCTTAGTAAAGTATCGCCCATGGTTCATAGGGTTCCGTACCAAAATGGTAAAAATGAAAACGGAACAAATATTTGGATGGAACGGCCTTTTATTTTTTCAGTCGGTAAAGAGCTTTATCAATAGTCTCTTCATAGAGTGTTTATATTCACTGCTCCTTGTAGACTTTTAGCTTTTTAGCGATAACTTTACCCGCTCTTTTATTTCACGCGGCAAGTTTTTTAACTAAAAAATCTACATAAGTATCTCTCTAGTCTCTACGTATTAAGGTAAGAGTAAGTATTTTATTTCTAGTATTTTCCTGAGTCTCAAGAATTGTCTCACCTGAGTACTACGTCGACATCAAGTTGGCATGTTACTGAATAAATAGCGTCAATAGCCCTATTCACGAGCATTTTCGCTGACCATACTTATTTTAAAGCTGTATACGAGTATGTATAATATTAAAACTTTGTACCACTGTTTAAGCGTGTACAGAGCAGTGTGTAATATAATAGTAGTTAGGGCAGCAAACGACGCGGACGGTTGAATTTAAACTAAAGGACGCGTCGTAAATAAAATCCATACTATTAATTTATAAATTAGAATATTAGTTTCTTTGTTTGTACTTAATGCATTTTTGCATAGTTTAAAGCGCGGAGAGTGGCATAGGTTACTTTTTACCCCGGGAAAATTAATGATTTCCACGCTATTTGTGAAATACCGAAATTCAGGCGGGCGGAGCCGCGGGCAACAGCCAGTGGAGATATTTAAAAACTTGAATCGTCTGTCTGTAGCTACTCTATAATGACTCTAGTGATTGTAATATGGCCCCTGATGCCGAGCCGGCGAGCTCACGTGGGACTAGTTTTTTGGCACTCGTTATTTCAGCCGGTTACGCAACGAAACGCGGTAAAGGCCAGCGACCCGCGTCAACACTGGTTAATGGCCATAATAAAATGTAGGTATACTTAAATATAAAAATTAATTACTAGAGAGAGGCCAAACAACCTTGTACGGGTCGGCTGTTGCGTTTTACGTAAAACCACAAATTTGGCTTCTGATTTAGCATTTTTTTCTGCTTTTTCACTCAACGCGAGTGCTCTTAAGCACTCCAAAAAAAAGTTGCCGCACTCACGGAGCTGTCGTTGTCAATAGGGCTTTATCTAGTCAGAGCCCGAGCGACGATGCTCTAAAGCATAGATTTATAAACGTCGTCGCTGGGGCTCTCTAAAGTTTATTTTTGGCACACAGTTTTGGCATTAATTGTAACTTGTAGATGCAGTTAAAAAATGATACTATAACTACTCCTCGGGACACTTAAGGCAATACTCATTACTTTCTTTATGAAGAGGTCAATTAATATGATTATATTTTGAGCGGTTGTGTTGAGAAGACTTTATTTAATGCTGCACAGGTCGCTTGACTTTTAAGGAGTTCCGACTGCTTGATTGACAATTGCCGATTTATTTTCCACTGCGCATCGCGTACCCTACACCCACCGCCATGTTGAATACAAAACTGGTGCCAAATCAATTTGTATGCGGACAGTGACGGCAGCCACCTTTTGTTTTGGCAGGAAACGTACCAACTACCACCGAAAATCACTTAGCGTTATCTCGTTACCAGCAAAAACATCTTATATAAGTTTCCTTCTATAAAAAAACTTTGGAAAAGAAATTTTTATACGTCAGTGCTCTTTGATTTGATGCTCATACCATGGGAATGCACATAACTTAACTTTGTTCGCCATCTTGAGCTGTCAGCCATGTTGGATTTAGAATGACTTTATTGACTGAACGTCTTAACTGAACGTGCTGCGTGCATGCAAAATTTTATCTCAATCATTTGTGGATACTTAACTGATCAAAAATTCAGTTGCCAGTTTTGAGTTTTTGACCCAGTTATGCGTATTTACGTTAAGACAAGTCTTAAGACTACCTTAAGATAGGGTAGCGGGGCGTAGTTCAAAAGTTCGCTAAAAGCTTTTGAAACTATATTTTAAGTTGTAACTTGTTAGTAGGTAAAGCTTTAAAAACCAGAGTTACCGCAATTAAAATTTTCTTCGAATTCCATAGAAAAATAATGTATCAACTAATTTATAAAATTTCGTTTGAACGACCGAGGGCATAGGATGCTTTTATCTCGGAAAAACTGTCCACTGGCATTATTAAGTCCAAAGTCCGAATGCACTAAGTCGCTAGAAATACTTACTTATCAGATAGTAAATTATGTCTGTATCGTATATTGTTATTGTAAGCTTAAAAAAGCGTGTTAGATGAAATATAATATAAAGATGAAATATAATATAAAGAAAATAAAGTCTTCACCAGTCTCCTATCTATAAATGGTTCATGAAAAACATGCAAATTTTATAGCGTCCGATTTTAGATGTTTTCGACACGCCACGGGTTGGGCCACCGGACTTGGAGTTTATTACGCAGTTGCATTTAAAACCTGTTGTTGATGTGTTTTTTGAACATAAAATTTTAGGGACTAAGTTTAGTGATTCTTTTTCCCATATATGGTTATCAAAACAAATCTTATTGGTTGCTTACTAAAAACTGCATAACAATACTATTGCACCGGGCCGTAACTTTTTCTCTCTTTTACAATACAGTCACACTTGATGATAAGCAATGATGTGGTTTTAGTTTGAACGGGCGTGTCTAGAGAATGTCTATTTATTCTTCTCTTGCAGGCAGCTTAAAGCTTTACTTTAGGAAAGCAGATGCGCTCCACATCTTAATCGGTGCCTTAATAGTGTGTTAGAAACATGGATGAAAAACATTTCGAATATTTTCTACACAAAAATAATAGCTATTATTTACATTACTTAAAATTAACGTCTCTTAATTACGAAATCGAAGACATTACATACTAAATACTCTGTAAAGTTTCTAGTGCTATTTCTTACATTAGATCTAAAGTTTATTTCTATTATTTTATAAATTCCAATTTGAAAAAAAAAATACAAGAAAAAAGTAGCGCTATCTGGGAAAACCGTCACATAGTGATCTGTGGCGTGGATCGCGGTCCATAAACGATATTGCGGTCGGCATACTGCTGATGCCGTTGGTGTCAAAACAAACTTTTTTGACACCGCAGTAAACTGGCGATATTTTTTTGCAGTCCGCAGGGTCCTCAGTAGGTATACGTCTATTGCTTATACTAACAGCATATGTTTGTCTCTTCCAGGTCGCGAGGAGCTGTCGCCGGCGTCGAGTGTGAACGGCTGCAGCACAGACGGCGAGGCGCGGCGGCAGAAGAAGGGGCCCGCGCCTCGCCAGCAGGAGGAGCTGTGCCTCGTGTGCGGCGACAGAGCCTCCGGGTACCACTACAACGCGCTCACGTGTGAAGGATGTAAAGGTAACTTCACCAATAACAGTTACACTGCACTACGCTCATCATCCTGTACAACTCGGTTACAGTATCTGTGGACCTCGCTGGAATGCGTACCCCCTTCCCGTTCTTTTTTCACCTCCCCGCGCTCGCCCCGGCTTGATTGTTTTGCGCACCATATCAGAGCGCTGACACGACGTGACGTCATTGAGCCAGGTCCACAGATATTGTAACCGGGTTATAATGTTACCGCCCATCCACACTGCTCGAGAAGTTCCTCGGCGAAGTACTCAGAAAAGTTTACCGAAGTCGAAGTAGGTCACCACACTACTCGGTGAACTTCGCGAGAACGCTTTGTCGCCCTTTGACTCGGGCGCAAAAACCGACTACAAATGAAAGTTGCCCGAAGTGAGTCCGAAGTGGGTCAAAGTTGGCGAAGTTAGACGAAGTGCCCCTCCACACTGCTCGCCCCGTTCAACTTCGGTCCCACTTCGGTCAACTTCGCGAGTGGTGTAGAGGCGGGGTCAGGTTTCATTTAGCCCAAAGGGCCGTTAGAACAACATTATACGAGTGCTTTTTGTATATGAATTTCGTACTGGTGTTGGCTATAACCGCCCGTCCACACTGCTCGCGAAGTACCTCGGCGAAGTACTCAGAAAAGTTTACCGAAGTCGAAGTAGCTCACCGCACTACTCGGTGAACTTCGCGAGAACGCTTTGTCGTCCTTTGACTCGGGCGCAAAAACCGACAACAAAAGGAACGTGCCCGAAGTGAGTCCGAAGTGGTTCGAAGTTAGACGAAGTGCCCCTCCACACTGCTCGCTTCGTCAACTTCGGTCAATTTCGTGAGTAGTGTAGAGGCCGGGTAAATGTGTAGAGGATTTCGATTCGTTTGTGCGATGCGAGTCAATTCAGTTGCAGATAGTTATGCCCAGGGGCAATGCTGTTGGTCTCTAAGTAAGCCATTTTGTCTCATTTGAGTTAATGAAAGCCACCTAAATCATACAACCTCTCTATATACTCGTATCATAGCATCTGCATAAAGGCGCTTATCTATGCGACGACTAATACAAATGCATAAAATCCAGAACTCGATCCTCAGTATGTATTCGTGTATATAGCAACTTTTAAGCATACAGCAGACATAAAAGTGCATATCAAATGAATTTCTTGTACAATGCGTTTGGCAGAGTTGCACTTTGCATCAAGAGTTGTTTCGCAAGGAAACAACTGCAATTTCTGTTACATCGCAACTCGCGTAAATTTTGTTATGGTAGCGTCGAGTTTGTACGAGACCGTATTAGCATACGCTGTACGATGTCATAGTAGCCCTTGCCCGACAAGCGCCCACGAATGTTCCAATTTAGCGGTGAATTGGCTCATTGTATCGGTTTTATCAAGGCTGGTGGCTACACATTGTAGCTGTCGAGACGCCACGTCACAATGCCTGTCTGCTCCACGTCTACTCCCCCGATCATCTGAACCTCCTGTATTGTTATCACCAGTTATATTTTAAAACGCTGTACTGCTGTTGTAGTAAGCACTCGCTGCGTCATCGCCATGCTTTGTGTTGATAATGATAACGCGTCTCCCCTCAGCCAATGTAATGATTCTATAGTAGTAATTTAAATTCACCCTATTATTTTCAACTTGGAAAATGAAGGTCAATTCGCCCAGTTTTGTAATTTTATTGGTATGTTATTCGTCTGTCTATGTGCAGTTAAAACAAATATGGCAAACGTCATAAGGGAAAGTATTTGATCACATATTACTCAAGCACTAGAATAGGATTTTTTTTTTTAATTTATTAAGTATCTTTTACCTTAGAGAACAGTGTACCTACCTAAGTTTTATCAATATTTATTCACGCCAATTACTTAGGGCCAAGATACGGCCCACATAGTAGATATGCACAGAAGTGTTTTGATAGTAGTGTGTATGTACTATTTACATAAAACATGTCCTTAATAAATACAGGACGAGTAAAATATTTCTTTCGCGTATATTTTTCAATGTAGGTAAATTGTTTACGTGTGGTATCTCCAGCCTACGCTTACTAATGCGTCGTTATTTTTAACCTCTAAACTACGCGTTCTGTTTATTTGATGTAGAGAAACATTCACCTCGTAACTTTAGAGTCGTTGGCCGATGCCCTTAAGACAACCTTTCTCATAATTTTGTGCTATCTTATCTCAGCCTAAAGTACTTAGATACTTACCTATACTGTTCGACACAGTGTTCTCTTTTATTTAAGTTATAAAAAATATGTTAGTTTCTATTTCTAAAATAAATTTGAAATATTGTAGCAAAATTTAGGCTCGTATCTAGCCATTACTAAGAAACGATTGGGCTGAAAGAATAGAGTTCGATTATACTCTGGATTACTTCACAACACTCTGCGCTTATTCTCACTACAAGTCGCGTTTGAACCCACGTACTTGTAGTTATCACCATGTATATGTGACAAATAGCATATTGACGTTTTACAAGAGCCTGTACGTTAGGCCTGTGTGAAATAAAGATACTTTTTGAGACACTATTGACATGGGCTAATTGTTATTCCAGAAGTCCCGATGAGATTAGTGCAAAACCCGAAATTCAAGTATGTCCGTAATTTCAGGTTTCTTCAGGCGGAGCGTCACAAAGAACGCGGTGTACATATGCAAGTTCGGGCACGCGTGCGAAATGGACATGTACATGCGGAGAAAGTGCCAGGAGTGCCGGCTGAAGAAGTGCCTCGCCGTGGGCATGAGGCCCGAGTGCGTGGTGCCCGAGAACCAGTGCGCGATCAAGAGGAAGGAGAAGAAGGCGCAGCGCGAAAAGGACAAGCTGCCCGTCAGCACCACCACGGTGGACGACCACATGCCGCCCATCATGCAGTGCGACCCGCCGCCGCCGGAGGCCGCGAGGATTGTGAGTTGCGCCCATTTCTAATTGCTACTCGTAAGCTGCGTACGGACTGTGCGTTCCGGCGTTGCCATTGGTGAAGTCATGGCGTCACCAATGGCAACGCGTGCACCACGATGTCTTACACCAACATAAGTCTCGAGTTGACATTACAGAACTGACGTTAGCCGTCCGCCATACAAGGCCCAATTATCAATGAGCCCAATCGGTATGACCCATTGTACCGAATGGAAGATCCATTCTACGCACAGTCCGTACACAGCTTTCATATAATTTATCTGTATAATAAGTTCAAGGTACTCGTAAGTTTGTAGAAAATTGCTACTGTTTCCCAACACTTTCTTTAGTATCATCTTTCATTTGCCAAAAATATATAGCTTCATTCCATAACAGCTGATATATTTTAGAATCACCGACTTGTATTGTAAGTCGGTGTTTAGAAAACTATAGTCACCATTCATAATTACCTTATCACAATTAATACTTATTTTTAATGAGTATGTTAGTAACTAGCCAAAAACCAACCAAACTGTTCGATCAGCTGTTGTAGAATATATTATATTTTATAGACGACTGCCCAAAATAGAAGTGTAATGTTTTAAGGGTTCATGTACGTATGTAATGTATGTATGCAAGTTTCTTTATTCCACCATAACTTCTGAATGGCAGAATGTATTTGGACATTTTGGGGTATCTTTGGAATCTCATCATTCTAAGTAATATAGGCTATATTTTTTTGGAAAAAGTCGTTTCGCCACAGGGCAGTAGTGTTTTTAATTTTTAAATTATTTACTTGTTTCGTATAATTATTCATATTTTGCAAAAAATATAAAGCTTCATTCCACAACAGCTGATATATTTTAGGATACATCCGTACTTATTTTTAATGAGGATGTCAGTCGGTTACCCAAAAAAAGCAACCAAAATGTTGGATCAGCTATTGTAGAATATAATTTTTTTTAATTAGTTGAGCGTGCATCTCAACGACGACAAATGATTAATGTTTGTTGTTTCCTACGTGAAGCTGGAATGTTTGCAGCACGAAGTGGTCCCGAGGTTCCTCTCAGAAAAGCTCCTGGAACAGAACAGGCTAAAGAACATCCCTCCACTCACCCCCAACCAACAGTTCTTGATCGCGAGGCTCGTTTGGTACCAAGATGGGTACGACCAGCCCTCCGAGGAAGATCTCAAAAGGGTTACACAGGCAAGTATCAGTATGATTTCTTTCCCATCTTGTCTTTTGTTAAATTGTAATGGTATGCGCAAAGAACTGGCAAGTGGTAACAATATTAGCTGTACAAGTAAAAGTTTTCACTTCTCTATAGCTATCTTCAAGACAAACCATCGGAATAAGAAAGCATTTATGTAATTTCCATATTAATTACTACTCTATCTTTGTTTAAAACTGTTCTCTATATTCACATTACACAGTATGAGATTTGATTCCACATTCAACAGTTAGGCACTCTTTGAAAGTTGTATCAGTTTTGAATTACTTGAAAATTATCCCTTTTTCATACTCCAGCAGTATGGTTGTAATAATTGTAATGTTTTTACTTTTAGACATGGCAAGCAGAATCAGATGAAAGCGCCGGTGAATCGTCGGACCTACCTTTCCGTGAGATCATTGAGATGACGATCCTCACTGTTCAGTTGATCGTCGAATTTGCTAAAGGCCTGCCAGGCTTTGCGAAGATCTCTCAACCTGATCAAATTACGCTGTTAAAGGTGAGTGGACACATCCTATTGTGAGTCTATTCGACACTGTATCTACATTTCATAGTAATACCAAATTAGCTGTTTACGAATCACGAATGAAATAATAATGCATGTAAATTTCGTCGTCTTAAAGAAAAGGAAGGAAAGATTCTTATGATGATGTATTCTGATTTCTACCCTTCTAAGGCATTTGATTGTGTCGATCATGAAATTTAGACATTATCGTGTTCATATTTTATTTGGTTTAAAAACGCTTTGCATTTTTATTAAGATAAATCAAAATAACAAAGATTAACCAATCCTAATTAGTGTTATTTCAACAAGGCTCAATCTTGGGTCCACTTTTGTTTATGTTGTATATCAATGATCACAATTTCATTCAAGGACTTTTGATGACGCAAGAAATTACTTTTAAAGCTCAGCAGAATATATAATCAGATAATACAATTCTTCCACAGGCGTGTTCAAGTGAAGTGATGATGCTGCGAGTGTCTCGACGGTACGACATGTCGACGGACAGCGTGATGTTCGCCACCAACCAGGCGTACACCCGCGAGATATACAACAAGGCGGGTTTCGGCTACGTCATTGAGAACTTACTGCACTTCTGTCGCTGCATGTACGCCATGTCCTGGGACAACGTGCACTACGCGCTTCTAACCGCCATCGTTATCTTCTCAGGTACGTTGTACGTTTCACTAATGTGTAAAGCTGAAGAGTTTGTTCGTTTGTTTGTTTGAACGCGCTAATCTTGAATTGAAAAAAAAAAATTGCGTTGGATAGACCATTCATCGAGGAAGGCTATAGGGGCATAGGTTCTTTTGGAGCTTCTGTTGCGTGCGCTGTATAAACGCCCACGCCAGGTTACGCAACAATCAGCGCCAAAATGGCGAAAATCAAATGTCTTCATTTTAATGTTGACAGTCGGCTATCCATGAAATAGAGATCAGTGGAAAAAAGTGATAGAGACCTAAAAATAACATGAGATTATTTACAGTCACTAAAAGTCAGTGCGTCTAGATTAAAGCCTTTGTGTTCTGCGTCTCTTTAATGGTTCACTAAGATCTAGTTATATAAACTTTTAGCCGCGACGCGACGACGTTTTGATTCGCCTCGTTTAAATAATCGTGTTTTTCCACTGCGTAAAGCAATTCTTAAAACTGCCATACATTATTCAGGCGGGGTCGATATTAACAATTCAATTTATGGTAATTCCAGATCGGCCCGGGCTGGAGAACCCGCAGCTCGTGGAGGAGATCCAGCAGTACTACCTGAACACGCTGCGGGTGTACATCCTGAACCAGCAGAGCGGCTCCGCGCGCTGCCCCGTCATGTTCGGCAAGATCCTGACCATCCTGTCGGAGCTGCGCTCGCTGGGCATGCAGAACTCCAACATGTGCATCTCGCTGAAGCTCAAGAACAGAAAGCTGCCGCCGTTCCTGGAGGAGATCTGGGACGTGGCGGACCTGTCCTCGACGCAGCCGCCGCCGCTCTTCGACCACCCCACCGACCTCTAGCGCCCGCGCGCGCCCCGTCGCCGCCTCGCTGCGCTTGCGCGGCCTTTCGTTTCGCATCTCCGCGCCGTCCGAGCCGCTTCAACGAGACCCGATACTATCCAGACGAATGTCACAGTCACACGTTTCTCATTTGTATGTATTAGTAGCTATTCTGTTTTAGGGACTCTAAACTTAGCGCGTGTAAAAATACTAGCCGTCCATCAAAGCAACGGTAACTACAGAAAGGGATAGCGCTATACTTCTAAAGCTTAGTGATATCCTTTTTTTATAGAGACTGCTATGAAAGGGACACTACTATTTTCTGCGTTTAGAACCTAAACCTTAATCGTTATTATTCTTATTTCGTAATTAATTCATAAACTATAATTTGAATTAATAAACATGCACGTAGATTTTTTAATAATATAAAAAAAATCTAATTGCATGACTTCAATGAAATTGTATATATAAGCATAATAAAAAATGTCTTACGGAGAAATGAAGTATGGAATAAGAATAACAGCTGTGACAATTCGTCTGAACAACACTGCTGAAGTCGGTAGTAATGAATGAAACCAGATCTGAACGCTCTCCAAGTATTCTTGAAACGGTAGCTTGTACACGTTTACATGGTAAAAGTCAGACTATCGTTTCGACAGGTTCCGTCGCTGGAAAGGGTTTGGATTGTTTCGAAGCTTTAGGCTAGAATATTCGAATTCACCTGATTTGAGCAGTGTTGATAGTTGGTCGGTGTATCCTGTACAGTGGGTGTATTGTATAGTACAGGGGGTGTATCCTGTACAGTGGATGTATAGTACAGGGGGTGTATCCTGTACAGTGGGTATATAGCACGGGGTGTATCCTGTACAGTGGGTGTATAGTACAGGGGGTGTTTCTTGTACAGTGGGTGTATTGTTGTACAGGGGGTGTATCCTGTACAGTGGGTGTATTGTACAGGGGGTGTATCCTGTGCCGTGGGTGCAGGGTGCGACGCGGGAGGCCGTGTGGCCGCCCTCCGGAGAGAACGCTCATAGACTGGCTAGTTTAAGTGAAGTGCACAGACACTCCTGACGGTGATCAAACTATATTTATAAGGACAGTGAATTTTACCACATAGTGATGGTACCTACCGCGGTATCGATGCGAGTATAGTGAATATATGTGCTGTTGAACGTTCCGAGAATATATTTAGTGTTGTTAGTTAAGATACGACTGGGTGCCGAGTTACCGAGTCGCGAGTCGGTCGCTCGGGTGCGACCGGACGATAAGACTTGTATAAGTACACCCTCCTAAATTACGCAAACGTACGTACGCTACGAGAGTTATAAAAGAGAAAAAAGTAATATATATGAGAAGAGATGTTTCTATTGGGTGAAAAAAAGATATTGATATTTATGTTATTTTACCAAAATTAACTGTGCGTTGATTGACATTTTCGATTTATATATTATACATTCATATATGTATGTATATTGTATAATGTATAATGGATACAGTGAAGTCTGCCGACGATCCGTGCCCGCGCCCGGACGTTGTTAATCATTTTGACGTTGATATGTGGTGTAGAATTCAATAAATATTACACAGGCAAAGTTTTTAAAGTGTTTTGTCTTACAATAAACAAAGCGTTCAAATTCTTCAGAAGTAATTTAAAATAGGGCTTTAAGCCGGGTCTCTACTGAAGAAAAAGTGGCTGCAAACCTTAGTGTTATGAACACATGTTGATGGCACGAATCTTCAGAAAAATCTCTTCAACGAAGGAAAATTAGCTAACTTTTGTTACCCTGGACATTTTATGTATGAACTCTGCTAGTTCTGAATTCCAAACATCGTTCGATCTTCTTCGTTAAGTTGCGCAGGCGCAGCTCTTAACATTTTTAACTAACAAAGGGCATATTTCACCTAATATTAAAACACATAATTGCGGCAATAATCGGTAAAAAATATGCGACCACGGTTGCCATAATGCTGAGGTCGAATTTTTTAAATCCATGATTATTATACGTATTCAGTGTTCACTTGTGATTCGCAGGACGTTTTACTGAACATAGTGTATTAAAGCTGTATTGGCACAAACTTCAAAACAAAGGTGCAATTTTTTTTTCGAATCGACCAATCTCGTGCCTGTGTAGTCTACATTACATACCCACGCCAGCACACGTATTCTATAAATCAGTGTCTATCATAGAATAATAGCCACTGGCATTTTCTTTTATTCATTGAAGGTTTGCTATGAAATAAAAATAACATTTAGTAGCAAACCTTCAATGGATAAGAAACATAATATGTATGTATGTCTATATTTTTTTGGTAGGCACCGAGTTACAGAATTGTGCAGTTCCGTGTTTGTTCATATAGTTTATGGCTGACGTGTTATCGTGTCCTGTCGATTTTAGTTACGACTCCATGTTCCATTGCCATCGCCCGCGTCCCTCGATTTAACGAATGCGGGTCCATTCACACACGTCGGAAATAGGCTGAAGCAGTACCATGAATATTAGCGGTGCACCTTTATAGTGTACCGCTAATGTAGCAAAGAAATTATGAAACCTCGAATGGATACCAATGTCACCAGCTACATCTGTTATTTTTTTTGACGTCACGGTTTGTATTGGCGTGAATGTGACCGGCGTGTGTGATTACACCCTAATTTATAATTTATTGCTGTGATTACATTTATACATGTTGGCGTATCTTAGGTAGTCTGACATAAGTGTGTCTTATTACATTTAGATGTTCTATTGTCGCGGTAGCTTTCATAAAAGTATCACCAGCCTGCTGAATTGTCATCAGCAGCAAATTTTATGCTCTGATTGGCAGAGAAAAATGCGAACAGCAAAGTCAGCCAATCAGACTGCATAGAATTTGTTGCAAATTACTATTATGAAGTATACATTTTTCGACAATCAGTGAGCAAGTTTTCATTTCGAGTGTTTTTGATAGTTCAAAGTGTGTATCTGTATATACAGGGTGATTCATTTTCTCCTATGATCACACTGCCCTGAGTCGATTTTACTTTGTATTTGGGGTCACACAAACAAAATTTTGCTCCAACGCTATAGCTTCAAATTTAATAACTAAAATAAGTTCGATATTTTGTAAATGAGTTTTCTAAAAAGTCATAAATATTATGTGTGTATTTATTTTACAGTGCACGTTTAAAACCGAACCGAATCTCTCTAAATATAAAAGCAATGATATTATGAAAAACTTGCGAATGACTGCATTTAAGGGTTTTTGTGTCAACTATATCAAAACCGATATTCAAGGCCTGTTTGACTAGGCAAGTGATTTTGTCACTTTTTCTATCTAGTGATAAATACAAAACTTGTACCTACATAATCTGTCTTAACACTTA
Organism: Coenonympha glycerion; assembly: GCA_963855885.1. Taxonomy (NCBI): domain Eukaryota; kingdom Metazoa; phylum Arthropoda; class Insecta; order Lepidoptera; family Nymphalidae; genus Coenonympha; species Coenonympha glycerion. The sequence continues at coordinate 7,059,095 of OY979628.1, forward strand.
TTCGAAGGTGATGTAATAGGCCCTTTGAGCAGTGCTGAGTGCATTACGAGTATGTCCAACGCAATTTAAATCTGTAGTAACTCTATTGAAACAGGTATTCTCTTTTTGAATCGTTTAAATTATTAAAATTTAAAGTATATATGAGATGAAGATGGTGATAAATATTATGAACGTCATTTGTTCATTTGTTTGTCATATTGTTAATTATTTAGCGAGATTCGGCCCGGAGCTCTAGCCATATGACATTGCGATCATACATTGCATAGATGGAATGCAAATGGCACGAAATTAATTTTATTTCATCTGTCACGTTATTAATTTAGTGATCATTTTTATTTATCGGATCGCAATGTCATATGGCTTTAGCTCCCGTCAGCTTTCTCTACGTTCATGTATTCAACTGTATATTAGTTCTGTCACAGATTCGGTCCATTACCGTACCCTATACAGGATAATTTTCGTGCCGTGTTATGCAATTCAATGTACGGTACCGTAGGTCGTCGTAGGCAATAATGTACAGGTTCGTAGGTAATACAAACAAAATAGATTAAACGTGTCACGTATAAAATTGTTCTTAAACTAGATTTGGGGACAGATTTGGATGAGTCCAATTTATGTCCGTTGATGATCGCAGACTTCACACACTTGTAATAATAATATGTAATATAAACAATAGGTATGTTATGTACATATAATTGCATCGTTGTATTGCGCGTATGTTCAGGCAGCTGTTATGTAGGTATGATGTTAGAGGTATAGTCCCCACACTTCGATTTTATTTATAATCCGTCTTTTGTAAATATTTGTTTGTTTTTTCGTTAACTTAAAGGGCTTGTTGAATTGCTTATTACAAAATATCTAAGGGATAGCAGTCTGTATCAAAATACAGACGTTTAAAAGCTTTGGTAATCGCCATCTTGAATTTTATGTCGCCATCTTAAATTTTCCGGCGCCATCTTGAATTTTATATAATATGCTCTAGTTCTGGAGCATATGAATTTCGATAGGTTTGATACAGGAATCTCTAATTAGCAAGCAATGACGCAGGCCTTTTTCCTTGTACATAAAAGTAAGTACAATCCAAATTAATGGCAGCTGATTTGTATTTATTGAACTTTTTGGCCGAGCTTACTATGTACTTTTATGGGAACAATATTGGCATAGACTTAAAGGTTAACGAATAGTAGACATGCGCGCAATGTGACGTATAACTAAATAATTTATGAAAAAGCAAATCTGTCCCCAACTGTAATACTATATAAGAGAATTCATATAAAAACCAGTTAGCTAACACAATCCCATTTTGATAAACAAACTGCCCAAATAAACACAAATTTATTACACATACGAAATGCCTTATTTCGCGTTACCTGTTACTGTGTACCTACATTGTTGAATGGAATGTCATATAGTATATAGAACCCTAAAATTAATCGATCTCAATTACAGTAAGCGTTGTTGATGCATAAATTAAGCGAGTTTTTTTTTGTTTATCACCGGGCAATAATAAAATGATAACGCGAAGAAAATTTCCGCAATGTCTTCTTGACTTGTGCAATGTCGTTCGCACTAAAAACGTTACGAACGTTAGATGTTCGATCTGATTCTCTATGACATTAATTGGAAACATTGCTCACATGGGCCTTATGAAAATTGCGCATACGTCAAAATTCCACCACCGTTTGCACAGCAAGAAGAGACTTAATATTGCAGCAGCTATTTTTTTGACAGAAAAATTTCGTGGACAAAAAATTTTTGGAGTTACGCAAATTAAAGAGCGATATACGAGTATTTGTAAAATTACCACACGGGTAACGACCCAGATTACGCTTACGGCTCGTGTGCGAAGGGGGTAACTCTTCTTGGTTAAAATGTGGGAAATGCTGGTGAAACTAAGTAACGGAGGATATTTTAATAAGGTCATAGAGAATTAGAGGCCCAGTGCATTATCGCGGAGGGCCGTGGGACACCAGTAGCGAACGCTCGTGTGCATCACTCGCCGCTAGCCTGTTCTTCACCATCCATTAACATTAACGCGGTTAAGATATAAATATAAGTCTCTGTCTGGTGCATGTTGAATGTGTCTTCTTTACATGCCACTGAGTGTGTTGTAAGTTTACATGATACGTATGCCTGAGGTTTTTGGAAACATTTCTTAATGTACGTATTAAAGATTCAGTGTGACACGACCCGAGCTGGCACCGCGGGCCGCGCGCTAGTCCGCTTGTATTGCATCTTTTCGAACTTGTATATAATTTTATTGTAGCGGTAGGCGATTTCTAAAATAGTTAACAAAGCACAAACGTCACTGGAGTGTCTTACGTGTCTCCGCCGTACGAGGGGCGCATTGACAACACACACTGCCATTATGCGAATGTTCATGTGTTGGTATGATTGTGGTCATAGCGAGTTTTATATGACACCTTTAAGTATCTAGGATTATGTCTAGGAGCGTTAGGGATAACCGTCACGAGTAACTTTACGCTATGATACGATGCCTTAAAATTGAGATGCGCCAGCGCCGCGAAGCGCGAAGGTATCTTTTGACAACGCGCGATTGAGACGAGGGACGAAAACGCGTCCAAGTGTAACACGATATCTATAACTACTATTGTGTAACTCTAACATTTGTTGAGCTCGCCGGTTTGCTGCTCTCCTGTCTCCATCGCCCGTTCTGAGCGTACCTTCATAGCCCGTATATTTTGCATCTCAAGTTTGTGACAAATATAACTGCCATTCGATAAGTAAATTGTTATACATCATTCGACGCGTAGGGATTCATAACGGATAGCTTCATAGTTTACGGCATCCGTCGGTGCACAGCCGGTCGTATTTGATACATATTATTCAATTTCGAAATTGTAATAGATTTATTAAGTACGTAATAATCTCACACGGAGAAATTAATAAGTAAATACCCTAATATAATTTGTGTCTTTAGCTGATAATGGAATATTAGTACGAAAATAAGTTTATATCGCTCGAAGAGGCGCGGCGCTCGCATGTCGCACCGTGGCGTTCGCGCGGCGGACTACGCCGCGCTCGCGTTACGCGCTGTATGCGATGCGTCCGCGGTACAAGCGGTGAGCAGGGCCGGGACGAGAGACGAGAATACGAGAGTCGACAAGACTGCAAGCGGATGGGTTGGTTGGTTGGATGGTGCGCTGTCACAACCGGTTGCCCTTTGCCTTTATCTCTATCTATTTATTTACGTATCGGATGCGAGTATACAAGCGACAACGGGGCACGTCCAGTCGCGAGGCGGATATACCTTGTACATAGATACTTTAGATTCTATTGGTCATATGTTCGACATATGTTTAATTTTATTCATCTAAGAAAGTACAGATGGCTGTTGTTATTTTTATATTATTTGGGTAGAAGTATATTTTTTTTGTAAATGACCTCTGTATTTATCTTTTCTAAGCTTTGTAAGCCGTAGGGACTTAGAACTAATATACGAGCTACGAACATTGTGATTGAGACTAATGGATTACATTGAATTTGTATTTACTGAGATATTTTAGTTCTGCGTATACATATTAATTAATTATTATTATTAATAATAATAATTGTTCGTTTGGACAAATTTTTCTTAATAATTTTTTTGTTACTTCAGAGTGCAATATGTACAAATATTTACATATAAAATAATAAATGTACAGTAATTTTTTTAGTTTTTAATGTGTCAACGCAATATCTTTCGCTATTCATTTGTTGAATGTACACCGGAAAGCATAATAAGTTATATATCACAAGAGTGCCAAGCGCGAGCGGCTCACTCCCTCTGTCGTGTTTTTCTAATACTTAGCGATTAATTATACATAGGACGGACTAGGTGATCTTTGTATTTAAATTTGCTAATTTTTTGTAGCAGATTAGATTTGTTTACTCTGATAAGATGAATAATGTACATTATGAATTGATTTTAAAGTGATTTACTTAGTTGTTATTTAGTGACGAATTTTTCTTAGGTGTAACTGGCGGCCTCGAGGCCTGTCACTGATACCAGTGTGATTTGTGCAATGTCCATTAGCAAAATTGTGTACATACATAGTGCGCCGCCCGGCGTGCCCTGCCTCGCCATACATCCACTTCACAGGGAGCTCCACAGACAAACATTCATTTATTAATATTTATATCTCAACAAAGGTAATCTTCATTTTAAAAGTCGCATTTAAATCTATGTATTTGAAAATATTGGGAGATAGTCCTATATAATATATAGTGCATCAATACAGATATGTTACACTATTATTTATTTATTCACATTTTTTTTGTGGTAGTTTGGTTCTTTGAAATTTCAAATTGGTTATGCAATAGACATTATTGGACTCAAATGTTGCGCGAAATATTTATCAACATGGACTACAAGCATACATTCTTAGAGACATCTTCCGTAGGAGTCAAATGTTTTAGAATTCAATTTAGTCATTTCATAATTAATTGTGATTTCTGACCAATTTCTGCATTACCATGATTTTCTTGTATTCGTATACTTTAATTTATATCCTGTCTGTGTGTTTCCTGTGAAGGTGCGGGTGTTCTACCCCCAATTGATCTAGTGCCACGGCGAATGATATAATACGATAATGGAAGGCTGATTTTTCAAGTTCAGAACCCATTCCGATTGTATGGAAATGTTTCTATTGCAAACAATAATTTCTCAATTCGTTAATGTCCGCCATTATTACTATACATAATATAACTTATTCCTTTCCTCAATACTTTGCCTTAGAAACCTTTGTTATGTATAATTTAACAGCGGTGAAACGAGCTAGATATAGGGAACAGACATGACGATATGTTAAAATTTTAGAGTCAACTTTTATAAAAGATAAAAAACTACAAAACAAACGTGAAAAGGTGTGTACAAAACGAGGAAATTTGTATGAAACATTGTTACGCGAATAAACTTACACCTCAATATAAAAATATTATTGTCTTTTATTTTTAAACCCCTGAACAGTTATTGGTATTACAAAGTTATGGCATTAGGCGAATTATTACGGGAAATATTTGGTTTTTCGGAAGTAAAAAGAGAAAACAATAATAGGCTTATGGCAGTAAAATTACTCCACATGTTTATAAAGTGTCCATTTAAAGCAACTTGGAAAGAAAAGAAAAAAGAGTTTGAAGTGGTCGACCCTCGGACCAATTTTCTTTATTGGACATATTTAAGCAAAGGTTTTTATATAAACAACAAGTTCATACTTACATACCCGCAATTTTCCTGCCGTAAACCTAATATAGGCAAACTTGGGAAAACCAAATAAAGTTTGAATTTCGCGGGCGGGAGATATTTCGTGTTTGAGCCTTGAAGCTATGAATAACAAATAGCGATTCTTCACCTCGTTACAACTCTTTTTTTACAGCCCTACATGACACTATTCTAGAATGGAGTTAAAGTTGACTATATAATATCGCAACTCTTGGCTAATTACTTTGGCAATATAGAACTCGTATTCACTAGGGATAACTCATGATGTTATTGTTCACGGTTAAATCGAGTATTTACATTGCAACAAAAGCACATACTTCAATAACTCTGTAAAGTTTTTAGAAAGAAGCACTTATGTAAACCCAGTGCGAGGTGTCTTTTAGGTATGTAAGAGTTAGTGCTTTAGAAATAAGGAAAATAATCAGAAAATTAAGTAGTGCAAAAGCATCTGGTTTTGATAAGATCAGGGTGCAAGATATAAAGTTTGTTGCAGATCGGTTGAGCAGAGGAGTTAAAAAAGGCTATTATACGTCCAATTTATAAAGGGGGAAATCATCTTGAATACACAAATTATAGGCCGATAGCCATATTATCTGTAATTAATAAAGTAGTGGAAAAAGTGGTGGTTGGTCAGGTATCACGTTTCTTAGAAAGACATAACATATTAACAGACGCGCAGCACGGGTTTAGGAAAGGACGAAGTACCGTGACAGCTCTTTCTCAGTTTGCTGACGAAATCAATAGCTATTTAAAGTCTTTTCAACGAAACGCGAGACCAGACGTGAACAAAAGCCGATCATTTAGTAGTAGCGACGACGGAACAAACAAAATATGACTATCTCTTTCTATCTTGTTTGTTTGCTATCTGCCGCACCGCTCACGACTTTCGCTTTCAAGGTCAAAGCATGTCATGGGGGTTATCGTAAACATTTGGATAATATTTTATATTTTATTTTGTTCCCCTAATCATAAACCTAGAATAAATATTTTAATTGACGCGTGATATTGACGTGTCACTTGTCTCAACATTCGAAGCGATTGTATAGAATAGCGTCCATTCGCGTGGATGGCGTGGCGCTGCATGACCTGACGTGCCACTCAGCGTGCTTCTAGTGAGGCACTGAAGTGGCGCGTAACACGAAACTTTCACTTATGTTAAATCTAGTTTCAAGATATCATTAAAAAAATTCAAACAATACGATATTATTGTCAAAACATAAATTTATTTTAAATTTGAAAAATTAGTATAAAGTCTTTTCAACGAAACGCGAGACCAGACGTAAACAAAAGCCGATCATTTAGTAGTAGCGACGACGGAACAAACAAAATATGACTATCTCTTTCTATCTTGTTTGTTTGCTATCTGCCGCACCGCTCACGACTTTCGCTTTCAAGGTCAAAGCATGTCATGGGGGTTATCGTAAACATTTGGATAATATTTTATATTTTATTTTGTTCCCCTAATCATAAACCTAGAATAAATATTTTAATTGACGCGTGATATTGACGTGTCACTTGTCTCAACATTCGAAGCGATTGTATAGAATAGCGTCCATTCGCGTGGATGGCGTGGCGCTGCATGACCTGACGTGCCACTCAGCGTGCTTCTAGTGAGGCACTGAAGTGGCGCGTAACACGAAACTTTCACTTATGTTAAATCTAGTTTCAAGATATCATTAAAAAATTCAAACAATACGATATTATTGTCAAAACATAAATTTATTTTAAATTTGAAAAATTAGTATACGTTAAAAAGGTTGCGCAACCCTGCTTAAGCGAATGACCTGGCAGTCGGTTTGTTTACGTCTGGTATCGCTCGAGATTGAATAGACTTTACGTTAAAAAGGTTGCGCAACCCTGCTTAAGCGAATGACCTGGCAGTCGGTTTGTTTACGTCTGGTATCGCTCGAGATTGAATAGACTTTTTTAATACAGTTGCTCAAAAAGTGGCGTATTGCAGGGACGTATAGCGTTCGGGATGTGGGCTATTACATACTCGTGCTTTTTTTTTACCTTTCCCGAACTCGTGCGTTATCTTTCCCAACTGTCAAAATAATGTCTATTAAAAAGAAAAACCAACCATGAAGTTTTTACTAAAAAAATTCATAGAAGTTTTCATGATTCATGCAAATACGTATATTTCTAAAAAGAAGCTACTAATTTGTTTCAATATCAGATTTGATTGAATGAGTTTGGTTAGGTTTCATTTCATCTCATTAAACTTCATTTTCATTTCATATCAATAAAAAAAATTCTACTGAAGACTTGGCTGTATGGGCATAGTTCCCTTTGCGTACCAGAATATTATTTAGTCTATGACCAAATTTTTTTTTATTTTTTTTTAAAAATCAGAATGGGTGAAGAAAAAAAAAACTGCTTATATTCTACGGTTGGCGGCATTTTTCAGAAATTTTCTTTGCGAGTTTAGTTGTTTGTTGCACAAAATGCTTCCGAGAACATTTTACCGGAAAAGTCAAAAAGTCGCTACATATCTACATACGACGAATTTATTGCGTGGAGAGAAGAGAAAAAAGCAAATATTTTTTCAGAAAATGTTAAGTTAGTTGAGTTTATTGTCTTTTTATTATTTTATTAAATTGCTTCATTTTTTCGCAACTGTATTAAAAATAATCGTTCAGTACACGTGCGGAACCGTCATTGCAACTTGTTCCGACTGTCAACCCTCGCTTTCGGCTGCGCCTCGGCTCGGGTAGACATTTGTCGGAACTCTTTGCAATAACAGCCTTTCCGCACTTGTAATGAAACATACTATAGATAGTGGGAAGCAAGTCATAGCTCTGTTTATAGACTACAAGAAGGCTTTTGACACATTAGATAAAGAGGTGTTGCTACTAGCCAGTAGCCATGCAAGAGTGTGGCATCGCAGGCCCGACAAACGAGTGGTTCCGCAATTACCTATCAGACCGAACTATACGCACCTCCGTTGATGAGACTACGGGTGACGAGTGGAGCGTTACCTCAGGTGTGCCGACTGGCTCAGTATATGGGCCAGTGGGCTACCTGATTCTTGTTAATAGTGTGGTAAACGTTATCAAGAGGTGTCGAGTATATATGTATGCAGATGACATGTGCTTGTTGTTCGGCTCGAAAGATGTGAGCGAGGCGCGCGAAAATATTCAGTCAGATTTTGAAAATGTAATGAAATGGGCTCATGACAATGGCATCATTATTAACCCTTAATTACTCGCATGGGGTCAAAGCATTTTCGGATTAAAAAATGAAGCATTTGGCGTGGCCCAATTCCCCCCGCACCCTCAATAGCTTCATATCACACGTCTAAGTTCGTATTTTAGTGGTGACTAAGTTAAAGGAGTAAAGTATCTAAAGGGGTAAAACAGGGAGATCCGCTGTCCCCAAAAATATTTAACGCCGTTTTAGAACACATATTCCGAAAATTAAATTGGAACGAACGAGGAATAAAAATTGACGGCAAGTATTTAAATAATTTGAGATTCGCAGATGATCTAGTACTGCTATCGGAGAATGCTATCGAATTAGAAACCATGGCAAATGAATTACTATCCGAAAGTAAAAAGGCTGGTCTTGAGATGAATATAGAAAAAACAAAGGCAATGACAAACGGACCTCAAGCATGCATAAAAATAAATAACTCAAAACTAGAATACGTTAACGAATATATTTACCTAGGAGAAATTGTTTCAATGGAAGATTCAACAAAAAAGAAAATAGAACGCCGTATTACAAAAGGTTGGAACAGATACTGGATGCTTAAAGAAATCATGAAATCTAAAGAAATGCCAATCGAATGTAAACAAAAAGTATTCGACAGTTGCGTACTGCCCGTTCTAACCTATGGTTGCCAAACCTGGGGTTTGACAAAAAAATTGGAACAACAACTGGCAGTATGTCAACGTTCCATGGAACGCAGTATGTTAGGAATTAAAAGGATTCATAAGATAAGAAATGAGGACATAAGAAAAAAAAACTAAGGTAGTGGATGTAAGTGGAAAAATTAGAAAACTCAAATGGAGATGGGCCGGACATGTCTGTAGGGAGGCACAGGACAAATGGGCAAAAAGAGTCACTGAGTGGTACCCTAGAGACGGCAAACGATCTAGAGGGAGACAAAAAATACGTTGGAGTGACGACTTTGTTAAACTCATCGCATGGCAAAGGCTAACGAAAGATAAAAAAGTATGGAAAGGACTGGAGGAGGCCTTCGTCCAAACGGGCGTACTGAAAAAGTATAATATAAAAAAGAAACAAATAAAAACAAAAATTGTAAATAGGATAGTTTAATTAATCATCATAAGTTTATTTTTTGTTTCTTTTCTTTTTATTTATGTTACCTAGTATAAGTTAATAATGTAAGATTCAGTAAATAAAGGCTATATTATTATATTATTATTATTATTAAGTTAAAGGAGTGGAAGGATCCGTCTCTGCGCTCTTGAGCGGTGACCCCGTGCGAGTAATTACGTTACTTTTTTGGAAGAGGTAAGTTTTTTATTTTGTGTATTTTTTTTGTGTATTATGAATTATGTTTGTAGTATTGTATGTTCAGTGAATAAATATTTGTTATAAATAAGTTTTATACATCTTTATACAATGAAATTATCCAAAAATTCCGTTTTACTAAGAGTTTTGTATTTTTATTCAAAGTTAGTCAAGGATAGGAAATAAAAGCAAATGGCAAATTGTTTGGAAGAGACTTCTGATGAGAAGAAGTTGGAGGGTAAGGTTCTGAGCCAGAGTTAGACGTGATAGAACAAAGTAATCTACCATACATCAGCTGCAGCTGCAGCTCATATCGACCCAGCCTCAACTGGCAAGAAGAAGGAACCTTGATTCAACAGCACTCAAGGAGGAATGGACACCAATGATCACTTGTGTGGTATGTGGTGGTGTGGTATGTGGTGGTGTGGTGGTGGTAGGGAGGCGAACTTAACGATGGCCGTTAGCCATTTTCTTTCATCTGATAAATGTTTCAGGCATAAATGCCCTCATTGTGCAATTTGTTAATTATTTTAGTTTAACTTGTTTAATTAGTTAGTAATTCATGTTATTATTTATAGATATTACAGAATAAACAAAGCATTTTAATAATAAAATGTTTCATTTCAATATATATATTAAAAACTACTCATACTATTTGGGGTCACCTGTGACCCCATGCGAGCAGTTATGTAATATTCTTTGTGCGAGTAATTAAGGGTTAATATGGAAAAAACAAAATGCATGCATATATACTCGCCCTACAATAAACGCGCTAAAGCAGTTCAATACAACGATATAGGTATTGTAGGCCACAACTACGAATGGCTACATAGGTCTAAGAACTCTTGTATATGTCAGAGTCTTAAGTATGTAGAAAGTTACAAATATTTAGGGCTGCGAATTGATAAACACTTCAATTTCAAATCTCACATAGGGGTAGTGTGCAATAGACTCCGGTCATTACTGGGAAAGTTCTTTCATCTTGACCGCGTGCTAAGCAAATGTACTAAACTAGTAGTATACTACGCGCTAGCAGACTCAGTAATTAACTATGGCCTCAGTGTTTACGGCAGAACATTCAGCACCTAAGTACCTAAATGAAATAAAAAAGTTACAAATTAGACTGTTAAAACACATTATAGGGAAAAAAGAGAAGGAAAAGTATAAAGGGAATTATGACAACATTTTTGAAGATCTTAAGATATTACCAATACATAATAAAGTAAATTATCTCATAGCTAAGGAAAATTATTATTTGGAAAACTATAAAACTTTTATTAATTAGACGCATAATATTCATGTAAAAAGAGCGCGTTCTCGCCAACAAACTGGTAGCCCAGTTTGGCGAGATTTTGTAAATGTCATTTATGCTTGTATTTTTTGACTTAAATAAATTAAAAAAAAAATAGGTACTTAAGTCGAAAAATTAGTAGAGCGTGCAACTTCTACTGAGTCTCCTCTCAAATTGGGATAGATTGACCATGGCCGCAGTGTCATGGCTCTAAGTAGTTAGCGGGCCAAAAAAAAACATATTATTATAACCTACATAGGACCCGGTGGACCACGTGGCAAATTGTCAATTTATTAGAGGAAAAAACCGAAGTTCAAGTAGAACTCACACGCGTTTTGCCCGCCCGACCATCCGGAGTCTTACATGGAGCGTGATCATAACTCAGTTTTGCGCTTCAATTTTAGGCTTTTTCTTTCCCGTGTCTCAGAGTAAGTTAGACAATTCATCAATTGGTCATCATGTCTACAAAAACACAAGCTGCTATTTTGGCTAAACATGTAAACACACACACTGGTAAACAGCAACATCTTGCACCATCAACACCGGCACAGGCAGAACATAGCAGCTCCGGCGGATTTTCTTGGATTTGTAATTATACTGATAGGTTCTTGGTTCTTACTTTCCTTTAGTCGGGGAGTTTTAAAAATATTATTTAATCCTTTTTCAATTTCAAGTCTATAAGAGTCGTGGGTGTTTAATTTTTTTTTAATTTTCCACTTGCGTATCTAAAATTGCGGTTACACGTCAATCGACAGCGAAGAGGCAAGGGAGTTTCGAACCACGAGCTTGCAAATGTGATGTGATGATCTAACTGCTTAGTCATGGTCGGATAATTGCGCCTGAGATGAGATCTTCCCATATGCGTGTACAATACCTAAATTAATAATATTATCTACTGAAGCAAAGCGAACGTGAACTCGAGTTAGCCACTTTATTTTCCTGTTTCTCGTCAAGTGAATCTTCTTAGTTTTATTAGCTTCACTCAAGTTCACGACAACGCTCTATCCACACGTATATTGTATTATTTAGCATAAAACGTATGAGTGCGAAAACAATGTTTTCTTATAATTTTTTATTCGTTTTCATCCTTGTGCAGTATTTAGCACATTTAACTTGTAAGTTATTAAGTGTTGTGATATTGTAATCTTTCGTTCAGTATACCTATTCAGAGATAGGGTATGAATTCTGTGAATTCCTTTGTTCGACCGATTTAAATATGAGTGAATTTATTAAATTAAAAATATAATTCAAATGTCAAGTAGGTTAAAGTTTTTGCTTGTGTTTACGTGTTTAAGATTCCCAACCAAATGTGAAGTTCTTTCGGAGGGATTACGTTTATTTGGAGGTGACGAGAGCTTTCTACAAGATCCAAACGATCCACAAGACGTGGGACGAAGCAAGAGCGAAATGCGAGATGGAGGGAGCCAGGCTGTTCTACCCTGATAACGAGGACGAGGTGACAGCGGTTATAGAGCACTGGAACAAGACTCAACCATTCAGCTGGATATTCATCGGAGTATCCACACCTAATGTTCAAGAAGTGTTTGAAACTGTTGATGGTAAGTAATTAAGTACCAAAATAAAAAAAAAACCTGAATGTCGTGGAACACTCGGTTGAGAACAAAGTTTGTAATAATAGGTACCTAAAACAAAACTCCATTTTAAATATTAACTTCATATCGATTTTTAAAAGTATGACCCGCAAAAGATGAATAATTTGAAATATGACGGGAGTTTCTAATTTTTACTCCTTCGTGCCACCGTCCGAAAAAAAAATTCTAGCTTCCCGACAAACGTCATTTTGCCTCTTAATAATTTGTCTCTTAGAGGGTGAAAAATTGTTTACGTCCTATTCTCAGACCGAGGTTATGAAATACACAAATAAAGTGATAATAAAGATTCCGACGATTTGAGAACCTCCTCCTTTTTTTGAAGTCGGTTAAAAACGGTCAAGCCGTTTCGGAGAAGTTACAAACAATGTATATTATGTACAATTTTATACATTTATTTTTTGTTGTTTGTTTTTTTATATCTGCTATGAAAAGATCTTTATCGTCGTCTCAACAGATAAACCTGGATATTTCAATCCACGATGACGCGCCCCACTCTAACAAAATCGTATATGTTTCATTCGAGTCGTATGGAGTTTGACAGAAAGGGGCGCGTCAACGTGGATTGAAATGTCTATTTGTAGATTTGTAGGTACTGTTGGATATTACTCGTACGGCTACTGAAATGATCGTCAAACAACAATTCCACGCCACCTGAAATCAGGAACTCCCCAAAATACTCCTATGAGCGGCCGAAATCAATTTGAACCTGAAAGTCTGGCCTGTGTACGAATTATAAACTTAACCACTTTTTACTTATTATGTTAAAATGTAAAAAGTGGTTAATAGGACCATCATTTTATTCGAGAGATACGCAGACAAACTTGATCACAAACGAATTCCAATTATTACGCTTTGACGCAAATTAAATGTCCGATTATAAAATATTACTTACGTCAATTCTGTATTCTGAATCCTGCGGTCAATATTTATTAATTGTGTTGTAAATTATTATAAATTATAAGTCAGTCGGTTCAAAACATAGTAACTACAAGAAATAGTAGTTTATGAACGGATGATATAATGTAGAGAGTAGAAGGTATTATAAGCCATCTTAGGACGCGCCAGGGAAGCCCTTCAAACATTATTTCTTGAACTCAGTCACCGTAGCCGAAATCAGCAATGGGTGTAATAGGTAGGGTGGTTGCCCCGAATACCAGCCCTGCCCCTAATACCGGCTGGTATTAATTGTATTTTTTAAATATTGTAAATGGTATTTTTAACTTTTTTCTTCGATAATAAGATTTTTCATGGGGTTGCCTATGAATTTAGTCAGTTAAAAAATATTTGCACCCAGTACTAACTACATTCCAGAATTGGCAATACTGGTACTGGCTGGTCAATTTCAATAGCGAATGAAAACCTGTAGTGAGTGGACGTCAGCCATTTTGCTATTTTTATGCTTAGTTTTGATCCCGCAAAAAGAAGGTTTGTTGCGCATAATTCTGTCTTTTAGCTGTGTAATTAGCATTAGTATGGTAATAAATATATTATTGAATGTATTTCTCAGTCAATTTACAAAATATTTCTTTTCTGTAAGTGGAAATTAATGGGGCTGCAATTAAACGCACTAAATGTACGGAGTACACAATACCAGCCCACCAGGCTGGTATTTGATTTGGCGGATTATCTAATTCCAATCTTGTGGTGTAATTCAGGGGTGCCACTAACTTAACTGAAGAATTATGAATTAAGGACATCATTCAAGTTCGAACTCATTGTAAATCAACGATTTGCACATAAATTATACAATGATATACAGCGGGTCTTGACATGCGTAGTATCTGTGTGTCTGTATGTCCGCCTGTGACATTGTAACGCCCAAACGGCTGTACCGATTTTGATTTAGTTTTTTGATTGAAAGATGACTTAATCGAGAGAATTCTTCAATTACTGAGGGAAGAGAAGGCTAAAAAGGAAGAGGAATTGATCAGAATAAGAGCTGAAGCAGCTGCCAAAAAAGCGAAACAGAAAAAAAAAATCTAAGAAACATTTAAAAGAACCACCTAAAGCAACGCAATATCATAGTGTGAAGAAGATTTAATCTGTGATGTACGAAGGTGGTCACGAAGATGACCTAAAGAATATAGGATGTGACAAATGGCTAAGATGCTTTAACCTTAAATGTACTGCCGTGCCAAAATATCTTTTATGTAAAGAATTCGACCCTTTACAGTTTTATTATAAGTATAGATATAGAAGATAATATGAGTAAATTCGGTCCTGAAGTTCACGACACAAAAACTCAAAATACATAACCCTAGAGAAGGCTGGTATTAGGTACACGAAAAGATGGCATTAGATACAAGGTGGCTGCAATTTGAGCCAATCGGTCTCTTTTTCATTTGTCTTTTTTTTTATTTTATTATTGAGTACACACCCTTAACGTCTACTATAAATCAGAATCTTACTGTAATAACCTGTTGTTTAAAAATATAAGAGATTTATTATAAAGGATTGTTAAAATGCTATGATTGCTTGAAGATAATAAAAGTACTAAAAGGCTGATATTCGGGGCATCCACCCTACCCATAATATAACCCCTAACACTTCATACAACCGCAACCCGCGCTCGCCTAATATCAGCTGTGCTATTCTACAAAATGTCCATGTCCGCGCGGGTGGCGGTGGAATGAAGTGGAAGGGGAAGTCACCGGCAAAGCTTCTGCGAACTGGTAGTATTTTCCTTCACTTCAATCAGATCGATAGAAATGTTCCAGGGCTGCCAATAGCGGAGGTGTACGACCGCTGGGGCCCCGGCGAGCCCAACGACGCGGGTGGCGCGGAGGGCTGCGTGGTGATGCGGCGGGACGGCACGCTCAACGACGACAGCTGCGCCAAGAGGTTCCCCTACATCTGCAAGATGCCCCTCGACTCGCTGCAGTGGAACACCCACTGCAATATTCCTGATCCCGGTAAACACCATGTATGCTTTTATCATTGTGGCAACAAGAATGTGTCCTGCGAAATTCTTTTGTGTTTTTTTCGCGATTTTTAAGCTAATAAGACATAATAACAGGGTTATGGCAGTCGAATTGCGGGAATTCCAGTATCACTGCTTGAAAGTATCGAGTTAAAGCAATTAGTCCGAGATTTGCGAGTTACTCACTTAAAACTCGATACTTGGAATAATTTCCTAGGATAGACATTTTTATGCGAAGATTTTGATATACCTAAACATGTAAAGATGATACTGTCGTTCCCGCAAATTGACCGCCAATAGCCTATTATGTGTAATTAGCGTACAAATTACATAAAACCACGGAAATTTTAAATTTCTCGGGCAGACTCGTTGATTTCGCCTTAATGTACGGATGGTCTGTGGTACTTTAGGTGACCCTCTTATAGCAGTAATTTTGCAGTATTGCTTTTACATTTTCATATGTTTGTATGAAAATTTTAAAACAATACTGCAGCAATACCTACTATTGGAGATGGTGGTACCCTGTGCTGTATTGTTCCTGAAGAACTTCCACTCCATGAAAGAGGCCCGTCATACAAAATGGACCTCTTTGGTTTTTTATCATTTCTATACAGGCCCAATGAGATAAGGCGATCTCGAGGAATTGGAGTAAAATATTTTGAATGTAATTGTTTAGAAAAAAACAATTTCTTTTTGTTGATGACAGTTTAAGCGGATAAATACGAATACAAATGATAAGCTTGTTAAGCATTGGTAGGTACTATGTAATATTTTTTTACGGCAAAAGATAGAAGAGCTAGATTCAAGCCCTTCCTAGCCAGGCCTTTGCCCCTTCCCCTCATTAACTTCGGCTACAGAAATCTTCATACTGAAACGCAATAAAACTTCACGACACAATATCTGACACGTCACACGACCCGTCTTATAGCTTTCTAAGCACATGTAGCATTTGACCTATAAAATTCTATACATGTATACTTACGACATAATATAAATATGTGATGAATTTGATACATCTATTAGATTCAGCATACAACGAACGTCAAGCGGATGAGTTAGGTAGGCACTAGGCATTAGTATTTCTACCGTTTTATATTTTTTGCATAACACGTTTCTTTAGAAGCTCTGAAGTAGAATTTTTTTACACTATAGATACAAGTTAGTACTTGACTGCGATCTCGCCTGATTGTGTGAAGACTGACGCAGCCAAAGTAACTTGGAAGGGGTAAGTAAAGTCACCCCAACGGTTTCTACACAACATCGCACCGGAACGCTTAATCGCTCGGTAGTAAGTCTTTGCTAGTAGGATGGTAACTAGCCACGGCCGAAGCCTCCCACGAGACCAGACCTGAGCCAATTTAGAAATTATAAAATTCCAAAGTGGCCCGTGAAAAAGAATCGAACCTGCGACCTCCCACTCGAATCCGAGCACGTGTACACCGCGCCAGGGAGGTCGTCAAAATACTTAGGTATATAAGTAGGTACTTAACTTACTACTTTAGTTAAGACGTATGTTTGTATAATTTCAAGCGTACGAATTCAGCTCGGAGAGGGGTCGATGCTACAAGTTCCACTTGAACCCTGCGAACTGGTCGGAAGCCTTCAAAGTGTGCGACTCGGAGCAGTCCTACCTGGCCATCATCAACAACGAGGATGAGGCGTCACACCTCGCCAACCTCACCAACAACACTCCCAAAGACAACGTGGAAGAGGACTACTTACGCGGGGCAGTACACCTCGGATTTAAGAAAAACAATAGAATTTGGAAAACTATAAAAGGTAACTTTATATAGAAATTAAAGTATAATGCGTGGAACACTCGGTTGGTACGTAGTTTCTTTTGTAGTATTTTATTCGAGATCCGAAAGAAAAGGACAAAACAGTGAATAACTGTTCCAAAGCTATTAGGTAATTCATGTTTACGAATAAAGGGGTGCTTTTGACATGCGATTTGAAAAGTTGTTCATAAGATACTGATTGAAAAATTCATAGCTTGGCAGTATTAACACTGTGCTGGTGTAGCGAATTTGAGCGCCTGGTACAAATCTTTGAATACTTGGTTCAAACTTCACTGCAGAACAAAACATTTTCTTTGAAATTTTTAATTTATTGAAAATGACGATGCGATTGATGATGATTTGCAAATTGAATGTGCTGGTTACCCAGAAACGAATAAAATTCATAAATTATGGGATTTTCATGATGAAATAAGTCAATTTTCTATAGCCCTCTTCGCCGCACCGTCCGAAAAGGAACTTGATAAAGGTCCTGAGAAAATTCCTCTTTCATTCATTAGTTGACTCATTAGTTGATTATCGCCTAAATCGCCTATCGCATCTTTACTCTTTATACTGTTTATAATTTAAAGATAAGGAAGCCGTCCTCGAAATTTCCGTGAATTTCTAGTTATAATAATTAATAATAATAGGGTATTTGACTCCAATTTTTTTATTACTTTATTATAAAGTAGAATTAAAATAATGACGTGCACTGAAAGAACTAATTAAATCGATCAAATAACAAAAAAGTTATAAGCATTTAAAGATTTGTGATTAGACAGAGATAGCAACATGAAATTGTGACGTCACACCTTATCAATGCCATAGTAGCTTCGTGCGGCTTCATACAAATTTTCGTTTTGCGAGAAAGGGATAGAAGATCCCCTCACTCCAAAGTTTAAACGCCTGTAACTTTGTAAATCTTCGTTGGATTTTAATATTTCTTTCACTGCACGTTATTATTTTTATCCTAGTTTATAATTAAGTAATATTTTTTATCAAATTCAAAAGTAGTGTAAGACCCAATTGTGGGTTACTTAACCATGGGTTTTACAAAACGTCATCGCAAGACCTTGGCGTCTAGTAATGGGTTAAAAACCATTTTGGTTTTTTGAATTACAAGGGAATTACCAAGTTGCGGTTTTATGAAAATTTAGTCCCTGGCGGTTTCTTATATAACTTTCTCAATCATGATTAACTTTTACCGTTGAATTAAGACTGCAATCAAAATCTACTCAGTATAAAGTTAATATCTGTTGTGAAAGGATTATGTGGAAAAGTCTATGATTTTTCACATAATCCTTAGTAACTTATAAAAAAACACAACCTTTTGGTTTTAAAATCCGTGGGTTGTGTAATCAGCCACTGCCGTAGCATCACTAGATCAGAGTTTATCATAAAAATAACAACAGTAAATTATAAAACGCAAATCTTTACTGTGATTGGAAATCCTTGAACCAATGAACATGTAACCTGTACTAACTTGGAAGGATAAAAATATAATCTCTAACGGTTTTGCACAGCATCGCTTCGGAACGCTAAGTCTTTGCTGGGCTCCATCACTATCCACCATAAATCCTATCTTTCCCTTTTTTACAGGATCAACATTAAAAGAGAGCGGTTATTCAAAATGGGGACGCGGCCAACCTGATGGTGGGGAGAAGGAGAACTGCGGCTCGATGTTCTACAACGGACATCTCAATGACATCAGCTGCAGCACTAACCTGTTTTTCATCTGTGAACATGAGATTGATATACTTAGCTCAGACTATATCCTGAGGTTCGGCGAAATTTTTAAACCGATTAAACCATAAGCATGGAATGTTGGGACACACCTTAGCATGCCGAAACAAAAACGGAGTGCCGAAACTTGCCGACACTCAAGCCGAATGTTCGGTGAGATTTTAATAGATAGCATGATTTTTTTAGTAAGCTTGAAGTGTTTTTATAAAGACTGACATACAAGGTATAATTTAATAATAAATAATTCAAGGACTTATTTATTATTCATACAATATTTTAAGGTGCCATAAATAAATAAAAATACTCAATTTAAACAATTTTTGCCTTAATTTTTTTACTAACTTTCTTGCATGAAAAACTAAATTAATTACGACAAAACCGATATTTTTGACAAATAAATGTTACAAGCACAGGTTACTAGTCTTCTCGAATTAAGATGTAGCTTTTAGCTAAGAGTACCCAGTTCCTACCGAATACACAAACCTTACTGTAAAAAAATCAATGTGTGGGAATAGAAATTCGAACCTAGATACCCTTTGATTTCCTTAAGTGTTGGGACACATCTACGTAATTTAAGTTAAGCTCCATAAGCTCGTAATATTTTTTCATTATTAACCTAAACAATGACTGAATTAACGTCGTATTCGGCATAGCGCTGCGTCAAGCGACTATATGTTGACGCGCGTTTTCGAAATATTTTGCGTAGCTCATGCGACAAGTTACAGGTCGCGCAGTGATTTAAGATCGCTCGGTAAAAGTAGAAGGGGTATGCGCAGTATTCAATTCTTAGGTCTAAACGGAGGGGTGAGGGGTGAGTGAGTTTGCGGGGCGGGTGCGCCTGAGCGGCGCCACGTCATTGGTTAGTTCACTTCCCGCGCTGTGTTCGCGCGTCTCGGTGTGTCTTGAGTACAGTTGCGCACAGATTGCTTAATTGAAAAAATGTGTAAAAATAAAGTTTTAACACGGCAAGCCCGAAAAATGGTTAATAACGTGAATTGTTACGTGAAAAAGGAAACTGATGAAATCGTGGGTAAGCTAAAGCAAGTAAAAAAAACAAGTGCAGAAGCCGCGACATTATTAGAAAAAATATTGGTAGCACCTATAAATCGTTTACAACTGATTGCAAATCGACCAACCAATGTTGCTGATAAATCGCAAGCAAACACTAGCGTTTTTATTTGCTCAATTACTAATATACGAAATTATAATAAATTATTTCCCTTAGCATTTTTGTGCGTGATTGTACACATGCGCAGATTACCCCCACTACTTTCACCGAGCAATCTTAAACCATCGCGCGACCTGTACGTGACCAAAAGTTTTTTGAACGGCTCATTTAGTGGCAGAACCAAGCTTAGGCATGTCCCTACACTATTGCCAATGATGAGGCTCAATAAGTATAGGTCGAACATATTGTAGTCTTGATAACTTTTGCCACTGATGACCTATTCTGCCACATTTAGTATCTCTTGTTTACATTTGTGCGGACTACTCTGCACTTTAGACAAATCATTACTATATAGGTACTTATACAAAAAAAAAACAAATACTTACCTATGGTTTTTACAAAACAAATACAAAATGTAATAAATTGGATGAGCATACCTACAATGAATTCAATTAAGTGTACCTATTTAGGGTTTAATGGATGTGCATGACAATCGGGTAAATCTATACTTTAAACTTTACTATTATAAAGAGGTAGCGTAACGATGTTTGTGAGTTTGTGCGTTTGTGAGTTTGTGACGTTCTAAGGGGTAATCTCTGGATCTACTGAACCGATTTTCAAAATTCTTTTACCAATAGAAAGCTACGTAATTGACAATTGTGGTGTATCATAGGCTATAAAAATTTCAAAATTAATTACGCATCTTTAAACTTGAATAATGCAATCCAAGTCGTAAAAAAAATTGCTTTCATCGCGTGCGCTGCGGAAACTATTGAGGATAGAACAAAACAATGTTCTACAATATTAAAGAACGTATCAAAATCTGTAAAAAAGTCCGCAATAGCATATGCCTATCTCCTACGGGTAACTCACAATAACTGCTTTTAATGGTAAAATTGTGGTTAAAAAATAAATAATTTTTGTGAAGCTTATTTTATTTAGCTCATATGTGTTAATTTATATGTAGGTATTAATTTATATAATTGTAAATATGTTTTTTAGAACGGAAATTAAATGTAGAATATTTGTGTTTTATTCTATACAGTTTAGTTTCGTCTTCAAAGATATTAGCAAAATAAAAAGGTACGGTTGCGTGCCACCCCGGCGCGGCCGTTGCGTGGCGATAGGTAGGTATGTATAAGTATAGGCAGTATCTATCCGATTGCGTCGCGTTGCGGGGGAAGGGACTCTGGGTATTACGCAGGAGTCAGGACAAACGGGCCGGGACAAACATTTCTAACGCGGAACGGAGTCCGCGGGCACTGCTAGTAATAAATATTTATATTTTACATATTAAAGCAAAATGCATAATTGCAATAGTCTGATAATATCCAATTTTTTTTTTATATCTAAAATATTCATTTACTCTTGTTCTAGGAAATAAGGGAACCCCATGTGGCAGAGCTTAAAATGATATTACCAATAGCGGGTGAAGAAATTGTGAATGTGAATAATGTTATGTTCCTGTACTTAGTAATCTTGCTTTATCAAATAGTTTGTTTGATTACTAGTTTATTTGCTAGCTGTTAGTTCATTTTTTTAAATTATAATTTCTTATCATAGTTTTTAGGCAAATATACGCTTAAATGGTTTCGTCAACCTTTGTTTCTCTACACCCCACATTTTTTGCATAGGTACTTATAAAAAATTCTACTTACGCATGCCTGAAAATTTTATACCCACCTACTGTACCAATACTAGACCACCTTGAAGTTTATACTCACAAATGCAGCTTTTGGATATCATATTTGTATACTTCTCGCGTTTACGGAAATAGTTTTTTATAACAACATATACGTACCAGATAGTTATTATGTAATAGAAATATAATATTATTAATGCAAAAATACGATAACAATTATTTACGTTTATAAAATTACTTAACCTAGGGATCGAACAAAAATAAAATTAAACAAAGTGTTTCTGAGAAAAATGTATCTTTTTTAGAAGGGAAGTAAAAACTTAACTAAGAACTAAAACAAAAAAAAACAAAATCCAAAATAATATATGAATACCAAATGAATAAATGATACAAATACTTTGTAATATTTTATCTCTCCTTTCTTTATTATATTTCTTCCGCAAAGAAACATTTTAAAAGGTTGACGGATGGGCATTAGGGACGTCTGATACCCGGCTGAGTTTGTTGTGGGCGTCTTCTCAATAGCAAGGCGAAATGTAACCGTCGTAAACTTAGTAAATGACTGTTAGTTATTCCTATATTAAACAAGTAAATAAAAATTAAAAAACACGACTTTTCCAAAAAAATAAAGCCTATGTAACTCCGAAATACGAGTATGTAAGGATTTCAACGATATCCCATATTCCCAAATCTATTCAGCTGTTCAAAAGTTATGGTGGAATAAAGAAACTCACATACATACAAACATACATACATGAACCCTAAAAAACATTACACTCATTTTTTGGTACTTAATCCTCTGTAGCTAGACTATCCATATTTTAGAAAATAAAACAAAATGTGTTAGATTTGTAAATTTATTTTATTATGCTGCCCTTAAGTATCTTAAAGTAAAAAAATACATCAATTAAAGCTTATTTAAACCTTATTCGTTATAGCTATACAAATTGTTCATAACACCTACTTACTAAAATAGTACAAGTGAATCATTCGGTCAACTATAACTATTATTTTTACATGCTACTATGGATTAGTATATTTTGTTCATATAGTCAGTCAGTATATTTTCTCCTTCAGACATCCCCAAACACCGCTCTTCCGACCAGCGGCAAGTATCTAACGAAAGGTCCACCGTAAGATAGCAGATTTTTAAGAGGTTCGAACCATATCACCATCCAGTATAACACCAGTAGATAGAAGAACGCAGAGACGAGAAGATCCAACACAAATAATCTGAAACGAGAAAAAGGCTAACATTATAAAAGTCCGGTCAATTATTATCCCTAAAATTAGTGGTAAAGCTACTACAAGTCGCTATAAAGAGCTAAAAGGTAGGGTAGATTCGTGTTATATTATAATTATTTATTTTAACATTTAGAATAGTTATATTATAACTTGAAACGGTGGCTTTTTAGAAGGAAAATATTGAAACATTTTTCAAACACCTTGAGTTTAAAAAAAATCCAAGTACCAAATTGATGGGAACTTTTAAGCATTTCTGCCAATTTTTATATGCTCTATTCGAATTATTTTACCCTCGCATGTCTAAATTGACTAAACTATAAAGATCACGTTAATGTTGTCTAAAGGCGAAAGTGATTTTTTGTTCGTTTGCACGTTGCTACATTGCTTACTGCGTAATCCATTTATCAATTACGCCGTAATGCACCTATGCGTAACAGACAAAGTTCGTGATCGTGTATTAAACAACGTGATTTTTTGCATGAATTCTTCTATTACTCAATCTTCAAATGGTTCGTATACGTTCGAGACATTTAAAAGCACAGTGTTATTGTGTGGAATTCCATGATATGACAAACCTTTGCTTGTAAAAGAGAAGAAGTCTTCAGAAGTCTTTAAAATGCTTTCCAAAAAACCAACTTCAAATGCCACTACAAAGAGTGAAATAATTTTTAATGTAGGTACCTACCTACTAATATACATAATCTAAGGTATCTACACCAATTCGAAGTCGGGCAATGTTTTATACAATCCCTAATAGTCCTTCTTACTTACTTGATGTGCGAAGAAATGACGAAGTCATAGACAATCGCCCGACTTCGAATTGGTGTAGGTACCTTAGATTATGTATATTAGTAGGTAGGTACCTACATTAAAAATTATTTCACTCTTTGTAGTGGCATTTGAAGTTGGTTTTTTGGAAAGCATTTCCCATTTTTATTTTTTACTTTTTTGTGGAAAACAATTAAATGTACAAGGCGTTGTAAAAATACCCAAATCGCTTGAGGTGTGTTCATAAAATCTGAAGAAATCCCTCAATTTCGCCAAGATCCCATCATCAGACCCTGACTTGATGACTTTAGTCATCAAATCAGTATCTGCTAGCAAATGCACCAGTAACTATAAAAAATACCCAACTCGCTTCAAGTATACTATAGCAAAATTTGAAGAGTTTCCTCGATTTCACCAAGATCCCATCATCAGACCCTAACTTGATGACTTTATTCATCAAATCAGTATCTGCTAGCAAATGCACCAGTAACTATAAAAAATACCCAACTCGCTTCAAGTATACTAGCAAAATTTGAAGAGTTCCCTCGATTTCACCAAGATCCCATGATCAGATCCTGACCTGGTGACCATAGAACAACTTGGAAAATATTACTTTTTCAAATAATACCCAAATAGTTTCATGTGTTCATATAAAATTTGAAGAGTTCCCTCGATTTCTCCAGGATCCCATCATCAGATCCTGACCTTATTAAAATGGGACCATCTGGAAACGATACCCTTTTAAACAAAAAAAGATTTTTTCAAATCGGTCCACGCGTCTTCGAGTAATCGGTGAACATACATAGATAAAAAAAAAAAGATTCCGACGAATTGAGAACCTCCTCCTTTTTTTGAAGTCGGTTAAAAAGCTTTACAAGCAAACTTTGCAAGTCAACATCGTTTTTTGAGTAGAGATTGTTGCAATGTCATTTCATCTACATGCGGGGAGTAACGTAATAACCTACGAATTCTTAGCAGTAGGTATTCTATCTTGTACTAGCCCAGTTTAGGTACAATTTTCCGCGCCAGAAAAGTCACATGCTGCTATTAAATTAAAAATAAATACAAAAGTGTTGAATTCAAAATGAATGAAACATTTCTTACATGTTATTCTGCAGCCTCGCTTTGGGTAGATTCTCTAGCTTCTCCTTCAAACAGTACAGTTTGCCTCCAATCATACAGCTCTCTATGTAGGGGCCCACCTCGATGATCTTGAGGTTCATCGGGAAAGTGGCAAAGTCAGTCGGGTTCAGTTTCATAGCCAGCGCTTTGAAGTTGTGCGTGTCGAACCACCACTCGCGTGTTGTGAAATACTGCAGGACCATTAGACCTACTGAGATACGATTCTGTATGCGCACCATGCTGTAAAGATAATGCTCGTTAGTATGGCCTTTTTTTAAATTACAATTATGTGATATGTATCACTTATAATATGCTTAGTCTCTCTCTCTCCACCATGATACAATCCAAGTGCTAGTGGCATATCGAATGGTAAATCATTAATATAAACTAAGAATCGAAATGGACCCAGAATTGGTCGACGCAATGAAATGGTTTAGGCAAATCCCAGTCACGTGTCCTCCATACATTCTTTTACAATTTTTTTATTTTAAATTTCGTTCGAAAGCGATGCAATAACAATCATCAATACATATAATAAATCTGTAGAGGTCGAATTTCTGTACAAATAAAAAAAATGCTAAAAACGGAGTCAGGGGGATGTAAGAAGTGAAATAGAACTAATTAAATTTTTTTTCAAATTTTTTGTTTCTCTGTTTGTCTGTTTATCTGTTTGTCTGTTTGTCTGTCTGTTTGTACGGGCTAATCTTTGGAACGGCTGGACCGATTCCAATGAAATTTTGTGTGGTGGTAGCTTATGTCCCTGGTCAACATATAGGATACTTTTCATCCCGGTAAAATAAAGAGTTCCCGTGGGATAGTTAAACAACTGCAATTAATTTAACAGCTTTGTAAACAACAACTAATGAACTTAATTTAGTAAAATTTGTTATGCTGATACCTTATGTTGCCTCTTTAACAAAATATATATATAGTAAAACTTATTAATCCAATCGAGTTCCCGCGGGAAAGAAAACATTACAAAAACAGTTAGCAGGCGTGTCTTTCAAGTAACGGATTTAAATGAAATTTTATGATCCTACTTTATATATATGCCCGGTTTTCATCCTGAAAAATTTGAGAGCACCCGTGGGATGTTTAAAAAACCTATAGCTACTTATCTACGTAGCACAATCAAAACGGGGTCGAAATATCGACAGTTTAAATCGTCCTATAACAAGATAGCCCGTGCGTAGCAGGAACGGGTTGCTACGTACACAGCAGTGCATCAGAATGCTTAATTACAATATCTGGGCGTTGGTATCATCAATCATCAATCAATCAATACATATAGAAAATCTGTAGAGGTCGAATTTCTGTACAAATAAAAAAAAAGCTAAAAACGGAGTCAGGGGGATGTAAGAAGTGAAATAGAACTAACATTTTTTTTTTTCAAATTTTTTGTTTCTCTGTTTGTCTGTTTATCTGTTTGTCTGTTTGTCTGTCTGTTTGTACGGGCTAATCTTTGGAACGGCTGGACTGATTCCAATGAAATTTTGTGTGGTGGTAGCTTATGTCCCTGGTAAACATATAGGATACTTTTCATCCCGGTAAAATAAAGAGTTCCCGTGGGATAGTTAAACAACTGCAATTAATTTAACAGCTTTGTAAACAACAACTAATGAGCTTAATTTAGTAAAATTTGTTATGCTGATACCTTATGTTGCCTCTTTAACAAAATATATATATAGTAAAACTTATTAATCCAATCGAGCTCCCGCGGGAAAGAAAACATTACAAAAACAGTTAGCAGGCGTCTTTCAAGTAACGGATTTAAATGAAATTTTATGATCCTACTTTTTATATATGCCCGGTCAACATTTAAGATACTTTTCATCCTGAAAAATTTGAGAGCACCCGTGGGATGTTTAAAAAACCTATAGCTACTTATCTACGTAGCACAATCAAAACGGGGTCGAAATATCGACAGTTTAAATCGTCCTATAACAAGATAGCCCGTACGTAGCAGGAACGGGTTGCTACGTACACAGCAGTGCATCAGAATGCTTAATTACAATATCTGGGCGTTGGTATCATCAATCATCAATCAATCAATACATATAGAAAATCTGTAGAGGTCGAATTTCTGTACAAATAAAAAAAAAAAGCTAAAAACGGAGTCAGGGGGATGTAAGAAGTGAAATAGAACTAATATAATTTTTTTTCAAATTTTTTGTTTCTCTGTTTGTCTGTTTATCTGTTTGTCTGTTTGTCTGTCTGTTTGTACGGGCTAATCTTTGGAACGGCTGGACCGATTCCAATGAAATTTTGTGTGGTGGTAGCTTATGTCCCTGGTAAACATATAGGATACTTTTCATCCCGGTAAAATAAAGAGTTCCCGTGGGATAGTTAAAAAACTGCAATTAATTTAACAGCTTTGTAAACAACAACTAATGAACTTAATTTAGTAAAATTTGTTATGCTGATACCTTATGTTGCCTCTTCAACAATATATATATATATATATATATACTAGTAGGGCGCGTGTGTGCGCGGGCCACATGTGGCCCGCGTGCTGTCTTCCCGCCCATTAAGGTATCGCCGACATCTCCATCGCCCATTGAAATCCGATTGGCAGTGAGCTGAAAAAATTACCAAGGAGCACTGTCATGGTTTTAAAGATAGTTAAGGGCAGTTCCATCAAAATAATACGCTGAACCTCATCAGATGAGGTTCAGCGTATTTTTTTGTTCGAACTGCCCTTAACTATCTTTAAAACCATGACAGTGCTTCTCAATCATCATCCAAATCCTAGATCACTATCTCTTCTCATAGTATGTACATTTTCCATGGAAAGATAAATTCCGCCACAGTGAATTTATCTCCATGCATCCCGTAGAACTTGAGATCCTGATCACCTCTTGCTAAGAAACCACTCTCTTATCTTTTAAACTTTCCGAGATAGAACAACACGAAATTAGTATGGCGGCCATCTTAAATCCGCCATTTTGTTTTTTTTTCAGCTCACTGCCAATTGCTTGAAGTTCCGAGTATTTTTTGTTTCAGCAGTCCCCACCTAACTATAATACCTTGCCCATGCTCCTTGACTGTCTTTAAAATCCTCAATCATCACCTCATTCCATATTTTCTCTGGTAGTCTTCCAAAAAACCGCATCAAAGCACTTCATGTTTTACAAATCTTGGTCTCTTCAATATTCCTCATACATTTTCTATGGAAAAAATAAATTCCGCCATTTTGAATTTTTTTTTCTATCCATCGAATAGACCTTCGAGTCCTGATCACTTCTTGTCAAGAAACCATTCTTCCATCTTTTATACTTTCCGAGATATCGGCGAAATTCGAATGGCGGCCATTTTGAATCCGCCATTTTGAAAAAATTTTCAGCTCACTGCCAATTGGATGACGTTTCAAATGACATTTGGTCGAGCACCCCCCACCTATCTCCAATACCCTTGGCTGTGCTCTTCATCCGTCTCCGAAATCCTCAATCATCAGCTCTCTCCATATTTTTGTTCTTAATGATTTTTTCCCTTCTATACGGAATGGTCATTGAAAAAAAAATTTTTCATACAAAATTGTTCAGGAGAGGTGATCAATGAGTCAGTGAGTGAATCAGCACAAGCAGCTATATATATAGTAATATATATAGTAAAACTTATTAATCCAATCGAGCTCCCGCGGGAAAGAAAACATTACAAAAACAGTTAGCAGGCGTCTTTCAAGTAACGGATTTAAATGAAATTTTATGATCCTACTTTATATATATGCCCGCTGAACATTTAAGATACTTTTCATCCTGAAAAATTTGAGAGCACCCGTGGGATGTTTAAAAAAACCTATAGCTACTTATCTACGTAGCACAATCAAAACGGGGTTGAAATATCGACAGTTTAAATCGTCCTTTTGATCGTGCAACTAGGTATAACTATACAAGATAACCCGTACGTAGCAGGAACGGGTTGCTACGTACACAGCAGCGCATCAGAATGCTTAATTACAATATCTGGGCGTTGGTATCATCTCATAATAAGATGTTTGGTTAGTATAGATATTACAATCCACGATGACACGCCCCACTCTGTCTTACTCCATGCGAATTGAGTAACATAAGCGATTTCGACAGAGTGTATAAGTAGAGGAAGACCAAAGAAGATATAGGTAAATTGTGTGAAAGAAGATAGCACGTTGACAGGAGAGATTGGAAGAAGACTCCTTTACGGGTCCATCGAACCCAGGGACCACTCATTTATCTTGGGAAAAATTAAGAAATTCCACGGGAAACATTTTTGTAAAAAAAACGAACTGCACGCGGGCGGAGCCGCGGGCAACAGCTAGTTTTAAAAAATATGGCCAGAGCTGCTGGATAGTCAATATGATGATGTCAAAGTACTTACAATCGTTTCTGTCCAAATATAAGCATCAGAAAATCAATTAAATACGCTGGAACTATGTGGTAGAAGAATACACAGAGCTCGTGTATCAGCTTGTTGTGTCTTATGTTGCCGTTGGGGTACCACAGCGGGCCCTCGAAGGGGTATTTCCTCACTGAAGCCTTCCCCACGTCGAGCACCTCCTTCCACGTCGTGTCTCTGTCGTCGCCAGAGGTCAGATTAAAGACTGGTATCTCTGCTGGCCTGTGAAATGATTTATTTATAATCTTTACTTGTCTTTCTTTTGTCTTTTTTATACTGAAAAGTTGTTTTATTGTCAATTTAATCAAAATTCAAAAAGGTAAGTTTCCAAGATTTTCCATTCAAACACAACGAGGTACAAAATAGGTATGTACTCTATGGAAAGAGTCAAGGGCAAAAGCTCGTCCAAAGCCGACAGAATGTTTTTAATTGAAGTAAGTTTTACTTGGTATAAAGCCTTTTTTTCTGTCGGTAAGTGGAAAATCAAAGATTTCCAAAATTCCAATTATGTGATTAAAATTTTGCACTTTCCATTTTTTGATAAAAGGTTTTACTAATAAAATTACATTTGATTTTCTTGATACTACATCCACAGTTTTGCGCTTGCGATTCCATTTTGATCTGCTGTTTCAATGATTAGAGATTTAACAAAAGCCTTTTCCTATGAAAAACATTTAACAAAAGCCTTTTCATAGGAAAAGGCTTTTGTTAAATGTCTAAACGATTTCAAAAATCTAAATGATGTCTGCTTATAGATACTACAAATCTACTGCGTAGGTACCTCTCAATCTTGGTGTTGATGTAGTAGGGGATGAGGATGATCGCGTTGATGGCGATGTCGACAGGGATGACCTCTGCGTGGTAGTGGCCGTAGCAGTGCATGCTGCGGATGACGCCCTTGCCCGCGCCGATCATCAGCCCCACCGGCCCGTTCAGGTTGTCAACCCAGCCGGGAGTCGGCTCCTTGTGAGCTGGAGTTACTGAAATACAAATACCGGGTTTTCAAGCAGGATGACAAAGGACAAGAAAGTGAGTTAAAATTTCGAAGCTCAAGATACTTATACCACAAAAATATCCTACGCGGACAAAGTTTATTTAAGAGTCTTAAATTAAGACCACCTAGAAACGTCAAAAAATTCAGTTAGAAGTTGAACAACAGAATTAAATTGTCTTATTATCATGTTCAAAATAAGATTACACTGTAACTAAATGTCCTTAGCTTTTTCTGGTTTCTCCACTTAGTTGAGTGATGATGTATCATAGCTTGTCTTCGTGGCTGGATGTAAGCAACCCAAAATGGTGAGGGTTGATGGCTATTCCATCAACGGAACCAGCAATGGATGAGTGAAATTTGAGCATCCACTGAGTCGTACGACGAATTGCTTAGAAGCAAAAGAGGGTCAACAAACCTATGCTCGGCCGCACCACCACCGTGGGCAGTTCCGAGTAGCTCTCTTTCACCAGCGCTTCAGCCAGCCTCTTGGAGTACGTGTAAGAGTTGGGATGCAACTGCATCAAGGAAGGCGCCAGTATGTTGAGCTGCTCGTCTGTCAGCCAGCTCGCCGCTCGCAGTACTTCATGCGGATTTGTAGGAGGGTCGTGCACCTATACGTTAATAGTACATTGTGATACAAGGTTGGAAAGTAGGTTTTTGCAAACGAGCTGACATTAACAAGCCCTAGCCGAAGGCGAGGGTTTTTAATGTCACGAGTTTGCAAAAACCTATACACCCGTGTATCACACGACGTTTTTCAATACAGTTGTGAGAATTAGTAAAAAAACAAATCAAAGAGATAATATGTTTGCTCAAGATTTTGGGGGCTAATTTCCATCTTGTTTGGTTTTTACCTTAAATAAAATATCGAAGATCGAAATCGAAGGCGACTTCGAATTCGCAATCGAAAAGATAAAAGGTAAAAGATAAAAGATAAAAGATAAAAGATAAAAGATAAAAATAAAAATAAAAGATAAAAGATAAAAGATAAAAATAAAAAGATAAAAAGATAAAAGATAAAAATATAAAAGATAAAAAGATAAAAAAATAATAGATAAAAAGATAAAAGATAAAAGATAAAAGGTAAAAGATAAAAGAAAACGAAAACAAAATTCCTTTTGTGTCCATCCCATCCCAATGTCCATCCCATTTTATTGTACAATGAAAACTCCTTGGTATCAAACGTTTTGCAAAAGTAATGATCGAGCTTGTAAAAGTAAGTTACGACCACGAAAAAGAAAGATGCCTGTGCGTAAGATTTAACTTTCGAATACTAATGACAGCCTCTGAAAGTGCGCCATTCCATACAACGCGTATTGAAAAAAAAATAAAAAAATTAAACAACTCTCTATTATTATCTATTTACCAATATTTTTTAAATCCCGACGCAAAAACGACGGTATATTAGAAATGTCAAACTGCGTGATTCATGTCTGAGTTTGTTTGTTTGTTTGTCTGTCCATAGCATCGTAGCTCCCGAACGGAAATGTGAATTGATCGAGAGTGTTTGATGAAAATGAGTCCAAGTCGGCCGCCGCCACAAATTAGCGGATTTTTCACTACTCTCTCAATATGAGTACCTATCAAATTAAAAGGTTTCACTAGTGGTACTAACTATGATACTCGTAAGTTTCAAATATAATATGAAAAAAGGCGAATTACATATTCTTTCTACATTTCCCTTAAGTGGAAATGTGGTCGGAGAGACTTTTGAACATTAGGTTTTTTAGAAAACTATCGCTGTCGCTCTGCGACGTTGCCGTGTCCGGTCCGGCAGCCCTATCCATGTGTGTGTAAGTTGATAAAGTGTGCGTGTCCGCGATGCGCGTTGCCGCTTCGCGCGTGCAGGTGATCTAGTCACTCCGCAGTCCGCCTATTTTCTGGTGTTCGCATCATTCTTTACTTACGCATTGACGCAAAGTGATTGATCTCTAATGTTTTTGGCTTGTTTATTGGAATTGTTCTGTTGTCTGCATACGCTACGCTATTGATTTGGCTTATGTTTACTGGACCGTGTATTTTATAAAATCCAAGAAGATACTACTACATAGGTACCTATGTAGTAGTATCTTCTTTCTTCTTCTTCTTTCTTCTTCTTCAGGCCCTAGTAGGTACTAGGGCCTGCAAAATCGAAAAAAAAAGAAAACCGGTTTGAGATCTCAAAATCGGCTTTTTTAGATTTTTTCGATTTTCGATTTTTTTTTATTGGTAACTTTACAATTATCATGCTGAAAGAGATTTTTGACTGAGAATTTTAATATTGACCAATAAAAATATTGAATCGTGAGCGTGGCAGCAATTCAAAGTACTTACTGCAAGAAAAAGCAGCAGTACCTACCTACTTAAACTCCGAAAGTATTAGTATTGAAAAAGAAACTGACTGACTGACTGACTGACATATCAACACACAGCCCAAACCGCTGGGTCTAGAGACTCTAAATTTGGCACACAGGTTCTTTATGAGGTCTAGAGGTGCACTAAGAAAGGATTTTTCAAAATTCATCCCCTAATTGGGTGTGCATCGGGGCTCCACAGTTTGTATTTTACCAAGCTTAAATACTCCTTCACGCCGCAACCATTAAACCCATTTGGCTCAAATTTGGAAAGGACTGTATATAAACTGTATCCTGGAATAACACATAAGCTACTTTTTATGCCGAAAAATCCATGGCTCCTTCGGGAACAGTAAAAAACAGATATTCAACCGGATGAAACACTCTTTCACGGCGTAACTACAAAACAGATTTGGCTGAAATTTAGCACGGAGATAGATTTTATCCTGGATTAATACAAAAGCTACTTTTTACCCCGAAAAAATACATGGTTTCTATGATAGAAGTGAAAGACAAATATCCAAGCAGAAAAAATATTCCTTCACGCCGTAATGACTGACTGAACTGATTTGGCTGAAATGCGGAATGAAGATAGATTATATCCCGGATTAATGAAAAAGCTACTTTTTATCCCGAAAAAATCCATGGTTTTCGCGGGAATACTCAAAAACAGATATTCACGCAGGAAAATATTATTTCACGCTGTAATTACTGAACTGATCCGAGTGAAATTCGGAAAAGAGATTTTATCCCGAATTAATACATAGGCTACTTTTTATCCCGGAAAACTCAATGGCTTCTATGTTAGTAGTATAAAACAGAAATTTCTCGCGGTAAAATATTCCTTCATAGCGTAATAACTAAACTGAATCGAAATTTGGAAAAAGAAAGATTTTACACTGGTATAACAAATCGGCTACTATTTATCCCGGAAAAATCCATGGTTTCTAAGAAAATAGTGAAAATCAGATATTCATGTGGGAAATACTCCTTCGCGCCGTAACTACTGAACCGATTTGGCTGAAATTTGGAATGGAGAAAGATTATATCCTAGAGTAACACATCAACTACTTTTTTCTCGGGAAAATCTATTGTTTCTATGCATTTTCTATGATAATAGTAAAAAATGGTCAAGTGAGAGTTGGGCTCGTGCACTGAGGGTTCCGTACCATCACGACCCATTCTCTATACTATTAAAGTAAACTTAACACGCGTGCCCACTTAATCAAAAACGAGCATAAATATCACGTTTGTTGTATGGGAGCCCCCTTAATTTTTTATTTTATGTTAATTTAATTATTAATTTCTACAGTAAGTATATAACTAATATTTTGTAAAAATTTAAAGCGTTTACCTGTTAGCGTTATCAAGGTCGAGCAAAAACAAGCAAAAAAATCACGTTGTATGGGAGCCCCCTTAAATATATATTTAATTCCATTTTCTAGTATTTGTTGTTAGCGGCAACAAAAATACATCATCTGTGATAATTTCAAGTCTGTAGCTATCACGATTCAAGAAATACAACCTGGTGACAGACGGATGGACGGACAGCGATCAGAAGTTTCGATAATAGTGTCATGATTTTATTTAATCTATGGCTTCCATTGTTGAGACCACAGAATGCTGACCAATCATAGCATTTCCCGCCATTGACATTGACAGCTGTAAAAAAAAAAGATATCTATGATGGAGAGAGGCTGGAGTAGAGCGAATAATTGAGATATTAATTAATTTGAAAGAAAAGCTATATGCTATTGAATTGTAATACCTACTAGAATTTAACAAATGAATGTCAAAGTTATGATGTAAAAGCAAACAAGCTGCTTATTTATTAAACGAGATATTGTCACATGAAATAAAGTGTACGAAGTTAACAATGGGATTTAATTTACAATACTTCAGAAGTGACAGAACCTACGCGAACTGCTAACCCACATATTATTGAGGTATGATATTATTCTGACTTCATTTCGATTATTTATTTGCATGTTTAGCCGGTGGATTAAAATAGTTTTATTTAAATTTTTGTTTTAGTCTACCTGCTAAGCAATTTGTTATACCTTGACGTGTAAAATAGGTAGCTATGAATGTTCTTACAAATATTAGTCTAAGTATAATATATATAATAGAATCTAGAACTCATAACGAAAACATAAAAGTCAAAGTAGAGCCAATTCGTAATTACTTTGTTGCACCTCGTCAAGGTGAAGATAAAATACCAATTTTGATTTATTTGCAATCAGCAATGCCTTAAATCCCTATTGAACTGTATGAGTTTTGTTACTGCGAATATACAGAGTGCAATAATAGGGTATCGCTTTAGAGGAATAGAGGTTTTTGGTGCTTGTAGGTATAATTCGAGTAAATATTTTGTTCATACGAATTGTACCGTACTATCGTACAGCGCCATCTAGTGACAGCGCCATTAACAATTGTATTCTTATTAAATTAGAGCATAGAGTGAGAAATGCTATGACTGTGCATAAAATACAATGTAATAGAATAAACATACATAGTTATTTTTGATTAAATTATTTTATGGAAACAGCAGTTTTCTAGGTTAATTGCAGGTAACAGATCTTTTTCATACTGGACATACCTACGTTAGTTAAAATAAATAAAAATAAATTGATACCTACATATGGGACATAATATTATCACATAGCCCAATGTTCTGTGACTTAATTGAATAATAATTGATAATGACAGTCATTCGACTATGAATTACTTCAAAAATTTAGCAAGTAGGTATTTATGCTAGAGTTAAATATTGGCGCCGCCGTATAGTTTGTTCATTGCTAGTGATGTTGAATATAGCTGAAGTTTTTAAGAAGAATAGGGACATTCGTGGATTTTCATAACATTTTGTACTTCAGTTTCCAGTATTATCGGACTATTGTATGTATCTATAGTCAACATAAGTTCAAGTAATTTGAATAATTTATGTAACGCAGCAATAATTTAGCAATTTCAAAAAAATGATGTAGGTATATAATAACCTACCTGAGCACAGAAACTTTTACTAGGCATATATCGTATATTGAAAATGGAAATAAATTAGTTCCCTTCCGCTGAGCAACATAAGTTATAGATATGAACAATAAAGAAGCGGTGAACAATTCCAAACTGACAGTTATTAAGAACAGTAGCGTATGATTTTGATGTTTTTTTGCAATTCTCTATAGTTCTTCAAAGATATGCCGTGGCAGGGATTATGAAATAAAGAAACATATTATTATTTTAATTCATTTGCAATTCCCTAGTACTTGAAATATTTAGACAGGAATTATAAAATAATGGCATGACGATAAAATTAATGTGATTCTGGTTGAGGCATTTACAACAATTGATGGGAGTTTATTAGTAATGTCAAGCAATTTTTAAATAATGTTGATTTGGTGTTGGTTTATTAAAGATTGAATTAAATTAATTGGCAGTTAAGAGTGCCGTGACTAAATTATAATATCATTCGGTTATGAGTGCCGTATTAAATTTTTCTATAATGTCCTTGGTTATGTATGCCAAGATGGAAATATGTATGTTCTATGATGAATAATGACCTTGGTTATGTGTGCCAAGATAGAACTATGTATGTTCTATGTTGAATAATGTCCTTGGTTGCCATGTGTGCCAAGAGTTACTTGGTTATGTTTGCCAAGTTTTGCTTGGTTATGTGTGCCAAGTGTTGCTTGGTTATGTGTGCCAAGAGTTACTTGGTTAAGTGTGCCAAGAGTTACTTGGTTATGTGTGCCAAGATAGAACTATATATTTTCCACAATTATTCGGTACACATAGTACCAAAATGATAATAATGAGTACTTAGTTGCAGTTAGTCGGTGTATTAAAACACTAAATCACATTACTAACAATTTACTGTGCTTGAAAAATTCGGAAAAGGGCAATAAACTTGTTTGGACTATATGTTAATGAATAGTGACAAAAAAAAATAATGGTAGAATGATAAATGGAATTTGAAACAATATTTTACTAAAAATAGACGTATTATTTAAAATAGTTTACTAATAATAAAATATATTTTTATGAATAATCTTTTTTGTATTACTAATGATTGATTTATATTAATTTATCATTGTTTATTTC
Organism: Coenonympha glycerion; assembly: GCA_963855885.1. Classification (NCBI taxonomy): domain Eukaryota; kingdom Metazoa; phylum Arthropoda; class Insecta; order Lepidoptera; family Nymphalidae; genus Coenonympha; species Coenonympha glycerion. The sequence goes on from OY979628.1 coordinate 7,095,884, forward strand.
ATTTGCCGGGAACACGGCACGATCAACGAGCTGGTCATGGGAAAACGCTGCTCAAAGGCAAGCGCGTGAGAACGCAGTCTTCGTCAACAGAAGGGAGATGCATGGAACGAGCTAGCCGTGTACGAACGCGGCTCAGAGACAAGCGCGTGTAAACGCGACCCCCATCATAACTCCAGATAACTACAGATGTTTCTCCACAAAGCACATAAATATTCCCATCAAGGATCATGGACATGTTGAGAATGTTAAATCAAGACACACGCAGCTTCGGCACTGCTCGCGGCTCTCCGAAACGGAGCCGCTGTTGGAACAGGTACCAATATCAAGCAGCAATGCAACAGCAAGCAATAAGCCTCCCAACAAATGAGGTGGTTAAACTTATTAAATCTTTACATCAAAATCAAAAGGTTGACAAGACCCAGCGATCATTTTAATGTAATTCCAGACTTCGATCCGTCCAGCAAAGGACTTAGCGTAGTCGAATTATTAAAGTATGCGCGTGAATGTCATTAATAAGGGGGCCAAAAGCGTACCGTACATTTTGCGTCATAGAGCATGTAGGAGTAGGTTTAAAAAAAAAGTGACTCGAGGCTTAACTTCCGTACACATAACAGTTGGAACGAATGGCAAGGCAAGGTTCTAAAAGCATTCAAATGAGCAAAATAACGGTCGTCTTTTGGATGAGATGCTTGCATGCATTTCACGAAGTAACAGAAAATTAAACCAATGCTATTATTGGCATTTTTAAATTAGCGGTAATAGGGCAGTGGATTATATCATTCGCGGTAAATTAGTTCGGAACAGAGCGCAAGGATTGAATTGTAAGGAACCTAAAAATCAAGGTATATTGTATTTCCTAAATTAATAGCGATCTTAGCTAACAGATTTGTTTGAAAAAAAAAACATTCGCTCGTCTATTCAATTAAATGATAGTGATAGTGGCACTTTAATGAGGAAAAGAGAATTATTTAGAAACGCCCAATATCCATATTAATGTGTCACAAATGGTTTAGAATTGGTCACGATTTTGTAACCAGTGAACAAAGTCCGTTGACTATTTATTGTGAAATTTGTGAAACTGAAATAAATTAGTATTTTGTGATATTAACTAACAATAATTGTCCGGATGATAACACCTACAGAAGTGCTATCTAGGTTTTATTCAAGAGATTTTGAAAGCCTTTCATAAAGGCCTTCGGCAATTCTGTCGTGTCCCAATTTCAAATAGTAGTTTAATTTCATTATTACTATTAATGACGTTGCAGCAAGCTCTTAGAGACACACTTCTTTTTGGTTTTTAAACATTATAATTATTAACCTAATATTCTTTACCAATAATACCTTGCAATAAGACAGACAATTCCTGAAGCTGACTTGATTGAATGAGGATTCAGCTGTAGTATCATTTGAATATTATTATCTCAGAATAATCATTTCTAAGAAATATTTCAATCATTGACGAACATTACTAATGTCAAAACATGGTTTTTGCTTCACGTAAGATCGTGACCGTTCTTAAAGAACCAATGCAGACAAAATACGAATTTGCATTACCGGGCGTCAATCACGTCACGAAATATAAAAAAAAACCGAAGAGGTGAGTAATCAAAGGATATCAACAGGAATTTTGTAAGTGAAATTATAAAGTGCAGAGAAAAGTGAAAGATAAATTAGGTCATGTAGTAGGCATCTAGTGGTATCTGGTAGCACTAGGTTAGAAGTATGCAACTTAGTTAGTCAGTCTCCATCGGTATTGGTTGTCCAAATTACGTAATAAAAAAAATACCCTATCACAGTGCATACAGTCTGACAGTCGCTTATCCACGAGCTTACAACCAAGCCGAACGCTTCAGTCAGATCATTTTAAATTCACTGACCAATACATAAATGTGACAGAGGTCGCCAGTGGCATCAAAAGTGCGGCAATAAATACTCTTTTTAAATTAGCATACTCGAGCCGTCGAAACTCGCAATGATTTTTAACGCACCGTAGCATCCGCACTCCTATTAAATTAGAAGTTATATTATACACAGTATAATGTAAAGTTGACGCACTCACGGAGCTATTGTTGTTAGGTAGGGCTTTATCTAGTTGGATTGTGACTTGTGAGCGATGACCTATTTTACATGAATCTATGGATGGACCAAAAGTAATTCATTCAAAGACGAACGTAGTTGGGACGCGCAAAGATAAAATACCATTCGACTCGACTTACAATAAACACTTTCATTCGACAAATTATTTCAGAAGTTTTATAATATTGGTTTGCTTATGATTTTTTTTTTAAATTAATTAATCGATTTTATCATTTTTGTAATCATTTTGTTAGTTGATAATTATATTTATTAAAACAAATTTAAAGGTTCGATATTTTGATTTCAGATAATTAAGTGTCCAATATTGTCTACATGTTAATACCACAAATTATACCTAATTTAAATTTTTAGAGCCTTACGAAATTGTTGAAGTTATGGAAACGATACAATACCATAGAGTAATAGCTAATATTGACAATACAGAAACAGCGCTATAACCGAGTTTGATATAATCTATTGTGATATTATAAGGGTCGTAAATGGGTTATGACGTGTGACTATGAGATCGTCTTAACCTATCGGAAGACGCTTTTCAATACATTTGTAAGAAAATAGACTATTTTTTTTTTTATAAATTAAAATATGGTATGTACTCGTACGTACGTACCTATTCAGTACTCACAATTGTGCAAGTTTGATTTGAAGTATTTTTCAGGACACACAAAGATCTATGTAATGGGCATACAGTACTTTCTAAGGTAGATAACTTTTTGACTATGCATTGGAACCTGTATAGATAAGTCGTTTTATACTATAGAAAATGTGAACAATAAAATTATTATGATCTTTTTTGAAAAATGGAGTTTGGTTTATACTGTTATAATTTTTAAAGATTATTTTAAAAATATTTTAGTACTTTATTCTGTAATGTTATTGAGAATGAATTTTGATATATTTTATAGAAAAATGAATGATGATTTACCGCACTAATATCTTTTAACTCCTGTTTACTGCTTCTGTAATTTTATTTTATTTTATTTTTGTCATATGCCTTCGTCATAATATACAAGTTTAAAAAAAAATCCATTTAAAACAACAGTTTTGCAGCAGACCGCATTTAGGCAATGTATGTCTGAATCAAACGTAACAATTTATTTGAGTCACCCGTCTCAAACAAGTGATGTTATGTTAATAATTTTGAGTTAGATATCTATAATTTTCTAACATATTAGGTAATTAATAATTTTTAATGGATAATTTCCGTATTTTATGGAAACTCATTATAATAATATTGTTAAGAATAATATTAATCTAAGAAACCAAATGTCATGATTATTTTAAAGAGATTTAGATGTATATTAAAGTCAGTATTATCATATATTATTTATTTGGTGGTATTATTTAGATATTGTAATTTAACAATACTGACTATTCATCAGTAAGTGGATGTGAGTTAGGCATATGTGAATTAAGTATTTGAATTGAGTTGTATTTTAAGCAATAATATTATAAGAGAAAAAGAGGATTTAATTAAATATGTATTGTAATTTTGTTAATCATTAAGATAGAATAGTAGTTACTTAACATAATATTGTAACGACAAATTCTATATTTTATTAGATACAATAATGGCGTGGTGGCGTTGCTTGATTGGTGGTAGAAAATTTTACTTGAAAATTTAAGTATTGTGCACCGGGAGGTTGCACAAGAGTGGATGGCCGAATGTCATGATTTTATTTAATCTATGGCTTCCATTGTTGAGACCACAGAATGCTGACCAATCATAGCATTTCCCGCCATTGACATTGACAGCTGTAAAAAAAAAAGATATCTATGATGGAGAGAGGCTGGAGTAGAGCGAATAATTGAGATATTAATTAATTTGAAAGAAAAGCTATATGCTATTGAATTGTAATACCTACTAGAATTTAACAAATGAATGTCAAAGTTATGATGTAAAAGCAAACAAGCTGCTTATTTATTAAACGAGATATTGTCACATGAAATAAAGTGTACGAAGTTAACAATGGGATTTAATTTACAATACTAGGGTTCCTTTTTTTACCCTTTGGGTACGGAACCCTAAAAACAGATATTCATGGATCTATTTATATAACATACAAACTTTCGACTTTATTATATTAGTATGATGGTACGGAACCCTACGTACGCAAGTCCGTCTCGCACTTGACCAGTTTTTTATAGACACGACATACAGACAGACAACAAAGTGAGTCCCATAAGGGTTCCTTTTTTCCTTTTAAGATACAGTACCCTGAAAATGTAAATGCTTTTATCGATAGCTGTTAACAACACTAGTTTATCGATATTATTATCAACTACTACGCATCACTTCAATCTGTGTACGTATGATCAGACCGTCCCGCGTCCCCGCCCGCAAATTCGTGCAATAAGGACAACTGCAGATCCGACACAATATGCCCTTGTAAAATGCTATATTTCGGGGTTTGGTTCTCTGCTATTTCCTCCTCCAAAACTGGACCAATTTGAAAGATATTTCGTAAACTGAATATAGAGAATATATACTTTGTCGCTATGTTTTTCTTTTTTCGGTAATAGTTGTCGAATTCGTATACTAGGCATTTGTTAACAGCGAGTCTAAATAGGCAATTTTGAGCTAATTCTAAGGCTTCTAGTGCTTATAAAGATAATGTATTATCAAAAAAGAAAACATAGAAACATAGAAAAGATTGATATTTATTTTACTGTAAAAAATCATTGCTTTAAGTTCATAAACCAGAAAGAAAACAGACGAGAACGTTTGTATGGAGAAAAGACCACTATCGTTTCCTCTTAATATCTGTATCAAACAAGCTTGACTAGTAAAATAGATACAATACAATGCAATCAAGATGGATTAAGCCCACAGTGTAAGCCTGTCAATAAGTAATGCAATATTTACTTACTGATTAAATAAGTTAGTATTTCGTAGTTTAGTAAGCTTTAATATTTCACACTGTTTTAGCTCCAATGCATATTGTAACTTTTCACTTATACCTATTTAATCAGATCGATTACCTTTTCAGCCATTCTGTGGTAATCAGGATAGCAGAAAGCGGTAGATAGGTGCACGAATGAGACGAGTTTCTTCATTTTCTTCGCCATTTCCAGAACTCGCAGCGTTCCCTTCGTATTCATGTCGAGGCCTTCCTTCAGAGGCGCTTCTAGTCGGAGACTAGCGGCGAAGTGGAATACTATGGAAACCTGGAAGATATAAGATGAAAAAAGAAATACATGAGATCATTATTTTGGCAAACAAATATTTTACGAGGACCTAGTAAGTATTAATAGTAGTAGCCCCGGCGTAGTGGCGCACGCCCCTATACCTACATACATTTATCGAAGAAATAACAATCAAGCAATAATATAGTACATTTAACTCTTGTATGTAATGTACTTTAAGTACGCGAAACGTGACAAGTGCATCTGACATTAGAAGGTCATCTAAAATTCCTTGACCGCTTTTTCATTGTGAACGCGTGTCTTTTTAGGGTTCCATACCAAAAAGGTAAAAATAGAACCCTTTGGTTGAGACTTTCTCCATCCGTCCGACCGTCCGTCCTTCCGTCTGTCCGTCCGTCCGTCCGTCCGTCCGTCTGTCACACTCGATTATTTCAGTAACTTAAAGCTATTGACTTGAAATTTGGAATAGTTTTAGGTAATAGTGACCCGACGTCATTGCTATCATAAAATTTTGAAAATCGTTTTTATTTTTATTTAAAAGGGGGGAAACCAGTGTGTTTAAATTTCAAAATGAGACAAAAATATTGAGTGGGGTATCATATGAAAGGGCGTTACTTGCGTATTCTAAAACTGATTTTTAATTATTTTTATGCTCAATAGTTTAGATTTATTGGGCAAACTGTCAAAAAAAATACCGTTCCGTCCCCCTTATCTTCGAAGTTTATCGTTCGAAAAATCTGAAATAATTATGATCTATAGAAATAAACGTATATTTTACAGAAAAAATAAAATCAACTCTGTAACTATTATACTTTTTTGATATTAATATTAATAAACAAAATTACGTTTGCGGTTCGTCAACAGAAGTAAAAGTGATTCTTTCTTTTATAGAGTATGGAACCCTCGGTGCGCGAGTCTGACTCGCACTTGGCCGGTTTTTTTTATGTCAAATCTAACGGCAGCATCTTTGCTGTTAAAGATTTTCATCCCATACGTTTGTCATATTGCTATATAAAGCATGTCTAAGAATAACAATAATGTATGTCTAAGATCTTAAAAACGCTGTTCATGTAGCCACAGGTTGAAATTATAGGTCACACAGTATAATATTTACACGTTTGAATCTCATCACACACAGTATTTTTTAACTGGGACAGTATGAGGGAGTCCCAAACAATAAGAGATACCTACACGAAAACTCTCTATGGACCTATGGTAGGTATCATTTTTTTAAGGAAACCAGCCTGATTCATTAAGGTAAACTCAACAGGTCTGCCCGCGAAATTCAAAATATTCGTGGTTTTTTGCAATTTGTACGCTAATTACACATAATAGGCTTATGGCAGTCATTTTGCGAGAATGGCAGTTACTTCTTTACATGTGTATATCAAAGTTTTTGCATTAAAATGTCTATCCTAGGAAATTAGTCCGAGTAAAGAGTTTTAAGTGAGCAACTCGCAAATCTCGGATTAATTTCTTTAACTTGACACTTTCAAGCAGAGATTTTTATATAAATACGTGAAGATGATATTGGTATTATCGCAATTTGACTGCCATAAGCCTATATGTCTTATCAGCTAATCGCGAAAAACCACAAAAAATTTAAATTTCGCGGGCTCACCTGTGGTGCGCTCCTTAAAACTATTGGTTCGTATCCAACGTAAATTGAGGTAGATTTTAGCACGACCGTGACAAGTCGTAAATCGTATTACAAAGGTTATACAAATAATAATTTTAAGACGAAAAGTGGTGTAACGCAATTAGTTATTGCATCAACGCGATTTCTCTTTATACTTTTGCTCGGTGCACGGTAGGCGGCAGGCTTCTATGTGAAATGTGAACTACATGGTTGAGCACCGCCATAGGACAAACGGCTTTCACTGAGTTTACCTAACGTTATCGCCAATATAGCCTTTGCAATAGTTGCCTATGCGTAGGGTTACCATCTCTTAAATTTGGAAACCAGGACAAGATACGTGAAAGCCCCGGATTTCAGAGGCCAGAAGGCTGAACAGTGAACACGGACTGTATGTCAGTAGGATTTTTTAAACATATAATGTAATAAATAGGTGAATTTAGCGAATCGATTAATATAGGAGACAACCCTCCACCACCCATGACCCAATCAATCTCGTGGTTATGAGGGTCAAAATGCGGAAGGGCGCCCGTTTGGCTCTTGGCATGTTCCCGGCGCTTCTTCTTGACTCCCTACCAGTTGTTTTATCTCGGTCCTTGTCCCTATGTAACCGAGTCGGTTAGTCAGTTGATCACAGCGGCCCTAGACTTTTTTTAAAAGTTTAAACGCGAACAAATGAAGCCCCGCCGAACGCTCTCTGTATGCTCTTTAAACTAGGGCAAATCCGAGATAATCCGGACGGATGATAGTAATCGAGTCGGTAGGTCGGTTGATCACAGCGGTCCTAGACTTTTTTAAAGTTTAAACGCGGACTACAAATGAACGCCCTCTGTATGCTCTTTAAACTAGGGCAAATCTGCGAAAATCCAGACGGATGATTACCCTATCTAAGCGTAGCAGCACAGGTAGGACAAATACTCGCCGGAGTCCTCAATTAAATACAATGCGATAAATGATAAATATGAAAGTGAAAGTTTGTATGAGATATATTATTATGTACCTATTGTTTGTTACTACTTACTCCTTCACGCCCTAAAGTTCAGAAAATATTTAGTTTTGCTACAAATCCTAAGGCTCTATCTGTTGCTTTTTTTGTAAATTTACAAAAATAATGCGACTGTTTTTAACTACTATAAACAATATCTAATGACAACAGGAAAACTTAGGTAGGTCGTTATATTATTTTACGTAGTAAGGTCAAAGTCTTGTAAAGTAGGTAGGCAGTGTGACGTAGGTAAAAAAGGTACCTTCCTTATTTAAATTTTGCTCAAAAATCAAAGACGGGTACTAAATATAGTATATTGTGGACGGGTTAAATTTTTAAAACCAGAGTCAACGTTTATCTCGCAAGACATTTTAACAATTTAACCTAGAATCCCTACGTAACTCTGAGACAATCACGCTAAGTAACCCTTGTTAATGCAAGTGGGCCTTAGTAAAAGTAACAAGTAAATAATTTAAAAATTAAAAAATCGTTTTACCACAGGGCACTCGGCCCTGTGGCACTCGGCCCTGTGGTAAAACGATTTTTTCCAAAAAATTATTGTAATATTTTATATTTATAGCTTTTATTACTCGGAATGATGCAAGGATTCTAACGATACCCCATATGTCCAAATCTATTCAGCCGTTCAGAAGTTTGATGGAATAAAGCAACTCACATTATGAACCCTAAAGACATTACACTCCTTTTTGGGCAGTCGTGTAAAAAGAGTGTGGAGCAGTAATTTCCCTTACCTCGTCATAAATTTCGTCCAACATTGCCTTGTCAATGCCAAGTTCATCGTACAGTATGTCACCCGCTACCGGCACTAGCTTCTTCATCATATGTGGTTTCTCTTCTCGTATTCGTGAGAATAACTGAAAGAAAACAATTCAAGTGATTTACTTGCAAAAATACAGTTACTTACTTGTATCTACCCATACATACATAGATGCTGTAGATATGTATATTAACGTAAGTCATTGGGATTTTTGTTTCTATAATTATAAAAACATTAACAGAAATGTACGTTATGGATCTAATACCTACTTTAAGTAGGTACAGAAACGTAACCTTGCTTGTTCTTAGAATCTTTATTTTATGTTCGTTAATTTGTGTCAGCCAGATATAATATAATATACTCGTAGCCACAGGTATGCTATGAGCTACCCAGTGAACCACAAAACTTCTCATACAAAGACATAGGTACCTACTTGTTAATAATTACGAGACATTGAGTCGGATTTGTGGCTACGGAGTACTACTCATACATATTGAGACCGATTTGCAGATTCGGAGTCCGGAGTGCTCACACATATTATTGAGACCGTTATGCAGCTCCGGAGTTCGGAGTACTCACACATATTGAGACCGATTTGCAGCTCCTGAGTTTGGAGTGCTCACACAATATATTGAGACCGATTTACAGATCCGGAGTCCGGAGTGCTCACACATATTGAGACTGTTATGCAGCTCCGGAGTTTGGAGTACTCACACATATTGAGACCGATTTGCAGCTCCTGAGTTCGGAGTACTCACACATATTGAGACCGATTTGCAGCTCCTGAGTCTGGAGTGCTCACACATATTGCGCCGATTTTATTCTACGGTCAACGAACTACAGCCTATATTTTTCGGGTTACAGGCTACAGCTTTCTTGTCAGTTGTCTTGGGTTCAGTCTACAGCAGTTGCAGATCACAATTTTTGCACAGCCGTATTTTGGCACAGGTTGTAGAGTGCATGGCGGGGGGTGCTGAAATTAGTATTTTTGCACTTACCGGCAGTTTCCACATGTCTTCAATTCTAGACTCGGGCGTCTTGCCGCGCTTGCTGCGCACGAGCGCGTACACGCAGCCGATGTCCGGCACGCTGTACAGCAGCTTCTCGATCAGCACTTTCCCCATCAGCCCCGACGCGCCCGTCACCAGCACCCGCCGCCCTCTGTACCACTCGTTCACTTCTGACACCATTTTTAACGGCTCTGAAAAAGTAAATTAGGTATTTTTATTTTTAAGGTAATAGTCCGCAGGCTGATATCATGATGATGATGATGTCACCATCATTCACTGTTGAATATAGGACTTTCCAAGAGTCTCCACTCCTGGACTTTTCGGCTCCACCGGCCATCGCTCCTACATCACGCGTGATCTGTCCACTATGTCACTTCTGCTTGCTATGTCAGTTATGTTTATGTTATGTATGGTTTGAGCTATGTCAGTGAAGGAAATAGTACATTTCGATACAAGTGCGGAAAGCATGTCATTTCTTCACGAGGGTTTAACAATAGACGAGTGTAATGTAAATCACAATTCCAAGCGCTTTTCTCATACGTTTTGTTGAATTTTGTTCCAATTTTGTGATCGACAGCTTTCTGCGACGTTCGTATTATGTCATATTATGGCTGCGGCTGCAAGCTTGAGCATTGCAGACATTAACTAATTTTTTTTTTTTTATCTACGCTCATTGCTATGAAATCAAAATGCGTCACATATTGACCTACTTTAATCACAGACTTCTATAATTATTAAAAAGATATTCATTATAACATCGATGTACAATGGAAATATTTCAAGATAGTTGCATAATTATATAGCTTTTGGTGTTTCGAATGCAAAATGACGTCAAAGACTCTATACTCATAGAGTCTTTGACGTCATAGTTTAATACAACTGCCTGTCATAACTTTTTTTAAATTAATTTTATCGTAAATTTGTTTGTTAATAAAAAAAAATGTAATTTAAAAAAAAAAAGTTCGTATTTCAAAAATCCAAATTCAAATTTCAGTGAACTACCCAAATAATGGCATTTTTATTTCATACTTCGATTTTATACACCGTGATGGTCCGTGGAGTACGTAACGGTAAGTAATGAATACCTAAAACGTTCCTACAATTTCAACTGACGGCGTCAAACGTAATTTCGCAGTCAGAGGATCCACCACTTGCATCACCTCTTACGAAATATCGTTGTACAGCCAACTTACTCGTTTACGCACTGAGCCAAACCTAGTACACGCCTAAGTGCGTTCGTTACATTTAGGCTCTTACACAAACATCTAGGCACAGACTTTATTTTATTTAATGTAGTCTGAGCCTCTAGCGTACTTCGATTTCGCTTGATATTTACTCATTAGTTTTAGAATTTTTATTTGTTGAAGTAGTCGAATTGTGTAATTCCGTAGTTTAAACCTTGGGAAACGAAGGCATTAAGTTCATCTTTTTGTTATAAAGACCTTTGTATAGCTTGTATTGATGAATTATACTATTGACTAAAGAGTTTTAATTTTTTAGAGTTCCATACCCAAAGGGTAAAAATGGTAAAAACTATCAGGCATAAAAATAAATAAAAATTGGTTTTAGAATACACAAGTCACGCCCTTTTATATGATACCCTACTAAATATTGCTGTCTCATTTTTAAATTTTGACGCCCCGGTTTACACCCCTTTTTTTAAATAAAAAAAAAACAATTTCCATATTCTTTTATTGCAATGACTGTGGGCCACTGTAACCTACAACCACTCCAAATTTCATGTCGATAGCTTTAATAGTTAATTAAATAAACAGTGGTAACACACTGACAGACAGACGGACAACAAAGTGATCTTACGAGTATAAGGGTTCCGTTTTTTGAGATACGGAACCCTAAAAATGGCTAAAGGAGGCTCCTATACAACAAACTTGATTTTTTACTCGTTTTTGTATTTAGTGGGGAGTGGTGTTTTGGTCGAAAACTCTTAGTGCACGAGCTTGACTAATTTTTTTTTATACATATAATATATAAAGAGATAGATAATAAACACCCGGTTTTCCTTCACCCGAAACTCTGACCCTTCGACGGGAAGCGGACATCTGAACCAGTACATTTACATTTTAACATTCATAGTAGTAAGAAACCAGCCGGTGTTAAGAACTGAACTGATGAACTACATTTTTGACCATGACTCGGTAAGTTTTGTGTTTCAACATAGAATGTCAAACGGAATACATCTAAACCTGGTTTAATTTCATCAATCATTGCGCATTGGTCACTGAAATAACATTAAGAGATTAAGAGTTAACACATGCAGTTAGCACAGCTACAGCTTAAAAAGAAGTTTAAGTGGTTTCTTATCTTGACTCTAACATCTACAAAAGTGACGAAATCAAAACGATTTCTGTATCCGGTTGCTGTGCCATTATATAAAACCGTAGGAGCGCTTCAAAGCTAGTGATAAAAGATTACAGAGGTACCTACCTACTCATATTCATTTTTGGGTTTCGTTCCAAATTGGTAAAAATTTTTTTTAGAGACTTCAAACAGTTAGGCTCTTGCAAAATTAACTTAGGAATATAAAATATCAACTAGTGCAAGTCACCACTGTGCACAGATGAACGAAAGAGTATGTATGGTAATTCAATATACTTTAACAACACAAAATTTTCTTTATATATAAAACTGAATCGCAGAATGTGTTGGTAAGCACATAACTCAACAACGCCTGGACCAATTTGCGCTATTCTTTTTTTTTAATAATCGTTGAAGTTTAAGGATGGTTTTTACGGTGAGAAAAATTTGAATATTTGCAGGAAAACCCCTAAAACAGCCGTTTATTATTGATAGCTGCCACCTAACCGAATTGTATAATAATACTGCCTACTAACTACTAGCTGTGCTGTGAGTTGTGTCCTAGTTCTTACGTAAAAGTTGCTACAGTTACAAACAGAACAAGACTGTCATGTTTGTTTAGTTAACTTTAAGTGGTTAGATGGTTATAGGCCCGAATATTGTAATAATGCAATGCTATTTCATTGTAATCATTACGCTACGCTTACGACAAAAGAAACAGATAAGTATGTACAAATATATACGAGTATAATTAGTTACAAGGTTCTAAAATATATTGAATACAACGACGAGCAAAAAAATCACGTATGTTGTATGGGAGCCCCCCACGGACGGACATCGAAATCTTAGTAATATAAGTTGTCGTGTTTAACCTTTGGGTACGGAACCCTAAAAACTAAAACCCTACTTGCCCTACTACGTAAAAATTGTGGCAAAATTTGAGTGTCAGTTTAATTTAATGTCATCTGACCAAATGTAACCGACCAATTCATGTTTAGCCAACAGATGTTAAAATATACCCCTACCTAAAGATTTTTCCGAAACAGACTCTTCTTTAGTCATCGTATATAGATATCAGTGCCAAGGACACACTAATTTGAAACAAAAGGCCTTATTTACAAAAATTACGCGTGTATTGAAAAAGAAAATCAACCGGTTTACCGTCGATATTGAAAAAGAGCGCCACAAAATACCTAATAAGAAATTAATAGATACAGAACTATAAAGACTGGAAAATTAATTCAGAAAATAGCACTTGAGCACTATTGTCATAAAAAAGAACTTTTTGAAAAGTTTTTAATACTAATTTTTAATTAGATACTTACACCAAACTTACACCTACATATTTTCTAACAGTGATGTAAAATTAAAATGTAGAGCAGGTAATAAATAGAACAAAGGTGAGGGATCAAAATTGTAACAGTTTTATAAAATTAAAGCACTAAATGTAATAATAATAATAAAAATTTACTACCATTACTATGTCATGAGATGAGACTTCCGTCAATCAACCATTTTGATGCATTTTGCTGTAAGCTATGAGCTATCAATGGCCTGGCATAAGTCACACCTGGCATAGGGACGTTTCCAAAGTTGTGTTTGATAATTTTTGGACTGAGTTTTTGGTACCTTAGCATATTGAAAAATATCACGGAAAAAAGCTTTCAGCAGTCAAAATATAGGATGCATCTTAACGACTACGAACTTCTAAGGGTAGGTAGCTAGTTTTTAACCGACTGTTTAGTACCTACACCATTTTTAAATTTAAGAATTATTAGCTGCATTCACAGATTTTGAAAAAATTTAGGGGATCAGCAAGAAAGTGAGCTATTTCTCAAGTAAGAAAATATGTATTATCGACTACATGACCTATTGTAAAATTCAGATTTTATAAAACTTCTGTATTTTGGTCCCTCACTTCTTCAACTATAAGTAGACTCTATACAATACTAACATTTTAGTTAAAAAATGTTTACTAGATAATAATTAGTATTACGCAAGAAGTAAGTTCTTAAGTAAATAAGCCAGAAATTGAAAATCCTCCACCAAGTCATGGATTTCGCAATGGGAAACAACACTTACCTATATGGATATAGACCTTAAATAAGTACGCGTTTACTATTTGTACGACTTGAATATGAATTCCTCATTTTACTATGAAAAACATTTAAAAGAATGATGATGATGGTTGGTCCGGATATACTTATTATTCACAAAAAACTAATGGCCTCCACTAAGTGTTTAAAAACCTAATAAATCATAGGCAGCTTTTAATTTATTAAATGCCGGTTAGGTTTTTCACCAGAGCCTAATTTAGTAAATTATTACATTAAAAAAACATGTTTTCAACAATAGACGTTATAAAAATTAAATACTAAAACATTTGCATAAAAATTCTGAAAATTTTAGCTTTCAGTGAACTTATCTGTTGATAGTCTTTGATTTTATATATCACACTGTCAATATAAAAACATCTAATCGTGGCTCTAGTCGACTTTCCATAACGCTTTCTGCTTAGTACACTTTGTTAACTTGTATATTTCCTACTTCGCACATTCTACGCATATATCACTAGATAAATAAAACATTAATACACGATTATTTTTTGCTGATTATTTCATCAAAACCAGCTTTTGAATGAAAAAAAAATGGTTTTGAATTGGTTATGAAAAAAATATGGAAACTCTTCTGACTGACTGAATAAATGACTGATAAAATCTTATAAAAAGGAATCTTAGAATCGCAAAACTAATGTTAAACTTGAACTTCAACTATTAAAAGGCTCTCATAGTCATAAAAGTTAATGTTTTACGTAAATTCGCTTACCGAGTCACGGTTTGCACAATACCGATAGAATTCCGCGGTACTTGCGCTGCGCGCGCGCACGACTGCCTCACTGTTGTATAACGCGCATCTATAACCGTCTAACTTAGGTTAGGTTACTTAGGTAGGGACGTTGCGTGTCTCTACTTAGTGTATTGAGTTCGTGTAAATTGGAAATTATGAACATGACGATTAGGTAAATAATTGAAAACGCGTGAATTATGTATGAATATTAATAAAGAAGTTAGACAGCTTTTTTGCAAAAGCAGAGTTCAAACTTTTAGGTAAGTGTTGTACGTAGATCCTATCATATCCAACTATCATATCCTATCCTACTAATATAGACGCGAACGTAAGTATCGAATGGATGGATAGATGGTTAGATCATTCTTACTCTTTCGCAATCACTGAACTGATTAGGCTGAAATTTTGAACATAGATTTAACCCAGTTATACTCCCCGTCTTATAACCTTATATACCGGTTATAACCCGGTTTAACACATATACTAAATCGGAAAATCCATCGTTCCCACGGAATTAGTGAAAATTTCACGCGGGCGGAGCCGTGTGCAATACCTAGTACCTATACATATACTTCACACTTGCAAGTAGTACAACGCAGTTCATGACTAGGAACCTCGAACGAATCCTGAAACTATCCAAGCTTGAAGCATATTTTACAAAGTTCTAAGAAACTAATAAGCTCATAAAAGTTCCTAACAGCTTGTAGGTAAAGCAATCTGCCTCATCTTATATCGAACGACCTTTTCTTATCAACTTAAAGAAGCGATTCAAAAGTTTTTACTTTTTGTTTAGTTAAGGTCAAAATGTCAATAGATGCGGTAAAGTTATATGATGTTGTTACATAAGCGACTTTAAGAAAAAAATTAAGACACGCCCGTGGAATTTCGCACAGTGGTAAGAACAACGATATAATCGGGTAAGAACCATAAATTATTTCCATTTTGTGCCGCGAAAAATTCATTCTTCATGGTGGCTACTGGCTTCATGTACTTAATAGGCAATATAACTCTCAGATATAACTGCATAGGTATCCTACTTGCGAGTTACGTAAATTCTATGCCGACTACGTCTGTGATTTATCTATCTGTATGAACCTCGTCTACACATTATTACCTAATACAAGAAATCGCATTAACAAATGCAATAAAATGCATACATGGGTGTGCGATTTGTCTATGAAAAAACACTAATAACGACATTTACACTTCCCAATTCGAACGTTCCAAAAACCGACATTTTCTCGTGCCTTCTTACAAATTTTGACAAAACTCGTTCATATACACATTAGTTTAGACTTAAAGACTAGACTAATGTGTAGGAATATGAGTTATAGGTATACAACAAAACAGTGCCAAAAGCAGGCGAATTCCTAACAATCAATGATATATATTAATTTGCACATTGCTAGACCGGGCCGTACCACCATCTCTTATAGCATAGCAGTATGGAGGTACGGCGCCTGTAGACAAACCACAATACTGGTAGAACGAGGTTTAGTAATTGTCCATAAAACTAAAAGCTTTCTAGTAGGATTATTTTCACCCCTTTGGAACTTCCAGCACAACATTTCTCAATTTATAGGATAGAATGGAAACTAACGAAAAAATTAAATGCGCTTCCGAATGAAATTAAAAAAGCCATCTAGTAAAATAAACAGAAATTGCTTCGCTTGACGCATAGGAACAACTACCTACTTCACCAGATTCAATTAACCTTACTGCCAACATAGTTAGTGCATGTTTACAAAGATGGCGCTAACATATTTTAACCGTTTTTAGTTTTTACATCATAAAAAAAATTGGCCTGCTGCGGATCCTGCTTGCGCATCTAGGGTTCCTTGTGGTTCCTCATGCCATGTACCACATCATCTCACGTAACCAAAATATTTATTTAACCGAAAGTAGATTTGTGTAAACTGTACATTTCTTCGTAGGAATTTGCACGTACCAACGACTTTTTCAGAATTTTACACCTCGTTGAAAGCTCTGTCACGGCATCAGATTTACGAGTTTATAGTAAATTATTTGAATAGATGAATCAAGGTTTAGTTAGTTTTTCGATGTATAAAGTTCATATTAATTTAGCTATCCACAAATGTTTATGTACCAGTTGTTGCGTAAGCGTAACCCTTAATAACTAGTAGTTATCCTCTCCTTTTGATTCGTCCTCCTTATTATTATTGTATCTTATAAATTAATGTGCAATCTATCATACTAACTGACAAAAGAAACAAACTACGGTAATCACCTAATCATATCGCTATAAATCAAAGCTTAACTAAAGGATAACATCATTACTGCAACCAAATGTGGGCGGGCCATGCTGCATGGATTGTACTGTGTACTTCTTAATATATTTGTAAAGGCTTCAATGAATTATCTTCAAGGCACCAAAAAAGAGAAAGTTGTCCACCTCCTGAGCTTTAAATCAACCTACGCGTCTTCCATAGCATAGCGTAAGCTCACTCCATTGAACCACGCAGTCTTAACCGCCAAACCACGTGTGTACCATCGTCGTTGCGTAAATTTTGCGATTCTCATCTAAATAAATTTTTGTGTAACTATTTCGAAAGCTCGCAATTGAAATGAGGTGATTACTTTGGTCATAATAGTCATGTGCGTAGGTGAAAAGTTAATAGGCAAATCAAGTTACAATGTGTGGCAACAATATTTCTTAGTTCCGTGCTCACTAGTGCTTATCAGATCATATTATATTGACTGGATCCGGCCTCGCTATTCGATATGGTAATTTGATCATCAAGAACTGGGCAAGTAAGTTGGCAAAGTCACACATCGATTCCCAGTTTCAAGCGGCTACAGGTTCCAGGAACACGCATCAAAAGTGGTACTGTGATGCCGCGGAAGGAAATTTCGGCTCCAAGTGCAGGACGCGGTAGAAGTTTGATCGCAACTAGAAAGAGTCAGCAACAGCAACGCAAAATGCAAGGTCCAAAAAGTCATTTGCCCAGAAGTAATTCCTCGCCTGCTCCTCAAAACGATCCAACTTCGTCAAGCAGTCCGAATAAAAGTTACGTCCTTAGAAGCTTTTCTTCCCCCGAATCTAAACCGTCAAGTAGCAGACGAGATTCTGGATCGCTTCATCAAACTAATTCTCAAGATTCTAGAAGTGAATTGGACTCGGAT
The DNA here is from genome assembly GCA_963855885.1 of Coenonympha glycerion. NCBI lineage: Eukaryota > Metazoa > Arthropoda > Insecta > Lepidoptera > Nymphalidae > Coenonympha > Coenonympha glycerion. The sequence continues at coordinate 7,113,841 of OY979628.1, forward strand.
TTGGAAAGTTTTGAACAATTCGAAGATAGCTTGCTCGACATTGACGCGGACATTGAAGACGGTTTCGGTCATTCTCAAAGAAGCCTCGATACTGAAGGACCTAAGAGAGTAGTGACAACTCTGCTGCCCGGTAGTGGTCTTCACAAGATTTCTTTAAGACCGATAACCTCAAATATCTTGCAAACGCCGGGAATCCGAGAGGTGCAAAAAAAAGTTCAAACGGGAAATGCTGAAAACAACAGTAAGTTCTACTAAGTGCTACGTAGTAATAAAAATATTAGTTTTGTGATATTACGACTGATTTAGGTTAAGGTTAGGAAACGAAAACTAGTTTTGGAACCCACGCAAATCCAGCGCTATTTTAATTCATGGCTAAGACTCGTAGGAACGCCTGTGCGAAGTATTGTTGCTCGTAGTAATTGTAAGGTCATGGTTTATTAATTATTACTAGCATGATGTGTAATGTCTGTTGGAATATGGTACTGAAAATATAGGTAAAACCTACACTCCACAAAAAGAGACACGAAGCAGAGAAGTTTATATATTTTATAGAATCAACGTCATTTCGCTACGGAGAGAAATAAAATCAACGGTTATTAATTTTTGTTTCATAATATCAAAAGTTCGATTCAAAATATCAAAAGTTTACTTTAAAACTTTTAAATCGCAACTGGCAATCATCAGAAGCAACTATTTTAGATCTATTCAAAAAACTTTCTGTTTTATCGCTCTGTGTATCGCTCTGTGTCCATGTGTATGATCAGGTCACTGTCAACTTGGCAGTCAAAAGTAAAAATCTTGTTCAGGTATAATAAATCCATGGTCAGTGTAAATAAATAATTCTACAACAGTAAATATTTGAATCGTTCGTTACGAAACATTTATCATCTGTAATACTCTAGGGTTTTCCCGATTGAACTTCCGCCCGCTGATCGTGAAGATGCCAAGTCAGAACACTCTGCTACCGGTGCTTGATTCAGACTCTGTAGGGGTTGAGGAGTTGCAGACATCTCCGCCGCTGGAACTGGAGAGTCTCGAGCTGGACAGGCAGCTAGATGATGCAGAGGAACTCTTAAAGAGAGGAGTCGCCATGGCTGTTGAGGAAAGTGATTCGGACATGGTGAGTAGATATATATTTTCTTTATTTTCAAATGAATTTTCATTACTTATATACGAGTATTTTATTAACTGTGGTTATTAATAGTGTATTGACGCAACAAATGCCTGACCTGTAGGGCTAAGATGCCCGCCACGTGATAATTTAGTCTACATTTTTCGATCTCAATAATTGTTCGTAATCGAGAAGTAGGTATTGATTTCAATTTTCAGTAAGTAACTCTGCGTTTGTGTTAACTTTTGCCACGAATATACTTAGTAACGATAGTAGTACTAGTAACGGAAAAGCGTAAAGGTAACTAGTAAAATTCATTAAATGCATTGACTGTACTTACGTATTTTATATTTCGGGAATAAATGAGCACAACCTTAAATAGATATTTACATACTTACAGGTTGCCGGTTCTGCACAAAGTACTTGCAGGACTTGCGATAGAACCTATAATCAATCAGCCAAAGGGTGGTGGTATCAATACCAGAGCCTATACTAGGTGTCTATTCTATTATCCGTAATTTTTATCGATTCTATTATTTCTTATCTTGCGGGTCAGTTTCTTTTTTTTTTCATTTGAAAAAGTAACGTCAAACTTATCTTCAACATAACATGTAAGGAATACACGAGGATCTCTTACTGTATCGAAACGAACGGCAAAGTTATGGACAAGCTAACAAACTTTTGCATTTAGCAAAATATAAGGACGAGTTAGTATGATAAATTAATCAACGAACTCGCAGCTCACTTTTGCTATTCACTTTTACTGTTCTGATTTTATTGTGCATTCCAAGCGGTTTCACAATAGTTACAAATTCTTTAGTAGTTCATAACAATCTGTAAATAGCTGCAGGTGAAAAATAATATGTTACGGTCAACCTAACTGTCAACATTGTTGGCAATAGAAAAATTTATTTTCTAGAGCGATGTGAATATGCATAAATATTAAGTATGGCTAGGCTCACATAAAAACCAATGTGCAAGCTAACTTCGTTCGGCGCCGGCGTTTTGTTTATGACTTCCATATATTTCGAGATTAGATTCACCGACTTTCACACCGAGACGCAAAGGTTTATGCTAACAAAAAAGGCTTAAAGCTCCCCGTGGAAATTTTTTGAGCACTAGTATTTAAAACAAAAGCTGTAAAACTTGTATGATCCTTTCGAGCTAGTAAAACTGGTTCAATTTTTTTATTAATAGTGTCTTAATGAAATGAAAAAGTAATGAACAGTCGTGAAAATGACCCTTTAGGTTTTTATTGACTATCATTTCCTCTGGTATAATACCAGCTTCCCATGCAAAGGTTATCTTCTTGCTTCGGAGCTTTCATTATTTGAACACTAATCTATTAAGAAAGCTATATATTTTTTTTTGAAATGTAAAACTTTTCCAGCCTGTTCCTTATTTAATTGTTTTATTGAACTCTAGATCTTATCTACAACATACTTGCGTTACGTCTTAATAAATAACACTTGTTAAAAGATATCCATCTTCTCATTCTTGAAGGTAAATTGCAAAATTACTGAATACCGAGACGAGAAAACGAGCCGGTCGAAAATGCCACCGAAAGTTGTATTTTATGTTGCGTGACGGTGTGAAAGGCGGTCTTTTTCAACCGCGTTAAAAGCTCGCGTGACCCAGTTTACGTCCCATCAAAGGTTACGACACCGATGGACGGCCCAAATTTAGCCAGACGATCAAATAATTTCGTCTTTTTATCACGAGGGGTTAAAAGTAAATCATTCGATATTAAAATTTTCTCGGTTTCAAAAACTGCCTTTGAACCGAAAACAGTTAAGGTGGACATGGATGTAACATAAAGGATGAGCCCTTAGTGACGTCACGCATATATTTTTAGGCTCCGCCCTGAAGCCGGATTTTTAAGTTGTCAAATCTGTAAAATGGCGCTAATGTATGCGGCCAACAGCTGTATGTTCTGTCAGCGGTACCGTAATGTATGACGCGCGGCGCCATATTTGAGAATGTTTTGGTTTCAACATACGTCACATAGTTCCCGTCCTCTTAGCGTAGCGTATTTCGTCATTGATGGTGGAGGATCTTAAATTTAGTTGAACGCGAATTTATTTTTGGCATTGTGATTTCATATACTTTTTTAGCTACTGTTTTCGAATATTCGTAATGAGCTATTAATAAAAGCTTTCAAAAAGAATGTCACCTTAGAGAATTTGAAATGCTGGAATCTCTGGAATTTACGTCAAGAATCGGGACCAGTCAAAGTGACACCAGGCGGTGTGAACTATTAGATACTCGCAATAAAAGGTCGCAATGGGATGCGTCACTATTACGCATAGTACGAGTAGTTATTCCATTACAACTAGGTAGTCAATGATTACACTAATTGAATACAAAGTTGCGCAATTTAGTTTTGTGTTTAGTTTTGCACAATTTTTTGCTAAGTACAAGAATATTTGTATGAATATATAATTTAGGAATATCATAATGATTCGAAGTCTTTACTTAAATATAAAATGCTATTCATGGTATCTCATACTTATATGCTACTAGCAAATCCGGCGAACTCCGTTTCGCCACCAGATGGCTTCCCGCTAAAAAGATTTTCCCGCTTTTCTGTTGAAATTTTTCCTGAATTTTCTTTGCTATAAACCTCACGGAGCCCGAGACCTTTCCTACGAATGCAAAACCGTAGAAATCGGTTCGTGCGTTCTGGAGTTATAGCGTCAGGAAGGAAAACCCGACTTATTTTTATATATAGTAGATAAAGATAATAAAATATGGGACAAAAAACTAATAAAATAGGCTTCCATATTTGTGATTGGTAGGTAGCGTGCATGCGACAAGCGTGATGATTAGACTACTTTATGGCATAGATTAATGTGTGAACAGAGTGTTTACATGAAAAAAATATAATTGTTTAAATAAATCCTTTGATAACTTACCTCCTTGGTTGCCATATTGTGTCAGAGTGAAAGATCGTGACATGTTTAAATTACGCAATGATATGAATTCAGTATGAAATTTATTCGGCCGCTAAACCACGGCAGATAAGGATTTTCTTACAACTATCGCCCGCCGCCGCCGGTACAGCAATTTCGATTTATCTCGAAGAAGGTTGTCAAAATAATGTTCAAACCAACCATGTTAGAAAAAACGTGTAGTTATTGCAGACACATTATGTTGCGGAGAGAGTGAAAAGTGACATAAGTTTCCTTTCATCCCGCGAACGTCCCACAGGATTTGTGAAAAATCAAAATCCACGCGGACAGAGCCATGAGCGACAGCTGGTGTGAATATTTTTCAGTTCCGCAAATATTGTAATACTTACTTACATCTTGTCAAATTCTTAACCTCATTTTTTGAAGTCGTTTTAAAAACGTTGCATGTAATAGCGGAACTGCATAATGCATATAGCACGTGCTCGCCCGCGCCGCCCGCGCCCCTGACCGCTGACCATACGAGACCGCGGTCTCATAGGCAACGATAACATAACACATATCTATATTAACAACAAACAAACTTGCGTTGTTTAAAATACAATTATTAAATGAAACCATTTCCATGATATGCCTGAAATAATCGGCGTACTTACGGTTTTTAAAATTTTGAGTCGCAAATAATTTGTGGCGTTTTACCCTTGGCCATGTCCTGATTACGTACGGTCTACACTCCACAGCCTACTCTGTGCGCTACAGGCGTTAATTAAATGCACGCCCAACCACACAATATTGGTTGCCATTGGTTACTTGGCCGTTCCCGTGGCAGCTAGACGTAAACATCGTGTAATCGATAGTATTCAGGAGTTGCGGTCAGCGGACGGACGGCATCGTGGACGTTGGCTCGTGCGGATGGCCAGCAGGAGCCGGCCGTGGAGCGATGAGTGCGCCTTGACCTTGCGGCGCGGGGGCCGAGGCGCGATGACGCCAGCGCGGCCGGCGGCGGCACGCGCTTCGGCTTTCGGGTGCGATCCTTCGCGGACACCATCCGCGTAATCGGCGGTCAGTGCGATTCCGAAGTTTGCGTCAAAAATACCGGGCCGGTGGGCGCCACGACGCTCGACGCCGGGGACTCGCGGCGCGCTCATTCCGCGGGCCGGCGCCGACGCCGACGCGCTCCGAACGACCGACCGATCCGACTCCCGCCGACCGAGAAATCGCGATATGATCGCACCTCGACATGGGTAACGTGCAGTGCTGCGCCAGCGACCGTCTTCACGAAGGCAAACCCCCGAAGAAGCCGAAGAACAAGAAGAAGACCAAGAAAAAACAGAAGGAGAACAGTGAAAAGACTAACGGGGTTGGTGGTGGTGGTAGAATTGACGAGGGTGTACAGAAGGCAGCGACGGTGGCGGAGGACACTTCCGAACGCGCTGCGCCGAAGGCGGCGCAGGCGCAGAACTCGCCGCCTCCAGAGGATTCAGTGCAAAAGCCTGAGGATTCAAAAAACATGATAAAAGACAGTGAAAATAACTCTGACAAAAGTGACTCGCCGAAAAATGAAAACATGGCAACAGCGCGGGAACGCTTCTTCGGTCAGGTAGGTTACCTACGGATACTTCGTATGAATTCCTGTGATTCCTTGAAAATTTTAAGGGGCATTGGGCAATGGGCATCCACCGGAACGGCCTAATCCTCTTATCGTAGCGGAACGAATCGGTCTGGCTCGGAGAGGCCGTTCTGGTTTGCATCATCAACCTACCGTTGCTACTCATAATAAAATCACTGTTAAACAATTTCTACGCCTTATCTCAAGAGTTTCGTTCTTCGTCCATAAAACAGATGTTAGAATACGTATTTGCTCAGACGCAATGCTGTAATGTATTAAATACGGCTAGGGCACTATCGCGTTGTACGCAATTACATAGATAAAGGTGATGGTGATTATACATATTATATGGAAATTAGATACACAATGTTTACGTTGAATGGTAAATCACGTAAAGGTTCTAATAAGTAGACTCCAACAGTACACACAAATTAACAATGTGGTAAAATGTAAACACGGTACGAGTTAAACATGATGTCTCGTTTAAGTATAATACGCGCATGTGTGAATGTGTTTGTTGAATAGGTATGTATTATCTCGCGTTATTTGTTAATTATTACTTAATATTTGAATTTATTAGACAGGTTTTCCGTGATGATCTAATGTGCATTGATTAGCTATCAAGGATACCATCGTGACCTCTGTTAGAACGTTGTGGCTGAATGTCTTTACACTGTAAAATATTGGTAGCATCATTAGTATCAACATTAGGACAAGGGTTCAAAAATTCTTAATTCGTTAAAAATATTTAATTCATTTAACGTTTCGAATGACCCATTAAATTAAATGGATTGATGAATGACGTTTACAAAAACGTATAGGTAGGTGCAAAAGGTCGCATAAGTTCAGTTTTGTTGTTTTCTCATCAAATTATTCGAAACACTTCGAAAATATTTTTTGTTTTTCAGAATTTTTCATTCATTCTGAATTTTCATCATTTAAGTAAGTATTTTATGAGCAAACTTTGATGCTTTGCTTACGGAAGCGTTTCGATTTTTTTTATGACAAGTAGGCATGCTCTTACCTGTATAGTGTATAGATATTATTTTTTGGTTTGCTATACTTAAATATTTATAGCAAACCAAAAATTATGCTCACAGCCTACATACATTTACCAATTTTTTGTCACTCTATGAATTTAAATTCTTGCTGAGATAAAAACAAAATATAGGTTGAATCACCTTTGCAGGACATCGCCCTCTTCCATAGCTGTAGGTATTAATTTGTATTTATATTTATGTTTGTTTATTTTCTGGGATACATCACGATCAATTGTTTGAAGTAACTTAAGTGAAGTGCTTATAGCTAACTGACACACTGACTGATCCATTTCGACTTTGAGATGTCCAGAAATATAATCCAACCACTATAAATTTATAAGGAAACTAAACAATTGTTTTCAATACAAAATCTGCCCTAAACGACGACTGCCAAAAAATGGGAGTGTAATGTTTTTAGGATTCATGTATGTATGTATGTATGTATGTGAGTTTCTTTTTTCCACCATAACTTCTGAACGGCTGAATAGATTTGGACATATGGGGTATGGTTAGAATCCTTGCATCATTCCGATTTCCGAGTGACATAGGCTATGTTTTTTTGAAAAAAGTCGTTTACTACTTCAGTCGTGTGTTTTAATTTTAAAATTATTTACTTGTCACAATGGTAGGTACTTAATCCAAGTGAAATACTTACTTGAAAATTAAAAAATAAGGTAGCTACATTACACTTTTAAAAATTACTTATGTAGGTTCACTATTTTGCCAATAACAAAGAGTTTCATGGAGACAAGAAGGAGAAGAAGGACTCCTTCTTCTTTAGCAGTAGGTATGGACTATAGGGAAAAGCTCAGATAAAATAAGTGTATATTTTCCTTTCTTTTCTGTGGAGAAAAGCAACATCTTGAACACGCTTTCGCAATTTCGGTTCTTAGTATCAATTAATTCGCCCACACTGTTACAGTTCCCACAAACATCACTACGAAATAATCATCAACGGTAGTAAAAATAGCATATTCGTTAGTTCTTTGACATTCGAAATGAGAAGTCATTGAGATCGCGGACTGGGTTGTGGAGGGGAATGATACACTTGTTGAGTCAGCGGGAAAAAGTGACCGGTTCCGATTATACTTGTTTTTGGAGCAGATCCAGCCGATTCCTGAAATAAACCCGGTTCCGAGTTGGTGCGAGATTTTATACGAGTTCTCGGTTTGTAGTCCACTGCTTTTGTCCGCTTCGTTTTGCCGCCCTATAAACACGAATGAGCGCATTAAAAGTGGTTTATTGACCGAATTTTGAGAGTATTTTGAGTCAAGTGTATATTCCATACCAAAATGGTACAAATAAAACACTTATGGTGAGACTTTCTCCGTCCGTACGTCCGTCTGTCACACTCGATTATTATTTAACAGTAATAATAGTTCTATATACCCCATTATGTCCAAAACTATTCAGCCATCCAGAAGTTATGGTGGATTAAATAAACTCACAATATCTGGGTGACCGAGTTTCACTCGGTGGCCAATAGATGGCAGCAGTAGTCATATTTTTATTTTTTTGGTAAATTCGACATTTTATAAAAATGAATCCCAGCTAGATCGATTTATCGCCCCCAAAACCCCCTGTATGCTAAATTTCATGAAAATCGTTAAAGCCGTTCCCGAGATCCAGATTATATAGAAATATATATACAAGAATTGCTCGTTTAAAGGTATAGGATATAAGATAAGATAAGATAAACCCTAAAAACATTACACTCCTTTTTTTGGGCAGTCGTGTTGTTTATACTTACCCGTAAATTCAATAAACAAAAGTGATTCTTTTGACGTTTTACTTATTTTATGGTATGGATTATGGAACCCTCATAGTTGATAGATGTGATAGATACTTGGCTGAGTCTTAGAACCGTTTTTACATAATATTAGGCCACTTTTTTAGGCTTGGTTGCTATGAATTTCCAAAAAGTTTTCTGTATTTTGTGTTTTCTGTGTAGGTTTTACCTTTTGTATTTATAGGCATCAGTACCTGCATAACGAGGCAATTATTGATTCAGGCAGTCAATAAATTCGTTCAATTTATAGCCCCATTGTTTTCACTCATTCACTATTTTTTTGCACGTAATTATTTCTCATCGCGTTTGGGGAAATCCTGAATGCATGCTTTGTTACAAAGTACATAGGAATATCTTGTTTTCTTGTCGCTTTATTGGAGTTTTTCTACATTACCAGAAATAATGTCGGGCGACTGCGAAGACAATACAATTTTAATTCATATTTTGTTTTAAAACCCACTGGAGAGTGCGTAATATGATATTATGATATAGTAAGTAGAGTCGGAATCCATCTATAAAATTAAATGATAAGTAGAAATGAAGAACTATCTGACCTATATATTAACTTAGAGGATTATAAATTCTAAAATCATTGTTATTTCAATCGTATTACGTCTTCAAGATGTATGTATAATTGGCAACTGCACCATACCTCTTTGTAAATTCAGCTTAATATTTCTAGTCATAAATTGTATATAACACCTGATGAAATTTGTTAAAAAAAAAATTTAACTTTATGATTTGTAATCCACTATGAAGTGGATGAAGTGTTAGGTGGTCGACACCTTCACTTACCTTAGACTTAGACAGTGTTTGACTCTATTTATTATGCCATAAAAATGATGAACGACCTAAAATATATAATATTGTTATAAATAATACTTACGCTGTTTTGTTGGATAACACAAACCCGCGCGGTCTTCAAGGCTGGCTGTCGATGCAGCGCTAAGTGATAAGGCACACGCGTTTACCACGAACCATAACTATGTGAAATTTTGCGTTTGCTGTTGAACATAAAATAATTAAATAAATCGAAATAAATAAAGGACAATATCACATTCATTGCTCCGATCCCATAGTAAGTAGCTTATGCACTTGTGTTATGGAAATCAGAAACAACGAAGGTACTAAAACACCCAGACCCGAGGCAATGTGGAAAACTTATTTTTCTACATTGCCCCGACCGGGGATCGAACCCGGAACCTCAGACATGACGGCGCCTTGAAAACCGGCACGCTAACCACTCAACCACGGAGGTCTTCAAAAGAACATTAGATTATTAATGTAATATTAGCCTTCTCGTTAAGGGTACCTACCAAAGCGTTTTATTGGCAGAATAAGTTAGAACTCTTCTTCGCACTGTATCTGGCATGGGCGAGCGTATCACTTAACATTAGGTGAATTAGGGGCCCCATCAGCGTTGCCAGACCCAGCGTCCCGATTTTGGCGGGACGTCCCGATGCTTTGATCAAAATTAAATGTCCCGCGCGGGACAGGCTCAGTCCTACTTAACGGGGAAAACTCGTAAGTAACATATTTGTAACACTCACTTCACTACGACTACTGTTTTTTACACTTCTACTACTTGAAACGCTATATTTTATATTGGCTATTTTTCGCTATTTCCACATAAACGTAATTTGAATTCAAATAAAAACTTCTGATTACATACGTTTACTACTAAGTATGTCCCGCTTTCGACGAAGGAATCCCGCATTTTTCACTCAAAAAGTTCCAAAATCCCGACTTGAGGAAAATCGTGAGGTGTGGGGAAGTTTACAGCTGAGTTTATTAGGTACTCTATCACCCAATGGAAAAACAGGTCTATCGAAAATGTTAGTCATAGTAAGGTACATCTAATGATGGCTATTAGATGAGACAATGCCGTGCTATGAATACTCATAGTCTTAGAAGACGTCTCGCGGGTCAATGGCGCATGACGTCATACCACAATAAATAAATCTCAAGCCAAACTAACGATATAAGACAAGTATGCTTGGCCGCACCCAAGTCTAGATTACGTAATTTTGAGAATGTACGTTAATTACTACTAATATTTTATATTATAGTGTTTTTACACACTTAGGAAATTATTCCTATCAATTTAAATATGCATCAAAATTTCACCGCGGTGGGGTGGGCGGTTCTGCCTAAGAACGAAAAACAATATGCATCCGAATTTCGTCGTGGTGAGACAGTCTCGCGTAGCTCAGTGGAAGAGCTCCCAGCCGCGATAGCTGGGGGACGTGGGTCCCACCGCGAGTGAAATTTTGATGCATATTTAAATTTATATGTACGTTAATGACTGTTCAAGTGCGAGTCGGGCTCGCGCATTGAGGGTTCCGCACTATCAAGACCAATTCCAAACAAAACACCTCTGTCCACCAAATACAAAAACAAACAATCACGTTTGTTGTATGGGACTTATGGGAGCCTCCCTCCTATTTCTTTTTATTTTAATTTAACTATTTATTTTTAAAGTTAATCAATAACTAAATATTTTGTGAATATTTTGACAGACGGTCTGATGGACGTACGGACGGACGGCGAAGTCTAGTAATAGAATCTATCCGCAACCGCCCAAAACAGAATAAAAGCTCCAGCAAAAAAATTACCCGTGGTACCCCGGGGGGACGATCGGGGGTACCACGGGCAATAAACGAAATATTCATGTCGTTCCACACGGTCGATTCTTTCAGCGCGGAAAATAGTCAAATTCAATATTCAATGACATCTCGTCGTCATTCGTAGTAAAATGTAAACGCACGTCGCGTTTATAAATGAAATTCAGGGAACAGTGTCTGAGCGCCAAATTAATTTGTATTTGTCAAACTGAAGTAAAATCATAGTGGAAAATAGATTCCTGTCTCAATGCAACCTTGACCTTATTTTTTCATTGTAAGTCACAGATTTTATGGCCAGAATCCCTACCTGTAAAGGAGGTCCGCTCCTACACAATAAGTCAGTACCTACTTCGGGAAGTTGATCTTGTATCTGCCAACCAACTGCCATCACTCTTTCTTCTTGTAGGTACTATTAGTAGACACGGGACACCTAGGTAGGTACCTAATACTTACTTTATGCCATCTGATTGGCTGAAAAAAATGGAAACAACAGATTCTGCCAATCAGCGGGAAGTCTTAAACGCGATAGCGATGAATAAGATTTTCTTACGCAATTTCCCGGAGTGCTTCAATTCAAGCACATGTACTACTTACCCTTCCCTCCCTTCCCTTTTTTTAGCCGATGGCATGACATTATGCTATTATCTTTTTCAAAGAAGAAAGGAGAAATACCTGAGTAATTAGAATAGTTCACTAACCCTTGGTTAATTTCTTGCTTATCTCAGATCGGTCGGTCGGTCGGGGAGTCATGAATAAGTATACCGCCGCGTAGCCGTTAGCCGCATATTCACTCGATGTTTGAAGGTCTTTTGGCCATCACTATTTTTGGGTCTGATACTATAATATTTTGTGACGTTGCCACGTTGGTTTGGTTGGCTCAGCGTGATTCATGGCCGCAATCTACAAGCGTTATAGAACCGATAGTAAATAAATAATAAATAATATATTAATGTTAATACTAGTAGCACACGGACTGAGAGAGCGATCTATTTATGTACGATGACGATTATGTATTAATGTAAATGGCTGCCGCACGATATATACTCGTACTTTATATTATAAATCCTATACCTTTAAACGAGCAATTCTTCTTGTATATAAATATATTTCTATATAATCTGGATTTCGGAAACGGCTCGAACGATTTTCATGAAATTTAGGATACAGGGGGTTTTAGGGGCGATAAACCGATCTAGCTAGGATTCATTTTTAGAAAATGTCCAATTTACTAAAAAAAAAAATATGACTCCTGCTGCCATCTTTTAGCCAGTAGTTAAACTACCAAGCGAAGCTCGGTCACCCAGATATTACTTATTAATAAATAAAAAAATGTTCGTGTTAGCTCACGACATACCTACTTATAATTTTCCGTTTTTTTTTCAATATTCGTTTTCTCAAATAATAAATAATATTCGTCTTTCCAAAATTTTTGGCAGACTAAAAATCTTATTCAGAAAAATGACCAAATCGATCGAGCAATTTACAATTAATAGGTATAAGTAACCTACTTCAATTATGTATAATAATATGTAGTTAAGTGTATAATACAGCAATATAATCGACACCAGCTCATGAGCAATGAGCATGGTCACACTTAAGATTTTAAAAACAAAACTTTATATTCTTAGAACCTTTCATAAATTAGCCTATTATTTAGGCCTATGTGAAAAATAAAGATTTTCATTTTCAATAGATTCCTGAAATAGTTATTTTATCGAACCTCAATCATATATGTTTAAATTAAAAAAAAAACTTGTATAAAGAATGAACTTGATGGAGTGGAGTGATTACGAATTATTTGTTGTTGAATTTATTGGGAAGTTACAGTTTGCTTTGATATATTAAATTCAGATTGTCAGAATAAAACGAAGTGAGAATGTTTACAGCTGGGCACGGAGCCAAATTTATTCTTAAATCTTCATTAAATTATATTTCTCCCTTGCGAAACAATGCCTACCTAAAGTAACTAATTGAAATAAAAGGAGCTGTCCTAGCAAACTTCGTACCATGCGTCTCAGAGGTTAAAATATTAAGGACAAAACAAAACGAATCATCATAAAAGCCGTTTCATACGAAATGCACGAGAAAGTAAGTATGCGAAATTTTTTCATGACTTCTTCCGATTTTTAATGAATTTTTCCGATTCGTGGCGAAGACAAATCAAATGCATAAAATGCACCCAGCGTTTCACGAGGTATAAACAATTAAATTGAACTAACTAACCTCATTTCGTTTACTGGATTAACAATTCTACACTAGGTATACAAAATATGACTAGGATATTTTGAAATATAGTCTTCTGAACACTTGTTGAGTAGTTGAGTAGGACGTTCTTGCTAAATATATAAATACTTGCTGTAAATAAATTCAAAAGTGATTGAATTAGATTGAAGTGGTCGATGGTTATTGCTCATCGCGATTTGCAATAATAGAATCATAGGCTTATAAATCTATGGACGACGGGTGTTATACAAAATTCGCGTAAAAAAAAGTGTCCCGAGAAAACCTATTTAAACGAGGGTACATGAGTATTTTTATAAACAAACTGAAACATTGTAAATTCTATCTTAAACCCACTGAGATACTATGTACTGAACCATTACTATACAGCCTAATTTTCAAACACGAGACTGAAGTGTGATTGTATGTCTTTTCGCGTTTTGTATGTCAGTCTTAGTTTATAAATAAATGAATAGAATATAAAGATTTTTTTAATTCCATTATAAATGACTCATTGTTCCTTTTGAAACGTAATTCAAGAACGGTTAGTTAGATTGAGATAATGACGGGACCCGCCCACGATGAAATTCTCTTCTAAATATATCCTACATTTATACGCATGATCAAAATGTATGCCCAACTACGAGTAAGTCGAGCGAATGTAAATCCAGTCAGAAATGATTGCAGTTCTTCAGTTTTTTGTCATATACAAAATCTGCCAAAGTGGTGAGAAAAGATGAAAAATTTAAATGTATAGCAAATAAAATACAAGATATTGAGTACATATATCTATTTACGAAATCTCTATCTATTTACGAAATATAATATTTGCGCTTGCAAACACTCATTGCAAGAAAGATCCGGGTTATTGAATCGTTATCGACATCTTCTTAATATATATAAATCTCGTGTCACAATGTTTGTCCTCAATGGACTCCTAAACTACTGAACCGATTTAGTTCAAACTTCGTGAATATCTGTCATTTGGTCCAACTTAAAAGATAGAATAGTTTTTATCCCACGTGGACGAAGTCGCGGGCATCAGCTAGTTTTTTTATAAATATCTACAACAATCTACTTATTCTTTGACTATTTAAGCGATTTGGATTTTAGGCAAAAGAAAAATTCAAAAATTAAATACATGCTTTCGCGATGAAGGAACACAACGGAATGAAATTTACATAAAAATCTCTGGTAGTGAAACATTAAATTAATTATCAACAAAGCGCGAAAAGCTGGACCCAACTCCAGAAAAGCCAGAACACGTTTTCTACAAGGTTTTATTAATTTTATTTTTCATCTCACCCGCTCGGAAAAGCGTTTTTTAATGCCCGAAATGCGGGCGGGAAATGCTATTATATTCCCTAGGCCGCCAAAGCATTTTCATTTTTCCCAAGGGAGACAAAGTAGTATGAAAATCCCTTCCGGCCCTTGGGCCGAAAAGCATTTCCAACGTCGAACTCGAATTACGTGTCATGTCAATGTCAAAGCTGAAGACTTCTTTTGTTTCTAATAACACATGCGTTCAGTAAAAAAGTTCGACCTTAGAGTTTGTATAGGTACATTAGTTATTTTATTTTTACTTTTTCTTAGAATATCAATAAATATAATAACTCCTATTTAGTTTTATTAATTTTAAAAGAAATCTGATTAAATCCATGATTTTTCCTAGTTGTTTATGTAATTATTGTTAAAATATTTATAAAATTTTATTTTATCTTTGGTTCTTAGAAGTTCCTATTTCAGAACGCATTCAAAAAAAAAGTAAAAAAAAAAGTTTCTCAATTTTTTTTTTCTGGTCTAGTGTTAGTTGTCTATGTTTGCAATCGTGATTAAATGAAAATACCTAATATTTTTATTACTTTATTCATTATTTTTTTGTTTTAACTTTGAAATAAGGTGAGTGATGATTGAAGGTGGTTTCAGTAAGTGAAATTATTCAGAGTTACCAAAAACAACATTTAACATAACTCGCAATGCCGATCTAAAGTGTTCTTCTGGTGATTTTCCTCGCTGTGGTGAGATGAAAAATTTTGTGTTATGTACGGGCGCAAATTTTTTTGGGTCTCGTGTCTTTGAATGCCTCGCTATGCTCAGGATTCTATTCTTTGAACCCCTCGCTGCGCTCAGGGTTCAACCCTAGAATCCTTCGCCGCTCAGCATTCAAATTTGACACTCGGCCCAAAAATCCACTTTGCGCCCTTGCATAACAAATAACTATTTTTTATTGTAAAGATAATCTACAGTTTTCAAAAATTAATAAATAATTATTTTTTACTGTTAAATACGGCCAATAACAGATTTTACTAATACAGCTGCACAGTAAGCATTTTCCTAATAATTCCATGGGCTATGTCTATATGACTGTTGACCTTGAGTTTCATATGGATTTCCTCGTCTTGGATTGGATTCTGACACACATCCGTCATAGCCATCCATAGCGCGCTGCGGGATTTTAAACTTGTGTATGAAGTCAGCTATTATGTCCACGTTTCTGCTCCGCAACAAAGACGCAAGCATTGAAAACCTTGGATTTTTTTCAACACTGGCGAATAGAGCCTGAACGAATACCCTGGACGTGGAGGAAGTGTCGCCAGTTTACCGGTCTCAAAGATGTTTGTTTTGATAGACTGCATCTACTATGTTCTTGTATGGGGCTTGACCATATCCTCAGGTTCCTTATCGGTGCACTGGGGATATTTTAGTAATCAATATAATATATTAATCTGTGACTGGGGATGTTGGCGCATTAAAAACGCAAGCACTCCAATACACACATGCAAAAACAATAGATTTAATTTCTGGTTCACAATACTGATGTCAAACTGGGGAAGGCTGGCCCTGTATGGCCTCACGTCCTAACCCGCTTAATGTGCTTACCTGTTTGTCCTTCATGGAATGTTATAGGTCAAACAATGTTTAATGCTATATGGTTTTCTCGGGACAAAACCATAAAAGTCAGCACTCAGCAAAAGGAATATTTACTGTCTGGTCATTTTTAAATCGGAATTTGCGGCTAAGCCAATAGAAGCCGAGAATACTTACTTAATCACTTATGTTTTTCAAAAGACCAAAGATGATGGTGAAATATAGCTTCCTACAATAGCTACTGGCATACAAACATGGGGACATCTCCTTATTTGACTACTCTGCTTGTTCTCTGCTTAGTCAAGATAATTTTAGTAGGCACAACATAATTCTGAAAACAAGTAAATAATTTAAAAATTAAAAAACACGACTGCCCTGTGGTTAGACGATTTTTTCAAAAAAAAAAAATAGCCTGTTACTCAGAATGATGTAAGGATTCTAACGATACCCCATAATATGTCAAAATCTATTCAGCCATTCGGAAGTTATGGTGGAATAAAGAAACTCACATACATACATACAATTACATGAACCCTAAAAAAACTTCAAACTTCTTTTTTGGGCAGTCGTGTAAAAAACCAAGGACCTTCCTTGCCCATTCTTCTCGGCGCAATTTAATCTGATTTTCTAATGTAACGGAAGATTCTAGAGTTTCGACTGTTATATAAATGTGCTTTTTCAGCCGTGTAGTTTCCGTGTCGTCAGATATAATAGCTTTATTGCCAAGCCACTCAATTACCCAATTGACTTTTCACATGGCGCGTGTGGTCCAACGACGATGCGTCTAAATTATCACTCTTTGACACCGCTAATGGCGCCCGAGGTTGTTCTACTGGGTTCACATTCATAAAAGCGATTGACATTAATTTCCACGCTTGTAATTTTATTGTGAGTAAGTTATGAATGGCCGTAAAGTGTAAAAAGCAAACTGGTACGCTATCAAAGCTGAAAGTTAAATACAAAATGTTCTTTTCTGCTTCTTCTTCTGTACCTGAGACTTTTACGCGTTTAACCGAATTTGTCCGTTGCTAGTGAAGTCGCTGATGCGGGTCCTCGCCGGATCACTCCAGCCAGCCGAGCTCACTCCAGAATCCGAAGAGGCCTCCCAGGTCGCACAAGATATCTTTGAGTGTTGCTGAGGAGCCCAAGTAGGTCTCACGTTGATCCGATACTTCAGTGCACCTTAGTAGCACGTGTGCCGGTGTTTCGTCCTCTTTCATGCAGGCTCTGCACAGAGGGCTGTCCATTCAGAGGGTTAGAAAATGTTGTGTATAGATACACTTTCTTATAACTGACTGACTATACTGACATTTCATATTAAGTCTTTGGCTATAATCTGAGCAGGTTCATCTAAGTTACGTTTTTTCATACATTGAATATAGGCGACATTCTAGATCGTTCGTTTCTTACACAGGAAAATTTAATAAAGGTGTAATATGATAGTGACAATTTGCCATTGCGCCGGCGCAGGGGTCAACGGCCTCGTCGTTCCTCGTCCACATTCGGCACGCTACGAGTAAATTACAAGCCACCGAATTACGGACAGCCAAAATCCGATTCGTAACGAAGTAATGAGACGTTTTCCGTTAGGCCTGTTGCAAGCGGACGACGGTCACGGTTATGGCGTGACGCGTAGGCCTATAACATACCGGCCAATATAAATGGCCAGTGACCAGTGGTTGTGAGTTGTGACCGACAATAAAATGTTATGTTTCGGTCATGGAAGCCAAAACATGGGTCTATTTACATTGCTGCACTCGGTATTTCTTATATTTACCTGAAGTCAAATAAGTCTATACCTAAGCGTGGCAACTGGCAAGTCCCGTCGGAACTTCACTTTGCTTAGTAATTTTTCCCATGGCGTGATGGTAATAGTTATGGGACGCCAGCGACGACGTCTATAAATCTATGGTTATGGGCTTAGGGCAGAGTGACAGATATATTACAGTTTTTCTACAGTGTCAAATGTGTGTAGCATGTATTGTAGCAGGTATTATTACTGCGGGTGAGGACTTTTTTGCTTGAAAGATCAAACAATACCGAGACAACCGATACCGAGGGTGATGGAGCGGCTTACCGTTCGGTGCTCTATATTTCACTTTAATATTTTCATTTAAATTAAAATTATTATTTAACAGAGAGTCTGGGACACGACACCCGAAAATCCCGAAACTTCTAATTTAGGTAGCAAAAACTGGAGGATAGTTAGGTACTTACTGCTTACATAAAACTATTATTGACCTGCGATATCCTCATTCTGTTTATTTTTTTGTATTGTAAACTATGTAGCTAGGCCATAGAATTATAGACCTAGGCTCTAGGAACTCACAATAGAGCTTCCATTACGAAACGAATAAAAGTATTGTGCAATATGCAACTACTTGCGAGGGACATTTTGCTTTCATATATTTGTCAGGCGTCCGCGTTTTCTGCGTCAAATAGAAATGGCAATTATTCCGCCTTGTGTGTTTTCTGAAGTATAAGTATATAAACAGTAATAGGAAAGATGATCTTCACTGCAGAGTTTATAAGTATTGAGTTTATAATGAAGCTGTTAGAAATTATTAAAATAAATCTTTTTCTCCTTTGTTTCTGGGACGTTGGGACCCAAGTTAAAGTGCTGGAATGGCGGCCACCCACCGTAAAACAGATGTTGGCAGTTAGCATAATTAACAGGTGGATAAACGACATTAAAAGAGATGCTGTCTTAAATACGCGCAAAATCACAGTGTTTGGCGAACATTTCAAATGGTCTTAGAACTATGTCCAAGTCGTTCAAGGCTGAAACGACGCGTCCTACTTATACAATTCTAATGAAAGCTTTATTTAGTTCGTTTTTCCTTGTTGCTATTTTAACGTATTACTGCAGTCATTCAATACTATACTATTAGATATTAGTATAGGGACAACCCTCCACCACCCATGGCCCAATGAACCTCGCGGTTATGGGGACGAATAGCGGGAGGGCGCCCGTTCGGTACTGGCTCTTGGCGTGTTCCCGGGGCGCCTTCTTTTATTAGTATACCTACTAGATATTAGTTTATGTATAAATATACTACGCTGAGGTCCCTCTTTGGCACTTTAGGTTATTGCGTATTGTCCAGAGCTTTGCGATAGTTCCCCCAAGATCCTCCCAGATCACCGATCGATAATTACCCGATATTTACTTACTAAGTAGGTATTTATTATTTTTGTATTTATTTTAAGAAAATCAAACAACTAGTTAACCCGTTAATCAATAATTTTTTTTAACAGTCTGAAGGCTTGCTCTGCTCTCGTTCGAAGATCGTGTTTTGAGTTTTCAGATTTTAAGTAGGTACCTAGTTGCTATTTCAAATTTGTGTTGTTCATTTCCAAAAAAAAATAAGATAAATGAGGCCCCCATTTCCAATATGTTAAAGACGGCCCTGGATTTGCGATAATAATAATATTATGTTCATAGAAGTCATAATTTAACTTGACACCCGAGAATAAACGAACCTTGTAGTTGTAACTTGTAAGTAAATAGAAAACTTCTTTGTTAGGTCGCAGGCGCCAGCGAGGCGCGTACCCACCCACTACAATCATAAACAATAAACAATAAACGGTTTAAACCCAGCACATTACTGAAGTTTGAAATAACGAAATGTTCTTGCAATTATCGCACATCAGTAATTTTTGAGTATTTTTCGATAGACATTTTTATTTTCATATTCACACCGTTCCGGAGTGACTATATTGCTTTTGGTTGAATTTCGAAAACAGTCTTTTTGACCTGGCAGACCAGGGTTAATCGCTAGACCCATAAGTATTGCTGATAGCAGTTTGTGCTTGGAATTTCACGTCTACTGGCGAAAACCGCATCAAAATTGGTGCTTTCAGTCACGAGAAAACCCTAAAAAACATGAGTCTGACGACAAGTAAGCAAGCAAGTTAGTCGGAGTGATAACTCAATTTGCAAACAACCTTTCTAATTTTTTTTTTTTTGGTATTGGTAGTCCTAACCCAAGGAGCTGTATATTTTTTTGTGAAATTTGGATGGACAGTGGACGAGATATAGGCAAAAAACCGTGCGAAAAGAAATTCTATCGTAGTAGACTTTTGTGAACGGTGTGAATATGTCCGCGATGACTTAGCTGTCACCGATACTGTTCGCTATCAATAATGTAAGCTTTTCCTTATCCGTAAGTTTCGGGAAATATGATTATGTACATACTTACCTACGTGTTCGGAAATCATAAGTAGTATTTCGTACCAGTAAATGAAGTAAGTATGTGAATTGTGCACTGATAAGATCTTTGCTGAAAACTCAGCATTTGTTCATCCGAACGATTTACGTAAACCTTTTTAACATTTTTTACATGCAAATAGTAGCGCCATCCCGTCAAAATTCTATAGGTTGCCGTTGAGCGAACTACAGCGTGGCCTTACTGTTGGTGGCAAAACAAGCAGTTTTGGCACCAATAAACTGGTGATAAATTTATTCGCGCTGTCCGCCCTGTCCAGAGTATATTATGTCTATTAGTAAATGTACCTATATCAATAATGCAACCATTCATATCCACACTGATTCACCTACATACCTATCTCTGGATTCATGATTCCATACGTTTGACAATTCATTTTTTGTGCCGATTTGAAGTCCCGAGCGTCCACGGTACTAAATTGACATTTGTTGTTACGCAATAATCAGCGCCAAAAATGGCGAAAATCAACTGTCTTCATTTTTACGTTGACAGTCAGCTATCCATAGTATATTCTATATACCTACTCTATGGAGATCAGTGGTTCGAAGCCTTAGGAGCATGCTCTACATAAGTTACGTCTGATTTAAGTAGGTATAATATTATCTTAGGTAGGAAAAATCTACAAAGTAGTGGTTACGTGGGTTAATCTTTCAATATATGTAACTTTAGCTAGACCGTAGGTACACCTTCAACGTACCATTTTATGCATTTACTATAGTTTCAGTAACATCTAAAAATAAACAGGCATACTTAAGTAACGTTATTTGCGATTGCTGATAAAAT
The DNA here is from genome assembly GCA_963855885.1 of Coenonympha glycerion. Taxonomy (NCBI): domain Eukaryota; kingdom Metazoa; phylum Arthropoda; class Insecta; order Lepidoptera; family Nymphalidae; genus Coenonympha; species Coenonympha glycerion. The sequence goes on from OY979628.1 coordinate 7,135,020, forward strand.
TGGTATTTTATCAAGAAGAATGCATAACCAGCCCCACGCCTTCCACGTTATGTTAACTTGTCTATGACGAATCGACGACTGAAAGGTATTAGGTAGGTATTTATTTACAATACTAATACACGACACATTTATTTATTTTTATAGTAAAAAAGTACCCGTGTATTGTTTTATTTAGTGATTAAGTATAAATTAAAATATTATTTTTCTGGGTTTATCACTGTGTGGTTATTCCTTCCACATAAGGCATAAGTTTAACCTAAGTATTTGTGGTCGCTTGATATAACGCTTGCAATAATAAGCGTCTGAAACAGCACATAAAAATCTGTTTTCTGTATTTACATGTTTTATGCAAATTAATGATACTTTACTTGAAAACCTACAATATCTTTACGGCCCATTCCCAAGCTTTGAAACAGTTTCGATACTGGTGAATGTCGTGATAATAGTCACCTATCAATTAAAATAAAATACTGAAGTTATTTTCACTAGCGTGATTTTAAAACATAA